>OX276410.1:19447270-20795603 GCA_946251805.1 Cybosia mesomella
GGAATCAAAGACAAAAACATTTATTCTGTATAGATCATTATACCTGCACTTACAAAACCTCAAAAAATGGACCACCGGTTCGAAACAGGACCCTGTTTTTTGGTCTCATTACAAACATGTTTAATTAATTTAATTACGATATTTTATTTGAGTACAATTGTGAGAGAGTATTCAGTTCATATCCAAGCTTGTTTTTTCATCTAAATATTTTTGAATTTTATAATACATCTCATTACAAACATGTTTAATTAATTTAATTACGATATTTTATTTGAGTAGAATAGTGAGAGAGTAAACATTTGATATCCAAGCTTGTTTGTCATCTAAATATTTTTGAATTTTATAATACATCTCATTACAAACATGTTTAATTAATTTAATTACGATATTTTATTTGAGTAGAATAGTGAGAGAGTAAACATTTGATATCCAAGCTTGTTTGTCATCTAAATATTTTTGAATTTTATAATAGATTTTTTGGCAAAGTTTAGTTTTAATTTGACTTTTAATTTTATGAAGAGGTAAATCCATTATTTTACTAGGGAGCTTGTTGTAGAAGCGTATACAGTTACCTAGAAAGGTATTACTGATCTCGTGTAGTCGAATATCACAAACCATAAGATCGTTTATCTACACTCAAATCGAAAAATACGAATTACGAATTCAAAGACGATTCTATACATACGCACTTTATAAACGCATATATATAAAATTAAAAATTAAACTTATTATAGTGCCGCCAACTGTATCATAAAACTCATTTTTATTCATTAAACTAGTCTAAGGTTTTAGGCTGAATATGAAAAAAAAGGCGCACGCATGCGCAGTTCCAACTATGAAAAAAAATGGCGCACGCTAAATTACTTCCTTGTAACCTACCTACTTTGTTTAATTTCAATTTTTCCTATGAGTGAAGATAAAGTAGTGTATGAAACTGCATATAACTTAGGTATTAAAACACTCGAGTCAACCTATTATCTAACAGACTCTCGTGTTAGTCGTGTTTTAATACCCCTTCTTATATGACAGTTGCATAAACTACTATTTTATGTCTTTATATACCTATATGTTATGTATATCATAGTCCTAAAAAATTGGAAATGCTTTTTCGAACGTACAAAAGGTTTATATATACTTAGACACTACAGTTAGAATGTTTATTTCTTTAAACTTTTCTCGAGGGAGACTCTTAGGCCCAAACTATAAATTGCCCGCATAGCCCGTTTTTGTAAAACAAAGAAAAAGTGTGATACCGGAACACTCCATATAATGAAACTCATCAACGATTCGAACTCCACTCAGTGTGCCGTCGACGGGAACCTATACCTAAGACAAGTAAACAAATTACCTTTTGATGAATAAGCAAATGTAATATTACTTATTTGTGTAGCTTAGTAATTAGAATAATTGTATTAACTATATCTACACAAAGAAATAAAATAGAAGTGTATGTTTGTAACATTAACATAACAATTTACACGACACTAACAATTAATTTGGGTAATCTCTGGAACGCTATTTAGATGGGAATTTCACTGGCAGATTGATAATATTATAAACCGAAACATATGCTTCTTTTATTTCGGAAAATAAATAATGGTACCGCACAAAAAATGAAAACCCAATAAGTCCACACTTGGTCCACGCGGACGAAGTCGCGGGCACTGCTAGTATTATATAAAATGTATCCGCAATATAGAATCCACAGCACTGTACATGAACCTCAGTGGTTTCAATTTGCATTTTTAGGATTTTTCTTTAGAAAAGCCCTATTGCTATCGAGTTGTCGACGTCGTCGTTGCCAATTTTCTGTCACGGTTTTGGGTATGAAGGAGATGAGCTATCGAGTTTTCGGTAATAGATTCGTGCTGGGGTGAACCATTGCAAGATAAAGAAAAAATCGCAAAAATCGCAAAAAAAAAAAAACGCAAAATCGAAAATCCCTTGTATTCGGCTGAGCTCGTCTCAGGAATTCAACTTGTTTATTTTCTAGTGTTGTAAAAAAATAATTAATTTAAATAAACTATTATATGATTTGTTGAATAAAAAATTCTCTTTGGTGTTCGAAAATTTGTTAATATTAGATAAATCGGCTACAGATAATGGTTGGAAATTAAAATTTTTGCCTTATCGAATATAGATGAAAATTATATAAATTAACAAAAATCTTATTTTGCAAATTGAAAAATGGAATAATTTTATCAGTCATCGGTCCACGATAAATCTACAAAATTTGAACGAAATCTGGCCATTTAAAGTGGGTCAAAATCGCGCCCAAAGGAGTCGGTTTCAATCAAACATACAGGTGATAGCTTCACCTGTATGTTAAACCTATGTAAAACCCGACTATAAAAAGAGTATAAAAAAAGCCGATTTCAATAACCACTAAAACAGGCACCAGGTACCAAGGAGCATATGCGAGAGATATGCTCTATGGGCAACCTTACACCCCGGCGTCTGTAGACCCGAGACGGCGTGCGGTTTTAGTCGGTTCAAGCCCGACATAACCGCCCCCGCTGGAGACCCCCCGCTCTCCGGTATCCGAAGGGATTTCCGCACGAAAATGCCAGTGTTAGATAGATAATACTTTATTTGCACACCAATTTTAACATATAATTAGCACATAAACATTAACAAAGTTATTGCAATGTACAAAAGGCGGCCAAGGTACAAAAAGGGTTCGTAACAAAACTCCTCCGAAACGGCTTGACCGGTTCTTATAAAAGTTTGTGTGTATATCAGTGGGTATGAGAATAGAACGTAAACAATTTTTCATACCCCTACTCTCACGCAGGCCGAGCCGTGGGCAACAGCTAGTCAAATATATAAAATTTGTCATCAAATTCCTTCGATTCCATGAAATTTTTTGTGTTTATCAGTGAGATCTAAGAATAGTTCGTAGACATTTTTTATACCAGTACCTCCCCGCGGGCGGAGTCGATACCAAGAGCTAATAATATAAGATATTAATTAATCATTTTATATAAAATTGAAAACACACCAAGGCAAACGTATATAGTCGGTCTGAAGGACCTGCGTTTGCTTCAAAAGGATAATTACATGAGATAAGATTTACATAACAAACGATTTATCTATATACGCATTTAACATCAGAATTGTATGACTTGTCAATCTAATATTTATTATCTAGTCCTCTCTAACTAGACTCAATAGTCGAATCATTAGATTCGTTCAATAGTTACTGTTTTGCTATTAATCATTGCACGATTGAATACGATAGCATTATTGTCAGTAATGTGTTATTGCAGCCTAATTGCAAAGGTATTGACTAGTAACAGGAGTTAATTATTTGTAATTCATAATTATTTTATTGTAACATTAGCTTAATATTATTTTTTTGTAACTAATCCTATTGTTAGTAAATACACATCACAGAATACAAGAAAACAAGTTGAATTCCTGAGACGAGCTCAGCCGAATACAAGGGATTTTCGATTTTGCGTTTTTTTTTTGCGATTTTTTGCGTTTTTTTTTATCTTGCAATGGTTCACCCCAGCACGAATCTATTACCGAAAACAGCAACTCGATAGCGCATCTCCTTCATACCCAAAACCGTGACAGAAAATTGGCAACGACGACGTCGACGACGACGACAACTCGATAGCAATAGGGCTTTTCTAAAGAAAATCCCTAAAAAGGAGGTATAGTCGCGACAGCACGACACTGCATACGTTACAGTATGCACTCGTATCCAGTGTCCCAGCATCGGACTGTCCCACTGATAATACGCTCAAGATACTGGGTGTTTAGCATTATACTGGTGTCCATGGGCCGCCGCATAACCCTCACAGACCTGCAACAGCCACCTTAGTGTGCTGATCGAAGGGCTCAGCAGCACCATATCATCTATTTAGCTGACATTGTTAACGCATAGCAACCAATGTTGGCGCTGCAAAGCTCAACTATCAACTAATTAATGTACAGATTAAATGGGTGTCGAGAGGTTATACACCCCTGCCTAACCCCGCATTTCACCTTGTACATATGAGAGAAAGTGCCAGCCCTTTTAACATAATTCGTCTGAAGATTTAGATCAGAAAAAGAGAACATATAGAACGGGACTTGAACCTGCGACCACTCCCTTACAGGGGGAATGCTCTGACCAGCTGAGTTATCTAGACACGCTACCGTTACGGAAACAATGAATAACTTTACAGTCATTTTTAAACATTGTTTTTTGTGTTCCGATCTAAATCTTTAGAAAAAGTGAGCATACAAAATGCTGGAAAAAAAATGCAATTGAAATAATTCGTCTGGTTATTGTTCCAGTACCTTTTTCTTTTTTGTGCGGAAATCCCCTCGGATTCCCCCCCGCCGGCCAGCGGGGGCGGTTATAAATATTCTACGACACAGCGCATTCTAGACCCAAAGTAAGCATAGTTTAACTCGCTTGTGTTATGGGTTCTAGACTGCGTATAAACATACTTAAATACTTTTTTTTTGTAAATACATACATATTATACATAGAAACACCCAATGAAAATAGACATAATCGGGAATCGAACCCGCGCCCCCTGACGTAGCAGTCGAATGCACTACCGCTACGCCACAGAGGCCGACAGGCTTGAACCGACTTAAAACGCAAGCCGTCTCGAGTCTAAGGACGCCGGGCTGTAAGGTTACCCTTAGAGAATATCCCTTGCATCCCGACTGACCCTGGGCCATCCCCGGTTTCGAGATGGCCCAGGGTCAGGGCCAGGCCCCCTCGGGTTTGGAAACCACGGTGTCCCCTGGTTTGGGGGAGGGACACTAGTCGCCCCACCGTCCCAGACTGCTTCTGCTGGGGTGACAGGCGGCCTCACCTGCCACCCCCAGGTGTACCAGTCCCTAAGCAGATATATCACTTCATTTTTTATAGTACTTTGTTTCTAATGCTTCTCCCATAGGATGTCAAGAGACACTAGGTCAAATGCCTTGGTCAAGTCAACCAAGCATGCGTTGACTGGTGTCTTTCTGTCACAACAATCTGCTTCAGACACAATTTAGCACTTTCTGTAGACAGCTCTGGTCTAAAGCCAAATTGTGCATCATACATACATACATACATACATAAACTCACGCCTATATCCCCGAAGGGGTAGGCAGAGGTGCTAACACCCACATTTCGCCAGTTTATGTTTAGGTCCCAATGTAATAGGTGGCGAGCCTATTGCCATTAACCGGGCACTTATAAACCTGCGATAAATATACACATAACTTCGAAAAGCATCGAAAAGCCATTGGTGTGTGCCATGGTAAAACCTGGGATCGAACCCGAGACCTCGTCTCAGGCTACCGCGGTGTATTGTGCATCATGGATACTTACTTTTTGTTACATTTTAATTTTTAGTTTTGGCCTAAGACTTTTGTCGCAGTGATCCGATTTGTATAACGGAAGTGTCATAGTGTGTTGATAAAAAAATTGCATACTATATTAACTTCCTCCAAAAAAAGAAACCTTTTATATCGAACTTTATGAACTATCCATGCTTTTTTTTTTTTTTTACGTGCGGAAGTCCCTTCGAATACCCCCTCGCGCGGGCAGCGGGGGTGGTTATGTCGGGCATGAACCGACGAAAACCGCATGGTGTCCTCCCCAAGTGTCCGTTGCCGGGCACCCTGGGTAAGCCCTCGAAAGGATAACCCCAGAGAACTATCCATGCTTTCTTAATATTATCTTACGTTAACAGACGAAGTTTTCTTTGTTCGCCTCTATAGGCGTAACGGCTGGCCGGATTTCGATGAATGAAGTCTCAAATGAAAGGTATTCATCTCCCGAGTGTTATAGGTAACATAAAATTTAAAAAAAACCAACTATACCGTTGATTATTTTTAAATCATTTATTTTTTATATATACCGAATCAATTTCATATATTAGTATCACAATTTTGTCTTAAACTCATAGATTGGTTACAATCCACGTAATATTACATTTTTTGTTACAGATCAGCGCGCTTAGTCAAGGTTATTGGCAAGAAAATAGGCGAATTTCTGGTCAAGCTTACAGAATTTGGACTCCAACCTGAAAATATTGAATTGGTGGGTGCCAGCCTAGGAGCCCATGAAGTGGCTTTTGCAGCTAAATACTTCTACCAAGCTACCGGAAAGAAAGTTGCAAGAGTAACTGGCCTAGATCCTGCGGGACCATGCTTTAGAGCTTTAAGTACTGAAAACAAACTATTCAAAACTGACGCTGACAAAGTTGATATAGTTCATACTAATATAGATGGGTTCGGTACTGCAGAAACCTTAGGTCATTTAGATATTTACGTCAACGGAGGAGAATTTCAACCTAGCGATATACCTTACATACCTTGCCTCATAGTTTGTAGTCATGTTAGAGCGTTGATATACTGGTGGCAGGCTCTGGAACACCCAAAGAAATTCGTAGCAGTAAAGTGTGATACTGTTCAGGAAGCCAGGTTTGCTCAATGCTTCAATAGTTCCGAAACTAACTATTTAGGTCTCGAAGCTAAGTTTAATAGGCCTGGAATTTTTTACTTGGCGACTGATAATGAGTTTCCTTATTTTAAAGGCAAAGATGGCTTGAAAGAGGAGAATGAGATTTATAAAAAAGTTGCCGGGATTATTAACGCTGATGATCGTTTTGTTGTTTCATAATACTAAAAGAAATTTTAGATCTAAATTAGTAGATAGAAGACTAATCCTATGTATAATTTCAGTTTTTTAGTCAATGTCGAGAACTAAAGTAGGTTCCAGAACACTATGTGCTTCAAGTTGTACAGGTTCCTACAAACATCCTTAGGCCATCCCCCATGTTAACCTTATCTGCAAGTCAGAGCACCAGTTGAACAACGAACTAGGTTCTGGCGAAGGCTATCCTCTCAGATTTGTGAGGGCAGACTGCAGTAACATAACATAACATAACATAACATAAACTCACGCCTATATCCCCGAAGGGGTAGGCAGAGGTGCTAGCACCCACATTTCGCCAGTTTATGTTTAGGTGGCGAGCCTATTGCCATTAACCGGGCACTTATAAACCTGCGATAAATACACACATAACATCGAAAAGTCATTGGTGTGTGCCATGGTAATACCTGGGATCGAACCCGAGACCTCGTCTCAGCAGTCCATTACCCATACCACTAGGCTACCGCGGCTATTCTCAGCAGTCCATTACCCATACCACTAGGCTACCGCGGCTACTGCAGTAACGTCCCGGAAAAGTCAACATACCAATCAAAAACAATAAGCAGATCTCGGGCCACAGAGTGAAAAATTTCGACGCAACTAGGAAATCGTTATGAGAAGGAGGAGGACATGATTCCAGTTAACCTCATCAGCATTACCTCAACGTTGCGTCTGGTTGCATCTCAGGCTTTCACCTAAAATGCCGGGGTCTGATCGTTCTGACTCCACCTCCTCCACTTCACCCGGTCTTTGACAGTGAGACCATTGCTTCGGGTTAACCTTCCCCTCCTCATAGCGAGTACCCAGTTGAGTCCAAAGTTTTTACTTAGAAGCCCGGGGTCCGCTTATTGCTTTTGATTGTGACTGCTTTCTGACCTCCCTGGGTGGAAAGCCTGAGCCAGAGCCTCGTCCGTTGTGACCAGGTGCACCAAGTTGCAGGTGGGGTTGGCTTGGGCTTCAAAGATGTTGGGAGGGCCCTGTACATCCAATCCGATTAAAGTGTGACGTCGATATTATTATAAATTGGAATGAGCTCTCCAGTTAATTTCATGTCCTTGTTCATCTTTATTCCCTGCGAAGGATGTGCACCAAGGCTCTCACAGATTGTTTGAAAGTATCCATCGATAGGCTTTAGTTAAAAACCATTCAAGGGCGAGTCGAACTCGTGCGCTGCCGGTTCCTTATCTACCTTCCTTCACACAATATCACAATTATATTTATTTACCTTATTTGAGGTTAGTGCCAATTAAGCTAGACCTCTAAATTGTCTGAGCGCCCATACAACTCAGAGGCCTATCTTAATTGGTGTAATATATATGTATGGGGAAACCCTTTAATTTTCAACATGTTTTATTTTTTGGAATGTTTCCTTTATTTGTGCTGTAAAACATTGCTTTTTGCCAAATTTCGTGATTCTAGGTCTACGGTAACTACCATAAGTATTAGGTTTTCTACCAAAAACTTATAGGTGACCTAGAATTGACAATTTTGGTTAAAAGAAAGGTCTTACAGCACAAGTAAAGGGAAAATTACAAAAAAATAAAAAAAGCGAAAATTAAGGTAAATTTAGGTACTTACAAGTTTATGCAAAAATTTAAATACCCTTACCTGCCCTTCCCTTTTTATCGTGTTGACTCAAGACCTTGATTTTTATACACTTAATAGGGACTATAGACCTAAGTATCTGTTACAAATTTGAATTTGCTAGGTCCACCCTTTCCTGAGAAAATCGGTGGTGACACACGGACAGACAGACAGGCAGACAGACGGAAAAGAGAGTACAGAACCCTAAAAAATAGTATTTTAAGAATAAATAGGACACGACAGATAAGTAACCATTTACAGAGCGCCCTTGTATTTGTCTGCCTGTCGATGATAAAATATATGAAATACCTCAACAAACAATAGCAGTTTCTCTCCATACTGAACCCGCAGTTCATGTATTTTAAATTTGATTTAATTCCTGATTCAGGTAAGTGGGAATTAAGCATCCAGTGTTTATCTTCAATGCGGGCTCACAGACCAGTTACAGACCTGCTCCTCTTTTTTTTAATGAATGATAGGCTCACGTTTGACCTCTATCTCACCTGGTCGTAAGTGACGATGTGGTCTACGATGGATCACGTTTTCCATAAAAGTTTTACAAAAATAAATTCATATCCAGCGGCCACACACTAGGCAAGCCTGTCCTGTGGTACCTAATACGATTAACGTACGATTTACAACACTGTCCGATTTATTCAAGTATTTCATAGAATCATGGAACTAAAATTTAAATAAATATCAGCAATTATTAATTTCTTGACAATTCCTCTTCCTCTCAACATTCTTCTGAAAAAAAGTACTCTCATTCTAAAAAATACAATTTGTTATCAATGACAACAGGATGCTGTTCTATCCCTGCATCAATGATATTATTACGTAAATACTACGATTTAGTCGTACGAAGACCATGGAGAATCTAATTTGATAGTATCTATGTACAGATGTGGTGCCTCAATTCAGAGCCACAGGCTCTGAATTGAGGCACCACATCTGTTTAGAGATGTTATGAATAAAAAAAAAACGTCAACTGATGTGATTTACCTTCAATGATTACCATGTGGGAAACTTAAGCTCCCCAAAATATTTGTAACTTCAAGTAATTGTTTCTGTACATAAAAAATGCGAAACATAGATTTGTTCGCATATTTATTGAGAAATATGCTGTAACAGTTTTAGTATTAGTTAAGCTATATTAGGATAATGTAATCATAGTACTGTCACTAAAAATTCACAACAGTGATGAAACTCACATAGAAGTTAAGCTCTTTGTAATTGTGCCATTTGCTCAATTTTACATTACAAATAAGAGCGGATTTCTCTCCTGAAAGTACTTGCGATCAAATCTAAATAAACTCGGTTATCACATTTAACTGTGGTTGGATTACACTAGTTACAATCCGTTTAATTAAACACAATTTTACTACTGCTATACTTTTTCTTTTAAGGCGTTTATATTCATCAGTACAATCCAGTATAAGTGAGATAGAGTTTAGTTAATTTGATACCAATTATTCTCATTGGTGAAATATGCCCTAATTTATAAATAGGTAGCTATAATGATTAAAGAACAGATATTTTTGGAGTATCTTATTATTTATCATACTCGCTATCGATATTATGTCAGTAATAATAATTATCAATTGTGTTACCCACATTAAACAAATAAATAGATTAAATACGTATAGTCAGCATTGAAAGTAGATGATGCTTGCACAGATTTTTAAATAAAATATCGAAATTAATATTATTAATTATATTTGAACCAAAATTTTAATGTATTTTAATAAAGTCCACTAAGTAGTGAAATAACATTTTCATTAAGATTTCATATGAATTTATTTGCGCAAAAACGAATTTTGAAAATTGTCATCTACATTTAACACTGACCAAATATAAAATAAGTTAATTCATTTACTTCTTTAGCCTTAAGTATTAGTAAACCTAGTCTAAAAAAGTCACTCAAAACTAGGCTAATTAGCCTACCTCAATATAAGCATAGTGCAATAGAACATACACTTATCGGTGAGTGCAAACGAGAAAAAACCAAGAGTTCTGTCGTATAACGCGGTGCATTTTTATACTAACATTCGATTTTTTTGATAAAAGTTATATGGCAGAGCAACGTTTGCCGGGTCAGCTAGTTTTAATATAAGATCTTTGAAGTAAGTATACATATTGTAGGTATGTATTTAATTGCAATAAATCTGTGATTTAGTATAGAATATACAAATAAAAAATAATTATTCGGGTATTTGTAGTTTTAATTTTTACTGGGGTTATCCTTTCGAGGTCTTACCCGGGGTGCCCGGCAATGGACACTTGGGCAGGAGACCGTGTGGTTTTAGTCGGTCCGATTCCGACACGCCCACCCCATCGTCGGCCCGATGGGGTGAAGCCCTTGGGGGTTTCCTGACGTATAAAAAAAAGGGTCTGATTCAATGCTAATATTAATTTGTTACTTGAAAACAATAATATTGTTTAAAACTAAATAAATAAATAACTAAACAATTCTACTCGTATTCCAATTCCATTGACCTGCCTAATATTTTGAACAATAAAATGTTTAATTCTGGTCTATTTAATCAGGGTGTCAGCCTTAGTTCGGCTCCGTCTGAGTTATATTGCGTATTTAATAGATTTGGCGTCATAAGATAATAAAGAAATAAATATTCTAGGACATATTACAAAACGCCATCTAAACCCAAACTAAGCAGAGGTTGTCATATCGATTCTAGAATGCGGATTATCATACTTAGACACTTTTTTTGTAAATAAATACATATTATGAATAGAAACACCCAGACCAATGCAAATATACATATTTGCAATGAGCGGGAGTCGAACCCGCGTGCTTAGCCAGAGGGGCTTAGCAGTCGAAAGCTCTACCGCTACGCCACAGAGGTCGTCGTCCATCGAAGATATTGGACATGTTCCATTTGTGTCTCTATCATCAGGGTCACACCACCAAACGCACAACTAACCAATGACATGCTTTCATCTTTCACTAGCTTTCAACAGCCTTTTCATTCCTTGCTCTCCACGGCACTTCCCGAAGACACTCCCCACACAGAACACGATGCGCTTCGTGCCGAAATGAAAACCATTTTGCATTCATTATATGGGCACCGGTTTTAATCTATACAGTCAATGTCGGGGGACCGGCAGGATTACCAACCAAATTGGATGATTTAAAATGTATTCGGCAAGTGGTTCTGTATAAAAATTGAAATTTAAGTTAATAGGGCTTCTTTGAAGGATGTTCATAAGAGAGGCGTATAGGTATAAAGCTAGTGTAATATCAAATTATACGTATATGTCAGTAGTGGTTACGGAGTCAGAATTACGATCGAGAAGTTTCGGGTTCGAATCCTGGTCATCCTTATGTTACGTCGATGAATCCCGTTCGCTTCAGTTTTGCGTTAGTTTGGTTACCGGTATACCCAGTATTTGATGAACATTAATAAATATTTCTATATTCGTAAAGAAAAAAAAGATAGAAAGAAAGGGAGAGAAAGAGACAAATAGAGAAAGAGAGGGAGAAAAGGCCAAAGATATAACAGGAGAAAGAAAGTAGAAATTCATAGACCTTCGAGACACTTGTACTTTTTTTTTTTTTTCGTGCGGAAATCCCTTCGGATACCCCCTCGCCGGCTAGCGGGGGTGGTTATGTCGGGCTTGAACCGACTAAAACCGCACGCCGTCTCGGGTCTACAGACGCCGGGGTATAAGCAGGGCGGGGGGCAGGCGTGTGTAGGACACACACGACACACCTCCGCTACGGCCTGCTTCTGTAAGGACAGCGAGTCGGCCAACTGCCGTCCTCAGGCCTCGATCATGGAGGTCGGTAGTCCCGGGCGTAGACGAGTCTGCGGCGGCCTCGCCGCAGACTACGGAACTCGGGGGGCAGGGTTCTCTCCCGCTCCCTCTCCGCCGTCTCTTTCGCGCGCATAACCTGCTCGCAGAAAGAGGCGGCGGCGGCGTGCCACTTGCTCCCGTCGGAAATATAATACGGGGCTAAGATACAGAACCACACATTTGTACAACGACACAAAATGCCCATAGAGCATATCCCTCGTACCCCGACTGACCCTGGGTCATCTCCGGTTTCGAGATCGAGACACCTGTACCTACAAGTAATAATATGCTTTGTTACTTAAAGTGGGTATCATAAACAGATTGCCTGTACATATACCGAAAAATTGGCGTAACAAAAAAAGAATGTTTATAAAAAATTTAATCTTTCGCATTATCCTACGTTTGTGGAAATAATAATATAAAAATGTATACTTAGTTAAAAATGTAAATAAATAATACATAGGTACTGCCAACTTGGGGTGTGTGTTGGGTAACCTCCTCAATTGTCGCTCCGATTCCGATCCCGCTGCAGTCCGGGGGGAACGGAATCGGAGCGGACGGTACACCCTGGGCGGCGGTCAATGGCTTCCCCTTCACCCCTTCATAGGGTTGGCATTGATCGTCGGCCAATACCCAACGTGGCGGGAACACATCGCTCTCCGTACTCCTCTGCTTTCAGAGGAGACAGGATGAGCGATGCTGTTAGTGGTGAGACGGCCCAGGGTCAGCCGGGGTGCGAGGGATATGCTCTATGGGTAACCTTACACCCCGGTGTCTGAAGACCCGAGACGGCGTGCGGTTTTAGTCGGTGCAAGCCCGACATAACCGGCCCCGCTGGCCGGCGGGGGGGTATCCGAAGGGATTTCCGCATGATAAAAAAAAAAAAAAAAAAGTTACTGCCAACTTGCCTCAAATTCTATAAAAGTACTCAAAGTAAAATGTATACTAACTAACTTCATGGTGTCGGTTTTACGTGACGGTGTGCGCACGCATCGTAAAACAAGTAGAATTCCTGAGACGAGCTCAGCCGAATACAAGGGATTTTTTTTTTCTTTATCTTGCAATGGTTCACCCCAGCACGAATCTATTACCGAAAACAGCAACTTGATAGCTCATCTCCTTCATACCCAAAACCGTGACAGAAAATTGGCAACGACGACGTCGACGACAACTCGATAGCAATAGGGCTTTGCTAAAGAAAATCGCCCCAAGCACGTGCAATTGAATTGATTGTACAGTATTTGGTTAAGGTCCAACGATCTTGTTCGGGCCCCATACACCGCATGATGAATATAATGTATGTGTTTGTAAATACTTAAAAAGGTTGAAGTTACTGATGAGATGTTTACCCAAATCGCTTTTAAAACGACCCTTATCTTAGTAAATGCAATCCAAATATTTGCGGTCGGGATTAGAATGCGTCTGTGAATATACAATACTTGCATAGTAGCGCGTGACAACGGTTAACGGCCTTATAAGCGAGATTTCTTTGGGGGCTTACCACAGAACAAGATCAAACATGTTATACAAATTTAAAGACCACTTACTTCTACTTAATAACTTGAATGCTTCGTTATAATATACAAAAGTTTTATAACTGCTTAAAAGAGTGTACGAAGATCATCGGATTTAAATGCGTCTGTGTGAATATACACTTCTCATCAGAAAAATCAACACCTTGCAAGTTTATGCTTTATAAGGATTATTATTATTATTATTTCCTTTATTAAATTTTAGATAGATTATTAGTATCATTATCAATTAATTATCTAATTAATTATTTAATTCATTAATTATTGATGATTATTATTTATTTATTTTGTGGAGAACTTTGCTTCACTGGAGGTATGACCAATTTAGGTGCTCACGTGCAAAGTTAAGGCGCGCTTTTCGATGGTCTGCAGTTAATTTCGGCCCATTTGCTGGTTTGTGCGGTACCAGTCCACGTTTCTTCAACCTTCTTCTAATGGTTGAGTCACTTACAGCCATGCTACGTACAACATGAAGCTGCTGCTGCAGTTAAAAAGCGTTAAGGCGTCGATTTCGTTTGGAAGTTTTTACAATAAATCTATCATCTCGCTCAGAAGTGACCCGATTTCTGCCAGATACTGAACGGCGGGTGAACAAACCTGTCTCCCGATAGCGTTTGTAGACTCTATGAACAGAGGACAGACTTAGATGCAATCTTTCAGCCACAACACGCTTAGTCCAGTATCCAGCAATGCCACCACTTCGGCGGCTTCTGCGGGCGAAGTATCCATATGTTTTTTTTCTTTTTCAGGATAAACCAATGAAATTCTAGTTTAGAATTTAGAATTTTCGCTTACAACTGTAATGGCCAAACTGCCAGCTATATAATCATGTGATTGTTTTGATGGAATGAAAACCCTTTTGTGTTAAATTTAGACAGATATCATAAAAACTAAAGTGTTTCAATTTTTTTGATGAGAAGTGTAAAATACTTGCATAGTAGCGTTGTGAAGCCATCTCATAAGCGAGATTTCTTTGGGGGTTTACTGCAGAACGAGATGAAATATGTAATACACAATTTGCAGAATACTTCTACTAATTACCTTGAATACTTCGTTATAATATAGAAACTTATATAAATGCTCCAAAGGAGTGTACCAAGATCATCGACGCCTTAGCCTTTCCATATTTCTGTTTCTATGGGAACGACTGCCGTTTGACATTCAACTCCAAGAGGAAAGCCTGTTCCAAACCCTTGTCTGTTCATCAGCAGCAGTACCGGTGTGGCGATACCACATATACCCAGCGCCATCTAGCGACATGAAGTTGAACTACTTCGATACTACTACGTCACTACCGATCCTGTATCGCGAAAGTGAAGTTCGCGCGCTGGTATAACATATGTACAACATCCCAACGGCAACCGTTTGGCCGCCAGGCGTGATCACCTTGCCTGGTCGGAGGATCCTCCCTTTTTTGTTGGAGGAACATCACACCCCTTTCATCCACCCTGGCATGCAGGTTTTTCATGGTTTTTTCCTGTGGCCCCGAAGATCTTGGTATGATTCCGCCATACGAGATTCATAAGCCGTATGACTTATGGATCTCGGAGCCGATGGATATATGGAGCCGATGGATGGTATATCCATTTCGGCTGATAATAGAGGTCATTGTATCATCCGCAGTCCAATCCTAATTATAGTATGTAGGTAATCTATCTTTTCAAAAACTGGGGACGTTGTGTCGTGGCTCAATGCCTAAGGGGCCAGCCTTACCATCGAGGGGTCCCGGGTATAAATTCTGGCTATTACAATACTGATGTGAACCCGCTCCTACCACAAGCAATTTAGCTTAGCTGGAGATGTTAGGAAGAATATTAGTTATTGCAGTTTTTTAACTTAGGGCCATTCATTTATTACGTAAGACTATTTTTGCTAGTTTTTGACTCCCTCCCCCCCCCTATATAAGAAAAAATAAGAATAGGCTGCCCCCCCCCCCCTGTGTTATATTTATTACGTAAGAATCTAAAGGAAAAAATTAATACACGTTTGGTTTATTGTTATTGCATTGTTTATTTTTTCAATATCATATATCACGTACTTACGGAGATAATTTTAATTATTGGGGGAAAAATCTTTGATAGTGAGTACAGTATCGACAAAAGTTTGATTTAAAATTAACAAATAAAAATAATTCTGCGGCGATATAAATAAAATAAAAAGCGGCGACAGCCCAGTGGCGTACGTAACGGACTGCTGAGACGAGGTCTCGAGTTCGATCCCCAGTCGCCCCGGGCACATACCTCTGACTTTTCGTAGTTACGTGTGCATTAATAAATGTTAATTATCGCTCGCTGCATAATGTGCCCGGTAGATGGCAATAGGAGCCTATTGTTGTTAGTGGGGCGAGTGCCCCCTATTACATTGGGACCTTAACATAACTGGCGAATCGTGGGTGAGTAAATACACCTCTGCCTACCCCTTCGGGGATACAGGCGTGAAGTTATGTTATGTTGTACGTTAAATAATTCTACAGGTTTTAGATTTTTTTTCTTTTTGTTTACGTTTTCCATGATTACAATTAAATAATAGTAGGTTTTCCAAATTTTCAGAGAAAATTCATATGAATATGCATAGAACTTCCTTAAATAAGTACCTACAAACACGCACACAAGTGAACATACATAAAGAGGATTAAGATGCTAAAAATAAAGAAAAAAATAATTTAGCAACACTAAAATGTTTATTGTGCTTTACTAAAGTAACTGATTAGAAATAGGCACTTGTCTTAGCGAATAATTTCATTAAGTTAACTTTTGTCATAACATAAACATAAACTCACGCCTATATCCCCGAAGGGGTAGGCAAAGGTGCTAGCACCCACATTTCGCCAGTTTATGTTTAGGTCCCAATGTAATAGGTGGCGAGCCTATTGCCATTAACCGGGCACTTATGAACCTGCGATAAATACACACATAACTTCGAAAAGCATCGAAAAGTCATTGGTGTGTGCCATAATAATAATATTCATTTATTTGCAAATGTAGGTTTAGAGTTGGTACATGTTTGTTACAAATGTGTCACTACATTTGGCCTTGCGGCATGCAAATTAGAGGCATATAAACAATTACTACACATGCATACTACAACTTCATTACAATTAATTGAAATACGTACATAATGTCAATGGTCATAAAATTAGACTTTCAATAGTATATAATCAAATAAAATCAAATAGGCATGTCAATTGTGATAAAATAAATCATAATCAAAATAAAATAGGTATGTCAGTGGTAGTAAATAACAATAGCACATGAATTAAATAAAATCAAATTACAAAATGTCAGTTGCATTAAATACTTAATTAAATAATGATAATTATAAATATTGTCTGATTGTTTCATTTATCTCAGTGACATGTCATTTAGGTACTCTTCAACGGAATAATAACATTTTTCCAGCAAAAGATTCTTAAGGCTACGTTTAAATTCGTTCATGTTTGTGATTTCCAAAATATAAATTGGTAGCCGGTTGTAAAGCCTTGGTGCCATGCAGAATACACTACTGTTAAGATATGTGGTTGTATTAGCTGGAAAACATATCTTCATGTTATGTCTCTTACTATTAAGTTTTGTATAAAGCTGCATATTTTTCTTTACGAACAACACGGTTTCCAAAATATATATACATGGCAATGTCAAAATTTGTAGTTCAATGAAACTAGGTTTACAGCTATCAGTACATTTCAATTTACATATAGCTCTTACGCATTTCTTTTGGGCTTTGAAGATGCTTTCAACATTAGTTGAATTGCCCCAAAATATGACTCCGTAATTTAATATTGGAAAAACATACCCATAGTAAGCAGTTATAATAGTAGATACACTGGCTGTCTTAGACAGCATATACAGAGAGTAAGAGTGTTGATTTATTTTTGAACATAACACTTCCAAATGCACTTTCCAATCCAGACCTTCATCTATATTTAGTCCTAAAAATTTTGTTTCTTGTACTTGTTTTATTTGTGTTCCATTATATTGTATGTCCAAGTCTGTCAGTTTATTCGTCCTATTTCTAAATGTCATTATGCATGTCTTGTTTAAATTAATTTTCAAATTATTTGATGTCAACCATTTAATAGAGTCATGTAAAGTATCACTTATTTCATGTTCTACCTGAGATTTATTATTTCCAGTAAATACAATTGTGCTGTCATCCGCAAAGAGTATGGTTTTATAATTAGTTGCTTGGGGAAAGTCATTTATGTAAATGATAAACAACAATGGTCCCAGTACGCTCCCCTGAGGTACTCCAAAAGCAACTTTTCGCGGTTCGGACGAGTGATTTATTAGCCTTTTCGTAGAACTACATACTCTAGAGATCTGTGTTGTCTGTATTCGGTCAGTTAGGTAAGATCTTATCAGTTCAAGGACATTTCCTCTCACTCCATAAGCATATAACTTATCCAATAATATCACGTGATCCACGTAATCAAACGCCTTCGTTAGATCCATGAAAATGGCGGAGGCTTGGTTCTTTTTGTCTACGGCGGTCATAACTGTACTGAGGAAGTTATAGAATGCTATATTGATATTCTTATTTTTTCGAAACCCAACTTGCTCCTCAGCAAATAAGCTGTTCATTTCAAAGAAACAACACAACAAAACAAGTATTGTTTATGCAAATAAGTGACAACTAGTTCACAAACGGGGAGTGAAGTGCAGTGCGGTGGCACGGGTCTGTTACCATGGAAATCGTTTAGCTAAACACTCCGCGCTTTTTCAAAGTATAATTTTAACTTTGCGATTTTTTGCGATCTTACGTAAGAACTATCAAGACCCAACCCCTTGTTAGAAATAATAAGACATGCTCGACCCCCCTTCCCCCCTAAATCGTCTTACGTAATTAATGAATGGCCCCTTAAAGCGATGTACCTATTTCGAATAAAAAAATAGAATTAGAGATTTTTCTGCTATTTTATTTATTGTGCATGATATAACATTCATAGTAATTTTGAATTGTGCATATATGCACGGAATTTTATAAAATTACTCTGACTGCCATTGAAGCCTCGCAACCTAGGAGGTAAACAAATTAAAATGTGTAGACGAGTTGTCTACAACGTTGGTTGTTTGTTGACAATATTAAGTGCAAATATTAGCCTACAGCTTTGATCTTTGTCATTTTAAACACTATTAATTATGCGTAGTTAGGTATAATAAAACAGTGGCATTCATTTAATATTTAATAAACATCAATTAAGAATATATTGTCGGAAGTTTACGTGAATATATCACACATTGAAATAAAATGGTCACGGGAAGACATGGCTGCTGAAAAGCAACCGAAACGTCGGGATCAATGTAAAATATAAAATAACATCAAATAAATCGCGATAGAATCCGTTAAAAATAGTTTTATTTCAATGTGTGAATTCGCGTAAACTTCCGACAATATCATATAAAACTATTTTTAACGGATTCTATCGCGATTGCTGGAAAAATGTTATTATTCTTTAGATGATTATATTAATGACAAATCATTGAAATAAATATAATTATTATCGTCAATTTTTTATTGTAGTAATCAATTAATCAATATTATTTTAAGTTTATATTTTATTATTTTATACGAAAATTATGTTATGGTATCTAAATTAAATTATTTACTATTGTTATAATTTGATGGTTCTGACTATGCTATTTTACGTAATGATTCTTAATTTAATAGAAGTGTAATACATGTCTACATTGTTAGTTATTGTTGCATACCGTAAGGCCAAATGTAGTGATTTTCCTAATGATCATGTGCCAACTCTCTACCTAAATTTGCAAGTAAATAACATTTTTTTTTATTCCATCTTAGTTAGTGTTTCACATTTTCTGAAAAAAAAAAGAAATATAGAAAAATAACATATAGATGATGAAACAGATAGATGGCGTGAGGGTCGAATTACATCGCGATATGGTTCCGTTACCGCTAAGTGATTATATTAGTTTTGAACAATTACATAGATGTTTTTAAATTACATTTATTTTAAATTACAGTAAGTGCATGTACAAATGTGGTTACAAATTTTATATCTAACTAAACTAAATAAAACTAAAATAAAATAAATAATTAAAAGAAACTTAAACCTAAAATGCATCGTGGAATTCCTCTGCATCGCATGCCTCCTGTGGTAACGTGCCCAGAAGACTGGCAGCATTGCCACGTTGTATGGCAACACTTATTCTCTGTGCTAAAAAGAAGCCAGCCTTCTGGTCACGAGAAGCGTCGATCATACGTGTTGCAATCTCCCTGAAGAGACTGCGAGCACTCGGACCCCATGCCCCTAATGTTTCGACTCCAAACGGCACAAATTCATAATCTCCAATTAAGTTTGAGTGAATAACTAAATAAATTTATTTCTTGTTATTTTATTACTGAGCCGTGACCATTGCTGCTGAAAATTAACCGAAACGTTGGGATCACTTTAAATAATAAAATAACAACGAATGAATCGCGATAGAATCCGTTAAAACAGTTTTATATTTCATTCAAATCAGAAAATTTCAGAATTATCTTGATAAAACAATCACAACATACTATGTTTAGAGGGTCCATCTCTAGTTATTCATGTAGTTAGTAGATTATTGGGCGGTAATGAGCCCCTCAGGATCTTCGGAGCCCAAGCCCATGTCACCTGCTAACCGGTACGCCGGCTGATTAATAGACGAGGCACTGGTGAAGGCCTTCTTTCGGATTTGGGGAGTCGGACGACAGTCGCTCCCGTAAAAGTCAACCAAACCATATAATGGAAAGATATACTGGAAGGAGGAGTTTGTACTTGTGCAAGCTTTCTAATGCAACCAGGATTGGCGCTCTGATGAAGAAGAAGAGGAAAAAACATAACAGAAAATGTAAACTTGTAAAAATGTGTACTTGAATTATTATTTGTTTCATTCATATATTCTAACACCTAAGTAAACTAAGCCTCCGTTGATTGTTGGAGTTGGCCTTACAATCAAGAGGTCCCGGATTCGAATCCTGACCTACACTAATGACGTGAACCCACTCCTAACACAAGCAATTTATATTGAAATAAATGTATCACTTGTACTTTTTCACTCCTCACGACATTCTCAACCGATCAGGTGTAATATATTAAATATAATAGTGGAAAAGAACAAGTGATACATTTATTTCAATATGTGTAGCAAGTTCCACCAAGTGCCATCAATCAACAGTATAATTAGACAAGCAATTTACTTTAGCTGGAGTGGTTCACAAGAATACTAGTTATTTTAGTTACTACTATATATACTATATAAGTAAATAATAGTTTAAAAAAACTAAAAAACACGCTTTTTATAGAAAACCGAACTAAAAAAAAATAAGTTTTAATAAATTTAAATTAAGAATAGTGTTAAAAATTTCAATAAATATAAATTAATAATAGTGTCAATATAAAAAAAAAAATTATTTAAAAAAAAGCGTGGGGTGCATGGGTCTATAGATATAAATATTTTATTGACAGACATGAGTAGAGTCATTATCGTTTTGATAGGTAATATCTTAAAATGCACCCCACGCTTTTTTAAATTTTTTTTTTTTATTTACACTATTATTAATTTATATTTATTTTAACACTAAATTTTAACACGAAATTTTTAACACTATTCTTAATTTAAATTTATTAAAACTTATTTTCTATTTTTTTAGTTCGGTTTTCTATAAAAAGCGTGTTTTTTAGTTTTTTTAAACTATTATTTATTTCCTACTTTTTAGTTTTGTTTATTCATAAATAAATTAACACGCCGTTGTTGCCACCTATTTCAGAGTTTATAATGTGACATTATTCGCTACTACGTGATACAAAGTTGACGGGATAGAGTGCGCTGTTATCAAATATTTACAGAGCTGTCAGTAAATATTTAGCGAATTTCATTAGTTTAAATTATTTGCAAATTGGAAAATGGAATAATTTTATCTTGTGTATTGTCATCGGTCCTCGATAAATCTACAAAGTTTGGACGAAATCTGGCTGTTTAAAGTGGGTCAAAATAGCGCCTAAAGGAGTCGGTTACAAACAAACATACAGGTGAAGTTAATAAAAAGCGTGTAAATAAAAAAACAAATTCATATCTTTTCTTTCTATTCCATCCATTCAGACTAATCTCACTTATTCCTCATTCTGCACACAGAAAAAATAAATAACTCTCTCAAACAACTCTTCAATGCAAAACAACCTCGATTTTGCGTAAACATTTCGTTCACGTTTAAGAGTTTTACTACACCAGGTACCAGGCACACAGACGTTACAATGGGACTACAAAAAGCACT
Organism: Cybosia mesomella; assembly: GCA_946251805.1. NCBI lineage: Eukaryota > Metazoa > Arthropoda > Insecta > Lepidoptera > Erebidae > Cybosia > Cybosia mesomella. The sequence continues at coordinate 19,469,120 of OX276410.1, forward strand.
GTCTTAAATTTGTTGCAAATGTTAACAGTGGAACATAAAAACGTTATAAAACTGTTGATTTTCAGATATTATCAAAATGTATTATTCAGACGTTGTAGTAAAAATAATTTTACTGTTGAAATCTCGGTGAAACAGGCTTTAGGACATATTACGTGTTAAGACATGTGGAAGGAAACTGGCGGCTATCGTGTGTATCAGCATTATCAATTACTTTTTTGTATTTTAGAGAGAAGGGTGATCGGTGGTAATTGTTGTAAACACCTTACGCTTTTATAAGATTCGTAATGTACCTTTCTTTTTCGTGCGGAAATCACCTCGGATACCCCACCCCCCCCCGGCCAGCGGGGGCGGTTATGTCGAGCTGGAACCGACTTTTACCGCACGCCGTCTCAGGTCTTCAGACGCCGAGGTGTAAGGTTGCCCATAAAGCATATCCCTCGCATCCGGAAGATTCGTATGTACCTATATGTTTAGGGATTTTCTTTAGAAAAGCCCTATTGCTATATCGAGTTGTCGTCGACGTCGTCGTTGCCAGTTTTCTGTCACGGTTTTGGGTATGAAGGAGATGAGCTATCGAGTTGCTGTTTTCGGTAATAGATTCGTGCTGGGGTGAACCATTGCAAGATAAAAAAAAAAAAAAAATCGCAAAAAATCGCAATAAAAAATCGCAAAATCGAAAATCCCTTGTATTCGGCTGAGCTCGTCTCAGGAATTCAACTTGTTTTGTATTGGAATCTTTGAATACGATTTTAGAGCACTTCAAAACGTTAGATTGGTTGAAATTTTCACTCATCAAGGATCGATGATGATAGAATAATCAAAAAAAATAATTGTTTTTTTCATAAACACGTTTTCATCAGCTCAAATAACATAAAATTTAGTCATTTAGTATTTCTTTACTTTTTAGTTTGGTTTTAAACTTATTCATTTTATATTTTTTACTTCAATTGCAATAGCCTTATGGCGCGATTCTTAGTTTTTTATGTATGTGGGTTAAACTTAAAGACGAATTATTTATATTCATCGCCGGTTCGCCGGATTGAAGTGCTCAAAAAACGAGTTCCAAGATTCCGTTACATACATAATCATACCTTTAAACGAGCAATTCTTGTATATATGTAATAATCTGAATCTCAGAAACCGCTGCAACGATTTTCATTAAATTCAGTATGTAAGCAGTATCAAGCATCAGTATCAAGCAGACGAAAACAACACCTATAAGGTGCACGCAATGAACCTAGAAATGCAAAACGAATGGTTGACTCTAGGTGAATTTTGTATTCCCATAGCCTTAAAATGGCGTACCATAATATACGACTGGTCACCGGCCTTACTTAAATTTTACCTAAATGCATTCCAGTTGACACTCCCCGACCAAAGCAATCTGGTCAGATGGGGAAAAGCCACAGATAAAACATGTAACTCATGTGGTGAAGCAACTGGTACGGCTAGGCACCTACTAGTGGGTTGTAAAACGCTATTAGACCGAGGTCATTACTCGCGCCGTCATGATAAGGTATTAGAAATCATACGTGAGGCTGTAAGTTTGGCGGTAGCTAGAGCGAAAAAAGGATTAACCACAAACAAAAGAAATGACATTGCGTTTGTAAAGGAAGGCTGCTCAAAGAAATCACTTCAAAAGCCTTATTCAATTTTGATAGCTGCCGTTGACTGGACAATACTCGTAGACACGTATGAGAAGCACTATAGGATACCGGAGGATGTCTGTGCCTCATCATCCAGACCCGACATATTCCTTTTTTCACGATCGCATAAGCGTGCAGTGCTTGTAGAACTCACAGTACCGTGGGAAACTAATATACCTAAAGACCACGCTATAAAGACAAACAAATACTTTGATTTGACTAACGAGTTAACCAAAAACGGCTACGTGGTTAAACTCTATGCCGTAGAAGTAGGAGCAAGAGGAATTCCAGCTTAATCCCTGTACAACTTACTTAAAGACCTCGGATTGCCAAGAGCTTCAGTAAGCTCTTTATTAAAACGTATATCAAAAGCGGCATTGTTAGGATCTTACCAAATTTGGATAGGTAGGGGGGGGAACACTACTGACGGTGGAGGTGAGCGCTGATGCATCACAAGGTGGCCACCCTAAACCTATATCTGGGTCGCAAGTATATACAATAAGTATATATACTCAGACATAATATTACACTTATACACACAATACACATTTTCAGAAAATATAACAGAATTCATACTTTATAAGCAACAGACACCATTAAACCATATAAACAAAACATCATACTATAGATGTAGTTAACGAGTTCTGTGATATGCTCAGAGTGCAATAAAGAAATAGTTTGCCGGCTGGTGGGAGGTAGACGTGCGACGTAGTTTTTTATTGTAATCTACCCACTGCAAATTTAATTATTTTATGTAATGCAAAATAAATTATTTAACTACTAAACTGATTGTCGATGAAACTGTTTTGCTCAGAAAAACTCGAGTGAGTTTATGTAGCATCATAAGTTCTTTTGTACTGAAGTTTGTAACTTATATTTAAATAAATAAAAAAATAAAGTCCCAGTCGCCGTCATGGTGTTCCTCTCTGTACCACGCTATGGACCCGGCGACCGCACGGTGAATCCATGGAGTGCTGAGAATCGGATCTCATCTCGGGGGCACCTTCGAGGCGTCGAGTCTCCTTGCCGGAACTCCGCCATGGGACCTGGAGGCGATAGCCCTTTCGCAACTGTACCAGTGGCGAAAGGAGCACCAAAGGGATGGAACTCAGAGTCTCGAGAAATCGAGGCTGTGTAGCCCCAGCTCCGCCAGACCATCGTGGTGGAATGGAAGGAACAACTTGGGCGACCAAGCGCAGGGCACATGGAGGATTGGCTAGAGAGGCGATTGGCTAGGCCTCTCATACCGACTGACGCAGGTGATCTCCGGTAAGAGGAGCCAACGCCTGAGTGCCATCACTGCGACGCGAGCGAGGACTCGGGGCTGCACACGCTGGCTAATGGCTAATAATTGAAAGTAAGTACCCTTTAACTTTATTTTTAAACTTAATCATGTCTGGTTCTCGCCTTATGTCTTCAGGCAAACTGTTTAGTAGGTACGGTATATATTGGCCCGGCGTGGGAGGCGCCGAAGCGTGGCCTCGTGGCAGCCATCGGGGTGGGATTCCTCTCGCTCGGCAGCATGATTGCGGCAATGGTGCTCGCGAAGGAGATGGCAGTACGCGCCCGGGAGAGATTTAGATTAGCGCCCCTCCCCCAAACCGGGGCAAGACGGGAACACCGTGGTTCCCAAACCCGAAGGGGTCATCTCGAAACCGGAGATGGCCCGGGGTCAGTCGGGGTGCGAGGGATATGCTCTAGTGGCAACCTTACACCCAGACGTCTAAAGACCCGAGACGGCGTGCGGTTTTAGTCGTTTTAAGCCTGACATAACCACCCCCGCTGGACGGCGGGGGGGGGGGGTATCCGAAGGGATTTAGGGATTTCCGCACAACAAAAAAGTATCTATACCTACCTATCTATTCTAATATTATAAAGAGGTAAAGTTTGTGATACTGTGAGCTTGTGAGGTTGTAGGGGGTAATCTCTGGGTCTACTGAACCGGTTTGGCAAATTTTTTATCAATAGAAAGCCGCATTATTTACGGATGTCATTGGCTGTATATCATCACGCTACTACATAAGGGAGCGGAGCAGGAATCATAAATACCATTAATTATAAGTACCTTTTTTTTTTATCGTGCGGAAATCCCTTCGGATACCCCCCCGCGTGCCAGCGGGGGCGGTTATGTCGGGCTTGAACCGACTAAAACCGCACGCCGTCTCGGGTCTACAGACGCCGGGGTGTAAGGTTGCCCATAGAGCATATCCCTCGCACCCCGTAATTATAAGTACCTTTTTTTTTTTTTTTTTTTTTCGTGCGGAAATCCCTTCGGATACCGCCCCCGCTGGAGAGCGGGGGTCTCCAGCGGGGGCGGTTATGTCGGGCTTGAACCGACTAAAACCGCACGCCGTCTCGGGTCTTAAGACGCCGGGGTGTAAGGTTACCCATAGAGCATATCCCTCGCACCCCGACTGACCCTGGGCCATCTCCGGTTTCGAGATGGCCCCCTTACTTGCTCTCCACTGTGCCATCTGCTAATCAGAGGGACACGTGGAAAGCTTCCGAACAGCCCTCAACAGGGCCGTCCTCGCCTCGGTCGGAGTTGGCCGTAGGCGGCAGCGTCTCTCCCGCCCTAGGAGAGAGGCGCTGCCGTCTCCGTTGCCCAGGGTGCACCGCGTGGAGGTCCCCAACCAAGCACCCCTAATTATAAGTACCTAATAAATTACGTGCAATGATACGTCTGAGGTTAATGGTTCGATTCACGCGCAGTAATAAAAATATATGCATGTAAATGTCTATTTGCACTGTAATACGTATTTCTATGTAAAATAATTTACGTATTTACAAAACAAAGACGTATGGTAATATATTTATCTGCATTCTAAACCCGATATTACAAGCTATTCGTAGTTTCTACAATATTATTTCTCTTACTCTTCTCCTTCTAATAATCTATTTATCTACTTTTGTCCCAATTATTTTCTGTCGGCACAACATTCATTCACCTCCATACATTCCTGTTAGAAGACATCTCCTCAGTGACTCCCTCCCTCCTTACCATATCCTCTTTCACTTATTCAATCTATATTTTTTGGATCTACCTCTCTCTCTCTCTCTCTCTCTCTCTATAACAATGGAAATTGATATACAAATTGCTATTGAAACACTTAATATGATCCGAAGTCATAAAATGTTTACTTCCTTTAGTCGTCTGTTGTAACTCGTAAACCATTCGGTGTTGGAGCGAAAAATGCGCGGGCTTCTAATGAAAGGCTGAATTATGGATCCGCTATGAAGCTTTTATTAGCTTCGCGCTTTGTTAATCCGTGTTTGTTATCTGATGACTTTATTTTGATTTCATCTGCTCGTCGAGTGACCTTTGGCATCCGATTTTATTGTATTTGTTTCGTATCACTTCAATTTTTTCATTTTATTAGCTGTTATATTAGGTCATTAATATGAAATTGCCGTTTTTCTTGGAGAAATTGAAGGAAACCCAATTTTCAGTACTAACATTTTTGCATTTTTTTAGGAATGACAAATCCAAATTGTATGATTTTTTTTGTGTATGAATGAGACAACATTAAGCTAACAAACAGCAACTTTTATTACATTTCTGAAAAGTGACAGCTGTTAAGTAATACGAAATGTGTCATCAAAATGGATAACATTTAGGAAGTACTGTTTTGGAAGATCGAATTAATTTATCAAGCGGCAAATAAAAACAAAATTTAATACAGAGTTGTAAAATCATGAAATCAACTTTCAAACAAAATATAAATAACGGAAATAGCTATTAAATTACAGCAATTACGAACTCATGAATTTTCAAAATTTCGGGAATTTTATAAGTAAAGGCCTATTATATAGAGGGATGCTGGATGCGGCAAGCTGAAGACAGGGCGCTATGGCGCTTATTAGGGGAGACCTATGTCCAGCAGTGGACTGTCATAGGTTGATGATGATGATGATGATGATGATAGGGGGTGTATGAGACGTCAGCAAAATTTTTGTGGTTCAAGCCGTTGAGTGATGAACGAGGCGTTGGCGCAGGGTTTCCTTTTGAAGGGGGGGGGGGGGGGCTTCCGTAAATGAAAGCAAATTATAAGATGGTGCAAAGCCCCTCCTTCAAATTGGCTTCGGATGAAGGATAAGAGTTATTAATAGAGTTCAAGAAACATTTCATTTTACCTTTGATAAATTATATTTTAATGATTTTGACTTGGATCAGATCTTGACTTAATTTATTTATATTGCACTATTTTGGAGGTTTTCTAAATACACAAAGGAATATGCCTGTATGTAAAGTCGTAAGAATTCGTCGTGTGTAGAGTCGTAAGAATTTTTCTGTTAGTAAATCCTCAGCAGCAGCAGAACATGCTCATCCCCCCACAAAAAACACTAAATATAGTTAAATCTAGGTAAAATATACCTCTGCCTACCCTTTTTAAGATTTACAGTCGCGTCTATATAATATTAAATATCATTATTTATCTTAATACTAAGTCAATACGAAAAAATCAAATGTGTACTTACAATTTCAGTACTGCCCGTTTAAAGTAAGCGAGTCGGTGTAAACCTTTCAAGGCTTAATTTTGTTGTTCAACCATCCGTAACGAATCGAAATTATATGCATGATTAGGTACAAAGGACAGGGGAAGAAACAAGATGATGTAAAACAAACAAGAATTAAGGGTCCCCTTTTTTTTTTTTTACGTGCGGAAATCCCTTCGGATACCCCCCCGCTGGCCAGCGGGGGTGGTTATGTCGTGTCTCGACTAAAACCGCACGGTGTCCCTATATAATAAGGGTATAATAAGGGTCCCCTAACAAAAACTGCTTGAGGACATTCGACTGATAAATAAGTAAATAAATATTGTAGGACAAAGCGCACAACGCCATCTAGACCCAAACTAAGCAGAGCTTGTCATATGGGTTCTAGAATGCCGATACTTTTTTTTTGTAAATAAATACATATTATACATAGAAACACTCAGCCCAATGCAAATATACATATTTGCACTGAGTGGGAATCGAACCCGCGACCTTTGGCTTAGCAGTCGAATGCACTACCGCTACGCCACAGTGGTTAATATGTTTCTCATATTTCTCCCTCCTACCAGTTCTCGACTACGCCGATGCCAGCTATCTAGATTTAACTGAGGAACAACTAAATAAACTTGAGTCTCGTGGCTAAGTAGTAACCAAGTAGGGTAACATTTTTTTTTTTTATACCACTAACGTAGCAGACAAGCATACGGCCCACCTGATGGGAAACGGTTACCGCGGCCTATGGACGTGTGCAACACCAGTGGCGTCACACTCGCGCTGCCGACCCTGTAAAGGAAAGGGGATGGGAAAGGAGTAGGGGAGGGGATGGGAAAGGAGTTTGGGAAGGCATGGGAAAGGAGTTTGGGCTCCGGCACTCTCACTCACCAAACGGAACGCAACAGTTCAAATACTGTTACTTGGCGTCGATATTCTGTGAGAGGGTGGTGCTTCCCCGGTCGAGTTGGCCGACTCGCCGTCCTTACAGAAGCAGGCCGTGGCGAAGGCGTGTCGTGTGTGCCCTACACACGCCTGCCAACTCACCGAAGCGGGATAAAACCCGACCCCACCAGGCGAGGCCGCCGTGGCGGCCAAAGTCCGCCGGCAACCCTGGGGTTATCCTTTCGAGGGCTTACCCGGGGTGCCCGGCAACGGACACTTGGGGAGGACACCGTGCGGTTTTAGTCGAGACACGACATAACCACCCCCGCAGGCCGGCGGGGGGGTATCCGAAGGGATTTCCGCACGTTAAAAAAAAAAAAAAAAAAAAAAAGGATGGGTGACCATTCTTAACACATTGAGACTTGTACCTTGGAGAACACGTTAAGCCTTCGGTACCGGTTGCCATACGAATATCTATGTCAGTTGTTACGGGTAGTTAGAGCCTTAAAAAGTTCAACAACTGGTCTAACTACAGAACTTCGACATCGCCGGTGGGCTGTGGAAGTCAGATGGTAGTCGCTTCACGACAAATATAGAAGTTCGGCCGTTTCGTAGTTACATCGAAAAGCCGACCCCAATTGCGTAGGGAAAAGGCGCGGAGGAGGAGGAACCAACTAACTTGATCGTCTTCAAAACTTGTGCATTCGATTTATAATTGGGTTACGCAATGTGTCATCCAATTCGTCTTCACCTGACGTACTTCCCCACGTTATGACGTACTTCCTATACTGTTCCTATTTCTAGATTAATTAAGAGAATAGAATAACTATTCCTAAAATTTAATATTGATATAATAATCATTGTTAATTAATTTTGCATGTAATTATATAATTAATCAACACTTAATTCTTGATTCGACAGAAAGAGGGTAGCTGGATTAAAATTATCATTCTTTTGGAAACAGTTGTAAATATCGGAGCCCTGTAATAATATATAATGTGTGATAACCCTGCTCGCGTTTCATTATACAAGCATCCAACATTGGTTAAGTTTTTCTATGTATAATATTTATTTATTTATAAAAAAGTATCTAATTATTTTTATCCGCATTCCAGAGCCCATATACTTATATGACAAGCTCTGCTTAGTTTGGGTCTAGATGACGTTGTGTAATTCGTCCTTTTTTTTTTACGTGCGGAAATCCCTTCGGATACCCGCCCGCCGGCCAGCGGGGGTGGTTATGTCGTGTATCGACTAAAACAGCACGGTGTCCTCCCCAAGTGTCCGTTGCCGGGCACCCCGGGTAAGCCCTCGAAAGGATAACCCCAGGGTTGCCGGCGGACTTTCGCCGCCACCGCGGCCTCGCCTGGTGCGGTCGGGTTTTACTGTAATTCGTCCTACAATATTTATTTGATTATAATACTGAGCCAATTTCGTTCGGTTAGTTTGCACAAAAGCACAAAATCGTGCAAATAAACCCTAGCGTGATACGCATGAGGTAGCGCTAAAAAAAAAAAAAAAAAAAAAAAAAAAAAAAAAAGGTAGCGCTGGCCGAGGAGACAGGATGAGCGATGCTGTTAGTGGTGAGATGGCCCAGGGTCAGCCGGAGTGCGAGGGATATGCTCTATGGGTAACCTTACACCCCGGCGTCTGAAGACCCGAGACGGCGTGCGGTTTTAGTCGGTGCAAGTCCGACATAACCGCCCCCGCTAGCCGGCGGGGGGGTATCCGAAGGGATTTCCGCACGATAAAAAAAAAAAAAAAAAAAAAAAAAAGGTAGCGCTGGCCGTCTGAAGACCCGAGGCGGCGTGCGGTTTTAGTCGGTTCAAGTCCGACATAACCTCCCCCGCTGGCCGGCGGAGGTTATGACGGCGGAGAAATTTTAGATGTTCGCCTTTTAGGTGCAAGCCATACTCTACCACTGTGTGGCGTACAAAAATATGTCTTACAATTAAAATTAAATTATTCGATAGTCAAAATTACCATATACATTATCATGCAAATTATAGACAATTATCACAATTTGCCATTAAGTATTTAAAACTTCGTCAGTAGTATAAGAACATTTATCCATTAGTAGTGTAAACAGTTTTCTTTTAAATGCATTGATCGTATTAATTTCTTTGAGGCTATTTGGTAACTTATTATAAATATGTATTGCCATACAATATACATTTTTACTAAAAACATTCACTCTTTGCTTAGGAATTAAAAGCTTATGAATGTGTCTACTCGCTCGAACTACGGCATCATTGTGCTTACAAAAAAGATGCAAATGACTGCGTACGAAGACACAAATCTCGAAAATATACAGACTAGGCAGCGCTATGTGGAATTTTGTAAAATATATAAATATTCAACAACATTCCACATAGCACTGTCTAGACCCAAAGTAAGCATAGTTTAACTAGCTTGTGTTATGGCTTCCAGAATGCGGCTAAACATACTTATATACTTTTTTTTGGAAATACATACATATCATACATAGAAACATCCAGAACAATGCAAGTATACATATTCATGTATACAAATATTTGCACTGAGTGGGAATCGAACCCGCGAGTTGAATGCACTACCGCTACGCCACAGAGGCCGTCAAATTTTAACAACTTTTGCTAATATGCATACTTATTGAACCCATTTACAAAAGTAAACGTACAAATAGTTCTCTTATATATTCAATAGTAGGCTGTGCCAGATGCAGGTTTATTTTCAAAGAAAATACTCAGCTAAGAAACCGTCGATCGTAGCCGTAATTGGATGAGACATAATTCGATATTGTTGCCAGCCCTAGGCACTCGTCCTACCGCCGCCGCGCGCCGGCGAGAAAACGACCAACTATCGCCTGTTTTATCGCTCAAGAAACGTACAGAAAACACAGATCGCGTGTGACTGAGAGAAACGCATATTATTAACAGTTGATCACTGCCTGTTCACGCGATGCCGGTGATACTCTACAAGAGCTGTCATTAAATACTTTGAACCGCAAAAGGATATACGGCGAAGAAATAGAGTTTGTGAAACAAGAAAATTGGCTCATTCTTCGTTCATCCAAAGGTTTTACTGTTCACTTGGCTCATATGTTTACAACAAAGTAAATAACATTCTACATATTTACCCGCATAATAAGACACAATGTAAAAAAGCAGTTGCACATTGGCTTCAAACTTTACTTTATTTTCTACATATTTCGTTCAGGTGTAATGTAGTAATTGTATCAGCACCAAAATTCATGTCAGTAATTCTAATTCTTAATATAAACCATTTACAGATCATCTCGCAAATAAACATGCACACACATTCATGCACACACATATACACATACACATGCGCGCACACAAACACACTCGTTACTCACAACACACAACTCTTTCACATTGAATCCCATTTCTTTTTGTATTGATGTGTAGACAAATTGTATATAATTATAGTATTGTTTAGAAAATATTTTATGTGCGGACTAGGCAAGCTAAAATCCCCGTGGGGAGTGGCGCCGAAAGCCGAACCACAGTTTTTTTTACCTAGTTTGGCAACGGATGTTATTTCATAAACATTAAGTGATATTTTATCCTAGTTCTATGTTAAGCACTAAGTTTGTAAACCTTTATTTTGTGAAATAAATTATTATATTATTATTATTACTAAGCGATTTTCGATTTGCGATCAGCAAACTCATGTAGCGAGCTTGTATAACAGGAATGTTCGGTCTAGGCCCCTTTATTTTTTTTTTTTTTTTTTTTTTATCGTGCCGAAATCCCATCGGATACCCCCCGCCGGCCAGCGGGGGCGGTTATGTCGGGCTTGCACCGACTAAAACCGCACGCCGTCTCGGGTCTTCAGACGCCGGGGTGTAAGGTTACCCATAGAGCATATCCCTCGCACCCCGGCTGACCCTGGGCCATCTCACCACTAACAGCATCGCTCATCCTGTCTCCTCTGAAAGCAGAGGAGTACGGAGAGCGATGTGTTCCCGCCACGTTGGGTATTGGCCGACGATCAATGCCAACCCTATGAAGGGGTGAAGGGGAAGCCATTGACCGCCGCCCAGGGTGTACCGGCCGCTCCGATTCCGTTCCCCCCGGACTGCAGCGGGATCGGAATCGGAGCGACACTCGAGGAGGTTACCCAACACACACCCCCGGTCTAGGCCCCTAAAGCGAGTAGTGCGAGTACTCGCCCATCGCCCTTGCACACTCACTTACAAGTGTTACTGGTTGGGACAAAAACTGTTGCATCCAGTAACACTGTGACCAAATGCGACAATTTTTTCCCATTCAGTAAAAACAGTGTTGGGAAAAAATTTAGGTAACGACAGAGTAACAGTGGGACACGATGGGATTTTTTTCCCAATTAGTGATAATGTTACTCGTTTGGGAATTACTGGATGGAAATAAACCGATAAAACTACCGGAACTACAAGCTCGCTACCTCGTTTATAGTTGCTATTTTCATTAGCTTTTCATTTATAACCGGCGGTGGGATAACTACCTTAGTAAGGACAAAAAATAGCAAGTTGTTTAGTATCTGTACCTTTGTATGTCTTCATTTCCAGTGGGAACTCCGTATACATATTATTAATTTTCGTATTTCTTCTGCCAGACCCAACATTCGCTACCATACATAAAAGTGGGGGCTTAATCGTGCTCTGAGGTAATGGCCCAAACCAAAATATTGTCATTTAAATTTTAGAAATGTTATAAATTTAGATCGAAAAAAGAGAACATCTAGAACGGGACTCGAACCCGCGATCAGTTCCTTACAGGGGGAATGCTATGACCAACTGAGCCACCTAGACACATCCCAGATATTCGAAATTCTCCGATATATTATATACATTCTCAAGGTGACGCTGGAACCATCAACCGTAATTCTTGCGAACTACGGAAACAATGAATGACTTTACAATCATTTTTAAACATTGTTTTCCGATTACTCCGCCGCATTAACTCAGTTAAATTTTAAGCAATTAGTATGCCTACTTTTCCTACAGATTTAGATCGGAAAAAGAGAACATCTAGGACGGGACTCGAACCCGCGACCAGTCCCTTACAGGGGGAATGTTCTGATCAACTGAGCCACCTAGACATCTAAACGTATAGGAAGAGTGAGTATACTTATTGCCTAAACATTTAATTCAGTTAATTTTGACATGTTAATAATAACCGATACTTAAAATAAAAGTGAATTATCGAATGAAGCTTTGTAATTAATTGCTGTTATTGTTATAAAGAAATTAAAACAATATTTACCTCGAGAGTCGAGTCTTAACGAAGTGGACCAAAAGACAAACAAAATCCTTGTTTCCTTTTAACAAATTCATTTCTTGAAGGCGTATTAATCTTTGTTTTAAATTAGCTGCCCGACCTTTTTTGTCGTGTGGAAATCGCCCGCCGGCCAGCGGGGGTGATTATGTGGGATTCGAACCGACTTAAACTGCACGCTGTCTCGAGTGCAAGGTGAGAGACGGTGGGTAACGAGATGCCGAGGTATAAGGTGGGCCCATAAGGTATTTCCTTCGCACCCCGGCTGACCCAGGGCCATCTCCGGTTTCGAGATGGCCTCTTCGAGTAACCCGCTCTCACTTCACTTCGGTTTATATGATTTTTTTTTAACTTGAGCCACTTAATATAGGGCCTATGTCCATCTGGGATAATGTACCTTTCAAATGGTGATCTAATTTTTCCAAAAAGTGCAGTGGATCCAAAGATTACCCCAAACCCAAAACTCACAAAATTCGACATGTCTCTTTATAATAAATAAATGATAAATATTCTAGGACATTCTAAACAACTTTATCTAGACCCAAAGTAAGCATAGTTTAACTAGCTTGTGTTATGGTTTCTAGACTGCAGATAAATATACTTAAACACATTGTTGAAGCGAAAATTTGTTTTCGGTCGCCACGTGTGAGGCGACCATTCCCTTTATATGTAACTAACAACTAACGCAGTGATGTTGGTAAATTATGATTTGCCCTAGATCTGATGCAGAGACTGACTTAAACTTAATAAGAGGCCTTCCACCGTTATGAGATACAAAAACGATTAAAAAAAACCAGCCAAGTGCGAGTCCGACTGGCGCGCGAAGGGTTCCGTGACATTATCTATAACGTCACGACAAATAAATCACGTTTGTTGTAAGGGAGTTCCTTTAAATATTTATTTTATCTTTAACCGACTATATAACTAAATATTCTGTAAATATTTGAAGCGTGTTACCGTTATGAATATCGAGCAAATAAAAATCACTTTTGTTGTACGAGAGCGCCCTTAAATATTTATTTTAATCTGTTTTTTAGTATTTTTTGTTATGACGGCAACAATGGGATCCTGCCGTTTGGCAAAATATGTTTCGTCAAATTTCACTTCCCAGAAAACTTATCGCAAAGTATCATTTCCCAAAAGAATCTTTAGCAAATTTATATTTCGCATTTTAATCATTTCGTCAAATATTCATTTGGCAACTTTTTACTTGCTCAATTTTTATTAAGTCAAATATACATTAAGCAAATGCTTTATTTTGTAAAAAAATATATTCCAAAAGTACGTTCGCTTTGGGTACCGAACCCTAAAAAAGATTCATTTATATACTTTGGTGTGTCGTCATATACATTTCTTGATTCGTTCAGAAATATTGTCGGAAGAATTTTGCTGGTCGCCAGCTATTTATCTAAGCTTATTGACAGAACTAAATCGTGAACTAATTCCATCTTAACGCCATCTATTGAAGGAAGATCAAACATAATTATAAAACTTGGCACTCAGACGTATTTCAAGACCAACTAATCAAAGTTTTCTCATTCGAATTTTAGAATTAAACTAGCTGATGCCCGCAGCTCCGCCCGCAAGGTTGGTTACCGTTTATTGGCCATATCTTCGGTTCTACTAAACCAATTGCAATCAAACACACGGCAGATTTTAAGTCTGACTAACACCTTTCCAATAGAAAAAATCGCATCGCATCAAAAACAGTTCAGTAGTTTTGAGTCCATCGCGAACAAACAGACAAATAGACAAGAATTCCAAAAAAATGTTTTTGTGTACAGAATCGTCCATATACGCCATATAACATATAACCATACATAACATAACTTCACGTCTGTATTCCTGAAGGGGTAGGCAAAGGTGTATTACACAACCACGATTCACCAGTTATGTTAAAGTCCCAATGTAATAGGGGGCGAGCCTATTGCCATCTTCCGGGCACATTATAACATATAACCCAATTGTTTTTTTTTCATATCTTCAATGTACAGACACAACTAATTTACAATTTTATATAGAACTAGCTGACCCGACAGACTTCGTACTGCCTCAATCGATAATTCCATATTTATTCACCTTTTAAACCTTCTCTGGACCTCCACAAATAATTCAAGACCAAAGCGAGACTAACGAACAGCAATTCATTTTTATATATAAGAAGAAGAAGAAGATTATTAAATACCTGACAGACATAAATTTAATATTGACTTGTTCAATGAAGCTTCTTAAGTACTTGATGTTATTCTTTGAGAGAAATTAGACCGATATTGATTGAAAATTAACAAGTTGGAACAAAGGACTGCTAATGTAAATTATTATCAATGCCCAAAAAATTGGCAATTATTTGATGAACAGAGCTTGAACTTCAATAATAGGAATTAGACAATTACCTCCGAGGGTAGTTTTTGGGATTGACCATTTATAAACGACTAGCTATTGCCTGCGTCTCCGCCCGCATGGAATTCTGATCCCGTTCTTGCAACCTATTCTAGGGATAATGTTCTTAATTTATCCCTTTACTAAGTTTCAGCCAGATCCATTTCCAAGTTTGGGCGTGAGTGAGTAACAAACATTCAAACATCTAAACATCTTCAAAAAAATTCACATTTATAATATTAGTAGATGAAGGATTAAAAAAAACGTAGATTTAAACTCGGAAAAAGTAAACATCCAGGACGGGACTTGAACCCGCGACCAGTCCCTTACAAGGGGAATACGCTGACCAACTGACATATCTAGACACGTCCTAGATATTCGAAACTCTCCGATACTTTACGGCTCGTAACGCTACTGGAGCCATCTACCGTTATTCTTACGAACTACGGAAACAATGAATGATGTTACATAGGTTACACTAAAAGTTTCCGGAACTGGCCACTTACATAAACAATATTTAAAAATTTATTACAACATTTGAAAATAGAACTCTATGGCTGTAGAATACAGTTTGTTTCATCTGACTGTCTTTTGTTTTTACCTTGTGGCGCCATTTAAAAAATTGTGTGTCTGCATCAACATGGATTTAACTCGGGAAAATTTTCGTAGTATGATTTTCTACGATTTTAAGTGTAATTTGACGGCTCAACAGAGCATCGCTCGGCTTGAAACAGCTTTTGGCGATGAAGCTCCATGCAAGACAACTGTTTATAGCTGGTTTGCAGAATTCAAGCGTGGTCGTATCAATCTCAGTGACGAATCTCGCGATGGTCGGCCGTCCACCGCTGTGACCAACAAAAACATCGATGCTGTGCGCCGTATGATTGAAACAGACAGGCATGTGACCTACCATGAAATTCGCGCATCCTTAGAAATAGGCATGAGTCAAATACAATCAATCCTACACAAACATTTGGGTGTGAGAAAGCTGTGCTCGCGGTGGATCCCACATAACTTGACCGAGGATCAAAAAACGGACCGCGTCACTTGGTGCAGTGCCATGCTTACCAGATTCAACGAAGGTGCGTCAAATTTGGTGTGGGACATAGTAACAGGTGACGAAACATGGATTTATTGCTACGATCCCAAAACAAAGCAGCAATCGAGCGTATGGGTCTTTCAAGATGAGCCGAAACCAACCAAAGTGGCGCGCGTGAAAAGTGCATCTAAGCGTATGATTGCTTCTTTTTTTAATAAAACTGGACACGTGGCTACTGTTGCTTTAGAAAATCGTCGTACTGTGAATAGTGACTGGTACACGACCATTTGTTTGCCGGAAGTTATTGACGAACTCCGTAAAAATAACCGTAAACGCCGTATCATCCTGCACCACGACAATGCTAGTTCTCACACGGCCAGACAGACAAACGACTTTTTGAAGGCGAAAAATGTAGAACTCATGAGTCATCCTGCATACAGTCCCGACCTGGCACCTTGTGACTTTTATCTGTTCCCAAAAATTAAGAACCAATTACGTGGCCAACGATTTTCATCACCAGAAGAGGCTGTCGAGGAGTATGAAAAACACGTTTCAGAGGTCACCACAGAGGAGTGGCACAAAAGTTTTCAAAACTGGTTTGATCGAATGAAAAAGTGCATAGACGCCAAGGGAGATTATTTTGAAAAACAATAAATTAATTTTGTACCTTTAATAGTATTTTTTCATATTCATTCCGGAAACTTATAGTGCGCCCCACGTACAATCATTTTTTAACATTGTTTTTAGATAGTAATCTAGGTGTGGAGTACCACCACAGTCAAGTTCCATCACGGAAGTTCACTTTTTCCGAGTTAAATCTATAAGGAAAGTTAGCAAACTAATTGCTTTAAAAGTTCATTAAAATAATTAAGATAATATCTGAGGCTGACAGGCCAAGAAAAGTCTAATCAACATTGACTGAAAAGGGTCATCATCGTCCGTTTGTTTCTTGCTTTATCCCATCTCAGTCACTTCACTGTCATATCATTTTAATAGTATAGTTTTCGTTGAGCACTGTGCGGCGGCTCACGGGTGTGTGCGACACGAATTCGAAACTTAAAATGACTTCTGCATTTATAATGGTAGTATCTGTTGCTATAACTGTTAAATTGCTATTTTTGAGTTTCTCATTGTATTTCACCTTGAAGACCGCAAAACGTGAAGGAATTACGCCATCTACGACGAACAAACGTAGCAAGTCTTTGTTTTTGTCATGGAAGCAAATCCCCCGTTTCTTTATGCCTAAGTCTCTATATTGTCCAAGCAACAACAATAAAGATATGCAAAATAAATCATGATCAAAGATAAATTGTTTCTTAAAATTATGAGTGTTTCATTCCCATGTATACGTAAGGGCTAACGAATTAAAAATATTTCATATTAAAAAAAAAAAAAAAAAAAAATATACTGCGTTAGCCTCCACACCATAGTCACCGATGCGGGATCAAAGCCGACCCCATAGGCGAGGCTGCGAGTGCGGCCAAAGTCCGCAGGGAACCCTGGGGTTATCCATTCGAGGGCTTATCCGGGGTACCCGGCAATGGACACTTTGGAAGGACACTGTGACGTTTTAGTTGGCTCGATTCTGACACACGTATCCTATAGTTGGCACCGATGCGGTGAAGACCGTGGGCGTTTCCACAAATTCAAGAAAAAGCCTCCAAACCATGCAACTATAAATTTAATAGCTTTTTTTTTATATTTAGGACACGTCAATTTGACTTCATCTCGCCTGATGGTAAGCTGAAGGTAAAGTCTCAGGAAAGAGGGTCACCATAACATACACGTACCATGTTAACAATGGTGGCACTTGACGGCCTCATCAGAAGAGGATTGTCGTCGCAGCACCGCGTGACACCCACCGGTCCCACTAGTGTTGCGACCACAATCCCCCTACCCAGCTATGCACTTGCTGACCCCTGAACGCAATCAAACCGAAATTGGATTACTATGGAGGGGTTTTCGCAATCGTGCACGGTGGTACCTACCCGGCCGAATTTTGTGACAAATTTGTGTCATCAAATTTCTACCATCAGTAAAAAAGTTTTTTACAGGATTCACACACATTTGGACTACAAAAAGTTATGCTCGCCGTGGATTGCAGACAATTTGCGTCGAAAAGATCGGTCCACGTTACTTGGTACAATGCCATGGTTTGGTGTGTGATTTCGAAGCATATTTCAGCAGACGCTAATGTGAAAACAGCCTATACAGTTGAGTAATCAATACGTCCTTTGTGAATATCAATCTTGCCTGGCTTTCAAAAGTCGTGCGCTGCTGCACTAGCGATTTGAAGTCGTCAATCAATCAATGGAGAGCCATTCGGCACCGTTCTATTTCAAATATTACAATGTCCATTGCTTGTCTTGTGACTAAACGACACGTATATTTGTGTACTTTGAGTTGAATCCGACGTTTCGGTTGCATTTCAGCAGCCAATGGTCACGGGCCAACCACGGCTGCTGCAAAGCAACCGAAACGTCGGGTTCAATTCAAAGTACAATTTACTTTTGATTAATTTCGATTCGGGTTCCATGACAGTTTAACTTTCCCTGGGACTTCCCGAGTATTATTACTCAGTGTGTCCGTGGGTCACTATTGTTGATCTTGGTGTACAAGAGTTACAGTAGTGGGAGTGAGGGTGGGTATAGGGATAAGTCCTAAAACAAAAAGAGAATCCTAAAGAAGAGGAAAGTAAGCTGGCAAAGTGTGTTAAGACCATACTAAATGGTGGCCTGTTGTCCCTGCTTACCCTGGAGATAGAAATGCGTGAGTATGTATGTATGTATGAAATCGATTACAAAGCCGACGTCTAGATCGGTATAAAAATAACTGGAACCATTGTTTCGTATGGCTACATAAGACTTTTGTAAACAAACTGTAGACTTAGAGGGTTGGGTCACAGTGTACGAGATAGCTAATGCCGGCCACACACGTTGCGGTATACTTGTACAAGTCTAGACTTGTACAAATCCGCGTTTTTTCGATGTGCCCACAGACGCTCAAGTATACATGTGCAAGTGTCATTTTTGCGAGCGAGCGTCCAGGTATGTCGTGCTGCGATGGATGACGCTTTGGCAGTAGTTGGCATTATTTATGCTACAAAATTTTAAAAAAATATGAGAACTGATGACTGATGACTGCCTTCGGCTTACCATCAGGCGAGGCGATGTCAAATTGATGAGTCCTATATAAAAAAAAACAAATAGCTATAATAATTGAGTCTGGAGGTCTGGATAATGAATTTATTATGAAGAAAATCTCACTCATTTTGGCGGGAAATTGATCACAGAACATACGTACGTAAAGGCGCGCGCCTAGTACGCTACTGAGACTTGAACGCAACGCTGGCAGCTGGCACACACGTTCATGTATACTTGTACAAGTCTAGACTTGCGCAAGTTTGGAATCGAAAGTTGGAACTTTTTTTGAGACTTGTACAAGTCTGAAACTTGCGCAGTTATCTTCCAACACACGTTCAAGTATACTTGTACAAGTCTAGACTTGTACAAGTATACCGCAACGTGTGTGGCCGGCTTAAGTTGTATTCCAACTTCGCCCGCTTGTATAAAATATATTATTCATCCTAATTAAAATATAAACGAGAAATTTAGTTTATTCACTATAACTACATTTGCTATTCAATCGGGCAAAAGCATTTGAATGGATTTGGCTGAAATTTGTACATAGATAAAAAAACGACATACACAGGGAATACAAGAAGATAGGCTTGATAAGAAATTGTATGAAATGGGGATGGCAGCCTTATCTCCTGCGTAATATAGAAGCAATTTTTTGCAGTACGAATAGAATTGCATACACATAAATTAATGATTGACCTAAGGAGGAACCAATCATTACTGCTCAATTCCGGTGTCCATAAACGCTGGGTTTATATACAATTACAGCTGAAAAATATTTAAAACCTCACACAATACATGAGCATGCAACAAAATATTAATCACCAATTGAGTCCACGCGTTCTAGCGAGAACATTCTCTTAAGCTTTTAGTGGCACACATAAACATACACATAAACATAACTTCACGCCTGTATCCCCGAAGGGGTAGGCAGAGGTGTATTACACACCCACGATTCGCCCAGTGGTGTACGTAACGGACTGCCGAGACCAGGTCTCGAGTTCGATACCCAGTCGCCCCGCTCACACACCTCTGACTTTTCGTAGTTATGTGTGTATTAAAAATTTTGATTATCGCTCGCTTAGTAATGTGCCTGGTAGATGGCAATAGGCTCGCCCCCTATTACATTGGGACCTAAACATAACTGACTTTTAGTGGCACCCTACCTCAAATCGTAAAGTTAGACACAGTCCATTAGAAAGTTCCATTCTTCCACGTTAGCTGTACATGGCTGGAGGGCTGCCAAACAACTCAGTACTGCTTTATCATTGAGTTCATACAAGTTCATAAATTATAGTTAGATTAGTGTTGTTGGGAAAGTATTCATACAAACTTGCGTAGGTAACATAAAATTGGAATTTCGTTTTCTTTATGACGTCGCAAATAAATAAGTATACCCTGAATAAACAACTTTAATAAAATAAATTATATCGTCGTCAATAACCAAATAAGTACTGAACAGAGCAATGTAACTCAATTTACAGATTTGATTCTGAAGACCAAAATACGCGAAAGATTTTTCTTTTGAAGTCTTCTTTTGAAGTCGGTTAAAAATAACGTTTTTAGGTTTTTTCTTTAGAAAAGCCCTATTGCTATCGAGTTGTCGTCGACGTCGTCGTTGCCAATTTTCTGTCACAGTTTTGGGTATGAAGGAGATGAGCTATCGAGTTGCTGTTTTCGGTAATAGATTCGTGCTGGGGTGAACCATTACAAGATAAAGGAAAAATCGCAAAAACTCGCAAAAAAATCGAAAATCCCTTGTATTCGGCTGAGCTCGTCTCAGGAATTCAACTTGTTTTTTATATATCAGTAACCAGAATTACTAATACTCCCGTTAATCCCTTCGGGTAGGCTAAATTCTTTATGCCAGTAGTGGGTTCACGTACCATCGCTTAGGAGCCTCAACGAAACCCACGTACCTTCAGTTTTTTTAATACTCACGATAGCCAGCTATCGTGAGTATATTAAAAGAAGAATAGAAAAAAAGAGTGATATAAAAGAGTGCCAAACCGAATATACGTATACACTACAAATTTGAAGTGAAAACTTCTTTAGCGGCGTTGTGCACTTTTTTGTAATGGGTAAAAAAGGTTAAAATCGCGTCAGTAAACACGTGACCTGATCGAAGAAATTCGTAAGACAACAAATATAGAAATGCTAATTTCACACTGTACTTAACAACCTTTGTGGCGCGTTCGTCTAATGACTGGTCGTTGATTTCGTCAAGACTGAGATCGATTCCGACCGAGGCGCAAGAAAACTTTTTGTCATCATATAACTTTTTGTAAGATTTATTCTAAAGATTTAGATCGGAAAAAGAGAACATCTAGGACGGGACTTGAACCCGCGACCAGTCCCTTACAGGGGGAATGCTCTGACCAACTGAGCCACCTAGACACGTCCCAGATATTCGAAATTCTCCGATACATTATTACGCCTTAAGGCGACGTTGGAGCCATCTACCGTAATTCTTGCGAACTACGGAAACAATGAACAACTTTACAGTCATTTTTAAACATTGTTTTTTGATGACTCCGCCTAATTAATTCAATTAAATTTTTAAGCATTTTGTATGCTTACTTTTTTCTAAAGATTTAGATCGGAAAAAGAGAACATCTAGGACGGGTCTTGAACCCGCGACCAGTCCCTTACAGGGGGAATGCTCTGACCAACTGAGCCACCTAGACACGTCCCAGATATTCGAAATTCTCCGATACATTATTACGTCTTAAGGCGACGTTGGAGCCATCTACCGTAATTCTTGCGAACTACGGAAACAATGAACAACTTTACAGTCATTTTTAAACATTGTTTTTTGATGACTCCGCCTAATTAATTCAATTAAATTTTTAAGCATTTTGTATGCTTACTTTTTTCTAAAGATTTAGATCGGAAAAAGAGAACATCTAGGACGGGACTTGAACCCGCGACCAGTCCCTTACAGGGGGAATGCTCTGACCAACTGAGCCACCTAGACACGTCCCAGTTATTCGAAATTCTCCGATACATTATTACGTCTTAAGGCGACGTAAGCCATAAATCTATTGATATAAAATGGAAATTAAGCAAAGTGCATCTTTTAATGAAAAAAATGACGAAGAAAATGAGTGAGTAGGTACTTTATAAGTATATTGGCGATGATGGTTCTGGTAATAATGATGGTGAAAAAGTCGTTTAAATTATGGATGGAAGTAGATTTTTCTATAGATAAACTTTTTAATGTAAAATAATTGTAATAGTTCTGAATTGTTAAATTTTTAACATACATAACATAACATAACTTCACGCCTGTATCCCCGAAGGGGTAGGCAGAGATGTCAATTACACACCCACGATTCGCCAGTTATGTTAAGGTCCCAATGTAATAGCGGGCGAGCCTATTGCCATCCACCGGGCACATTATTAAGCGAGCGATAATTAACATTTATTAATGCACACATAACTACGAAAAGACAGAGTCAAATTTTTAATGTAATATAAATTGTCATATTTGTGTACGACAGCGCAATAAATGAATATTGTATGTTACCACATAAATGATTGTATTTTTATTATGATAATTAAAGCAATTCGTGCAAAATTATTCCCTAACCGTTCCAAAATATCAAAAATGCACAACGTAAATATTCAAGTTTTCAATAGAAGAATAAAACAACATTTTGTTTTATTTCAAAAGTTTCAAAAAATAAAGAACAATGTTTTAAACATTCGAATGATCTCATTACGCGTCACCGCTGCGCATCGCATTTCAATAACGCGATAAAACGCGACGCGACGATCTTCGCTCGTAGCGTGCCTACGTACCTCGTAGCGATAATGGAATTCGTAGCGCTACGTGGGGCTAGCATGACTGGCCGTTCAATTTTTTAAATTCTAATTTGTGTATTAAATTTTGATTTTAATTTCAGTATTTAAATGATTTAGGGAAATGAAACTACTTGCTACCTAGTTAAGCTATCTTTTTAACACGCTTTCATTAACTTTGAATGTATTGTATGTTTGTATGTAACGGAATCTTTAAACTCGATTTCAGAACACATAAAACATCAGATTGTTTTGAAATGCTACGTATTTATCAAAAACCGATAAGAATACAATAATTGAAAATAAAATACAAAAAATAATTTAAAGAAACCCTTAAAAAGCACTCTTTAACGAAAAGACCTAAATAAAAAGTAAAAAACAATAGAATTTTTATTTTATTGTTAAGAATCGTCGAGTATTTACAACAATCGCTATCGAAGCCCCCATCTATTTGTGCCCTTACACAGCTGTATACGAGCTTCTTCAACTGTCATTAAACCTTTTTAGGGTTCCGTTGCCGAATGGCAAAAAAACGGAACCCTTATAGATTCGTCATGTCTGTCTGTCTGTCCGTCCGTATGTCACAGCCACTTTTTTTCCGAAACTATAAGAACTATGCTGTTGAAACGTGGTAAGTAGATGTATTCTGTGAACCGCATTAAGATTTTCACACATAAATAGAAAAAAAAACAATAAATTTTGGGGGGCTCCCCATACTTAGAATTGAAACTCATAATTATTTTTTTTCTTCAAACCCATACTTGTAGGGTATCTATGGATAGGTCTTCAAAAATGATATTGAGGTTTCTAATATCATTTTTCTCTTAACTGCGCGAGAGACACTTCCAAAGTGGTGAAATGTGTGTCCCCCCCCCCCTGTAACTTCTAAAATAAGAGAATGATAAAACTAAAAAAAATATATGTTGTACATTACCTGCTCTAGACTAAAAATACAGTTTATAAAATGCAATTGTCTAATTTGTCTATTTCTTCACCTAAACCTTTGAACATATAGAAATGTGTGAAATACAATAAATTAATCTTTCTATGTTCTATATAATTTCACGTTTCAATACTCAACCCGTGCTATATCCCAGTAATGTATGGTTTTCAATTCATGAATTATTTGAGTGAATCGTGGCTTGCGTACGGTGATATTTTGTTTATCCCCCACTTACTTATAAATTGGGCGGGTTTTGCATCTTGCTCAACGGTAAGATTTTGCAAAGATTATTGTTGAAATTTAGACTTATGGATTTTGTGTTTCATTTTGCAAATATTTTTTGTATTTATCCTTGAGGATAAGTGGAGGTGGACAAAGAACAATTCGCCAACTATTTTTAACCTAATACTATTAACCAAAATATTAGTATTTCTGTTTACCCCTCTAAGTAAGTTAAATTGATTACTTAAATTAATCACAGCATATTTGCATAATGTTAAGTAATGTTATATTTACAAAAAAAATATCTTAGTATTTTATCCGCATTTTAGAACCCACAATACAAGCTAGTTAACCTATGCTTATTTTAGGTATAGATATCGCTATGTAAAATTTCCTGGTACATTTATTAATCATATATTTTGGAGAACAATTCCAAAAAGTCACTTAAAAGTCGCTGCACGAATTTGCTCGACTTTTTCAAAGCGGGGAGTTTAGACACATAACAAATGATCGGTAGGGAATACCGTTGACACTGCAGCTATCAAGGCAACTTAATTACGGTGACACTATCCTGACGCTTGTTGAAAGGAATATTTATGATCTGGAAGTTGTAGAGCAAGGATTGGTTGTCTCAATCAAATTTATGGCTGTCCTGACATCTTATTCCTATTATTGTGACAATAAGAAGTAGATAAGTTTATTCAAATGTATGACCTAATGAAACTGACATTTATTTCTTAATAAAATTGAAATTGTTGACTTATGTAATTAAAATTTAAAACTCATACGTACGTCATCTCTACGTCATAAATATTCTCAACTTACTAAATCCCAAACCTAAATCGTAATTTGCTAATTCGTCTCCTAATAGTGACATCGTCTTTAATAGAATTTTAGTGGAATTAACGCCATAATTTATTTTAATTAAATTTTCAACATAAATACGCTCTCTCGCTTGTTGTAAACACTTGAAATACCGAGTCTGTGAGCCAATAAACGCGAAACGTAAATTAGCTTTTGGAAAATCTAGTTTTGTGTTATGGTGAAATTCCTGCCTAAGGCACATGTCCCACCGCCGGCGATGAGCGAGTCAGCTAGCAACTATAAACTAGGTAGTGATTAGCGAGTCTAGCTCCAAAATTTTTGTCGCTGGGCTATAAACGAATGTGCAAGAGCGACGGGCGAATCCTCGCACCGTACGCTTGGGGCGATTGTACATTGCTAAAAGAATCAACTCGCTAGG
Source organism: Cybosia mesomella (assembly GCA_946251805.1). NCBI lineage: Eukaryota > Metazoa > Arthropoda > Insecta > Lepidoptera > Erebidae > Cybosia > Cybosia mesomella. The sequence continues at coordinate 19,494,170 of OX276410.1, forward strand.
CAAGTTTGTCTATCCGCTCGTAAAGTTCTTTGATCGGCAAGCGACAATCGCCCAGCGATTTTTGTCTTTGATAATTTTTGTCGTTGCGACAAAACCAATTGAAAGAGAATTTGCCTGTAGTTTAAACAGGCAGCGAACAGCCATTCATATATGCATTTCTTTTATTCACACGCTATTTATATCTACTGTATGTTTCTTGAGCGAGAAAGTAGTCGATATTAGTTGGCAGTTTCTCGTCAGTAGTGAAACGAGTGCTTAACTTGCCTAACCTTCACCCCTAGCCAATATGCCTCACTCAACTCTGCAGATTAATTTCAGCGCGACGCGAATGGCATAAATATGTTAAAATATGAAATGATTTAATCCCGTTTAAATAAACAAATATTCTGAGTTCATACGGCCAAGGAGAACAGTTTCACTTTTAAATGTATTGTGTATAGTTATTTCCTTGGCGGAGTGTACATGCCCATTATATAAAGAAACACTCATACCAATGCAAATAGGAAATTATTCAATCATAAAATATATGCACTAAGCGGGAATTGAACTGGCGATCTCTGGCGGTAGTAATCGAATACTCACAGATCCTGAAATGTGACACTCATGGTCAGAATTTACATTTCCAATGTCTGGTTCTATTTCCTTAATGAACATTAGGTATACCTAGCGAGGGGTGTGTGTTGGGTAACCTCCTCGAGTGTCGCTCCGATTCCGATCCCGCTGCAGTCCGGGGGGAACGGAATCGGAGCGGCCGGTACACCCTGGGCGGCGGTCAATGGCTTCCCCTTCACCCCTTCATAGGGTTGGCATTGATCGTCGGCCAATACCCAACGTGGCGGGAACACATCGCTCTCCGTACTCCTCTGCTTTCAGAGGAGACAGGATGAGCGATGCTGTTAGTGGTGAGATGGCCCAGGGTCAGCCGGGGTGCGAGGGATATGCTCTATGGGTAACCTTACACCCCGGCGTCTGAAGACCCGAGACGGCGTGCGGTTTTAGTCGGTGCAAGCCCGACATAACCGCCCCCGCTAGCCGGCGGGGGGGTATCCGAAGGGATTTCCGCACGATAAAAAAAAAAAAAAAAAAAAAAGGTATACCTAGCGAATGCTCACTTACCTGCGGACCGGTCCTCAACCATTTATGACAACCGATATTTTTTTTTCGTGCGGAAATCCCTTCGGATACCCCCCCCCGCCGGGCAGCGTGGGTGGTTATGTCGGGCTTGAACCGACTAAAACCGCACGCCGTCTCGGGTCTTAAAACGCCGGGGTTTAAGGCCCATAGAGCATATCCCTCGCACCCCGACTCGTATTATGTACCTTTGTTTTTTTTTTCGTGCGGAAACCCCCCCGCTGGCCAGCGGGGCGGTTATGTCGGGCTTGAACCAACTAAAACCGCACGCCGTCTCGGGTCTACAGACGCCGGGGTGTAAGGTTGCCCATAGAGCATATCCCTCGCACCGTGTCGTGACACAAGGTATCCCAGTGTCGGGTTCAGAGAATCATTGGCTTGTACCTTTTTTTTTTTTTTTTTTTTTTTTTCGTGCGGAAATCCCTTCGGATACCCCCCCCCGCGTGCCAGCGGGGGCGGTACATTTCATTTTTCTATGTTTTCTGTATGCATCTAACACCGTTATGTAATGTTCATTTAATGCCAATAAATTAAAAAAAAACATTAAACACTACAACATAAAATATACGAGTGAAACTACGGTAAAAAGCTAGGTTATCTACCACCCACCACTAATAACTTAACAAGCATTACCCTGCTAATCTGTCAATGTGTCAGTCAGTGTGAGTGAATGGCAAACAAATGGACACGAAGCAAACAGTGGGACATGATACATTAGTCATGGACATGTACTAGCGATTACAGACCAAAATCTGTTAGGACAAGTAATTCGAACAAACAATTGTCATCCTACTTCGCACTAATATCATAAATGTAAAAGTTTGGATGGATGGATGGATGTATGGATGGATGTTTGTTACTCAATCACACCAGAACGGTTGAACGAATCTAGCTGAAATTTAGTATAGGGATAGATTATAGTCTGGAATAGGACAAAGACTACTTTTTATCCGTAGAATAGGTTCCCATGCGAAGCGGGAACAGCTAGTATACTATTCTTACCGCCTTAATTCGTGATGATTCCCTAGTATTCATTCATATGTGCTGCCGTTATGAAGGTTGGTTAATACAAACGACTGCTTCAGACAACGAGTGATTTATTACTGTTCCACAAAACATACTTACTAGTTAACATATGGGACAAACTCTAACATACTTACACCACCAAAACAGAAAAAAAATACAAACTTTTTTTATTTATATTTAGACACGTCAATTTGACTTCACCTCGCCTGATGGTAAGTTGAAGGTAAAGTCCAAGAAAGAGGGTCACCATTACATACACGTACCATGTTAACAATGGTGGCACTCAGCTTGACGGCCTCATCAGAAGAGGATTGTCGTCGCAGCACCGCGTGACACCCACCGGTCCCACAAGTGCTGCGAACGATCTTTGTATTTTTTTTTGACATAAGTACAATTTTGTCCTATTTTTGTGTACAATTTCCTCTTTATTGTTTCATGAAATGTTTACATTACATTACTTAATATATGGATGTCAAACTTTTGCACTGAATCAACATCTTCAAAAACTCGTCAAAGAGCACTCCTTAACGCTTTAAAAAGAATGTTGTATTTTTTTGTCATTATTTTTATCATTTATTGTGTATATATATATATATACGTTAACACAGGAGGCATGCTATCCGGAGGAATTCCACGATGCATTTTAGGTTTAAGTTTCTTTTAACTATTTATTTTATTTTAGGTTTATTTAGTTTAGTTAGATATAAAATTTGTAACCACATTTGTACATTTACTTATTGTAATTAAAAAAAAAAAAAAAAATATCTATATTTTTTATCATTTATACTCGCAAGATATAGCTATGTATCTATGTGTCGCAATATTATTATAATTTATAATAGGTACACCACTATAACTACCCAATTCTATCAATCTAGTCCATCTAAAGGTTGTCTGGAAGAGATCGTAAATTGCGATAAGACCGCCCATTGTACAAGTTTATTTTTAAGTATCTTAGTCATTTGTATCCTTTGGTTGGTGTACAATAAAGAGTATCTATTTATCTTCAAAAACTGAGAATACGTGAGAGAGCCATAGAAAGAAGTATAATATGCGTAACGATAAAGGATCATAAAATAACAGACGAAGTCTATACTATTATAAAAGTGTAAATTACGGCCCGAAGACGACACGTGACAGGTTATTCGTCTTAAACACTACCATCTTACCCGAAACAGCAAAATTCGGCATTTTAAAAGGCCGCCAAGTAAAATCAGCGTCGGTAGCTTAGTGGTTAAGGAGTCGACCATACGATCGAGAGGTCCCAGGTTTGAATCCTGGCCATTACACTACGCAGATGTACCCACTCCTAACACAAGCAATTTAGCTTAGCTGTAGTAATTTCGGTTACTAATATTCTTTAAAAAAAAAACTATACTATACGACTTTGACGACTTTTTAAGAGGTTGAAAGATTATCATAATCGAATACAAAGGGATGTACTTTTTATTATGTGGTTTTATAATAGTTCTTTTATCGTTTATATTGTAAACGAAAACCTCCTTAATATTAATACTGTTGATTGATGGCACTCGGTGGAACTTGCTGCACAGATTGAAATAAATGTCACTAGTACTTTTTCCACAATTATATTTATTAATTTCACCTCATTCTCAAAGGTTTTTTATATTTATTTATACATAACAGACACCGTGTATAGTGAACTCCGATATAAGAACTTATATACTTATATCGGAGTTCACTATAATCGGTGGCCTCCTTAATATTGTTCACTCCCGAATATACTTTATGGTCCCGACTGTGTAAGAACACAACCCGAAGTAAGTTTATGGTACCTTTTTTTTTTTTTCGTGCGGAAATCCTTCGTATACCCCCCCGCGTGCCAGCGGGGGCGGTTATGTCGGGCTTGAGCCGACTAAAACCGCACGCCGTCTCGGGTCTACAGACGCCGGGGTGTAAGGTTGCCCATAGAGCATATCCCTCGTACCCCGACTGACCCTGGGCCATCCCCGGTTTCGAGATGGCCCCCTTACTTGCTCTCCACTGTGCCATCTGCTAATCAGAGGGACACGTGGAAAGCTTCCGAACAGCCCTCAACAGGGCCATCCTCGCCTCGGTTGGAGTTGGCCGTAGGCGGCAGCGTCTCTCCCGCCCTAGGAAAGAGGCGCTGCTGTCTCCGTTGCCCAGGGTGCACCGCGTGGAGGTCCCCAACCAAGCACCCCAAGTTTATGGTACCTAAATGACACTTCTTTCGTTCGGATTTCGTGCGGGCCCGCAATTGCGGATGTACGTTTCATGATAGGCCTTTGGAAACGTATACATGCTGCTATTGAAATGGTTAAAAAAAGTTCAAAACGGTTTTCAAACCCAGAACCTTACGGGAAAAATATAAGCACAAATTTATACCAAAGGACTAATGAGGTATAAAATGGATAAATATTTTGTCATAATATATTCCCCTAAGGCTCTCTATTTAATGCTAATTCGTTTGTTGTTCGCCTATTTATTTGTATGTACACGGCATTGGGGAAACAAAGTGTATTTATTCAGTATCATGTTTGTATGTTTAGTAAATAAATGTTAATGCATGTATTAGATTACTGTATTACGTGTACCTTTTTATTTTATTCGTTAGGAAATCCTCTCGGATACCCCTCCGCCGGCCAGCAGAGGAGGTTATGCACACCGTCTCGGGTCTTCGGACGCCGGGGTGTAAGGGGCCCATAAGGCATTTCCCTCGCACCCCGACTGTGTATTTCGTGTACCTTTTTTTTTCTTGCGGATATCCCTTCGGATACCCCCCCGCCGGTCAGCGGGGGCGGTTATGTCGAGCTTGAACCGACTGTATTTCGTGTACCTTTTTTTTTTTTTTTTTTTTTTTTTTTTTTTTTTATCGTGCGGAAATCCCTTCGGATACCCCCCCGCCGGCCAGCGGGGGCGGTTATGTCGGGCTTGCACCGACTAAAACCGCACGCCGTCTCGGGTCTTCAGACGCCGGGGTGTAAGGTTACCCATAGAGCATATCCCTCGCACCCCGGCTGACCCTGGGCCATCTCACCACTAACAGCATCGCTCATCCTGTCTCCTCTGAAAGCAGAGGAGTACGGAGAGCGATGTGTTCCCGCCACGTTGGGTATTGGCCGACGATCAATGCCAACCCTATGAAGGGGTGAAGGGGAAGCCATTGACCGCCGCCCAGGGTGTACCGGCCGCTCCGATTCCGTTCCCCCCGAACTGCAGCGGGATCGGAATCGGAGCGACACTCGAGGAGGTTACCCAACACACACCCCTGTATTTCGTGTACCTACTGTTGGTAGAAATTTAATGACACAAATTTGTCACAAAATTCAGCCGGGTATTACCGCACGAAAAAAAACAAAAAAAAGACGGTACCCCCCGTGCACGATTGCGAAAAACCCTCCATAGTAATCCAATTTCGGTTTGATTGCGTTCAGGGGTCAGCAAGTGCATAGCCGGGCAGGGGGATTGCGGTTGCAGCACTAGTGGGACCGGTGGGTGTCACGCGGTGCTGCGACGACAATCCTCTTCTGATGAGGCCGTCAAGCTGAGTGCCACCATTGTTAACATGGTACGTGTATGTAATGGTGACCCTCTTTCCTGAGACTTTACCTTTAGCTTACCATCAGGCGAGGTGAACTCAAATTGACGTGTCCTAAATCATCACTATTTCCCTTAGTCAGAGGATCACTTAACGACCGTATTAACTTTTATAATATAACCTTATGGCGTTTGACATACCTGTCAGTCGTTTGTTATTGTGGCGATTGACATATTGACTGACATATTAACAGGTGCGGTCGACCGGAATTATATTAATAAAATAATTAATTTATTACTTTTTGGTGCATATTTCACTGGAAAATTTATAAAAATTTGTGCAGTGAGTTTTTTTTGGAAAATCTTTGTATCTCATGAAGCATTAGAATAATAAATGAATATTTATTTTTTAGTAATTATACAAAATTCAATATTCATAGTTATAAGGCAGGACAACGTCTATTGGGTCAGCTAGTGTATAATAAAACTGTGCAGGTCTGTTTAATATGATTTATAGTACATATATATTTTTATATTTTATGCTTTACAAACATACTTTAATTTTTCATACCGTGTGATATCTTAAGTATATTTGTATACATATGTAGTATTGAAATACAAATTGTATTCCTAGGAATCATTTATTTTTGTTGTTCGAAAAAAAAATAATGGAAACAGTAGTTAATATATTAATGTGTGTACATTACAAACTACAGAACATACAATAAAAAAACGCAAAGAAATATTACATGGATAATATTAATCGCTAACGAGAAAAAAAAACAGTCAGGTTCGAGTCGGGCTCGTGTCGTGAGGGTCCCGTACAAAACTGAATTGAGGGACAAACTTATTGCTGCTGTGAACACAGATAAAGGTACTAGCCCACATACTGAGCTGACCACATCTACCGATGGCCCGAAGCGAGTCATAAAATGGAGACCACGTATCAGAATCTAAACAAAAGGTAGGACGGGGTATACCCCAGCCCTACCTGAAAAAGATTGCTCGGATATACAGATTAATTAGATTCCCTTGTAATTGTTTAAATATGTAACATAAATGATCATACGGTGCAATGCAATCAAAAGATACCTTTTGATTGCATTGGCATAGAAGTTGGCAGCGTCAAGGGGTTGCAGAACTGTGTATTTGGTATTAATTTCAACTTGATACCTCAGTCAATCAATCAATCAAAATATTTATTTGTTTATACATGTGTTATACATACATATGGAAAGGAAAATATGCGTTCCATGCGTTCCTGGAAAAAGGGTCTTGACAGATGGATAGACAGACAGACAACTAAGTGATTATATAAGGATTCCGATTTTCCTTTTGAGGTATCGTGACCTCGTGGCAGCCATCGGGGTGGGAGTCCTCTCGCTCGGCAGCATGATTGCGGCAATGGTGCGGAGCGCGAGCGCGTGGGCCGCCGCCACCTCCTTCTGCGAGCATGTGATGCTCGCGAAGGAGATGGCGGAGTGCGCCCGGGAGAGGTTCAGAACTCTCCCGGCCCGCCGAGCCCGCAACATGCTCGCCGCGCGTCGCAGGCGACTCAGGCACCGGAGGTCGCTTAACGACCTCCGTCCTCCATGAGCGCAGGCCTGGGGGTGGCAGGTGAGGCCGAGCAGAAGCAGGCCGGGACGGCGGGGTGACTAGCGCCCCTCCCCCAAACCGGGGCAAGACGGGGACACCGTGGTTCCCAAACCCGAGGGGGCCATCTCGAAACCGGAGATGGCCCAGGGTCAGTCGGGGTGCGAGGGATATGCTCTATGGGCAACCTTACACACCGGCGTCTGCAGACCCGAGACGGCATGCGGTTTTAGTCGGTTCAAGCCCGACATTACCGCCCCCGCTGGCCGTCGGGGGGGGGTATCCGAGGGGATTTCCGCACGAAAAAAAAAAAAGTTATGGAACGCTAAAAATATAGAAGTATATTTTCTCAAAAATAACTTTTACACAACTTCGAATAAAACCCAAACAAATTGAGAACTCTCTTTTGTCAAGTGATATTTAGTCATATATCATAACGGTATCGCAGCTTTAATAACATAAAAAAAAAGTAATTCAGCACTCTACGGTACGGTAATAACACGAGATTGATGACATATTTGACGACGGATGTTATGTCAAATGAATGCTTAATGATATTACGCACATTTTTGAAAGAAAAAAAAGAAAATCATGAGCTATGATTGATGAAAAAGTTTTATGCCTCATGCAAAAGTTCCGTAGTTATTTGTTTGTCATAATACCATGTTTGGGAAAGTAAAGTGTGACACGGAAATGAGTCCTTAATTCTATTTAACCCACGCTGTTGAAAAGTTTTGTATCTTATTAGATACGTAATTCGTAATAGCATTTACGTGAAATCCCGCATCCCTGGTAGCCTTCGTGTCCGTGTCATCACAGACAAACGGCAGAACATGTGCGGCCATGTTTTGCAGCGTGTCATTGTAATACCGTATTTGGGAAAGGAAAATATGAAACGCTAATGAAAATCTTTGTTTTCGTGCAGAAATACCGTCGGATTCCGCCGGCCAGCGGGGGTAGTTATGTCGGGCTTGAACCGCCTAAACCGCAAGCCATCTCGGGTCTTCAAACTCGGGACTAAGGTTATGGGCCCATAAGGAATTTCTATCACACCCCGACTGATCTATGGCCATCTTCGGTTGCGAAATGGAAAGGGGCAGCGCAACGTGCCACCGCACCGGCCTGCTGCTGCTTGGGTGACTGGCGGCTAAACCTGTCACCCCGAACCCAGTTTCTTGAAAAGTTTTGTGTCTTTAAGACTTCGTGTGAGGAACTCCCGCATCCGCGGCAGCTTTCATTTCGTAACATCGCAGACAAACTGCAGTAGAGTCGCCTTCGCTGGTGCGGTGACGTTTTGCGGGTCCGTCTGACTATGTTGGTAACAAATTTCTGTCCATGCCGCCTATCCGGTAGGAGCAGTAGACCCGAAAAGTGTTGCCTTGACGACGTGGAAGATACCATATTGTCTGGGGGAGGGTTAAGAGCTTGTGAAGACGAGAAGGATTACTGATGGTAGAAATTTGATAACACAAATTTGTCACAAAATTCGGCCGGGTACCTACCCGGCCGGGTGCCTACCACCGTGCACCGTTTAGTCGGTTCAAACCGCAAGATTTCCGCACCGGTACAGGTACCACCGTGCACAATTGCGAAAAACCCTCCATAGTAATCCAATTTCGGTTTGATTGCGTTCAGGGGTCAGCAAGTACATAGCCGGGCTGGGGGATTGTGGTCGCAGCACTAGTGGGACCGGTGGGTGTCACGCGGTGCTGCGACAACAATCCTCTTCTGAACAGGCCATCAAGCTGAGTGCCACCATTGTTAACATGGTACGTGTATGTAATGGTGACCCTCTTTCCTGAGACTACCTTCAGCTTACCATCAGGCGAGGTGAAGTCAAATTGACGTGTCCTAAATATAAAAAAAAAACCCCAGTTTCTAAAATTGCACGCCGTCTCGGCTCTTCAGACGCGCGCCGGAGTGTAAGGTGGCCCATGAGGCATTTCTCTCGAACCCCAACTGACCCAGAACCGTCTCTGGTTCGGATGCAACCTGGAGCAACGCTAAGATGGTGACGATGGTAGTGTCACAGATTACCTAATAGTTAGGTAGTGTCACAGATTACCTAATAGTAGTGTCTCCAAGAGTACTGACATCTGTATACATGGTCTGCTACTAATTAAATATGTAATGTATGCAGTCTCCCCGTGACCATGGCTGCTGAAAAGCAACCAAAACGTCGGGATCAATGTAAAATATAAAATAACATCAAATAAATCGCAATAGAATCCGTTAAAAATAGTTTTATTTCAAATTATGTAATTGTTTGCTTATAATAAAGAAATGAATGAATTTCTCAATGTCAGTAACTATCACGCTGCTCTATTTGGTGAGGGAAGTGAATGCATAAGACTATTTATTATTTGGACGCGGCAGTTTCGAATACGCCTACAAAATAGAAGAGATTAAACCAGTCTGTGGTGACCACACGTCTGACTAGATTTAAATTATATACTATTAGAAAATTGTAAATTAGTTGTGTCTTTACATTGGAGATATTACAAAAATAATACTTGGGTTATGTTAAATGAACGATTTTGAACACAAAAATATTGTTTTTTTTTGTAATTAATGTCTATTTGTTCGCAATGGACGCAAAAACTACTGAACAGATTTTGATGTGGTTTTTGCCATTAAAAGGTCTTGGTCAGACTTAAAATCTGCTGTATTTTAGTTTGCAGTTGGTTAAGTAGAACCAGAGATATGATCAAAAAACTAAAACTGACCTTCGCGCCTGCGGAGCCCTGGACATCAGATAGTAGATTATAATAATGTTTGAATTGTCGTAAAATGAGAGTACAAGATATAACACCATGTACTTTTTAAATAATTTTATAAAATAAACAAGAGAGGTGCTAAAACAATTTGTGTCAAAATTTCAGCTAGCCAACTTTTGCGGTTTATGAGATACCGCCCGCTAACAGACAGACATATAGCAAAGTGTTAGTAATAGGGTTCCGTTGGTGACACTATATTATATGAAGTAAGATTGACATTGGTTTAATAATATGTACAGGACAATGACATGACATTTAATTGCACATGAAATAAATGAATCATGCCTATTTCCCATTGGGGTAGGCAGAAGCAACATCTTTTTAATTGCTATGATCCTGACATACGCCATTCACTATTTCGAACTACCAACAAAAACCTCGGTAGAACAATATTTGAGGTTTGAACATAAATTTTAATCCTCCTAGCTCCTGTTTCAGACAGGAATATTTATGGAACCTTCTCATTCGATTAAGGTTTTATTTGACAATGTAATTCAATAACTGAGAATTTAAAGAGGGGAACAAATCTTTTAGGTAACACGTATCAAGGGCAAACCTATTGCCTTCAACGGGATACTTATTCTGAACTGTTGCTGAAAATTTACACAGACAAATTAGTGTTTAACCAGTTTTTTTACTTCAATTGTAGAAAGTAGTATAGTAATGTGAATTGCTGAAATTTGAGTTTTCTAATTTTTTATATTTCTCTCGCCCGTTTATTTATGATTTATTTCATTAAATTGTTTATATGTATCTTTATACCTGGGTATAAACCTAATAGCCTCTCGACGCGTCGGTCTTTTCGCGAACTTTGCAACAAATACTTTGAAGAAAACCAAAGTTACGTTAAACGAACATATCACATCGATACCGGTTGCTGTCGAAGGCTCGTCACTCGAAGTTGTTCAACAGTATGTCTACCTTGGCCAGGTTAACAAGCTCGGTAGAAACAACTTCGAGAAAGAAGTCACCAAAAGGATCCAATTAGGTTGGGCAGCATTTGGAAAACCACGTCGGGTTTTCTCCTCTCCTTTACCGCTATGCCTGAAAACAAAGGTGTTCGAGCAGTGCCTGCTACCTGTCATGACTTACGGTGCCGAAACGTGGACATGGACAGTGAGGCTAGTCCACGACTTAAAAGTTGCGCAGCGGGCAATGGAGCGAGCTATGATTGGGGTTTCTTTGAAGGATAAAATTCGAAATGAGGTCATCCGACAAAGAACTAAAGTGATCGACGTAGCTCGCAGAATAAGCAAGCTGAAATGGCAATGTGCTGACCACATCTGCCGAAGGAACGATGGACGTTGGAGCAAATGATAGGACTCTAAATAGGAGACCGTAAATCGGCAAACGGAAGGTATGACGTCCCCCAGCAAGATGGACGGACGGCCTGAAAAGGTAGTTGGGATCGGGTGCAATAGCGTACCTTGGGAGATGCCTATGTCAGGCAGTAGCTTTGATCGACTATCGCATACTTGCAGGCAGAACCTCTCAGCCTTAGGAGAGATTTTACCTCTCTGAGCGTGTTCTACCGCCTGTACAACGGTGGTTGTTCAGAAGGATGGTTTGATATATTATGATGCCAACGGCCACATTCTATCTTCGCACCGCTCGCCACAGACAGGGAATTCATCCTCACACGTTCCGACCGGAACCAGTCCGTACAGTGAGGTATGAGAGTCACTTCATTCCGTGCACCGTCAGGCTGTGGAATAATTTCCCTGCAGTGGTTTCCTCAAGCGACTACAATATGGGGATACTCTTCAAGAAGATTAGAAGGTGTTACAGGGTCGGCAGTGCAAATTTGACGCCTATGGTGTTGCATATGTCCATAGGCCGCGGTAACTGTTTCCCATCAGGTGGGCCGTGTGTTTGTCTACCACCTAAGTGGTATAAAAAAAAAGATTGATTGTGTACCTTATCCGCAATTAAAACATATTTTCTTTCGTGTTTTCTTTCAAAGATTATAATTAACATTATAATTATTTAATTGTGGTATAGCAGTCTGTATTAAAACAAACAGAATTGAAAGAGATCCTTTAATTGTATCCCAAGGCAAAAATTGTAATATTTTAAAAAATAACCGGAAGGTAAATTCGTAAGCCTATACTTTGTTTTTAAACAAAATTTGTGCGAGGCTAGGATAACAACACAAAATCAAAATGTATACTTTGATTAATTACAAGACAATGTTTTATAACGTGAATGTAAGTTTTATATGACGGCCTCTGTGGCGTAGCGGTAGTGCATGCGACTGCTACGATAGGGGGCGCGGGTTCGATTCCTGATCAGTGCAAATATTTGTATGCATGAATATGTCTATTTGCATTGGTCTGGGTGTTTATATGTATAATATGTACGTATTTACAAAAAAAAGTATATAAGTATGTTTTTCCGCATTCTGGAACCCTTAACACAAGCTAGTTAAACTATGCTTACATTGGGTCTAGAAAGCGCTGTGTAGAACGTCATAGAATATTTATTATTTATTTATTTATATGATTCAATTGAGAGTTATTAACATATCAGTCGCTATGATGGGTAAAAACAATGATATTATATTAAAATGAGTTGGAAGGTCCACCAAAATCTCCAGGACCCAAGGCGACCTCACCTGCTGATCTATCTCCGTCCCTCCCAAAGGACCCCGTTTTCAAAGGTCTACGGTGCAAAAGCCAACCGAATCTGCTTGCCGGTACACTTACCGATTGATGGATAACACCATGGAGCAGGCGGTCTTCTCCCCCCCCCCTCCCCGACAAAGCGCAGAGTAAGGCACACCGCAGGGGTTTTTAGTGTGTGAGAGCCACACATAACCACGCGGCCTCCCCGCGTCGCGCGGTATGCCGTAGGACATTTCCCCTGCCGAAACAAAAAAAAAGGCGGTCTTCTCGGGGTTGTGAGGTCAGATGGCAGTCGCTCCCATAAAAGCAGTAACTAAAACTAAAAGAAGGAGAAAGAGTCAATGGATCGCAGGCACCGAGAGGAAAACTTTTGCCAGAGCCTCATCCGTTTAACTGCAGTGAGGTTGGCTAAGTTCTAGGCGTGTCCACTAATAATAAATCGTATACAATATACATAAAGCGAATAACAGCGGAATACTTGGGTAGTGCCAATCCCAATGATACTGATGACCTCAAGGACCTTCAATGTGTGTAATTGAGAAACACAAACGTTATTTTATTTAACTAGGAGTAAAGGGATTAAAACGAATACTGTAAAGTAAGGAAAGAATATGAGCATTCCGGCGAAATCGAATTGGAAGCCACTTGAGCAAGCTGTGAAACTCCGAAACGTGATCAAATATTTGCGATGAGAGAAAGAGATTATTAATATAGCGATACCACATATACCCAGCGCCATCTAGCGACAACAAGTGGAACTACTTCGATCCTACTACGTCACTACCAATCCTGAATCGCGAAAGTGAAGTTCGTGCGCTGGTATAACATATATACAACATCCCAATGACAACCATTGCCGCCAGGCGTGATCACCTTGCCTGGTCGGAGGATCCTCCCTTTGTGTTGGAGGAACATCACACCCTGTTCCTCCACAAATCCAACACTGAAAGAAGAACATCAGAATCATAAAACCATAACACCTGAACCTCATTTCATACACATAGGTGTACTTATATATAAGGTATATTATTGTACCTACTTGAAAAATAGTGATTTTATAAAAATACTATAGTTTTCCTTTACATATGGAAATTGTGTTGTGACAAATACTTATATTAAAGTGGTCTTCGCAAAAATACATCCTCGTCTTTGTTGATAAACAACACACACTTTCACACAACACCTTTTTCGTATTTGTTCACTGTTTGCAATATAATAAACAATTTATTCGGGGTTTTAATGCTTGTACTTTTACAGTAATTTTCAACACTTGCAAAATGAGGGATTCATTTTTAATTACTGAGAACTAACAATTCACATACACCGAAGTATTTGTTTGGAACGCCGTTACGCCACACAAGACGCCATAACAGTTTGGAGTGCATTACATACAAAAAATTGGTTTTTGAAATCTCAAAATAAATTATGTCAATGATCGTAGTGTAATTCACAGTTGCGAAGTTCAATATCGCGATGTACGTTACAGCGAAAGTTTACTATTGCGACGGACGTTGTTGCGAAAGATCATTATCGCGATGTACGTTACAGCGAAAGTTTACTACTGCGACGGACGTTGTCGCGAATTTTGGTAGCTACTAAAGTGGGTTAGGTTAGGTTAGAACTGTGACCCCAACAGAGCGCGAGCCGAGCTAGCTTAGCGAGCGTACCGCGGCAGCGGCCGGCGAAGCGCCGGAACCACTGGTCATTTTCTTTTTAGTATAGAACTTTCACGACAACGTCCGTCGCAGTAGTTAACTTTCGCTGTAACGTACATCGCGATAATGAACTTTCGCAACAACTTCCGTCGCAATAGTAAACTTTCGCTGTAACGTACATCGCGATAATGAACTTTCGCAACAACGTCCGTCGCAATAGTAAACTTTCACTGTAACGTACATCGCGATATTGAACTTCGCAACTATGAATTACACTGCAATGATCGTTTTAAATATATATATTAAGGAGGCCATCTCCAAACCGGAGATGGCCCAGGGTCAGTCGGAGTGCGAGGGATATGCTTTATGCGCAACCTTACACCCCGGCCCGGCGTCTGAAGACCCGAGATGACGTGCAGTTTTAGTCGGTTTAGGCCCGACATAACAACCCCCGCTGGCCGGCGGGGGGGTATTCGTAGAGATTTCCGCACGAAAAAAAAGGTACTATATCAACCATTTTTTGATATAATATTAGCCGGTGTGGAGTTTCGAGACAGTAAGGACAAGTACCTTAACCGTTATATTTACAGGAAAACGTTCCTAGGAGACATTCATAACTTTTTCGAGATATTCTGAACTAAATTTACAAATTTTGGAAAAAAAATTAGCTGGTTAAATACCAATAGACCATTTAAGGTATGAGTGCCAGAAATGGCAGAAATCATCAAATACATTTCTCATCCTTTGTTATATGTACACCAAAGCCCAAATAGTTTCTTACCTGACACTCCAAAACTTGACAAAAGTCATAGGTGCTTGTGCCAAACAACATTCAGGTAAATAAAGTTTGTAGTTTTGGATGTAACAAACATACAAATAAAACTTCACAATGAGTATCAGAGTGAAAAGATCACGTCTTCCCCATTCCAACATGTGTTTACCATGTTTTTCTCAAAGTTATAATACATACAACATTTTTATGGACCTTACTATAACTATTTGTGTAGTTTTTATAAGCTTTTTATTAGCTTCACCTGCATGTTTGTTTGTAACCGACTCCTTTCAGCGCGATTTTGACCCACTTTAAACGGCCAGATTTCGTTCAAACTTTGTAGATTTATCGAGGACCGATGAAAATACACTAATTCGATAAAATTATTCCATTTTTCAATTTGCAAAATAAGATTTTTGTTAATTTATATAATTTTCATCTATAGTCGATAAGGCAGAAATTTTAATTTCCAACCATTATCTTTAGCCGATTTATCGAATATTAACAAATTTTCGAACACCAAAGAGAATTTTTAATTCAACAAAGCATATAATAGTTTTAAAAAACTAAAAAAAAACGTTTTTATAAATAAACAAAACTAAAAAGTAGGAAATAAATAATAGTTAAAAAAAATAAAAAATACGCTTTTTATAGAAAACCGAACTACAAAAATAGAAAATAAGTTTTTATTAATTTAAATTAAGAATAGTGTTAAAAATTTCAGTAAATATAAATTAATAATAGTGTAAACAAAAACAATGTATTTTATTTTAAAAAAGCGTGGGGTGCTTTTAAAGATATTATCAAAATGATAATAACTCTACTCATGTCTGTCAATAAAATATTTTATGACCCATGCATTTTTTTTTATTTACATTACTATTAATTTATGTTTATTGAAATTTTTAACAATATTCTTAATTTAAATTAATTAAAACTTATTTTCTATTTTTTTAGTTCGGTTTTCTATAAAAAGCGTGCTTTTTAGTTTTTTTTACTATTATTTATTTATATAAATATCTATATCATTAATGAGCTTATTTACATAATGACACGTCAAAATGATTTCAAGTCTGATGACAGCGAATGAAGATTAACCTTCTAGATGTCATCAATGCTAATAGATAGTTAAAAAGCCTCAAGATTTGTTTTTCCAACCAGCTTAAAGCACCCAGGATTGAGAAAGGAAGAAAACACACATATCTTTGAAGAAATTGTAGGTAAAGAGGTACTGAACAGTTTAGTTCGATTTACAAATAGGTTACAACTTAAAGGGGTGATACCTCAGCTCTTGGGTTAACAGGGTTCTACAAATATCATTGACATCCAAGCCAACCTACAAGTTCGGTAGTTTTTAATAAAAATAATAAATAAATAAATGTTCTGCGACTTCTACACAGCGCTTTCTAGACCCAAAGTAAGCATTTTTTTTTTTTTTTTTTTTATGTTTAGGACGCGTCAATTTGACTTCACCTCGCCTGATGGTAAGCTGAAGGTAAAGTCTCGGGAAAGAGGGCCACCATTAAATACACATACCATGTTAACAATGGTGGCACTCAGCTTGACAGCCTCATCAGAAGAGGATTGTCGTCGCAGCACCGCGTGACACCCACCGGTCCCATTAGTGCTGCGACCACAACCCCCCTGCCCGGCTATGCCCTTGCTGACCCCTGAACGCAATCAAACCGAAATTGGATTACTAAGGAGGGTTTTTCACAATCGTGCACGGTGGTACCTATCCGGCAGAATTTTGTGACAAATTTGTGTCATCAAATTTCTACCAGCAGCATAGTTTAACTAGCTTGTGTTATGGGTTCCAGAATGCGGATCAATATACTTATATACTTTTTTTTTGTAAATATATACATATTATACATAGAAACACCCAGACCATTGCAAACATACATATTCATGCATACAAATGTTTGCAGTGAGCGGGAATCGAACCCGCGCCCCATGTCGTAGCAGTCGAATGCACTACCGCTACACCACAGAGGCCGTCGGTCCTTAGGACTACCAATGATTGATGAATTGTATACCACTCAATAGGCGAGTGACTATTATAAGAACCGTGCAGAGTCCCAAACAGACAATCACCCCACTTAAGAATGAATTGTATTAAAAAGAACACTGCTTTGGCGATGTATTTTACTCCGAGCTCAAGACGGGGACACCGTGGCCGTGGTCCCCAAACCCGAGGGGGCCATCTCGAAGCCGGATATGGCCCTGGGTCAGTCGGGGTACGAGGGAAATACCTTATGGGCTGGGCCACCTTACAACCCGGCGTTTGAAGACCTGAGACGGCGTGCGGTTTTAGTCGGTTCGAATCCGACATAACCACCCCGCTGGCTGCGTATACTGCGTTCGACTGTTAAGTCTGAGGTTGCGGGTTCAATTCCCGCTCAGTGCAAATATTTGTATGCATGAATATGTCTATTTTTATTGGTCTAGTTTCTATGTATAACATGTATGTATTTACAAAAGAAAATGTATCTAAGTATGTCTATTCGCATTCTAGACCCTATTGAAGAATATTTATTATTATTATTAATTTTGTTTGTCCTACGATTACCCATTTAATAGTCACCCCAATATTCGCATTCGTTTCTCTGTCTGTTCGTACCGAACTTTAGGCAAAACTGATAGGAAAAATTGGTTTATATACGGCTATAAATTTTATAACCGAAGCCGTTTATCTCCTACTGTCAATGTTGCACTGTACGCAGCTTTTAACGTTGCAGGCGAGGTAGTATTGTTAGGATATTTTTGCGACGTCATGGCTAATTGGATAAGTAACATTAGGTGGTAAGTTCGAATTCCAGTCCTAACATAAAAATTTCTCCTGGGGATTTTGAACGGAAAAGAGAACATCTAGGACGGGAGTTGAACACGCGACCAGTCCCTTACAGGGGGAATACATCTCAAGGCGATGCAGGGAGACGTACATAACATATTTTAGAATTTCGAATATCTGGGACGTGTCTAGGTGGCTCAGTTGGTCAGAGCATTCCTCCTGTAAGGGACTTTTATTTTTTCGTGCGGAAATCCCTTCGGATCCCCCCCCCCCCGCCGGCCAGCGGGGGCGGTTATGTCGGGCTTGCACCGACTAAAACCGCACGCCATCTCGGGTCTTAAGACGCCGAGGTGTAAGGTTACCTATAGAGCATATCCCTCGCACCCCGACTGACCCTGGGCCATCTCCGGTTTCGAGATGGCCCCCTTACTTGCTCTCCACTGTGCCCTCTGCTAATCAGAGGGACACGTGGAAAGCTTCCGAACAGCCCTCAACAGGGCCGTCCTCGCCTCGGTCGGAGTTGGCCGTAGGCGGCAGCGTCTCTCCCGCCCTAGGAGAGAGGCGCTGCTGTCTCCGTTGCCCAGGGTGCACCGCGTGGAGGTCCCCAACCAAGCACCCCTCCTGTAAGGGACTGGTACCGGGTTCAAGTCCCGTAGATGTTCTCTTTTTCCGATCTAAATCTATAGGAAGAGTAAGCATATTAATTGCTTAAAAATTTATTGAATAAAAATTTAAGTTTAGTTTGGTACCAAAATATAAGATTTAGATAAAATATAAGATTCTTATCATGTTTAACGATTGTTACCCCTTCAACCTCGGGACATAAGCAAGTGTAGTTTGCAGGTGAGGTTTGCTTAAGGTCTGGAGATCTTTGTGCCTGGACGTCGCCTAAATGAGAGTTTTATGGTGTAGGTGCCCGTGGCGCACTGCGGTCACGCGCTAGATTGTGTCACCATATAAGTATTCTTGTATAGTTTCAGGCCCCCCCGACAAGGAGCTGAGTGTGGCATATATAGACATATTCATGCATACAAATATTTGCACTGAGCGGCAATCGAACCCGTCGTAGCCACCAGGCCGTCAATGTGAAGGGAGCGTATGCTACTTCACCAGGAGAGCTAGTGCATCTCCAAGCCCAATAACATGCAAAGCTTCCATTTATAAACCCGGCGTTGCGTACTAATTTAGTTTGATTACTAATTTTTGGGCAAAAAATTGTACAGTTAGCAATACTATTTTCAGCAATTTATTGTTAAACAAATAATTATATGGTAATATTTTATTTTACCAAGTATTATGTAGTCAAATATCGTTTGGCATAACATAGCAAGAAACCTATAAGGGAGTTTATGTAAAACATAAAAAATACACCAAAATGCTGCATTTTGGATTTCGAAAAAGCAAGTACTTCAAATTTAAGATCCAGTTTTGAAAATATACTGCTTCATGGGTGTTTGTTTCACCTGAACAAATAATTTACAGGTAAGAAATTCTATAATAATTATATTGTTATTATACAAATGCGGCTCTGTTGGGGTCACAGTTCTAACCTAACCTAACCCACTTTACTTATTATTGGTATATATTTTTTACAAAATAAAGCGTTTGCAAATATATTTACAATTATAATAAAACTTGAGCAAGTGAAAAGTTCCCAAATTAATATTTGATCTAGTGATTAAAATGTGAAATATAAATTTGCTAAAGATTCTTTTATGAAAATGGCACGAATAAGTTTTTTGGGAAGTACAATTTGACGAAAAACATTTTGAGAACCGAAGGATACCAATTTAGTTTACTTGATCTGCGTCGTCTGGTAATAAGCAGCATCTTTTAAACCGACTGCACCAGAAGGAGGGTTATGTTTTTCGAGAGTATGTATGTATGTATAATTTTTTTGGCACGGCTCGATTTATTTAAGCTTTGGAGGTGTCGTTATATTCGTATTTGATGTGTAAGAGTAACACTGGGTATTATGAAAGCAAGAAAATCAAACTGGTGGATTTGGTTGGTTGTTTGGTTTTGGGAAATTGTTTCGTTGATGCTAAAATGTTTGTTGTTAAAAAAAAATATTTTCACTCAAGCTTATCGAGTTATTCAGTTTGATACCCTATCAACATGAAAAGCTTTAAAAAGTCATTTCAAATATGTATATATATAATAACTAAAAAGTATACAATTACATTATCAAAAGATTTAGATCGGAAAAAGAGAACATCTAGGACGGGACTTGAACCCGCGACCAGTCCCTTACAGGGGGAATGCTCTGACCAACTGAGCCACCTAGACACGTCCCAGATATTCGAAATTCTCCGATACATTTCCGGTCGCGGGTTCAAGTCCCGTCCTAGATGTTCTCTTTTTCCGATCTAAATCTTTAGAAAAAAGTAAGCATACAAAATGCTTAATCAATTAAATGCAAATGCTTATCTATTAAAAAACAAAAAACCCGACTGTCCTAAAAAGACAAACAAGTTTGATAGCAGGCGGGACCCATTTGCAAAATATAAACCGAAAAAAAATTAGGGGTCCCGCTTCCTATCAAACTTGATTTGGTCTTTTTAGGGCAGTTGGGTTTATAGATTTTTTAATTAATAATTTAATTTGTTTAGTTTTTATTTGGCCAGTCCTGTGATGTAGCCTAAAATTCACAGAGTAAATAATCTTTTTGTTTGCAACACTTAGGCTTCATTAGGAGTATTTTCAAAATAAATGTATTGTATTTCAGCTGCCTTATCCACCGGTTCTCTCCTAATTTAGCCATTTCGTCCGTCCAATTAAAGGAGGACATCTAAAATGGCGCGTCCCATTCCTTGATTGCTACTCGTAAATCTTTAATTTCCTAGTGGTTCTTTGTTTTCGGAACTATGTAGCAACTTCTTTTAACTACAATTTCCAGATTATTTAAAAGCAATAAGGGATTTTCCGTGGAAGAATTATAACTAACTGGTTGTAAAACCTTCAAAAAATTTGTGGACATTATATAAAGGGCTCAGTTTAAAACCATCAAAAGGGGTGATTTACGTTTGAAAACTTCCCCAAAATAATTAATTGAGACGGTTCCGTATGCAGAATGAACTTTTCAAGTGAGTGTGGATGGCGAAATCCGAAACTATCAAGAAAACGAAAATTAATCAAAGAAGTCTAAGAGTCCGATTTTCACGCAAACTGAAACTGAATCATTGGATTAAAGATTTAGATCGGAAAAAGAGAACATCTAGGACGGGACTTGAACCCGCGACCAGTCCCTTACAGGGGGAATGCTCTGACCAACTGAGCCACCTAGACACGTCCCAGATATTCGAAATTCTCCGATACATTTAATACGTCTTAAGGCGACGTTGGACGTTGGTTTGTAAGGAGATCTAAATCTTTAGAAAAAAGTAAGTATAAAAAATGCTTAAAAATTTAATTGAATGAATCATTGGATGTTTTAAAAACCAATATCACTTCCCAGGAATCGAACCAGTAGATTTTGATTAAAAAAACGTACGCAGTATTATTACACTATTCAATTTGATAGTGTCACTAATAAATAGTAAATTCTTGGAAGTAATGACATACGGTAAATTTGAGGAGAAAGGATTTAGATCGGAAAAAGAGAATATCCAAGACTTGAACTCGCGACCAGTTCCTTATGGGGGAATACTCTGACCAACTGAGCTACCTTATTTTTTTTTTTTTTTTTATCGTGCGGAAATCCCTTCGGATACCCCCCCGCCGGCCAGCGGGGGCGGTTATGTCGGGCTTGCACCGACTAAAACCGCACGCCGTCTCGGGTCTTCAGACGCCGGGGTGTAAGGTTACCCATAGAGCATATCCCTCGCACCCCGGCTGACCCTGGGCCATCTCACCACTAACAGCATCGCTCATCCTGTCTCCTCTGAAAGCAGAGGAGTACGGAGAGCGATGTGTTCCCGCCACGTTGGGTATTGGCCGACGATCAATGCCAACCCTATGAAGGGGTGAAGGGGAAGCCATTGACCGCCGCCCAGGGTGTACCGGCCGCTCCGATTCCGTTCCCCCCGGACTGCAGCGGGATCGGAATCGGAGCGACACTCGAGGAGGTTACCCAACACACACCCCAGGTTACCCAACACACACCCCAACCAACTGAGCTACCTGGATACTTCTTAGATATTCAAAATTCTCCGATATATTATACGTCTTGGGGCGGTCATTCATTGTTTCCATATTTCGTAAGAATTACGGTAGACTTACAATATATCGGGGAATTTCGAATTCTGACTTTAGTATTCCGTATGATCTATCAAAACAAAAACTATCTACGTTTTCGTGAGGTTTAGTAAACTTTCAGAATTTGTTGCGTTTCCAATTAGATTTTCACATTTTCGAAGTGTTAAAATTACACGTTTTAAATTACCTAGGCTACTTCAAAGGCTTGGCGGAGGCGTGTCGTGTGTGCCCTACACACGCCTGCCAACTCACCGAAGCGGGATAAAACCCGACCCCACCAGGCGAGGCCGCGGTGGCGGCCAAAGTCCGCCGGCTACCCTGGGGTTATCCTTTCGAGGGCTTATCCGGGGTGCCCGGCAACGGACACTTGGGGAGGACACCGTGCGGTTTTAGTCGAGACACGACATAACCACCCCAGGCTACTTCAAAGATATAATTATTGTGTTCTATACCACAATGTAAGTTAACTTACCTTGCGAAACTATTTCTAATGACAAACAGAGACGACATAAGTTAATTATAGCAGAGATGACACGATGTCACTTTTCTCAGTCTTGTTTTTGAGTACCACGCAATTTATATGCTAAAGTTGAAGTCATAGTCAGAATGAGTAGGGTGGCCATGTGTTCACGTTTGTTTTAAAGATTTTTATATTTATTTATCCAATTTTCACATTTACAATATAAGTAAAACCTCCTACTAATATTGTACTCGGCGCTATAAACGCGAAAGTTTGTAAGTATGGATGGATGGATGGATGGATGGATGGATGTTTGTTACTATTTCACGCAAAAACAGCTCAACGGATCTGACTGAAATTTGGCCCAGGGATAGATTATAGTCTGGAATAACACATAGGCTACTTTATAAAATAAATAAATATTTTATGAAATTCTACACAGGTTGTGTTATGGGTTCCAGAATGCGGATAAACCTACTTATCTACTTTTTTTGTAAATACTTACATATTATACATAGACCCAGACCATTGCAAATAGACATATTCATGCATAAAAATATTTGCACACCCAGACCATTGCAAACAGACATATTCATGCATAAAAATATTTGCACTGCCGCTACGCCACAGAGGCAGTCATACTTTTTATCCCAGGAATAGGTTCCCATGGGTTGCGGGAACGGGATCAGAATTCTACGCGGGCGGAGCCGCGGGAAACATCTAGTCAATTATAA
Source organism: Cybosia mesomella (assembly GCA_946251805.1). Lineage (NCBI taxonomy): Eukaryota > Metazoa > Arthropoda > Insecta > Lepidoptera > Erebidae > Cybosia > Cybosia mesomella. The sequence goes on from OX276410.1 coordinate 19,517,452, forward strand.
TTGTACAAGATGTGCAAGATCTATGGTACCGAAGCCAATTTCACTTGCAAGCGGATATACTTATTAATTTACGAACCTCTGGCGTAGGTTTTCCTTCCGGGGTTGGGGCCCAAAAGACAGTCGCTCCAATAAAAACCAAAAATATTTAAATTTTGGAATGGAGGAGAGAGTACCCCGGGCTTCAGAGTGCAAGTTCTGATGAAGTAGAAGACTTATTGATCCATAAAAACATAAATAAATGTCATCATCATCCGCCGAGCTTTTTTTTTCGTGCGGAAATCCCCTCGGTTACCCACCGCCGGATAGCGGTGGCAGTTATGTCAGGCTTGAACTGACTAAAACCGCACGCCGTCTCGTGTCTTAAGACGCCGGGGTGTAAGGTTGCCCATAGAACATATCCCTCACACCGCGACTGACCCTGGGCCATCTCCGGTTTCGAGATGCCCCCCTCGGGTGTGAGAATCACGGTGTCCCCGTCTTGCCCCGGTTTGAGGGAGAGGCGCTAGTCGCCCCGCCGTCCTGGCCTGCTTCTGCTGGGATGACAGGCGGCCTCACCTGCCACCCCCAGGCTTGCGCTCATGGAGGACGGAGGGTCGTTAAGCGACCTTCGGCGCCTGAGTTGGCTGAGACGCGCGGTGAGCATTTTGTGGGCTCGGTGGGCCGAGAGAGTTCTAAATCTCTCGCGGGCAAGCTCCGCCATCTCCTACGCGAGCATTACATGCTCGTAAAAGGAGGCGGCGGCGGCCCACATCCGCCGAGCCTATTCCCAATTCAGTTAGGGTTGGCTTTCAGACTAACTGCGAAACGGCTGAACTTCGATATTTTCCGTGAAGCGACTTTCTCTCCAAGGCACGGTGCAGTCTCTATATGTTAAGTATAGTCACCCATCCTCAGTCTGACCTGACTCCCGCCTGAACCCGCTCGGTTACCACATCTATTATAGAATACTAGTAATAACCGGAATTACTAGTATTCTTCCTAACCCCTCAAGCTAGGCTAAATTGTTTGTGTTAGGAGTGGGTTCACTTCGGTAGTATAATGGCCAATAACCCGGGATCTCTCGATCGTAACTTCTTAACCACTAAGCTACTGAAGCCCCACTGAAGCATCATTAAATGTCTCACATGCTATTTCAAATCATAGTCACCCTGCAGACGGTGAGTATACACATTGTAACATGATGGTACATTCGCTACTTTTATGATAATTGAAACTGTAATATATGCAGTTTGTAAGTTTAGCATAAAATATTCTACGTTTTATATAAAGAGTAATGTTTTATCAATGTGTTGAACGAGTCTCTATTAGTGGTACAAAGAGAATACATCCCCGGGGACTGATATTTTAGTATCTCAAAGGCGTAGTACCAATTAAAATTAGTAATACACCTTTGGGAACTGTAATATATGCAGTTTCTAAGTTTAGCATAAAATATTCTACGTTTTATATAGACAGTAATGTTTTATCAAAGTGTTGAATGAGTCTTTATTAGTGGTACAAAGAGAATACATCCCCGGGGACTGATGACCTCTGAGTATATGTGGGTAAACGAAAAGCATCATATTTTTACAGCGTAATATATTATATAATAAAGAGTGGTAGAGTCAAGCAACAGTCATTTTTGCCGTTGCATGAATGGGCCGACTCGACCGGGGAAGCACCACCCTCTCACAGAATATCGACGCCAAGTAACAGTATTTGAACTGTTGCGTTCCGTTTGGTGAGTGAGAGTGCCGGAGCCCAAACTCCTTTCCCATTCCCTCCCAACTCCTTTCCCATCCCCTTTCCTTTATAGAATCGGCAGCGCGAGTGTGACGCTACTGGTGTTGCACACGTCCATAGGCCGCGGTAACCGCTTCCCATCAGGTGGGCCGTGTGCTTGTCTATGGTAGATAAGCACACGGCCCACCAGTGGACCACGGACCACCCACAAGTGGCATAAAAAAAAAACTTTTTTCCATTCCATTATTTTGTTTTTTTTTTTCTGTAACACGTTCTATTTATACTATCTGGATGGTCATTATGCTCGGATCCTTTTCCCAATTCAGTTGGTGACGGTTTTTAGGGTACCGTAGCCAAATGGCGAAAAATGGAACCCATATAGATTCGTCATGTCTGTCGGTCTGTCCGTCCGTATGTCACAGCCACTTTTATCCGAAACTATAAGAACTATGCTGTTGGAACTTGGTAAGTAGATGTATTCTGTGAACCGCATTAAAATTTTCACACAAAAATAGGAAAAAAACAATAAATTTTGGGGGTACTTAGAACTGAAACTCAATTTTTTTTTTCATCTATCACGTGTTTGGTGACAACCATGGATAGGTCTTCAAAAATGATGTTGAGGTTTCTAATATTTTTATCATTATCAGAGACACTTCCAAAGTGGTAAAATGCGTGTCCCGCTCCCTGTAACTGCTAAAATAAGAGAATGATAAAACTAAAAAAATATATGATGTACATTACAATGTAAACTTCTACCGAAAATTGGTTTGAACCAGATCTAGTTAGTAGTTTTTTTTACGTCATAAATCGTAAAGCGCAATTTACCTTTCATTCAATCAACTCAAATATAAAAAACTATATTATGTTACTTGCTGCTACGGAACCCTTCATGGGCGAGTCCGACTCGCACTTGGATGCTTTTTTATTTAATCTAACTACGAAGCGGCCTAACTTCAAGGGCACCAACTACTCGTGACAACTATGTTGGTATGGCATTCTGAACCCACGGGTTACGGTGCTGTGTCCTATTTTCGCAGAGATCAGTGATACTGCGAAACGTGCTACTATTCGGTTTTGCTTGTCACATTTCTAATTTTGAATACAGAGGTCCAATAGTATAGCAAGTTTTTGATGTAATTTTTTTTTCCTTCTTTGGCAAATATGTGATGAATGCCAGTGTCAAGTAATTTGATAAATCAAGTAATTTGCATATGAATACAATATAGTGCACCATTTTAGTCATTTAGTCATTTAGTCAAGTAAAGTCCTTCACACTCATAGTCAAGTCAAAGTCCCGCCCTAGTAAAGTAGAGCAGACTTTACTAGAGGCTTCTGTGGAGTTTTGGAAAAAACACGGAAAATCAGAATTCACGGAAAATAGCCCACTTTTCTACACTTGTGCATGTTTTCGAAGACGTCATGTCTAAAAACCCACCATTTTTATAGATAAAAACTCGAAATTACACAAATTGTAGAAAATTAAACATAATATAACATAACTTCACGCCTGTATCCCCGAAGGGGTAGGCAGAGATGAATTACACACCCACGATTCGCCAGTTGTGTTAAGGTCCCAATGTAATAGGGGGTGAGCCTATTGCCATCTACCGGGCACATTGTTAAGCGAGCGATAATTAACATTTATTAATGCACACATAACTACGAAAAGTCAGAGGTGTGTGCCCGGGGCGACTGGGGATCGAACTCGAGACCTCGTCTCAGCAGTCCGTTACGTACGCCACCGGGCTATCAATACTGCCTGCCTACACTGCCTCGATATGTCTTATTTTTATTTGTTTTGGTTTTTGTTTGTATACAATTTGATGGATTTATTTGCTAATATGTTACCACAAACTGCTTAGATGTGTTACATAACTCTGGCTAAGGTAAGCTGCACTGTCATCCCCGGCCGGTCCGGGCTACAGACTCACCAAAAAAAGCCGTTGATTATACGATCGTTCATCGATCGTTTAGTTTTAAGGCTGAAACCTTTTGGGTTAACCGGGGCGAACGGTTAGGGTTGGCATGTTTTGGGGACTACTAAATACTCAACGCCGTAAACATGGTAAAATTGAAAATAATGTTTTTATTAATTTTTACCGGCTATTTTTGTTTCGGTTCTGTTTATGTGGTCTTTTTATTACACTGTTCGATTAATGTAAATTTTATATCGTGTTATTTATGTCAGATGGATTCAGGAGCCAGTCGGTAAGTAGCGCTAGGTACTTGTGCCTGGCATTTGGCTGAACTGGCTCCTTTTTTGGTGCAACGCGGAATACATTTAGATCTAAGTACCCTTTTTTTTCGTGCGGAAATCCCTTCGGATACCCCCCCGCCGGCCAGCGGGGGCGGTTATGTCGGGCTTGAACCGACTAAAACCGCACGCCGTCTCGGGTCTTCTACCTTACTTTTTCCTGCCATCCTGTGTGTTGCACATAAATAAAGCGATTTTTCTTTCTATTCTTAACGTGCTCTCCTAGGCACAGAGGGATCTCAATGTGGTAAAAACGGTCACCCAACTAAGCCTGACTTGGCTAGTATTACTTAACTTTGCAATGTTTCGGTTGTCACTTAGTCACGAGCTCCTTAACTATAATCTGGATGGTCTCTAGTATTTAAATATTCTATTCTAGCCTATGCCCGTGGCTCGGAATACTGATTCCTCCAGGAACTTATTTTCAGCATCTACATCTTAGCAAAATTGTAAATTAGTTGTATCTGTACATTGGAGATATTTAAAAAATATCCTTTGTTTTTGTTAAATTATCGATTGTGGACACAAATATATATTTATTTTTTCAATTCTTGTCTGATTGCCTGTTTTATCGCGATGGATCAGATTATACCGGGTGTTAGGGAAAAAGAAGAAAATGAAAATAGAGCGATTTGCATTTTGTATTATTTATGCCCCATCGTGTTAGTAAAGTCAAATGGAATGCCGGTTGGTGACGTCATACCGATATTCATTGTGGAATTTATTTTTTTAGTTGAAGTGAAAAAAAAAACAAAAAAGATTTTTAAACCAATTGCAAAAAAGCTCAAAACTTTTTCCGTAGCAGCAAGTAACATAATAACGACAGGTTGTCGACATGTGGAGTGTGGATTCGGCGATTATTGTTCCAATAGTTGTATCGGTTCACGGACTGATTGCCAAGAGCCTCGAACAACATCTCCAGAGGCTCGCGTTAGGCAGTTGGGTCAAGGGCTTGATGCAGAAGGCAGTGCTCCTCGACACGGCACGTATTGTGAGGAGATTCCTCTCTCTGGAGCCCTAACCACCGGTAGCTTGGTCCCTGTTCCCGATGCCGGTGGGCCACTATTTTTATATATTTTTAAATATATTTGTTTTTTTTTATATATATAGAATGTATTTAAAAATATAATTGATATGTACTTAAACTTAAATAAAGGAAATAATAATATATAATAATCCTTATTAATTTGATTAATTTGATTTAATTTGAGCTGATTGAATGAAAGGTAAATTGCAGTTTACGATTTATGACGTATTAAAAAAACTCCTTACTAGATCTCAATAAAACTAATTTTCGGTGGAAGTTTACATGGTAATGTACATAATATTATTTTTTTAGCTTTATCATTCTCTTATTTTATAAGTTACACACACACACACACACACACATTTTACCACTTTAGAAGTGTCTCTCGCGCAAACTATTCAGTTTATAGAAAAATGATATTAGAAACCTCAATATAAATAATCCTCAACATAAAACCTCAAACCATAAGTACCCTACACGTATGGGCTTGATGAAAAAAAAATTGTATGGGGAGCCCCCAAAATTTATTGCTTTTTTCTATTTTTGTGTGAATGTGCCATGTTTCAACAGAATAGTTCTTATAATTTCGGAAAAAAGGGGCTGTGACATACGGACGGACAGACAGACAGACATGACGAAACTATAGGGGTTCCGTTTTTTACCATTTGGCAACGTAACCTTAACTACTAAACGGATTTTGATGTAGTTCATCAAAATCCGTTTAGTAGTTTTTGCGAACATCGGAACAAATAGACAATATCGGTTACCTACTAATATTCTTTAAAAAAAAACAAATATATTTTTGTGTTCAGAATCGTTTCATTTAACACAACCCAAGTATTTTTTTAAATATCTGGAATGTACAGACACGACTAATTCACAATTTTATAATAGCATAGATAGTAGAATTGTTTTCCTTGTTATTTTACTATGTACATAGTGAATGTATTTTAAAACCAATGAACGGTTATTCACAATAAATATAATAATCAATTCATCGTCATAGCTAATCCATGTAAATGGTGACGTCATCGCGAAATAAATTGTTTCCATCTCTACAACAGAATCGTTCAATTGTGTTCAGTACTCCTTTGTGAGTTCAATTAATTGGACATATTGAGCTAATCATTTATATTGTGCTGTTATGAGTGTGAGCTTTAATCATTCAGTCGATAAAGGGTTTTCAAGAGTATTGAGTCCAGTTTGATTATGTTTTAGCGCCATCTAGCGAAATAGAGCTGAACTTTTACAGAACTACTGTTCCTAGATCGCGCTTTCAAAATTCTCCCATGTAATTCCTAATAGGTAAAATTATATTATAGTATTTATGGTGGCACTCCACTGAAATGGTGCACCCGATTTAAAATGTTTTTTGTTATTGTTTTTTTGCATTTTGCAGCTGGTAGAATAGGTGGTAGTATTTGCTTTTACCCATATAAAACCGCCTCCAATTTTTATATCGCAGAACAACGTTTGCCGGATCAGCTAGTACCAGATAGTGTTTGTCCGGTCATTGGTCGAACTTCGGCCATAAAAAATAATAAGTGCTATTAAGAAGTTAAATTAAATTATTCATTTAGGACACAAATAAATTAATTGACTGACGAAAGTCAAGATCAATGCTTCTAAATGTACATTTAGAGCCAAAATCACAAGGCAATAAATAAGTGATGATGATGATAAGGGAAAAGGGTCTGGCAATAAAACTCTCGGTTAAACACCTCTACCTAATCATTCGGCGATATACAAGCGTGACCATAGTTATGTCATCACCCTCCGAGTCTTTTTTCCCAACTCAGTTGTGATTGGCTTCTTCAGTCTAACTACGATGCAGCAGAACTTCTATATTTTCCGTGAAGCAACTACCATCGGACTTCGACAACCCACTGGCGACATCGAAGTTCTGTGGTTAGACCAGTTGTCGAACTTTTTAGGGCTAATGACTGCCACAGATGTTCGTATCGCAAATTGGACCGCCGGCTTAACGTACTCTCTAAGGCACGAGGGGTCTCAACTTTTTAGGTTTAGGTTTTACTGGTGGTAGAAATTAGATAACACAAATTTGTCACAAAATTCGGCCGGGTAGGTACCACCGTGCACGATTGCGAAAAACCCTCCATAGTTATCCAATTTTGGTTTGATTGCGTTCAGGGGTCAGCAAGTGCAGGGCACGCCGCAATAGCGGCGGTAAGGCCCATCATGGAGGATTGGCTGGAGAGGCGACACTGAAGCCCCTCCTACCGACTGACGCAGGTGATCTCAGGGAAGGGGTGCTTCGGGGACCACCTGCATCGGATCAGGAAGGAGCCAACGCCTGAGTGTCATCACTGCGACGCGAGCGAGGACTCAGGGCTGCACACGCTGGCGGACTGCCCGGCGTGGGAGGCGCCGAGGCGTGACCTCGTGGCAGCCATCGGGGTGGGAGTCCTCTCGCTCGGCAGCATGATTGCGGCAATGGTGCGGAGCGCGAGCGCGTGGGCCGCCGCCGCCTCCTTCTGCGAGCATGTAATGCTCGCGAAGGAGGTGGCGGAGCGCGCCCGGGAGAGACTTAGAACTCTCCCGGTTCGCCGAGCCCGCAACTTGCTCGCCGCGCGTCGCAGGCAACTCAGGCGCCGGAGGTCGCTTAACGACCTCCGTCCTCCATGAGCGCAGGCCTGGGGGTGGCGGGTGAGGCCACCTGTCACCCCAGCAGAAGCAGGCCGGGACGGTGGGGCGACTAGCGCCCCTCCCTCAAACCGGGGCAAGACGGGGACACCGTGGTTCCCAAACCCGAGGGGGCCATCTCGAAACCGGAGATGGCCCAGGGTCAGTCGGGGTGCGAGGGATATGCTCTATGGGCAACCTTACACCCCGGCGTCTGTAGACCCGAGACGGCGTGCGGTTTTAGTCGGTTCAAGCCCGACATAACCGCCCCCGCTGGCACGCGGGGGAGTTTCCGAAGGGATTTCCGCACGAAAATAAAAAAAAAAAAAAGGGGTCAGCAAGTGCATAGCCGGGCAGGGGGATAGTGGTCGCAGCACTAGTGAGACCGGTGGGTGTCACGTGGTGCTGCGACGACAATCCTCTTCTGATGAGGCCGTCAAGCTGAGTGTCACCATTGTTAACATGATACGTGTATGTAATGGTGACCCTCTTTCCTGAGACTTTACCTTCAGCTTACCATCAGGCGAGGTGAAGTCAAATTGACGTGTCCTAAATATAAAAAAAAAATATAAAAATGTGTTAAGAATGGTCACCCATCTAAAGACTGCCTTTGCTATCATTGCTTAACTTTTGCAATGTGTTAACCTACTCTGTTTCCACCTAGCCATAGTTATGTAAAATCATAAAAACCTCGTTTCACAGTGTTTGTTATTGAACTCCTCCGAAACGGCTTCACCGATTCTTATGATTCTTTTGTGTATATTTGGTAGGCCTGAGAATAGGTCGAAGGTTATTTTTATAGCCCTAGTTGAACGGGGTCGGAATTTCACGTCGGAAGAGCCGCGGACAACAGCTAATATAATATTATGTTAAACTCCACTATAGCGCAACTTATGGGTTTAAATTACCTCTTCTACAAGTAAAATATTATTGCGTGAATATTCAAGCAAGGCGTTAAGAAATAACAAATGATATCGGGAATATAAAAAAAGCGGCCTAGTGCGGTTTATGATTTATGACGTATTAAAAAAAAAACTACTTACTCTAGATCTCGTTCAAACCAATTTTCGGTAGAAGTTTACTTGGTAATTGTACATCATATATTTTTTTAGTTTTATCATTCTCTTACTTTAGAACTTACAGGGGGGGGGGACAGATGCTAGCACTTTAGAATTTTCTCTCGCGCAATCTATTCAGTTTAGAGAAAAATGATAATAGGAACCTGAATATCATTTTTGAAGACCTATCCATAGATACACACACACACACATATGGGTTTGATTGAAAAGAATTTTTTGAGTTTCAGTTCTAAGAGTCCCTAAAATTTCTTGATTTTTTTTCTATTTTTGTGTGATAATCTTAATGCGGTTCACAGAATACATCTACTTACCAAGTTTCAACAGCATAGTTCGTATAGTTTCGGAAAAAAGTGGCTGACATACGGACGGACATACAGAGAGACATGACGAATCTATGAGGGTTCCGTTTTTTGCCATTTGGCAACGGAACCCTAAAAATGCCCGCGTGAAATTCAGTTTCCGTTCCCGCTTCCCATGGGTGGGCATCTATCCTCGAGGTAAAAAGTTTTTCCAGATTATAATGTAACCCTGTGCCTGATTTCATCCAGATCTGTTGAGCCGTTTTTGCGTTAAAGAGTAACAAACATCCATACATCCAAACTTTCACATTTATAATATTAATAGGATTACGTCAATGGCATGGTAATGGTCATTTCCTTATTACACAATAGGACTTTACTCTGCGCACTTTTCATGAGAATCCATTCGTTGAAGTACTTTTTACACTCTATAGTATTTGGTTCCAATAGCGAAGTTCATTTAATAGCCAGAAAATTATAAATCGGTCATAAAACCCTAGGGCCCGATTCAGGCAGCATGATTGCGGCAATGGCGCGGAGCGCGAGCGCGTGGGCCGCCGCCGCCTCCTTCTGCGAGCATGTAATGCTCGTGAAGGAGGTGGCGGAGCGCGCCCGGGAGAGACTTAGAACTCTCCCGGTCCGCCGAGCCCGCAACTTGGTCGCCGCGCATCGCAGGCAACTCAGGCGCCGGAGGTCGCTTAACGACCTCCGTCCTCCATGAGCGCAGGCCTGGGGGTGGCGGGTGAGGCCACCTGTCACCCCAGCAGAAGCAGGCCGGGACGGTGGGGCGACTAGCGCCCCTCCCCCAAACCGGGGCAAGACGGGGACACCGTGGTTCCCAAACCCGAGGGGGCCATCTCGAAACCGGAGATGGCCCAGGGTCAGTCGGGGTGCGAGGGATATGCTCTATGGGCAACCTTACACCCCGGCGTCTGTAGACCCGAGACGGCGTGCGGTTTTAGTCGGTTCAAGCCCGACATAACCGCCCCCGCTGGCACGCGGGGGGGTATCCGAAGGGATTTCCGCACGATAAAAAAAAAAAAAAGGGCCCGATTCAGTAAAATTATGTTTTTATATCGTGCCATTTCAACACTTACAAAAAGTTTAAAAATTTACGATTAAAATTTCAAAATCTAATTGAAAACGCCATCAACTATCAACTATGAGTGATTTTGAAGGTTTAATAACCTCACAGAAACGTAGATAAGTTACTTTTGGACAGATAGTAAACCAAATTATTTTTATATGATTATATTGACATCAAATCTTGCAAATTACTAGGTACTATTACTACAATCCAGAATAATGAAAAAAGACATTCATGCATGCAAATGTTTGCACTGATCAGGAATCAATCCGCGACCTTCGACGTAGCAATGGAACGCTACTACACCATAATGGCCAAGAAATCACGCGTTTTGAACACATTTAGTTATTGAATCGGAGCCCTGTCCATGGATTCAAATGTACTGTGAAATGTTAACAGATCACAGGAACTTTATCTAAAGAATACAGAGTAGTTAGATTTAATTCGTTTAGTTGATTCACGAGAATTATTGTTCCACAAACTGCTTTTTTTTTTCAAATTTAATGTTTATTTGTATTCGCTTTGTGAGTTTATCCAACAAAATCTTTGCTGACTAATTGACTGAATTGGAAAAAACTTGTACTACACAATAGTCAGAGAAGATAAGTTACTTTGAGAAATATATTTTTTGATTTGGCAATTTCAAAGCTTGTTTCGGCTGTGCAATTTAAAAACCAAGTAAGCCACACGAGGATAATTATTATTATATTGTATTAATCTAATGGTTTTACAATGCTGCGGGCTGTTACTTGTTAGGATATACAATTATCTTGAGAGTTTTATTTGTAGCCAGTATTTAATTTATAGACGATAGCCCAGTGACTGCCGAGACGCGGTCTGGAGTTCGATCCCCATTCGCCCCAGACATACACCTCTGACTTTTCGTAGTTGTGTGTTTAAAAAATTTTTTAATTATCGCTCCCTGAGTAATGTGCTCGGTATATGTCAATACGCTTAACTGGCGAGTCGTGGGTGCGTAATACACCTCTGCCTACCTTCGGGGATACAGGCGTGAAGTTATGTTATGTTTATTAGTAACGTCTTTTTAAATATTTTGATAATGCGAATATACGCTTTATAGTCTAGGAATCTGTAAAATCTAAAGACCAGATTTTGTAGTACGTCGATTTGGTAAATCCTAAGATGGACTTAGTGCCTGTCCACATCACCACGGCACGACGTCGTCGCCGTGGAACGGAGCGGTGTCGCGGCGCGGCGCCGTGCCGTGCACTAGCATGGTACGGCACCGTCGCCGTGAAACGGTGCATCGGACGGCGTCGTAAGCCGGCGAAACTTCTTCAAAACTTGATACAGATACAGATAAAATAACTGTAAAATTTGTGGTCACAGGTTTCCAACGCCTCACATAGTGAAATGATTTCCATCACTATTCATAATTGAAAGATATGTGCACCCAGTACTGTCTTCTTACATTTTTTTTTCTCCCACTTCTCTCTCTCTGTCTTTTTAATAACAACAGAAGCAGAATACGCTTTGTGCGGTCCATATCTACAACGACACTGCTATTTATCTGGTATTTAGTGAAGAATGTACCGAAAATTTACAAGGCACGGCGACGTGTAACTATGCGGCGTCGTGACGTACATTTTTATGGTACGGTAACGTAAATTTCCACGTCACGGCAACGCGCCGCGCCACGGCACCGTACCGTTCCACGGCGACGACGTCGCGCCGTGGTGATGGGGACAGGACCTTAGGATTTACCAAATCGACCTACTACAAAATCTATAAATCAAAATATTGTATTTTATATAACTGTCGCTTTATTCTTTATAACCAACTAACACAGTGTGGATACATTAAATGTCATCTTCATAATATATTTAGATACTCTGTGGCTATTCATAATAGTTTCGTTATAAAGCGACGAATATGTTTCTATATAATCGCGTTAAGACGTCACATTAACGAAAATTGAAAAAAATTGTCTCCTAATTACTTTTCAACCTCTCCCAGACTGATGATAGGGGGTGAAATTAGACCCCTGAGTGATGATATGCAAAATATTCTGCTAAATAAAGAGCTATAATGCGGTGCTAATGGCTCAGAGAATTAAGTCTGTTTCTTAATGGTGATTTACTTGGAATAGGTTGAAAATGATTTATGATTTTATGGGACAATATTAAAAGGCGAGTCTCATTGTTAAGGCCTTGTAAAGACTATTCATTGAAGACTACTATGTCATGCTTTTTATGCGAACTATTGTGGCAGAATGGACTTTGAATCTTTATTTCAAAGGTTTACATAGAGTTTGGTGATTTATTTTTTTCAATTAATGACTGACACCTTAAAATTAAAATTATCGTCAGCCTAGTGTTTTATACATATTACTTTATGTTTGAGTAGATTGACCACAACATTGTTACAAGTTTTTTTATTGAATATAACTATGTAATCTACATCCATTCTTCATTTATCCGCAAATTTATTTAGGTAGATTTCGATGAAATCGATCTACCTATTGGTTTCTTGACTACTGTCGAATTTAAAAAAAAAATCTTCATAGGAGGTCTAGTTATGAGCCCCTGAGTCCGAAATGACCACTGGTCAAAAAGTTTATATATATATATATATGTATGTATATATGTATGTATATATGTATGTATGGTTCCACTTCCCAAAATTTGCGGCACTCTCACGGTCGCATTTTTGCCCCGATCGCTTTCAAACTGTGGTCAAAAATTGCTTGGGTGTAAACTTAGTTTAAGTTCGTGAACGGGTGGAATCCGGCCTAAGGGGACGGTAGGGCCTCACTTTTTGTGAAATCAGTTTTTCCTCAAAATTTCACGTTCCATGAAAGATATTCGAACCGTTCTAATTTTATCCCATAGTATACATTTATACCAACAACTTTTAATTATAAACCTATAAGATTAAAACTTTAACTAAAAGTGGAGGGGGGAAAAACCAAAATTTTTCGGGAAAAAAATCATAACTTCTAACCGGTGAACATTCTTGCCGTCGGAAACATTTTTAATCGATAGGCCATTTTTAAGTCTAAAATAAATGTCTGAAAAGTTTTTCGCTAAAAGTTACCGTTTTCGAGAAAAAAAAATCCGTCCGTAGTTCTCTATATAAAATAATATTAATTGCTTCACGAAATCTACCTGTGCGTTCCCCCGCGGGAACGGATTTTTTGATTCGAAATCTTTGAGTCCTCTGCAATCACAAGTAGATTGTAAGCAATGTGTTTGATGTAGATTATCGAAAAAGTTCCCCAGTCAGGGTCCAAATAAACTTTTCTTTTAATATCAATGTATCCACGATCAAGAAAATAAGTAAGTACTTATAACATTACATATAAAGGTGTATGTAAAAGTGTATTACCCTGGCGCTGTTGAAATACAATCTTCATAAAATAAACAGGACAAAATTGTGGTCCCCCTACTTCTGTTTGGAATGTTAATTATTGATATATATTACTATTACCTGTATTTATTTTTTATAATTTTGAAGATCTTTCTCATTCGTCTCCCTAATTCCTGTTTTAAATTATACTTTCGCACGACAAGTAAAAATGTAAGGAATATTTCTTTGAGTATTATTCCATTGAAATAAGGTCTGGAAGTATAAATGAATGAATTTTATTTGCGAGAAACAAGGTATAATGGTAATACATCATTAAAAATATGTAAGTAAGTTAGAAGGTATTTCACAAGAGTTTTTTTTTTTGTTTGTTTGCAATGTAAATATTTATCTTTTTGGTATTTTACTCAAGTCCTTATACTGCTTTAAAGGAAAGACCTCTGCGGCTTACCGGGAGTGCGTTCAACTGCTAAGCCAGAGGTCGCGGGTTCGATTCCTGCTCAGTGCAAATATGTATATTTGCATTGGTCTGCGTGTTTCTTGTGTGTTATTTATTTACAAGAAAAAAGTATTTAAATATGTGTATCCGCATTCTAGAACACATATGGCAAGCTCTGGTTAGTTTGGGCCTAGATGGCGTTGTAATTATTATAGTTTGGGACTAGATGGCGTTGTAATTATTATTATTTCCTTTATTACATCTTAAATATAATTATTATTATTATTCCCATCAAAGTAATTCATTATTATCATTATGTGTTGTATTTTTTTTCTTGAGGTGTTTAAGACACTTCGGTTATTATTATTATTATTAACTCTTATACTACGTTTAAGTAACATATCATCATCATCAGCTTATCGTTGTTCTCGGATTCATTTGAGACTTTCATCTCAGAACGCGCGGCCCGTTGACTCCTCCTTTTCCTTATTCGACTTCTATGAAAGCGACTGCCAGAGCCTCGTCTGTCAATCAGCAGGTGCATGCAGTTGATCACCAGCTCGCAAGTGAGGTTGACTTGGCCTCGTAGATTTTGGTAGGGTCCCATACACCCAAGTGTCGGTAGCTTAGTGGTTAACTAGTCGAACCTACGATCGAAAGGTCCTGGGTTCGAATCCTGGTCATTACACTACCGACGTGAACCCACTACTAACACAAGCAATTTAGCTTAGCTGGAGGGGTTAGGGGGAATATTAGTAATTTCGGTTATTTAAGCATAGTTTAATCAGCTTGTGTTATGCTTTCCAGAATGAAGATAAACAAACGTATAAATGTTTTTTGTTGTAAATTATTAATTAATTAGTAATTTCGGTTACTAATAATCTTTACAAAAAAACGGTATGTATAATAATAAATAAATAAATATTCTACAACATTCTACACAGCGCTTTCTAGACCCAAAGTAAGCATAGTTTAACTAGCTTGTGTTATGGGTTCCAGAATGCGGATAAACATACTTAGATACTTTCTTTTTGTAAATACATAGTATAATAATAATATGTTCCTATTGCATTTTTTTTCGTGTCATCCTCCGAGCCTTCTCCCAACTCAGTTGGTTATTGGCTTTAGAGTGCACTAAGTGCACAGCGGGTGAACTTCGATGTTTTCCGTGAAGCGACTGTCATCTATAGATGATTTATTGGGCACAATAAAAAAATTAACAAAACAACATTCATAAAGTACTTAATATGTAGAGGTTGTACAATTTTTTTTGAAGTGAAACTTCAATGTCGGCGTTTTTTTTTTTTTTTTTTTTTACGTGCGGAAATCCCTTTGGATACCCCCCGATGGTTATGTCGTGTCTCGACTAAAACCGCACGGTGTCCTCCCCAAGTGTCCGTTGCCGGCCACCCCAAAAAATTACCGTCACATTTTTCAGTTACGCGATATCTTTTTAAAAAAAGTTGATTAATTCGACCGATACTGATCAGAAAAATCAAAGGGTTTATTTCAATTCTAATTCCAGTGAATTTCTAAAAAAAGTAACTAATTATATCTCTTTTTCTAACACGTGGGTGTGATTATGGTATTTTTTTTTTTTTGTTATTTTTTTCAAGTTATTTAAGGTTATCCTCAGTTTTTGATTGTAACTATCGGTCAATGTATATAATTCCATTAAAACTAGTTATTATTAACTAATACGACTGTTTTGTATTTTAATGAAATGCTGTAATAATCTTAGTAGTAATAAGGTAAAATGAAATAATTGTATTATTTGTATTCATGTCTATGATAATACAAGTCTTTTGTTAAACTTTATCTAATTTAACTTTATTCAACCTATTTCTGTAAAGTTGCACATAGTAGATCATTTTTCGAAAAATAAGGTCAAAAAGAAGTTTCACTTCTTACCTGGGTACACTAGTACACGTACACATATTTTTTTATATGTAGTGTTTATTTATTAGGTTTGTTAGGTGTTTTTGGCCTGCCAACATTTATTGCACGGGGTGCTCGGAGAATAAATGACGCTCTATTTAATTAGAAATTGGAATCTGTCTCTGGGTATATAAGCAGGCCTGAGTCCCATAGCGGGGCAGTTTATTTTCAAGTGAACCAAGGAGAAGAAAGATGAAGGAGAAAGTGGAAATAAGTGAAGTAAAGTGAAGATGTGCTCCGTGACCTAAATAGTGGAGTTAGTGAGAAGTGAGGCATGCTTCGCGGCCGTATATCGAAGCGGGTGTACCTACGCTGTGACCTAGTCAGCGGAGTTAGTGAGAAGTGAGGCGTGCTTCGCGGCCGTACAGCGGGACGGGTGTACTCCGTGACCTAGTCAGCGGAACTAGTGTGAAGTGAGGCGTGTTTCGCGGCCATTCAGCGAAGGAAGAACGTACTTGGAGTCCGTGTCAGCAAGTCCCGCATCGAAGCCCTGAGACTCAACCTATTCGCGCACCAGCGTTTCTGTCCGTGAAACTAAATAAAGGCACCTTAATTCTAACGAGTTTATTTCTTTCCAATTCCGTACCCGCTCTCGCGACAATATATTATCAGTGACAAGAAAATTGATGAAATTGTGTTGTATTTGCAATCGCTGCCACCTAAACTAGGTTATTACATGTATATTGGGTGTCAGTTTTGCCTAGGAGGTACTACATTAATTGAAGTCAGATACATTAAAGTAACAAAGAGCGCAGGGGCTCGGTGGATGCAGGCCGCTTCAGACCGGTCGAAATGGAAGTCGATGGGGGAGGCCTATGTTCAGCGGTGGACTTCCTACGGCTGATATGATGATGATGACATTAAGGTACATCTGATCTTCACAACCCATTGGCGATATCGAAATTCTGTAGTTAGACCATTCGTTGGACTTTTTAACGCTCCAACTACCCGTAACGACTTGCCTTAGATGTTTACTTAATCTAATTACAATATTTTATTTGAGTAGAATAGTGAGAGAGCAAACAGTTCATATCCAAGCTTGTTTGTCGTCTAAATAGTCTTGAATTTTATAGTAGCCTTTTTGGCAAAGTTTAGTTGTAATTTGAATTTTAAATTTATGAAGACGTAAGTCTTTTATTTCACTAGGGAGCTAGGTGGAAGCATGATATACTCGTTAATATCCCGGAAATAAGAAAATTCCATGTATACTAAAAGTTAAATAAATATTCTACGATGGGTTACAGAATGCGGATAAACATTCTTATACCTATTTCTTTTTATGTAAATACATACATATTCTATAGACATTCATGCATACAAATATAATTGCACTGAGCGGGATTTCGTACCTACGTAAAACAATAAAATTAAAATTTCTAAATTTCATCATGAACGCATTCAAACTGTGAGTGATTCTGAAGTTTTATAACGGTGCACATCCTTGGTGCGCAGGGTCCGCGCCAGCTCCAACACCATCCTGAGGATGGTGGCTGAGAGGTTCGACTGTCATTACATTAACCATTGCTGTATGATTAATGTAGTGACTATAAAATAAATAGTCACAACACCAACACGTCATCGATCTTATTATTTACAAATCTTATTATTTAATTCAATGCAAATTTTAACCATTTATTATTTTATTTTAATCTTATTTGAATATTATCATAATTACATTTATTCAACTATGTTGACATTGATGACTATTTATGATTGAATTTTTTTTTATTTTTCTGACATATGTTATTAATTGAGATTGTGTGTTGTGTTGTATTATTATTCATTATGTATTATATTTTTAATTTATTTTTAATGTAATGATAGTGTATAATCCAAATGTTGATCGAAATAAATTGATTGATTGATTGATTGATTGATAACCACACGAAAACGTAAGTAGGTTTTATATTTCTCCTTCTAATCGAATTGAAGTTCTGCGTTTTCAAAACGTGGCGTTACCAATTTTGGCCCGTAGCTCTTTTCGCGCTTGACGCCATATACTGCTTTGCTCCTTGAAACAGGTTCCGTTTAAAATCAAAACCTATTTGGGCTACCCTGAAGTACGGTGACAGGCAATATCCCCTTAACCCCCCCAAAGGAGTTGTCTAGTGTTATCAGTCCCTTGAAAAATAAAACTACGAAATAAATACAAAGTCGCCATTTTATTTCGTTACTGCCGTCACTGGAAATGCATCATTAATCATTATTATATTTTGTTTTGCGGAGGCTTAATGCTTCCAGAGCTTTAACTTTTTACAATGGCAAACAATTTGGCCCTTACTCAGGGCTTTTCTTGTATGATTATCTGGGATTGGTCAGGAGGCTGTCTTGAAATTCTTTATTGCTTCGAATATTGCATCGTTTTTTAACTTACTTCATAATTGAAATAAAACGGATTCTATCGCGATTTATTTGATGTTATTATATTATTTAAATTAAACCCGACGTTTCGGTTGCTTTTCAGCAGCCTTAGTCACGGGGAGACTAAAGATGCCTATTGTCTTGTAGTTTGAAGTGTAAGTTTTCTCAAAGTACACGAACTATGCTGAAGCATCGGTAGCTTAGTGGTTAAGGAGTCGACCTTACGATCGAGAGGTCTCGGGTTCGAATCCTGGCCATTACACTACCGACGTGAACCCACTCCTAACACAAGCAATTCAGCTTAGCTGGACGGGTTAGGCGGAATATTAGTAATTTCGGTTGCTAATATTCTTATATTCCAGACCATAATCTATTCCTGATCCAAATTTCAGCCAGATCTGTTCGGCCGTTTGAGCGTGATTGAGTTACAAACAGCCAAACATCCTCACAAACTATCACAATAATATATAATATTAGTACGAATGGATTAAATTGCGGGAGGTTTAGATCAAGATTTGATAATTGTATTTATGTAATATGTATATGTTCAACAAAGTTTAACTACTGTTTTAAGAACTTTTTTTTGCGCAAAGAATTGGCATTGCCATTCAACGTGGCAATGCATGCCGCCAGCCTTTTGGGTACGGGACGGTGGGGCGACTAGCGCCCCTCCCCCAAACCGGGGCAAGATGGGGACACCGTGGTTCCCAAACCCGAGGCATCCATCTCGAAACCGGAGATGGCCCAGGGTCAGTCGGGGTGCGAGGGATATGCTCTATGGGCAACCTTACACCCCGGCGTCTGTAGACCCGAGACGGCGTGCGGTTTTAGTCGGGGGGGTATCCGAAGGGATTTCCGCACGAAAAAAAAAAAAGTGTACGTTACCAGTCGACATCGATGGGGAGGAATTCAATGACATCTAAACTTTTTACTTTGTACATATTCTTTTTTAGGATGTAAATATTTTAGTTTAATTTTTTTTTGTTTTTTTTTTGTACATACAGATAATATTTTCATTTCAAGTTAGAATTGGTTCATTTCCATCTTCTATATGGTGGGATTTAAATTCAATTTTAAATAATGGACATATTTGGACGTAATTCTTGTTACAGCTAATTTACAGTTGCAAAATTTCCCCCAACCCCAAGTTAGTTCACTGTCATACAAAATAAGCAGAACTAAAGCATTTTCATAATATATATTTGCACTATATACCTAAGTATACAGTAACAGTAGGGTTATCACAACGAATACAGAGAGAATTCGTACCTTATAATATTGTGAACTTGTCGTATTATAAAGTCAGAAAATCAGGCGCACTGACTGATAGTTGGTGTTTACAAGTACATTTGAAATATCAGGGTTGTCACACACGTGTTATCTAATTTTCTATTATAGGCATGAAATATATAGAAAAGATAAGAGGCATTAAGATGTAAGGCATATTCAAAGAAAGGGCAAATTGTTGTGTTGCCTTTTCTGTATAATTCATAAGCCTAAGGATTCAGGTGACCCTTTTTTTGCGGAAATCCCTTCGGATACCCTACCGGCAGCCATCGGGGGAGGTTATGTCGGACTTTAACCCACTAAAACCGCAAGCCATCTTGAGTCTTCAGACGCCGAGGTGTAAGGTGGCCCATAGGGCATTTCCCTCGCACCTCGGATGACCTCTCACCGGGTGACCCTACGCTACTACCAGACCCACGCGGCCCTTCAGTTGGTACTCTTAATAGATCTGTATTGTATGTCCTAGTATATATGATATTATTATGTACACTTTTTACATTTATACAAAAAAAAACACTAGCTGTGCCCGCGACTTCGTCTAAAAATCTAAAAGGTAACATTGCTCAGCTGTAGTTTAGGGTTGCGTTTCTACAACTCGACAGTGGAATACCCGATTCAGATAACAAATAAATTTATGGTCGATCGATATATGATCTCTGGTTCAGCAACCCCCTTGCTAACTTACGATTTATTAACCGATTCATATTTACCATAGTAATGGTTAAAACGTAACAAC
The DNA here is from genome assembly GCA_946251805.1 of Cybosia mesomella. NCBI lineage: Eukaryota > Metazoa > Arthropoda > Insecta > Lepidoptera > Erebidae > Cybosia > Cybosia mesomella. The sequence goes on from OX276410.1 coordinate 19,537,654, forward strand.
ACTAAAATTATAAAATAATAATGGCAGAACGTAACCTTTTAGGACGTCTCTCAGAAACAAAGAATTCCGCCATATTTTGAATTAATTGTAAAAAAATTAACTGAAATATGTCGCATTATATTCCTTCAATTAAATATTTTATACATTATTACTTATTTAAAAATTAATTAACTTATAAATTCTAGTTATAAAATTGTTTTATTTTCATTCAAATCTAGCAAGGCTTTAGTTCTGCGTCTAGCTTCTGTCAATTCCATTTGTCAAAAGGTATTACTTAGATTCGGTTCAAGCCCGACATAACCGCTCCCGCTGGCCGGCGGGGGGGTATCCGAAGGGATTTCCGCACGAAAAAAAAAAGGTATTACTTAGATTATTTGGACTGTAGATCTGAGTTTTAATTTTTTCACGCGGTATTCAAATACTTTTTCAATATTATGGTAGCCTAAGTTACGTTTTATAAACCAGCTGTAGTAAATATCCCACCTAAATCACCCTAGCTACCTACTTCGGAAATTACTTGGAACATACAAATATAGAAAAAAAATACAGCCAAAAATTTTGTTTTTTTTTATTATAAGTACGTGCATACACACATAAGCATTCATTAAAAACAATTAAATATTACAAATAGAAACTTCTATTTACTTTATTTGTATAAATAAGTTAGTGACAACCCTAGATTACAGGTAAAGTACCCTAATAATGTAGCGACTGTCGCGAGGATCAAAGGAGCTTTGTCAGGCCACATTTGCGCAAGTGAATGTATAATTTCATAAGGACTTCATGTTGAATCGTTGGCCAAGTAAGTAAGCGAAACCTTTATAAACTGCGAGTTATACCAGAATTTAACAAAATTATGCTCGACCGTTGGGACTGGTTGGGACTATGAAAATGTTTGGGATGGTACGAGTTATTTAAATTTTTAGGAGTTATTTCACAGTTCATTATATAATATATATACATATTATACTCACGCCTTTCTCCCTCAGGGGTAGGCAGAAAGAACAGCCCGCCATCTGCTTCTGTCCTTAGGCGTGAGTTATACAAAAAAGGCAAGAGGCATTAAATCATAGAGAGTAAGGCATGTTCAAAACTATTACCTACGTGATTGAGTAACAAACAAACAAATAAACGAATTCACTTTCGTATTTCTAATATTAGATAGAATGTAATGCTATTACATAAACTGTGATCGAGAGATGTTTACAGTTTCAGTCAAGTGACCTCACTAAACGCCTTGACCGACGCCAGAGACCAAAACATGTTTTCAAAAATGTTGTGTGACATTTAAAACATATATCTTCTACAAAAGATGTTAAATAGCTGATGCAACAACATACATTTTTGAAATACATGTATTAGGTTTTTTTTTTCACGTGCGAAAATCCCTTCGGATACCCCCCCGCCGGCCAGCGGGGGTGGTTATGTCGTGCATGAACCGACTAAAACCGCACGGTTTCCTGCCCAAGTGTCCATTGCCGGGCACCCCGGGTAAGCCCTCGAAAGGAGGGAACATGTATTAGGTCACATAATTTTGGGATATACAGATGGATATTAAAACATTAAGATTACTTAGAACGTTTGAAATGTGAATTTAAGTAGAACAAAAAGTAATGTTACAACTTAGAATTATTGGGTGAATGAGGGTTCCACCGATATCGTCGGTGGGACCCTCATTCTGCGATCCCGTACACCTGCTGATCGAAGGGTGAAGCTCTGGCATAGGATTCATCTCGAGGTTGGGGGATCAGATGCCAATCGCTCCCGAAAAAGCCAAGATAAGCTACATCAAGAGGAGAAAGCGTAGAAGAGTGGACACCGGATTCCATAGTACAAGCTTTGTATGCAACCGGTATTGACGGTGGGTGCCTTGTGTCTTGTCTGTCTCTTGATTTGGCTTATCTAGACTTTTACGGGAGTATATAACCGCCTCCAACAAAGAGGGAAAAACCTGCGCCAGAGCATCGTCATGAATTAGTTGGTGTACGAGATGCAGGTAAGCGTGGAGTGTTTTCTGGGTTCGTGTGAAATAAGAAGAAGACTTTTGGATTCTTAAGCAAGACAGTGTCACAGTGTCATCAGCGCACACTATGTGGACGTGTTACCTCGGGCTGCTAACGTATGCGACTGTCGCGCCATCTACGGTGCATCCAATCTAAAATGTATGACGTAGTGTGTAATACAGTATCTTTATTATAATAAAATCTGGTATGTAGGTAGGTACAACATTGGGGTGTGTGTTGGGTAACCTCCTCGAGTGTCGCTCCGATTCCGATCCCGCTGCAGTCCGGGGGGAACGGAATCGGAGCGGCCGGTACACCCTGGGCGGCGGTCAATGGCTTCCCCTTCACCCCTTCATAGGGTTGGCATTGATCGTCGGCCAATACCCAACGTGGCGGGAACACATCGCTCTCCGTACTCCTCTGCTTTCAGAGGAGACAGGATGAGCGATGCTGTTAGTGGTGAGATGGCCCAGGGTCAGCCGGGGTGCGAGGGATATGCTCTATGGGTAACCTTACACCCCGGCGTCTGAAGACCCGAGACGGCGTGCGGTTTTAGTCGGTGCAAGCCCGACATAACCGCCCCCGCTGGCCGAGGACTTTCCGCACGATAAAAAAAAAAAAAAAAAAAAGGTACAACATTAAGGTCGCTTAACGACCTCCGTCCTTCATGAGTGCAGGCCTGGGGGTGGCAGGTGAGGCCGCATGTCACCCCAGCAGAAGCATGCCGGGACGGCGGGGCGACTAGCGCCCCTCCCCCAAACCGGGGCAAGACGGGGACACCGTGGTTCCCAAACCCGAGGGGGCTATCTCGAAACCGGAGATGGCCCAGGATCAGTCAGGGTCGAGGGATATGCTTTATGGGCAACCTTACACCCCGGCGTCTGAAGACCCGAGATGGCGTGCGGTTTTAGTCAGTTCAAGCCCGACATAACCGCCCCCACTGGCCGGCGGGGGGGGGGGGGCATCCGATGGGATTTACGCAAGAAATAAAGGTACAAAATTAAGGTAAGTAGTTACATATTAAGAATAAGTTTGACCAAACAATCAATTAATCTACCTATACTGTGATTACAATAGGTTGATTTTTGAATACATTTTTTTATGTACTAATAATATTATTATTTCGCAGGTTCATCGCGACGCACAGTTGGTATACTGGCTAGCATGTGAGCTTAGCTTGGGCCCCGAAAATCTTGGTGGGGCCCATACACTCATAATCTTGAAAACATAACACTCCTTTTTTAACATTTAATACCAGTTACCCAATCCTTTGTTTGCAATGCCAATTAAAATGATATACCAACCTACGTCACTGTAAAGGACAGTTGAAACTTCCTGTATAAATTCTAGTCATTAAAAGTGCATTAGGGTAGCTGCAAACCGTAAATCGTTCAAAAATGCTAATTTTATAAGTTATGCACTCACCAATATATGTCATGCAGTCGGTTGTAGGGTGACTATGAGTCCGAAGAAAATCTGTATAGTTGCGAAAAGTGTGACTATTTGTATGTTTATAGAAGTCATGCTTTTGAAAAAAAGCGATATCTCAGATAAAATGCAGGAGTGTCGCCTTCGCTGGTGCGGCCATGTTTTTTTTTTATACCACTCAGTTGGCAGACAAGCTCACGGCCCACCTGATGGGAAGCGGTTACTGTGGCCTAGGGACGTGCGCAACACCAGAGGCGTCACACTCGCGCTGCCGACGCTGTAAAAACCTTCTAATGCCCTTCTTGAAGAACCCCATATTGTAGTCGCTTGGGAAAACCACAGCAGGGAGATCATTCCACAGCCTAAGGGTGCGCGGAATGAAGTGCCTTTCATATCTAACTGTACGCACGGTTTCCGGTCGCAACGTGTGAGGATGAATTCCCTGTCTGTGGCGAGCGCGAGCGGTGCGATGATAGAATGTGGCCGTGGGCATCATATCAAACAATTCTTCTGAACACACCCCGTTATAAAGGCGGTAGAAAACGCACAGGGAGGCGAACTAGTAATGAAAAGAATAATCCCCTGTGGAATAGCGGTAGTGCGTTCGACTGCAAATTCAGAGGCCATGGAATCGATTCCCGCTCAGTGCAAATATGTATATTTGCATTGGTCTGGGATGTATAATATCCGGGATCCGAGATATACATATTTGCATTGGTCTATGTATAATATGTATTTATTTAAAAAAAAAAGGATTTAAGTATGTTAACCCGCATGCTAGAATCCATATGACAAGTTCTGCTTAGTTTGGGTCTAGATGGCGTTGTGTAATTTGTCCTAGAATATTTTTTTATTTATTTAATTTTAGAACAAACTGCACAGTCTGAAGTTGTCATTTATAAATAAAACGTAATTAACTAAACTAATACAAATCTTTAGGCTTTCACGGCCGGCGTTGCATGTAGAATATACTGCTTCTGGGCTGTTTGACCGTGGTCCATATGAAACTTGTGTTCCATGTTCCATGTGGAACACAAGTTTCATATGGACTACGACCAAACAGCCCGGAAGCAGTATATTCTACTTAAGGAAACTCAATTAACTGACTCCAAAGTGATAGTTTTTACAATCCTGACTGAATAATCTATTTTCTAAAGTTGACACTGACGGAGTTAAAATAAGGCTTGGAGATTAAGACAAAGACAGGATTTTGAATCGCATAAAATGCAGGAGTAAGCAATTGTTGTATTAGTCACTTTAGTATAGGTATCTGATTATATATGACGGCCTCTGTGGCGTAGCGGTAGTGCATTCAACTGCTACGACAAGAGGCGCGGGTTCGATTCCCGTTCAGTGCAAATATATATAGGTATACATCAATATGTCTAATTGTATCGATCTGGGTAGTTTCTATTACAAAAAAAACAGAATATAAGTATTTTAATCCGCATTCTGGAACCCATGACACAAGTTAGTTAAACTATGCTTACTTTGGGTCTAGAAAACGCTGCGTAGAATATTTATTAAAACAAAATATTATACTTGAATGTCTAATATATCACTATTAAGAAACCTAAATACGTGGTCACCCTAGTCTATTCCCATTCCGTTCTATGGTATTCTCGTTTCATTTCTGTACTGATACGCATCTATTGAACGGACGAACGCTTGAGAAAATTGAAATTGATTGTATCGGTTAAACGCTGCAGGGTAGTTACTGGGTGCAGCGAAACTAGTTAATTGTGAGTAAAGCAGGAAATACAGGTTGTATAATATGAATTTTGGCTATCTCGTTCGTTTCCAACTAGAATATAAAATAGAGTTCTGTACAAAATAAACGTGCTGGATGAAATCTTTGGGTGTATGGGACTAAGAGTACTTGTAATTTTTTTTAAAGCGGAAGCGGCGATAGCCCAGTGGCGTACGTAACGGACTGCAGAGACGAGGTCTCGAGTTCGATCCCCAGTCGCCCCAGGCACACACCTCTGACTTTTCGTAGTTATGTGTGCATTAATAAATGTTAATTATCGCTCGCTTAATAATGTGCCGGGTAGATGGCAATAGGCTTGCCCCCTATTACATTGGGACATAACTGGAGAATCGTGGGTGTGTAATACACCTCTGCCTATCCCTTCGGGGATACAGGCGTGAAGTTATATATATGTATTATGTAAAATGTTTTTTTTTACCGAAACCTCTCTGTCCCAAGATCTAATTACAAGCGAGCCTTTATTTTTCGTGTGGGAACCCCCACGGGCTTCACCCCACCGGTGCCAGCAATGAGGTGGATATGTCGCAATCGAACCTACTAAAGCCACACTGTGTCCTTCCTAAGCGTCAATTGCCGGGCATCCCGGGTATTCCCTGGAATAGGGCACGCCGCAATAGGGGCGGTAAGGCCCATCATGGAGGATTGGCTGGAGAGGCGACACGGAAGCATCTCGTACCGACTGACGCAGGTGATCTCCGGGAAGGGTTGCTTCGGGGACCACCTGCATCGGATCAGGAAGGAGTCAACGCCTGAGTGTCATCACTGCGACGCGAGTGAGGACTCAGGGCTGCACACGCTGACGGACTGCCCGGCGTGGGAGGCGCCGAGGCGTGACCTTGTGGCAGCCATCGGGGTGGGAGTCCTCTCGCTCGGCAGCATGATTGCGGCAATTATGCGGAGCGCGAGCGCGTGGGCCGCCGCCGCCTCCTTCTGCGAGCATGTAATGCTCGCGAAGGAGGTGGCGGAGCGCGCCCGGGAGAGACTTAGAACTCTCCCGGTCCGCCGAGCCCGCAACTTGCTCGCCGCGCGTCGCAGGCGACTCAGGCGCCGGAGGTCGCTTAACGACCTCCGTCCTCCATGAGCGCAGGCCTGGGGGTGGCGGGTGAGGCCACCTGTCACCCCAGCAGAAGCAGGCCGGGACGGTGGGGCGACTAGCGCCCCTCCCCCAAACCGGGGCAAGACGGGGACACCGGGGTTCCCAAACCCGAGGGGGCCATCTCGAAACCGGAGATGGCCCAGGGTCAGTCGGGGTGCGAGGGATATGCTCTATGGGCAACCTTACACCCCGGCGTCTGTAGACCCGAGACGGCGTGCGGTTTTAGTCGGTTCAAGCCCGACATAACCGCCCCCGCTGGCACGCGGGGGGGTATCCGAAGGGATTTCCGCACGATAAAAAAAAAAAAAAGGTACGCCCTTGAATAGATAACCCCAGGATTCCCGGATTGTCGTTAATCACGAAAGCTAAGTTTGTTTCGTGACTCCGTGCTCCTTGTGATATTTTTTTAATGGCAATACCGAAAGAAATTTGGGCTACCATACGATCGCATATAAAAGTAAGACCGCACAGAAAAATATGCAAAAGGAGTAACGTGATAGTCTACCTTTTTTTTTTTATCATGCGGAAATCCCTTCGGATACCCCCCGCCGGCCAGCGGGGGCGGTGATGTCGGGCTTGAACCGACTAAAACCGCACGCCATCTCGGGTCTACAGACGCCGGGATGTAAGGTTGCCCATAGAGCATATCCCTCGCATCCCGACTGACCCTGGGCCATCTCCGGTTTCGAGATGGTCCGCTCGGGTTTGGGAACCACGGCGTCCCCGTCTTGCCCCGGTTTAGGGGAGGGGCGCTAGTCGCCCCACCGTCCCGGCCTGCTTCTGCTGGGGTGACAGGCGGCCTCACCTGCCACCCCCAGGCCTGCGCTCATGGAGTATGGAGGTCGTTGAGCGACCTGCGGCGCCTGTGTCGCCTACGACGCGCGGCGAGCATGTTGCGGGGTTTGGCGGGCCGGGAGAGTTCTGAACCTCTCCCGGGCGCGCTCCGCCACCTCCTTCACGAGCATCATATGCTCGCATAAGGAGGTGGCGGCGGCCCACGCGCTCGCGCTCCGCACCATTGCCGCAATCATGCTGCCGAGCGAGAGGACTCCCACCCCGATGGCTGCCACGAGGTCACGCCTCGGCGCCTCCCACGCCGGGCAGTTTGCCAGCGTGTGCAGCCCTGAGTCCTCGCTCGCGTCACAGAGGTGACACTCAGGCGTTGGCTCCGTCCTGATCCGATGCAGGTGGTCCCCGAAGCACCCCTTCCCGGAGATCACCTGCGTCCCTGCGCTTAGTCGCCCAAGTCATTCCTTCCACTCCACCACGATGGCCTGGCGGAGCTGGGACTGCACGGCCTCGATTTCTCGATGCTACGTTATAGTCTACCTGTATGCTGAATCTCAGCCAAATTAATACCGCTATTTTTGAGTGTTTGAGTAACCAAAAAACATATTTAGTTTAACATTTATACTTAAAAGCCTGCGGTACCATTAATTGATCCGTTCTAAATTATATTCAGAGTACTTCAGCCGTTGTCGTGAATGAGTAACAAGCATACGTTCATCCAAAACTCCGCCATAAAATAGAACTAAGATTAGTTAGGGTAGGGAATTAGGTAGGGTAGGTAGGCGTGTCGTGTGTGTCCCACACACGCCTGTCAACTCACCGACGCGCGATAAAACCCGAACCCACCAGGCAAGGCCGCGGTGGTGACCAAGGTCCGCCGGTAACCCTGGGGTTATCCTTTCGAGGGCTTACCCGGGGTGCCCGGCAATGGACACTTGGGGAGGACACCTTGTGGTTTTAGTCGGTCCGATTCCGACATACCCACCCCATCGTCGTCGGCACCGATGGGGTGAAACCCGTGGGGGTTTCTACACGTAAAAAAAGAGGACTTTAGCCGTTGTCGTGAATGAGTAACAAGCATACGTTCATCCAAAACTTCGCAATAAAATAGAACTAAGGTTAGTTAGGGTAGGGAATTAGGTACTAAAACTTACCAAGTCAAATATTTCAGATACTAAACATCTATAGACATTAGCTCATTCTAAGCTACTAGTCTTTAAAAGCTTAGAATGATCCTTAAAGCTAGAGAAACTTTGATAATCCTTGGCGCTGTCCAATTGTTGTTTTGAATTGCGCTGAATCTCGAGACTTAAGTTCTGTAGTCTGAATTGTCGTTACGTTAGAAGACGAGGTCCAACTGTTTATATGAATTTATGAGATTCGTATGAACATCTATACATTTAAATGACTATGACCTATGACTCTAATTACATCAATTAACATTTACTGACGTTGATATTAACTTATTCATTATGGTTTCATATTGTTTATTCAGTCAATTCCAGATTACACTATTCAATAAAATTCGATTGTAGGTATGCCTCAAGCCCGACATAACCGCCCCCGCTGGGCAGCGGGGGGGGGGGGTATCCGAAGGGATTTCCGCACGAAAAAAAAAAACAAAAGATATTATATAGTCTCAACAGGAGAATAGAGAAACCAAACATTACTAGGTCTGCAAGGCGAATCGCTGCTTGCAATGTTGAGCTGAGTGAGACATCGTGAATCAGATTTTGAAAATTTTGAACAGTGATCATTCATCCGTGGCAAGTCCGATTTTGAAAATTCTTTTTGAAAGTCACAACTCTGGACATGCTTTCTGAGTGTGTAAAGTTTGGTCACAGTGTCTCGAGCGGTTATTATGTAATTACATCTGGATTTTTTTTAACGGTGATCATTCCTCTGTGGTAGCATTATTTTTTTCAAAATATATCCATAAACCTTCCTCTGATTGACCTCTTTAATCATGCCAAATTTGGTTCTGATTGGATTAGTAGTTTAGGAGGAGACCTGTGATAAAGAAAATCCTGAAGTCTGGTATGAGCTGCTTTCGCTCGACTTCGTCTCACTCAGCTCAATTACTATATCACCATAACATGTAACCTATTGTCACACTTACACACAACATTCAATTATCTCCAAACAAGTGCAAAAGCTGCAAAACTCAAATTAGTTTTCAATAAATTGTAACCATTTCAAGAACAGTTTCTATAATATTTATCGTAATTCTGGTATACGAAAATGGGTTATCCAAACTTTGACTATTATATGAAAGCGAGCAAATTTTCGTAGTATAGTAATATGGTTTTAGTAAAAATAAACTTCAATTTAAATCTGGGTGAGTTTTACGTGGTAACTATTTTTTAATCTGTGGTGAGGTTTAAATTGAAGACCTAAGCAAAATTTAATGAATAATTTTCAACTAAACGATCATTTTTGGATTATTTATATTAACTTTTTACTATAAATCTTTCACCGTTCAGTCAAGGACCCTCGTGACCAACTATCTTCAGCTGGAGTTTACCGAATCCCATGCTCGTGTGGCTCGGTGATAAGTGGCCACTACTCAAAGAAACGTCAAGACCCGCCATTCGGGACACGAACGAAATTGCCGCCTCAGCCACTTCGACAAGTCAGCGGTTGCAGAACACACCCAGGAGGATGGTAATCATACCATCAAATTTCAGAACACGAAGGTTCTAGCCACCATTTCACATTTCTTCTTACGGCTATGTCGAGAAGCCATCGAAATATTCAAGCATCCCAACAATTTTAATAGAAAAAACAAAGGTTTTCATCTCCAAAAAGATTGGTACCCAGCACTGAGAGCCGCGCGTCATCACAATTCAAACATGACGAAGCCACCACCATCCCCGGTATCGGGAGGCCACACCCCCTTGCTTAGCCTCGACCATGCGCAGCTCTCAACCAATCAGGACCGATCACGTCGTTTCCTCCCTCCAACTGCGCCTATAAATACGCCAGTGACTCGGGCTTCTACATCAGTCACAGCGAGTTCGCCGCCGAGGAAGGTTCTCCGTACTCGACGGCGTCCCGACCTGTACCACTGAAGATGTCCACCGCAGTGATCGACACAACGTCTGGAATACAAGTTTCCGATGGACCACGGCCAAACAGCCCGGAAGCAGTATATTCTACAAACTTTTTACTATTTATTTATATTTAAGAACACCACAATTGTGGCGATAAAACTCGTTATGGAGGGTTTGAAGAGACGTCATAATAGCTTCACCTACCACTCCCCCCTGTTCAGCTACGACCGTGATCATTGGCACACGTGTGTGAAGATAGATTATCATATAAGTAATCAAACAGTCATAAGAGTAAAATTATTGTGAACACTCAAAGTTAATTCAAATCAGTGTCATCTTTAACTTCATCAACGACAGATGAGAAAAGCGACTTCATCGGCAGTCACCCCAGCCGCTTTTTCACTCACAGTCCCTAGAATGGTGGTACTTACCTTGATGGCCTCGATAGAGGCTATTTCATGCCCCGCTTAAAGAACTTGGGATTGTGGGAAGAAGGGAACACGTGTGTGGGCAAAGCATTCCAATTCTTTATCGTGCGACAAAGAAGGAATCACGGAACCACTTGGTACCCGATAGTATCGATCACACCGTATGAGGATGACACCCTAAGCACTACACGTGTTGTTCGGGACAGTAAGAGATGGCTGCTTTAGTAAGTTCCTGCATCGTATAGTCCAGGAGCCAACACCTGTGTACCATCGTTGATGAGGATGTTCCAAAAATGGATCCATATGACCGCTAATTGCAACGGTTCTTCAACCGTAAGTTGTTGTTATGAATGCAACGCAACGTGATTGACCGCATCCGCAACCGTATCGTGCGGTCAGCCGATCCAGATCCAGATCTTAGTGCGTATGAAGCTTTAGGTTTGCAGGTTCCCGAGTAAAGGTCTATGTCTGCCGTTCCGAAAGAGCTTGAAAACAGCGAACAGACCTGATTTTTAAATATAAGTATTTTAAGTAAGTATTTGAAAGAGACAGTAAAAATAAAGAATAAACTCTGTGGCTTAGTGGTAGTGCATTCGACTGCTATGACAGGGGGCGCGGGTTCGATTCCCGCTCAGTGCAAATATTTGTATGCATGAATATTTGCATTGCTCTAGGTTTTTCTATGTATAATATGTATGTATTTACAAAAAATAAGTATATAAGTATGTTTATCCGCATTCTGGAACCCATAACACAAACTAGTTAAACTATGCTTACTTTCGGTCTAGAAAGTGCTATGTAGAATATCGTATAATATTTATTTATTTATTATAGCAATATCTACCTTTTATATCCCAACGGAATTAATTTTATACATTGCCGAGCCGGTTTAATGGCAAGACAAATGCCTATTTTATTTATTATCTAAAGCTATAACAAAAGGCTTGTAATACTAAAATCCTGGCACAAAAGTGTCCATGCTGTTATGAAAGCCGCGTCGTAACTAAATTGCACCTTTTACCGTTATACAAAGACACTGCTTTAATTAAACTCAAATAAAAAGTGGTCAAGTTAGTTACAACTAACTAAATGATGGTTCTGGCTTAGAATTTTAGGAAGCTATTTGTTGTGTGCGTTTAAATTTTGACAGCCTCTGTGGCATCCGTGGTCTCCAACGGGAGCAAGTGGCACGCCGCCACCTCCTTTTGCGAGCAGGTAATGCGCGCGAAAAAGAGGGCGGTGAGGCAGTGGGAGAGAACCCAGCCCCCCGAGTTCGGCAGTCTGCGGCGAGGACGCCGCAGACTCGTCTACGCCGGGGATTACCGACCTCCATGAACCCGTTCATGGAGGTCGGTAATCCCGTCCTCAGGCCCCGGCCTGAGGACGGCAGTTGGCCGACTCGCCGTCCTTACAGAAGCAGGCCGTGGCGGACGCTTGTTGTGTGTGTCCTCACACGCCTGCCAACTCACCGACGCGGGATAAAACTCGACCCCAACAGGCGAGGCCGCGCTGGCGGCCAAGGTCCACCGGTAACCCTGGGGTTATCCTTTCGAGAGCTTAACCGGGGTACCCAGCAATGGACACTTGGGGAGGATACCGTGCGGTTTTAGTGGGTTTATGCCCGACATAACCACCCCCGCTGGCCGGCGGGGTGATATCCGAAGGGATTTCCGCACGTAAAAAAAAAGCCTCTGTGGCGTAGCGGTAGTGCATTCCCGCTCAGTGCAAATATTTGTATGCATGTCTATTTGCATAGGTCTGAGTGTTTCTATGTATATGATGTAGGTATTTACAGAAAAAAAAAAGGTATATAAGTACGTTTATCCGCATTCTGGAACCCAAAACACAATTTAGTTAAACAATGCTTACTTTGGGTCTAGAAAACGCTGTGTAGAATGTCGTAATTTATTTATTTAATTTATAAATGTATTTTCTCTCCCTCACTTCTTTCTCCATTCGAGAGTGCGGATGAGGAGATTGTGTGCCCATCCTTCATAGAAGGAAATTTCAGTAAGCAGTATTCTTAATTTAAAGGAAGTTTTTTTTAAATCCTTCTTGACAATGTTACCCTCATAGTTGATATACCGAAATCTTATCTTTTCTTTTTAATAGCTAATATAAACATATTGTAAATGGTTTTGCGGTCTTTGATAGTGAGAGTGACAATATATTGACCCACATTCTGAATATCAAGCTTCAGCCCTTCTCTTTGGGCTGCGCTCTGGACACATTCCGATTATTTTCTTAATTTTACCATTGTGAAAATATTTTTTATGTGTAGATAATGATTTAAATTTATAGAGTTCAATGAAATATTTAAAGCAGTCATGGTATGCTAACTTATCCTATAGATTTTAGATCGGAAAACGAGAACATTAGCGATTCGGGAATTGAACCAGCGACCTATTACTATTCTCCGATGTATTATACACGTCTCGGGACGTCGCTGGAGCCATCTACCGTAAAACAATGTTTAACGAAAAAGCAATTTTTAAAACTGATAGTAACATCAATCTTTCCGTAGTTCGCAAGAATTACGGTCGATGACTCCAGCATGTATAATATATCGGAGAATTTCGAATATCTGAGACGTGTCTAGGTAGTTCAGTTGGTCACAGCATTTCCCATGTAAGGAACTGATCACGGGTTCAAGTCCCGTCCTAGATGTTCTATTTTTCCGATGTAAAATCTATAAAATGTATAGTGTCTTTAAATTTTAATGGATGTTGTGCTATCTAGTAAAATATATTTTCTTCTTTCTATTTCCTTCTTCGCATGCGTAGTTATGATTGAAAAAATAATCACAAACTTTGCAGCTGCCAAAAAGTCCAAAAACACCAGCATTTTTCATTAAAAACAAAACAAGGCAATCGTATATCGTCGTCTGAAAGATCAATGCGAAGTTTAAAGGTTATTGCAAGTGCCTTAATAATATATACCACTAAAATACAGAAGTTATTAAAGGAGACTCATGAATTTAGTAACATACAAAGATTGGCTTTTATCCAAGTTTGAAATTTTTCCCTGCGATGAGATATAGTTTTTGGGTGAACATTAGCTGTAAGATCTAGGTGCTCAAATGAAACAGGACTTGAAATCATAGATTCTTATCAATTAGAGAAAGCCTTCTGAGTACGGAAATATCTTACTGCTCATACACATACATACTACATCAGTGTTCTTGAAGGTTATTTATACGGTTTTTATTAAAAAGCGGCGATAGCCCGGTGACGTACGTAACGGACTGCTGAGACGAGGTCTCGAGTTCGATCCCCAGTCGCCCCGGGCACACACCTCTGACTTTTCGTAGTTATGTGTGCATTAATAAATGTTAATTATCGCTCGCTTAATAATGTGCCCGGTAGATGGCAATAGGCTCGCCCCCTATTGCATTGGGACCTTAACACAACCGGCGAATCGTGGGTGTGTAATACACCTCTGCCTCCCCCTGTATCCCGATACAGGCGTGAAGTTATGTTATGTTGTTATGTTACGTTTTTTATGACAGAGACTTGGGCTTACCCGGGGTGCCCGGCAATGGACACTTGGGGAGGATATCGTGTGGTTTTAGTCGGTCCGATTCCGACACGCCCATCCCATCGTTGGCACCGATGGGGTGAAGCCCGTGGGGGTTTCCACACGTAAAAAAGGGACTTCTGTCTGACCTCCTAACCCCATGAGGTTGCAAGTTTGGTTGGCCTGGCCGCAAAAGTCTTCGCGGAGCTTCATACACCCGGGAATTACCCTACTACTCTATGAATCCTTACTTATGGCAATCAGTTTTTTTTTTCTGAACAGCTTTCCTCAAATTTCGATTACTTTTCAGCAGCTAAAGTGATGGGCACATTGATCGATGGAAGTTTTCATAACTGTGTTGGTCATCAGAACGGGATAAACTAAATCACGGGTGTACCGATTTTCATGATCTTCGATTTTTTACGTTTGTCTCCGTATGCTGTGCTTTTTTGTGTTTTTTAGGGTTCCGTACCTCAAAAGGAAAAAACGGGACCCTTATAGGATCACTTCGTTGTCCGTCCGTCCGTCCGTCTGTCAAGACCGTTTTTCTCAAGAACGCGTGGAGGTATCAAACTGAAATTTATATCTAATACTCAAGTCTACTGTCCCTTGGAGCTGTGAAAAAATCAAACTTCTAAGCCAAAGTAATCAAAAGATACAGCCGTTTATGCCGCAAATTTTTGGTACTCGCACGGGAATCAAAACCTACAGGCTACTTCCCGTGAACTTAGAATCTTGAAATTTGGTACGTAGTAACGTCTTATAGTACAGATAAAGGAAAAATTGCGAATACCGTACATTTTTAGTTACATCATATAATAAAATTTTTTTTTGAAAATTTTAAAGTTACTACTTCTTTTCTTATGAACGCGTAAAGGTATTAAATTGAAATTCAAATCAAATATATATACTATCTTTAAGCTGTAACAAAATCAAACTTTTATGTCAACGCAATCAAAAGAAATAGCAATTTAAGCCGCATATTTTCAAATTCGCAACTGCTCGCTAGGGAATCAAAACCTAAAGGGTACTTCCAGTCAGGGGTGTGTGTTGGGTAACCTCCTCGAGTGTCGCTCCGATTCCGATCCCGCTGCAGTCCGGGGGGAACGGAATCGGAGCGGCCGGTACACCCTGGGCGGCGGTCAATGGCTTCCCCTTCATAGGGTTGGCATTGATCGTCGGCCAATACCCAACGTGGCGGGAACACATCGCTCTCCATACTCCTCTGCTTCCAGAGGAGACAGGATGAGCGATGCTGTTAGTGGTGAGATAGCACAGGGTCAGTCGGGGTGCGAGGGATATGCTCTATGGGTAACCTTACACCCCGGCGTCTGAAGACCCGCGACGGCGTGCGGTTTTAGTCGGTGCAAGCCCGACATAACCACCCCGGCTGGCCGGCGGGGAGGTATCCGAAGGGATTACCGCACGAAAAAAAAAAAAGGGTACTTCCAGTCAATTTAGAATATTGAAATTAGGCATGAAGCAATGTTTAATAGAACATATAAAGGAAAAATACCGAAAACCTTAAATTTTTAGTTACATCCTCCTCCTCCAGCTTTCCATATTGTCAAATCAAATCAAAATCAAATCAAATTTGTTTATTTCATGAAGCATAGGTTACACAAAGATGTTATAATGTTATAAATTTTATTGTAATGTTATAAATTTTATTTTGCAATAAAAATACCATAATTATGCTCGATGGTCGTGATGGGTGAACTTTTACTTATATACCTACAGGTTTGTACGGAACCCTCGGCGTGCGAGTCAGACTCGCACTTGGCCGGTTTTTTTTTTGCGGAAATCGACTCTCGTCGGCCAGCGGGGTAGTTACATCGGACTCGAACCTCACGCCGTCTCGGGTCTTTAATGCCAGGGTACATCCAGCAGATAAATTTACCAACATAACTTGCTTCTAAAGCGGAACGAAGTTTGCTGGGTCAACGAGTAATATAATAAAAACACCTCCTTTTTTAAATTCGGATAAAAATAGGTTTGTGATAACATATTTTGTGTGTAATATTAACCTTCATTATTTGCCACGTTCTCTGTTACTAATAACGTCCAAACAAAATAACAAGGTTTTTCTATTTTCAGTTCGCGTACGGGTTGCTAAAAGGGTTAGGTATCATTTTGGGTTACCTCCATAAATCAGTGGGCTTATTACTCTTAATCTTATATTAATTAATTTTTGTAGGGGGATGAAAATTATTAAAGAATGTAGCGTTTTTATTAATATAGGATGATGATACCAGATGGAGGTAGTTTTGGATTATGCTGGGTTATTTCGTTTTTTTTTAAACAAAAACAGGTTCTTGTTTTTGCTGACTTCAAAAAAATTATTAATAAAAAAATCAAATAACCCGACTGCCCTAAAAAGACCGAAACAAGTTTGATAGCAGGCGGGACCCATTAATTTTCTTTCGGTTTTTTTTAGGGCAGTCGGGTTATTTGATTTTTTAATTAATAATTTTATTGTAAAGCGGCGATAGCCCAGTGGCGTATGTAACAGACTGCTGAGACGAGGTCTCGAGTTCGATCCTCAGTCTCCCCGGGCACACACCTCTGACTTTTCGTAGTTATGTGTGCATTAATAAATGGTAATTATCGCTCGCTTAATATTGTGCCCGGTAGATGGCAATAGGCTCGCCCCCTATTACATTGGGACCTTAACATAACTGGCGAATTGTCGGTGTGTAATACACCTCTGCCTACCCCTTCGGGGATACAGGCGTGAAGTTATGTTATGTAATTTTATATACTTGTATTGTATGTAATTTGTATACTTTTTAGTTATGATATATATATATTTGAAATCCCCTTTTAAAGTTCTTCATTTTGATACCCTACTCGATAAGTTTGAGTAAAATATTTTTTGAATAACATACATTTTAGCGCCAAAAATCCACCATTTCGTTTTTTTATTATTTTGATATCACTCTCACGGTAAATACAAATCTAACGACACCTGTCAAGCTAAAATCCATCGAGCCGTTCAGGCTGCAGAGCGTGCCAAACAATTATACATACACACATACATGCTCTCGAAAAACATAACCCTCCTTCTGACGCAGTCGGGTAAAAAGGAGGAGTTTCAAAAAGAGATTGTTTTAAATTTAAAATCTTAACCAACGTGGTCATTTAGCAGAAATCCATCCCACCGCCCACTTATACCATAAATGTGAAAGTTTGGATGTATGGATACGCCAGAACGGCTGAACGAATTTGGATGAAATTTGGTACAGGGATAGATTATAGTCTGTTATAGGACATAGGTTACTTGTTACCCCTAGACTAGGTTCCCATGGGAAGCGGGAACGGGAACGAAATTCTACGCGGGTGGAGCCGCGGGCAATAGCTAGTGAGAAAAATGCAAACTTTTAAAATGCATTGTCGAAATTCGTTCTAAGGCCAACTTATTTTTGACGTGTATTTAATAATTTTATTATAAAATAATATTTTCATTATATTGTATTTTAATACCAGGACCGTGTAGGACTGTTAAGACACGGCCTTTCCAGCGAAGGCCACGTGGTACCCAATGAAGGCCACATGGTTTTTAGTGGAGGCAGCGCAATTTAGACAATCAGTTTATGCTGTGCATATTTGTAACTGGTGTAGTACATGCCTACTAACATCTTGCCATTGAAACTTATAAGACAATGTTGGTATTATCACTGTAAATATGCCCAAATAAATATATAAAATAATTTTAGACAAAGGCCTCATAACTATGCGGCCTTTTTCAACAACTGTTAGTAAAGTAGAATACAAGGGCCCCTCCATGCCGGAGCCTCAAGAAATCAAGGCTCAGCGGTCCCATCTCCGCCGGGAACTCATGGAGACATGGAGGGTGCGGCTTGAGCATCCAAGGTGGGGGAAATCCACCATTGTGGCGGTGAGGCCGATCATGAAAGAGTGGTTGAAGAGGCACCACGGTGACCTCTCCTTCCGGGTGTGCCAGATATTTACCGGACACGGGTGCTTCGGTAAGTTTCTATGGCGCATCCACCGGGAGACAACGCCGCAGTGCCAGCACTGCGAAGATCCTGGTGAAGACACGGCGCTCCACACGTTGGTGGAGTGCCCTGCGTGGGCGTTCTCTAGTTGGAGACCATGGTGAGGGCCGTGGTCTCTGACGGGAGCAAGTGGCACGCCGCCGCCTCTTTCTATGAGCAGGTCATGCGCGCGAAAGAGACGGCGGAGAGGGAGCGGGAGAGAACCCTGCCCCCCGAATTCCGCAGTCTGCGGCGTCCTCGTCTACACCCGGGACTACCGACCTCCATCATCAGGGCTTGAGGACGGCAGTTGGCCGACTCGCCGTCCTTACAGAAGCAGGCTGTAGGAGGCGTGTCGTGTGTGTCCTACACACACCTGCCAACTCACCGACGCGGGATAAAACCCGACCCCGCCAGGCGAGGCCGCGGTGGCGGCCAAAGCCAGCTGGAGGACACCGTGTGGTTTTAGTCGGTCCGATTCCGACACGCCCACCCCATCGTCGGCACCGATGGGGTGAAGCCCGTGGGGGTTTCCACACGTATATAAAAAAAAATAAAGGGCCCCTCCATGTCTATAGGTCTATTACTTTCATTGCAGGTGAATTTCTTTTGACCTTTGAAAGAGAGCAAGCTACTCTCCCCTCAAGAGATGACGTCACTTGGCTACTGTATTTCGTTATCGAATATAGCATACATACATAAACAAACGCCTCTTTCCCTTTGGGATAGGCAAAGACAAAATCTTTCCACTAGCTACAATCCTGGCATATGCCTGTCGCTTCTTCTACTTACTTCATAATTGTTTTCTTACATTCATACCGGTTGCTGTTGACCTGGCCATTCCTCAAAAGTTCTTCGATCTGATTAACATACGTACGGCTGAGTCGGCCTTTACCTGGTTGCTTATTCACCTTCGCCTCATAAATCTGTTTCTTTTGTCCATCTAAGCATCCCATCTCTATATTTCTTTATTTTGCACATATTTGCCTTAATTTAAGTAAATGTATTTTTGTACTGACGGTCCATATTCTTCAATTACGACAAACGACCGCAGTTTAAACATTATAATCACTGGTTACCCAAATTATATCACTACAGTACCAACAACAAAATGGCCACAACCACGATATGGCCGACACGTCAATACACGCCATAATCGAAATTCAATTAACAAATAAATTAAAGGATTCGGGAATTGCAACTTGCATTTCAGACTTTTTGTGACTTTGTGATGGATTTTATAAATTAACATAATACTATTCCCTTTATTTGCCGCCATTTGTTAGAGTATTTAACTGCTAAATCAAAGGGCGCGGATTCGATTATCGCTCAGTAAAATATCTGGATGCAAAGTGTTCTGCAAGCTCACCACCGGCGTGCCTACCCACTTACAAGTGCATTACATACTTCATGTATCATTCACTCAGTACTCATTCGTCGTACTTGCCCAAATTACCTCAGCATCATCGTCATCATCATAAACATTTTCTAGTTGCGTCCAAAAATTGCAACCCAGGGTCCACTTACTATTTAAAAATCCCTCATAGAACAGGAAGCCGCAGTAGAACAGGAAGTGAAGACATACGGGTGATTTTTGTGTTTATAGACGTCATTACGTGACTATGGCAAATTAAAAGGTCCGTAACTTAATTCGAGAGACATATGTTAGATTATTAGAATATCGACTGAAAGATTGTGCGAATAGAATTTATTGCGAAACAACTTTTTGTCGCCAAACGCTGCTTCGACTGAACGGTCCCACTAGTGCTGCGACCACAATCCCACTGCCCGGCTATGCACTTGCTGACCCCTGAACGCAATCAAACCGAAATTGGATTACTATGGAGGGTTTTTCGCAATTGTGCACGGTGGTACCTACCCGGCCGAATTTTGTGACAAATTTGTGTCACCAAATTTCTACCACCAGCAATCTCTCGAATTTAAGTTACGAACCCCAAATTAAACTAGTGGCTGAACAAAATCTAAACAGTGGCGGAGGCGTGTCGTGTGTGCCTTAAACACGCCTGCCAACTCACCGACGTGGGATAAAACCCGACCCCAGGCGAAGCTGCGGTGGCGGCCAAAGTCCGCCGGTAACCCTGGGGTTATCCTTTCGAGTTCTTACCCGGGGTGCCCGGCAACGGACACTTGGGGAGAACACCGTGCGGTTTTAGTCGGTTCATGCCTGACATAACCACCCCCGCTGGCCGACGGGAGTGGGGGGGGGGGGTACCCGAAGGGATTTCCGCATGTTAAAAAAAATGAAGTGCCGGATTCAGTAGTAAGTTACGTAACGTGTGATTTCAAAACTGCCAGAATTAAATCAAAATCTAATTAAGTCTGACCAAGACCCCTTTTTTTTTCTTTTTTTTTTTACGTGCGGAAATCCCTTCGGATACCCCCCGCTGGCCAGCGGGGATGGTAATGTCGTGTCTCGACTAAAACCGTATTTTTTATTGGTACGTCAGCGTTTTGGATGCAACTGTCGTCTGACCTCCCAACCCCGAAAAGAAAGTCTGTGACCGAAGCAGGTGCACGCACCGACTTGTAGGAGAGGTTGACTCGGGCCTCAAGGATCTTAATAGGGCCCTGTTCACCCCTAGGGCCCAGAAACCATCCTAGCATATCCTTTCCAATTCCAATTCTCCATGATATTGTCGGAAGTTTATGCGAATGTTACACATTGAAATAAAACTATTTTTAACGGATTCTATCGCAGTTTATTTGATGTTATTGTATATTTTACATTGAACCCGACGTTTCGGTTGCTTTTCAGCAGCCATGGTCACGGGGAGACTAAAGATGGTTGTTGTCTTGAAGTTTGAAGTGAAAGTTATCTCAAAGTACCCGAACTATGTTGAATTGTTGGTGTTACTATTTACGCAGAATGAGCTCACAGTGTCATGAAGTCTTGTTGTATTTTGTTTTTTCTTGGAATTAGTTAAATGAATGACTGGGTCCCAAGCTGGTGGTACATTCCAACCATCTTCTCTATTAAAATTAGGATGTTTTTTAATTTCAATAGCTTCGCGGAGCATCCTAGGTAGGAATCGATTTTCTTTAGCGAGTATCTGTGGTTTATCAAATGTTAAGTAATGTTTGGTCCCCTGTTGCACGTGTTCACATACAGCAGACTTTTTTGAGCGTTGGTGTTTTATGTCAGCTATGTGTTCTTTGACGCGAGGGCCAATGCTTCGCTTGGTTTGACCAATATAAGAGAGCCCACAGTCACAATCTATTTTATAGACCCCTGCATCTTGTAGAGGCAATTGGCACTTGACAGATGGTAAAAATTGACATATCTTCGTTGGCGGCTTGTAGTATGTGTTAATTGAAGCTCGCTTCAAGATGTAGCCAATCTTGTCAGTGACCCCTCGTATGTATGGTAGGACTGCAGGCTGGCGCTCGACAGTGGCTGGCTTTTCTCGGGATCTGTGACTGATGCGCGGTTGTTTGAGCTTGTTGTCATACAGAACTTGTTTGACATGTTGTAGCTCAGCGTCCAGGTGTTTCTTGTCACAGATCCCACGGGCTCTCTGAAACAAAGACATTCCCACGGTAGCTAACTGTTTAGGGTGGTGGTGAGATTCACCGTTTAAGTACCTATCAGTATGGGTCTTTTTCCTATACACAGTGTGGCTCAAAGTATTATTAGAGTTTCTGATTACAAGAACATCTAGGAAAGCTAATGAATTATTTGCCTCTAATTCCATAGTGAATTGTATGTTGTTATTATTGGAATTAAGGTGTGTTAAAAATGTATTTATACTATCTGTTGGTAGTATTGTGAAGGTGTCATCTACATACCGTTTATAAAATCTAGGTGTAATGGCAGCCGTCTGCATAGCTCGCGCCTCGAAGGCCTCCATATATATGTCAGCAACAACAGGCGATACTGGGGAGCCCATTGCCACGCCATCGATTTGTATGTAGAACTTGTTATCCCACAACAGGTATCCAGTTGTTTAGCAGTGATTTAGTATTTCTGCATATTTCTCAGGCATGGTGTTCTCTATTAACTTTCTCCTAACTATGTCTAAACAGTCATGTACAGGTATGCATGTAAATAATGACTGTACATCAAAACTGACCATTGTTTCATTATTAGTGAGATGTAGGTGTTTAATTTCACTAACAAAATGGTAAGAATCTCTAACATATGCTGTTGAATTAACTCGAAGTGGTGAGAGTACCTTCGCTACGTGCTGAGCCAGTCTGTAAGTTGGTGTGTCGATCTGGCTTACAATAGGACGTAGGGGAAGTCAATGTAAAATATACAATAACATCAAATAAACTGCGATAGAATCCGTTAAAAATAGTTTTATTTCAATTTTTCAATTCTCGTTAAAAGTTACTCTTGAAGTACCGCAGGTAGCACTGATTTAAACGTCAAAATTACCCGACAGATGCCTGACAGCATAGACATCGAGTCCACGAACTGTCGTAAGGTGAATAAGTAGACAGAGGACTTGTGACTTCAGCGTCTCCGTTAAACTTTCCAGGAAAAGAAACGTTAAAATTAACGTCACTATTTAAACATACAATTATTTGAATTTAAAAGTACAGTTATTTGTTTTGTTCTAAACTTAGACAATTGGCAAACACATTTAAAACGAGCTGACAGAGTCAAATAATTAAAAGCGGGTCTTTTATACCCATGCACATTATTACTGCAGAGACTCTTATGCGAGTTGTTGTTAGACTTGGAACATTTTATATAAGATAGCGAGTTTTTAACGATGTGTTTGTTGGAATTCTCTTTGCACTTAGAACTTATTATTGCTGCTAGATATACTAGGACTAATACGTAGTCCGCTTATTACGGAATTTCAGGACTGATTTATTGATGAAAGTAATTAAATTATTCAATGTTGGTATTTTAAGATCACGATTCATGAACTTAAAAGTATGAATGGTGAAAATATTATATTTGATAATTTATAATCAATAAAACAAGAAGAGTACAAAAAAGATGAATATAAATACTAACATTTGAATTTTTAGTACTCCATGACTGCCACTGTAATATAATTGAATCATTAGACAATTCACTACCTACCCACGTGAACTCACTCCAACTCACACTCACTCCAACTCACACTCACTCCACTCATATTGCTGAATTTACCTTAGCTGGATCGGTTAAGGGGAATATTAATAATTTTAATAACTCATAATGTTAACTTAGTATTAACTTAGATGATGAATTTGTCTATAAACAGCTTGAAGTGCGTTATAGCTGCAAGATCAGATAATTTAGGATTTAAATTTCCATCTAAGTGAGTATACACGAGATTAGAAAATCTTAATACAAATCAAGGCAAGACTGATAGTTCGCAGCACTTAATGAGACTGTTGAATGGTCTCTGCATTCAACTTTCAGCACTTGCACTTTCAGTAACAGTGAGTGATTTACCGGTCAGTATCATTCAACTACATATTGTCAGGCACAGTATTGACAGCTTTAAAACAATAAGGGCTGGTTTGGTATGTCACCGTCGAACAACATAGTTGTAGGCAGTATTAGTCGGTCCGATTCCGACACGCCTATCCCATCGTTGGCACTGGTGAGGCGAAGCCCGTGGGGGTTCCACACGTAAAAAAAAAAGATTACAGTATGTTTCCTAAAACATCCATTGAACACGTTGGACTAGGTTATAGGAGAAAAGGAATGAGTAATCATCCATGTACACTTCAATGTCAATACACATACATATTTTAATGTCAATGGGTTACCCGATCAATATTCATCAAATATAGAATTGCTCCTGCCATCATCGTCATGGATTTCAGGGTGTAACCGACTGACCCCACTCATTAAGCGGTGTTCTGCAGACATAGCCCGCCCAATCCCTATTCTGTTTAGTGGTTTTTGCCCTACTTCTGTAATGGTGGTTAGTGAACGTAGCTTGGAGTTTGGCACTACGAAACCAATTTAATCAAAGATAAAAAGTTAAATCTTGAGTTTGTATTCTGAGCTGATTCCAAAACATGTAATCGGCTATTTCAGCATAAAATATGAACCGTAATCCACATAGGGTATCATAAAGAGAAAAGGGGCCTATAGCTTCCTTGAGTATGTGCACATCAAACTTTCTTAACGTGGAAACAAAAATGTAAACCCAATCTTTCTGTGCCAGTTTCTGTTAAGTTATAAGCTGAAGAGATATTCAGGAAGTATGGCCATTATCCTTGCGACATACGCTGCGATGGATGTACGGAGTCACGTGCAAAGATCGCGTGAGGAACTCCTGCATCAGCGACAGCCTCCATGTCCTTGACATTGCAGATAAAATGCAGGGATGTCGCCTTTACTGGTGAGGCCACGTTTTGCAGAAACTGCCTGACTACTTGGGTAATAAATATCTGGCCATGGCACTTCCACTAGTCCTCGGTAGGAGGGGGAGACGCAAGAAGTGCTGGTTTGACGTCGTAAGGGATTACATGCGGGCCAATGGTCTCACTACCATGGATGACCAAGATCGTGCGAAGTGGAGAAGGGAAAGCAGGGAAGCGGACCCCGGGCTCCGAGGCATAGGTCTCGGATGCAATCAAGACACAACGCTGAGATAATGATGATGAAGAGGTGCTCAGGACTCTCTTCTTCAGCCGAGTATCCCACCAACGGTTACACCTGCTTAGTGACGGATGGAGTAACCGGCTTTTCTTTTGGGGTTGCCTTACTGAAAGCCTTACTGAAAGACGGAGAAGGAGTAAGCAGTCCCTGGATTCAGAGGTGAAAGCATCGGATGCAACCAAGAATAACGTTAAGCTTGATGATGATGTAAATCTTAAAGGCCTCCAAATATTTTTCATTAATTCATTCAGTCCACAATTTTGGGTCACACGTACATACTGCTCTGTGCTATCATTTTAACTAAACATCTTTAAAGAAAGTATTTTCCAAATTTGATATTCGCTCACAACACATCCACCAAGTATTACCTGAAAAATACTGTAACGAGCAAGCACCAAAACTTACTGTACCCAATTTTAAACTCTAGCAGTCTGAATTTTTAACGGGAACTCAAACGAAATTCAGCTCTACACTTGTAGCATAAGACTGAAATTTGATTACATTTCACTAGATAGTTATCCGCAATGGAGGTCATATATCGGACTGTAAAACGGGAAGATTCGTGAAAGTTTCAGCCCCTGCAGAATAAGTGTTAGTTTACTTATGGTCGTGTTCATTGCCATCTTATTATGGGTGCTCTTGGACTTATATGGGCCTTAGCGAGATTTTAGTATGTTCTGAGCTTATGGTAACAAACTTGGCATATTATGTTTAAAGGTAACGAATTAAACTTGCTTTAGTAAAAGGTAAGGTGGATTTGAAAAAAAAGTCTCTAGCATTTTATGGTAATAGAAAGACTTTTTAACTGGGTTCGCGAAACGTGATAATCCTTCAAATGATTATATTTGCGAAGAGGTAGACAGGGGTACCGCCAACTTTGTTTTTCAATCCCACGTAATAGGAGGTGAGTGTTTAAACTATCAACTGGGCAGTTTAACATGGGCTGAGTATTTAAAGTCAGATGGAGACCAGCCCTTAGAGGCAAAATAATTAACAAAATGTAGGAAGAATAATGGATTTTAGTACCAGGTCAAATTCGTGGGGCGAATGCGAAATAAATCCAAAATTCTTTGGACAATTTTCTACATCACGTTGTCCACCACAAAAGTCGGATAACCGACTTAAGCAAGTAATTTTATTTTAATCCGTAGTTCTATAAGTTTAAGTACCCACCTTTTGGTACCTACCTACCTATTGACAGGGCAACAACTTTTTTGTTTCCGTGCGGATATCCCCGCGGTTACCCTCTCCCACCGACTAAAGGGGGTGGTTATGGCGGGGGTGTAAGGGGCCCTATAAGGCAATTCACTCGTACCACGTCTGCCTTTGGGCCATCTACGGTTTTGAGATGGCCCTCTCGGGTGTGGGAACCACGGTGTTCCCATCTTGCCCCGGAAAGGTGGGCGCAAGTCGTGCCACCACCCCTGCCTGCTTCTGCTAGGGTGACAGGCAGCCTCACCTAGATCCCCAGGCATGAGCTCATGGAGGTCGTTGAGCGACCTTCGGCGTTTAAGTCACCTGCGCTGCGCGGCGAACATGTTGAGGGCTCGGCGGGACTGGGCAAATATTCCCCTTTACAGATAAATAGTTTGCTTCGTTCACTGTCAATTTCAGTAGTTTTATTGTTTTAACTGCACCCTGCTGCATAGGAAGAAGTTAAAGATAAAGAAATTCAAAAGATACGACCAACATCTCAGACACTGTCAACCCTAATGGCCTCGACATATGCTTTTTTACGCCCTTCTTAAAGAACCCGGAATTGCAAGAAGAAGGAAACATGTATCCGGGTAGAGCATTCCTGTTCTCAAATCCGTAAGCTCCATCACAAGGAAACCACAATCTACTCTTGGCTATACACTCCCACTTCATTATGTCCCATTGATTAACAGTCAATCCAATCTGCCCCGAATCCTTCATTAAATCAATCCACCATTTGGGCTATAATTGTATTTTTTGCTGACCATAATTGAATTTCCCTACATTTTATCCAAAGTGACTGACAGCGACAGAGTGAGTAAATTGAACGAGTGAATTTTTGTACGGATTATATGTATCTGTGATCGTATTTTATTTTCTGATAACGGATATGAATATTTTTAAATCATGATATATTATTGTCGGAAGTTTACGCGAATGTCATACATTGAAATAAAACTATTTTTAGGGTTCCGTTGTCAAATGGCAAAAAACGGAACCCTTATAGATTCGTTATGTCTGTCTGTCTGTCCGTCCGTGTGTCACAGCCACTTTTTTCCGAAACTATAAGCAAAGATTTGCACATAAAAATAGAAAAAAAACAGTAAATTTTGGGGGTTCCCCTACTTGTATCTATGGATAGGTCTTCAAAAATGATATTGAGGTTCATAGTATCAAGTTTTTCTAAACTGCGCGAGAGACACTTCCAAAGTGGTAAAATGTATGTACCCCCCCCCCTGTAACTTCTAAAATAAAAGAATGATAAAAGTAAAAAAATATATGCTGTGCATTACCATATAAACTTCCAACGAAAATTGGTTTGAACGAGATCTAGTAAGTATTAGTTCATCCAATAATTGCTTTGATTACTCAATAATACAGAATATGGTTTTTGTGTATTGAAGCGTACCTTCACCGGGAGCATTCACCTTCAAGAAGAAAAGAAAAGAAAAAAAAAATAGAAGAAAAAATAAATGTTTGAAAAATAAAAAACTCGACTGCTGCTGAAAAGACTGAAATAAGTATAGATACCATGCCGTACATATTAATTTACTTTCGGTTTGTAATACCGCTTATCAAACTTGTTTCGGTCTTTTCAGCAGAAGTCAGGTTTTTATTTTTTTAAACATTTATTTTTAATTATATGTTTTTTTATGAATGATAGGCTCACGTTTGACCTCTATCTCACCTGGTCGTAAGTGACGCTGTAGTCTACGATGGATCACGTTTGCCTAGAAGGAACCTATTCACTCGAGACTTGAAGATTCCGAGGTTATAGCTTAGTTACGACACATACGTATAAAAAATATATATATATATATATTTTTTTTTTTTTTGACAATATAGGTTTGAGCGCCAAAAATCTAGTGTATGGTTTTTGTTGACATTATTTGTAACCTTTGACACTCCGTAGATGAACACCTTTCATTTGGGGCCTCATACATCGAAATTCATTCTGCCGATAGGCATGGGGCAAAAAATACTATATACATGCATACATACGCACGTAACACATTCAACTCGCTGGCGCAGTCGGGTTAAAAGAATGAAAGAAAGAAAGATAAAAAGAAAGAAAAAGGAAGGAAAGAAAGAAAAAAAAAGATAGAAAGAAAACACTAGTTTACTTACACAATAAGTATAACAATAATAGGAACGAGACAAAAGATAGACAGTTATGAGAACCTCAATAGTTCGCCATCTCAGGTGGCTTTTACGGGAGCGTCTGCTCTGACATCCGAACCCCGAGAGCAAAGTCTGCTCCAATTTCTCGTACTTCAATCAGCAGGTGTATCAGCTTGCAACTGAGGTTGACTTGGTCCCCATAGATTCTAGTAGGTCCCCAGGGGTCCTATAAGTATATGTATGTACTAGTTTTTGTACCCCGCGTCTCCGCCCGGGTGGGATACTAATTCCGTTCGTTCCATGGGAAGCTACTTCCGGGGTAAAAAGTAGCCTATGTATTTTTTTTTAGATAGGACTAAGAGACCATCTAGAACGGGACTTGAACCCGCGACCAGTCACTTACAGCATTCCCCCTGTAAGGGACTGGTCGCGGGTTCAAGTCCCGTTCTAGATGTTCTCTTTTTCCGATCTAAAATCTTTAGAAAAAGTAAGCGTACAAAATGCTTAAAAATTTAATTGAAGTAGCATATGTGTTATTTGGGACTATAATCTAATCCTGTACCAAATTTCAGCTAGATCTATTCAGCCGTTTTTGCGTGAGGGAGTAAGAAACATTCATACATACTCACAAACTTTCGCGTCTATTATATAAGTAGTATGAGTCTATGAAACTGAAACACTACTCGTGCAAACATTTAAGGATGTCAAAGTTCGAAAAAAATCACAAATCACTTCTCACGTACGCGAAGAGAATCCTTTTAGAATCTGTAAATGGCTTACAAAATGGGGTCCCTTCACTATAAACAATATATGTCATGACTGTCGTGACCCTCGTCCCGTTTCACCATTATAGTGACGTGTCACGTGACGTCACTAGAATTATGTAAATACTGTCAGCGACAAAAGTTCTTGAACATAACATAACATTACTTCAAGCCTGTATCCCCGAAGGTGTAGGCAGAGGTACACCGTAATGTATTACACACCCCCGATTCACCAGTTATGTTAAGGTCGCAATGTAATAGGGGCGAGCCAATTGCCATCTACCGGGCGCAAGTTCTTGAATGCTAACAAATACACATGATAGGTCTTAGCAGAATAGCTGGACAAATTGTTCAGAATTTTTAATAACATGTAGCAAGGAAAGAAAAAAAAAGCATGATGATCATGAGCGGTCAACGCAGATATGTTTTTTCATTGGTATATATTCAGTTAAACATTCTGAACATCCTGTAACCAATAGAGTCATCACCCTCTAAACCTTCTCCCAACGGATTTCTTATTTTCATTAACATTAACATTAACATAAACTCACGCCTATATCCCCGAAGGGGTAGGCAGAGGTGCTAGCACCCACATTTCGCCAGTTTATGTTTAGGTCCCAATGTAATAGGTGGCGAGCCTATTGCCATTAACCGGGCACTTATAAGCCTGCGATAAATACACACATAACTTCGAAAAGCATCGAAAAGTCATTGGTGTGTGCCATGGTAAAACCTGGGATCGAACCCGAGACCTCGTCTCAGCAGTCCATTACCCATACCACTAGGCTACCGCGGCTAGTTTTTTAATTTTTTAGTGCTAATTTTTTCTTGTCCATTAGTGGTCATTCGTGATACCAAATTTTTGGTTCCGTAGGTACAGCCAAAATATTTATATATCATGTTTTTTTTGCTACTTTATAAAAGGTTTTAGAACAAAGGTTTTGACGGCCTCTGTGGCGTAGCGGTAGTGCATTCGACTCCTACGACAGGGGGCGTGGGTTCGATTCCCGCTCAGTGCAAATATTTGTAAGCATGAATATGTCTAATTGCATTGGTCTGGGTGTTTCTATGTATAATATGTACGTATTTACAAAAAAAAACTATTTAAAAGTATGTTTATTTGCATTCTGGAACCCATAACACAAGCTAGTTTAACAATGCTTACTTTGGGTCTAGAAAACGCTGTATAGAATGTCGTAGAATATTTATTATTATTTATTAAAGGTGATCTGTAAATTGAAGTCTTAAGCTATTTTTGTTGCTGACTGTACTGTATGCAAAAGAGTTAGATAGGATGACAAAGCGGAGAAGGTACACTTAGGAAGATATAATTATGATCCTTGAGATGATCACAGAGCGTAATGGAATGTAAATAATAAAAAATAAAAATAAAAATTCATTTATTGCCAAATAAATGTTACAATGTTGGGTATTAAACTGTGACCCCACACTAGGCAAAGCCTGTCCTGTGGGTGCCAAATACGTTTACAATTTTCGTGAAACATCATTTGCTCGGGCAACATCAGAGCTTTTCGGCTTAACAAAAATAATTATACCATTATATTAACAATTCATTTACCAACAATTAAATCTATGATTATATAGATCTATGATACATCAATGACGAAATTACGAAGTTATATATCATTGTTAAAGTTATTCATTCTTTCACTTGACAATCACCAATGACCACAACATTTATGACACATGAACAATTAAACTTCCGGTAAGATCGTACGATAAGGAATGGAGCCATTTTGTGACTTTCAACCTTGCCTCTTTTACAGAACATAGTTTTATGCTGTAAGCGCTATTTGTCTGATTACACAAGTGGATGTCTTTAAATGGACTAAAGCGTCTGGCAAAGCTTGTGTTGGCTTGGGGTAGTGGTAATTTGTAAACTCTTCGCTTAACTAAATCTTTGTAGTCTTCTGAGTTTATTGTTTTTTTATGAATGCTCAGAACTGTTTTAAGAATATGTAATTGACGCACATTTAACAATTTACTTTCACTGTACACAGTTTTTGTAGGAAATCGGAAGGGTTTCCTAAACATATTTTTAATTACTGCCCTCTGAGCTCTTTCAATTTGGATCATTGCTGTTTTCTGAGCACATCCCCAACACGTTATGCAATATGTTATCAGCGATTGACACAAGGCATAATAGACAACTCTTAAAATGTCTGGCGACGCCGATGAGCGGAGCAGTTTTAGTATATTTGCTGTTTTTCGGACTTCGTTCGAAAGGCCTTTTATGAGTGCATGAAAGTTAAGATGTTCATCAATGACCACACCAAGGTACTTTATAGTGCCGGTTCTTGATAACTCCTCACAATCACAGGGCAGCAACCGATCCGAACACTCATGTATTTTAATACTTAGAGTCATGTTTGGCGCTGTTACCCGAGTTTTATGGAAACATATATACTTGGTTTTTCTGGCATTTAGGCTAAGCAGATTGTATTGGAACCATTTATTTATCTGCCTCATTCCATTCTCTGCGTTCAGAAATGCCTCCTTCCAGGAAAGGCCGTGGTAAATGATCGCAGTGTCGTCCGCATAGCATATAATGTCCGCATCAACACTGTCGTGTATATCATTGATATATATTATGAATAAAGTTGGTCCCAAGATGCTCCCCTGTGGCACACCATAATGTGTAGCTCGTAGGTCACTTTTATGGCTGTCGACACTTACACACTGCATTCTCCCAGTCCCCGAAATGATTTTCAAGCTTTTTTGTTAATATTGGAATTGATACTGTATCGAACGCTTTTGCTAGGTCTAGGAAGGTACCAAGGCAAGTTTTCTTGCTGTCAAGATGAGCTGATACGGTCGATGTCAGAAGCTTCACAGCTTCTTCGGTTGACTTACCTTTTCTAAAACCAAATTGTCTTGGCGAAATACGATTGTTGGTTTCTATACGGACGGCCTCTGTGGCGTAGCGGTAGTGCATTCGACCTCTACGTCAGGGGGCGCGGGTTCGATTCCCGCTCAGTGCAAATATTTGTATGCATGAATATGTCTATTTGCATTGGTCTGGGTGTTTCTATGTATAATATGTATGTATTTACAAAAAAAAAGTATATAAGTATGTTTATCCGCATTCTGGAACCCATAACACAAGCTAGTTAAACCATGCTTACTTTGGGTCTAGAAAGGGCCGTGTAGAATGTCCTAGAATATTTATTATTTATTATTAATATTATATACTTGACAAGTCTGTTTTTAACAATCTTCTCTATAAATTTGAAAATGTAGTCAGGAGTGAAATAGGTCGATAATTTTCCACAGAGTTCTTAGGTCCGTCTTTGTGAATAGGTAATACGGATGCTATTTTCCATGAATCTGGACATGCACCCACTTCTATACTGGCGTTAAATAGTATTACTAGAGGTTTTGTAATGACATCCTTAATAAATTATCCTTCAAAAACACATTGGTGATGCCATCAATACCTGGAGACTTGTCGTTTTGTAGGGACATTATGGGCGAATCGATTTCACATACATCAGTAGGCTGCAGAAACAAGGAGTTTAAAATTTGCTTACGATCGATTTTTGCAGCAAGTGATTCCTGGTTTAACTGTAATTTATTGAGAGTGTTATCCGCCAGCTTTTCACCCACAGTTGAGAAATAGTTGTTACATTTGTTCAAAGATTGTTTGGGACTTGAAATGTACGACCGGATCACCCACTGGTGGAATTTCAGTTTCCCCGTACACCCCTTAACTGTACTGTGACTGGATAGTTCTTTCTGAACTAAATTACATATTTAGGTGAAGCAGCCATAGTCAGTGTATCTGCAATGTATAAATATTAAAAACACTGTCCAACCCGTGACTTGAAAGATAATAATAATAATTCCTTATTACCATATTTACAATTTTTTATCACAGGATGGTGACGCCATCTGTATTAATATGAAGTAACTAACATGTCAATCAAACATTAAGGTATCAATCAGTTCCTACCTAATCCTTTCCGTCATAATTTTATTCGTGCACCGACATATAAAATCGTCACACCCGCTGCGCCGCCCGGAGCGGTTCCAACCAAAACTATTAGACTCGCTAATCATCCGTCGCGGTGTAAGCAGTACATTTATTCGTTCCCCGCTATTTATGGGTATAGGCACGTCGTTCTCTCATCCCTCACGACTACCGCTTTAAATGTGGTGTGCTATGTTAGATTTCGCTTCCATATTATTTGATTTTGCGATTTTTAATAAAGTGTTGACTCTGTTAGAAATACGAGTACTTATTATGTAATATTATCTTCCAGCTGAAGCAGTCCTATGTGACTCAGTGAAGGATAGTATGGCATTCCTTCAGTAGGCACCATCCTGAGCGCTGGGGATCTTCGAATGCCTCCTCATAACAACTCGTAATAAATAAGTGCCTAACTGTCAAGACACAACATTCCTGCACGTTCCAGTCTTATCATATATGATGCAACCGAACCACCCCAAGCTAGAATTGTTTATGATATTATTGATTGCGCCAAGGCATAATGAACAACCTTACGCGTTTCCGGTTCAGCAGAGTGTCTCAGTCTCCGAAATATTGGCATCAGCTATTTCTGTAAAAAAAAATCAGTAGCAACCTGAATCGAGAAATTTTGAAGCAATTAGTTTGTTAACTTTTTATACTGATTTATATCGGAAAAAGAGAACATCCAGGTCGGGTTGAACTCGCAACCAGTCCCTTACACCCTTGTAATATAGAATACTCTTTCCAACTGAGCTATCTTGACACTTCGTAGATATTCAAAACTCGCCGATATATCTTACATCTCGGGGCGACACTGGAGCCATCTACCGTAATTCTTGCGAACAACAGAAACTATATTTATAAGTTCCAGATTAACGGTTATAGGCTCACCTTCTATAGTATGGGACCAAAAATATGCCTGCTCGTTCTAATCTGAATCTATAACTAAAGTCAAAACCAATTTATTTAAAAATTTAGAAGAAACTGATCAAAGCTTTTTCAATCTTGGACCGAAGTAGTTCCAGCAATTTTATTGTAACACAGTAGAGTCAGTTATTCAAATTTAGAACACAAAGTTCACTTCTTCCATTAAATTAATAAATTTTTCAAGCAATTAGATTGCTAACTTTGCCTACAATTAAAAAAAATGAGTTAAATGAAATGTATTAATTTTAAAGGTGTAAGTTTTCGTCGGAAATATTAGAATAACGTTCTTTAACTTTTGACTTTCTCTTCCAATCCTACCCTACATCTCTACAGACAAAGTTGTGCAATTTGAGTATTCTGAGAACACCAAACTTTGAAACTGATTGCCCCAGGGTATAAGTATTTGTAGATAAAGCACCGTATACACTAGAATACTATTAGTTGCGTAACCTACAAGTTGACACTAAATGATACTAGGTCCGCAAGGCAGTAGCTCTTGTAATGTAGAGCTTAGAGTGTCCAAGTTTTCTTTTTCTGATCCGTACGTATGACCATGGTCCACATTTTGGCGCTAAAATTCAGGTTATGCAAATTGTAGTTTTTGAGAAATCAGCTTTAGAATTTTTTGTTCGGTGATTATTCCTCCGTGTCTTGTCCAATTTTCAGTTTTCTTCTTTTAATCGGTATTTATGGTTATAGGCTACGTTTTGGCGCCAAAACTTAGATTTTACGAATTGTGGTTTTAAAGAAATCAGCTTTTGAATTTTTTGTTCGGTAAGTATTCCTCCGTGGTACTTCATAATTTAAATTTGTATAGCCTATATCCGTCACATCACTATCATCTATGATTATGCTAAAAATCATTAAAATCGGTCGAAGGGACTAGGCGCTACAGGGACACAAACCAAATACATCGAGTGGAGTGAAAGGAGCTTTTGCTCGACTTCGTCTCACTCTCAGCTCAAAAATTTCAATTTAATTCATCTCTTGCTTTCAAATCACAAAATTTCATAACACCTGATGGTAAGCTGCCATCGTCACTTATGAATACCTTCAACATCAGGGGTGTTGCGAGTTACCAATCCTACAAAAACCTCATTATCATAATCATAGCGTTAGTCCCGTTTGCATCCTACAATTTGCTGTGATGTTATTCACCTTCGCTTTTACGGGAGCAATTACCGTACTACCCCCAACCCAAAGTAGAAACCTCGTGCCAGAGCCTCGTCTGTTTTCGGCAGGTGTACCGGCCAGCAGATGAGGTTGGTTTGGGCTCCAAAGATTTTGGTGGTGACCAGTAAACTCCTGCAAAAACTTATGTAGGGCATAAATATTTGTAGAACCTTATAGTAGGATATCTTAGAGAATACCTTGGGCTTGTGGAAGGGATTATTCGTAAAAAGTACTTGTAAAATCTCTTGTCTGAGCGGGACTCGACTCGACATTGAAACTATATAGGATGGAAACTTAAAGTATGTCCAGACTATTATTTCGTAAATTTTAAAATATGGTAAAACTTTTAATTTATGTGAAATCTGCATCGCTACTGGTAACTGATATGAAAACTACATCGCCTAATCTATAAAATGAAATAATAAAAATGAAAAATAAAAGTAAAAAGAAATATTGTCACCGTGTTCAAAATGTATATTTAATAACATAAACATGTAAATTGTAAATTGTGTAATGTATGTGTAATGTAATGTATGGGAGCCGCAAAGTACAAAGTGTATAGACACGACTTTTTTTTCAACTTTTAGTTAAATTTTTAATATTTTTTAGTTCTACGTTTCTACTTGTCAGATTAGTGAATAAGCCGGGCCGTAGTAAATTTATGGGATTCGCAAAAGTAGATACCAATTGAGAAAATATGTTTTTTTTTACTTTTTTATTATTATTTACATAAATTTTATAGATTAAACGAAGCGGATTTCATATCAGTGTAAATTTTTCAATATCTTCAAGAGTGAATTAATAATCGTCTCGAAACACTTAACGTTTCCACCCTGTATATTACGAACTGCTGTCCTCCGCGTCTTCGCCCGTGGCATACTTCGCCCCCCTGGCACCCATTTATCCCAAACACGTCCGTAATTTATTAATTCTACAATAATGAATGGAAATTTGCCCGATTTGTTGATATTTGTGGTTACTGCTCCGCTCTCCTGGGTAAAAGCGTGACGATATATAAATGGACTATCTAACTCAAAAAGAATTTTTCAATTTGAACCAGTAGTTGCAGCGATTAGAGCGTTAATCCAAACAAACAAACAAACTCTTTACCTTTATAATATTATTGTAGATAGCGACACAGATCGACGAGTCTCACTCATTTTTCTTCATTCGTTTTCGATTAATGGTGTGTACGCAGCATTATAAGTACTAGTGTAAACAGGGTTTTATTGGATCCCGTTGAATTGTAACCTATTTCTGAGAAGATAGGATAATGCTAGGTACTCCAACAAGTTTGTGAGCATTTCTGTGGTTCAATATTGATAATTATATTCTAACTTGATTGATATTGACAATATAGCTGAGGAAAGTCTTGTAACTTCAGAAGATTCTAGACTTACGTATAGTCACGCCTGTATGTCGTTTAAGAGGAAGGCAGAATTCGGCTATTATTTCGCTATGTGTTACGAGTTAACCCCACGTAATACGGGGTGAGTCTATTGTCAATCATCGAAAGGCAGTATGTTTAGAGTTGTTTTGTGCGGTCGAATGTTTTACTACCTAATTCAGACGTTCGATTCTCGCTTAGTACAAATCTGTATTGGTCTGGATGTACAATTTCTTTTTTTTATATAAATATATCTAAGTATATAACCTATTTTACAAGGTCTGCTTAATTTGGGTCTAGGAAGTGCCTTGTAGTATGTATAAGATTATAATAAATTTATATAAAATATAGTAGTATCCATAAGGATAAATGTAATGTAATAAATGTCACATATATATGTAAAGATAGGGTATCCCATGTATTCAATGTTGCTTTGCATACACTTTTATCCATTAGTTTAAAGAAAAACCTTCGCACCAGATGCTATGTTTTTTTTTTAAGAATATTAGTAACCGAATTGACTAATATTCCCTCTTACCCCTCCAGCTAAGCTTAATTGCTTGTATTAAGAGTGGTTTCTCGTCGGTAGTATAATTGGCCATTACACGGATTCGAACGCGGGACCTCTCTATCATAAGGTTGACTTCTTAACCACTAAGCTACCGACGCTTTTTGATTATTCCTATAATAGTAGACCTTAATTTGATGGTAATTCCTCCTTATATTCACTTTTGTATCTCCGTTAGCTAACTATGTGACCTTCTTGAAGAATCTGTACACCAAGAAACCTTTCAAAGTTCTTTAATGAGCAAACTTTAGTAATAATTCCGTTAAAATACAAGAAGAGCTCTGGAAATATTCATTCTTAACTCTTGCTATTTATATTCAAAATTATTGATAGCGGTAATTACGTCATTAATCATACGCACAATAGCCGGTGAACGTCGAAAATGCCCGTAAACTGGTGATTTAGCAAATTGTCCGCGTTATGCAATACGTGTCAGGAACGTTTAAGAACTAGGTCTGCAAGGCGAATCGCTGCTTGCAATGTTGAGCTGAGTGAGACATCGTGATTCTTGTCCAATAGATATGTCCGCTATTGCGGAATCAGATTTTGAAAAAAAATTCAAAATATATCCATAAATCTTCCTCTGATTGACCTCTTTAATCATGCCAAATTTGGTTCTGTTTGGATTAGTAGTTTAGGAGGAGACCCGTTACAAAGAAAATCCTGAAGTCTGGTATGAGGAGCTTTCGCTCGACTTCGTCTCACTCAGCTCAATAAATATATCAGAGCAGTAATCGGTCATCATACTCCTACCGATTTCACGATTGCGTCCAAATTTTATAATCTCGCAGCTGTGGATTTCCCAAGCGACTTCTAAGGTTAAAAAGAATTAGATGGCA
This sequence comes from Cybosia mesomella, assembly GCA_946251805.1. NCBI lineage: Eukaryota > Metazoa > Arthropoda > Insecta > Lepidoptera > Erebidae > Cybosia > Cybosia mesomella. The sequence goes on from OX276410.1 coordinate 19,575,280, forward strand.
GGCAGTTGTTTCTATTTTTAATTGTGTGTTATATGTATCCTTTTTAGGGTTCCATTGCCAAATGTCAAAAAACGGAACCCTTATAAATTCGTCATGTCTGTCTGTCTGTCCGTCCGTACGTCACAGCCACTTTTTTCCGAAACTATAAGAACTATGCTGTTGAAACTTGGTAAGTAGATGTATTCTGTGAACCGCATTACGATTTTCACACAAAAATAGAAAAAAAACAATTCAAACAATTTCAAGTTTATTAAACTCGTAATATTTTTCGAATGGAATTTCCGATTTTAATAAAATAAACAGTATTTTACAGGTATTTAAGCTGCCTTACTTGAGTAATCATTTATTTATGTAAGGATTAAGGCAAAGGTATAAATAACTTGGTCTGATTTTGGTCGGAATTTCTATTAAATTTTAAAATGTTAAAAAGTAGTTATAGTGAAATAACTACAATAGTTAGACACATGCTATCGCGACATTTTTTGTAGATATTGATATGTTCTTTAATATTGTGGAACATTTATTTGTTCTTACATCAATAGTTTTCGCAGGGCATGCGATGAAAGATTTTTTTTATAGGCATTTTTAGGGTGCCGTTGCCAAATGGCAAAAAACGGAACCCTTATATATTCGTCATGTCAGTCTGTCTGTCCGTCCGTATGTCACAGCCACTTTTTTCCGAAACTATAAGAACTATGCTGTTGGAACTCGGTAAGCAGATGTATTCTGTGAACCGCATTACGATTTTCATACAAAAATAGAAAAAAAACAATAAATTTTGGTGGTTTCCAATCCCAATTTCTTTTTTCATCTAACCCATACGTGTGAAGTCTATGGATCTTCAAAAATGATATTGAGGTTTCTAATATTATTTTTCTCTAAACTAAATAGTTTGCGCGAGAGATACTTCACGCCGCAATAGCGGCGGTAAGGCCCATCATGGAGGATTGGCTAGAGAGGCGACACGGAAGCCTCTCGTACCGACTGACGCAGGTGATCTCCGGGAAGGGGTGCTTCGGGGACCACCTGCATCGGATCAGGAAGGAGCCAACGCCTGAGTGTCATCACTGTGACGCGAGCGAGGACTCAGGGCTGCACACGCTGGCGGACTGCCCGGCGTGGGAGGTGCCGAGGCGTGACCTCGTGGCAGCCATCGGGGTGGGAGTCCTCTCGCTCGGCAGCATGATTGCGGCAATGGTGCGGAGCGCGAGCGCGTCGGCCGCCGCCACCTTCTTCTGCGAGCATGTGATGCTCGCGAAGGAGATGGCGGAGCGCGCCCGGGAGAGGCTCAGAACTCTCCCGGCCCGCCGAGCCCGCAACATGCTCACCGCGCGTCGCAGGCGACTCAGGCGCCGGAGGTCGCTTAACGACCTCCGTCCTCAATGAGCGCAGGCCTGGGGGTGGCAGGTGAGGCCGCCTGTCACCCCAGCAGAAGCAGGCCGGGACGGTGGGGCGACTAGCGCCCCTCCCCCAAACCGGGGCAAGACGGGGACACCGTGGTTCCCAAACCTGCGGAAGTCATTTCGAAACCCGAGATGGCCTAGGGTCTGTCACGGTGCGAGGGATATGCTTCATGGGCAACCTTACACCCCAGCGTCTGAAGACCCGAGACGGTGTACGGTTTTAATTTGTTCAAGCCCAACATAACCGCCGGGATTTCCGAACCAAAATAAAAAAAAAGCGGCCAAGTGCGAGTCGGACTCGCCCATGAAGGGTTCCGTAGCAGTAAGTAACATAATAATGCATTTTTTTAAATTTTATATTTGAGTTGATTGAATGAAAGGTAAATTGCTTTTTACGATTTATGACGTATTAAAAAAATACTTACTAAATCGGTTCTATTAATATAATAAACGCGAAAGTTTGTGAGTATGTATATGTTTGTTGCTCTTTCACGCAAAAACGGCTGATCGGATCTGGGTGAAATTTAGTACAGGGATAGACTATAGTCCGGAGTAACACATAGGCTACTTTTCATCCCGGGAATAGTTTCTCAAGGGTAGCGGGAACGGGGTCAGAATTCCACGAGGGCGGAGCCGCGGCCAACAGTTAGTATATGTATAAAAATATGCTATGTGGTAATTTGGTACATTTTATCTGCAATACACAGTATGTAACAAAACTAGTGTCCGATCATAAGGGGCACATAAGAAATGCAAAAAAAAAAAATTACAGGGTCCGCAACACGACTGTGACGCCCCTGATGGCTTGCCATCAGTTGGGTCACGTGCTCGTCCACCACATAAGTGGTATAATTTTTTTTAAGGTTGGTTCGCTTTTCTTAGAGCAACTACCATCTGAACTCCTGCGCCAGAACCTCGTCCATTATTTAGTAGGTGCACCGAATAGCCGGTGAGATTGACCTGGGCGCTGAAAGTGTCAGTCGAGGGGTGATTGGTTGGGGACCTCCACGCGGTGCACCCTGGGCAACGGAGACAGCAGCGCCTCTCTCCTAGGGCGGGAGAGACGCTGCCGCCTACGGCCAACTCCGACCGAGGCGAGGACGGACCTGTTGAGGGCTGTTCGGAAGCTTTCCACGTGTCCCTCTGCTTAGCAGATGGCACAGTGGAGAGCAAGTAAGGGGGCCATCTCGAAACCGGAGATGGCCCAGGGTCAGTCGGGGTGCGAGGGATATGCTCTATGGGTAACCTTACACCCCGGCGTCTTAAGACCCGAGACGGCGTGCGGTTTTTAGGTACCATCTCGAAATAGTCAAAATGCAAATGTTGGAATGACGTGCTTTAGTGAAGAATTCCAAGTGGCTATGGTGAGCGAAAGAAAAGTTGTACCGGACCCTATGGTCAACATCATCCTTCTAAAAGTTTCCTGATTGCATCCAAAGTTTGAGATTTGGAGCTCTGGATCTATTTATTATTTCTAATAGGCTTGTTTTATAACCAATATTAGTAACCGAAATTACTAAGATTCCCCCTAACACCGTCAGCTAAGCTAAATTGCTTGTGTTAGGAGTGGGTTCACATCGGTAGTGTACTGGCCAGGATTCGAACCCGGGACCTCTCGATCGTAGGGTGGACTCCATAACCAGTAAGCTACCGACGCTTTATGGGAGCTATGGCGTCTGACCTCCCAAACCTGCGAAGAAAGCCTGCATCAGAACCTATGCCTTTGTTTGGTAGGGGTACCGACTAGCAGGAGAGTTTGCCTGGGGCCACGAAGGTGTGGGTAGAGCTCTGTACATCAGGTGCCGAATATTTTGGTACCAGATGGAATTGCTTGCACAGTATGATCGTGACACCTCAGCCCTGCATGTGTTGTTCTGGAAATGTCTCGTCCCCACATTACAGTCTTGTCTTTATGTCCTTGCATATCACGCCTAAGCCTGCATCTGTAAATGACGTGTAATTTCCTGGAATCTTATTTTTATAATATGCATAACATAACATAAACTCACGCCTATATCCCCGAAGGGGTAGGCAGAGGTGCTAGCACCCACGTTTCGCCAGTTAATGTTTTAGGTCCCAATGTAATAGGTGGCGAGCCTATTGCCATTAACCGGGCACTTATAAACCTGCGATAAATACACACATAACTTCGAAAATCATCGAAAAGTCATTGGTGTGTGCCATGGTAATACCTGGGATCGAACCCGAGTCGTCTCAGCAGTCCTTTACCCATACCACTAGGCTACCGCGGTTTTTTAATATGCAGATCTAGGGAAATAAATGTTGCCAGTTAAATAACAGTTTATTTTTATTATTATTTTTGATAACTAATCTGTGAATGTTAATAATTAATGTGTACATTAATTGAGAATTATTTAATCTTTATTCCTGAACATCATCTTCATCATCATCATCACATCAGCCGTAGTAAGTACACTGCACTGCACTGCTGAACATAGGCCTCCCCCATTGACTTCCATTTCGACCGGTCTGTAGCGGCCTGCATCCACCGAGTCCCTGCGCTCTTTACCAGGTCGTCTGTCCACCTTGCGGGAGGCTGAACATTTACATTTGATTATTATATTTACTCAGGCAGCTTTTGCCAATTAAGTAATCTCGTATCGAAACGTCCATGTCCCCCATGGAACACTTATACATTTTTTCATGGTACTAGTGAGACAAATTAGTGCCAGTTGTACCATTAATGGTACAAGAAGTCCGGTGAGAAATCGCCTGATAGAATTTTTATATGTAAATCCAAATTAACTTACTGGTTCTCTTATACGTTATGTGATCCAATTTGTACTAGGGATAATCTGTGGTATAATTAACATTGATGCCATTTCATGCCTGGTCGGTGTGAACAGTTTATGACCTTCACTACAGCCTCAATACCGAACTTACCCTTAACCCTTTCTATAGCATAATGCGGTTTATGAACAATACAGGCATAAGTACTTTTTATTCATGTACTAGCTGTAGCCCGTGGCTCCGCCCGCATGGAATTCTGATCTCGTTTCCGCAACCCATGGGAACCTATTCCAAGGGTGAAAAGAAAGAAAGAAACATAGAAACATTAACTATTAGTGCAAAGAGGCCACAAACTAAGTACATACATTATTTACTTTTATTATTTATTATTATTTTATTACATACATTACATAACATCTTAAAATACTTACGGAGCACAATTAGTAATGTGGCTTAGAGTAGTGGTAGAGTCAAGCAACAGTCATTTTGGCCGTTGCATGAATTGGCCGATTCGACCGGGGAAGCACCACCCTCTCACAGAATATCGACGCCAAGTAACAGTATTTGAACTGTTGCGTTCCGTTTGGTGAGTGAGAGTGCCGGAGCCCAAACTCGTTTCCCATCCCCTCCCAAACTCCTCTCCCATCCCCTTTCAAACTCCTTTCCCATCCCCTTTCCTTTACAGGTTTAGCAGCACGAGTGTGACGCCACTGGTGTTGCACACGTCCATAGGCCGCGGTAACCGCTTCCCATCAGGTGGGCTGTGTGCTTGTATGCCACCTTAGTGGTATAAAAATAATGCACCAAATGGGTGCTCAGTTCAGCATGTGCCAGGTAGAAACCTGGCGCTGGTTTATAACATACTAAAATCTGTCCCTGCAACAAATTTCAGCCAGATCCGTTCAGCCGTTTGAGCGTGAAGTAACAAACATCCAAACATATTAACTAACTTTCACATTTATGATATTATTAGAATAGTTGGACTTACGGGTTTATGTCCTTGAATGCTGCCAGTCTTCTGGTAACATTACCAGTCGGTGATGATGCGGAGGAATTCTATGACATTTTAAGTTCTACATAATTGGTATCGAACATAAAAGCCGCCTACAGGACACCTTTGTCTTTAATAATTTTCGAATAGAAAAACTCAATATCAATTTGATGGTACCGTGAAATTAACCCTAGACCTCGCAATCACACGTAAACAAAAGCAGATATTTAGGTCACTGGAATAACGAGACAGTCAATTGTAGTTTTTTGAGCTGAGTGAGACGAAGTCGAGAAAAAATAAAAACGGGCAAAGTACGAGTCGCATTCGCGCACGAAGGGTTCCGTACCAATATCTATACAATGGGAGTCCTCCTTAATTTATTATTTATTTTTAAAACCAATATACAACTATATATTCTTGAATATTTTAAGCGTCTATCTATTGCCGTTATTAATATCGAGCAAAAAAACGGCAAAAAAAAAAATCACGTTTCTCATACAAGAAACGTGATTAAATAAAAACTATATTGAATATTTATTAAGCGTAGCGAGCCGAAGGCGAGCGAAGCGTCTTTGGTTTCAAAGTTGCATTTCAAACAAATGATACTCCTCCGAGACCGTTTGACCGATCTCGACCAAATTTGCCACGGTGATCAAGTAGACATTACTGAGTGTCGTAAGGGGTCGAATGTCCAGATCGGTCTTACCATCGAGGAATAATCACCGAATAACCAAATCAATGGAAAAAGTCGACCGGTCAAGTTGACCTATTGTTGGATAGGTAAATCTCGCTACGCTTAAGTTTGGGTTGATTGCCAAGCTGGCAACCGTCGTAGTTTTATCTGTTTCTAATATTTATTGTTACAGCGGCAACAGAAATATGTACATCATCTGTGAAAATTCCAAATGTCTAGCAATCACGGTTCATGAGATACACAGCCGTGTTAGACGGACGGACGGACAGCGGAGCCTATAAGGTCCCGTTTTACCCTTTGGGACTGGTACCCTAAAAATATCCAAATATTTACATTCACATAGGTATGAAATAAATACCGCCGCGGTAGCCTAGTGGTATGGGTAATGGACTGCTGAGACGAGGTCTCGGGTTCGATCCCAGGTTTTACCATGGCACACACCAATGACTTTTCGATGCTTTTCGAAGTTATGTGTGTATTTATCGCATTTTTATAAGTGCCCGGTTAATGGCAATAGGCTCGCCACCTATTACATTGGGACTTAAACATAAACTGGCGAAATGTGGGTGCTAGCACCTCTGCCTACCCCTTCGGGGATATAGGCGTGAGTTTATGTTATGTTATGTTATGAAATAAATATTTTTATATTTATGGAAGTTCGCTTGTGTAGTTCTTTGCTGTCAAAGAGTAGTAAAACCACGGATGCGATACAGATTGGTACTGAAATGCATGTGTAAGATGCACTACACATTTCTGAACAGATTTATTTCAAAATTTAAAAATATATGCTTCAAAAACGAATATTGAAAGTTATAACATCAAGATGTGGTATTTTATCCTGCATCAAAATGAAATCTTCCTACTTCCTACTAATATTAAAATCTTTATGCAGTTCACAGAATACATCTACTTACCAAGTTTCAACAGCATAGTTCTTACAGTTTCGGAAAAAAGTGGCTGTGACATACGGACGGACAGACAGACAGACATGACGAATCTATAAGACATAACATAACTTCACGCATGTATCCCGAAGGGGTAGGCAGAGGTGTATCGCACACCCACGATTCGCCAGTTATGTTTAGGTCCCAATGTAATAGGGAGCGAGCCTATTGCCATCTACCGGGCACATTACTAAGCGAGTGATTATCAACATTTTTAATACTAAGAAAAGTCAGAGGTGTGTGCCCGGGGCGACTGGGGATCGAACTTGAGACCTCGTCTCGGCAGTCCGTTACGTACACCACTGGGCTATCGCCGCTTATTAGGGTTCCGTTTTTTGCCATTTGGCAACGGAACACTAAAAATGTGAAAGTTTGTGAAGATGTTTGTAAGTTTGGATGTTTGTTACTCAATCAAGCTCTAACGGCTGAACGAATCTCTCTGAAATTTGGTACCTACAGCGATAGTAATTTATAGTCTGGAATAATACCTACGCTTTTAACCCTGGAATAGGTTCCCAAGGATGGCGGGAACGGGATCTAAATTCCACGCGGACGTAGCCGCGGATAACTGCATTTATTAATAAATGAAGCAAATGGAAGCTTATGCTTAAACGTCTTTTATGAAGCGTCTTAAAATAAAGGCTACTTTCCACTTTTATTAGTGCGAGTGCAGATGATTTGAAATTAGTGATTATTGTAAGTGATTAGTTCAAATGTGTAGTGTGAGTAGTGTCCAATACTGTTGAATTGCAGCGCTTAGTTAAAATTCAGTAGTTGGGCGTCAAACACTCGTACTAAACAAACATGTCCAAAAGTGTTTAGTAGCAGGCGTGCTGCGAGTGAAGGGGAAGGAAGGGCGCGCGGGACGTGGCTACTGGCAAAAAATAGAACACGCTTCTATCCACTTTACTACGCTGATTACTAATCACTCGCACTAATCAACTGCGGTCCACGCGTGTTTTGTACTAATCACTAAGCACCTGCAATAATCACCTGCACTAGCAAATATCAAAGTGGAAAGTAGCCTTAAGGTAGAAATAATTCCTTTTTTTTTTTAAGAATGATAGGCTCACATTTGACCTCTATCTCACCTGGTCGTAAGTGACGATGTGGTCTACGATGGACCACGTTTGCCTAGAAGGAACCTATTCACTCGAGACTTGAAGGTTCCGAGGTTATAGCTTTCCGGAAACACAGACTCAGGCAGGCAATTCCACTCCTTAGCTGTATGAGATAGAACTGTAAAAATTGCAAAAATAGGCTCCAGCTTTAGCTGCGAGATGATAGTAATAATAAATAAAAAAAAAATTACTCCTTACCTGTACGCATAATAAATGTGTCGCCGAATATCCACCATGTAGCGGTGGCGCGTCGCTGTGCGTCTGGTCGTTCTTTGGTGGAAAGGGCTTGGAGGCATCAAGTTGTGCAATTCCAGCGCACACTCTCCGAAATCCATCCGGAATGAATTCTCTAATATAACCAACACTGGTCCCCATAAGAAACATCTACTAATAACTAATGTTCATTGTGGCGATGTATCTTAACATGTAGTAAGGATTTATGGTCTCTTCCCTTTGTTCATCATCATCATTCTCTTGTGTTGTGTCCCGACTGCATCCAAGGCCTTCACTTCGGAGTCCGTGGTCCACTTTCTAGCTTTGTTTCCCCACTTGGCACGATCTTGGGCATCCATGGCAATGAGACCATTGGCACGCCTGTCATCCCTTAAAATGACGAACTAACACTACTTGGATCACTCCCTCGTACGGGACCCGGTGAAAGAGGTATGTACAGACATAGTGTTACCTACTTAGCCAGGCGGTTGCAGACAACGTGCCTTTGGTATTTTTATAAATTCCTCTATAAAGTATCTATGAAAGTTAGACTACAAAATAGTAGAAGTAAAATTTCATTTAACTTATCATGCAAATATATTTTACTTAAATTACGTCGACGTAATTACTTTTCAAAGCGATATTTTCTTGCTTCTCACTTGAATTTATATCATTCACGGTTCAACTGACGAGAGCAAAGACTAAGAAAATGAATTTTAAATGTTTTATATTCTATTTTCAACTTAAGACTTAAGTTATTCAAAAAATAATCAAATCTCAACTCTCAAATCTTTCAACATAAAATATAATTAAAATCCAGCCGATATATAAATCATTATTAAGTTTATTTTTATAACATTCCCATGCCTGAATGTTAAAAATGCTGCTAAATAATAAATTTGTATTTACGGATTTTTTTTATTAAATGTGAACCTTTTTATTATTACACTGAAATACTTGCGTGGTAAATGGTGGCGCCGGTAAAAACAAAATGTCTTTACGCAACTGTAAAGGTTCGAGGGTATTGTTTCGTTAGTAAGCAGAACAGAAAATAATTCATTCGTTCAGAAAAAGATAATAATATATGATTGTGAAATATAGAAACAGAATTGTGTCGCCTCTGTTGCTCAAGTAATCTCTGAATACGTAATGACTTTCTGATTTCCTAAAAGTTAAGGTTTTCATAATATTTATCAGGTACACACGAGGTTTTATTGGATTTCCTTTTGCGAAGAAAGCCATTTGCTTATTCGATTCCCCCTGTACAATTCTATGTATGATTGATGGGTCGATACGACAGTCCACGTGTTTATTGAATAGAAAAGCCGAGTATGAAGAAAAACTGATTACTACTTTTTTTGTCATGCGGAAATCGGCAGCGGGGGTGGTTATGTCGGATTCGAATCGACTAAAACGGCACGCCGTCTCGGGTCTTCAGACGCCGGGGTGTAATAAGGCGTTTCTCTTGCACCCCGGCTGACCTATCTCCTATTTCGAATGGCCCCCTCGGATTTGGGAACCACGTGTCCCGCCGGAAAAGTGTGGGTGCGCAACTTGCCGTGATAGGCGGCTGCAACTGTTACCCACAGGTTTTTTTTAAAGAATATTATTAACCGAAATTACCAATTTTCCCGCTAACCCCTCCAGCTAAGCTTAATTTGTGTTAGGAGTGATAGTGAGGTAGTGCAATGGCCAGGATCCGAACGCGGGACCTCTCGATCGTAGTGTTGACTCCTTGACCACTAAGCTACCGACGCTTCTATCGTTCCGACATTGTTACAGACAATCTTTATCTTTTTATGATCCAGGTTACTTAAAAGGTTAGGAAAAATCCTACTGCCAAATAAAAGGTCATAAAATTATCAACAACTTTTATTAATGTACTTTTTCCAAATTCCCAACCGTTTTCGAAATGCACGCCCTGAATAGCGAAAATAAAAGTTATTCGTGATGGGCCACTTTAGTGGACAATTAGCGAAAGTATCTGAGTTGAGAGTGTACATAAATAAAACTACGTAAGTAGGTAGTAAACGTATATGCAAAACTAAATTGTCGTACAGATTGCTTTGCTTTATAGTACACACAAGTTTATAATTCTGAGGGCGAGGGTAAACAGAAATACATTACAATCCTCCACCTTAAACAATACATAGGTAATCTTACGAAAAAGGTTTTATACAAAATTATAATAAAAGAATACATTTACATTTAATTATCACTTATGACAATATTTTGGCGGATTTTTTATACGACATTCCCTCACCGGTCTAGAACGAGTTTCTTCGGGAATTAGAAACCCACCTTGAGGAATATCTACCTCAGGTCAGCAGCGGATTGGGACGGCAGCACGTCCTGAAGGTCCTGAGGGTCCACGATCTCAACGGTGACTGGCACTGGTGCCGTCACTGGCACTGCGGAGTGTTCCACCTCGAGAAAACTCCGCTCTGATGGACAAATCAAGGAACTTCGCAATCTCTGTATTAACTGGTCAATATGTCTATGAGTTTCCCTACCCAACCCATCGATAATCTTATCCGGCTCGAAGGAACAAATGTACGACTACGACACTTTGTCTGCTTGTAACATAAATTGCACGAGGTTAAATGATATGCGGGACGTATTCGAAAACGTTTAATTGCTACAGAAAACCTACGTGTGAACACTAGTGCGGCAATTTGAGAACTAAATAATAATGTATTTCACAACCACAATGTAAAAATGCTTACGCGATTATTACATAAAATTACTGTGCGATGAACTCGTACACATCTGTTGAGCCCATTTTCTGAACGATATGCCCTGGACTCGACTTTTCACATCCCCTATACTGCCTCATCCAAATGTCCTCCCCTACCTGTAACGAACGCTTAACGCTCGTCCCTACTTTCTCCTGTTGTTCTTGCACCCTTTTAACTTTATTTTCCCGATCGGGCCTTAACGCGTCCAGTTTCGTCCGTAAATTCCTACCTAGCATTAAATTTGCTGGACTTTCCCCCGTAGAACAGTGTTCGGTATTACGATAATGTAACAGAAAAGTAAAGTAAAACAGTAAACAGTAAAGGGTCTGCAAGGCGAATCGCAGCTTGCAATGTTGAGCTGAGTGAGACATCGTGAATCAGATTTTGAAAATTTTGAACAAAGATCATTCCTCCGTGGCAAGTCCGATTTTGAAAATTCTTTTTGAAAGTCACAACTCTGGACGTGCTTTCTGAGTGTGTAAAGTTTGGTCACAGTGTCTCGAGCGGTTATTATGTAATTCCATTTGAATTTTTTTTAACGGTGATCATTCCTCTGTTGTAGCATTAATTTTTTCAAAATATATCCATAAACCTTCCTCTGATTGACCTCTTTAATCATGCCAAATTTGGTTCTGATTGGATTAATGGAGGAGACCTGTGACAAAGAAAATCCTGAAGTCTAGTATGAGGAGCTTTCGCTCGACTTCGTCTCAATCAGCTCAATAAACTATTTTCTTTTTGTTTAACAGCTTTTTTTATGATCCTTAACTGTACGAACTGCATTTGCCACGGCCCAATTCGATGCCGGGTGATATGGCGCCGAAAAAATATGTTCTACCCCACTACTAATAAGAAACTCTGACATTTCTTTGCTCGTAAACGGAGGTCCATTATCCGACACTATTTGTCGAGGGAGACCCCATCTCGAAAATAAATCAGTGAGTCTCTCAATGGTATAACTAGCCGCCGTACTAGGTACGGGGAAAACCTTTAACCATTTAGTCTTCGCATCTACCATAAGCAAATACGTTTTCCCAAAGATTGGTCCGAAAAAATCAAGGTGCACCCGCGCCCACGGTCGTGCAGACCAGGGCCATGGTGTGACTGCGTGGCGCTGCGGGGCCTACTTACAAAAGCCTGTTCACATAGCCCACTCCATTTACAACTTATGTATTTTTTTTAAAGTTCATGAAGTGGTACTAGTATACTACTCCATTTTTTACAAATTTAGCGTAAAAGTTTACTAATCTCAAGAAAGGACGCAACTTATTTTGTGGCCTCGGAATATTCTTTATTGCATTTACTTTATCCGCATCTACCTTAATCGCGTCTTTAGATATAACATATCCTAAATTCTTGGCTTCATCAACCATAAATAGGCATTTACTCCTCTTGAGCTTCATACCATTGTTTTGTAACCTCTGCAAAATCCTCTCTAAGGTCTGTAAATGTTTATTTCGCGTTCCTGACTTTCCAATAATTACGTCATCAAGGAATACTTCTACCCCTGGAATATCGCCTAGAAGGTTCGACATAATTCGTTGGAAGAAATAGGTAGAGTAGGTAGTAAGCGCATATGCAAAACTAAATTGTCGTACAGATTGTTTTACGTTTTATAGTACCTTTTTTTTTTTTTTATCGTGCGGAAATCCCTTCGGATACCCCCCCGCCGGCCAGCGGGGGCGGTTATGTCGGGCTTGCACCGACTAAAACCGCACGCCGTCTCGGGTCTTCAGACGCCGGGGTCTAAGGTTACCCATAGAGCATATTCCTCGCACCCCGGCTGACCCTGGGCCATCTCACCACTAACAGCATCGCTCATCCTGTCTCCTCTGAAAGCAGAGGAGTACGGAGAGCGATGTGTTCCCGCCACGTTGGGTATTGGCCGACGATCAATGCCAACCCTATGAAGGGGTGAAGGGGAAGCCATTGACCGCCGCCCAGGGTGTACCGATTCCGTTCCCCCTGGACTGCAGCGGGATCGGAATCGGAGCGACACTCGAGGAGGTTACCCAACACACACCCCCGTTTTATAGTACCTACACACAAAGTTATAATTTTGAGGGCGAGGGTAAATAGAAATACATTACAGTATCCATAATTCATTTTATTTAAAACACTAACTTTGCCCTGCGGCTTTGTCCGTGATATAGTTCGCTGCCACCGTGGCACCCATTTAACCCATACATGCCCGTAATTTATTGTTGACATTCATGATTACTGCTCCGTTCTCCTGGGTAGTAGCCTGATAATATATACCCTATAATAATATATACTACTATATATAATACCCTTCCTCGATAAGTGGACTATCCAACAAAAAAAGATATTTTGAATTCGAATCAGTAGTTCCAGAGATTATCGCGTTTAATCAACCAAACAAATAAACTTTTTAGCTTTATAAATTAAGGTAATAAAGACATATGTTGTTATTATTATGTTTAGGAAATTGACAGTCACACCAAACAATTTTTTTTTTTTTTCATACCACTAAGGTGGCAGACAAGCACACGGCCCACCTGATGGGAAGCGGTCACCGCGGCCTATGGACGTGTGCAACACCAGTGGCGTCACACTCGCGCTGCCGACCCTGTAAAGGAAAGGAGTTTGGGAGGGGATGGGAAAGGAGTTTGGGAGGGGATGGGAAAGGTGTTTGGGCTCCGGCACTCTCACTCACCAAACGGAACGCAACAGTTCACATACTGTTACTTGGCGTCGATATTCTGTGAGAGGGTGGTGCTGCGACGAGTCGTGTCTACCCATTCATGCAACGGCCAAAATGACTGTTGCTTGACTCTACCAATTTTTTGCTCTGTACATGCGCTTTTTGAAAATTCATTGACTGGACTATTTATTTTTTGTCTAATTCATCGATAGATCTATCAAAATATCATATGTCTTTAAAGACAAAATTCCTGTTGACCTATGGAATCAGTAAAGCTAATAATTATTGTGACTACATAATTTTTAAATATCATTTTAACGGTCTAGTAATACTGCACTTAATAACAGGGTTCTTGATCTGGCTATAGTCTGGTAAACATGTACTTAATTCAATTAAGTGCAAGTCTAGCAAACTAAATGCAAAGCAAATTGAATTTCAGCTTGATTCGATGAATGCCATTTGAAAACATACAGAAGTTATGTTGAATATACTGCTTCCGGGCTGTTTGGCCGTGGTCCATAGGAAACGTATGTTCTAAACGTTTCGTCGATCACTGCGGTCGATATCTTAAGGGGACAGGTGCGAGCGCCGACGAGTGCGGAGAACCCTCCTCGGCGGCAACTTCTCTGTGACTGATGTAGAGGCCCGAGTAACAGGCATATTTAGAGGCGCAGTTGGAGGGGAGAAACGACGTAATTGATCCTGATTGGTTGAGAGCTGCGAAACCGACGCGCTCGATCCTGATTGGTTGAGGCTAAGCAAGGGGGCGTGTCCTCCCGATACCGGGGTTGGTGCTGGCTTCTTTATGTTTGAACCGCGATGATGAGCGGCTCTCAGTGTTGGGTACCAATCTTTTTGCAGATAAAACCTTTGTTTTTTCTATTAAAATTGGCATCGGTGAAACGCTAAATTGTAACCACTAATAAACTTCATATTAAACGTTTTATCAATGTCCTCTTTGAGACATCCTTCCTGCTAATCCTTCTAATATTATAAATGCGAAATTTTGTATGGATCTATGGATGGATGAACGTTTATTACTTTTTCACGCAAAAATAGCTGAACGGATGTGATTAAAATTTGGGTCTGAAAAACAAAATCTAAATACGTGTTTGTGGGGATATTAAATCTTTTGAATCATTAATAGTTTGATTACTTTTTTTAATTACATTTTGACATTTTAATTTTGTAAGTTTTGAAATCACACGTTACGTAACTTACAGAATCTCAGTTTTGATTTTGTTCTGCCTCTAGTTTAATTTGCCATAGACTAATTTATGACGTCTAAAAACACAATAATCATCCGTATGTCTTCTCTTCCTGTTCTACGGCGGCTTCGTGAATTGGCGACTCGGTATTCACAAATGAGGGATTTTTCTATCATCGCAATTGTAGTCGGATTCCTGAAATTTATTCTTTGAAAGAATGTAACTTCAATGGCCATATGGTCCATGGAAATTGTCTGCTGGCAGAGCTTCGTTATCTTGTTTATACAGCGGTCTATGGCCTCTGGGGTGCGAGGGAAATGCCTTATGGGCCACTTTACACCCCGGCGTGTGGTTTTACTCGGTTCGAATCCAACATAAGCACCCCTGCTGGGGATCTGAGGGGATTTACGCACGAAAAAAAAGCCGTCTTTTTTTTCGTGCCTCACCAAGACACTGCGCTGTAAGTCGGTATATCTTTTTTTTTGTTTTTTTTTTTATCGTGCGGAAATCCCTTCGGATACTCCCCCGCCGGCCAGCGGGGGCGGTTATATCGGGCTTGCACCGACTAAAACCGCACGCCGTCTCGGGTCTTCAGACGCCGGGGTGTAAGGTTACCCATAGAGCATATCCCTCGCACCCCGGCTGACCCTGGGCCATCTCACCACTAACAGCATCGCTCATCCTGTCTCCTCTGAAAGCAGAGGAGTACGGAGAGCGATGTGTTCCCGCCACGTTGGGTATTGGCCGACGATCAATGCCAACCCTATGAAGGGGTGAAGGGGAAGCCATTGACCGCCGCCCAGGGTGTACCGGCCGCTCCGATTCCGTTCCCCCCGGACTGCAGCGGGATCGGAATCGGAGCGACACTCGAGGAGGTTACCCAACATGTTAATTGGCTGAGGATGTTATGGCACAGGTCTTTCTCTCGGGATTGGTAGGTCAGATAGTGTCGCTTCCATAAAAGCCAAAACAAACCATTAAAAGGAGGAGCAGGTGAGCAAATCCTGGGCTAGAATGTACAAGCTTTGAATGTAACCAGGATAGGTACTCAGATGAATCGGGGTGCGAGGGATATGTTCTATGGCCAACCTTACACCCCGGCGTCTTTCCATCCGAGACGGCGTGCGATTTTAGTCGGTTCAAGCCCGAAATAACCACCCCCGCTGGCCGGTGGGGGGTATCCGAAGGGATTTCCGCACGCAAAAAAAAACTTACTCATATGAAGAAAAAGCTCAAAGAGACTTTGTATGAGTTAATTTTCTTCTACTTCTTCTGTGATATGAGTACCATACTACTTTTTCTATACCATTATAAAATAGTAAATTAGTTGTGTCTGTACATTCAAGATATTAAAAGAAATACTTGGGTTATGTTAAATGAACAATCCAGAACATAAAAGTATTTTTTTGAAATTCTTCTCTGTTTGTTCACGATGGACGCAAAAACTACTGAACGGATTTTGATGCGGTTTTTTCTGTTAGAACGGTCTTGTTCAGACTTAAAATCTGTCGTATGTTTGATAGCAATTGGTTTAGTAAAACCGGAGATATGTCCAAAAAACGAAAACCGAGTTCTGCGAGGTTTTGTTATAAGGCCAATGTATACCTTATTCGATAAAACCAAATATTCTACGGTCAACGACCCCAAAAAAAGTTCTTTCTCTGTACTCACGGAACATCTACTTATCTGTGATTTAATAAATAATAAGAACTTGGAACAGTTGCAAGCAGAAACAAAAACATTTCTCTCTTTTATTTTTGTCAAACAGGCGCGAATATACAAATTACATTTGAAAAAAAATACAGACATATCACATTTACGGGTTAAGTGTAGACAAAAATCTTTTAAATAAGAAAAGAAAGGTTCTAGTGAAGAGTGTGAATTCAAGGAATATAAATCAAGAAGAAACGTCTTTAAACTTCATTAGTATCGAACTAGTGTTGCTAAACTCTCACATATTATGAGCAATCACATCACACTAAACCAAGAAGGTTAACGAGATATAAGATTCTTGCACAAAACATTAACGTCATTGGTTATAATTTTCACCAGGCTAATTTCAAGGGCTTAGGGATTTCTGCACTTAAAAAAAAAAAAAAAAAAGGCTAAGTTCAAATGATGAATAAATAAGGGTTTAGGCACATTAGGGCTAATTCTCATTATGGCAACCGACTCGCTAATGGACTGCTTCTCATTATGGCCACTTCTCATTTTGGGGAAAATCAATAAATAAAACACACATGATATTTAGTTACTAACTGTTGCCCGCGGCCTCACCCGTCTGGAATTCTGCTCCCGTTCCCGGTATCCATGGAACCCAATTCCACCACCATAACCTATTTAAGATACACAATTCCACCATACATCATTTTGTCTTATCTCAGAGGGTATAGGCAGCGTTTTTGTTGGAAACTACCAGACGGCTCATTTTTTTTCCGACACTTTAGCCAATGTACTTATACAAAACTTGACATATTATATACTAAAAACTTCCTCAAGAACCACTCTATCCATTGGTGAGAACAATATGAAAATCAGTGTAGTAGTTTTTGAGGTTATCCCGAAGAGACAGACAGACGCAGTGGGGGACTTTGTTTTATAATATGTAGTAATATCCACGTCTAAGTAAACTGCTAGGTCTGCAATACATTCTGCTGTTGCAAAAATTGAGCGAAGCTCCCCGACTTATTACCATCATCAGTGTAATTTGTTTGAATAGTTTATTAATCGTTAGTTTTTTAACCAACTAGTTATTTTCTGATAAGGGGCCATTCATAAAATTCTATTTTGCACGTGCCCTATTTGTTTACTCCGTTAAAGATGGTACTTTTGGTGATTATTCCTCCGTGGTAAGTCTAATTTTGGAATTTCTTTTGCGAAAGGGATACTGATGTCACGCAGCGCGCGCATAGTAGGTTTCATCACAATGGTTTGAACAGCTTGGTCGCAATTTCACCAGGTCTCTTTCTAACGGTGATAACTCCTCAATGGCTAGACCGATTTTCGTTTTTCTTTTTTTGTCTTATGTATGTGAAAAAATTACTTAATTTAATACCAATCGCGTGAATGAGGCTTGTTTTTCATTGAGAAATCAGATTTAAATATTTTTTTCCGGTGATTATTCCTCCGTGGTACTTTCGAATTTTGATTTTCCTAGCATATAACCTTTACACTCATATGTTGCGTATATATGCCAAATTTGATCTAAATAGGTTGAGTGGTTTTACGGTTTAGGAGTTAGTGAATGAGTCGTCTAAGAGACAGCTTCACTCGTTCAGAGCTTCGCTCAACTAGACTGACTAATTGGAACACAAAATTTGGTATCGCGAAATACCATAAATAATAGAGTATAAACCGGTACCAACAATGCGTTCCTTCGTAGCTGACATACAGATGACAATATAAAAAGGTGCGCTATGCCTATACACATAGGTGTCAAAGTTATTTATTCAAGAAGTGAGCAAAGTTATTTTCTGCTGCAAATGCTGGCTTTAAATCACGAACTAGAGAAGCAGGCTAGAATTGAATCACGTGCATAGTGAATGATTCTTACATAGACTACTGAGCACAGTGAGTGATTTAAAGGTACGAGACATCTAAAAAATTTGCGCACGTATGAAATATAAAACTTTTCGCCTAGAAAATATATGATGTACATTACCATGTAAACTTCCACCGAAAATTAGTTTGAACGAGATCTAGTCAGTAGTTTTTTTTTAATACGTCTTATATAGTAAACCGCAATTTACCTTTCATTCAATCAACTCCAATATAAAAATTTAAAAAGAAACATTTTTATGTTACTTGCTGCTACGGAACCCTTAATGGGCGAGTTCGACTCGCACTTGGCTGCGTTTTTTTCTTTTCGTTTGGAAATCCCCTCGGATACCCCCCCCCCCCTCCGGCCATCAGGGACGATTATGTCGGGCTTGAACCGACTAAAACTTCACGCCGCCGTCTCGGGTATTAACACGCCGGAGTGTAAGGTTGCCCATAGAGCATATCCCTCGCACCCCGACTGACCCTGGGCCATCTCCGGTTTCGAGATGGCCCCCTCGGGTTTGGGAACCACGGTGTCCCAGTCTTGCCCCGGTTTGGGGGAGGGGCGCTAGTCGCCCCACCGTCCCAGCCTGCTTCTGCTGGGGTGACAGGCGGCCTCACCTGCCACCCCCAGGCCTGCGCTCATGGAGGACGGAGGTCGTTAAGCGACCTCCGGCGCCTGAGTTGCCTGCAACGTGCGGCGAGCATGTTGCAGGCTCGGCGGGCCGGGAGAGTTCTTAACCTCTTCTGGGCGCGCTGCGCCATCTCCTTCGCGAGCATTACATGCTCGCAGAAGGAGGTGGCGGCGGCCCACGCGCCCGCGCTTCGCACCATTGCTGCAATCATGCTGCCGAGCGAGAGGACTTCCACCCCGATAGCTGCCACGAGGTCACGCCTCGGCGCCTCCCATGCCGGGCAGTCCGCCAGCGTGTGCAGCCCTGAGTCCTCACTAGCGTCGCAGTGATGACACTCAGGCGTTGGCTCCTTCCTGATCCGATGCAGGTGGTCCCCGAAGCCGGGTCCTTCCCGGAGACCACCTGCGTCAGTCGGTACGAGAGGCTTCCGTGTTGCCTCTCTAGCTAATCCTCCATGATGGGCCTTACCAGCGCTATTGCGGCGTGCCCTGCACTTGGTCGCCCAAGTCATTCCTTCCACTCCACGACGATGGCCTGGCGGAGCTTGGACTGCTCGGCCTCGATTTCTCGAGGCTCGAGGTTCCGTCCCTGCTCCCGCACCTTCCTTTCACCACTGGTACAGTTGCGAAAAGGCTCTCGCCTTCAGGTCGCATGGCGGAGTTCCGGCAAGGAGACTCGCCGCCTCGAAGGAGATCGTGCGGTACCCGTGGATGACCCTGATGGCCATCACCCGCTGCGGAGCGCGCAGCATCCACACACTTCCGGCCTTCAGGGCCTCCACCCATATTGGGCACCCATACAGGGCCATGGACCACACGATCCCCTCTGGCAGTATACCTAACAAAATCGGAGAATACTTTTAAAAGAATTGCTATATCCCAAATTTGTTAACATACATAGTTAGTTAGTTACCAGTGAAGCTAATAAAAGCGTGTTAAATACAGTTTATAACAGCGAGCGAGCACGCAAGCTTAGCGCAGTCAATGGTACACACAATATTGGTCTCATATATCATGAGTGGGTGCGCAGCTTTGGGATGAGGTGTGGTCTCAGTGGCAGCGTGGTGCAGGCTAGTTCACATTCAAATTTTACGTCGAATAAACTGCGTGAGAAATCGCGATGGTAGCTAATAAAGCGCTGCTTGTATATTTGTTTTGCTACAAAAATAATCTCACAAAAAAAATTATAATACTTTGCCCAACCTGGGTATTGAGCTTGGGATGGGTGAAGCTAAGTTATGTTTTCAATCAAAATCTATGTGCCTCCAAACTGACGATACTTTCAATCAATCCTGTGACTGACTCCTCAGTCAAAATATTGACATTATTTCTAAGTAAGGCTGTGTCTCTATCTCTACCGACTTAAGGTGTACAGCTGTCTACTTGCAGTAAACGGTGGCAACCCTTAAAAAAAACATACATTACTTGGATAAAAAGTTGACGTTTGTTTAATCGATATTCATCATCAATACAGTACATGTACAAAAATAATGGACACCTATATTGTTTTATATAATTTTACAATTGTCCTAAAATAGTATGGTCACCTAATCATTGTCCGTTGGAAGTTTCTGGATGCATTACTTTGTAATGGGCTGATCCAAAAATGTAATTGGTTTATTAATTTTATAACTTATAATGTTTATTAAAATTATCTAGTTTACATTGACAGTGGGCGCGGGTTCGATTCCCGCTCAGTGCAAATATTTGTATGCATAAATATGTCTATTTGCGTTGGTCTGGGTGATTCTATGTATAATATGTATGTTTTTACAAAAAAAAAGTATCTATATAAGTAAGTTTATCCGCATTCTAGAACCCATAACACAAGCTAGTTAAACTATGCTTACTTTGGGTCTAGAGAGCGCTGTGTAGAATGTCGTAGAATATTAATTACATTCCTGAGTTTCTACTACTACTGTAGCAAAACATTAACATTTTAAATTTTATTGCGTTTATAACCGCCCCCGCTGGTCGGCGGGGGGTACCCGAAGGGATTTCCACACGGAAAAAAAAAGGTACATTCAAAAAAGGTGCTGTCACGATATAGGCACATGAATAGATACGGTAGGTACTATTATGTATTCTGTAGTATAGGTACCTATCCATCTAAGGGCTTAGGTGTATCAATAGATGTTTCAAATCAAAAATAAAATTCTATTTTTATCAGCCTCTGTTGCGATTGGACCCCACCTTTATCAGGTACTATTTATAACACTGCGAGCATTTACATTATTGCTATCAACAATTATTAAATATTTGAGTAATTTTAGTTACCTATATAAACTTCTGAACAATTAACGGGTAATTTAATAATAGCATTGTGTGGACAATTTAAAATGTGCTCAAGTATATAACTAGCTGACCCGGCAAACTTCGAATTATGAAATAACTTAGAATTAAGTTATGTAATATTATCAGCTGAATTTATTCCGTGAATGTCTACTCTCACATCAGCGTTAAAGACCCGAGACGGCGTGAGGTTTTGGTAGGTTCGAGTCCGACATAACAACCCGAAGATAACCGTGGCGTATTCCGCAAAAAAAAAACAAAATATCTGAAAAATACAATAAAACTATTTTAACGGGCTCGGCATCAGTGTAAATAATAAAATCTCTTTTTTTTCTTGCGGATATCCCCTCGGATACCACCCCGCGGGCAAGCAGGGTAGGTTATGTCGGGCATGAACCGACTAAAACCGACCGCCGTCTTGGGACTTCAGTGTAAGGTATAATAAAACACCTAATACTAAATAAATCGTGATAGAATTCGTTTAAAATAGTTTTAGTTCAATGTTATTTTGCACTTTAAATTAACGATCGACAATCAGATAACCTGGCAGCCACACTTGGCCAAACTTACCTTACAAGTTCGTAAATCAGTAAATGTCTTTGAAAAACTTAGATTCTCGGCTGATTTTCATATTCTTAAAACCGTTTACCTTGCGTTGTACCAATCCATCACAGGCCACTGCATAACAGTATGGGGAGGTGCAGCAAAATCCCATTTTCTGGAGTCGGAACAGGCGCAAAGAGCTGTCTTGAAGGTGATGACATTTAAAACATGCAGACATTTGCGAAAAACCCTCCATAGTAATCCAATTTCGGTTTGATTGCGTTCAGGGGTCAGCAAGTGCATAGCCGGGCAGGGGGATTGTGGTCGCAGCACTAGTGGGACCGGTGGGTGTCACGCGGTGCTGCGACGACAATCCTCTTCTGATGAGGCCGTCAAGCTGAGTGCCACCATTGTTAACATGGTACGTGTATGTAATGGTGACCCTCTTTCCTGAGACTTTACCTTCAGCTTACCATCAGGCGAGGTGAAGTCAAATTGACGTGTCGTAAATATAAAAAAAATGTTCCGTAGCAGCAAGTAACATTATAATTTTTATATTTGTGTTGATTGAATGAAAGGTAATTTGCAGTTTACGATTTATGACGTATTAAAAAAAATACTTACTAGATCTCGTTCAATTCAAATTATCGTTGGAAGTTTACATGGTAATGTACATTGTACATCATATATTTTTTTTAATTTTATCATTCTCTTATTTTAGAAGTTACAGGGGGGAAGAACCTCAATATCATTTTTGAAGACCTATCCATAGATACATGTATGGGTTTGATGCGAAAAAAAAATTTCAGTTTCAAAAAGTTTCAGTTCTAAGGATGGGAACCCCCAAAATTTATTGTTTTTTTTTTCTATTTTTGTATGAAAATCTTAATGCGGTTCACAGAATACATCTACTTACCAAGTTTCAACAGCATAGATCTTATATTTTAGGAAAAAAGTGGCTGTGACATACAGACGGACATACAGACAGACATGACGAATCTATAAGGGTTCCGTTTTTTTGCAATTTGGCAACGGAACCCTAAAAAGGTTGATTATCGCTCGATTAGTAATGTCATGTAATGGTGGATGGCAATAGGCTCGCCCCCTATTAAATTGGGACATAAACATAAATGGCGAATCGTGGGTGTGCAATACCTTTTTTTTTTTTTTTTTTTTTTTTTTTTTTTTTTTCGTGCGGAAATCCCCTCGGATACCCCCCGCCGGCCAGCGGGGGCGGTTATGTCGGGCTTGAACCGACTAAAACCGCACGCCCGTGTGAAGTTATGTAGGTATGTATGTATCCATATTTATGTTATAGAATACTATGCACCCTTTTTTTTTTTTTTTTTTTTTTTTTTTTTTTATCGTGCGGCAATCCCTTCGTATACCCCCCCGCCGGCCAGCGGGGGCGGTTATGTCGGGCTTGAACCGACTAAAACCGCACGCCGTCTCGGGTCTTCAGACGCCGGGGTGTAAGGTTGCCCATTGAGCATATCCCTCGCACCCCGACACTATGCACCCTACCTATATTTAACTTACCCATTATGATGAAGCTGACATGTTTAATCCTGTTCCTTTCTTTTCATAAATTGTTCTGAGTTATATTACTGATATGATTGTGTTATACATTTTTTTTTATCCTGTTCTCAATGAGCGACTTTGTGAGAGAACCCTGGTGCCCATAACACAAGTTAAATCTTATCATACCTTTGTTTCCATAGTTCGCAAGAATTACGGTAGATGGCTCCAGCGTCGCCTTAAGACGTATATAATATATCGGAGAATTTCGAATATCTGGGACGTATCTAGATAGCTCAGCTGTTCAGAGCATTCCCACTGTAAGGGACTGGTCGCGGGTTCAAGTCCCGTTCTAGATGTTCTCTTTTTCCGATCTAAATATTTAGAAAAAGTAAGCATACAAAATGCTTAAAAAAAATTAATTATATTAATTAGGCGGAGTCATCAAAAGACAATGTTTAAAAATGACTGTAAAGTTATTCATTGTTTCCGTAGTTCGCAAGAATTACGGTAGATGGCTCCAGCGTCACCTTTTAAGACGTATTTAATATATATCGGAGAATTTCGAATATCTGGGACGTGTCTAAATAGCTCAGCTGGTCAGAGCATTCCCCCTGTAAGGGACTGGTCGCGGGCTCAAGTCTCGTTCTAGATGTTCTCTTTTTCCGATCTAAATCCTTAGAAAAAGTAAGCATACAAAATGCTTAAAAAAAATTAATTGAATTAAAAGTGAATGAATAATTTTATTATTTATTTATTTATAACAATGATTTGATTTTTTTTATTGTAAAACATACGCACGCTTGTATATTCCCGTTGGCAGACACAGGTCTATTATAATACTCATTCCAACAGTTTATTTATTGGCCACCTATCATAAGGACCTATATAGTCATTATCCGGGCATTTTGAGAGCAAAATATGGGAAATTGATGTATATTGAAAAGGAAAGGTAAAAAGGGAATATCGCTTTTAAAGGATTTGGGAGCGTAAAGTACTTACTTAAAAATATATTAATATAAAAATCAAAAAACCCGACTGCCCTAAAAAGACGATTTGCATATGGGTCCCGCCTGCTATCAAATTTCTGTCGGCTATTTTAGGGTAGTCGTGTATTTTAATATTTTTATTAATTATTTTATTGTGTACCTTTTAGTCAAAATATAATTTTGTTTAAATCACGCTTTAAAGCCATTCATTTTGATACCCTGGTCGATTAGTTTGAGTGAAAAAATTTTTTTAACAACATACATTTTAGCGCCAGAAATCCGCCATTTTGTTTTTTTATTATTTTGATATGGCTAGTAGCACTCTCACAGTAAATACGAATCTAACGACACCTCTCAAGCTAAAACTCATGAAGTCATTCAGGCTGCAGAGCGTGCCAAACAATTATACATACATACATACTCCCAAAAAACATAAGACTCCTTCTGGCGCAGTCAGGTAAAAAGGTTGAAAGTTTGTATGCTCGATGAAAGATGATGACGAAAATTGGACTATGATGACGACGGGCAGAGATGACGTCTTTTAATTGAGTGCAGAAATTATGAAGGTATAAAGGAACGACGACCTCTGTGGCGTAGCGGTAGTGCGTTCGACTGCTAAGCCAGAGGTCGCGGGTTCGATTCCCGCTCAGTGCAAATATGTACATTTGAATTGGTCTCTATGTATAATATGTATTTATTTACAAAAAAAAGTATTTAAGTATGTTCATCCGCATTCTAGAAACTCTGCTTAGTTTGGGTCTAGATGGCGTTGTGTTCTTTGTCCTACAATATTTATTTATGTATTTATTTATTAATAGCAAATAATTTGCCGAAACGATTTCACGAATATTTATTTGCTCACAGCAACCACGCTCTGCTACCATGTAGGATTAGAGCAAATAAAACTGTAGTTTGATTATAATAATGAGTTTTTACTTGAGAAATAATTTAACACGTTAAATGGATACGTAGTGACAGATCAAAAAAAAAAAAACAGGAACGGAGGCGCCACACACGAAGGTGGCGAGATCGAGAACTATTCGTATTGCGTTCCATTTCTATCAAACTATTTGCACAGTGTGAATGTACTATAGTTGAATTGCTAAGGTGTTTAATATCAAAAGAGTCTTAATTTTAAGTATTGCTGAAACTTTAAGACCAGTTGCGGAGTTGTATTTCATTTTGTGCTATTATTTCGATAGCAATTCTTGAAGTATCGGTTTTCAGAGTTACGATTCTATTATGGTTTTTGTCCTTTATTTGTTTTAAAGTTGAGAAATTTAAACTTTGTTATTTTGTTAAATATGAATATTACTTTGAAAATTTCATCATTAATGAACAATTCGCCTCTGATGTGCAATGTACCATGGCCCTGGGTCAGTCGTGGTGCGAGCGAAATGATGCCTTATATTCCACCTACACCCTGGCATCTGAAGACCCGAGACGGCGTGTGATTTTAGTCGGTTCAAGCCCGACATAACCTTAAATTGCTATTTTACCAGGACTTTTTCTAATGGTGATAAATCCCCAATGGCTATTTTCGTTTTTCTTTTTTTGTCTTGTGTATATGAACAAATTACCTAATTTAACGCGTGAATGAGACTTTTTTGTTCATTGAGAAATCAGATTTGAAATATTTTTTCTAGTGATTATTCCTCTGTGGTACACATGAACTTTTAATTACATAGCCTATGTCCTTCCCATCAGTAACATCTTTGCTTGTGTGAAATTTCATTAGAATCGGTTCAGCCGTTTGGGAGGAGAAAATAGTTATAAATAAATATGATACGAAATACATGAGTCGCCTAAAAGAGAGCAAAGCTCTGACGAGCTTCACTCAATTAATAATCAATAAAAAAATAAAGCCCCCTGTAAGGGACAGGTCGCGGGTTCAAGTCCTGTCCTGGATGTTCTCTTTTTCCGAGTTAATCTATAGGAAAAGTTAGCATACTAACAACTTCATAATTTTATGAAATTAATGTGGCGGAGTTTTGAAAATCAATGTTTAAAAAGTATTGTAACATCGTACAATCACCATGCTCACCTCTCCTGCAAACCGTTACACCTTTCAATTTTCCTCTCGGGGCATTTCTTAAGAACGGCAGCGCAGCTTACTATTAGGTGAAATATTTTTTGTAATCGGTCCATTAGTATTTGAGTTTATTAATTACAAACAAACATACACATACACAAATTTGATCTTTATAATTAAACTCAGTGCGCATAGTTAGGTATGAGAGGAACTGTATTCCGCGCACGCTTAGGCTGTGGAATGATCTCTCTGCTGCCGTTTTCCCAAGCGACTACAATATGGGGTTCTTCAAGAAGGTTATTATAAAGTTTGTACAGGGTCGGCAACGCCCCTGGTGTTGCACACGTCCTTAGGCAGCGGTAATAGATTCCTAGATGAGCCGTGTGCTTATGTCACCTAAGTGGTATAAAAATACTATAGAATATTAAACTTTACGCTAAAAGATAAGGATTTGCTCCCATTTCCTCAATTCCCCAGCATCAGCTTCGTAAAGACAAACGTTAAAGATTATTAGAGCAACAGAGTTCTGCAATTTGCGGCCATTACAGATAATTATGGGCTATACATTTTTATGATATTTGTCTCTAATGTCCCTTAATTTTCGAGGTGTATTTACAATTTCGGGTGGTACTTTTAAGTGATACTCGAAATATTAGAGGGGAAGTGTTTTGTTTCTATTTATAACTAGCTGATGCCCACGGCTCCGCCCGCGAGGTCGGTTATCGTTTTTTAGTCATATCTTCGGTTCTACTTAACCAATTGCAATCAAACATACGGCAGATTTTATGGCTGACCAAAACCTTTTTTTGGAGAGAAAAACCACATCTATATATTGAAATAAAACTATTTTTAACGGATTCTATCGCGGTTTATTTGATGTTATTTTATAATTTACATTGAACCCGACGTTTCGGTTGCTTTTCAGCAGCCATGGTCACGGGGAGACTAAAGATGGTTGTTGTCTTGAAGTTTGAAATAACATCAAATAAACCGCGATAGAATCCGTTAAAAATAGTTTTATTTCAATGTGTAACATTCGCGTAAACTTCCGACAATATCACACATCTATATAATATATGTTCAGTAGTTCTAATTTTTAAACTTTCGCGTTCCATGATATACACTAATTTATAACGTCAGGCAATCCAAAGGGGCGATCATGTATAGGTATATACCTACTTTTTTTTTATTTTTTTTTTTCGTGCGGAAATCCCCTCGGATATATGATCGCGTTAATTCCCGTTAAATTACTGTTCAGTAGTTTTTCCTTCCATCGCGAACAAATGGACAAGAATACGAAATAGAATATTTTTATGTTCAGAATCGTTCATTTAACATAACATAACCCATACCCGGGGTGCCCGGCAATGGACACTTGGGAAGGACACCGTGTGGTTTTAGTCGGTCCGATTCCGACACGCCCACCCCATCGTCGGCACCGTGGGGGTTTCCACACGCTAAAAAAAAAAGTTTTTTTTTGGTAATTTCTCCAATGTACAGACAAACTTAATTAACAATTTTATAATAGTGTAAATAGATAGATTTTGCTTAAAAATAGATTCGTAATAATGACTTTCAAGGATTCCTGGTAAAGTGATAAAGAGTGCTTTGAGGTTTTCTTGTTCATCCGGGCACCCATCCTCTTTACAACCCAAGCCTGCACCTTCCTCCACCATCCCGGTGTCTGTTCTGCTAATCGACGTTGTTTTATTACGACTTTTACAGGAGCAACTACTACCTGACCCCTGACCCCTGACCCCCCAACGCTGAGAGAAAGTCTCGTCCGTTAACCAGCAGATGAATAAGAAACCGGTATTGGTTGTTATTGGCATGGGTTACGACTCGTAAGTCAACTACACCACAACTATTGTAAGCATTAATAATTAACTAACCATCAGATACGCCAACTGCTTATCACCCAACAGTATTATGAAAAAAATATACCTTATTCGTATTTCTATGACGTCATACACGAAGCTAGGACTATCGAAAATACATGAACTGTTCTGTATAAGAAGAAGATAATTAAAGTCAATTCAGGGGAAACACATGTTTGCTCCTATTTATAGTCCGACGATCTTTTACACAACACGTTATAAGTTGTCACGTACCTTTTATCTATAGTACAGCACATTTTTAATTAAGGAAAACTTTTAATTTTACCCAGAGCGCTAAACCTCGCGTTGAAGAACTACATAGAGAGGACTATTGAAACAGTTTCATAGCTAAAATAGAAATTTTACACGGTGCAATTCATGAAATCAGTAAATTCTAAAACGCTACAGACTGCATTCAGTAATATACTAAAGATGAAAGAGCGAGACGGATGCGTATCTATCACTGTCGAGCCCTGAAACGAATACCTTTTCATTATAACTTCAGTCGCGTCGCGAATTTAGATCAGAGCGGTCACATCTCGCTCCCGCCCTAATTTCATTCAAAAATAATAATACAACACGTGCATTCGAACTCGAAATTCAAAAGTGACGTTTTAACTTTTTAATTTAGTTTGATATAGTGTACAGATATTGATGATAAATAATATTGTGAGTTTGTAAAAAGTTTAATTGATAAATAAAATGTTTGTGACTTTGTCGTTGATGCCAGGTTATTAAGATAGAAATAACCTAGGAATATTTTGGTCGAGGACGTCGCACGATCGGAGACAGTTTAGTTTGGCAGTTACTTGGAACTCTGGTTTTTTCAGTAAGTACATTATTTATAGAGCGGTGAAACTGTATGGAAAGTGTTTCAGGGTAAATAAACTTGGGTTGAAAGTGATAATAACTTCTGATTTCACTTTCAAATTATGTTTCAGTGTTTGTTTTCTTTTTTTTTTTAAATATCGTTGACTTTGTAACAATATAACTTAAGTTTTAGTGTGAAGAAACTTTAATGAATGTTAGTTTTTAACGATATTTCAGAATACTTCATCCAATTTTGAATTTTTTGATGTATTTTACCTTGATGATTCAAGGTATTTGGCTAGCATTGATACATTTAATTAATAGGTACCTACGTTTAAATGATGATGAAGGATTTCAGAATAGATAAAAAAGCCACATTCATTGTAAATGAACATTTTAGAGGTACCAAGTTCGGTCGACATTTTTTATTCTGAAGTTATATGTACTAAAATAAATAAATTAAAGCAGAGTAAGTGCTAATAATTAGTGCTAATCACTAAAAAACTCTTAAAAATACACACAGACAAGTTTTTTGTGCATTAATAAATGTTAATTATCGCTCGCCTAATAATGTGCCCGGTAGATGGCAATAGGCTCGCCCTCTATTACATTGGGACCTTAACATAACTGGGGAATCGTGGGTGTGTAATACACCTCTGCCTACCCCTTCGGGGATACAGGCGTGAAGCTATGTTATGTAAATAATGTATGGGCCATGTGCTTATCTGCCACCTAAGTGGTATAAAAGAAACATATCGTGGTGTTTTACTGAACAGTTTTGCAGACAAGAATAAGTTTAAAAATAAAATTAAAAGGTACTTACTTTCAATTATTACAAAGTAGTTGTTTAATGTAAGTACCTTTTTTTTCGTGCGGAGATCCCTTCGGATACCCCCCCACCGGCCAGCGGGGGTGGTTATGTTGGGCTTGAACCGACTAAAATCGCACGCCGTCTCGGGTCTAGAGACGCCGGGGTGTAAGGTTACCCATAGAGCATATCCCTCGCACCCCGATTAATGTAAGTACCTATTTAGCTGAAACCAAATGTACCTTCTATGAGACTCACCAGATCAGGGATCACCAGGATCAAGAATTATCAGCCTTAACGAGCTCAAGAGACAGTGCGTGTAATGATATTAAGAAACTCAAGACACGAGTTGACTGTGGCTTTAATTAGATTAAGTATATTGCCCTAAATTGTGTCAACACCCTGTACAGAATCAAGTTTTGGGGAAATGGCTATAAAAATAAATGAGTATGGTATGAACGATAAATTAAAAATATAACGTGAACGTACAGTCGCCGTCAGTATGAACATAACACATTCCAAGTTACATGCCGCATTAACTTTAAAACTTTACATAAAATCGTAAACAAAAATTTTACTAGGAATTCAGTGCAGGGTGTGACTGAAATAAATTGAGCTGAGCGAGCAGGACTCTTACCTGAAAATAAGACATCTTACTACGGTCGCGCGCTTACCTAAGGCCGCGCGCTCGTGAAACTGTTTATCGGTGATTATTTCTTAATGGTACATCGGACATGAACCATCTCGCTTTAAAACACTCCTTAGTGTTTTGGTCAAGATCGCGAGAATGGTTACGGAGGAGTTCAGCCACCAACAAACGGCTATGCCGAGTATAAGAGCTTCGCTCGCTCAGCTCAAAAATAACACATTTGCTCTCTGAAGAAGTCGGCAAATATAATTAATTATACATCAAAAACTTCTGAGGATGCTGTACGTGAATAAGTGTCTGAAATAAATTCTCTTGGTATTGGTGATTTAATTGGGTACCTACTTGTATAATTTGAAATCTCGAACGGACCATTATGAAAGAAATACGCAAATACTCTTTATAAAAGGACACACAACCATGTTTAATTATAACTAAATCGTATTATTGCTGTTATTCATTCTGAGATTAATGAGTCCTTTACCCTCAAACAAAATGTGAACCTTATTACGTGAAGGAAAATTTCAGGTCTCTTTTAAAAAAAGGGGGTTAAAGGGGTGTAAAAATACAGAACTAATGATAGTTTTATAGCAGTGTATGAAACTATCATTAGCGTTTCAGGTGGAAGGGGCAGAGACCTTCCTTCCTAACGGTTAATTACACGTTATATAATGAAATAGATACATCAATGCCTCATTTTCCGAAACTTTTCCTATGTCAGCTGGGGTCGGCTTCTCAACCTACTAATAATATAACATAACTTCACGCCTGTATCCCCGAAAAGGTAGGCAGAGGTGTATTATACACCCACGATTCGCCAGTTATGTTTAGATCCCAATGTCATTTAGCCTATTGCCATCTACCGGGCACATTGCTAAGCTAGCAATAATTAACATTTTTAATACACACATAACTACGTAAAGTCAGAGGTGTGTGCCCGGGGCGACTGGGGATCGACCTAGAGGCCTCGTCACGGCAGTCCGTTACGTACACCACTGGGCTATCGCCCTACTGCAGCATCTGCCATCTAAATACCCACACCAGTGTATGTAAACCTAATAATGCTTAAAAATATAATATAATGCCTCTGTGGCGTAGCGGTAGTGCATTCGACTGCTACGACAGGGGGCGCGGGTTCGATTCCAGCTCAGTGCAAATATTTGTATGCATGAATATGTCTATTTGAATTGGTCTGGGTGTTTCTATGTATAATATGTATGTATTTACAAAAAAAAAAGTATCCGCGTTCTAGAACCCATAACACAAGCTAGTTAAACTATGCTTACTTTGGGTCTAGAAAGCGCTGTGTAGAATGTCGTAGACTATTTATTTATTTATTTATTTATATTTGCACGTAGCGGAAATCAAACCTACCCATTGGCCACGACACACAGGACTTCCAAGAGAACCTCAATAACGTTCAAACTTAATTATTTTACTAATTAATGTCAAATTTCAAACGCTCAATGGATCACAAGTAATTTATCAACCAAATATGTTTCTGTCTAAGCGCGATTGACGATAAAATCCACTTAGTACCTTAATCGAGTTTTAAGGACTGCGTTCAATATGATACGTGTACTTATATAAACATTAACTTTAGATTAAAAATAGCTAGAGCGTTGATATTAACTAACATTCGATGGCCTCTGTGGCGTAGCGGTAGTGCATTCGACTGCTACGACTGGGGGCGCAAGTCCGATTACCGCGTAAGTCACTCCCATAAAAGCCACATAGAAAAAAGACAGAAAAAAGACACAAATAAAGAAAGAAAGAAGGAATAAGAAAGAATAAGCCTTTGAAGGAGTTATTGGACCCCGGGTTCCTAGGTAAAAACCTCGGATACAACTAGAAACTGCGTTAAGATGATAATGATAACAGTAGCAATAAACGTACATATTAAAAATCAATGGTTTAAAATAAATAATACCAGGTTTAACTACTCATTATCTAAAATTAATGGTTTAAAATAAATAATACCTGGTTAATCTACTCATTATCTAAAATCAATGGTTTAAAATAAATAATACCAGGTTAAACTACTCATTATCTAAAATCAATGATTTAAAATAACACCTGTTTAAACTACTCATTATCTAAAATCAATGGTTTAAATAATATTTACCGTTAAACCATCAAATTTAATCATTCGTTAATGCGTCTTAAATGGAATAGCTTAATTGTTATAGCTATTTGTGCCAGCTGATAGACATTCCGTGATGGAAATTCTCGCTGCTTACGACGCCATGGAATGGTTTCCATAAACCTATATAACATATATAGAGCAACAGAGAGCAGCTGTCGCCTGTACAGAAATACTACTGTAATTTTCTATGTTTGCTTGGTATAATGTTATGAGATTACACTATAAAGGCACAGAGATGTTATGTTTTCATCTTGATATATTTTAATTATACTAGTATCATAATTATACTGTTGAAATAAAACTATTTTTAACGGATTCTATCGCGATTTATTTGATGTTATTTTATATTTTACATTGATCCCGACGTTTCGGTTGCTTTTCAGTAGCCATGATCACGGGGAGTTTTATTTCAATGTGTGACACATTCGCGTAAACTTCCGACAATATCATCATTATACTGTTGATTTTTTTTATTAATGTTTTTTTATATATTCACGTTTTGTTATCTTCGGTGGATAAAAAAGCAAATAAGGAGCCTCTAGTTATTGTAAAGATAATTATTTATCTTTAAGTTTAAATACCTAATTATATTTTTTTTCGATTATGATGTACTCGTAATTAAACAGTTACACATACAATTACAATTTAGGTCTTGAAGCTAGTGAGTAATTTAAATACTAGGTCTGCAAGGCCAATCGCTGCTTGCAATGTTGAGCTGAGTGAGACATCGTGATTCTTGTCCAATAGATTTGACCGCTATTGCGGAATCAGATTTTGAAAATTTTGAACAATGATCATTCCTGCGTGGCAAGTCCGATTTTGAAAATTCTTTTTGAAAGTCACAGCTCTGGACATGCTTTCTGAGCGTGTAAAGTTTGGTCACAGTGTCTCGAGCGGTTATTATGTAATTACATCTGGATTTTTTTTAACGGTGATCATTCCTCTGTGGTACCATTAATTTTTTCAAAATATATCCATAACCCTTCCTCTGATTGACATCTTTAATCATGCCAAATTTGGTTCTGATTGGATTAGTAGTTTAGGAGGAGACCTGTGACAAAGAAAATCCTGAAGTCTGTTATGAGGAGCTTTCGCTCGACTTCGTCTCACTCAGCTCAATAACTTATTCGCTAAAATCTTACAAAGTTAAGAATGTGTCCATTGGCACTTTTCTTATTGTTTCTATTATGATAGAAGGACACTTTGTTCTTGTGTTCTTTAAGAGTAGCACTCACTGCACTAAGTAATAACCATCACTAATTTCACTAAACTCAATTCAAAGGGCTTAGTTCTTTTAAGTCTTCTTACTATGTCCGTGGTGTCCAGGAGCTGGATAGCCTCGACATTCACATGTTGAAGCAGCCTTTGTTCAAATGTTTCGGCGTGTTTTTCTATAATTTCACTAACAATATTCACTCGTAGGTCTCGGTGGATGTCATCATTTCTAACGTACCAGGGAGCATTTACTATACTCCGAAGTACCTTATTTTGGAATCTTTAAATGATTTCAACTTTAGTTCGTTTTGTACAGCCCCAAAGTTGAATACCATCCAACAAGCATGAGTACTTGCTTGTATAAAAGTACTTTGTTGCACACTGACAAAGTAAAATGTCAGCCAAGTAGCCAGTACATATTTTTGTAGCGTTAGGTCTAATGCTAGGCGTTTCTTTTTGACGTGAGTCTTCCAGCGAAGTTTTGCATCTAGCGTCATACCAAAGTATTTTGCCGTATTTACACGAATGTTAATATATATAATTATAATTCAAAAGGAGCTTATGGTTAAGTGGTAACCGAGTGGATTAATACATTATATAGTTAAGCAATAGTAGCCATATCAGTTTGGGTCAGTCGCAAATAAATTGAGACCTATCCATGCCTTGGGGAGCACGTTAAGCCATCGTCGGTCCCGGTAGCCATACGAACATCTATGGCAGTCGTTATGTTTTTAGAGGTAAGCATCAGTTCGCTACGGAAACCGGCCGTTTGATAATAATTTATTAATTTGTAGTTCGAGTGTGCAGGCATCTTCGCTGCACCGTTAAGTAGGTAACTGTAACCGGTATGTGTCAACAATACGAAGTTGGAGTTAACAATTTTATACAGGCTGGTTGAAGTTGTAATAGTGATTTTTATATTTTGCTTTGTAATTTTTCGGATTTATTTGTCGCAAGTAATCGTGATTAATTTCGTTCATTAACTTTGGAACTAAATATTCTATTGTCCGCCGTCCGTAGTTTTTGAATCTAGGTACCTCTAACTTGTTCTTGGTAATATTTCTTGTGGTAATTTTATGTGATATAGGTACTTGAACGTCATTGTTATTGCGTTGCTCAATTAGTATATTCATTTTGAATTTCGTCTGAACGGGGAGAATGTTGCATAATTTATTAGTAGATTGTTCAACAAGGGACTAAAACAAGCCGTATTGATACGAGATGTTAATAGTTGGCTAATAGTTCGAGTGTCATTATGGTTGTTTAGTCCCACGTTAAACACTCTACTTTTCACTTTGAATGCGAGGAAAAAAAACGACGTTCTATACAAAATTATAATATTTATAATAACAAAGTTTCTTAAAATTACGTATTAATCGTTAATCTAACCTAAGAAAAGTTAAAAGTGCAAGTTGCTTTCTTCTCCATTCTGGAGTTAGGCGTTAATTCTTCTCCACTTCTCCGTAATGTATTAAGTTGCATAATTAGTTGGTGTAGATAATTGGTGATTACAACGCAAGCTTAATACGAATAATGTATTCAAAATTCAAATTGCAAAAAAAATTGTCCCGCGGTTTTTTTTTTGTTAAGTGACGTACGCTTTAAATACTTGCATATTTAGCCAACAGATTCAAACTTGAAAAATAATTTAAAACTAATTGAAATGCATAATAAAATGAATTAATCTTTAATACTTACATAATAATTAATTAAATTAATATCATTAATCGTGTTTCACGAAATTAAATGGGTTTTTTAGATTTTTTTCAAATGTCATTTTGAGGTTATTTCTATACACAATCACTAAAAAGGTGATAATCCTCCCATTCACAAACACCGTGATTGGCTGTTTAGGAGTTTTCAAAGTAAATTAAAAAAAATTACTTTAGTCCCTAGAGATTAATAAGTGCCCGGTTAATGGCAATAGGCTCGCCACCTATTACATTGGGACCTAAACATAAACTGGCGAAATGTGGGTGCTAGCACCTCTGCCTACCCCTTCGGGGATATAGGCGTGAGTTTATGTATGTTATGATTAATAAGGAATTTAGTCCCGATATGCAAAGACTAAAGTAACATTTTAAGAGCATGAGAAGTGAAAATAATCCTAATGGGTTATCTTTGTATTTATGCCGTATTTGGTCGGGTACTATCAGTTTTAGAAATCTAACTTGTAGGTTAAGAATCCTATCAATGTGTGTTTTAAAAGTCCAATCTCAAATACTCAAAATCTACTTACCAAGTTTCAACAGCATAGTTCATAGAGTTTCGGAAAAAAGTGGCTGTGACATACGGACGGGCAGATAGACAGACATAACGAATCTATAAGGGTTCCGTTCTTAGCCATTTGGCTACGGAACCCTTAAAAGGTGTTTAAGCTGAAGTTACGAGGGTACCACGGTTCAAAATCGCTACCATTAAAGCTTTAATAGTTGCTGACATAGTTTTAAGACTAGCCGAGTAAAGAAACGATGTAGCAATTTTCAAGAATGCAAGTTTAACGTGACCATTTTCAATTCTTGCATTTGTTTTCGACGAGATTCCTAACAGTAACGTCTCGATCTCAGCACTCTGGGGACTTCGAGATCGAAAGTTTTCGAGATGTTTCTGTGTTTAGTGTTAGTATTAGTGTTAGTGTGTTAGTGTTTTCTGTGTTTTAGAAAGATCTTGGTCACAAATAAAATCTGCCGTATGTTTCATTGCAATTAGTTAAGTAGAGACCGGAGATATGACCAAAAAAAAGCGGCCAAGTGCGAGTCGGACTCGCTCATTAAGGGTTCCGTAGCAGCAAGTAACATAATAATGATTTTTTTGAATTTTTTATATTTGAGTTGATTGAATAAAAGGTAAATTGCGGTTTACGATTTAAGAGGTTTAAAAAAAACTACTTACTAGATCTCGATCAAACCAATTTTTGGTGGAAGTTTACATGGTAATGTACATCATATATTTTTTTTAGTTTTATCGTTCTCTTATTTTAGAAGTTACAGGGGGGGGGGCGGACACACATTTTACCACTTTGGAAGTGTCTCTCGCGCAAACTATTCAGTTTTATATCATTTTTGATGACTTATCCATAGATACCACACACGTATGGGTTTGATGAAAAAAAAAATTTTGAGTTTCAGTTCGATGTATGGGGACCCCCAAAATTTATTGTTTTTTTTCTATTTTTGTGTGAAAATCTTAATGCGGTTCACAAAATACATCTACTTACCAAGTTTCCACAGCATAGTTCTTATAGTTCCGGAAAAAAGTGACTGTGACATACGGACGGACAGACAGACAGACATGACGAATCTATAAGGGTTCCGTTTTTTGCCATTTGGCAACGGAACCCTAAAAACGATAACCGATCTCCGCGCGGGCGAAGCCACGGGCATCAGCTAGTATACTATATAGTAATTCTAACCTGATTCAAACTCTAAATGATATAAAATCGCGGTCATGTACACAATAATCCTTACAAAAATGTATCACCAATAAAAGTAGTCTCTAAAGATACTAAATTTCGTAATAAATGTGTCTGATATTTCTCAAGATACGTATTTAAAGTTCGGAGAATACTAGCCTCGTGTAAATACTTGCGATCTCCAGTATTAACTTGGACTAGGAGCTTTGCGATAAGAGCCGCTGTGATTTATATACGGTGACTATAATGCCTGACCCACACTAATGCCGGTCACGATTCGGTTTCGATATTTCGCGCGTTACTTTTCGACGTGATACATGTATTCTTCATTTCAGCGTCAATTCCGATTGCATTGTAATACTCGTTATTTTTAGGGTTCCGGTGCCAAATGGCAAAAAACGGAACCCTTATAGATTCGTCATGTCTGTCTGTCTGTCCGTCCGTATGTCACAGCCATTTTTTTTCCGAAACTATAAGAACTATGCTGTTGAAACTTGGTAAGTAGTTGTATTTTGTGAACCGCATTAAGATTTTCACACAAAAATAGAGAAAAAACAATAAATTTTGGGGGTTCCCATACATAGAACTGAACCTGTAATTTTTTTTTTCATCAAACCCGTACTTGTGTAGTATCTATAGATAGGTCTTTAAAAATGATATTGAGGTTACTAATATCATTTTTTCTAAACTGAATAGTTTGCGCGAGAGATACTTCCAAATTGGTAAAATGTGTCCCCCCCCCCCCCCTGTAACTTCTAAAATAAGAGAACTAAAACCAACAAAAAAAAACTAAATAAAATATATGATGTACATTACCATGTAAACTTCCAACGAAAATTGGTTTGAACGAGATCTAGTAAGTAGTTTTTTTTTAAAACGTCTTAAATCGTAAACCGCAATTTACCTTTCATTCAATCAACTTAAATATAAAAATTAAAAAAAAAAACATTATTATGATACTTGCTGCTACGGAACCCTTAATGGGCGAGACCGACTCCCACTTGGCCGCTTTTTTATGTCGTCTTTTCCCTACCATCAATTAATTAGAAGGTGTAACGGCTTGTAGGCAAGGTTGACTTACATGTGATACGTCTATTGGTGCTCTTTGACAGTTGAACTGTCATAAATATTTCCATCATTAAACAAACAGAGTTACGGCGACACGCCAGGCTACATGGTGGATATTCCACTCATAACAAAACGCTTTGACAATCATCTCTGTGTATCCAGAAAGCTATACCTGGGAGTCTTCAAGTTTAGAGTGAACAGGTTACTTCTAGGCAAGCGTGCTCCACCTTAGACCTCTTCATCACTTACCAACAGGTGAGATAGAGGTCAAACGCGAGCCTATCACCAATAAAAAAAGGCGAGAAACTTCTTGCCTGACTTTGTGTTTTCATAATGAGAGTTCAGTAGCTAAGTGATTAAGGAGGCAGTCTTACGATCAAGAGATTTCAGGTTCGAATTCTGGCCATCACACTACCGTCGTGAACCCACTCCTAATACAAGCAATTTAGCTTAGGTGGCCCCTCCACCTAAGTCGTTAACCTTCTTCAGACGTCGGGGTGTAAGGCACCTTACACCCCGACGTCTGAAGACCTGAGATGGCGTGTGGTAAAACCTCACGCCATCGGTTCGAGATAACCTCCGCTGACCGGCAGAGGGGTATCCGAGGGCATTTCAATACGAAAAAAAAGGTGTTAGAGGGACTTTAAGTTACGAATTAATAGGTTGCTTCTACGCAAGCGTGTTCTGTCTTCGACTACATCATGACTGAGCAGGTGCAATAGTGGGCAAGCACTGGCTTAACATTGATAAAACAAGTTGAATTCCTGAGACGAGCTCAGCCGAATACAAGGGATTTTCGATTTTGCGTTTTATTTTATTTTTTGTGATTTTTTGCGAATTTTTCTTAATCTTGCAATGGTTCACCCCAGCAAGAATCTATTACCGAAAACAGCAACTCGATAGCTCATCTCCTTCATACCCAAAACCGAGACAGAAAATACAGCTCGATAGCAATAGGGCTTTTCTAAAGAAAATTCCTAAAAAGAAACTATAAATCTAATTGGCACCCCCTTTACATATTTTTCAATTAAGTAAGTTACGGGATGTCCGGCAAATGTGGAGCATCAAAGCTTGGAAATGTTCCACATTTGCCGAACATCCCGTAACTTACGTTCATAATACACTACTAAGGTGACAATCAATAATAATATCTAACATAACCCTCTGATATTTAGAACATCAGAGGTCGAGAGATCCCACTTTCGCCGTTGATAATTAGATAATTTGATTCGTGAGAGGTTCGAAGAGGGTAATGAAAAATCGAAAAGGAGGGAGGGAAGGCGAAATTTTCTGAAAATGCAGCATATTGATTCTTGAAATCGACATTGGAAGGGTGGTTCTTTTTTCTATGGTGTCTGCACATTGGGAATTAAAAAAAAATGGATTATTTTAAATCAACGAATTTGAACGCAAAAATATTTTGTATTTTTTTTTTGAAATTCTTTGCTGTTTGTAAGCTTTAGACGTAAAAGCTACTAAGCGGCCTTTAATGCGGTTTTCTTATGACAATAGTCTTGGTCAGAACTAAGAACTGCCGTATGTTTGATTGCAATTGGTTGAGTAAAACCGGAGATATATTTATTTATTTATTTATTTATTTATTTATTTATTTATTTATTTATTTATTTATTTATTTATTTATTTATTTATTTATTTATTTATTTATTTATTTATTTATTTATTTATTTATTTATTTATTTATTTATTTATTTATTTATTTATTTATTTATTTATTTATATTTTTTGAAGAAGGCTTACAGACTAATACAGAAATTGAGTACACAATTAATATAAACAGATCGCTAATTAAAAGCCCCCACATTTATATTGTCAAATACAAAAAATAGAAAAACATAGAAAACACATTATACAGTTTTAAAACAAAAAAAATTACATAAGTTAAGCAGTCAGATAATAGTTCAAGTATTAGCCGTGCCAATCGGTCGGTCAAAGTAAGAGTCTGCCAGCTGTCGTCTAATTATCGCCACACTAGTGCTGAATAGGTCTATATCCATATACTGTGGAATTTTATTAAATTTAGTTGCGCTTCTTATTGAGAAGGCATTCAACCTGTAATTGGTCATAGCTCTCGGAATGTCTAAAATCGGCCGCTGCCGAAGTCCCAGCACATTGGTTCGGAGCGAGACTGTAGCCAGGAGCTGCGGACAGTCAATCTTGCTGTTTGCGATATTGGATAGGAAGCATATGTCGCCAATATCCCGCCTTACTTCCAACGGTAAGAAATGATACCTATTGCACCGATGTTCATAGTCGACTGAAAATTGCTGTGCCCTGTAGTCCAAGCTACGAAGAAATTTCCGTTGGACGCCCTCAATACGGGACTTGTAAATCTCATATTGAGGACTCCATACCTGGGATGCATATTCTAAGTGGCTGCGCACGAACGAACAGTACAAGATCTTCACTGGTTTTAGAGACTGACAACAGGCTGTGGCTCGCAGTATAAATCCCAGAGCCCTAGATGCCTTTCTCACGACATTGTTAACGTGTTCATCGAAGAGAAGCCTACTGTCTAGTGTGATCCCCAAATCCCGAATACTGTTCACTGTCCCAATTACTTCACTATTCAGAGTGTATTGATAATTAATTGGGGATTGGCGACGTGAAAATGTTACGTGAAAGCATTTGGACACATTTAACTGAAGCTTGTTTCGATCACAGTACTTCCCAAACCTACACAAGTCCTCTTGTAACTCATGAGCATCGGAAATGTCTCGCACAACTTTGTGAATTTTCATGTCGTCGGCATAAAGGAGTATGTAGGAATGATGAAAACACTGCTTGACATCTGCAATGAAGAGAGTAAACAGTAAAGGTCCAAGAATGGAGCCTTGGGGGACACCTGATGGAACAGAGCTCCAACCGGAAGCATAACCGTGAAGAACCACAGCCTGCGTTCTATTCTCTATGTAAGAGGAAAACCATCGGTACAGATCTCCATGTATTCCAGCAAGCATAAGCTTGTCCATTAGCACGCGGTGGTCAATGCGGTCGAAACACTTGCTGTAGTCCGTATAAACTACGTCTGTCTGTCCGTGTGTCATCCCGTTTGTGATAAATTCATGTGATAGTATTAGGTTTGACGTAGTGGAACGGCATCTAACAAAACCATGCTGTTCATCTCCTATAGTGGACTTGAGAGCCGTGTACACATCTGTGTGAATAATACGCTCCAGTACTTTAGAAAATAGGCATATTTTTGATATAGGTCGGTAATTTTCTATACTGGCTTGTTCACCCTTTTTATACACCGGGGTTACAAATGCAGACTTCCAAATCTGCGGAACTATGCCTTCGGAGAGAGAACGCCTAAATAGTATACACATAGGTTCGGCAAGACTGTCGGCACAGTGGATTATAAATAACGGTGGTATTTGATCAGGCCCACCTGATTTAGTAATGTCCATTGATTTAAGTAGTTTTAATATACGTGAGTGATTTATATCAACTGTACTAACCGATACTGCAGTATTACTATTTTTTTCACCGGTAGTGTAACTGTCACTAGCAGTTGGATCTGGTGCTAAGAAGGTGGACTGAAAATAGCTAGCGAATAAGTTGCTAATACCTTCACCTGTATTTACAGTAGTGTCGCGATAGTACATTACTTTTGGAAATGTGCCATTATTTCGCTTGCTCTTCACATAGGTCCAGTAAGGTTTTGGATTTTTCACAATTGAAGCCTCAATATTTTCTATATATTTATTATGACACGTCTTTTTTAAGTCAACAGCTCTTCTCCGAAGAACAGAGAAAGAATTATAATCAGCTGTATTGTTGTACTTTTTAAATCTTTTGTGAAATTTATGTTTTTCTTTAATAACTTTAATTAGTGCGCTAGTGTACCAAGGCGGATAAGAAGATCTTCTAAACGATTTAACAGGGATATGCTTGTCACGTAGCTCATACAATAAGTTATAGAATTTAGTCACAGCATCTTCCAAACTACATGACTGTAATAGTTGTGGCCAATTTACCAATTCAAGCTCGCACTTAATAGTATCATAATCACCTTTTGAGAAGACATAGCGTGTCGTAGGGTTGTCAACTAGTTTGAACATTTCAATAAACTTAGTACTAATAATTATCGGTTTGTGATGCGAGTCAATAGGCTGTACTAATGGGTCCAGACTTTCCGTGACCGACACAGTATCATTGCAAAATACTAGGTCCAATATCCTGCCCATTGCATTACGCTCACCGTTATATTGCGACATGTTAAATGTTTCAACCGTATCCAAGAATTGGATGATAGGTTGATAAGAGATATTTCGGGAAATGAAATGGTCACTATTTACGTCCGCACGACACCACTCAACGTCATCAGCGAAGTTGAAATCACCTACTACTAAAAATTTATCAAGTGGATGCGTTACAATTAAATTGTTAAGTTTATCTGTGAAATTACACAATTGGGTACTATATGAATTACCTAGATTCTCCCTACATAGGTAAAGTGCACATATATGTAGATTACCGTTTAGACTTACATGTGAGTTAGACCTGGTGGGAATCAATGACAGCCAAATGTCCTCCGCTGAGCTACGCCAGTCCGGCCTCTCAACAATTGTGAGTTCATGTTTCGCCGCTATCAATACACCGCCACCATATTTTTGACCGGTTCGGGAATAATCACGATCGCGTCTCCACACAAGGTACCGTCCATCAAATAGCTCACTACTATAAAAACTGTCGTCTAGCCATGTTTCCGTGATTATAATTACATCATACGAACTAAGACACACACTCCGCGACAATCTGTCCACTTTCGTTCGCAGGCCGCGCACATTCTGGTAATAAATTCTAAGTGTAGCCATGACAATATGTTACTATAATCAAATAATTATTAACTATATAAATACTTCTAAACAATATATCAGAATAAATTAGATTTAAATTAAAAAGGCAATAAATTATATGCAAAACGTTTTTAAAAATTTTGTAACGCACAAGGCAGGTAGTAGATAAATGAATTAATAGGCACAGCAATGCACAGTGTCCGTCAGAAATCACCTTATCAAAACATATGTATTGAAAGGATACAATAGACAGCACCCGGTACTGAGAAAAGGGCAGCTCCGAGCAAATAGCAATATGTGAATACTGTTCATGAAGTAAAATGGAACGTATTCTATAAGGAGTATGGGTGATAATCCTACAACAACACATGTTGTGGCAAATATAATAATGCATTAGTTTACCTAGCAGCACAGTGCAGCGACACGGAATTAACAGGAAAACGCAACCAGCACACATCTCACTATGGCTCTCAAACTTTTTTGCTTGAAATTTATAAAAAGGTAATTTAACTGGGGAATATATTATAAAATTTGTACACAATATTATCCGCAAGTACTTTATACAATTTTTGAGGTGTCTTTGTCCGTTCTGACCATCACTATCGGTGAAGTATCGCTTTTTCTCGCATATATCTTCGTGTTTTTTACCCATACGTATCGAAAATTCATTTCAGCTGCTATTTTCTTAGTTTTGGACAACAACATTTTGTTTCTTACCGTGAGGTGGTCATTGATAAATAGTTTGTGGTTGCCACTTAATCCAATATTAGCAGGCGACAGGTTCGAAGTCTTCTGTTCACGCCTGGCAGCCGCTACAAAATCTTCCTTTACATAGCGCTGATTAAAACAGACTATGATAGGTTTTATACGTTCTTTATCGCTTGTAGGTACCCGGGTAATGAAGTTAACTTGGTTTTTCACGATTGGGTAATTTATTTTGTTACCTATTTTGGTTAAAATGTCGAATAGGTTCTCGTTACTAGTTTGTGGTAATCCCTTGACTTTAATATTGTTCATTCGCGACCATTGCTCTTTGTTGTTGTTCTCATCCTCTAGTCTGTCCATGCGCGCTTGCAGTTTTTCGACCTGTGCTTGAACTTTCTCAACTTGGACTATGCGTTGCTCCATGGCCCTGATTTTGCCAGTCACTTCTTTCATGACGTCACTGTATTGATCAGTCAAGGAGGTTTTGAGGTCCGCGAATTCACTTCTTAAAGCGACGATTTCTTCCCTCATGTTCTCAAAAGCAGCAAACCGCAAGGAAAGCGCACGGATCTCCTGAAGAATCGCGGAGTCAGATCCTGACATAGGTGATCTAGGTGATACTGATATGGTATTTCCCGCCTGTTTGCATTTGACGCAGCGCCATGATTGTTTACGGTCACCTAGCCTCCTGTAGCCGGATTCATTAACGCCACCACAGTGAAAATGCATCACCAGGTCACATGAAGTACAGTGCGCCCCATCCGTTAACATTTCGCTGCAGATACCACACTTGCCCATATCCATCTCT
The DNA here is from genome assembly GCA_946251805.1 of Cybosia mesomella. Lineage (NCBI taxonomy): Eukaryota > Metazoa > Arthropoda > Insecta > Lepidoptera > Erebidae > Cybosia > Cybosia mesomella. The sequence continues at coordinate 19,619,871 of OX276410.1, forward strand.
GTTAATGTAGGTATGCGTAATAAACTCAAGGGTCTTGGAAAACTTTGAGAAATATTGGAATCTTTACAAAATCCGGTATAAAGCACTACTAACACGACCGTATATCAAAAGAAATGCGACCGAAATATAACCAAAAATAAAATCATCAAGGTAACTTTTGGTCACGATAACCAATATCCACGCAGGTAGAGCCGCGGGCTTCAGCTATATTAGATAGCTATTGCCCGCGGCTCCACCCACACGGGATTCTTATCCCGTTCCTGCCACTCATGGCAACCTATTACAGGGATAAAAAGTACCCTATGTGTTATTCCAGACTAAAATCTATCCCTGTACCAAATTTCAACCAGATCCGTTCAGCTGTTTTTGCGTGAAAGAGTAACACACATCCATACATCCAAACTCACTAATTTTTGCGTTTATAATATACTAGCAGTTACCCGCGGCTCTGCCCGCGTAGAATTCTGATCCCGTTTCCGCCAAATATAGGAACCTATTCCCGGAATAAAAAGCAGCCTATTTGTTATTCCGGACTATAATCCATCCCTGTGCCTAAGTTCAGCCAGATCCGTTGAGCCGTTTTTGCGTGAAAGAGCAACAAAGATACATACATATATACATACATACATACATACATACATACATACATACATACATACTTACATACATACTCACAACCTTTCACGTTTATAATATTAGTAGGAATTATGTACTGTCTGTGCTTCGCTACAGTGTGTCCGCTACCTGACTCTACCTAGGAAGTTATGCCTAAATCTTATATTAAAACTTGCAGCTGTTGTCTCTATGTTATTGTAACTAAGGAGAGTTCAATGTGAGTGACCTAGCTGGCAAGCTGCCTGTTTTTGTGCCATGGGACGTTTGTTCGAGTCTTGTGTTAGACAAAATATTATGCTTCGTCATTTCAAGGAATTTATACGATGTTATTTATTAGAGTGATAAATGGTGGACTGTAGGGGACCAAGATATGAGGAGTTAAAATCATCATCTCCTTCAAGACCGTACACTTGCTGCTTATAGGACGAGGCTTTCCCCTCAGGCACCCCGTCACCATTTGTGCCGTTTTTTCTTCCTCGGAGAAGAAATCAGAAATCCCCTCGGAAACTCCCCCGCCAGCCAGCGGTGGAGGTTATGACGGGCTTGAACCGACTAAAACCGCAAGCCGTCTCAGTCTTCAAACGCCGGGGTGTAAGGTTGCCCATAAGGAACTTCCCTCGCACCCCAACTGACCCTGGGCCATCTCCGGTTACGTGATGACCCCTCGGGTTTGGGCACCACGGTGTCCCCGTCTTGCCCCGGAAAGGGGGGGGGGCTAGTCACAGCACCTTCCCGGCCTGCTTCTGCTTTGGTGACAGGCGGCCCCACCTGCCACCCCCAGGCCTATGCTCGTGGAAGGCGGAGGCCGAGGTCGGGCTCGGCGGGCCGGGAGAGTTCTAAATCTGTCCCGGGCTCGCTCTGCCATCTCCTTCTTCACCATCTGTATTTTCCTATTTAAACTGATTTATGCATTAATAAATTTTCGGGAAAATACAACACTCCTCCATTGTTCTTTAAATTATTATTCCGGAAAAATCACCACTGGGGAATAACGCCACTAACCCGAATTTTAACCCAAATTTTGTGATTTCATATGTTTGGGGTAATTTTCGGAACCACAGCACTTATCAGAAAATTTCTTCCATCATTTGAAAGCTACATTATTTCCGATGTGTACATTACGTTGGCTTGCGAAAAAAATCTGGCCAAGTGCGAGTCGGACTCGGCCATGAAGGGTTCCGTAGCAGCAAGTAATTTTTTTAATATTTAAGTTGATCATATGAGAGCTAAATTACGGTTTACGATTTATGACGTATTAAACAAACAAGTTGAATTCCTGAGACGAGGTCAGCCGAATACAAGGGATTTTCGATTTTGCGTTTATTTTTTTGTGATTTTTTGTGATTTTTTTTTATCTTGCAATGGTTCACCCCAGCACGAATCTATTACCGAAAATAGCAACTCGATAGCTCATCTCCTTCATACCCAAAACCGTGACAGAAAATTGGCAACGACGACGACAACTCCATAGCAATAGGGCTTTTCTAAAGAAAATCCCTAAAAAATTACTAACTAGATCTCTTTCAAAACAATTTTCGGTGGAAGTTTACTTTGAAGACCTATCCATAGATAGATAAACGTATGGGTATGATGAAAAAAAAAATTCAGTTTCAGTTCTAAGTATGAAACTACAAAATGTATTGTTTTTTTTTTCTCTTTTTGTATGAAAATCTTAATGCAGTTCACAGAATACATCTACATACCAAGTTTCAACTGCATAGTTCTTATAGTTTCCGAAAAAAGTGGCTGTGACATACGGACGGACAGACAGACAGACATGACGAATCTATAAGGGTTCCGTTTTATGCCATTTGGCTACGGAACTCTAAAAACACATGTAAGCCGAAGCGAAGCCAGGGCAGGTTGCTTGTATCAAATAACTTTATAGACCTTGACTACACAGTTGAACGAACGAAATCACGTTCATAAACTTCTTCATTTTCTAAGAAGACATAATTTTGCCCAAATTTTCGTCCACAATATACGTCTAAAAGAATGGTGGGCTCATAATTAACTGCTTGGGGTCTAATTTGGGGACGGTAATTTGGTCCCGCTCAAGTATTTAGTAACATTTCGGACGGGAACTTATTATTTTGTGAATAAAAGGGGCCAGAGCAGATGCCAAGTTTAGTAAGAATTATTGTGTAACTAGCGGCCCGGTACGTGCTTCGCTACGTCAAAATGATCCGCCATGTATTGAATTCAAGGGCTTACCCGGGGTGCCCGGCAACGGACACTTGGGGAGGATCAATCCCTTCGGATACCCCCCACCGGCCAGCGGGGGTGGTTTGTCGTGTATCGACTAAAACAGTACGGTGTGCGCACGAAAAAAAAATTCTGAGAGATTTTCTTAATATTTTTTTCCGTAAGAACCTTGTACAGAGTATTAGAAAACTACAAAAAAAAAATCAGCCAAATCGGTCAAGCCGTTTTCATGCTATGTCGTGACATCGGAAAACGGGTTTCATTTTTATATATATAGACTAGCGATGCCCGCGGCTTTTGACCGAATTTTGATCCTGTTCCGCAATCCATGGGAACCTATTCCAGGAATTTAAGTAGCCTAAGTGTTATTTCAGACTGTAATCTATTCTTTTTTTTCTTAGCTTGTGAAAACCCCCACGGGCTTCACCCCATCGGTGCCGACTGTGGGGTGGGCGCGTCGGAATCGGAAATCGCTTCACTTTGGTTAATATGAGTTTTTTTTTACTCAAACCACATAAATATGTAGCTTATATCCCTTGGGGATACCGTACCTTTCAAATGGTGAAAGATTTTTTTCAATAAGTGCAGTGGTTCCAAAGGTTCGGCCTCTCTGTTTGTAATATTAGTATAGAACTAGCTGTGCCCGTGACTTCGTCCGTGTGAATTTAGATTTTTAGGGTTTCAATTCTTTTGCGCGGAAACCTAATTATTTTTGTGAAATTAAAGTTACCTATGTTACGCCTTGTAACATTAACTATTTAAGTATGTATCAGTGAAAGTCCCGTTAAAATCGACCCAGCCATTCCAGAGTAAAGATTGTATTCATAATTTTGTGGGTTTTAATTTTTTTGCACGGAACACTAATTATTTTTCTAAAATTATAGTAGCTTATGTTACGCCTTGTAACATTACCTATCTGCCAGTGAAAGCCCCGTTAAAATCGGTTGTTCTAGAGATTACCTCGTTCAAACAGACAGACAGACGGTAGAGTCAAGCAACAGGCATTTTGGCCGTTGCATGAATGGGCCGACTCGACCGGGGAAGCACCACCCTCTCACAGAATATCGACGCCAAGTAACAGTATTGGAACTTTTGCGTTCCGTTTGGTGAGTGAGAGTGCCGGAGCCCAAACTCCTTTCCCATCCCCTCCCAAACTCCTTTCCCATGCTTTCCTTCACAGGGTCGACAGCGCGAGTGTGACGCCACTGGTGTTGCACACGTCCATAGGCCGCGGTAACCGCTTTCCATCAGGTGGGCCGTGTGCTTGTCTGCCACCTTAGTGGTATAAAAAAAAAAAGACAAAAATGTAAAAAAAAATATTTTCCTTATAATTCTCGTGTATAACATTCATATGCAATGATTTAAAAATCTGTTATTTTAATATTACAAACAGTAACTTCCATTTTAATTATTTGTTTAAAAGATAGATAATGTTTAATTGAATAATAATATAAACTTCTCAGTGAGCAATAAATGGTCGCTCCCACAGGAGCTCCCGGCTCGCTCCCACTCGAGCTAGCGTCGATATATCACGTTATTATTTATAATAGGTATGCGATGTTATTACTAAGATACATTACTGTACCCACAAAATACTAGGCCTGCAATTCATTCTGCTGTTGCAAAAGTTGAGGGAAGCAATTTCACCAGGACTATTTCTCATGGTGATAATTCTTCAATGGCTTGTCCGATTTTCGGTTTCCTTTTTTTTGTATTGTGTATATGAATAAATTACTTAATTTAAAACCAATCGCCTGAATGAGGCTTCTTTGTTCATTGAGAAATTAGATTTTGAAAATTTTGTTCTGTGATTATTCCTCCGTGGTACACATGAATTTTTAAATTACATAGCCTATGTCCTTTCCATCAGTAACATCTTTGCTTGTATGAAATTTAATTAGAATCGGTTCAGCCGTTTGGGAGAAGAAGATGGTCTAACGAAATACGTGAGTCGTCTAAAAGAGAGTAAAGCTCTGACGAGCTTCGTTCAATAAAGTCAAGAGCCAGTGTCCTTAATAGTGTTTAATTTTTTTTTATTTTATAAATACATAGGCAGACTTAATGTCACAGGCATTCTCTACCAGTCAACCAAAGGTGGTGCAGAGAGAAACTTAGTAGGAGCATTATTGAGAGCAACATTTATTGACAAATATAATACTGTATAGTAATATCATAACTACACTACAGTAAGTTTGTATCAGTACCTATACATATTGATAAACAAATATACCTTATATAATACACAATATATAACAAATCAAAAATTCGATAAACATAAATTAAAAGTATTAATTTGAAATTATTGCCGCGATGGTTCTGCCAGTTTGTCGAGAAGTAATTGGCGAACTTTTTCCTTAAACACATGACTGCTGGTGGCCTTCCTGATTTCAAGAGGTATCGCGTTCCAAAGGAGCACAGATTGTATAGGAAAACAAGACTGAACAAACCTAGAAGTATGTGCAGGACAGATTAAAAGAAGATTATTTTTTGAGCGAAGGTCTCTGTCATGGTTTATATAAAGGTACTGAAGGATAGGGGATAGGTAGATAGGCGGAGTAGGAGATGTAAGAATTGAAAAGAGAGTAGTAAGTGCACGTAGATTTCAACGTAAGCGAATCGGCAATCAATTTAGTTGCGCACGACACACAGACACGTTTGTACTTGCGGAGGTTAAAAACGAATCGAATGCAGTTATTCCTTGAAAAACTAAAATTAAATTCTCTGGATGTGGGTTTAATATAAACTATTATAAGTTGTCCAACTTCAGAAGCAGCCCAAAAATTATGCCACTTGATTACAATGGCTCAGCAATGACATACCTATTACAATAAAATTTATGTACTAGACTGTATTAATCGTAAGACTTTTTTGTGTTTAACTTAGAATTAAGGTACGATGGGGTTCACATATCCTTACTGGATCAAAACCCTGAAATAAATAAAGATTTAAAAAATGGAGTGATTTATTCGGTCATATTTGTTGAGAAATTCTGCCTCAAGGTCATATTTGTTGAGAAATTCTGCCTCAAGGTCGAAGTAGCAAACATCAGCATAGTCAAAGACAGGAATGAGAAAGGTCTGCACAAGTATGGTTTGGTTTTTGTGGGCAGAAAATACTGAAGACGATAAAATGACTTAAGATTTTCAAATAACATCGTTTATTATAAACTAATCCGTCCTGACTACATATGGGAAAATTTCTAGAACAAAACCAGGTTATGTGGGTAATAAATGTCTGGCCGTGCCTTTTCCAGTGGGTCCTGCTGGGTGAGATAGACCCAAGAAGTACTAACTTGGCGTCGTAGAAGATGACAGGTGTGCCAATGGTCTAACTGGGATGCCCAAGACTGTGCAAAGGGGAGCAGGAAAAGCCGGCAAATGGATCCCGGTCTTCGAGGTGAAGGCCTCGGATGCAATCGGAACACAACATTCACAATAAGTCGCAAGTCCGGCCCCAGATGGAGTACTGCTGTCACCTTTTTGCCGGAGCACCTACATACCAACTTGACCCGTTCGACTCGGTGCAAAGACGGGCGCTATGGATCGTCGACGATCCCATACTTACAGGCAGTGTCTCTCAACCTTAGAAGAGATTTTGCCTTTCTGTACGTTTTCTACCGCCTATACAATGGGTTGTGTTCAGAAGAATTGTTTGATATAATGCCCACGGCCACATTCCGTCATAGCTCCCACAGACAGGGAATTCACCCTCACGTGTTGCGACCGGAAACGGTGCGTATAGTGAGGTATGAAAGGCACTTTATTCCGTGAACCCTCAGGCTGTGGAATGATCTCCCTGTTGTGGTTTGCCCAAGCGACTACAGTATGGGTTTCTTCAAGAAGGGCATTGAAAGCTTCGGCGGTGCGATTGTGGCGCCCCTGGTGTTGCAGACGTCCATAGGCGGTAGTAACAGCTTCCCATCGGGTGGGCCGTCTGCCACCTGACTGGTATAAAAAATTTTTAATAATGAGCAATGTTATAATAAAATTCATCACTCTACATCTTTTTTACTTTATACACCTCCCTGGTCAGGTGTAAGATGAAGGCCAGCTCCTGTATATGGAGTCCCTATGCAGCAAATTAAATATTGATGCTTGAAAAAGTGCAGAAGATATTCCTACGGTTTCTTTTCAAAAAAATGTACCAGTTATATCCCTTCATGTACCCCACCAACTATCTGCTTTGCGTATTGGGTTTTAACTAACTGGAGGTGAGAAGAGGCCTAGATCAGCTCACAGTTGCATGTAGGTCTCTTCGTGGACTCATCAACTGTCCCGATCTGCATAACCTGTTCCAAAATAAATAAATAAAATATCTCTCATCACTACCTAATCTTTTAAACACCGTGTTGTGTATAATATAAACTTGGGCTAAATTAGGATGTAATTTGCATTCAATATATGAAAATGTTTATCGTTAAGTAATTAGTAACCGCTATGTTTGGATAACATCCTGACTGAAGTATTCACGTCACAACTGTTTCATTAACGACATATCGACAGTTCAAAGACAAAGGGGGTAAGTTACATCTAAGATTCAAGGGGAAAAGATCCTTAAAGCCATTGTAAATATATGACCGAATAGTGATTTTCTTGTATACTGGCATTGTGGCTTACACCGTAAGGCTTTCGACTACCGATTGTCTTGTTTTGAGATAACAACCCTCTGTTTGTTTCATATAAGCTTCATCTATTGTTAAGCCATTATACAGACTCACCGAATTCAAGTGCGTCTGACCTGTGCTGTATGCAGAATACCTATCATAATACTAGTGAAATTTTTAAGCAATTAGTTTCTCAACTTTTTATAATTTTTAATCAGAAAAAGTCAAGAGCTAATAAAATCGAAATGTTAAATTTAGCTTCTCACCATCCAGAAGGGTGCAGTCAATTGACGTAACGAATTAAAAAAAAAGAAAGACCGGCCAAGTGCGAGTCGGACTCGCCCTTGAAGGGTTCGGTAGCAGCAAGTAAAATGTTTATATTCGAGTTGATTGAATGAAAGGTAAATTGCGGTTTAGACCTATCCATAGAGGGATTGATGAAAAAAAAAATTTTAGTTTTAGTTCTAAGTATGGGGAACCCCGAAAACTTATTGTTTTTTTTTCTATTTCTGTGTGAAAATCTTAATGCGGTTCACAGAATACACCTACTTACCAAATTTCAACAGCATAGTTCTTATAGTTTCGGAAAAAAGTGGCTGTGACATATGGACGGACAGACAGACAGACAGATATGACGAATTTATAAGGGTTCCGTTTTTAGCCATTTAGCTACGGAACCCTAAAAGGGAGAATAGGTTAAAAAGTTGTTGAATTTTAGACAAAAAGTAATTTGAACTGTTGCGTTCCATTTGTTGAGTGAGAGTGCCGGAGCCCAAACTCCTTTCCCATCCCCTCCCAAACTCCTTTCCCATCCCCTCCCTAACTCCTTTCCCATCCCCTTTCCTTTACAGGGTCGGCAGCGCGAGTGTGACGCCACTGGTGTTGCACACGTCCATAGGCCGCGGTAACCGCTTCCCATCAGGTGGGCCGTGTGCTTGTCTGCCACCTTAGTGGTACATAAAAAAAAAAAACTCTTTGATGTTACACGTATTAAAAACGGTAGGCTCTTAAATGTGAGTAAATTCAAGCAAGATAACAAAATATCTTCAGACGACACTGTGAAAATTAGCATTTCATTCACGAATATAGTGCTTGTTTCAAATGAAAATTATAGTATTATAAAATTGTTTTGATACTCTTTGTATATTTTGTCTTTAGAAAAAACGGCTTTGAAATTTTTTGTATTATTTTTAGTTTCAAACGCTTAGATTCGCGAAGGGGTGAAATTGAAAATAGTGCAAAGTGCAAACTCTCAGCACAGGGACTGAAAAAGGACGAAGACAGTGAAATTGGGAAGGTAACTCTTTTGAATTTAATCCAAAGCTTTTTAATTTGAAATACTGCTATCAATTGTTAGGTATCTTTTTTTTTTTTTCCTTCGGAAATCCCTTCGGGTACCCCCCGCCGGCCAGTGGGGGCAGTTATGTCGGGCTTGAACCGACTAAAACCGCACGCCATCTCGGATCTTCAGACGCCGGGGTGTAAGGTTGCTCATAGAGCATATCCCTCGCACCCCGACTGACCCTGGGCCATCTCCGGTTTCGAGATGGCCCCCTTTGGGTTTGGGAACCACGGTGTCCCCGTCTTGCCCCGATTTGGGGGAGAATTGCTAGGTTTCTGTGAACAGTTAAAGTGGGTTTTAACCGTTACGAAGGTATAACTTACTACTAGTAAGTACTGTTCATGACGCTGACAACACTAACGTCGAGCGGGAGCCGTACGCGGGGAGCGAGACGCGCGGGGTAGGGGATGCGCCGGCAGCGGCGGGTCGGCCGCGAGGCCGCGCGAGCGGTCTCCCGTGAGTCGCCCGTATCGTAACACTAATATTGTACTTTCCAAGTTCATAATTATAATCTTTAATGTTTACTTGTGTTTATTTTACAATTGAACCTACGTAGTAAACAAATTGGTGACCCCGACGTGATAAGGAGCGACGATATATAGATATTTCCGAGAAATCGACGAGTTTTATATCGCTGCGACGAAGCGACGCAAACGCAAACCGACGACGCCATTGTGAATTGCCAATTTGCCACGCCACGCTTGCTTCTTGCCGAAGAAGAAAACAACGGAATTATATCATACATTATACTTACTGCTCGTACCCGACAAAACTATTGGTGCCTGCTGCGTGGAAGTTTGTTGTGGAAGCAGAATATTCCTATAATTTATACCTGAACGTGTGAACGAAGAGCGTTGGAATAATTGGAATTGGAATCAGGACGTCAGAACAAAGGAGCGAACAAAATTATCCCGAATTATTGGATTACTAAAACCTTGACGACGGACAGCTATTGACGCTATTGTGATAATGTTGTGCGATTGCTGCTATGGAGCTCGATCAGGGAAGTAGCCATTTTTAAAACTTATTTTATTGAGTTGAAGTTTGCCTGGTTTTGCCTACGAATATAATTCGAAATATTAATAACTGCACACAGCTTTGAGCTTGCAAGCACGAATTCACATTCTGCATAATTCTTATGGGTAATGAATGCCAAATTTCACACTACACCCTGTCATTTTGCATTAATTGTTGGGGATTTGTTATGTCATTCATGCTAGGTTTTGAATATTGCATATGAATACAGCTGGGTGCAGCATTTACATTTGAAATTGCAAATAGGTAACTAACATAATTGCTGCTAGTTCCGATTATTATTTCAGTAGTATTTAATAAATACTAATAAGAAGAAGTTACCTTTTCTACATGCTAAGTTAACCTTTATCTTCATCTTCTCTGCACATTTTTAATTGAACTCTTAGGTGCATGGGAATGATGTAAAAGGCATCTAGTTAAAATACCGATTATTTCAGTTGCCGTCATTACGTCAGCTGCCAGAATCTGAGTGTGGTGCGACTTGTACGAGTATATTCGAGTTCAACGAACCTCGCTACGTCACCGGCACCGGGATCAGCTGACGGACTGGTTGGCGGACTTGACTGTTGTACATAGCTACAGCGGTCTGCAGGGTTTGGCTTTTAATATTGTTTATTTTGCCTGACACGTTATTCGTTCGTACTTATTTTACTAATTACCATGGCGGAAGATTTAAAAGGTTTAGTACATGTACGTGGTACAATTAAATCAAGAATAACTACTTTTACTAAATACTTTAATAATGTTAAAGCTATTGATCATAAGATTATTACTAAGATTCAGATTGATGAACTTCAATTGAAGTTAAGTAGACTTCAATCTTTGTTGTCACATTTTGATGAAATTCAGGGAAAGATAGAACTAATTTCACCTGATTCTGAGGAACAGATCGGTGAAAGAGAAGTTATTGAAGATAACTTTTGTTCATTAATTGCTAAAGCTCAGAATTATATTGAATGTTACTTATATGTGCATAAAACCAATGAAAACAATTTAGATTCAAATTCAGTTAATTCATCCAAAGCCTCTAAATCTTTCAATATTAAGTTGCCGACTATAAATTTACCTCACTTTGATGGAAATTCATTAAAATGGCTTGAATATCGTGATACCTTCAATTCATTAGTAAATGAAAATGACAGTATCCCGGAGATAAATAAATTTCACTATTTGCGTTCTTCGTTAGAAGGTAGTGCCACTGTTGTCATAAAATCAGTTGCCTTTTCAGCTGAAAATTATAAATTGGCTTGGGAGCTCTTGTGCAATAGATATAATAATAGTAGACTTTTAGTTAACAACCATTTAAAGGCATTATTTTCTTTCCAACCTCTTGTAAAAGAAACCTATCAATCGTTACATTATATGATTGACTATTTTACTAAGAATTTACGTGCTCTCAATACCTTGAAGGAACCTACTGATTCATGGGATACCTTGATAATTTTTATGATGACTAGCAAATTAGATGGCGCCACATGTCGCAAATGGGAGGAACACAGAAACTCTTTGTCTGACTCACCTAGTCTTGAAGATTTTTATATATTTCTACGTAATCGTGCGGATGTTTTAGAAACTGTACACTATAGTAAGAGAATTGATAATTCCAAGGCTGAAAAACCTCACAGTAAGGAGATAAAAGTAACAAAATCTTTTGTAGTGTCTAGTGAAAGGTCTAATAAATCTTGCATTCTTTGCACAAAAAATCATTTTGTGCATGAGTGTGACAAGTTTAAAAGTATGCATGTAGACTCGAGGTTGAGTGAAGTTGCCAGATTGAAACTGTGCTCGAACTGTCTGCGGCCAGGTCATCGTTCTTCTCGGTGCTTTAGAAGGGGCTGTCAGCTCTGTGAAAACAAACATAATACATTACTGCATAGACAATCCGTAGATAATAGTTTAAATAAAAATAATGAGGTTACAAACTTACCAAATACTTCTTCGGGTACTTGTGATAATAGTAAGATTTCACTATCTGCTTTGGTGCCTGGTCAGGTGTTATTATGTACCGCCCAAATAGAAGTTTTAGACCCAATGATTAATAAAACATATAATGTAAAGGCGCTTCTAGATAGTGGCAGCCAATCATCTTTTATATCAGAGACATTGCGAGAGAAATTTAATTTACCTGTTTCTAAGAATGCTGCAATTAATATATTGGGTATTAATAATAACACATGCACTACTTCACAACAATGCAATTTAAAAATAAAATCTCGAGTTAATTCTTTTCAATTGACAGTGTCGTGTCTTATTATACCACAGATTACAAGTCAATTGCCAAATGTTGAATTAAACACTTCAATGTTTAACTTACCTGCGAACATTGAGCTGGCTGATCCGAGTTTCTTCAGTCCCTCTGATATCCACGTGCTACTGGGGGCAGACGTGTTCTGGGAGATCGTGCACGGTCATCAAATAAAACTCGGGCGAAACAAGCCGACTCTTCAGGAATCCGAGTTTGGGTGGTTGATATCTGGCCCAACCGGGATTAAGTCTAACTTAAATAACAAGATTTGTCACTTTTCAAAAAACATTGAAACAGCACTCTCAAAATTTTGGAAAATTGAAGAACTGCCTTCAATTGACAAAAAATATTTCTCAAAGGTCGAAGAGTTCTGTGAAGGTCATTTTTTAGAAAATGTACGACGTACTAAAGAAGGCCGTTTCACAGTCAAAATCCCTCTGAGTGAGTCACCTGAAGATGCTTTAGGTGACTCTTATAATAGAGCTAAATTTAGATTTTTAAGCTTAGAGAAGAAACTTAAAAAATCTCCACTTCTTAAAGAAGAATATAAGAAATTCATAGATGAGTATGAACGGTTGGGCCATTTATCAACCATTAACCGTCCTCCTTTTGGGTATTATATGCCGCATCATGCCGTGATACGCGACCAGAGTGAGACGACACGTCTGCGCGTAGTTTTCGATGCGTCTTGTAAAACTGCAAGTGGTAAGTCCCTTAACGACATACAGCTCGTAGGGCCGGTGGTACAGGATGATTTGTTTTCAATCCTGCTCCGCTTTCGGCAAAATGCGTTCGTCGTAACGGGTGACATTGAGAAAATGTACCGGCAAATCGACGTGCACGAGTCACAGCGCCATCTGCAGTTGATAATTTGGAGGGACAATGAAGCTCAACCACTCAAAGTTCTGCAGCTTAACACGGTTACCTATGGAACAGCCTCTGCGCCGTTTTTATGTACGCGATGCCTAGTGCAGTTGGCAGAGGAATGTAAAGATAAACCGGACGTTGCTAATATTATTAAAATCGATTTTTATATAGATGATTTGAACACAGGTTCTAATTCTAAAACTGAGTTACAGAAAAATCTAAAAGATGTCGTTTGTAAATTATCGGAAGCTTGTCTGCCATTGCGAAAGTTTCGCACAAATGTGCCTGATATCTTCGATAATATTCCTGCAACTAATCAAAGTCAGGACTTCTGTAAAGAATCTACGGTTTTAGGGCTAAAATGGTCTCCTGAAACTGATAATTTACGGTTTTCTACTACGCTTGAGGCTGATCCAAAGGTGACCAAAAGGAATATTCTTTCGACCTCGTCAAAGTTATTTGATCCTCTTGGTCTTTTGTCAGCCACTACAATTATTCCCAAAATATTACTTCAAGGATTGTGGTTGCTGAAAAGCGGCTGGGACGATCCAATTCCAGATAATATCACAGCTGAATGGCAGGAATTTATATCAAATTTACATTCTTTATCCACTTTTGAGGTCCCTAGGCACGTCGTTTGTGAAACTCCGAGCAAAGTTGAATTGCATTGTTTCACGGATGCTTCGCAAACGGCTTACGGTGCGTGTTTGTACCTCTTGTCTACTGATATGACAGGAAAGGTTATAGTCCATCTTTTTTGTGCCAAGGCAAAGGTGGCTCCTTTGAAGCCGGAACTGACGATACCCCGGCTAGAGTTATCGGGCGCTTTATTAGGTGCTCGATTGCTTACCAAAGTTGTGAAATCATTACGTCTTAAAAAATTTAATATATCTCGTTGCGTTCTGTGGACTGACTCAACCATAGTTTTAGGGTGGATTAATTCTGAACCAAAAACTCTAAAAACTTTTGTGTGTAATAGAATAAGTGAGATTCGTGAACTTACCTCGAAATACGAGTGGCGGCATGTGCCTACCCAGGATAATCCAGCTGACCTCGCTTCTAGAGGTGTCAAGCCGCAACACCTGAAAGAAAACAAATTATGGTGGCATGGTGCTCCCTTTCTAACACAACCAGAGGAGGAATGGCCAGTGCATCATGTGACTCATACAACACTACCTGAAACAAAAGTCAGTTTGCACGTACAGAGCGATGAGACTTCTAACTTCGAGCTTTTCCTTGTTCGAACTTTTATAAAATGCAACGAATATTAACGTACGCAATGCGGTTTATAGAAAATTGTAAGTCAAAAAAAAAGGTAAAAGGCAATTTAACAATTAAGGAAATGCTGAAGTCGTTGTCTACTTTAACTAAAATTTCCCAAAGAGAATCTTTCAAACAGGAAATTTATTCTTTGGAAAAATTTGGATATCTAAATCGTAAATCGAGAATTTTATCGTTTAATCCCTTTCTAGACGACGAAAAAATCTTACGGGTTGGAGGTCGCCTTCAGAAGGCACTGGTTCCCTATAACAAAAAACATCCAATAATTATTGATTCTAAACATCCTTTTACAAAACTTTTATTTAAGCAAGAACATAAACGTCTTTTACACTGTGGACCAACACTATTACTGTCATTGATTCGCGAAGAGTTTTGGCCCATCGGTGGCAGAGTTTTAGCTACACAGACCGTCAATAATTGTGTACAGTGTACAAAATTAAAGGGAAAAATTATACAACCCACAATGGGTAACTTACCCACCTCGCGAGTCAACCCAGCTCCTCCATTTGAGACATGTGGTACAGATTTCACGGGTCCCTTTCTTATATCGAGTCGCAAGGGTCGTGGTGCAAAAACAAGTAAATGCTATTTGTGCGTTTTCATTTGCTTCTCCACAAAGGCATTGCATTTAGAGGTTGTGGGTGAGTTAAGCACTAGCGCATTCATCCTATGTTTACGTAGATTTATTTCAAGACGTGGTAAACCACAGACTATCTTTTGCGACAACGGAAAAAACTTTGTAGGAGCGAATAACGAATTAGGCAGAATGCTCAAGGCCGCTAACGAGTCTGTCTCTGATTTCGGTCTCTGTGAAGGTATTAAGTTTAAATTTAGTCCACCATATGCACCTAACTTTGGTGGTATTTGGGAAGCTGGCGTAAAGGCGGCTAAGTTTCATTTAAAGCGTATAGCAGGCAATACAAGTTTAACATTTGAAGAGCTTACTACTCTTTTTACGCAAATAGAGGCAATCTTGAACTCGCGGCCGTTGACCCCTTTGTCAGCGGATCCGTGTGATTTAACACCAATTACACCCGGGCACTTCCTTATCGGGCGTCCTTTGTCGGCGTTACCATCTCCAGTCACAACCAAAATCTCCGTTAACCGATACCAGCAGCTAGAGCAGATGAGACAACATTTCTGGTCAAGATGGTCGCGAGAGTTCTTGTCTGAGCTGCAGCAGAGAGTAAAATGGCATCGATCCAGCGGAAGCAATATTAGGATAGGAGACATGGTCGTCGTCAAAGATCATCAGCTGCCGCCGATGAAATGGATCCTGGGACGTATAAACAAAATGTATCATGGACCTGATGGAGTCTGCAGAGTTGTGGATATTACTACGTCCAAGGGCGTCATCAAAAGGGCGTTAACAAAGGTTTGCGCTCTGCCCACAGGAGATTCCCATGAGCTCCTTGGAAACACAGCTTCCAAGGGGGGGGAGGATGTTCATGACGCTGACAACACTAACGTCGAGCGGGAGCCGTACGCGGGGAGCGAGACGCGCGGGGTAGGGGATGCGCCGGCAGCGGCGGGTCGGCCGCGAGGCCGCGCGAGCGGTCTCCCGTGAGTCGCCCGTATCGTAACACTAATATTGTACTTTCCAAGTTCATAATTATAATGTTTAATGTTTACTTGTGTTTATTTTACAATTGAACCTACGTAGTAAACAAGTACTCTACTTCTAGTATCCATTAACATGCACCATTTTTTATTTCAAGGTGAGATAGCTATAAATGGATTCCACTTATCCAACTTCGGATACCCCCCTGCCGGTCAGCGGAGGCGGTTGTGTCTGGCTTGAACCGACTAAAACCACACGTCGCCTCGAATCTTTCAGTGTATATTAGAGGTCGGGGTATAAGGTGCCCATAAGGCATTTTCCTCGCACAGCGATTAACCCAGGGCCATCTCCAGTTTCAAAATAGTTCCCTCGGGTTAGGGACCCACGGTGTCCCCGTCTTGCCCCCGGAAAAAGGGGGCGGGGGGAGCGTAACGCACCGCCCGCACTATCGCTGTAAGCAAGATACCAAGCGAGAGGACTCTTACTCCGAGAGCCACCTCAAGAGCCCGTCTCGGGGATCTTCACACACTCAGGATGGATAAGTGTCTGGCGTGAGAGGTCCCACGCTAGCCACTTATCCACCCTGAGTGGGATGAGTGGAGTCCATTTTTCCCTCCTTGGTGTGACAGCCAGGTGGGATAGGTGTAAAAGGCTGTCTGCTACTTGACGTCCATATCCAACGGGCGTTGTTGACGAAGTTGGTACTTACGGATTTGAAACACCGCATTCTGGTCGCATGTTAATCTTACCCGGAGAACAAGGGTTCCCAAATGGTTCATCATCATCATCATATCAGCCGTAAGAAGTCCACTGCTGAACATAGGCCTCCCCCATTGACTTCCATTTTGATCGGTCTATAGCGGCCTGCATCCACCGAGTCCCTGCGCTCTTTACCAGGTCGTCTGTCCAAATGGTTGCCAAATTAAACTCCGGGTGTACTGTAAGAAAGTCCTAAACAAAATAAATATTCTATGATATTCTACACAACACTATCTAGACCCAAAGTATGCATAGCTTAACTAGCTTGTGTTAATGTTTCTAGAATGCGGATAAACATACTTACTGAATACATTTTTTTTTTGTAAATACATACATATTATACGTAGATAGCGATAGCCCAGTGGCGTATGTAAGAGACTGTCGAGACAAGGTCTCGACTTTGATCCCCAGTCGCCCCGGGCATACATCTCTGACTTTTGCCCGATGGCAATAGGCTCGCCCCCTATTACATTGGGACCTAAAAAACATAAGTGGCGAATCGTGGGTGTGGAATACGCATCTGCCTGCCCCTTCGGGGAAACAGAAATGAAGTTATGTTATGTTATTATTATATGTACATAGAGGCACCCAGAACAATGCAAACAGACATATTTATGAAAACAAATATTTGCACTAAGCGGGAATCAAATCCGCGACCTCCGACGTGGCAGTCGAACGCTCTACCGCTACGCCACGAAGGTAGCATTCCTATAATAACTACAATAGATGCCTAATATTTTTTTAGGCAATCACTCGTTTTTCTTGCAAAGCAGCTCCAAAGCATAGAACCCTCTGAATTTTTAATCTATGCGACTGCATAGCCGCAATATTTGTCAATGACATTATTAGCAACAGATTCGTTCCGGATGCGCCAGAAATACCTGACCCACATCCCACATGTTTGCTCTTATGGTTAGTTAGGTGTATTTGAGATCAACTTACTTCAGTTTTTGTGTATTTGAGAGGAAGTTTACTTTTTAAATCGATAGCCAACGTTAGGGCAACAAATTTCTAGGAACACTTATCCGAATTGACACTTTTAATTTTAATAATTTTTTTTATTAACAATTCAGACACCACCAAAATATTAAAGATATTTTGTTCTGTGCTAAAACAAATCGCTTTAAGATTTTGATAATATCTGATTAGACAATAGAAATATATTAAAATTAAAAAGTGACAATTCGGACAAGTGTTCCTAGAAATTTGTCCCTAATGTCGGTTAGCATTTTAATCAACGCACTAAAACAAGTTGAATTCCTGAGACGAGCTCAGCCGAATACAAGGGATTTTGGATTTTGCGATTTTAATTTTCTTGCGATTTTTTTCGATTTTTTTTTATCTTGCAATGGTTCACCACAGCACGAATCTATTACCGAAAACAGCAACTCGATAGCTCATCTCCTTCATACCCAAAACCGTGACAGAAAATTGGCAACGACGACGTCGACGACAACTCGATAGCAATAGGGCTTTTCTAAAGAAAATCCCTAAAAATGGGCATTATTAAAGGGATACGTGAGTCATCATTATTTCAACATTGATACCGTGGCATCCTAGGTTCAGAAACCACTCTCCTTCGCTTTGTACTCTTAATAATAATAGCTCTACGTCTCTTTCTCTAACCCCCTACCCAAAACGGAATTACCTAATGCGGTCGTGATAGTCCCCCAGGTGCCAAATTAGATTTGTGTTTGACCCTTTATCAGAATTCTCTTTTCAATCAAACAAAATATAAACTCTATCTAAGTTAGCGGGAAAAAACTAAAATCTAAATGCATATAGGAGAACTCCCACCTAATTCCAAATACGAAACCTTTTTCGACCTATTCGGAACACGGATCCGTTTGGAAAACAATTTCGTTAACAAAAACAACAACATTTTTTTTTATCTGTAATACTTATTTCAATACCAAGAGTTAACCCTTATCATTCGAATGATAAAAGCAAACCGTCTGGAGATAGCAAATATTTAATAACATTAAACCTTCTAAGGTTAAATAAACAGGTTGTACAGAGTCCCTCAAAAGTATATTCAAACATAAAATTCAATAAACAATTTTATTTTATTTCTGTCGCTCCTCAAAAATAATATTTCATAAACAATAAATTTAATTAAAACAAATTGAACCGACTTCAATAACCAAAAAAACCGAAAAGTGCATAATAACTGAATTAAGGATTTAATTCTAATAACAAGAATATACGTAAGACTTTTTTTATTGAAGACGGTGCCAGACCAGTTAGGCATATAACCAACTAGTTAAGTATATAGGATAGGTCGAGGTCGACGCCCTCTGTGGCGTAGCGGTAGTGCATTCGACTGCTACGACACGGGGCGCGGGATCGATTCCCGCTCAGTGTAAATATTTGTATGCATAAATAAGTCTATTAACATTGGTCTCTTTGGGTGTTTCTATGTATTACATTTATGTATTTACAAAAAAAAAGGATATAAGTATGTTTATCTGCATTCTGGAACCCATCACACAAGCTAACATGCTTACTTTGGGTCTAGAAAGCGCTGTGTAGAATATCGTAGAATATTTATTTATTTATTTACTATTTCGGCCACATTCATGTCTACATATTTTTATAGAATATTTATCATCATGCCTCTTTCCCTTTAAAATCTTTAGAAAAAGTAAGCATACGAAATGCTTAAAAATTTAATTGAATGGATAGAGTGGTTCTCGACGAAGGTTTCAGTATATAATTTGTCATGTGTTTGTATACATTGGCTAAAATATAATGATATTATAACGCTGTCTAAACCCTTTGAGATATAAAAAAATGATGGATGGTGGTGGAATTGTGGATCTTAAATAGGTTGTGGTGCTGGAATAGGGTCCCATGGGTAGCGGGAACGTGATCAGATTTCCACGCGGACAAAGCCGCGGCTAACAGCTAGTTTTGTCATGAAAGCCAAGACTCCTTACTGTGTCTTATTTCACAGAAATAATTTTAACTCAGAAACATTTAATTTCCTCCCTGCTATATTATATCCAAATACGGTACTGTCCGATGGTTACCAAGATAAATTGGTGAACATAATTTAACTGGAACAGCGACAGTGTATCATTTTGTGTATTAAATTAATTATTTTTAACAAACTGTTTAGCTTTTAAGAATATAGACAATGGTTTGGTTTGAAACATAATCTTGTAACGAGAGTATGCTAACGAGGTTTGGGCACCTAGAACGAATGAGTACTGAACGAATGAGCACTGAATGAATGAGTACTGAACGAATGAGTACTGAACGAATGAGTACTGAACGAATGAGCACTGAACGAATGAGTACTGAACGAATGAGCACTGAACGAATGATATAACAACAATGTGAAGCACGTGTCAGTGAACGTACTCTGATGGCGTTAGATAGATAAACATCATTATTAGGGATTCCTATCTAATAATGGAAGCGGCAAGACAATGGGTTCATCACGTTTCTCTCTACGGTTTTATTATATTCAACATATCTTCCAGAATATTCCGAAACATGACATTGTCATGTGCGTATCTCATGTACGTAGGTTTTCCCGATATCTTTCCCTTTGCGTAACATCGCGAAATAATTGATTCCGAAGGTGAAAATTATTAAGAATATCGGGAAGAAACACCTGCGTTCGTATGTAAGACCCTACACTATTATTCACACAATAAATACGTATTTTGTGTCACTCCATTTCACTGAAGCATCCATTTGTATTCGTTTAGTAAGTACGGTTATTTTTTAAGTGAAAACTTTACTAACTATATATGAGCATTTTTAGGTGAAAAAAAATCATGAAACTCGCGTTTTTTTTTATCTGACCATTCGTAAGTGAAGTATGTAAGGACAGAAGCAGATGGAGGGCAGGGAGGGCTGCTGTTTCTACCTACACCGGAGGGAAAAGGCGTTAGTATATGTTTGGCGATACCACATATACCCAGCGCCAGCTAGTGACAACAAGTGGAACTGCTTCGATACTACTACGTCACTACCAATCCTGAATCGCGAAAGTAAAGTTCGCGCGCTGGTATAACATATATACAACATCCCAACGACAACCGTTGGGCCGCGGCCCGGCAGGCGTGATCACCATGCCTGGTCAGTAGATCCTCCCCGTTGTGTAGGAGGAACATCACATCCCGTTCCTCCACATATGTTTGTATATACATCTTTCCTCTTTATAATATTGCTATAGATAGAGACAACTGGACATGTTGTTATGTATTTGTATTTGCCTTTTTTGCCAAAAACAGCATTAACTAGTCTCTAGCTCGCAAATGAACAAAAAACCGCAGTAAAAATGTTGATTTGTTTTGTTTTTTTCCGCTTACAAGTTTTTTTTTTAACGAGTATATTCCCATGGGTATCATGACCCATGTCAGTTCTATAAACCAAGATTAAAAACAATGCGAATAGTGATAGTTACTGCGCGAGTTGTGGGGAATGTTAAAGTTGTTTCTTTAATTCACATTTAATATTTATATAATAAAATCGTAACTAGGTGAAAACTGTACATTGAATATTTTTCCAAAAAATAATAGACGTGTGTTCTAGGGGCGATAGCGATGCCGAAAATGTGATTTTTAGAATTTTTGTCTGTCGGTTTTTCTGTTTGTCTATTTGTCTGCTTTTTTTCATCGATATCGGAGCATCACATTAAAAACAGCTGAACAGATTTGTCTAAATTTTCACATGAACATTCTTCTAGGTTATGGTCATAAACTGCGCTGTATATCATCACGCTATTATAGGTATGATAGGAGCAACAGAGCAAAATCGGTCTAAAAGATTATTGATGAATCGATATTTACAAAATATTGTACTTCAGCAGAACTCAGAAAAAGTAAAATCTCGAAACTTCACGAGAATTGTTTACCCACAAGGATAGTTATTTAGACGCATGAACATTTCATAATGAATATCATCACGCTATTATATTAAGGCATTAGGCAGAATTGATTTCGATGTTACATATTTCTCTATCTATTTCGAACGAATTGTCAATGTAAAACGAGTGCACCACATCACCTCTGCCGGCCCCTTAAATAAAACAACTTAATACTTACGTGTTAGTATCGAGACTGCAGAAATAAACATACCTTGATCTATTCCGAACTTAACGCGTGCGAAGTCGCGGGCAACAGCTAGTTTTTAAATAAATTACAATCTACTTATTAACTGTACCTTTTTTTTTTTTTTATCGTGCGGAAATCCCTTCGGATACCCCCCCGCGTGCCAGCGGGGGCGGTTATGTCGGGCTTGAACCGACCAAAACCGCACGACACAGATTTAGATCGAAAAAAGTCGGAGTAATCTAAAAACAAAGTTTAAAACTGATTATAACATTATTCATTGTTTCCGTTAGTTCCTAAGAATTTCGGCTCTCCTGTTCAAGCCCCGTCCTGGATGTTGACTTTTTCCTACTTAAACCTATAAAATACATATTATGTACTCTAGGATATTAGGTCTTTTACGAGTTATACGAAGAACATCTTACAAAGCAATCTCCTAACTTCTAATATTGGAACAACTTTTCAAATTTTATGGCAGTTGATAGACAATAAGTTACTGACGTATTGTTTTTTTATTTATTACTGTAATAAACTATAAAGCTATATTTACGAAAACGGTAATAAAAATATAGTCATCTATTTTACAATAGGACATGTAAAAAGGATATTCTCGCTAGATTTGATCTGAGTGCTCCCATGTATTTGATCTGAGTGCTCCCATATATTTGATCTGAGTGCTCCCATGTATTTTTTGTAAATAAGTACATCCAATACCTTCAAACGAGCAATTCTTGTATATATATATATGTGTATGTATGTAATCTGGATCCCGGAAACGGCTTCGATTTCGGGAGATAAATCAATCTAGCTAAGTTTCATTTATAGAAAACGTCGAAAATAAATCCCAAGCTGAGTTCAGTAACCCAAATATTATTTAAATAATAATATTTGGGTTACTGACATAACAACACAAAAAAAGTATCTAAATAAATGTTCATCCGCTTTTACATCATTCATTGTTTCCGTAAGTTCGCAAGAATTACGGTAGATGGCTCCAGCATCGTCCCGAGATGCATTACTGGTGGTAGAAATTTGATGACACAAATTTGTCACAAAATTCGGCCGGGTGGGTACCACCGTGCACGATTGCGAAAAACCCTCCATAGTAATCCAATTTCGGTTTGATTGCGTTCAGGGGTCAGCAAGTGCATAGCCGCGAAGAGAATCCTCTTCTGATGAGGCCGTCAAGCTGATTGCTACCATTGTTAACATGGTACGTGTATGTAATGGTGACTCTCGCTCCTGAGACTTTATCTTCAGCATCAGGCGAGGTGACGTCAAATTGACGTGTCCTAAATATAAAAAAAAAAAAATATATATATATATCAGAGAATTATCTAGGACGTGTCCAAGTAGCTTAGTTGGTCAGAGTATTTCCCCTGTAAGGGACCGGTCGCGGGTTTAAGTCCCTTTCTGGGTGTTCACTTTTTCCCGAACTGAACCTATTGGAAAAGTTAGTATACTAATTGTTTTAAAATTAAATTACTAAAATTATGTCTTTCAATTAATTGCGTACTTATTTCATGGTATTATTTAATCCAGGTATAAGTAGTGTTAGAAATAAAAAAAAAAACAAAAATCCCGACTGCCTTAAAAAATCGAAAAATGTTTCGGTCTTTTTAGGGCAGTGATTTTTTAAATAATCATTTTATTGTATACTTTTCAGTTATATATATATTTGAAATCGCCCTTTAAAGCTTTTCATTTTGATACCCTATTCGATATGTAGTTTGAGTGAAAATATTTTTTTACCAACATACATTTTAGCGCTAATTTTGTTTTCCGGCATTTTGTTTTTATTTTGATTTATCCAGTAGCACTCTCACAGTAAATACGATCTAACGACACCTCTCGAGCTAAAATCCATTGAGCCGTTCAGGCTGCAGAGCGTGCCAAACAATTATACATACATCCATACATACTATCGAAAAACATAACCCTCCTTCTGGCGCTATCGGGTAAAAAATAAAGATAAACTAAATCTGGATAACACTCCAGCTTTTAGAAATTATAAGTAAATTTGGAAGGCTTCTGTTGAAGCAGTGATTAAGATAATGGAGGCATTTAACTAGCATTTAGGGAATACCTTTAATTATCTTTGCAAAGATTATATCCAGATATTTTCCTTAGACAGCTTTCAAAGGGTTAAAGTCTATTTACTGAAGAAATATTTGAACAGATTTTTATTCACTGAGTATACAAGCATGCTACAAAATTTTTACATTTAATTTGAACTTACCCTGGGGGCAGTGTAGATAAGTAACCGTTGTTAAACATAAACTAATAGGATTGTGTTCATGGTATTGTCAGGCCCCAGTTTATATGAAGTTTTTTTTTAAATAGAATGTTAGTAACCGAAATTACTAATATTCCTTATAACCCCTCGAGCTGAGCTAAATTGCGTGTGTTAGGAGTGGGTTTACATTGGTTATGTAATAGGCCAGTATTCGAAGAAACCAATAGGTAGATCGATTTCATCGAAATCTACCTAAAAGAACAAAACCCTCCAGCTAAGCATTTAGCTTGTGTTAGGAGTAGGTTCACGTTGGTACTGTAATTGGCCGACTTCTTCACCACTAGTTACTGAAGCATACAAGGCTCCACCAAAACCTTTGGGGTCAAGTCAATTTTACCTGTTAACAGAAGGACGAGGCTCAGCTCCAGGCTTTCTTCTCAGTATTGGGAGATCAGACAGCAGTTGCTCCCACAAAAGTCTTACAAGACAAACTAAAAGGAGTAGGAGGTTTAAATTTTGTATGCAACCGAAATAACGCCAGGTGATGATGAATAATGATGAATCCAACATAAACAAAGCGAACACTAAACACAGTAAACCATAACATTAGTCAGCCGTCCTAAATGATGTAATGCGGCGATAGCCCAGTGGCGTACGTAACGGACTGCTGAGACGAGGTGTCGAGTTCGATCCTCAGTCGCCCCGAGCACACACATCTGGCTTTTCGTAGTTATGTGTGCATTAATAAATGTTAATTATCGCTCGCTTAATAATGTGCCCGGTAGATGGCAATAGGCTCGCCCCCTATTACATTTGGGACCTTAACTGGTGAATCGTGGGTATTTAATACACCTCTGCCTACCCCTTCGGGGATACAGGCGTGAATTTGAATTATGTTGTTATGTGTTATGTTGTCAATATAATTTGACCTTGATGATAGTATATTTGTTACGTATAAGTTTGATGTATTGGGTTTAATAGGTATAATTGCGGGGTGCGACTGGTTGGATCACTTCCAAGTTTTGGTGCACCCTGGGCAACGTGGGCGATGACGCATCATTGATTACTCCTCTGGAGTAGCTGGCGTCAACGTCAACGGCTAAGAGTCTGACTAACCGGCCCTTTTCAGGGCCAGCTGACCCCATTGCACGAGGGGGTCGGGGTATGGGGTCGCTCCAGGTACCCCTCTGCTGTTATCAGAGGGGACACTGCGAATGGCCCAGGGTCAGTCGGAGTGCGAGGGATATGCTCTATGGGTAACCTTACACCCCGGCGTCTGTAGACCTGAGACGGCGTGCGGTTTTAGTCGGTTCAAGCCCGACATAACCGCCCGCGCTAGCCGGCGGGGGGGTATCCGAAGGGATTTCCGCACAATAAAAAAAAAAAGGTATTATAATTGCTTTTGGCTTTGACGATTATGTGGCTTGGCTGTAACTGCTGTCAGTCAGCGTCTTGTCTGTTGGCCCTGCGCCGGAGCACAGAGACACAGACTGTATAGGTTGATAATAGACAATCCCTATCAAGATGTCATGGTTAAATGGTTTGGTGATGTATTATTTTCTCTTTTCTTTTATATTTCATTTGATTTTTTGTTGGTTTTAAGGGATTTTCTTTAGAAAAGCCCTATTGCTATCGAGTTGTCGTCGACGTCGTCGTTGCCAATTTTCTGTCACGGTTTTGGTATGAAGGAGATGAGCTATCGAGTTGCTGTTTTCGGTAATTGATTCGTGCTGGGGTGAACCATTGCAAGATAAAGAAAATCCCTTGTATTCGGATGAGCTCGTCTCAGGAATTCAACTTGTTTTTCCTTTATGTATTATGTGTGTATACCTTCATGTTTGCAATTTTTATTATATTTACATTGTGTGTGCGTACGTGACGTCAAGAGTGGCCCATCTGGAAACCAGCGCTGCCGCATGTTTAACGGTATGCGTAGCATTTATGCTGAGATGGGGCCTTATTTGGGGATCGCACAATGATATTTACTATTCGATTTTAAGATATTTATTTAGTAAATATTCTACGAATATTCTACGACATTCTACACAGCGCTTTCTAGACCCAAAGTAAGCATAGTTTAACTAGCTTGTGTTATGGGTTCCAGAATGCGGATAAACATACTTATATACTTTTTTTTTATAAATGCATACATACATAGAAATACCAAGACCAATGCAAATAGAAATATTCATGCATACAAATATTTGCACGGAGCGGGAATCGAACCCGCGCCCCCTGTCGTAGCAGTCGAATGCACTACCGCTACGCCACAGAGGCCGTCATTAGTAACATGCATACTGTATGTTCATTGTACGTATCCAGAATTAAATGTTTTTCTTTCTTTATTTTCTTTAACCATAGGAAATTCAGCTACTTCTAAGCCCATCTTAGGTAAAAGGGTCACACTTACCCTCCTCGAGCCAATGGAGAACAAAACAAAGTTTTTATCCTGTTGTTTAAAAGTTATAAACCTTTTCTGAATTCGTGTGGAAATTTCATAAATATAATGGAATATTTATTACACTCCAGTGGCTAAGGGTAAAAAGTTTCAATGGTGTAAGTCCATCTTAAAAAATATAAAATACGCTAACTTTAACACGTAGGTTATGGAGAAAGGGTTTTGTAACTTGTTGATAAACATTATTATTATATGCCTTTCTACCTTGAGGGTAAATTAAAATAAATAAATAAATATTCTACGACATTCTACACAGCGCTTTCTAAACCCAAAGTAGGCATAGTTTAACTTGCTTGTGTTATGGGTTCCAGAATGCGGATAAAACATACTTATTTACTTTTTTTTTTTGTAAAGAAATACATAGAAATACCCAGACCAATGCAAATAGACATATTCATGCATAAAAATATTTACACTGAGCGGGAATCGAACCCGCGCTCCCTGTCTTAGCAGTCGAATGCACTACCGCTACACAACAGAGGCCGTCATCCGATAAATTACTAAAGTTAGCAACATAGCTCGCAGAATAGGCAAGCTGAAATGGCAATAGGCTGGCCATCGTATCAAAATTCGTTGCGAGGAATCCAGGGGGCCATCTCGAAACCGGAGATGGCCCAGGGTTAGTCGGGGTGCGAGGGATATGCTCTATGGGCAACCTTACACCCCGGCGTCTGCAGACCCGAGACGGCGTGCGGTTTTAGTCGGTTCAAGCCCGACATAACCGCCCCCGCTGCCCGGCGGGGGGGTATCCGAGGGGATTTCCGCACGAAAAAAAAAAGGTATATTAGAAGTTAGCGGAAAAACTGCGGTTAACTGGTTAATACTAATAGTATGTAAGTTCAATTAAATTAAAATTGAATTCAATTAATTTTTTTAGCAATTTGTATGCTTACTTTGTCCTATAGATTTATATAGGAAAAAGAGAACATATAGGAGCGTCGCCTTAAGACGTAAATACAATATATCAGAGAATTTCGAATATCTGGGACATGTAATGTTAATGGCTCAGTTGGTCAGATCCTTCCCCCTGTAAGGGACTGGTCGCAGGTTCAAGTCCCGTCCTAGATGTTCTCTTTTTCCGATCTAAATCTATAGATACGAAAGTTTATAAATTTCAATGTTTGGATATTTTTTACTCAAATACGCAAAATCTACTCAATGAATTTGATTAAAAGTAAGTGAGTTTATAGGATATTTTTATCACAGTAAATTTAATTTTTAAATCATCTGAATACAGTTCAGAAATCCACGTCACCGAAGTAGCAAGTAAAAGCTACAAAAAATATAATAATATATTTATAGCTATGCTATGTGAATGCTCTAAGTAATCTAGCAATTCTGCACAGATATTGCTCAATAGACTCTTGTGGTTACCTTTTTTTTTTTTATTGTGCGGAAATCCCTTCGGATACCCCCCCGCCGGCCAGCGGGGGCGGTTATGTCGGGCTTGCACCGACTAAAACCGCACGCCGTCTCGGGTCTTCAGACGCCGGGGTGTAAGGTTACCCATAGAGCATATCCCTCGCACCCCGACTGACCCTGGGCCATCTCCGGTTTCGAGATGGCCCCCTTACTTGCTCTCCACTGTGCCATCTGCTAATCAGAGGGACACGTGGAAAGCTTCCGAACAGCCCTCAACAGGGCTGTCCTCGCCACGGTCGGAGTTGGCCGTAGGCGGCAGCGTCTCTCCCACCCTAGGAGAGAGGCGCTGCCGTCTCCGTTGCCCAGGGTGCACCGCGTGGAGGTCCCCAACCAAGCACCCTAAGGAGTCGACCCTACGATCGCGAGTTCCCGGGTTCGAATCCTGGCCATTTCACTACCGACGTGAACCCACTCCTAATAAGCAATTTGGCTTAGCTGGAGGGGTTAGGGGGTAATATTAGTAATTTAAAACGGATCTGGCTGAAATTTCATACAGGGATAGATTATTTTTATTCCTGGAATAAGTTTCCATGGGTTGAAGAAACGGGATAAGAATTCCACGCGGGCGGTATAAATAAAACATGAAGTGGATTAATTTTGTCCTCTGGGTATTATAGAAGTA
Source organism: Cybosia mesomella (assembly GCA_946251805.1). NCBI lineage: Eukaryota > Metazoa > Arthropoda > Insecta > Lepidoptera > Erebidae > Cybosia > Cybosia mesomella. The sequence goes on from OX276410.1 coordinate 19,648,188, forward strand.
CATTACATCAGTCACTAATCTTTGTTTTTTTTTCGACGACCTATCTTGTTTAGTAGTAGTGCGTTCGACTGCTAGGCCAGAGGTCACGGGTTCGATTCCCGCTCAGTGCAAAAAATGGGTGTTTCTATGTATTTTTTTTTTTTTTTTTTTTTTCCATTGAATCTGCAATCAGCCCCAGAGCTATAATCAGATCTTTTGAAGTACTAGTACTGTTGAGATTGCACATCCATTGACATTCAATCTCCTATTTTCAAACTCATCTTTGTGTTTAGATTGACGCCAGTCGCATTCTTTTCAGCCGAAATATGCTGTCATTGGTATTTATTAGTTTTGCAGCTAGATGATTTCTATGTACTGTGAGTCTTTGTTTATAGGTCGAAGAAGAACCTTCTATTTCTTCCTTAACTGTCGGGATTTCCAGGTACTCATGGACTTCAGTGTTTCGTGTGAACCATGGTGCGTTGCAGAGAATTTTCAGAACTTTATTCTGGAAGCGCTGGAGGATTTCTGTGTTTGAGTGGCTCGCTGATCCCCACAGTTGTATACCGTATGTCCAGACCGGTTTAATGATACATTTATATATCAGGAGTTTGTTTTCCAGACATAGTGTCGAGTGTCTGCCCAGTAGCCAGTACATGTCTGCAAACTTTTTATTTGCCTGTTCTTTTTTTGCCTTTATGTGATCTCGCCATGTGAGTCGTCTATCAAGGTGCACGCCCAAATATTTAACGGTCGTTTGGTGTGGTAGAATAGTTCCGTCAAGAGTGACTGGTGAGCAGTCGCCTCTTTTTAGTGCGAAAGTAATGTGTACTGATTTCGCTGGGCTTGCTTGGACTCTCCACTTCTTGAGCCATAGTCCAATTTTATCCAGGCATTCTTGCAGTTTTGTAGAAGCTGTGTGTGGATCTTTGTTACAGGAGAGAACTGCGGTGTCATCTGCGTAGGTTGCAGTAACTATTTCTTCTGAGACAGGTAGGTCAGCAGTGTAGATTGTATATAAAATTGGACCCAGTACGGAGCCCTGCGGTACACCCGCTTCTATTTGATTGATCGATGATAGACAATCTTCGCATTTAACCTGAAATATTCGGTCTTGCAGGTAGGACTTCAATAGCATAAACGCTGTATTTGGGAGGTGTAGCTTTAGCTTATATAAGAGACCCTTGTGCCATACACGGTCAAAGGCCTGTTTTATGTCGAGAAAAACGGCTGAGCAGTATTCTTTCCCCTCCAGTGCTTGCCGTATTGTATGAGCCACTCTATGTATTTGCTCTCATGGGACTATGATGTGCACGAAAACCGAACTGGTGATCTGGTATTAATTTTTGTTCTTCGAGTATTGGGAGTAAGCGTCTCAGAAGTAGCTTCTCGAAGAGCTTTGATAGTAAGGGGAGAAGACTTATGGGTCTGTATGATGTTACTTCTGTGGCGGGCTTTCCTGGTTTAGCTACCATGTTTATAATAGACACTTTCCACAACTTTGGAAAGTATTGTATTCTCAATATTGCATTGAAGAGGATTGTGAGCAGAACAATGCCTTTTTTTGGCAATTGTTTTAGGACTTCTGCCGTTATTAAATCAAACCCTGGTGCCTTTTTTTGCTTTAGACTTATTATTGTTTTTCTTACTTCTGCCGGTGAAACTGATTTCAGTGGTAAAGACATCTGTTGCTCACTGTTGAGGAATTCATCAATTTCTTCTTCGGTCAGGGCGATGTTGGGTTCGTTAGGTTTAAACACGTCTTTTAGATAGTTAGCATATAGCTCAGCTTTATCTTGAGGTTTTCGTGACCAGTTACCATCAGCTTGTCTTAGTGGTGGTATGTATTCTTTTGGTCTTTTTAATGAATTAGTCATTTTCCAGAGTGAATAGTCCTCAGCTTTGTTTGGTGACAGGGTTTTTAGTTTATCTTGCAGGGTACTATTCTCATTTTCTTCAAGCATTTCTTTGAGCTCTTTTTGAATTTTATTGAGTGCTGTTTTGTCCTCTCTATTTCTGCTGGTGTGCCACTGCCTTCTTAGTTTTCTCTTTTCAGTTATCAACTCTTGGATTTCCTGGGTAGCACCATAACTTTGAGGTTTAAATTTTATAAACGGAGTTGTTAGCCAGGCTGCTTTTTGAATTAGGTTGGTCGTATACCACGCAGCGTTTTCTATGTCTTCTTCAGTTTTTAATGGTATACACAGATTAGCGTTTACTTCTATGTATTCTCTAAAAGCCTCCCAGTCAGTTTTGTGGTTGTACAAGGTCTCACGTGGTTCTTTCAGTATGACTGTAGAACTCAGTGTGCAGATGACAGGTGTGTGGTCTGAGGAACCGTCTAGACACGATTCTATTTTTGTGTAGAGTCCTGATATTCCTTTTGTGATAAAGAAATCTATAAGATCCGGAGTTTTTCTAGGATCTGATGGCCAGTGAGTAGGTTTCCCTGTTGATATTACATTGAGGGCATTGCTATCAATTGCCTTTTTTAGCTCTCGTCCTCTTGTCGTCGTGAGTCGCGAGCCCCAAAACGTATTTTTGGAGTTCCAGTCTCCACCTGCAACATATCTCTTACCCAGTGTTAGTAAAAAGTCTCCAAACATTCTCGCATCTATGCGGTGTCTCGGAGGACAGTACACTGCTGCCAAATTTAGTGGACCCTGCCAATCATTTATTGAGATTACAGCGGCTTGTGTGTGTGCGTGTCTAAAGCTTGGTAAAACGTGGTGTTTTATGTTTTCCTTAACTATCACGGCCGCCCCAGCATGTGATGTTCCATCTGGATGGTTCGCGTAGTATATGTTGTATCCTTTAATTTTAACAACTTTTTGATCTGTCATGTGCGTTTCTGTGATTAGAAGGATATCTATTTTGTTATAGTTTATGAAAAGCTCAACCTCTTGCGTATTCGGAGATAAGCCATTTATATTCCATGAAGCAATGCGTAGGAATTTCATTTTTTCTGTCGGGCTATGAGGGTTGTTAAAAGGATATATTCTATGTATAAAATATATTTATTTACAAAAAAAGAATAGTATTTAAGTATGTTTATCCGCATTCTAGCGGATATGACAAGCTCTGCTTAGTATGGGTCTAGATGGCGCTGTGTATTTTGTGTACTTTGCATCCCCGAAGGGGTAGGCAGGTGTGTATTGTCCCAATGTAATAGGGGGCGAGCCTATTGCCATCTACCGGGCACATTACTAAGCGAGCATTCATTTTATGTATATGGATTTTATGTAAAGTTTTAAAGCTAACGTCGGTAACTTGGTATGTGTTGAATAATGACGACTGTGCAATGAGGTGGTTTAGGATGACAGTGGGCTGTCTTGACACATAGTATTTTACATTTTTCATTAAGAGTCATTCAAAGCTAGGCCTGTAGACAAAGTGATATTCAACTAGTGGAATCGCTACGAAGCGCACCTTCAAAAAAACTTTTTAACAAAAAATTTAACCGCCGAAAAAACCGAAAATCAAAAAATAGTAAACCTTTTTTATTTAACCTTAATAACTAATTTCTTAAAGTAATGAAACTATATCTAAGTTTATATTTTTGTAAATAGTTGAGTTTTTAATTAACCTTAAAAACTAAGTTCTTAAACTACCTAATGTAAGTATAGCTAAGTAATATTTAGTTTTTATTTATATTATAATAACATAACATAACTTCACGCCTGTATCCCCGAAGGGGTAGGCAGAGGTGTATTACACAGCCACGATTCGCCAGTTATGTTTAGGTTCCAATGTAATAGGGACCGAGCCTATTGACAACTAACGGGCACATTACTAAGCGAGCGATAATCAACATTTGTAATACACACATAAGTACGAAAAGTCAGAGGTGAGTACCGGGGCAACTGGAGATGGAACCCGAGACCCTGGTCTCGGCAATCCGTTACGTTCACCACTGGGTTATATTATAATATATATATATATATGTATATATATATATATATATATACATATATATATATATATTTATGTATATATATTTCTATATACAATATATCTATATATATATATAGGTATATAATATATATATAAATAAAAAAAAGGTTACAATCAGTGAGGTATAACTTCGAGGTATACTCTTTCCAAAAAAAAGAATTAGCAAACTCGGACTACTCTGTAAAAAGTTATGCGTGGTCATACATAAAAAAAATATACGCGTCGACTTGAGAACCTCCTCCGTTTTTTCGTCGGTTAAAAATCCGAAATGTATAGGAGTGACATTATTTGTCTTTTGTATAATATGAATAAATTACTTAATTTAATACTAATCTCCTGAAAGAGGTTTTTTGTTCATTGAGAAATCAGATTTAAAAATTTTGTTCAGCGACCTCCGTGGTACACCTGAATTTTTAATTACATAGCCTATGTCCTTCCCATCAGTAACATCTTTGATTGTGTGAAATTTAATTAGGATCGGTTCAGCCATTTGGAAGGAGAAGCTGATGGTCTAACGAAATATATGAGTCATCCAAAAGAGAGTTAAGCTCTGACGCTCGATCGATTAATAAACTCGTGTTACCTACAACATCCAATATAAAAAAAAAGATATTATAAAACTTTTAAACTGCTATATCTTATTATAAAGTGCAAACATTCACACTAAAAACATCTCTTCATTTCTTAGCTAAAAAATCCAAAAAAAGTAATCCCTACAGCCAATTCTTATCCTTTCCAACGTAAATAACACCCGTCTACAAGCTAACAGGCTACATAATGTAGCCTTCGGTTACTGCCTAAAGGGGTCTCTGAATTTATGACGTCAGTTCCGGTTGCCAGCGTCGATGACTTCCTCTTTCGAGGGAGGTTTTATTGCACCGATGTACAAAGACAATGGTCCACAGATTGAAACTTGTTATTTTTATTGTCGAGAGATGGGAAAATGAATTCTTTTTGAAAGATACAAAATTAAGAAAAATATTTTACCATTTTTTAAGTGCCTTAATTGTAGGTTGGTTAATGTGATTATATATTTGGTCTTGCGTTCAATTAGCGAGTTGATTAAGTGTTTTTGTTTGATTAAGTATTAGAGTTAACGGGATACTTACCATGTGTTTTTAAGAGTGTCCGATATTATCTCACTATCGCTGAACACCTAATGGAGTCCGGTACCGACCACTGGATCGAGTTACATAACCCTCAGATGCTCTCGACAGAACGCCACTACATACCGAGATTGGATAGGGAAGCGATAGAAATTAAAAAGCACGGAAATTTCAATCGTGAGGATGGGTTTCAATTGCCGAACGTCTGGCATCCAGCGGTCCGTCTGTGCAAAAATAACCGGGAACAAGCCAAAACAAATTCGCGAGTAGATACGGTGAGCGTCGTGTGTCGCGATCGTGATCGAGTTCGAGTGTGTAGTGCGATCGTGATCGAGTTCGAGTTCGAGTGTGTAGTGAGACCAGTGGTAGTTGTGTTGCACGTCAGAGACGAGGACGAAAGAGGGTAGATCGATATATTTACTCTTAAACTCGTTCACCGTTAACCGCCATCTTCAGTTCCTCCGTGATCATGGCGCTTGCAACAGTGCCGAAATATCGGACACTTAAAAACACATGGTAAATATCCCGTTAACTCTAATACTTATGTTAGTGACCATGATAGTTTAAATACCTATAAGTGTTTTTGAGTTTTTATTTGTATAAAATTAGTGAGTTATCATCATCATCATGATCATCAACCTATGCTAGTCCACTGCTGGACATAGGTCTCCTCTAATGATCGCCATAGCCAGGTAGGATGACGATCTGCGAAAGACTGCGGGCAGATGCTGAATGCGGCAAGCTGAGGACAGGGCGCTATGGCGCTCATTAGTGAGTTATGGATACCATAAATTAGTCAATGGTGGGTACGATAGTAAATGTATGGGAGCCAAAAAGAAAAACAAATTGTGAACACGACATTTCATTTTTACTTTTAACGCACTAAGCGTAGTAGATATCATATCAATTTAAAGATTTGTAACATAACATAACATAACTTCACGCCTGTATCCCCGAAGGGGTAGGCAGAGGTGTATTACACACCCACGATTCGCCAGTTATGTTAAGGTCCCAATGTAATAGGCCCACTTTTAGCCTATTGCCATCTACCAGGCACATTATTAAGCGAGCGATGATTAACAATCATTAATGCACACATAACTACGAAAAGTCAGGGGTGTGTACCCGGGGCGACTGTGGTTCGAACTCGAGACCTCGTCTCAGCAGTCCGTTACGTACGCCACTGGGCTATCGCCGCTTTTGATTTGTAACATATTTAAAAATTATGAAATAATTGTCTGAACACATTGAACGTTTACACTCTGTATATTAAAAAATAAAATAAACCCTTACATACATAAAATATATTGCCTTCGAGCTCGCATCGGACCCTTTTAAAAGTTTTGCCGAGTGTAGTAATAAAATCCACCCTTATAGGCGCGCATATTCAGGAACACAGAAAGCGACTTAGAACTGAAATCCGTCACCTTTTTTGAAATGCGAATTTCTATTGAGACACTTTGTATATGGAACAGCGAATGACGACACCCGCTGAAGGCTCCATTTTGTGTGACCCGATTCATTGAAACTTGGAACCCAGCTTCTAAAAAAGTTTATAAAATTTGAAAAATAAATAAATTCTTCTACGATATTGTACACAGCGCTTTCTAGACCCAAAGCGTCGGTAGCTTAGTGGTTAAGGAGTCGACCCTATGATCGAGAGGTCCAGGGTTTGAATCCTTGCCATTACACTACCGACGTGAACCCACTCCTAACACAAGCAATTAAGCTTAGATGGAGGGGTTAGGAGGAATATTAGTAATTTCGGTTATTTAAGCATAGTTTAATCAGCTTGTGTTATGGTTTCCAGAATGCAGATAAACATACTTATATATGTTTTTTTGTTGTAAATACATGCATATTATACATAGAAACACCCACACCAATGAAAAATAGTCATATTCATGCATATAAATATTTGCACTGAGGGAAATCGAACCCGCGCCCCCTGTCGTAGCAGTAGAATGCACTACCGCTACGCCACAGAGGCTGTATGTGTACACATACTACGAGACAAACTGTTTAGAGCAAAAATTTGAATCACGGTTCCTGGGTGAGGTGGGGATGAATTTTGAATTTCAATTCTGGAACGGGACGCAGGAACTAGATAAATGAGTTAGTGAATTTCAACACTTATCTATATAGGCATAGCGCGCCTTTTTCTTTTCTTTTTCGTGCGGAAGTCACCTCGGATACTCCCTTGCCGGCCAGCGCGGGAGATTATATCGGTCTTGAACCAACTTAAACCGCACCTCGTCTCGGGTCTTCAGATGCCGGTGTAAAGTGGCCAAATAAGGCAATTCCCTCATACCCCGGCTGAACCTGGGCCATCTAGGCATAGCGCGCCTTTTTGAAATGTCATCTATATGACAGCAACTAAAAGTTGCCCCTCGTTGGTGACCCATTTGTGTTCTTTCGCGATATAAATTTTATGTATGCAATTTTTTTTATGTATTCATTAGTTAAAGCAAAACATTACATTATTATATAATAATAGCAACAAAGAAACAACGAAGGTTTATACCTGTGCTGTAACAATAATAAACACTAGGTCTGCAAGGCGAATCGCTGCTTGCAATGTTGAGCTGAGTGAAACATCGTGAATCAGATTTTGAAAATTTTGAACAGTGATCATTCCTCCGTGGCAAGTCCGATTTTGAAAATTCTTTTTGAAAGTCACAACTCTGAACATGCTTTCTGAGCGTGTAAAGTTTGGTCACAGTGTCTCGAGCGGTTATTATGTAATTCCATCTGGATTTTTTTTAACGGTGATCATTCCTCTGTGGTAGCATTAATTTTTTCAAAATATATCCATAAACCTTCCTCTGATTGAGCTCTTTAATCATGTCAAATTTGGTTCTGATTGGATTAGTAGTTTAGGAGGAGACCTGTGACAAAGAAAATCCTGAAGTCTGGTATGAGGAGCTTTCGCTCGACTTCGTCTCACTCAGCTCAACTAAGGTATATAACAAGGATAGGTGAGACAACATTCAAAACAAAGAAGAACAAATCCCCACCTACCATCGAATAATAAAAAAAGTTGAAGGTAATTAATTAAATTATAACAAAAAAATAGAAATCAGCACTACAAAGAATTTAAAAAATATTCTTCAAGTTTACATGTAATACCTGATATAGAAGGCATTGGTTCCAGTCCAAGCAAAAATCTTTTTAAATCAGCCAAGCCAAGATCATAGTCGTATGTAGTTTCGAATGCCGTCCTTGCGACGCACGCTGCTGTGAATTATTTTTCCACTGCCTCACAGGTTCGAAAGCTCATGGACTCAAATGAAATAGTCGCGGAAGACGCTGTTTCGAAAAACATTTTCACTGCCGCATACGCTCGAATATAGTCCCGTTACCGAAATCCAACTTTCCAGACTAGTAGTTCTGGCGCTTCTGGGTTAGGTTAGGTTAGAACTGTGACCCCAACAATGAAACGTCGTGTGAAGTGTGAGCTGGTGGTAGAAACTTGATGACACAAATTTGTCACAAAATTCGGCCGGGTGGGTACCACCGTGCACGATTGCGAAAAACCCTCCATAGTAATCCAATTTTGGTTTGATTGCGTTCAGGGGTCAGCAAGTGCATAGCCGGGCAGGGGGATTGTGGTCGCAGCACTAGTGGGACCTGTTGGTGTCACGCGGTGCTGCGACGACAATCCTCTTCTGATGAGGCCGTCAAGCTGAGTGCCACCATTGTTAACATGATACGTGTATGTAATGGTGACCCTCTTTCCTGAGACTTTACCTTCAGCTTACCATCAGGCGAGGTGAAGTCAAATTGACGTGTCCTAAATATATAAAAAAAAAAAAAACTGTATCCCGCCAATATAAATCAAATTTGGGGAAGTAGATCCGAATTGAAAGTGTTAGCTTTGAATATATCTGGATTGGCGCTCGGATGATAATGATCTGTTTTATCTCCGTGATTGACTTGACGTATATTCTAAACAGCGCTTTCAGACCCAAATTAAGCATAGTTTAACTAGCTTGATCAGCAGACCTATTATAAAACTGCATAAGTACCGCAATTGCGCACTGAAATTTCAGCCAATCGCTACCATGAAACACACTTATCCCGTAATCGGGCCCAAAGAGGGCACGTGATAGTTCATTCGGACTAAACCCTACCATGAAACGACCTGAAACCGCAAAATTGGGAACTTTGATAGCCCGACAAAAAGTAATAATTATATTAGGTCGTTACAATTGCCGTTTTTCTTGAAGAAATTGGAGGAAACCCAATTTTCAGTACTAACATTTTTGCATTTTTTTTAGGAATGACAAATCCAAATTTTATGTTTTTTTTTGTGTATGAATGAGACAACATTAAGCTAACAAACAGCAACTTTTATTACATTTTTGAAAAATGACAGCTGTTAAGTAATACGAAATTTATAATCAAAATGGATAGCGTTTAGGAAGTACTGTTTTTGAAGATCGAATTAATTTATCAAGCGGCCAATAAATACAAAATTTAATACCAAATTGTAAAATCTTGAAATCAACTTTCAAATAAAATATAAATAATGGAAATAGCTATTAAATTACAGGAATAACGAACTCAAGAATTTGTAAGAAAATTTCGGCAATTTCATAGGTAAAGACCTATTAATACGTTACTATACGACTTATTTCAAATGGTCGAAAGGTTAAGATAATCCAATATAAAGGAATGTATTTTTTAATATGTTGGTTTAATAGATCTTTTTTTTATTGGTAAATATTATAAAACGAAAACCTCCTTGATATGTTTGATTCACTCCCGAACATAGAATGATTCACTCCCGATTTCCGCACGAAAAAAAAAAAAAAAAAAAAAAAAAGGTACTTTATGGTCCAGGGAGGTGGCGGGTGAGGCCACCTGTCACCCCAGCAGAAGCAGGCCGGGACGGTGGAGCGACTAGCGCCCCTCCCCCAAACCGGGGCAAGACGGGGACACCGTGGTTCCCAAACCCGAGGGGGCCATCTCGAAACCGGAGATGGCCCAGGGTCAGTCGGGGTGCGAGGGATATGCTCTATGGGCAACCTTACACCCGGCGTCTGTAGACCCGAGACGGCGTGCGGTTTTAGTCGGTTCAAGCCCGACATAACCACCCCCGCTGGCCAGCGAAGCCATCCGAAGGGATTTCCGCACGAAAAAAAAAAGGTACTTTATGGTCCTGAGCGAAAGACCGAAATCCGAAGTAATTTCATGGTACCTTTTTTTTTTTTTTTTTTTTTTTCGTGCGGAAATCCCTTCGGATACCCCCCCGCGTGCCAGCGGGGGCGGTTATGTCGGGCTTGAACCGACTAAAACCGCACGCCGTCTCGGGTCTACAGACGCCGGGGTGTAAGGTTGCCCATAGAGCATATCCCTCGCACCCCGACTGACCCTGGGCCATCTCCGGTTTCGAGATGGCCCCCTCGGGTTTGGGAACCACGGTGTCCCCGTCTTGCCCCGGTTTGGGGGAGGGGCGCTAGTCGCCCCACCGTCCCGGCCTGCTTCTGCTGGGGTGACAGGTGGCCTCACCCGCCATGACACTTCTTTCGTACGTGTTTCGTGCGGGCCCGCAATTGGTTCATGTTGGTTCATGGTAGGCTTATAGAGTTGAAATTATAAATTTTAACGAGGCAACCATTTTGTGTACGCTCATCAGACGAGACCTTGGCGAAGTTTTGTATACAACAGGAAGTTTACTGTCCTTGTAGTGTTACTAGAGTAAAAGGTACAGGTATTACTTTCACAACTTGGAACTGGGTTACAAACGGTATTATTTGAATCTCCCCTTTTGGATGTAATCCTTTATGTTGAAAGTGATTTCTTAAATTTAAATAACAAGTTTCATTAAGTTGATTATAAGTATTTTGATCATTAATATATAGCGTCGGTAGCTTACTGGTTAACGAGTCCCGGGTTCGAATCCTGGCCATTGCCCTACCTACGTGATACCCACTCCTAGCACAAGCAATTTAGCTTAGCTGGAGCGGTTAGGGGGATATGAGTAATTTCGGTTACTAATATTCTTTACTAATAGGCTCGCCCCCTATTACATTGGGACCTAAACATAACTGGCGAATCGTGGGTGTGTAATACACCTCTGCCTACCCCTTCTGGGATACAAGCGTGAAGTTATGTTATGTAATATTCTTTGTAAAAATAGTATAGCCATAAATACACTCTCCCTATATCTCTGGTGGGTTAAGTAGAGGATCATTAACATTTCTCACTAACCAACAACCAATTATACTAACATTTAACATATATAATGATAACGGGAATTAACACAATCATGGTATGGGTATGTAATGAACCTTCAAATTTGCCTGATTTTCGACCAGGTTATACTAACCGCGGTCACAGGCTGACTGGCTCAGTGGCAGTGGTAAACGCCCTCCCTGATTTTCGAACAGGTTAAACTAACCGTGGTCACAGGCTGACTAGCTCAGTGATAGTGGTAAACACCCTCCCTGATTTTCGACCAGGTTATACTAACCGTGGTCACAGGCTCACTGGCTCAGTGGTAGTGGTAAACGCCTTTCCTGATTTTCGACCAGGTTATACTAACCGTGGTCACAGGCTCACTGGCTCAGTGGTAGTGGTAAACGCCTTTCCTGATTTTCGACCAGGTTATATTAACCGTGGTCACAGGCTGACTGGCTCAGTGGTAGTGGTAAACGCCTGCCCCGATTTTCGACCAGATTATATTAACCGTGGTCACAGCCTGACTGGCTCAGTGCTAAACGCTCTCCGCCATCGAGTTATCGAGGTAAAAGTGCGCGCGAATGAAAAACCTTCTACTTGACGGAATCGACGATGGTAGACGTATGGAGGGTGTGTACACTCTTAACACAAATTATTGAATTTTTCTGTTAAGTTTTAATAAATTACTTGTAGTGTTTTTACACAAATATTGCGCTTAAAAGGTGTGTAAGTGGTTTTAATAATTTATACTGTTAGAAAATTGTATATTGGGTGAGTCTGAATGTTGGAGTTATTTAAAAAAAAATACATGGGTTATATTAAATGAACGATTTCCAGCACCCGATTTATTTTTTTTGAACTCTTGGCTGTTTGTCTTTTTATCTGTTTGTCTGTTTGTTCGTAATGCGGTTTTTTGTCAAACCGCATTTAAAATACTATACTCTACATACTATAGATTTAGATTGGAAAAAGAGAACATCTAGGATGGGACTTGAACCCGCGCCCAGTTCCTTACTGGTTGCGTATTGAAGTCCCGTTCTAGATGTTCTCTTTTTCCAATTACGAATTGCTTCGAAATTTCATTGTATCATTGAGCTGAGTGAGACGAAGTCGAGCGAAAGCTCCTCATACCAGACTTCAGGATTTTCTTTGTCACAGGTCTCCTAAACTACTAATCCAATCAGAACCAAATTTGGCATGATTAAAGAGAGCAATCAGAGGAAGGTTTATGGATATATTTTGAAAAAATTAATGCTACCACAGAGGAATGATCACCGTTAAAAAAATTCCAGATGGAATTACATAATAACCGCTCGAGGCACTGTGACCAAACTTTACACGCTCAGAAAGCATGTCCAGAGTTGTGACTTTCAAAAAGAATTTTCAAAATCGAACTTGCCACCGAGGAATGATCACTGTTCAACATTTTCAAAATCTGGTTTCTCACTCAGCTCAACATTGCAAGCAGCGATTCGCCTTGCAGTCCTAGTTATTTTATTTATCATTTCTCATTATCTATTAAAAGGAGTAGTTTTCTGAATTTAGTAACATCAGTATATGAATACATTGCATTGCTATTTGATACCCGAGTTGCAGTAAAGTTTATTAATGTTATGCTGAAGTGCTTGGCAGACAGAACTCGAAGCCGCAACTTAAAGCATAACTCGAACATTGTTATCAAAACTTAAAGTGAATTAAATATGAGATGTTAAAGTTATTTTAAACTTAGTGTCAGTATTTGATTTGTAGATTGTTGGTTTATGCCCTGATATTTCATTATATTATAAGAAAAACAATTTTTATTGTCTCATAAAACATGTACATAACATTGATCCCTAGACCCCACACTAGGACTCCCTGTGTCGAGGGGTCTAGTCTTCTGCAATCGTTTACGAAAATAGAACGAACACCATTTTTTTTACGTGCGGTAATCCCTTCGGATACCCCCCCGCCGGCCAGCGGGGGCGATTATGTAGTGCATCGACTAAAACCGCACGGTGTCCTGCCCAAGTGTCCATTGCCGGGCACCCCGGGTAAGCCCTCGAAAGGATAACCCCAGGGTTACCGGCGGACTTTGGCCGCCACCACCGGCCTCGCCTGGTGGGGTCGGGTTTTATTCCGCGTCGGTGAGTTGGCAGGCGTGTGAAAGACACACGACACGCCTCCGCCACGGCCTGCTTCTAAGGACGGCGACTAAGATAATAACATAATAAGTTCCTTACATATGAAGAAATAGAAAGGTATTATATACGCGTTCATGCGTGTGTGCGTGTGTGTGTATGTGTGAGTGAGGATGTGTGTGTGTGTGAGGGTGCGTGTGTATGTGTATTATAACTAACTGTTGCCCGCGGCTTCTCCCGCGTGGAATTCTGATCTCGTTCCCGCTACCCATGGGACCCTTTTTCACCACCACAATCTATATAAGCTATACAATTCCACCATACATCCTTTTGTTATGTCTCAAAGTGTTTAGGCAGCGTTTTTGTTGGAAACTACCAGACGGTTTATTTTTTTCCGACACCTCCAACAAATATCATTATATTTTAGCCAATTTATACAAAAACTTGAAAAATTATATCCTAAATCCTTGAGAACGAATTGGTGAAAACAGTGAAAATATAAGTCGCGAACAGACAGACGTTTCAGATGACTTTGTTTTATAATATGTGGTTATAGTGATTATTAGCTAAAAACTTTGCCGCACCCGTAAAGGTGTAACTCGACTCTCCTGCATTTGATATGAGCCAAAAAAAAACATTTTTTTTGCGGCAGCATTATTTACTTGTATACATAATGCTTAGAGCAGGCGAGATAAGCAATAATCGCTTGAGTAGATTGGAGACCTGAAAAAGGTAGCTGTTCAGATGAGAAAGGTGGAAGATTGAGCGCTATAAGGTATACGCTTTTATAACAAATTGCCTGAATCGGTCCTTGGTATGCCTAACAATAAATTTAAAACCTTTGTTAAGACCACCTTATGTAAAAAAGCATACTATAGGACAGATGATTATCTTAAAGACAAAAATGTCTGGTTTGAGCATGGCGCAGGCTCCTCCTAAAATGCTAAAATGTTACAACTACAGCATAATATTGTAGTGGGCACGCGACCTTTTTACCATATTTTAACTTTTTTCAATTATTTGAACGTTTAACTTGGGTTAAATTTTATTATAACGTTTTTTATTATATACCTTTATTTATCTTGACACGAGACAAAAATGTACATTCGTCCATATTTAGTCTTAAGAAATCACTATTATATGCTGACGTCTCGAAAATGCCGCAGTGGAGTTTGTTGCGCCGTTTCTTCTCCACTAGCGCCTAGGAAGCGGTGGTAAACTTAGTATTAAGCAATTATTGACGTCAAAAAGATGTAATTACGTTGCACTATTTTGAAAAATCAAGACTTTGACTTTGGCTATCGTGCGCATTGTAAGAAGCATATTTCCAGCAGTGGATTCTAATTGATTGATTATAAACATAATATTGTGTTCAGAATGATTACCGAAATCAAGCGCATGTGATATTGAATTTATTAAAGAGCCGCCGATAGAGGTGCACAAATTCCGCAAGTATCTCAGGTGCAAACTTTGTAGTAAACTCAACTGTCAAGCGTTATACTGACGTGCAAAGTTCGGATACGAACAAAGTTGTATATAGCCGATACGGATTACATGCATAGTTTCAATTCGGAATAGTTTATTGCAATAAAGAAATTTGGAAACTTTGCACTATTTGTTTACTGGTTAAATGGAATGTAAAGTTTTACATTATTGAGCTGAGTGAGACGAAGTCGAGAGAAAGCTCCTCATACCAGACTTCAGGATTTTCTTTGTCACAGGTCTCCTCCTAAACTACTAATCCAATCAGAACCAAATTTGGCATGATTAAAGAGGTCAATCAGAGGAAGGTTTATGGATATATTTTGAAAAAATTAATGCTACCACAGAGGAATGATCACTGTTAAAAAAATTCCAGATGGAATTACATAATAGCCGCTCGAGACACTGTGACCAAACTTTACACGCTCAGAAAGCATGTCCAGAGTTGTGACTTTCAAAAAGAATTTTCAAAATCGGACTTGCCACGGAGGAATGATCACTGTTCAAAATTTTCAAAATCTGATTCACGATGTCTCACTCAGCTCAACATTGCAAGCAGCGATTCGCCTTGCAGACCTAGTATAAGAAGAGTACTCATCCCCACACTTATGTATGGTAGTGAATATTGGGTGTAGCAGAAGGAAAATAAAAGTAAGCTGAATGCTGTTGAAATGAGAAGTATAGCTGGAGTGACCCTGATGGACCGAGTGAGGAACTGCGTGATAAGGTACGTTGTGGTATGGCAGAAGATATAGTGATCAATATAGAGAAAGGGATGCTTAGATGGTTCGGTCATGTAGAGAGGAAGGATGAAAGGAGATTAACGAGACAGATTAATGAGGCGAGGGTTACTGGGTAGCCCAGTAAAGGTTGACCTAGGCGTTCGTATGCCAATCAGATTGAGGACGTTTTGAAGAAGGGCTAGGTCAGAAGTATCCGTAACCGGCGTGCATGTATGATAAGAGTTATGAAAGTGGAAGAAGCGAAAGGCGTATGCCAAAAAGATGTTGTCTCTACCTACCCATATGGGAAAGACGCGTGACTATATGTATGTATGGCGGGGAGGGGGGGGGGGGCAACAAAATCCTCAGGGCCCAAGCCAACCTCACGTGCATGTCGGTACGCCTGCTGATCAACGGATGAGACTCTGGGGAAGGTTGTCCTCTCAGGTTTGGGATGTCAGACGCCAGTTGCTACTATAAAAGTCAAGTTAAGGCAAATCTACTGGTGGTAGAAATTTGATGACACAAATATGTCACAAAATTCGCAATCGTGCACGGTGGTAATTTTGGTTTGATTGCGTTCAGGGGTCAGCAAGTGCATAGCCGGGCAGGGGGATTGTGGTCGCAGCACTAGTGGGACCGGTGGGTGTCACGCGGTGCTGCGACGACAATCCTCTTCTGATGAGGCCGTCAAGCTGAGTGCCACCATTGTTAACATGGTACGTGTATGTAATGGTGACCCTCTTTCCTGAGACTTTACCTTCAGTTTACCAGCAGGCGAGGTGAAGTCAAATTGACATGTTCTACTATAAAAAAAAAACTAGAGACAGGGTAGGAGAGCCTGTGTGTGCTTTCTCTTGATTTCCCTTATCTAGAAAGAAAGAAATGAACTTTTATTTGGTGCAAGTAGGTTACAGTAATTACTTATTACTAGTATATGCAAGTAGGTTACAGTAATTACTTATTACTAGTATATGCAAGTAGGTTACAGTAATTACTTATTACTAGTATATATATTAGTAATAAGTAATTACTGTAACCTACTTGCACCAAATAAAAGTTTATTTCTTACTACTAGTATATATACTAATAATTAATTATTACTAGTATATATACTAGTAATAAGTAATTACTGTAACCTACTTGCACCAAATAAAAGTTTATTTATTTATATAATATATCGCTTTATTTATTTAATATATATTATTGTGTGCCTAACGGTTGCGTCAAATGGGTGTCCCTGTTAATAACGGTAGATGGCTCCAGCATCGCCCCGAGATTCATAATATATCGGAGATTCCGAGTATTCCACTGTAAGGGACTGGTCGTACGTTCAAGTCCCTGTCTGGATGTTCACATTTCCCGAAACAAAGGAAAGGGGATGGGAAAGGAGTTTGGGAGGGAATGGGAAAGGATTTTCGGAGGGGATGGGAAAGGAGTTTGGGCTCTGGCACTCTCACTCACCAAACGGAACGCAACAGTTCAAATACTGTTACTTGGCGTCGATATTCTGTGAGAGGGTGGTGCTTCCCCGGTCGAGTCGGCCCATTCATGCAACGGCCAAAATTACTGTTGCTTGACTCTACCACTCTAAATCTAGCATCCTGTTTATATTAGAAAGTGAAAGTTTGATAAGACGTTTGTTACTCTATTACGCTCAAACGGCTGTAGCTCGAATGGATCTGGCTGAAATTTACAAGTATAGGTTATAATCTAAAATAACACAATAAATATCACATAATCTACTTTTTAGCCCTGTGTGGCAACATAAGATTAACTTTTTTAGTTTTAATATTTTGGCAACATTGTCACTGCCTTTATAGTGACGTTTCGTAAAATAAACGTGTATCACACTGACTCCAGTGATTTTATTTAATTGAACTAGAACCAGGACACTATCCCTTCAACACACACTCGCCACACTCGCTCCAACACCTCGGTTTTCCCTAGGTAGGGCCCAACATAGGTTTCCATGAGTTGTGAGAACGGGATCAGAATTCCACGCGGACGGAGTCACGGGGAGCAGCTAGTAACACATAATTCAAAGATAGTCACGCAATTTTTAAAGTATTCCGATCCCTTGTAACGGTTGAGCGGCCGGTCGTGCCCCTGGGACGCAAACAAATTGAAAATTCGATAGAACATGCTCTACAGATACACAATTGGATACAAGGCACTTGTTCCTAACCAATTCTTTATACAGACAGCTTTATGTTATGCTAGCTATGCGCTCTGGTTCCGCGCGGGTTCCATTTGATTACCCGTTCTTTGATTATGCATTACTGGCTAAGGGCCGCGGCTACGCCTGCACAATATCAGTTTTCGTATTTTTGTTATATCTCTAATATTTATTATAGTACTAGTTGAAGTCTATCCCGCTTCCCATAGGAACTTATTGCTGAGATAATAGTCTAAAATAGCCTATGATCTATTTCAGACTTTAATCTATCCCTGTACCAAATTTCAGCCAGATCCGTTCAGCCCACCAGATGGTGGGCTGAACGGATCTGGCTAAGTGTGTAAGGACAGAAGCAGATGCTTCTGTCCTTACACACTTCACGAGCTTCCTCTACTGTCTTAAAACTGTCATGCAAGCTCGCCGGTTTCGAGTGCTGTTGACCTGCCCTTTTTAACCGACTTCAAAAAGGAGGAGGTTCTATGTTCGTCTGTGTATATTTTTCTTTTTGAAGTGAAACTTCTTAGTCCCGTTGAGCAATTTCAATATGAGCGCTTTTTTGGGTGAAGAAAAATCATGGAACTGTCGTCATCATCACGTCCCGACCCGTCCTGTCACGCTTTTCATATTCAAAAATGGATGGAGGGAGGTAGGTAAAGAGGGAAGGAGGGAGGTAGATGTCGGGGAAGGGAGGGAGGTAGAGAGGGAGGCAGATAGTTTGGAAGGGAAGGAGGGAGGGAGGGATGTATGATGACGATAAAAAAACACGGTTAACTTTTCAAAATTTCATTTCTTTCGGCACTCCTGGAGTGCCACACACTTTTTTTTCAATACACTAATAATAAACAAACATCACCTAATTAAAAAAAAGTGAAACAAAATGAGATTGTTTACGTATTTTATTTCTCTGAAGCGCGAAGTTTAATTTTCAATGCTACACAGTAAGTCTATTAATTAGCGCTTCTCCAGTGAACTTTTTAATTCCACCTTGACAACTTTTTATAACTTAAGTCGAAATTATTTTAACGGAAATAAACATGGTATTGCTATGTAAATAGCTATGCCGATCGCGTACACTCAGTACAGTTGACTAAGAAAGATTTTGAAATGGAATACTTTTAATAAAAAAAAAAAAAAAAAAGGTGATTTACCCATTTTTGAGATACTACAAAACGAATTGAATTGGGGTTTTTAAGCTTTTCGTGGGGGTCTTGAGTTTTGGAAGTAAAATTTTCTGGGGGCTAAGACGGGTTACCCTGGTTGGCCATCCCGAAACCGGAGATGGCCCTGGGTCAGCCAGGGTGCGACGGAAATGCCTTATGGGGCCACCTTACACCCGCCGTCTGAAGACCCGAGACGGCGTGCAGTTTTAGTTGCTTCAAGTCCAGCATAACCTCCCTCGCTGGCCGGCGGGGGTAGTTTTCAGATGGGAAAAAACAATTGAATTCGCGATACTATCACCGTTACTGACACCTCTGTAAATATTTCCCGACGATTCAAAAATA
Organism: Cybosia mesomella; assembly: GCA_946251805.1. Lineage (NCBI taxonomy): Eukaryota > Metazoa > Arthropoda > Insecta > Lepidoptera > Erebidae > Cybosia > Cybosia mesomella. The sequence goes on from OX276410.1 coordinate 19,667,418, forward strand.
CACCTTATTAGTGTAACACCAGAGTTTAAACATGCGCGTAATTATCTACAGAGGTGAAAGGAGAATAGAAAGAGTAAGACTATAACAAAAAGAACGACAGAAAGGGAGAAAAGACAGCTAAATATCAGCATTCTTCACCTTCTTCTATTTTCTTTCTCGGTACTTTTCTAATCGAACCGCCATATATATTCGACTGCTACCTACGACAGGGAGCGCGACTCGATTCCCGCTCAGTGCAAATATTTGTATGCATGAATATTTCTATTTGCATTGGTCTGGGCGTTCCTATGTATAATATGTATGTATTTACAAAAAGAAAGTATATAAGTATGTTTATCCCATAACACAAGCTAGTTAAACTATGCTTACTTTGGGTCTAGAGAGCGCTGTGCAGAATGTCGTAGTTTTTTTTTTTTTTTTTTTTTAGGACACGTCAATTTGACTTCACCTCGCCTGATGGTAAGCTGAAGGTAAAGCCTTAGGAAAGAGGGTCACCATTACATACACGTATCATGTTAACAATGGTGGCACTCAGCTTGACGGCCTCATCAGAAGAGGATTGTCGTCGCAGCACCGCGTGACACCCACCGGTCCCACCAGTGCTGCGACCACAATCCCCCTGCCCGGCTATGCACTTGCTGACCCCTGAACGCAATCAAACCGAAATTTGATTACTATGGAGAGTTTTTCGCAATCGTGCACGGTAGTACCTACCCGGCCGAATTTTGTGACAAATTTGTGTCATCAAATTTCTACCACCAGTAAATGTCGTAGAATCAAACCTATGCAACATTTATCAAAACAACATTAGTTCAAAATAAATTATATAGATTCTCTTATAGAATAACGTGATGATATTAATCATCAAAAGTCATAAAGATTAAAACTCATAAAGTTTTTAATCAACTGTCTTCAGTTTCAGTTTCAAGTGTTTGTAGTTACTTTACTGCTCATCACCTTTTAGTTATAGCGTGATGATTTATAGTCCAGATATCGCCGAAATGTATGTATGCACATAACAACCGAACGACTGCACTGAGTTGGATAATTCCCTTTTCTTATGTTCGTTATTGTCTGGACAAGGTTTTTATGAAGGAAAAATTTAGGAAAGTATTTGGTATGGCACCTTGTTATATTATTTGCAGCGGGGCGAAGCCAGGGCGCACAGCTAGTTGGTAATAAAAGACAGACGAACAGATAAACAAACAACCAGACATTCTAGAAATCACATTTTCGGCTTCAGTATCGCTCCTAGAACACATACCATTTATTCTTTTGAAAATTCGGATACCGAATCCCCCGTCGGTCGATTAAAACCGCACACCGTCTCGGGTCTCCCTGCCGGGCATTAAGGTGGCCCATAAGGTATTTCCCTCGCACCACGGCTGACCCAGAGCCATCTCCGGTTTCGAGATGGCCTCCTCGGGTTTGGGAACCACGGTGTCCCCGTCTAGTCCCTGGAAAAAGGGGAGGCGTGCAGCGCGCCACCGCACCGGCCTGTATCTGCTAGAGTGACAGGCGGCTCCACCTGTCACCCCCAGACCTCCAACGCATGAATCGACTTCGCGCCTCTTGGGCTTTGCGGATCGGGAGAGACCTGAGTCTCTCACAGACCCGTTACACCGCCTCCTTCTAGAGCTATACTTGCTGACAGAAGGATGCGGCGGCAGCCCACGCGCTCGCGCTTCGCATTATTGCTCCTAGCAAGACGCTGAGTGAGAGGAGTCCTACTCCGAGGGCCGCCACGCGGGCCCTTATCGGCGCCTCCCACGCCGGGCACTCCGTCAGCGTGTGCAGCCCTGAGTCCTCGCTTGCATCACAATGATAGTTTGGCTTGGATCCTTTTTTTTTACGTCGTGAATCGACTAAAACCGCACGGTGTCCTCCCCAAGTGTCCGTTGCCGGGCACCTCGAAAGGATAACCCTAAATATTTTCATGAGGCCCCATATACCCAGATTTTATGAAGTAGCAAATAGCTGAATGCTGCGTTCGTAGAATCGAAATAATTATTAGATACTTTTTTTTCTACTTGCCGAGTAACAGATTGCAGAACAATATCTAAAAAATAAACATATAAATTTATCCCCGTGAAATTCAGAAGCAAATATTGGAATACACAAATTCGATTTCAGAAACAAACCCTCCACACCGCTTAGAAACACCTTGGGATATTAACATACAAAATAAGTTAACTTTCTTATCGGCGATAGCAGTAGCGGGTTATAAATCAAGGTATTTAGGGGGAGAAAAGGGGGGTGGGGAAGATTTATGTGTCTATTAAGAATGGAATCATCTTGATTGACATCTCTGTTGAAGGGCCGTTTCATTGAAACGGGTAAGATATGTAAATTCATTCTTCGTTCTGGTTTGTAGACAAAGTAAGAATAAAAATTGAATTCCGAGATGGAGTTATTTTGATAGGGTTAAAAAACATTGGCAGATTCCGGTACATGATTTTAGTTGAAGTAATTACATACATACATACATAACTTCACGCCTGTATCCTCGAAGGGGTAGGCAGAGGTGTATTAAACACCCACAATTCGCCAGTTATGTCTAGGTCCCAATGTAATAGGGCGCGAGCCTATTGCCATCTACCGGGCACATTACTTAGCGAGCGATAATCAACATTTGTAATACACACAACTCTCCGAAAAGTCAGAGGTGTGTACCGGGGTGACTGAGGATCGAACTCGAGACCTCGTCTCGGCAGTCCGTTACGTACACAACTGGGCTATCGCCGCTTTTTTTTTGAAGTAATTAGAAGACAAAAATATCTAAAATAATTAAGAATTCATTCTTGAGGAATATCATACTAGAATATTCAGTGAATTAATTTTAAAAATAAATAGAGATCCTACTATCATACTAATATTGTAAATGTGAAAGTTTGTGAAGATGTTTGTTACTCAATCACGCTCAAACGGCTGAACAGATCTGGCTGTACACGGATATTTTATAGTCTAGAATAACACATAGGCTATTTCTATTCAATTCTTTCAATAGGCTTACATGGTTCGGCAACATGACTAAATTTCCACGCCTGTAAAGCCGCAGGCAACAGCTAGCCTATAAATAATTGAACATCCAGAGTTTACTTAACCGCGCGGCTTTCATCGGTCAGTAAATAACTGTAATTGATTCAATGAAATATATCTCACCCGGCTTTGTTTGAACACAAACGTTTAAACCGCCATCTATGTTTTGTTTTCATATTTGATTTACGTGTTTGAATCCTTTGTGTACTTTGGCATTTCGATAATGCTCGTTACAATATGAACTGATTTGCCTTTATATCACCTAAATTTACATACATACATACATATGACCTCTGTGGCGTAGCGGTAGAGCTTTCGACTAATAAGTCAGAGGTCGCGGGTTCGATTCCCTCTCATTGCAAATATGTATATTTGCATTTGTCTGGGTGTTTCTATGCATAATATGTATTTATTTTCAAACAAAAGTATTTAAGTATGTTAATCCGCCTTCTAGAACCCATATGACAAGCTCTGCTTAGTTTGAGTCTAGATGGCGCTGTGTAATATTTCCTAGAATATTTATTTATTTAATATATATATATATATATATACTCCGCCTTTTTCTTTCCAAGGTAGAAAGAGACAACAGCCTCCCCATCTGCTTACTCCACACCTACTGCGCAATGACCGCATCTCAACTGTATTCACTCTACTATCATGATTTTTCTGCCTTAGCTTTGCACGCCGTCTCGGGTCTATAGACGCTGGGGTGTAAGGTTGCCCATAGAGCATATCCCTCGCACCCCGACTGACCCTGGGCCATCACCGGTTTCGAGATGGCCCCCTCGGGTTTGGGAACCACGGTGTCCCTGTCTTGCCCCGGTTTGGGGGAGGGGCGCTAGTTGCCCCACCGTCCCGGCCTGCTTCTGCTGGGGTGACAGGCGGCCTCACCTGCCATTACTGCCGTACCTACCCAACAAATATCCAAACATCTCCACAAACTTTCACATTCATAATATTAAGTAGGAATAGAATTAATACCTGCAAAATTACAAGCTAGCAAACGCTCTAGTATGTTCTATTTTAATGAAAAAGTGCCTTGTGATATCAGACCAAAATATAGGTCCACCTACCTTTTGAGGGAAATGTTATATTCTATAGATATTCCGTGGTATAAAGTGATCATGACGTGGAAGATCCTTCCACGTCATGATCACTTTATTAGACAGTATTATTATATTTTAAATAGGTATTCCCATTTATTTTACAGAAAATACATAAAACGCAAACATCAGCTTTGCTCATACTTTATAAGATAACTTGTAGTTAAACCCAAGCAGTATAAAAAACCTTGCTACAAACTAAATCATTCGGTAATACATGCAAGGTCCATCTAAATTGTAATTCTAGCATACTCGCTGGTTCAAAACGGTTCAACGAGTATTCACTGAACCTTTTTTTCGTGTGGATATCCCCCTGGTGTCCAGCCAGCGCGGGTGGTTATGCCAGAATCGAACCGACTAAAACCGCACGCTGTCTTAGGTCTTCAGAAGCCGGGGTGTAAGGTGGCCCACAAGGTATTACCCTAGTAATATAATACAATATATTATACTCGCTGAACCTAGTAATCGATTGGAGGCCTGACCCTTCTTGTATCCAATACATCAATGTTATTTATTATGCGTCGTCCGATCGTCCAAGCCGACTGTATTATCTGGCTTCAGAGTGTAACCAACTATTTGTAATGGTTCTGTATACAAAGTTCAATGCTCCATACATTTATTGCACACCATAACGTCTATTTTTTGACTGACTTTCAAGAAGGAGGAAGGTTCTCAATTGTTGGAATCTTTTTTTTTTATGTACGTTCTCCGATTAATATTTCATTAAATTATTTGAAAAAAAAACTTACAACTACTACAGAGTGATGAAAAAAATTAGGTGTACGTACCTTATTTTTTTCGTGCGGAAATCCAGCGGGGCGGGTAGTGTCGGATATGGCCTAAAATCAGTCGGAGTGCGTGGGAAATACCTTATGGGCAACCTTACACCCGGCGTTTCTAGAGCCAAGACGGCGTGCGGTTTTAGTCGGATCAAGTCCGACATAACCACCCCCGGCAGGGCTATCCGAGGGGATTTCCGCACTTAAAGAAAAAAAAGGCAGTATAATTCAGCGACGCTGCGGGAGACAGAGCTATACACCGTGTATAGTTTCATCTCTCTCTCTCTGTTTCGCTGCTCAAAACTGAACTGTTATTAGCGCGTCATGGTTATCCCGCAGATAATAGTGAGAGCAAAATGTCCTTTTTGAAAGTTTAGTTACTAAGTATTGTAGAATTCTTACAAAAGACATTGTATTGTCCTTTAGGAGCCATAGTTCTTCCAGTTCATCGTCGTAGTTGATCAATCACAAGTCGAAAGATATGGTTTTTGCCTACCCCAATGGTGAAGAAGTCTGATTGGATTTAACTGGATTTAATGGATAAAGCCAATGCTAATAGTTGTGAAAATGGGCCCCTTGAAATTGTTCTAAGTGCTCTAATTATTGCCTAATTTTCTGTTCTGTATCACCATCCAGTCCATATTTGTAAGGAAATCAGGTTACTCTTCATGGCAATCTTCTGCAGATTTACGCTATCCAACTTTGACTTTTATCTCAGCCATAAATCGAACGGACAATCTTACACAGTAGCGCATTGTGGTTAAAGGCGTAAATTAGGAAGTAAATTCTTAGCTTGTCTTAAAACATTACTGCCAAAACAGGTGTAAGAAACGTTCAAACGCAATGCTCTGCCCACCCCCCTTAGGGCCTAACTTTGATGAATAAATAATCCGAGTAATCTTAACAAGACGTTTTTCATTCTAAGTACGGTACCCTAAGATAAAGCTTTTTGGTGTATTGCGTTTTTACTTCGACATTGAGAAGAAGATTAATTTAAGCTCTTTAACTAATATTTTTAGTACGTTTAATGTGAAAATATAATGTAGCTCTTGTTTTAGGCTAGGCGATTAAGGGTCTCAAGGGATTCTATATCTAACAGTATTTTTATTAAGGTGTCACAAAATTAGGTCTCTGAATTTGGTGAGATGACTTGGTATCGACAAAATATGTATTTGAAACAAAAAAATATCGGGTAAAATAAAATAAAAAATATTTAAAAAAAAAAAAAATGTAAATAAAAGACACCACCAGCGACCAGCGTCACGTGACGCGACGAGTACACGTGACGCTGGTCGCGATTTAGTATCGCGGATAGTATCCTCGCAGTATTCTCCAAGCGGATGTGTGGGAAATATCTAAATCACGACCAGCGTCACGTGTGCTCGTTACTGGTGGTGTTTTTTTTCATTTTTTTATTTTTATATTTTTTATAAATTTTTTTTACCATACATATACCCTATGTTATACCCTACCCATATTTTACCCGATATTTTATTTTGTTTCAAATACATATTTTGTCGATACCAAGGTCATCTCACCAAATTCAGAGACCTAATTTTGTGACACCTTATATAATACTTATATATTTAATATAATTTTGTGGTACCTTTTTATTCGTGTGGATATCCTCTCGGATATCCCCGCCGGCTGCGGGAGCGGTTATGTCGGGCTTAAACCGACTAAAACTGCACGCCGTCTCGGGTCTTCAGACGCCGGGGTGTAAGGTTGCCCATAAACTTTGACTTCTGGGGAATATTAATCTAACTATACGTCAATTATTGGTACATGTATTCCAATCGAAAAAAAAAGGTTTGTAAATATTTTAGTGTTTATCAACTTTTGTCGTTGACTGTACCTTAGACCTTACGTAGCATTATACCTACGGCGTAGAACTTCAAAGCTACGAGATCTTCGAGAAAATCTAAGATCTAATCTAAGCTTTCAATTTCCTTGTAATATTAAGTAATCTATTGATTTTGAATATATATTCCTATCATTTACGTACGTATCATTTATGTAAGAACATTATTTATAGAAAAACTTTTCCCAACTGAAATAGGCCCGCTCGACAGGGCTCGACCTAGATAAATCTATCTTCTCAATTAATCCTACTTCATACTACAAATGGCGTACGTAACGGACTGCTGAAACGAGGTCTCGAGTTCGATCACCAGTTGCCCCGGGCAACACCTCTGACTTTTCGTAGTTATGTGTGCATTAATGAATGTTAATTATCGCTCGCTTAATAATGTGCCCGGTAGATGGCAATAGGCTCGCCCACTATTACATTGGTACCTTAACATAACTGGCGAATCGTGGGTGTGTAATACATATCTCTGCCTACCCCTTCGGGGGATACAGGCGTGAAGTTATGTTATGATTTTGTTTATTAGTGACTCAATCACGAAAAAACTTTGAAATAGATTTGACTGATCATCTTTAACATCTTAGCATTGTTCACGTTTCCAAGGGTTTCACCTCGGACCTGGGGCCGGCTTACCACCTCTGCTCTTTTTGGATTGGCATACAGTCCCCAACTCAGCGGTTCCGTGCTTCCTTTCTTTGCCGCACGATAAAGAGCTGGAATGCTCTGCCCGCGCACGTGTTCCCTTCTTCTTACAACCCGGAGTTCTTAAAGCGGGGCGTGAAAATGCATCTCTTGAGGCCGTCAAGATAGGGGCTACCATTTTTAGGATCTGCTGCTGACATCTGAGATGGTGGCCCATATCTTCTGGACTTCACCCTAGCTTCTCACCATCCAGCGGGGTGCAGTCAATTGACGGAACGAACATATAAAAAACACAAAAGAATTCATTGGGAGTGACTGCCATGTAAGTTTACAACTCCGACAAGTAAGCCTGCGTCAGAGCCTCGTCTGTAAGTTAATCAGCAGGTCCGAGGGGGCCATCTCGAAACCGGAGATGGCCCAGGGTCAGTCGGGGTGCGAGGGATATGCTCTATGGGCAACCTTACACCCCGGCGTCTGCAGACCTGAGACGGCCTGCGGTTTTAGTCGGTTCAAGCCCGACATAACCGCCCCCGCTGGCCGGCGGGAGGGTATCCGAGGGGATTTCCGCACGAAAAAAAAAAAAAAAAAAGAGAGTTTGTCTTGGGCTCCAAAGATCTCCTCTTCTCATAGTGATTTTACAGATGCTTCCAAAATTTGCATTTGGGAGTCCGGAGTCTGCTTATATTAATATTGGTATGTCGACTTTTCCGGGAGCGACTGCCGTTTGAAGGTGAGCCCTGAGAAAAAAGCCTGCGCCAGAGTTTACAAAGTGTATGATAAATAATAGATTTCTAAGTATCGAATTTTGACGGCCTCTGTGGCGTAGCGGTAGTGCATTCGACTGCTATGACAGGGGGCGCGGGTTCGATTCCCGCTCAGTTAAATATTTGTATGCATGAATACGTCTATTTGCATTGCTTCTATGTATAATTTGTATGTATTTACAAAAAAAAAGTTTTTTTTTTATTTAAAAGAATATTAGTAACCGAAATTACTAATATTCCCCCTAACCCCTCCAGCTAAGCTAAATTGCTTGTGTTAGGAGTGGGTTCACGTCGGTAGTGTAATGGCCAGGATTCAAACCCGCGACCTCTCGATCGTAGGGTCGACTCCTTAACCACTAAGCTACCGACGCTTCAAAGTATGTTTATCCGCATTCTGGAACCAATAACACAAGCTAGTTAAACTATGCTTACTTTGGGTCTAGAAAGCGCTGTGTAGAATGTCGTAGAATATTTATAGAATATTTATCGAACCAGAGACAACTTTGTACGAAAACTTTCAAACAAAACATTGTTCGAGTCGACACGGCTATAACTTATGTTGTACTAGTTCCATTCTCTTGTGAACACGCTGTGTAGCTGTACAGCCTGTTCAGTTTGTTAACTATGTCATCGGACTACTTCATAACTTAGTTGTTTGAGAATAGCTGATAGCTGATAAAATACTTGATATCAATTAATCTTATATTCTGATCATAATTATTTACCTGAGACATCAAAAAGTTCAAATCTATAGACATAATCCTAATTTTTACTACGTTACTAGCTGTTACCCGTGGCTCCACCCGCGAGATACTGTTCACCTAGGCGTATATAAAATAGCCTATCATCTAGTAACCAACTATGCATTAAAAAATTTGATAAGAATTGGTCAAGCCGTTTCGGAGGAGTTCGCCAACAAACACTTTCTACACCTTTCTACCATGGTGAGTGTTCTGATGAGCTCTTTTGATTAATTTCATTCTCGAAAACTGGTCAAGTGCGAATCGAACTTGTGCACGAAGGGTTACGTACCATTTTCTATAAAGAAACGAATAAATTCAATTTTCAACTTTTTATTTTTTGGAATTTTTCCTTTATTTGTACTGTAAGACCCTGTTTTTTACTAAATTTCGTGATTCTAGGTCAATGAGAACTACCATATAGGTTTTCGACCCAAAACCTATAGGGTACTTCTGGTTGACCTAGAATTGTCACAAGTAAATAAACAAATTGAATTCCTGAGTCGAGCTCAGCCGAATACAAGGGATTTTCTTTTATTTTATCTTGAAATTTTTTTTTTTTTTATCTTGCAATGGTTCACCTCAGCACGAATCTATTACCGAAAACAGCAACTCGATAGCTCATCTCCTTCATACCCAAAACCGTGACAGAAAATTTCCAATGACGACGTCGACTACAACTCGATAGCAATAGGGCTTTTCTAAAGAAAATCCCTAAAAATTGCGACAAATGAAAAACGTTGAAAATTTGGGTATACTTACAAGTTTTCGCGAAAATCTAAATTCACCCATATTTTTTTATCGTGTTGACTCAGGACTCTGATTTTTACACAGCTAATTGGGATTATAGACTTACATAATAAGACTCACCTAGGTGTTCCACGGATAGTTTTTGTGCCCGTAGTTCACCTAAAAGGTGTTCCACGGTTAACTAGAACAAAGTTTTGTACCCGTGGTTCACCTAATAAGTATTTTACGGATAACTTGTGTCATGGACTACCACGAAGGTTTCTATTTATTACTAAAAAATGAAACATAGGTAAAACGGCGGTGTGAAACTAGTTACCTACATTTACACCAATACTATACATACTGAGGAAAGATTTATATTTTTGGACTTTGTATTTTTGTATGTAACGAATTAACATAAAAACTACTGGACCGCTTTTAAAAAATATTTTATCATTAGAAAGCTACTGTGGAGGAACGGAGTGTGAAGTTCCTCCAACACAAAAGGGAGGATCCTCCGACCAGGCAAAGTGATCACGCCTGGCGGGCCGCGGCCCAACGGTTGTCGTTGGGATGTTGTATTGTATGTTATACCAGCGCACGAACTTCACTTTCGCGATTCAGGATTGGTAGTGACGTAATAGTTTCGAAGTGGTTCGAGTTGTTGTTGCTAGATGGCGCTGGGTATATGTGGTGTCACCACACTACATTATCATTGAGTAATATAGTAATATAGTAGTAATATAGGCTGTAGGTAGGCTATACAGGAGATATGGCCAAAAAACCATAACCTACAAACGCTCGGGACCGCCCGCGCGGTTGTCGGCCATCAGAGCTGGTATAAAAATATATTAAAGATATGAAAAATACCTCTGCTTCATTCCATAGCACCATTCATTGCAAATCGTGCCGATCTGAAAAATTCCGATTGGCACATGATACGAATTTTTCAGAGCGGAATAACGTACATCTTCAGGTTAATTTTCACATTTTCATTGCATACGAGTCTAGCACGAACAGATAAGTTGAATCGGGAAAGTACCATGCTTTTACTTAAACTTTAAGTAGTAGTATGATATATATTCAATTTCGGTTTGATTGCGTTCAGGGGTCAGCAAGTGCATAGCCGGGCAGGGAGATTGTGGTCGCAGCACTAGTGGGACCAGTGGATGTCACGCGGTGCTGCGACGACAATCCTCTTCTGATGAGGCCGTCAAGCTGAGTGCCACCATTGTTAACATGGTACGTGTATGTAATGGTGACCCTCTTTCCTGAGACTTTACCTTTAGCTTACCATCAGGCGAAGTGAAGTCAAATTGACGTGTCCTAAATATAAAAAAAAAAAAATATAAAGAAATAAATATTCAGTCACCATTCTACCATTCCAAATGGCCACAATTCCAGATGTTGTCATTCTTATAATGGTCGATGGATGCTTTTTCACGCCAAGCTTAGAGAACCCGGGATTGTTAGAATAATATTAATAATAATATTATTCTAACAATCCTTAGAATTTAGCACCCGGAATTGTTAGAATAATATTAATAATAATATTATTCTAACAATCCTTAGAATTTAGCACCCGGAATTGTTAGAATAATATTAATAATAATATTATTCTAACAATCCCGGGTTCTTTAATCTTGGCGTGAAAAAGCATCCATCGACCATTATAAGAATGACAACATCTGGAATTCTGGCCATTTGGAATGGTGGAATGGTGACTTCACCTTAACTTGTTACCATCCAGCGGGGTGCAGTTAATTGACGGACAAAGTATATATAAAAAAAACGCAAAAAAAATCACACATCTGCATTTAGACCTAAGAACTAAGCATAACTTGTTTTATAAGTTCTAGAATACGGGTAAACATGAAGTTATGTTATGGTGCTTTAGGAGGCCACGCGAAGTTTTCTGCTTAGGGATAATTTTGAAGGCAGTTTTATAGAGAAAATTATCTTTTAGTGCATGGATTATTTTATGGTTTAATTTAGATCTAGACATAAATAGAATTTAGTATATCAAAGTCCAACCCCGAATGTATGATAGTGTCTCAGTAAAGTGTACCACAAAAATGCATATATAAATAAATAAATAAATAAATAATAAATATTCTAGGACAAAATGCACAACGCCATCTAGACCCAAACTAAGCAGAGCTTGTCATATGGGTTCTAGAATGCGGATAAACATACTTAAATACTTTTTTTTGTAAACAAAATACATATTATACATAGAAACACCCAGACTAATGCAAAGGTACATATTTGCAGGGGTGCGACTGGTTGGATCACCTCCAAGTTTGGTGCATCCTGGGCAACGTGGGCGATGACGCATCATTGATTGTTCCTCTGGAGTAGCTGGCGTCAACGTCAACGGCCAAGAGTCTGACCAACCGGCCCTTTTCAGGGCCAGCTGACTCCATTGCACGAGGGGGTCGGGGCATGGCGGGCCTGCAAGGCCCGCGGGAAGGGGTGGTCGCTCCAGGTATCCCTCTGCTGTTATCAGAGGGGACACTGCGAATGGCCCAGGGTCAGTCGGAGTGCGAGGGATATGCTCTATGGGTAACCTTACACCCCGGCGTCTGTAGACCCGAGACGGCGTACGGTTTTAGTCGGTTCAAGCCCGACATAACCGCCCCCGCTGGTCGGTGGGGGGGTATCCGAAGGGATTTCCGCACAATAAAAAAAAAGGTACATATTTGCACTGAGCGGGAATCGTTTTTATTTTTATTGTGGAATAGGGATAGGGATCGCTTTGCTCACCCTGATAAAGCTTAAGAGTTTGTTTGAATGCGTTAATCTCTACCTTTGAAAATATAAATATTTTTTTTTATTTGATAGGTCAGTTTTAACGGAATCGTATTTAACACCACGCTATGAGTCTAAGAAATTCAGCAATAAGAAAATAAGTTTACAAGAACGCCGTCTGACCGCTCTGATAATCCAGCCATCGATGGGGCAATAGCTGGAGACCATGTGTAAGACTCACCCATTCGGTACTGGATGGGCTACCCAATAAACCCCATAATGTGTCATACTCTATGCATTGTCGGAGGAGGGGGGGGGGGGGCTTTCCATGCAGGAATATTTCTATGGCAGGCACGGCCACCTACACCGTTTAATTCTCGATTGGGTGAGGTCCAGGTGGGTGGAGGTCTGACCCCGTCGCGCAAGTACTCGCGCCTCCGCCACCTGACTCGCTAGCGGCTATTTAGATCAGCAAGGGGATCGCCCTGCCTGATTTTGGAATTCTTGTCTGATTGTTCACGATAGACGCAAAAACTAATAGAGGTTGTTTAATGCGGTTTTATCTATTAGAAATGCTTTGGTCAGACTTAAAATCTGGCGTAAAATGTTTGGTTGTAATCGGTTTGGTAAAACCGGATATATGACCAAAAATCAGCAGGCATCAGCTAGTTCACCAATAAAATAATATTATTTCAGCAATTTACTTCCTTACGAAATTACCTATTTCTGCAGAATTCAATATTTATATTATTGTACGGCATTACAATCAGTCTGTTTACTTATACCCTACATCAAATGGTGGGGGAATGAGGTAAATATTGGCCCCTATTGGCAGACTTCCTCGTAATAAAAATAATAGTTATATTATACTTTATTACTTTAGTTTGGCCTTGAAACCCGATTCCTGTAGTACCTACCTACAGTTCTGCAGAAAACTCATCGGAATTCCGTGTAAAAGTAACAATCTTTACACTAATATTTTTCAAGGAAAGATTTTTATTTTTGTATGTAACGAATAAACTTACAAACTACTGGACCGATTTCAAAAAATCTTTTACCGTTAGCAAGCTACATTATCATTGAGTAACATAGGTTATATTTATAACTAGAAAAAAATAGAGATCCTTAGAAATCCCTATTAAAACCAAGCCAAGGTGTAAAAAAATTAGTAATAAAATGTCTTTCATCGCATGCGCTGCAGGAATTATTGATGATCGAACAAAAAAGGTTCTACAATATTATAGAACATATCAATATATACAAAAAACTTCGTTATACCATATGTCCAACCATTTTCGTTATGTCACTATAACTACTTGTTACATTTTTAAAGTTGATAGAAATGCCGATCAAAAACAGACCATGTTATCCATACCTTTTTTTTTTTTTTTTTATCGTGCGGAAATCCCTTCGGATACCCCCCCGCCGGGCAGCGGGGGCGGTTATATCGGGCTTGCACCGACTAAAACCGCACGCCGTCTCGGGTCTTCAGACGCCGGGGTGTAAGATTACCCGTAGAGCATATCCCTCGCACCCCGGCTGACCCTGGGCCATCTCACCACTAACAGCATCGCTCATCCTGTCTCCTCTGAAAGCAGAGGAGTACGGAGAGCGATGTGTTCCCGCCACGTTGGGTATTGGCCGACGATCAATGCCAACCCTATGAAGTGGTGAAGGGGAAGCCATTGACCGCCGCCCAGGGTGTACCGGCCGCTCCGATTCCGTTCCCCCCGGACTGCAGCGGGATCGGAATCGGAGCGACACTCGAGGAGGTTACCCAACACACACCCCAATGTTATCCATACCTTCGTATTAAGTTTTATCCAAATAAATGATTTCATATTCAAGACTGTTTTAATACCTGTTCATTTCTTTTTGAATATTGAAATCGGACATTGCATTCAAAAGATATTAAGATATTAAAAATACGAAATAGCATCAACGCGGGCGGAGTCGAGGGCAAAAGCTAGTTACATACATACATACATACATAACTTCACGCCTGTATCCCCGGAGGGGTAGGCAGAGGTGTCGATTCGCTAGTTATGTTAAGGTCCCAATGTAATAGGGGGCGAGCCTATTGCCATCTAGCGGGCGCATTACTAAGCAAGCGATAATTAACATTTTTAAAACACACAACTACGAAAAGTCAGAGGTGTGTACCAAGGGCGACTGGGGATCGAACTCGAGACATCGTCTCGGCAGTCCGTTGCGTAAGCCACTGGGCTACCGCCGCTTATCATAATATTAAATATTAAATTACTATTCCCTTTATTAAACTTAAATACATATTAAATTATATTTTTAAATACATTCTATAATAAAAAAAAAACAAATATATTTAACAATATAAAAAATAGTGGCCCACGGGCATCGGGTACAGGGATCAAGCTACCGGTGGTTAGGGCTCCAGAGAGAGGAATCTCCTCACAATACGTGCCGTGTCGAGGAGCACTGCCTTCTGCATCAAGCCCTTGACCCAACTGCCTAACGCGAGCCTCTTGAGATGTTGATCGAGGCTCTTGGCAATCAGTCCGTGAACCGATACAACTATCGGAACAATAATCGCCGAATCCACACTCCACATGTGGACATGTGAGCCAACCTCGTGAGCCAAATCCAAACACTTTATTTGTTTTTCTTTTTCGACTTTCACAAGATTCTCGTCATGTGGAATGGTGATATCGATAATTATTGCGTGGCGCTCTGATCGATCAATCAACACTATATCAGGTTTATTGGCTACAATAGTCCTGTCAGTGGTTATAGATCGATCCCAGTACAACGTGATATGCCCATTTTCGAGAACTGCGTCGGGCACATACCTATAATACGGTACCTCTGATTCCACAAGTTTGTACTTTAGAGCAAGCTGTTGATGAACAATCCTGGCTACTTGGTTATGTCTATGCAAATATTCGCCGTTGGCAAGACGAGAACAACGAGAAATTATATGTCTAGGATTCTACCATTATTATTATTAATATAATATTAAATTAGCAAAAGCTAGTTATTATTATATTTTTTAAAGTTTTGTCTAACTTACAATGTATAGTATCAATCATCATTATCAACCTATTCTAGTCCACTGCTGGACATAGATCTCCCCTAATGAGCGCCATAGCGCCCTGTCTTCAGCTTGCCGCATCCAGCATCTGCCCGCAGTCTTTCGCAGATCGTCATCCCACCTGGCCGGAGGGCGTCCTACACTACGTTTGCCGAGTCGCAATCTCCACTCAAGAACACGTTTACCCCAGCGGTTGTCGGTTCTTCGCGAGATATGGCCGGCCCACTGCCACTTCAGCTTGCTTATTCTTTGAGCTATGTCGATAACCTTGGTTCTCTGTCGGATGTATTCGTTACGAATCCTATCCTTCAGAGAAACTCCGAGCATAGCTCTTTCCATAGCTCGCTGAGCGACTTTGAACTGGTGGACCAGCCCTACCGTGAGTGTCCACGTCTCAGCTCCGTATAGTATAGTATATTCGAGTCAAATAATGCAACTGAATTTTCAGACAGTTATCCTCAACAGATTGATATTAAAGTTTGCATTAACCTTTAGAGATCAATCCATTCCTATGTTGCCATGGAGCTGGTCTGATGAAGGAGTAAGAAGGATTCTAAACTAAGCAAAATAAACCTATCTAGTTTGGGTTCTTTTTTGTCTCTGCTAATGCTGTATATTGCTCTCAAGTGCTGAGTATTAATCCCTAGCTTTATTGCTCTCTAACAATAGCTAAATGTAACAGTTATTCAACGGAGGTACTGGTCCACACCCGAAAGACAACTTTCTTCTACGCTCGCCTCTGCCATCTTAATTTACTCATCATAAATTATGTGTAGGCCTGTGGGTGGCAGGTTAGGGCGCCTGTCACCTGTAGGGAGGGGGGGGGGGTATTAGAGGGGATTTCCACACGAAAAAAATAAAAAGGTACCTTTCTTTTTCGTGCGGAAATCCCTTCGGATACCCCCCCGCCGGCCAGCGGGGGCGGTTATGTCGGGCTTGAACCGACTAAAACCGCACGCCGTCTCGGGTCTAGAATAAAAAGGTACCTGTATTTATCATGCTTGAGCACGTGACTAAGATCAAACAATTAAATACACCTATTAAAAGTGATCTAGTTCTTAATCCCATTTAGAACCCCAATCGCGGTTAGGATTGGGGTTCTAAATGGGATTAAGAACTTTAGGAACCACGAAAGTTTGAAATTATTTAATTAATTAATTTAATAAATTATTTTAATAATTTGGACTCAAATTTAATTTAAATTTGGAACCAACGCTTCTTATTGTTTTAGAGAAATAACGAAGCGAATGATTTGTGCTTCTCTTAAACAGAGTGCCTCGATTTTTAACCGACTTCAAAAAAGAAGGAGGTTGTCAATTTACGAGCATTCGGATGAACATTAATTACCATTTGCCATATTATGAGGAATTTGGTCTAATGGAAATCTTACCACGTGTGGAGCAATTCCAACATTCCATTTTCGATTCGAACTCATTTCATATAAACTTTGCAGCATCTGAGTGAGATGCAGATAAAATATTGTGAAATGAACCTTTTTTTAAAAGGCTCCGGTTATCCCCCCCTCCCAGCCGGCCAGAGGGGGTGGTTATGTCAGATTCGAACCGACTAAAACCGCACACCGTCTCGGGTCTTCAGACCCCGAGGTGTATGGCGGCCCATAAGGCATTTCCCTCGCACCCCAGCTAACCCAGTCACATTATATTCTATATGACGTGGTAATTCAACAAAATAAAGGCTGAATATAAGGTCATGAATCTTTTAATAATTAAAATTAAGACGTAGGCTTTGATTCGAGTTACATACACAAAGAAGAAGCCTCCACCGCAACGGCCTTCCAAAAATTACATTGTTTTGGAAACGTTAACCTTATTTACACATTTCTCGTGGCCATAGTAAGCTTTAGAAATCAAATTATACCCACAATTAGAGACAATATCGTTGACTTGTCGCTTTTCTCTTGGGACTTGTAATTTTCGTATAAGTTTCATCTTCATTTCGCCCTTCGTCTAAGCCTGGAGCGTACCAAAACGTAGAATTATTAAATAAATGTTATGATTATAAGAAATTCAGACACCTCAGAATATTAACTTTATAAAAGATCTTTATAATAGGTCTTTACCTATGAAATTGCAGAAATTTTCTTACATATTCATGAGTTAGTTATTCCTGTAACTTAATAGCTATTTCTGTTATTTATATTTTGTTTGAAAGTTGATTTCAAGATTTTACAACTCTGTATTAAATTTTGTTTTTATTGGCCGCTTGATAAAGTACACAGTACTTCCTAAATGCTATCCATTTTGATGAAAAATTCCGTATTACTTAACAGCTGTCACTTTTCAAAAATGTAATAAAAGTTGTTGTTTTTTAGCTTAATGTTGTCTCATTCATACAAGAAAAATCATAAAATTTGGATTTGTCATTCCTAAAAAAAATGCAAAAATGTTAGTACTGAAAATTGGGTTTCCTCCAATTTCTTCAAGAAAAACGGCAATTTTTTTTATATCTCCGGTTTCGAGATGGCCCCCTCGGGTTTGTGAACCACGGTTTCCCCGTCTTGCCCCGGTTTGGGGGAGTGGTGCTAGTCGCCCCACCGTCCCACCCTGCTTCTGCTGGGGTGAAAGGTGGCCTTACTTGCCACCCCCAGGCCTGCGCTCATGGAGGACGGAGGTCGTTAAGCGACCTCCGGCGCCTGAGTCGCCTGCGACGCGCGGCGAGCTTGTTGAGGGCTCGGCGGGCCGGCAGAGTTCTAAATCTCTCTCGGGCGCTCCGCCATCTCCTTCGCGAGCATTACATGCTCGCAAAAGTATGTGGCGGCGGCCCACGCGCTCGCGCTCCGCACCATTGCTGCAATCATGCTGCCGAGCGAGAGGACTCCCACCCCGATGACTGCCTCGAGGTCACGCCTCAGCGCCTCCCACGCCGGGAATAATGGTCCTATAATTATTTTTGGTATCTTCAGAGAACAAAATTAACTTTTTGTGAATTTTATGTACTGCCAATGTAGCGTTATGTTTTTGCAGCGTAATCTTTAAAATTTATTAAATAATTGTCTTCACATTCTTAACGTTTTCTCCCTGTATTGTTGGTTTCTCTCCGAAAGACTTCTCAGAGGAGGTACCCACCCTTCATCAACGTTCATGTGTCATGGCTCCCCGCGATATAAACGTTAAAGCGGATTACTTACAATGTCACCTTAACCACATCCAATTTGCCTGATGAATGTGCTCGCAAAAACCTTTTATTGTTCCCTTAAGGACCATTACTAAGAGCCTAAGCACATACCGACGTTAATTTTCTTACTGAATATAACTATATGACTCATTTTGTATCTAATTAAGTTGACACAACCAGAATTCTGTTGGAAGCATATTGAACAGCATCTTGCGTTTCCACATTGAAATTTTGGAAGTATCGGTAGCTTAATGGTTAAGGAGTCAAAGTCAAAGTTAGAGTCAAAAACGATTTATTCTGTATAGACTATTAATACGGCACTTTCAAAACGTCAAAAAAATTAAACTAATGTTTGACAAATGGACCACCGTTTCGAAACAGGCCCTGTCCTGAGAAGACTCCGGCAAGAAACTCAGCGGGCTGTTTTTTTTGGTTTATTTACAAACATATTTACTTAACCTAATTACAATATTTCGTTTGAGTAGCATAGTGAGAGAGCAAACAGTTCATTTCCAAGCTTGTTTTTCGTCTAAATAGTCTTGAATTTTATAATAGCCTTTTTGGCAGAGTTTAGTATTAATTTGGCTTTTAAATTTATGAAGAGGAAGATTCTGCTAACATACAAAAGATTTTCAAAAATATATTGAGACACTGCAGTTAGAATGTTTATTTCTTTGAACTTTTCTCGGAGGGAGACTCTTGGGCCCAACTTATAAATTGCCCGCACAGCCCGCTTTTGCAATACAAAGATGGAGTCGGGCTAACGATCGAGAGGTCCCGGGTTTGCATCCGAGGCCTACAGTTCAGAGCCCGGGGTACACTCACAAATCATTTTTTATTGGTGTATTTGACTTTTCTTGGCATATTGGGGTGATTGCCATTTAACCTCTGGTACCAAACCATTCGTGCCCAACTTAACCTCACCTGCAAGCTGGCAACAGACGAGGCTGAGGCGCAGGCTTTCTTGCGCCCCAGTAAAGTCTACAAAACAAAGTATTTAAGAATATTTATCTGCATTCTAGAACCCATATTACCAGCTCTGCTTGTTTGGGTCTAGATGGCGTTGTTTAATTTGTCCTAGAATATTAAGATGCAAAAATATATCGCAGCATCCGCACGGTTAAATATGAGACCTTTCATCATATATTTAGCTAACTCTTTGATCATTCGTCTCGTAGAGAGTACGCTTTCCATCTTCTTTCATGTCATACCAAGATTAATACACTTGACAGATGAAGACTGTCTGTACGGTTGTTAAATAAAACATTCTAGTACAAGGTACTTGGTTGAAAACATTCGTTATAATAAATTAATTATGTATAAGGACCAAGGTATGTGTCGAGTGGAAAAAGGAACCCTCTGTTTTGGTCTTTTTAAACCGACTGCGCCAGCGAGGGTAATGTTTTACGCGCGTATGTATGTATGTATGCAGTTATTACCCCACTTTCCTCGCATAAGTATATATGTGGGTAGTTTTAACCCGACTGTGCCAGCGAGGGTAATGTTTTATGCGCGTATGTTTGTATGTAGTTTTAACCCGATTACGCCAGCGAGGGTAATGTTTTACGCGCGTATGTATTTATGTATGCAGTTATTACCCGATTTCGCCAGCGAGGAAAGTGTTTTACTCGCATAAGCATGTATCTGGGTAGTTTTAACCCGACTGCGCCAGCGAGGGTAATGTTTTACGCGCGTATGTATGTATGTAGTTTTAACCCGATTACGCCAGCGAGGGTAATGTTTTACGCGCGTATGTATGTATGTTTGCAGTTTTAACCCGACTGCGTCAGCAAGGGTAATGTTTTACGCGCGTATGTATGTATGTAGTTTTAACCCGATTACGCCAGCGAGGGTAATATTTTACGCGCGTATGTATGTATGTATGCAGTTATTACCCGACTTTGCCAGCGAGGAAAGTGTTTTACTCGCATAAGTATGTATGTGGGTAGTTTTAACCCGACTGCGCCAGCGAGGGTAATGTTTAACGCGCGTATGTATGTATGTAGTTTTAACCCGATTACGCCAGCGAGGGTAATATTTTACGCGCGTATGTATGTATGTAAGCAGTTATTACCCGACTTCGCTAGTGAGGAAAGTGTTTTACTCGCATACGTATGTATGTGGGTAGTTTTAACCCGACTGCGCCAGCGAGTGTAATGTTTTACGCGCGTATGTATGTATGTAGTTTTAACCCGATTACGCCAGCGAGGGTAATGTTTTACGCGCGTATGTATGTATGTTTGCAGTTTTAACCCGACTGCGCCAGCGAGGGTAATGTTTTACGCGCATATGTATGAATGTAATACTAAAATGTGAAAAAAATCTCTCTATGAGTACTATTATAAAATTGTAAATTAGTTTTGTCTATACAATGAAGATATTTAAAAAACATACTTGGTTTATATTAAATGAATGATTCTGAAAAGAAAAAAATATGTTTTTGAAATTGTTGTCTGTTTGTCTGTTTCTTCGCGATAAACGCAAAAAAATACTTAATGAATTCGTATGTGTTTTTTCTATTAGAAAAGTCTTAGTCAGACTTAAAATCTGCCATATGTTTGATTGCATCACAAAATAATACAAATAAGGTACCTACTTCAGTAATTAATCTACTAAAACTATTTGCCAGAAATTAATCGACGATTGATCAATTCGATATTGCTTTAAAGTAAACCCTTACAAATTGGGTCTCAATCAAAGGATATCATACATTTAGGCGTCGGTCGCTAAGACAGCGGCGGCGGGGCAGCACGGGGAGCGGTTCGTTTTAATGCATACATTTACATGGAACTCCCGAAGGCAGCAGCGCGGTGAGCGAGCGGCAAGCGGCGTACGAGCGATGCGTACCAATCTAGCAGTGCCCGCGAGTCTGCATTTTGTAGGAATTTACATCTTCTTTTGCCCACAATAAATCAAAATGTAGGAAGGAATTAGTATCAAAAAATGTTGTCATCGCTGTTTAGTATCTTTGTTTTCGAACGATATAATTCGAGAACAAAGATACAAATTTCTTGTAACACAACACTACGCTGCTTTAGCGCCGCTCGGTCTGCCCGCTGGCTTCGAGATCGGGTACAGCGTTGCCGCGCCGCTCCTTGCCCCGCCGCCGCTGGCTTCGTGACCGAGGCCTTAGGACTGTTGAATACATATTAAGTTTTAATTATACGAAGGTCTTACCAGTAACGTTATCCCTTCATTACAAATATTTGAAGAAGAGGAGAAAGATTAGGATAGCGAGCTCCGGGATCCAAAGGGGATCCTTTGAATGCAACCGGAATTAAAGCAATCATCATTAGCTTAAAAAAACACTAAAGTTTCACCATCATCTGCGCGTTAGTCCCTCTGAGGATCTCAACTTCCGGCCCAGGGTCTGCCTATCGGCATTTACTCCGTGCGATCTTCGGCATCCAAGACAGTGAAACCATTGACACACATGTTATATTCTATGACGCTGGGATGACGACCTCCGTGGCGTGGTGATAGAGCGTTCGATTCACGCTCAGTGCTAATATTTGTGTTCATGAGTATGTCTATTTGCATTGGTCTGGGTAATTTTATGTATAATATGTATGTCTTTATAAAAAAAATATGTATTGAATAAATAATTAAATATTCTACGACATTCTACACAGCGCTATTTAGACCCTAAGTAAGCATAGCTTAACTAGCAAATATATACATATTATACATAGAAAAACCAAAAACAAAAAAACGGAACCCTTTTAGATTCGTCATGTCTGTCTTTCTGTCCGTCCGTATGTCAAAGTCACTTTTTTCCGAAACCTTCTCATGGTTTCGGAAAAAAGTGGCTTTGACTATGCTGTTGAAACTTGGTAAGTAGATGTATTCTGTGAACCGCATTAGGATTTTCACACAAAAATACAAAAAAAAAACAATAAATTTTGGGAGCTCCCCATACTTAGAACTGAAACACAATTTTTTTTTCGTCTTACCCATACATGTGAGGTATCTATGGTATATAGGTCTTCAAAAATGATATTGAGGTTTCTAATATCATTTTTCTCTAAACTGAATACTTTGCGCGAGAGATACTTCCAAAGTGGCAAAATGTGTCCCCCCCCCTGTAACTTCTCAAATAAGAGAATGATAAAACTAAAAAAAATATATGATGGACATTACCATGTAAACTTCCACCGAAAATTGGTTTGAACAAGATCTAGCAAGTAATTTTTTTTTTATACGTCATAAATCGTAAAACGCAATTCACCTTTCATTCAATCAACTCAAATATAAAATTTAAAAAAATGCATTATTATGTTACTTACTGCTACGGAACCCTTCGTGGGCGAGTCCGACTCGCACTTGGCCGCTTTTTTTTGTTATGAACTGCTTATCTAGTATACATAAACGTAATTGATTTATTAATTGTACAATTTTTGAGGTTTTGCCACTCAAACTACTTTGATAATACTTCTTTCTGGTCTTCGACACGTCATCATCATCATATGAGCACTAAAACATGCATTTTCCGGCATCTGCTTTATTACTCCTCCAATATAGGTTTATATTGATTTTTACGGGAGCGATTGCCGTTTAACTCAATTGCATTGTCCTACTTAATCAAATAATATTTTTATGCTGATCACCCCTTTGATGTCAGAAGAACACTGACAAAATTTCCCGGTAAATAGCTCACCTTCTTTTCAATACAGCTAGTAAAATCTCGATATCTATATTTTACTGGTGGTAGAAACTTGCTGAAACAAATTTGTCACAAAATTCGGCCGGATGGGTACCACCGTGCACGATCGCGAAAAACCCTCCATAGTAATCCAATTTCGGTTTGATTATGTTCAGGGGTCAGCAAGTGCATAGCCGGGCAGGGGGATTGTGGTCGCAGCACTAGTGGGACTGGTGGGTGTCACGCGGTGCTGCGACGATAATCCTCTTTTGATGAGGTCGTCAAGCTGAGTGTCACCATTGTTAACACGGTACGTGTATGTAATGGTGACCCTCTTTCCTGCGACTATACCTTCAGCTTACCATCAGGCGAGGTGAAGTCAAATGTCAATTTGACATTTGACTTCACCTCGCCTGATGGTGTTCTAAAGATAAAAAAAATATATATGTAATATGTATTACTCTGCCTACACCGTTTTATTTCAGAAATGTTATTAAAACCCTACCATGATGCCCTCTACGGATGACGCCCCTGTGGCGTAGCGGTAGTGCATTCTACTGCTACGTCAGTGCAAATATTTGTATGCATAAATATGTCTATTTGCATTGGTCTGGGTGTTTCCTTGTATAATATATATGCATTTAAAAAGTGTATAAGTATGTTTATCCTCATTCTGGAACTCCTAACTAGTTAAACTATGCTTACTTTGGGCGCTTAGAAAGCGCTGTGTAGAATGTCTTAGAATATTTATTTATTATCAGACACTATCCAATATTGTACTCTCCTAAAGACATCACGAAACAGTCTATACATACTAATAAAGATCATTAAAAGAAATCACCTTTTGCTATTGGTGCAAATCCCTTTTTATTACGTCACTGATCCCTAATAATGGAGGCCGACTCGAGCGAGGAAAGTCATCTTTTTAATTGAATCGCACTAATTAGAGGATAGCCAATATGCGATAGAGGAAAAAGCATTATAGGAAAGTGTTACATACTGTAAAAATAGGTGACAAAATAAATTCTATATTATTTTAAGGTAAATTAGTATATGGTATTATATATTTTAAATCTATATAATTAAAAATGAATAACCGTAATGTATTTATTTATTGCAGCATTCAACAGTTATGCGTTATACATTGATATTAGAAGTGTACAGTAAATGTACATTATATGCAAGTGAGTAAAAAGCATGCGAGTTTTATGTTTATAAGAAACAAGTACACTTCTCATCAGAAAAATCAAAACACTTTAGTATTTATGATATCTGTCCTAATTTAACACAAAAGAGTTTTCATTCCATGAAAAAAATTACTTGATTATATACTGGCAGTTTGGCCATTACAGTTCGAAAATTCTAAATTCAAAGTTAGAATTTCATTTGTTTAGCCTAAAAAAGAAACGAATCATTGTTTTGAGACAAATGTGTTTTTAGAGTTGGAGTACATCTCACATTTGAAACTAAAAATTAGCGTTTATCTTGAAACTTTTTCTTCTTTATTTGTTTACTGTGACTTTGGGACGTCTGAAAAAAAGGTTTTGTCTAAAACATAAGGATACTTCGCCCGCAGAAGCCGCCCAAGTGGCGGCATTGCTGGATACTGATCTTAGTCAGCGTGTTCTGGCTGAAAGATTGCATCTAAGTCTGTCCTCTGTTCATAGAGTCTTCAAACGCTATCGGGAGACAGGTTTGTTCACCCGCCGTTCAGGATCTGGCAGAAATCGGGTCACTTCTGAGCGAGATGATAGATTTATTGTAACAACTTCCTTACGAAATCGACGCCTTAACGCTTTTCAACTGTAGCAGCAGCTTCATGTTGTACGTAGAGCTAGCTTTCTTGTCTAAAACTAAACATCGGTACAGCGAACAGTGTCTTGAGCCTCACGTGGAACCCAATGCACATTTTATTGGCACCGGCTTCATATTCATGCACGACACTGCTAGGGCTCACACCGCGGGCGTCGTACGAGACTATCTTACCGAAGTCGGTATCTCCATTATGGAATAGGCAGCAAGAAGCCCAGACATGAATCCCCTTGAACATCTATGGTATGCATTGACATAAAACCACCTTTAACGGATTCTATCGCGATTTATTTAATGTTATTTTATATTTTACATTGATCCCGAAGTTTCGGTTGCTTTTCAGCAAGCATGGTCACGTTTCCCCGTGACCATGGCTGCCGCGATAGAATCCGTTAAAGGTGGTTTTATTTCAATGTGTGACATTCTCGTAAACTTCCGACAATATCATCTATGGGATGCGTTAAAGAGGGTACACTCCATACAGGGTAAAAATGGCTAGTTAAACAAAATACGAAACCTATGAAATACAGGGTAAAATGGCTCATTAAACAAAATACGAAACCTATGAAAATTTAATCTGAATTTACAACAATAACATTAGAATTTGAAAACCTCATATTTTTCACTATTAAACGACATTTGACATATATTCCCAAATACCTATACACATTATTCTGATAATCCTTAGAAAACATAAACTTGCAAGGTGTTTCAATTTTTCTGATGAGAAGTGTATATAAATATAGACAGTAGATTAATTCGAGGTTTTTAAAATTTCAATTGCTGCATCTTTAAATTTGAAGTGAATTTAAATTTGAATGTTTTAGAGGCGTACAACACACATCGAATAGATGTGTGTTGTACGCCTCTAAAAGATGTCGAATAGGTGGCCATGTGCCCGCATTCGTTCTGCACCTTCCTGTGTAGAACAGCCGCGTCACGCACATCTCTCGCTGCAATACAGTTCTGGGCACCGCGCCGCGTAACATAATTGGTTAGTGATGCTACTACAGTCAAACTTGTTATGACATATACCATGCAACATTATGGACATAAGAAGATTGCGAATAGACTCCAAGCTCATCAAGTTGTATGTACGCGCATAACTCCCGAACGACTGCACCATTCTTTTTTTTTTCTGTTATTACCAGGACATGGTTTTGTATGGACGAAATTTTTTAGAAGTTCAACGGGTAAGGTGCTATAATTGCATCGGGGCGAAGCCAGGACACGCAGCTAGTCAATTATATTTATTAAATTAGTATACTATATAGGTATACGTATTAAATTTAAATTCATTTATTGAGGGCAACTGGGCCCAATTTGTTAGTAATAATTTGACTTAAATCTATCGTGATCTATCATGCTTTTAACATGTGACAGAGGTGTCAAAACGGTGCAGACTATCTTCTTGGGGTTAGGTGGCCAGACAACAGTCACCCCCGTAGAAGCCAGTTAGGAGCACAAGGTTTGCGGGCAACTGGGACAAACGCTGTGATGATCAAGATGAGGTTGACTCTGGCGCAGGCTTTCTTCTTAGAGTTGGGAGGTCAGACAACAGTCGTTCCCGTAATAGACGTATATCTTAAATCACAAAGAGGTGATGGAGAAAGTGGACCTCAGTTCAGGTGGAAGCCTTAAAGAAATAAATAAACAAAAACTCTATTTCAATTTTCAAAATTCACCGTTTTCCATGAACTCAAAATAATAAGGGGTAATTCCTACTCAGCTACACCAATCTATTAAGACTTTAAATTTACCCTTGTCAGTTTATAAAATTCTTCAAAAAGCTGCCATACTCAACACTTGCCGAATAGTAAGTAAATTCTCACAAAATAACAATAGAACGAACATGCACGCACACAGACTCAGCAACACGATCCCACAAACGTAATGTATAAAACACACAATTTTGTAAACACTTGGCTTAGGCCCGTGTCTTCCTAAAACGCCGGCAGGAGCCGAGTTCCTAAAAAGAATGACAACAAAATAATAATAAATAAATAAATATTCTATGACATTCTACACAGCGCTTTTTAGACCCAAAGTAAGCATAGTTTAAATAGCTTGTGTTATGGGTTGCAGAATGCGGATAAACATACTTATATACTTTATTTTTTGTAAATATTATACATAGAAACACCTAAACCAATGCAAATAGACATATTCATGCATACAAATATTTGCACTGAGCAGAAATCGAACCCACGCCCCTTGTAGTAGCAGTCAAATGCACTACCGCTACGCCACAAAGGCCGTGGAAGTCAAGCCTTTTATTTAAAAATCGAATTTTCATATATTTTCCGGCATAGTGAAAACTTATGTAGATTCTGCTCACTAGAATGTTGAGACCGTAGACTTTAAAGCTCATTTTGCTGTGCTTTTATTAAAATAGCTTTCTTTTTGTTTCCAGGTACGTGTTAAGCTTTTGTGGTGAAGTGTAATAGCTTTTTCGAGAGATTTAAGGACTGTGAAATAGGTATGTGGTTGTTTCTTTTTATTTTAATAAAGCTTTGTATGTTTTGGCTCTTGAATTTCTTGTAGAGTGTAAAAGAGAAGTTTTAGGCGTACCAAGTGTGATAATGAAATTTTTTTTAAAGGGTGGTACTACCTGAAATGTTACTAATATTATAAATTAGCTGTAACCGGCAGCTCCGCCCGCGCGGAAGTCGGTTATCGTTTTTGGTCATATCGCTTGTTCTACTTAACCAATTGTAATCAAACATACGGCAGATTTTAAATAAGACTAACACCTTTTAAAAAGTAAAAACCGGCACAAAATCCGTTTAGTAGTTTTTAGTATAGATCCGTATAAAAGAATAGATGTGAAAGTTTGTGAAGATATTTGTATGTTGGTTAATCAATCATGCTTCGATGATTCGAACCCGGTACCTCTCGATCATGAGGCCTAATGCTTAAACACAAGCTACCAATACCAATAAGCTAGCAATTAGGTCTGAATACATGAATAAAACCTATTATTTCACTTGAGTACTTCATTTAATATCATCTTAATGATATAAATGATCAGAAAATAAGTTCTTCAAGGCTCTAGCTACCTGCGAGTCGGTATACCTAATGAATAACAGATAGAACAAACCAGAACCAGTTTTTTTATAGGCGTCTGGCGCAGGTTTCCCTCTCACAATTGGGGGGCACTCATTCAAAACAATCTAATAGAAGAAAAAGCAGGAGACTGGGTTTAGGGCTCCAAGTTCCAAGCTTGGGAAGTGACCAGGATTGGCGTTCAGAATAAGAAAAATATCGGCCTTCCTATCGAGAGGTCCCGTGTTCGATTTTTTTTGTCTAAGAATATGTGTTACCGAAATTACTAATAATCCCCCTTACCACTCCAGCTAAGCTTAATCGCTTGTGTTGGAATTGGGTTTACGTCGGTAGTGTAATGACCAGAATTCGAACCCGGGACCTCTCGACCGTAGGGTCGACTCCTTAACCACTAGGTAAGCTACCGACGCTATAAATTACACTAACGACGTGAACCCACTCCTGAACACCCTGAAGATAATTTCAGTTACTATTATCCTTAAAAAAAAGGAAATCAAATATTCCATCTTCACCTTTAACATTAAAATTAATCAACTTTCTTATTAAATGCTACATGTGCACGTGTAGATACAGAGCTGGCAATATCCTACCCGGATCTTATGCGGATGTACGGCATTAAAGGCTAATGAATTGGGTAGTAATACGACAGGAGTTTAATAGTAAAGTTTTTTTAAATTAAATATGAATGTACTGGATACTGCACGGCCTCTGTGGCGTAGCGGTAGTGCATTCGACTGATATGACACGGGACGCGGGTTCGATTCCCGCTCAGTGCAAATATTTGTATGCATGAATATGTCCATCTCGGTCTTTCTATATATAATAACATAACATAACATAACATAAACTCACGCCTATATATCCCTGAAGGGGTAGGCAGAGGTGCTAGCACCCACATTTCTCCAGTTTATGTTTAGGTCCCAATGTAATAGGTGGCGAGCCTATTGCCATTAACCGGGCACTTATAAACCTGCGATAAATACACACATAACTTCGAAAAGCATCGAAAAGTCATTCATTAGTATTCATTATTCAGTATGTATATATTTACAAAAAAGTATATAAGTATTTTTAACCGCTTTATAGAACCCATTACACAAGCTAGTTAAACTAGAATGTCGTAGAATATTCTTATTTTAATTTTAAAAGTTTTATACAGATCCGAAGTATGCAGCGCTCCATTCCATCTTGGCAGCATCGCAGCATCTTGGGGCGATTCGAACCGTGGTATGAAAACCTCGTGTTACGAAACAACACCCAATCTAGGAGTTCTATCTCTGGAGTTTTGAGATGTTTGCAACAAATAAAAGAAATATTGTCTTGTTGTTTTACATTATCTGTCAAGGCAGCGTCAGGGTTAACTGAGCCCACAGCCAACTCGGCCCGCGAGCGTTTTTATTGATTAACTCGACCCACTATTCAGTAACTCAGCCAGCGGACTCAGTTAGGTAAATTTAGCCCACGAGTTTAGTTCACTACTGCCAGTTTTTTATTGGTTGACTCGACCCACTTTCAGTCACTCAGCCCGAGAAATTAGTTGACCTCGACCTCTAAGGTCAACTTAGCCCCTTAGGCCTCGTTGATCACTGCAATTTTTTTAGTGGTTGACTCGACCCATGTCAACTCTGTCCGCTATCGATCTGGTGGTTCAGTTGACAAGTTAAATTTACTGTAGTGGTCGACTCGACTTACGATCAACGCAGTCAGCCGTGGGGGCGGCTTGCTGGTCAACAGACTAATAGTGTAGGCGCTATTAGGTAAGTTTTTTGTATAGACTTTGTTCTCTTAAATTACATAAAAACATAAACATACCTTCACGCCTGTATCATCGGAGATGTAATTAATAAATATCAATTCTAGAATTACCACGTTTTAGAATCTTTTAAAAAAAAAATTAAATGTGATTTCAAACATTAAAATGTACCATGAACAATTTGGTACGTATTAAAAACATTTTCCTAAAATTCATATTTGTTTTAATTATGTACCTACATCTATAAATGTGAAATATTCCTAGACAGTGTTGATGTGTGTAGTCAGAACAGTTAGTATACATGCATAGAACTCATTGGGTTTTTGTCAACATGGAGGGTATCGCTCCATGGTCGACTACGCCGTTCAAGCCATTCATTTTATAGTTAAAACATAATAAATTTACTTAAAAGTTACCTAAATCAATAAGAAACATTAAAGAACAAGGTAAATTTAAAAAATCTTTTTGTACATAACTTTTTATTAAATAATATTGCATTATCACGCAAAATTCCATCTAATAAAAAAAAAAGTCTATAAAAAATCAATATTCTATGACATTCTACACAGCGCTTTCTAGTCCCAAAATAAGCATAGTTTAACTAGTTTGTGTTATGGGTTCCAGAATGTTATATAAAGAAACACCCAGACCAATGCAAATAGACATATTCATGTATACAAATATTTGCACTGAGCGGGAATCGAACCCGCGCCCCCTGATGAGTCAGTCGAATGCACTACCGCCACGCCACAGAGGCCGTCAAAATGAAATGTGTCAAATTTAACTTGCCAGATATCAAATCCTGTAAGTTTGACATACTTCTACAGAAAACGGACAAGTGAAAGTAAATAACAGCTTACAAATGCAAAAAGTTGGTGATACAATATGATTTAATCAAAAAAAAAACTCGAATCTCATATTCAGGAAGGTATTATTTTATATTTCAGAAATATGAAATCAGTTGTGGACAATGGGATAAAAGGAGACAGCAAAATATCGAACAAATAAAAATAAATACTAGTGGTAGTAAATCAAATTTCATTGGAAACCGAACTCATTTTCTCGGCAAATAAGATTTGTTTTCCCCCATTCAGTTATTAATTTACAACGAAAAATACATCAACAGGAAAATGTTTGTTTACAAAAGAAAAATCAAAGTTCTTAGTCCCTTGTGAAAACGTAAATATTGTATTTAATCTTCTTGATGTGCGCAGTGAATGTGATTATACTGTAATTTTGATGCGAAATACTGAGGTTGAAACATTGTAATTTTTACAGATGTCAAAGATGTTTTTGGATCAAAAATAAAAATATATGGCCTTGAATGTGGGTGCCCGGCAACGGACTCGTGGGGAGGACACCGTGCGTTTTTAGTCGGCATAACCACCCGCGCTGGCCGGCGGGGGTGTATCCGAAGGGATTTCCGCACGTAAAAAAAAAGGCCTTGATTGTGTTCAGAATTTTTGTAAATATTTTGTATTAGCCACAATATTATCTTAATTTGTACTTATAAATTTTAAGAATGGTAATATATATTTGATATTTATTAATTTTCATAGTATCGTTTAAAAATCAGGGTGAACTTCTTTCGTTCAATTATTTGCATGGTATAAAGGTAACGTCCCGCGCCATGATGCTCTTGAAGAGGCTAATTGACTCCCGGGTGCTCTCTCGGAGTGTCAATATGGGTTTCGCCCCGTCCCGGGACCTTGGGTCCTATTTTTGCACCAAGGATCGTTGCGGAGAATTACAGGACGAAGAATACGCCTCTGCATTGACCATTTCTGGACATGCAGAAGGCCTTCGACTGTATTCATTGCGGTCCAAAGGGATACCAGAATCCTATATTGACATCATCCGAGACATGTACCACGATTTCGATTCCGTGGTTCAGACCGCTGTTGGTGACATGAAACCCTTCCTCAACACAGTTGGGGTACATCATGGATCTTTCCTTAGTCCGTTACTGGTTTTCTGGTTTCTGGAAACGTCCGTGGTTGCTCATGTATGCTGCTGATATCGCACTGGTGGACGCGGGCAGGTGCAAATTGGTGCGACGTGTGCAGACGTGAAAGGAGGCGCTTGAGAACGGCGGTCTAAAGCTTAATGTGGCGAAGACTGAGTATTTGGCGTTGAACTCAACAGATCCCACACCCGTCCGCAAGGAAGATGACTTGGTCGAGCGCACGAACCGCGACTGGTGACATCGATTGCGACGTCAAGTTATGCATTGCCGCTGCATGGGCCAAGTGGCGTGAGATTTCTAGTGTAATCTGTAACTCCAAAATGTCGGTTAACT
Organism: Cybosia mesomella; assembly: GCA_946251805.1. Classification (NCBI taxonomy): domain Eukaryota; kingdom Metazoa; phylum Arthropoda; class Insecta; order Lepidoptera; family Erebidae; genus Cybosia; species Cybosia mesomella. The sequence goes on from OX276410.1 coordinate 19,699,606, forward strand.
TGTAGGGGCAGGTTTGTAAAACCATCATTAGGCCTGTTCTTTCATACGGCTGTTAAGCGTGGTTATTGCTAGCGATATAAGCAAGATCTGCGTGTCACGGAGATGAATATGCTGCGATGGATGTGCTGAGTCACACGTAAAAATGCGTGAGGAACTCCCACATCCGTGGAAGCCTCCATGTCCGTGACATTGCAGATAAAATGCAGGAGTGTCGCCTTCGCTGGTTCGCTTCGCCACCTGACTACGTGGGTAAGAAATGGCTTGCCATGGCACCTCCGCCGGGCCCCGGTAGATGGGGTAAACGAGAGGTGCTGGTTTGACGTCGTAAGGGATGACATACATACCAATGGTCTCATTACCATGGATGCCCGTGCGAAGTGGAGAAGGAAGAGCATCAAAGCGGACTCCGGGCTCCAAGCTACAAGCCTGGGATGCAATTTGGTCACAACGCTGAGATTATGATGATGATGATGAATTATTTATTATATAAATGATAGTGAAAACATTCGTTTATTTATTTAGGTAAATTTATAATTGGCTAGAAAAACTGCTTTTATTTTTATAACATAAAACATAACATAAACTCACGCCTATATCCCCGAAGGGGTAGGCAGAGGTGCTAGCACCCACATTTCGCCAGTTTATGTTTAGGTCCCAATGTTATAGGTGGCGAGCCTATTGCCATCAACCGGGCACTTAAAAACCTGCGATAAATACACACATAACTTCGAAAAGCATCGAAAAGTCATTGGTGTGTGCCATGGTAAAACCTGGGATCGAACCCGAGACTTCGTCTCAGCAGTCCATTACGCATACCACTAGCCCCCGCTGGCCGGCGGGGGGGTATCCGAAGGGATTTCCGCACGATAAAAAAAAAAAAAAAAAAAAAAAAAAAAAAAAAAAGGCTACCGCGTCTTTTTATTTTCATCACAAGGATTAATCCATAACTAACTTAAAGTAAAATATGTTGTTGACATCCAACAAAGTGAAACTGATTATTACGCAATTATGATTATTTTCCGCTACTAAGGTAGCAAATAAATATATAATCCACGACGAACTATTACTCCAAACATCATGGGAGAACTAATGGATATCAACAAATATCCTCGGTTGGCTTTTACCTGAATAAATTGATTTATAGCTCTCGTTACCCTATTAGGTTACAAGCCCGTGTTTCTAGGTACACAATGGCCTAGTATGAGTTATATCCTTACCCTAAGCATGCCGTTATATGGAAAGCCAAGCAGGGCTGTGTATCATGAAATAGGAATTATCTTGTCTGCATTGTAGCCTTTATGGGCTTGTACAAAACTAATCTGCATGATATTTCATTCGTTTCCATCGGTCTTTCATTTGTTTTTACATTGCTTCGTTCTTTCATTCGTTCGTGTATTTATAGATCTGTTATACCCATGAATCTATATATATGTCTGTGATACAATGATAGAAACAATACGGATGTCACAGAGTTATGTGTACTATCTGTGTTGTGTTGTTTTCTATCCGACAGTAAACATAAACTCTATAAAAATGTGCCTTGTTCACGGCAATAGTGTTCGCCTGGTATCGAAACCGAAAACCATGGTGAAATGAGGTTATAAATGCATCACTGCCCGCCCTTTCGAGACTATACTAACGAATGTGTGTCCAAGTATATATATTTGAAATATTCCTTGGCGTACAAAACAGTTTGTTACGTTATGTTAAGGCAACAGGGTAAATAAATGCGTTATTGCAGAGGCTCTCTAACAAACCGTACGAAGTGAGTAGATATTCCAAACATACACACGAAATATATTTACTAAGCTTTTCTTGGCTCATAATCTGTCACTGCTAGTTAACTGCCACTAATAAACTATTAGCTGTTGCCTGCGGCTCCACCTGGCGTGGAATTCTGATCCCGTTCGCGGAACCTACTATTCACTATTCTGTTTTGTTGGTCTAACAATTCGGAAGATTATTTAGACTGTTAGTTCGATTAGTCGAACAATACGGAATAGAATTCCTCTATGTTACGTTACTATTCGGACCAAATAAAAAAAAAACCATGAAGAACATCTAGGACGGGACTTGAACCCGCGACCAGTCCCTTACAGGGGGAATGCTCTGACCAACTGAGCCACCTAGACACGTCCCAGATATTCGAAATTCTCTCTCTTCTCCCTCTGTAGGGGACGAATATCTGGGACGTGTCTAGGTGGCTCAGTTGGTCAGAGCATTCCCCCTGTAAGGGACTGGTCGCGGGTTCAAGTCCCGTCCTAGATGTTCTCTTTTTCCGATCTAAATCTTCAGAAAAATGTATATATATACAAAATGCTTAAAAATTTAATTGAAAAGAATCCATAAGTCTATTTAGTTAGTAGCAACTATTAGGTATCACCTATCATCAGAGTTTGCTACTTTAAAAAAAAAACAAAAATGGCGAATAAACAAATAATAAGAATTCTAAATTAAAACAAAATTAAAAATAATTAAATTCAAATCAAAATTATATTAAAAAATTAATTTAATTATTTTTTATTCTTTATGTACTTCTCATAATTAAATCAAAAATCTAATCTATAATTATTTATTTCGCAGTGGAATTACAATTTAATTTCATATGTGAGTCCAACAAGCCCATATACGGCATTTATAAGATATATAAGAGACTAAAAAAAAAAACAATTAATTATATAAATTTATTGGTTTTTATGAAGTCTCTCCAATGTACAGACACAACTAATTTACAATTTTAATAAATAAATACATATTCTACGACATTCTACACAGCGCTTTCTAGATCCAAAGTAAGCATAGTTTAACTAGCTTGTGTTATGGGTTCCAGAGTGTGGATAAACATACTTATATCCTTTTTTTGTAAATACGTACATATTATACATAGAAACACCCAGACCAATGTAAATAGACATATTCCTGCATACAAATATTTGCAATGAGCGGGAATCGAACCCGCGCCCCCTGTCGTAGCAGTCGAATGCACTACCGCTACGCCACAGAGGCCATCATACCAGATACCAGATTCCCTGATACCAGATATGAGAGAGGCATATCGTTTTCGCATAACAGCATAGAAGTCTTCAACCCTGTTCATGGCAAACATGTCAGAAGCACTGCACCTCCACGGCAGCGACACACTCAGCGGATTAAACACTCGCTGTGTGTAGTGCTGCCATAGCTGACAGGTATAAATGGGCCGGCAGTAAGCCTTGAACAGTCTAATTTCAACTTTGTTTGTACATTGTTTTTGGTTATATTAGATATGACAACATATGTGGTGTGACAGTAGAGACAGACATATTTGTAATAAATACATTTGACGGCCTCTGTGGTTCATGCCCGCCCAGTGCAAATATTTGTATGCATGAATATGTCTATTTGCATTGGTATGGGTGTTTAATGTATGTATAATATGAAAAAAAAAGTAAATAATAATATAATAATAATTATTATTTACTTTTACAATTACTTTACTTTACTTTATTCTTACTTTACTATTTTAGACATAAAAACGACGGGTTGCACTCCGGGAGTGCCGGCAGAAGTGAAAACTTGAATATTAACGTTGTGCATTTTTGATATTTTGGAATGGTTAGGGAATAATTTTGCATGAATTGCTTTAATTATCAGTATAAAAGTACTATCATTTATGTGGTAACATACCATATTCATTTATTGCGTTATCGTACACAAACATGACAATTTATATTACATTAAAATTTTAACACTTCAGAACTATTACAGTTATTTTACATAAAAAAGTTGATCTCTCAGAAAAATCAACTTCCATCCATAATTTCAACGACTTTTTCACCATCATTATTACCAGAACCATCATCGCCAATATATTTATAAAGTACTCACTCATTTTCTTTCGCTATTTCTTCGTCACTTTTTTCATTAATAGATGAAATTTGTTTAATTTCCATTTTATATCAATAGATTTTTGGCACAAAATAGAATAAATATTACAAAAAGTTATATGATGACAAAAAGTGTTTCTTGGGCCTCGGTCGGAATCGATCTCAGTCTTTACAAACTCAACGACCACTCATTGGACGAACGCTCCACCAAGGTTGTTAAGTACAGTCTGAAATTAGCGCTTCTATATTTGTTGTCTTACGAGCAGGTCACGTGCTTTTCTGACGCGAGTTTTACCCTTTTTTACACATTACAAAAAGTGCACAACGCTGCTAAAGAAGTTTTCACTTCAAAAAACAATCTTATCCTATTGTTAGTAAATAAATATGTTTATCCGCATTCTGGAACCCATAACACAAGCTAGTTAAATTATGCTTACTTTGGGTCTAGAAAGCGCTGTGGAGAATATCGTAACATATTATTTATTTATTTTATTTAGGTATATAAGTATATTTATCTACATTTTAGAACCCATATTATAAGCCATACTGAGTTTGAGTCTAAATTGCGCAGTTTAAAATGTTCTAGAATATTTTTGCTGAAATACCTATGTAAGAATGTAAGTAGGTGTATTTAAATCACACTCGTAATCCTACACGTAATTCCATTACATGTAATTCCTCGATTACCCTAAGCTCAAAGTCATGGGGAACGATTAATTAAAATGCAAAGCTTTGGCATCAAACCTATTATTATTAAGCAAAGATATACTTGGTTTCACTGTAACCCGGCCGTAAAATGTTTACTAATCAACAAGAGCCCTAGTTACATAAATATTGTTACATAACGAAGGTCAAGTTAAACTGGAGTGTATATCCAAGAAAGAAGAGCCCTGGTGGTAAATAAAATGTTTGGTATCAGGGGTTTTGGTGTGGTGTGTGGATTTGAGGCTTAGCATAAGAAATATTGGCGTCACGCAAGCAGATTTAGGTAAGCACGTGTAGCTTAAAACTAGGTTAGGAGCCCAATGGATTTAGACCTTTTTACCACAAAGTTAACAAATAATTATTTTACTAAGTGCTTTTATAAATGTACAATAGGCCGCCCTTTTCCTCTACCATATGCCGCACCCAACATAAAGTTTACTTAATTTACATTTTCCTTGAACGAAATTCTGTATACTTGCCCATTTTCTGAACGAAATTCTGCATCGATGCATTTTCCCGGAATGAAATTTCTTATATTTGTATCTTTCCTGAACGAATTTCTGTAAATTTGCCACTGCCACAAACATAATATTTGCCCCTAACCTACACAAAAAACTGGATATTCACCTCTGCCCTGAACTAAATTGTATATTGCTCCTGAAATAGCTAAAATTTTTAATATTTTGTAAATGTTCAACTATGCTAAATTGCTTCATGTTTCGCATCGGTTCTGGGTGGATTTTTTTTTTGCGTGTGGAAACCCCCACGAATTTCACCCTTTCGGTGCCGACGATGGGGTGGGCGTGTCGGAATCGGACCAACTGAAACCACACGGTGTCCTCCCCAAGCGTTCATTGCCGGGTACCTCGGGTAAGCCCTCGAAAGGATAACCCCAGGGTTACCGGCGGACTATGGCCGCCACCGCGGCCTCACCTGGTGGGGAGGGCAGGCGTGTTTCTGGCTGGAGTTCGAATACATGCATCATTCGCATTTTCGCTCTCACACACCGTAAATGAGTTACACTATCTGACGTGGATATGGGAAGGATGAAATAATCATCAACTGGGATTAGATGATCATAAAAAGAATAAAAATGTAACTTACCAATCGCCCTGTATACATAGTCTTATCGAACGTAAACAACCAACCGGTCAAACGCTCGAACGAATTGTACCTACCTACTATTTCTAATAGTGCTACAAGCGAGATTTCGTTTTTTTTTTTTTTTTTAATATTTAGGACACGTCAATTTGACTTCACCTCGCCTGATGGTAAGCTGAAGGTAAAGTCCAAGAAAGAGGGTCACCATTACATACACATACCATGTTAACAATGGTGGCACTCAGCTTGACGGCCTCATCAGAAGAGGATTGTCGTCGCAGCACCGCGTGACCCCCACCGGTCCCACTAGTGCTGTGACCACAATCCCCCTGCCCGGCTATGCACTTGCTGACCCCTAAACGCAATTAAACCGAAATTTGATTACTATGGAGGGTTTTTCACACTCGTGCACGGTGGTACCAACCCGGCCGAATTTCGTGCCAAATTTGTGTCATCAAATTTCTACCACCAGTAAAACTTATGGTGTTATTAACATGATTATTTGTTATGTACCTATATAAAAATGTATCACAAAGAAATGAGGATATACACACCCAAGATAAACCAATACAGGTTTTATGGGTGTATCAAGATTTATGTACCTTTTTTTTTTTTTTTTTTTTATCGTGCGGAAATCCCTTCAGATACCCCTCCGCCGGACAGCGGGGGCGGTTATGTCGGGCTTGCACCGACTAAAACCGCACGCCGTCTCGGGTCTTCAGACGCCGGGGTGTAAGGTTACCCATAGAACATATCCCTCGCACCCCGGCTGACCCTGGGCCATCTCACCACTAACAGTATCGCTCATCCTGTCTCCTCTGAAAGCAGAGGAGTACGGAGAGCGATGTGTTCCCGCCACGTTGGGTATTGGCCGACGATCAATGCCAACCCTATGAAGGGGTGAAGGGGAAGCCATTGACCGCCGCCCAGGGTGTACCGGCCGCTCCGATTCCGTTCCCCCCGGACTGCAGCGGGATCGGAATCGGAGCGACACTCGAGGAGGTTACCCAACACACACCCCAAGATTTATGTACCTTTTTTTTTTTTTTTATCGTGCGGAAATCCCTTCGGATACCCCCCCCCCCGCTGGCCAGCGGGGGCAGTTATGTCGGGCTTGAACCGACTAAAACCGCACGCCGTCTCGGGTCTGCAGACGCCGGGGTATAAGGTTGCCCATAGAGCATATCCCTCGCACCCCGACTGACCCTGCGCTATCTCCGGTTTCGAGATGGCCCCCTCGGGTTTGGGAACCACGGTGTCCCCGTCTTGCCCCGGTTTGGGGGAGGGGTGCTAGTCGCCCCACCGTCCCGGCCTGCTTCTGCTGGGGTGACAGGCGGCCTCACCTGCCACCCCCAGGCCTGCGCTCATGGAGGACGGAGGTCGTTGAGCGACCTCCGGCGCCTGAGTCGCCTGCGACGCGCGGCGAGCATGTGGCGGGCCGGAGAGTTCTGAACCTCTCCTGGGCGCGCTCCGCCATCTCCTTCGCGAGCATCGCATGCTCGCAGAAAGAGGTGGCGGCGGCCCACGCGCTCGCGCTCCGCACCATTGCCGCAATCATGCTGCCGAGCGAGAGGACTCTCACCCCGATGGCTGCCTCTCACGCCTCGACGCCTCCCACGCCGGGCAGTTCGCCAGCGTGTGCAGCCCTGAGTCCTCGCTCGCGTCACAGTGATGACACTCAGGCGTTGGCTCCTTCCTGATCCGATGCAGGTGGTCCCCAAGCACCCCTTCCCGGAGATCACCTGCGTCAGTCGGTACGAGAGGCTTCCGTGTCGCCTCTCTAGCCAATCCTCCATTCTGGGCCTTACCGCCGCTATTGCGGCGTGCCCTGCGCTAGGTCGCCCAAGTCGTTCCTTCCACTCCACCACGATGCCCTGGCGGAGCTGGGACTGCATGGCCTCGATTTCTCGATGCTCGGGGTTCAGTCCCTGCTCCCGCGCCTCCTTCCGCCACTGGTACAGTTGCGAGAGGGCTCTCGCCTAGTCCCATGGCGGAGTTCTGGCAAGGAGACTCGCCGCCTCGAAGGAGATCGTGCGGTACCCTCGGATGACCCTGATGGCCATCACTCGCTGCGGAGCGCGCAGCATCCGTACACTTCCGGCCTTCAGGGCCTCCGCCCATATTGGGCACCCATACAGGGCCATGGACCGCACGATCCCCGCGTAGAGTCTCCTGCAGGAGTCATCGGGCCCCTTCATGTTGGGCAGCAGCCGCGCCAGAGCGAGAGCTGTGCCCTTCAGTTTGGGGGCCAGACTTCGGATGTGCTCTCCGAAGTCCCATCGGCCGTCGAGCACGAGCCCCAAACATTTCATTTGAGGCTTGATGCCGGTGCGATTACCTTCCACGATAAGACTGGATCCCTCAGGTGGCTTGCTCCGAGGCCCATGAAAGAACAGGGCCTCGGTTTTATGCAGAGCCACCTCGAGACCCAGCCGCCGGATCCGCTCCACGACTTGGGCAACCGCGGTCGTGGCCTTCAGGGTCGCTTCGCGGTACGTCGCTCCGCACGCCGTCACGAGCGTGTCGTCCGCGTAACACGTGACGGCGGCACCGTCTGCGAGCTCACCGCGAAGCACCCAGTCGTATCCGATGTTCCACAGGAGCGGCCCCAGGACCGACATCTCACGCCGGCCGAGACCGGTCACGGTTGGGTAGAAGACGGCTCTCTCCGTCAAATACGCCCCGACTATGCGGCGGAGGTAGAGAGGCACTTCGTGATACACGAGCGCCTCCCTAATGCAACTCCAGGGCAAGGTGTTGAACGCGTTGGCGATGTCCAGGGACACCGCCAACTTCACCTCACCCCGGGCTACTGCATCCTCCGCCAGAGCCCTCACGCGCATGATGGCATCCACGGTGGAGCGCCTCTGGCGGAAGCCATATTGGCTATCCGCCAGGTCCGGCCCCACTCTTGAGAGGTGCTCGACGAGGCGCTTCGCAATTACTCTTTCAAAGAGCTTGCACACCTCGTCGAGCAACACTATGGGCCGGTAGGCGGACGGTGAGGCCGCCGGGCGCCCCTCCTTTCGGATGAGGACCAGTTTCCCCGTCTTCCACAATTTCGGAAACTGGCCCCGCTCCAAAGATTTATGTACCTTTTTTTTTTTTATCGTGCGGAAATCCCTTCGGATACCCCCCCGCGTGCCAGCGGGGGCGGTTATGTCGGGCTTGAACCGACTAAAACCGCACGCCGTCTCGGGTCTACAGACGGCACTGTTTTTCCTATTTAAATGATTTAAAAAAAAAGCTGTGCTGTATACTTGTTTGGAACCTAACTCATTAGTATAAGGAAACAAACACTTCATCATCATCATATCAGCCGTAGGAAGTCCACTGCTGAACATACGCCTCCCCCATTGACTTCCATTTTGACCGGTCTGTAGAGGCCTGCATCCACCGAGTCCATGCGCTCTTTACCAGGTCGTCAGTCTACCTTGCGGGAGGCCTTCCTACGCTGCGCTTGCCGTCACGTGGTCTCCACTCAAGAACCTTTCTGTCCCATCGGCTATCGGTTCTCCGAGGTATGTGCCCTACCCACTGCCACTTCAGCTTGCTGACTCGCTCTGCTATGTTGGTAACTCTAGTTCGTCTACGGATCTCCTCATTTCTTTAATCAGTGCGTGTTACCAGTAATGAATGACCTACGCTGCCCAGACGTGTTATCTCACTATGGACCTCATAAAGAAGCTCGGGATCACACAGCGAGCTATGGAACGGGCAATGCTTGGATTTTTTTTTTACGAGATCGAATTAGAAAATAGGAGATTAGGAACACTTAAAGTTATTTTATTTCTTTGCAATTCAAGTCTTAACTGATTAGGTTCCTTCAAGGCAATCGTTACTTACCAGATGAAATAAAGGTCAAACGACGAGCCAATCAATGATCATACTATCCTACTTCTTACTACTTGACGGCTTCTGTGGTGTAGCGGTAGTGCATTCGGCTGCTACGATAGAGTGCGCGGGTTCGATTCCCAGTCAGTGCAAATATTTGTATGCATGAATATGTCTATTTGCATTGGTCTGGATGTTTCTATATATAATATGTATTACAAAAGAAAAGTATATAAGTATGTTTATCCGCATTCTGTAACCCATAACACAAGCTAGTTAAACTATTCTTACTTTGGGTCTAAAAAGCGCTGTTTAGAATGTCGTAAAATATTTATTTGTTTACAAAATCTCTAATAAACTACTAAATTAATATAATCCTACTAATATTCTAAATGTGAAAGTTTGTGAAGTTGTTTGTAACTTTGGATATTTGGTTACTCAATCACGCTCTAACGGCTGAACGGATCTGGCTGAAATTTTGTGCAGGGATAGATTATAGATAGATTATTAGATTATAGTCTGTATTAACACGTAGGCAGAATATAACGTGTTGTTCAGTTTGTAAGTTGTTTGACTAGGGTCCTTTCCTTTTCTGTATCAAGCATTGTATAAAAAAGCGGCCAAGTGCGAGTCGGACTCGCCCATTAAGGGTTCCGTAGCAGCAAGTAACATAATAATGTTTTTTTTTAAAATTTAATATTTGAGTTGATTGAATGAAAGGTAAATTGCAGTTTACGATTTATGACGTATTAAAAAAAAACTACTTACTAGATCTCGTTCAAACCAATTATCGTTGGAAGTTTACATGGTAATGTACATCATATATTTTTTTTAGTTTTATCATTCTCTTAATTTAGAAGTTACAGGGGGGGGGGGACACATTTGACCACTTTGGAATTGTCTCTAGCTCAAAGTATTCGGTTTAGAAAAAAATAATATTAGAAACCTCAATATCATTTTTGAAGACCTATCCATAGATATCACCCATGGGTTTGATGAAAAAAAATTTTTTGAGTTTCAGTTCAAAGTATGGGGACCCCCATAATTTACCGTTTTTTTCTATTTTTGTATAAAAATCTTAATGCGGTTCACTGATAGATCTTATAGTTTAGGAAAAAAGAGGCTGTGACATACGGACGGACAGACAGACAGACATGACGAATCTATAAGGGTTCCGTTTTTGCCATTTGGCAACGGAACCCTAAAAAAAGAAAAAAAATAGGGTATCAGAATTCCAACAGGGCGGAGCCGCTACAGTTAGTAAAAAAAACCGTAGCGACCCGCAGTTTTTGCATTAGAAGCAATTGCCTACGGTATCGCTGTATATTGCAAATTTTCCAACTGGCTTTGACCGCAGTAAGTGCATATACGGATACAGTTTTCTGCCCTTTATTAAGGGGTTTTCCCCAAGCACCGCGGAACCCCAATAATAATAAAAATACTTTGTCGCACTGCAGTGTCAGCCGGTCAGCGAACGATTTTACGAGCAGGCCTCTTTTTGTTGAAACAATACGTATTAGGTTAGAGTTTTTTTTTTATATTATTCATTTCTGTTTGTCGTGTTAGAATTGACATTACATAACATAACATACATAACATACATAACATAACATAACTTCACGCCTGTATCCCCGAAGGGGTAGGCAGAGGTGTATTACACACCCACGATTCGCCAGTTATGTTAAGGTCCCAATGTAATAGGGGGCGAGCCTATTACCATCTACGGGGCACATTAGTAAGCGAGCGATAATTGACATTTATTAATGTACACATAACTACGAAAAGTCAGAGGTGTGTGCCCGGGGCGACTGGGGATCGAACTCTAGACCTCGTCTCAGCAGTCCGTTACGTACGCCACAGGGCTATCGCCGCCGCTGAAGAATTGACCTTAGAAGAAATTGTAAATGTCTTTTTATGTTAAAGGGTTCTTGCATTGTCGGCTAAAAAAATAGTTTTTAAATTAAAAAGTCTTTTTTTTTTAAGTTAGCCGATTCCGGGGTTTTTGGTTATTATAATTTTTTTTTTTTTTTTATAGAATGTTAGTAACCGAAATTACTAATATTCCCCCTAACCCCTCCAGCTAAGCTTAATTGCTTGTGTTAGGAGTAGGTTCATGTCGGTAGTGTAATGGCCAGGATTCGAACCCCGGACCTCTCGATCGTAGGGTCAACTCCTTAACCACTAAGCTACCGACACTTCAAGTTCTTCTAGTTTAGATTTGCAGTGCTAGTTTGTAATACTAGTGCTAAGGTATTGGATTCGCAATCGGAAGGTTTACACTGCCTGTTTGTACTTTAAACTTTGTATCATTGTTTTGTATCATTTGTATTTTATGCACTTACTAGGTATATAAAATACAAATAATAAAAAATATATTAAGACATTCGGCCCAGGGCATTGGACCCAAAGCAGACATAGCTTAACTAGCTTGTGTTATGATAATGCGTATTAGTAAGGTATAGAATTTTTTTTTGAACCGAGTGGGAACCGAACCCATGACCTCTGACTTAGCACTCGAACGCTCTACCGCTACGCCACAAACAAACAAACATTGATTTTTATATAGAAAGAAGGTTTATTATTATTTAGACCTGAATTTTACATTCACATGTTAACAAGCTAACCAATGAGAGACTATAAAGCGAGATTCGAAATTGAAATAGACAAGTGATTAATCTGTCTACACCTTTTACTCCTTCCTGCCGTGATGGTATTCTACTTCTCGATAATGCTAGGCACATTCAGGCACGCGGACATTAGTTAAATATTTAATTTCACTACGATAGCTTCGTACGATATTAAACATTGTACTCTGAGATAATTTTATTTGAAATCTGTGAGGTGAGTTGTTTATGGGGTGTGTGTTGGGTAACCTCCTCGAGTGTCGCTCCGATTCCGATCCCGCTGCAGTCCAGGGGGAACGGAATCGGAGCGGCCGGTACACCCTGGGCGGCGGTCAATGGCTTCCCCTTCACCCCTTCATAGGGTTGGCATTGATCGTCGGCCAATACCCAACGTGGCGGGAACACATCGCTCTCCGTACTCCTCTGCTTTCAGAGGAGACAGGATGAGCGATGCTGTTAGTGGTGAGATGGCCCAGGGTCAGCCGGGGTGCGAGGGATATGCTCTATGGGTAACCTTACACCCCGGCGTCTGAAGACCCGAGACGGCGTGCGGTTTTAGTCGGTGCAAGCCCGACATAACCGCCCCCGCTGGCCGGCGGGGGGGTATCCGAAGGGATTTCCGCACGATAAAAAAAAAAAAAAAAAAGGTGAGTTGTTTATGAGAGAGATAAGGTCGCTGAGTTTTTGTTTGGTTAAGTTCAATTATCTGGTTTATAATTAAGTATATAAATAAGGTTTAAAAGTTATATTGTATAAATACTAATTTTAGTAATTATAAAATACTAGCAGAAGCCCGCGGCTAAGTCTGCGTGAACTTTTGTTTCTGTTCCCGCTTCCCGTAGTATATGTGTTATTTCAGACTATAAAATATTCCTGTACCAAATTTCAGCCAGATCCTTTCTACCGTTAAAACGTGATTGAGTAACAAGCATACAAACATCTTTACAAACTTTCCTTTATATACGTGTTAGTGTTGACCTGGATAAACTCAAGAACCGATGGCGCGATTTTCATGATCTTTAATTTTTTACATTTGCTCCACGGTTACCCCTCCGATGGCCAGCGGGAGTGGTTATGTCGGACTAAAACTAACCGAAATCTCACACCGTTTCGGGTCTTTAATGCCGGTTTGCAAGGAGATATTTACGAAATAAACTCTGCTGATAAGGTAACAAACATAGCTTGATTGTAAGGCAGAATAATGTTTGCCGAGTCAGTTAGTATATAATACTAGTAGCAATGGACAGGTTAGGAAGTAGTTAGGAAGTAGGATAGGTACTTTGCATATGAGGTGTGCCTGGTTGGATCACCTCCAAGTTTGGTGCACCCTGGGCAACGTGGGCGATGACGCATCATTGATTGCTCCTCTGGAGTAGCTGGAGTCAACGTCAACGACCAAGAGTCTGACCAACCGGCCCTTTTCAGGGCCAGCTGACCCCATTGCACGAGGGGGTCGGGGTATGGCGGGCCTTGCAAGCCCGCGGGGGGGGGGCTGGTCGCTCCAGGTACCCCTCTGCTCTTATCAGAGGGGACACTGTGAATGGCCCAGGGTCAGTCGGAGTGCGAGGGATATGCTCTATGGGTAACCTTACACCTTGTCTGTAGACCCGAGACGGCGTGCGGTTTTAGTCGGTTCAAGCCCGACATAACCGCCCCCGCTAGCCAGCGTATCCGAAGGGATTTCCGCACAAAAATAAAGGTACTTTGCATATATTGTATTGTACTATGACAACCTCAAACATTCTAGGGCATATTACACAGCGCCATCTAGACCTAAACTAAGCAAAGCTTGTCACATGGGTTCCAGAATGCGGATAAACATACTTAGATACTTTTTTGTTTAAATAAATACATATTATACATAGAAATACTCAAAGCAATGCAAATATACATATTTGCAATGAGCGGCAATCGAACCCGCGACATCTCACTTAGCAGTATGAGATATTCTATTGTACCTAGCAAATTAAATTCGATTCCTATCCCAGTGCACAGCACGCTTACTGCTTCTGTCAGTATAGCAAATTAAATTCGATTCCTATTCAAGTGCAGTCCGCTGTTGTCAGTATTCGGTGCCTTTTCTCACAACTCACATTATACTCATGCCTAGTGCTGTTGAATCCATTTCATTACAAAATAACGTATTCAGCCTCCAGTAGTTAAAACGTACGGTTCACGCGTAGAACATGGCATACACACTGGCGTCGCAGAAGTGGAGCGTGAACCGATTACACGTGGTAATCGGTGCATGCAGTGAACCTTCCATAGGCAGGTGTATTTGTAGCATATTCGCCAGATGTGTACACACCCTTAAATGTGCTCCAATCTCTTTAATAAACAAAATTACTTTTTAATTAAGTGGTGACATTTAGCAGGGGTTGTACGAGCTCCGATGCAAATAGTTCGTCTAGTGTGAAATTTTCTCTTTGAGATTTTTTCCAACTTCATTATTTTTGTCTATTTATATAAAATATTAAGCTCTTTTACTATCGCATGTCGCGTAACTTATAAATATAATACTTATAAACTATTTTAGCATTTTAAATTTATAGATATCCTGTTTTAAATTCGAAGAAGTTATAAGCAAAATAGTTCGTCTACCTTTTTTTTTTTTTTTTTCGTGCGGAAATCCCTTCGGATACCCCCCCGCCGGCCAGCGGGGGCGGTTATGTCGGGCTTGCACCGACTAAAACCGCACGCCGTCTCGGGTCTTAAGACGCCGGGGTGTAAGGTTACCCATAGAGCATATCCCTCGCACCCCGACTGACCCTGGGTCATCTCCGGTTTCGAGATGGCCCCGTAGGCGGCAGCGTCTCTCCCACCCTAGGAGAGAGGCGCTGCCGCCTCCGTTGCCCAGGGTGCACCGCGTGGAGGTCCCCAACCAAGCACCCCTGGAGGTCCCCAATAGTTCGTCTACCTAATTGTTAATTGATGCAAAAGAGTTCGTCTATCGTTGAGTAAAATAAGATTACTAGTACAAGTTGTTTTTATTTAATAGTTCATACAGATACTTTTAATGTGACAACCGTTGTTTTACTAAAATTTTGAAGCAGCAAATTAGCTTAATCCTACTAATATTACAAATATGAAAGTTTGTGAAGATGTTTGGATGTTTGTTACAAATCACGCTCAAACGGCTGAATGGATCTGACCGAAATATAGGCTGCTTTTTATCCCGGGAATAGGTTGTCTTGGGTTACGGGAACGGGACCAGAACTCCAAGGTTATCGACATAGCTCAAAGAATTACCAAGCTGAAGTGGCAGTGGGCCGGCCATATCTCGCGAAGAACTGACAACCGCTGGGATAAACGGGTTCTTGAATGAAGACCGCGACTCGGCAAACGTAGTGTAGGATGCCCTCCAGCCAGGTGGGATGACCATCTGCGAAAGACTGCGGACAGATGCTGGATGCGGCAAGCTGAAGACAGGGCGCTATGGCGCTCATAAGGACAGACCTATGTCCAGCAGTGGACTAGCAATAGGTTGATGATGATGAAACTGCGGACAACATCTAGTTGACAATAAAGTCAATAACGACAAAATAGATCGATTCCTGGCCATTGCACTACAGACGTGACCCCACTCCTGTCACAAGCAATTTAGCTTAGCTGGAGGGCTTAATTTTTAATTTTGGTTACGAGTGTTCATTAAAAAAATACCCCATTACTAAAAAAAATGTTTCATGTAGGTATTAAATTCCAAAAAAAAAACTTTCATGTTTTTTTTTTCTCAAAGAAACATTTCTGTTTTTGATGCTTCTACTCAGAAATTACAACTAATTAATTGCATCATTACTTCGAAGCACCCTAAACTAGTCGGCTTGGATAAAAAGTTTAATGACAGTAGAGGAAGCTCGTGAGATGTCTAATGATAGAAGTAAATGGCGATACTTCCGCCCTTTTCCCTGTGGGCAAAGTCCTTATCTCTACCTACCCCGGAGGGAAAAGAACGGGAGTATCTATATAAATAAATAAAATTGAAGTAAAAGCTTTTAATGAATACATATTATGAATGTGAATACGCTAATGATATAAAAAAGGCATTTTTAGAATGTTTAACTATCTATCTGTTTGTTTGACTATGTTAATCTCTGAAACGGTTTGTCTTATTTTGGTAGGATTCTTACTGGCAGATAGCTGATGTTACAGGAGTAACTGTCTACGTTTATTTTGGACGAAAAATTTAAGATACCGCACAAAAAAAAGTGTATGGCACTCGGGGAGTGCCGACAGAAGTGAAAACTTGAACAATTTCGTGTGTATTTTTTTAATCATCATTACCCCTACATCTCTTCCCCCCTCCCTACTTAACTTCCTCCCTCCCTACCTTCCTAACACCGTCCCTCCCTAGTGTCTTCTTTCTTTCTCTCTATCTCCCTCTTTCCCTCCCTCTCTCCGTCCCTCTGGAGGATTCATATGAAAAGAGCTCAGCGAACCTTTTTTTTCGTGCACAAAGTGCCTTAAGAAGTTTTCACTTCAAAGAAAAGCCCTACAACAGCAACCAAGTCGCAGGCACAGGTCAAGCTGATCATAGCCGGAGCCTCACTCTTCTTCCCGAGGACGTGCCAAATTAAAAGCATTATTATAATAGCTCTTAACTGCGGCTCCGCCCGCGTGGAATTCTGGTCCCGTTGCTGCTTTCCATGAGAACCTATCCCAGCCTCCCCATTAACCTGAAGGTTAACCACAGACTATACGCTTAGAATTATGAATGACAGTGAGTTTACACTGTGTATGTCTTGGAATCGGCCTATTACATTAGACAGTCAGTGCCATACGTTGTCTCTCAATATTTAGCTCATGAAGGATAGGAATCGTAACGAATACATCCGACAGAGAACCAAGATTACCGTTATAGCTCAAAGAATAAGCAAGCTGAAGTGGCAGTGGGCCGGCCATATCTCGCGAAGAACCGACAACCGCTGGGGTAAACGTGTTCTTGAGTGGAGACCGCGACTCGGCAAACGTAGTGTAGGACGCCCTCCGGCCAGGTGGGATGCGGCAAGCTGAAGATAGGGCCCTATGGCGCCCATTAGGGGAGACCTATGTTTCATTAGAGGTTAATGATAATGATGATGATGATAACTATTTTGAGAAGAGTATCATTGACAAATACAATGATGAAATACACCTCTGTGGGATACAGGCGCGAAGTTATGTATGTATAATTGACTGTTGCAGTAACACGCCAAATGCTTTAAACCATATTTTCCATTTTATTCCAAACTATAATTTATCTGTGTACCAAATTTGAGCCAGATTCGTCCAGCTGTTTTGCGTGAAAGATTAAAAAATATACATACATACAAACTTTTTCGTTTATAATAATAGTAGGAAAGGATATATAAGTATGTCGTTGTTTGAACGAAAATAAGTTACCACGACTTTCGAATTGCTTTTAATTACATTTGGATTGAAAAATGAACCCTCACATTCTAAATTATTTGTCTTTGTTTAAAATCACATTGTTAATTTAATAATTGTGGGTTTTATAAAGTTAATGTGCATGCATGTATTTCAAAGGAAATACAGATGAAATATGCTATTCCCTGTGTTCTTGTTAAATTAACTAATGTTTTACTTTGCTAATGATTACTTTACTTGCTTTCGCCTCTGGGTTGGCTTGCTCAGTGTATATTAAATGCATTACGCCAGAACGTAGACGGAATATTTTAAAAAGGAAACCGTAGTCTATAGTCATTTTAGGGCGTCGTGCTAAAAGGGAATTAATAAAATCCAATTTCTAATACTCCTTCATTATTTGTTACTCATTCACGCAAATGGCTGAACGAATCTGGCTGAAATTTGGTACAGGTATAGATTATAGTCTAGAATGACATATAGGCTATGAAATTTATTCCTATGGGTTGCAGGAACTGGATTACAATTCCACGCGGTAAAAATAGTAAGATATTCCAGACTGGAATCTATCTCCATGCCAAATTTCAACCAGATCTGTTCAGCCGTTTTAGTATCATTGAGTGACAAACATCCATACAAACTTTATTTATAATACTAGTATAGATAAACGAGGAAAGCTCCCCACACCGGTGTTACTAGACTCGAAGTGAAAATCCAATTATGCCGTACGTCCCCAAATATACAACAAAGAAATTACAAGTCAACCCTTGGGCTGTAGTTAGTTTAAATACAAACGGCTTCAAAAGATAGGGCAGAGACACATACCGTGTGGTTCCTTCATTTGGATTGCTTCTCTTGTTAACAATAGAATTATTTAAAATCAAGTCCTTCAGATCTATATATATGAATATAATTGAAGCATCTGTTTGCAATATCACGATAATACGTTCAGCGGTGGTAGTTTAGTGGTTAAGAAGCCGGCCCTACGATCGAGAGTGCCTGGGTTCGAATCCTGGTCATTACACTACCGACGTGACCCGACTCCTAAAACAAGTTGTTTAGCTGGAGGGGTTAGGGGGGTACTAGTAATATTCTTTATAATATTCTTAAAAAAAATGTTTTTTACTAAATACTCTATCTAATACCTTTAAACGAGCAATTCTTGTATACGGACGACCTCTGTGGCGTAGCGGTAGTGCATTCGACTGCTACGACAGAGGGCGCGGGTTCGATTCCCGCTCAGTGGAAAAATTTGTATGCATGAATAAGTCTATTTGCTTTGGTCTGAGTGTTTCTATGTATAATATGTATGTATTTACAAAAAAAAAACTAAATATGTATGTTTATTCGCATTCTGGAACCCATAACACAAGCTAGTTAAACTATGCTTACTTTGTGTCTAGAGAGCGCTGTGTACAATGTCGCAGAATATTTATTTATTATATTTATGTATATATTTAAATTTTCATGAAAACAACGATTTTTGTGAAATTTTGTATACAGGGGGTTTCAGGGTGTTATTAATCGATCTAGCTAGGTTTCATTTTTAGAAAACATCGATAAAAAAACTGAAGAAGGGTCGGTCACTCAGATATTATGAACTTATATAGGGTACTCATATAAAGGGGTGTGTGTTGGGTAACCTCCTCGAGTGTCGCTCCGATTCCGATCCCGCTGCAGTCCGGGGGGAACGGAATCGGAGCGGCCGGTACACCCTGGGCGGCGGTCAATGGCTTCCCCTTCATAGGGTTGGCATTGATCGTCGGCCAATACCCAACGTGGCGGGAACACATCGCTCTCCGTACTCCTCTGCTTTCAGAGGAGACAGGATGAGCGATGCTGTTAGTGGTGAGATGGCCCAGGGTCAGTCGGGGTGCGAGGGATATGCTCTATGGGTAACCTTACACCCCGTTGTCTGAAGACCCGAGACGGCGTGCGGTTTTAGTCGGTGCGAGCCCGACATAACCGCCCCCGCTGGCCGGCGGGGGGGTATCCGAAGGGATTTCCGCACGAAAACAAAAACAAAAAAAAAAAAAAAAAGGGTACTCATATAAAAATGTATTTTTTTTAAATTATTGTGTTTCTGTCTTTCTGTGAATTTAACTTGGCTAATTATTGCAATTAACTGGCCTGATTTTTAATAGCCGCGGTAGCCTAGTGGTATGGGTAATGGACTGCTGAGACGAGGTCTCGGGTTCAATCCCAGGTTTTACCATGGCACACACCAATGACTTTTCGATGCTTTTCGAAGTTATGTGTGTATTTATCGCAGGTTTATAAGTGCCCGGTTAATGGCGATAGGCTCGCCACCTATTACATTGGGACCTAAACATAAACTGGCGAAATGTGGGTGCTAGCACCTCTGCCTACCCCTTCGGGGATATAGGCGTGAGTTTATGTTATGTGTTATATTATGTTATGTTTAAAGGGATTTACGTGGTAGAGAGCTGATAAGTCAATTAGTAATTAAACAAAGGACTAATATCAGAGGCCTGATTAGAACAAGTTGAATTCCTGAGACGAGCTCAGCCGAATACAAGGGATTTTCGATTTTGCGATAATTTTTTTTTTGCGATTTTTTGCAGTTTTTTCTTTATCTTGCAATGTTTCACCCCAGCACGAATCTATTACCGAAAACAGCAACTCGATAGCTCATCTCCTTCATACCCAAAACCGTGACAGAAAATTGGCAACGACGACGTCGACGACAACTCGATAGCAATAGGGCTTTTCTAAAGAAAATCCCTAAAAAGTAAGGCCGCGATGCTCGATGGATATTTAAAAATAGTGTTGTGCTCTAATCGAATCCCGGGTATACGGACTTCTGAACAAATCGAATCAGATACTTTTATTTGTTTTCTAGCTACCCGACCTTTTTTTTTTTTTATCGTGCGGAAATCCCTTCGGATACCCCCTCGCGTGCCAACAGGGGCGGTTATGTCGGGCTTGAACCGACTAAAACCGCACGCCGTCTCGGGTCTACAGACGCCGGGGTGTAAGGTTGCCCATAGAGCATATCCCTCGCACCCCGACTAACCCTGGCCCATCTCCGGTTTCGAGATAGCCCCCTCGGGTTTGGTAACCACGGTGTCCCCGTCCTGCCCCGGTTTGCGGGAGGGGCGCTAGTCGCCCCACCGTCCCGGCCTGCTTCTGCTGGGGTGACAGGTGGCCGCACCCGCCACCCCCAGGCCTGCGCTCATGGAGGACGGAGGTCGTTAAGCGACCTCCGGCGCCTGAGTCGCCTGCGACGCGCGGCGAGCAAGTTGCGGGCTCGGCGGACTAGCTACCCGACCTGGCTTCGCTTTGGCTCACATGAGTTTTTTTTTAATTCAAGCCAACACATATATATATAAATTCTGATCTCGTTCGCACAACCCATGGACTTATTTCAGAGATAAAAAGTAGCCAATATGGTATTCGAGGCTATAATCTATCCCTGTACCAAATTTCAACCAGATCCATTCAGCCGTTTGAGCGTGATTGAGTAACAAACATACAAACATCTTCACAAACTTTCGCATTTATAATATTCGTTGGATAGTAGATAGGGCTGTGAAACACAGATCTATCTATGCAAATAAATCAAATTGAAGTGTCTGTTTGTAATATTAAAATAACAGATTTTAATGATTGCGCATGAATGTATACACGATACTTATAACATTTTTTTTTTAATATTTTTAAATATTTGTCTGTCTTTCTGTCTGTATGAAAGAGGTAATCTCTGGAACGGCTGGGCTTATTTTGATTTGATTTGATGTATACACTGGCAGGTAGGTAATGTTACAAGGCGTAACATAGACTCCTTTATTTTCATAAAATAATTAGGGATCCGCCCAAAAAGATTAAAACCTACAAAATTGTGAATAAAATCTGATTTACTCTGGAACGGCTGGGCCGATTTTGACGGGACTTTCACTGGTAGATAAATAATGTTTAAAGGCGTATGTTACTTTTATTTTAGAAAAATAATAAGGGTTCCGAAAAGATAGTCTTACGAGTATGTAAGTAAGTCATATGTAATTTTGGAAATTTTAACACCACTTTTATTGACTTTACCACCGAGGTAAATCTCAGACACTTCATTATTAAATACCAAGTTGAAAATCGATACTCCATTTTACGTTAAAAAAAACCACGTAAAAAAAAAGTACTGCATTTCATGTAATTAATATATTCAAATTCCTTTTAATCTTACGTAAAGAAAGCTTAAGGAAAATTGGTTAAAGATATTTTTTCTCTTCCTGCTATGAGACCGGGAAAAGAATGATTTCAGTTATGAAAGCAATGTCAGAGGAAAATGATGTTTATTTAGAGAGATTTATTTAAGTGAGCTAATATTTTTGATGGGTAAGTGATTTTTGACTACCGTTGTCGTCAATAGAGGATTAATTTTACTTTGTGATTCAATTGGGTATTTTGATATAGATAATAGCTATTTTCACCTCTCCGGCATGAAGAGGTCGCTTTTGCGTGAGAACTCGCATCAAAATGCGACTATTATAAATTATTTTCTTGTTAAGGGCACCGACAGATTTGTATGGGACTTGGCCCAAGGCATGAACATTTTTCTACTGACACAGCAATTTTCTTATTTAGTAGCTGAAGCTGTGCAGAAACCAATCATATAATTAGTTTTGTATCAATTCACTTATAAAAAATTAAAAAAAAAAAAAAAAACGCATTTTTTTCAACTCGTGCAAGCGAATGAATGAGTGTCAGACGCTAACGCTCAGACGTGACACCCTGGGGGCCTGTAGACAAAGAGTGTTGCTAGAGTATGAAAATAAATTACCCAATGCACATTACCGTTTTTCGTAAGATTATTTATTTAAAATATTTTTTATTATGTACTTTATCTGACTTTACAGACTGAATTTGACGTGGAGGAATTTGCGACTATTTCTTAAATGTTGTAAACATTTTTAATTATACTTTTGAACATTCACTGTGAAAAACATTAGTAAATGTGAAATAAAAATAACTTTAAGTATGGATATTATTACATACTTAACCATATACATATTCACAGACATTAAAAATAAAAGGTTTTTTATTAATTTCGCCTTTTTACCCACTTTTTTTATGATGCAACACTTACAAGTTTTTTGTTTGGAATTGTACGGCATAAATCAATGTAAATATTTTTAAATGTCTTTTTAAATATAGATTCATTTGATACAACCAAATTGTCACCAATATTTATCCCATAATAAAAGCTAAATTGTAATCTTTTAATTTGTTTACATATCCGCTGTCCGCGCCATGGCCCAATTCTGTCAGTGTCCTTTAAGTTACTAAAAGGTGTAATTTCAAACCTTAAGAAAATCGATAAAATAAAAATTTCTGCAATCTAATTAAAAACGCAATCAAAATACGAATTATTTTAAAGGTTTTATAGCCTTTTATAGTTTTAAACCTAGGTATCAATAATACAAACTTTTTTTTTACGTTTTTCATTCTAATCGAATTTAAATCACGCGGTTTGAGACCGTCGCGTTAGGTAATTGGGTACCTTTTTTTTTTTTTCGTGCGGAAATCCCGCGTGTTAGCGAGGGCGGTTATGTCGGGCTTGAACCGACTAAAACCGCACGCCGTCTCGGGTCTACAGACGCCGGGGTGTAAGGTTGCCCATAGAGCATATCCCTCGCACCCCGACTGAGGTAATTGAGTACCTGGTGTGCTTTTTCTCGCTTGTGAATAAATCTTTGCAGCTGTCAATATTGCGGAAAAATATGTGTAATTAATTGAGTTATAAATATTGAAACATCTTCACAAACCCTCCCATTTACAAGATTAGTAGAATATTTAATTCTACTAATGTTGTAATGTGAAAGTTTGTTACGAAACGTGAACCTCGAGGCTAGAGGATCCCTTGGCGCTACGGATCTAGTAAGGAGACTAAGACTACCTTCACACTACTAGACGCAAACGCCGCGACAACGCAACGCGCGCGGCGTCTGAAGAAGAAAGAAGAAATAAACATTTATTAGAGCAAAAAAGGCCACAAACTAAGTACATAACATTACATGAAATCTAAAAATACTTAACATAAAATAACTGGAGCACAATAATAACCATCATCATCAACCTATTCTAGTCCACTGCTGGACATAGGTCTCCCCTAATGAGCGCCATAGCGCCCTGTCTTTAGCTGGCCGCATCCAGCATCTGTCCGCAGTATTTCGCAGATCGTCATCCCACCTGGTCGGATGGGGTCCTAGACTACGTTTGCCGAGTCGCGGTCTCCACTCAAGAACACGTTTACCCCAGCGGTTGTCGGTTCTTCGCGAGATATGGCCGGCCGGCCCATTGCCACTTCAGCTTGCTTATTCTTTGAGCTATGTTGATAACCTTGGTTCTCTGTCGGATGTATTCGTTACCAATCCTATCCTTCAGAGAAACTCTGAGCATAGCTCTTTCCATAGCTCGCTGAGCGACTTTGAACTGGTGGACCAGCCCTACCGTGAGTGTCCACGTCTCAACTCCGTAGGTCATTACGGATGGACCCACTGATTGAAAACTTTCGTTTTCAAACACTGCGGTATGGATGACGAGAAGACTTGACGTAGTTTCCCAAACGCTGCCCAGCATAGCTGAATCCTCCTCTTGGCCTCTTTCTCAAAATTGTTTTTACCTAACTGCACAATCTGCCCGATCTGTCTCGAGCAATAATAATGTGGCACACAAATGCACCAAATGGGTGCCCAGTTCAGCATGTGCCAGGTAGAAACCTGGCGCTGGTGGTCTACTGGAGCCCAAATGGTTCCTGCGCTGTACAATTACGTTCATCGTGCGCATAGGCTGAACAAACGCTAGTGTGAAGGGGCTTTAAAATGGATTTAGTAAAGTTAATGTTAATTTCACATAGTGCTACTTTAGAAGAACATCTGAACTGTCTTTCTATTAGAATAGAGACCATTAGATTATTTTCTTAATTGTAAGTTTTAAGCATATTAAGTTAACATTTAGATCGGAAAAAGAGAACATCTAGAACGGGACTTGAACCCGCGACCGTTCTAAATGTTCTCTTTTTCCGATCTAAATGTTTAGAAAAAGTAAGCATACAAAATGTTTAAAAATTTAATTGAATAAATTTAACATAACATAACATAACTTCACGCCTGTATCCCCGAACGGGTAGGCAGAGGTGTATTACACACCCACGATTCGCCAGTTATGATTAGGTCCCAATGTAATAGGGGGCGAGCCTATTGCCATCTACCGGGCACATTTTTAATACACACATAACTACGAAAAGTCAGAGGTGTGTGCCCGGGGCGACTGGGGATCGAACTCGAGACCTCGTCTCGGCAGTCCGTTACATACGCCACTGGGCTATCGCCGCTTACAATAATACAATAATTAAATTTAAATTACTTATTAGCCCTAGGGTGGATTGTACTTTGTATGAGGTATTAATTAGGTAATTATTTACATGTACACACCATATTATACTATTCCAATGTGTACACTGAGGTATTTTATATAAACAGACATAATTTGGCCTATTGTCATCTTACGGGCACGTTAAATAAAATAGAAACCACGACTAAAAACATTAAAACATGAAAAGTAAATCACACTTTGCTCGGTAACCGAATCAATATCGATCAGTCGATACCGTTTCACTATAAAATGGGAAGAAAAAACAAAACAAGTTGAATTCCTGAGACGAGTTCAGCCGAATACAAGGGATTTTCGATTTTGCGATTTCTTTTTTTTGCGATTTTTTCTTTATCTTGCAATGGTTCACCCCAGCACGAATCTATTACCGAAAACAGCAACTCGATAGCTCATCTCCTTCATACCCAAAACCGTGACAGAAAATTGACAACGACGACGTCGACGACGACAACTCGATAGCAATAGGGCTTTTCTAAAGAAAATCCTTAAAAATATCGGGTTCAAAAAAAAAACATACATACGAAAGTACTTACGTCAAACTGTCAGCCCTGATTTTGTCTGGCGGGAAATATTCAATGTCATCTGACGTTTGGGACGGGTGATTACGTGCGTATGTCAAATGTCAGTCATGATTGACAGCCGATTTAATAGCTTACCACAGATTAAAAAAGGTGGACGGGATATATCGAGTTGTCAAGTTGTTGTTTGTTCAATCTTTATTTTTTTTATTTACTATCAAAGGCAGCTGGAGTGTAAGGGTGTACAGACCTTCACCAACCTCCAACACCAAGCCAACCTAACCTGCAAATTACTGCACCTACTAAACAACGGAGGAGGCTCTGGCGCAGGTTTTAGTCACTCCCGGAGAAGCCGATATACCAACCAAAAGCAACAAGCAGACTGGCTAACAAGCACTCTGGACTGAACTGGAAAATCGCTTTGAGGATAAGGAGACAGCTGGAGTGTTAGATGGACCATGTGAGGCATCTTAACAGCGTGATGACGGAACGTTCTGATATGGTAGAAGACACGGGCGTAGCCATGTGTTAGGTTCAGAGGGGGCTTAAAAAAAAAAAAAAAAATATGCATAAAATTATGTTCACTTGGGGAGGACACCGTGCGGTTTTAGTCGAGACACGACATAACCACCCCCGCTGGCCAGCGGGGGGGTATCCGAAGGGATTTCCGCACATAAAAAAAAAAAAAAAAAAAAAAAAGTAGTCATCTAAATCTACCCAACGTGGCGGGAACACATCGCTCTCCGTACTCCTCTGCTTTCAGAGGAGACAGGATGAGCGATGCTGTTAGTGGTGAGATGGCCCAGGGTCAGCCGGGGTGCGAGGGAAATGCTCTATGGGTAACCTTACACCCCGGCGTCTGAAGACCCGAGACGGCGTGCGGTTTTAGTCGGTGCAAGCCCGACATAACCGCCCCCGCTGGCCGGCGGGGGGGTATCCGAAGGGATTTCCGCACATAAAAAAAAAAAAAAAAAAAAAAAGTAGTCATCTAAATCTAATAAAATAAATATTATAAATGCGAAGCTAGCTCGGTCTGTCTGCCTGACTATTACGCTTTCACGCCTAAACCACTAAATCGATTTTGATGAAATTTGGTACAGAGATACACTAGACCTTTTTTTTTTTTTTTTTTACGTGCGGAAATCCCTTCGGATACCCCCCCGCCGGCCAGCGGGGGTGGTTATGTCGTGTCTCGACTAAAACCGCACGGTGTCCTCCCCAAGTGTCCGTTGCCGGGCACCCCGGGTAAGCCCTCGAAAGGATAACCCCAGGGTTGCCGGCGGACTTTGGCCGCCACCGCGGCCTCGCCAGGTGGGGTCGGGTTTTATCCCGCTTCGGTGAGTTGGCAGGCGTGTGTAGGGCACACACGACACGCCTCCGCCACGGCCTGCTTCTGTAAGGACGGCGAGTCGGCCAACTGCCGTCCTCAGGCCCCGATCATGGAGGTCGGTAGTCCCGGGCGTAGATGAGTCTGCGGCGTCCTCGCCGCAGACTGCGAAACTTTACACTAGACCTTGGGAAAGTAAATAGCCGCTGGCAGCAGGTGATAAGATATTTTTTTTTATTCGGGGCGTTTTGAAAGTGTTTCATTACAATCCTTTACCTAGGTTCATTTTGGTTATAATTTTGAATCTGATATACATACACATCTGTCCACCCCTTCTGAAATATACAAGTTCGAGTGAGATTTATAAAGAAATACCTGGATTAAGTTTAATTAACGATTCTGAACACAATGTGTTTTTCGTATTCTTGTCTATTTGTTGATCTGTTTGTTCGCAATGGACGCAAAAACTACAGAACGGATTCTGATGCGGTTTTTTATTAGAAAGGTATTTAGTGAGATTTAAAATTTGCCGTATATTTGATTGCAATTGGTTAAGTAGAACCGGAGATATGATCAAAAAACCATAACCGACCTCCACGAGGCAGAGCCGTGGGCATCAGCTAGTGAAATTATAATTCACGTTATGCAAAATAGTAGCCTAGTGGTATGAGTAATGGACTGCTGAGACGAGGTCTCGGGTTCGATCCCAGGTTTTACCATGGCACACACCAATGACTTTTCGATGCTTTTCGAAGTTATGTGTGTATTTATCGCAGGTTTATAAGTGCCCGGTTAATGGCAATTGGCTCGCCACCTATTACATTGGGACCAAAACATAAACTGGCGAAATGTGGGTGCTAGCACCTCTGCCTACCCCTTCGAGGATATAGGCTTGAGTTTATGTTATGTAAAATATTTTTGAAAAGCCGTGCCTCGTTAGAAATTTCTTGTTATAAAGTTTTACAATGTGTAATAATTACGTGTTGTATCTTGAAGTTGTATCAGAGTTAAAGTACAATTTGAAAGTTACCTCACATGGGAATCTTACGTTCTGTCTTTAACTCACAGAGTCAAAACTTTATTGAAGTGAAAACTTCTTTAGGCGCGTTGAGCAGTTTCCATATTAAGAAAAATCATAAGACTCGCGTTTTTACCCGACTGCGCCAGAAGGAGGGTTGTTTTTCGAGAGTATTTATGTATGTATGTATAATTGTTTGGCACGCTCTGCAGCCTGAACGGCTCGATGGATTTAAGCTTGAGAGGTGTCGTTAGATTCGTATTTACTGTGAGAGTGCTACTAGCCATATCAAAATTTAAAAATTAAAAAATGGCGGATATTTGGCGATAAAATGTATGTTGTTAAAAATATTTTCACTTAAACTTATCGAGTAGGGTATTAAAATTACCAGCTTTAAAAGGTGATTTCAAAAATATATATAAATATATAACATAACTAAAAAGTATTATGTACAAAAAAATTATTAATAAATAATCAAAAAACCCGACTGCCCAAAAAAGACCAAAACAAGTTTAGCAGGCGGGACCCATTTGCAAATTCTAAACCGAAAGAAAATTAACGGGACGGGGGAGTTATGGAGGGAGGGATGGTGGAAGAGTGGGAGGCAGGGATGGATGATGATGATTAAAAAATATACACATAATTATTTTTCACATTTTTACTTCTGTTGGCACTCCCGGAGTGCCACTGCCTCTTTAGGGTTCCGTTGCCAAATGGCAAAAAAACGGAAGTCTTACAGATTCGTCATCGAATCATCATAGTCATTCGAAATCGTCGCATTAAGATTTTCACACAAAAATATAAAAAAAAAACAATTAATTTTGGCGGTTCCCATACTTAGAACTGAAACTGAAAATTGTTTTTTTCATCGAACCCGATATCTATGGATAGGTCTTCAAAAATGATCTTGACGTTTTTAATATCACTTTTAAACTGAATAGTTTGCGCGAGACACTTCCGAAGTGGTAAAACGTCCCCCCCCCCCCCCCCTGGAACTTCTAAAATAAGAGAATGATAAAACTAAAAAAATATATATGATTTACATTACCATGTAAACTTCCACCAAAAATTGGTTTGAACGAGATCTAGTAAGTAGTTTTTTTTTAATACGTCATAAATCGTAAACCGCAATTTACCATTCATTCAACTAACTCAAATATGAAAATTTTACTTGCTGCTATGGAACTCTTCATGGGCGAGTTCGACTCGCACTTGACCGGTTTTTTTGTTTCAATTCCTGCGCAGTATAACTGTTGGAGTCTATATAATTTGAGTTGTGCTACTTGAACTTCAAACGCGAATGTCACAGAAATATTAAAGTGTAGGGGGCTTTACCAAGATCTTGAGGCCCAAATCAACCTCATCTGTTGTTGAGTTGTTGTGTAATGGTGAACTAGGGCCCGGAGCTCCTCTTGAGCTTGGGGATCAGAGAGCAGTCGTTCCCGTAAAAGCAAAAACAACCATAATATTATGGCGATAAGGATTGGAAAGCGGACCAAGCTTTGTATGCTACTGGGATTGGCGTTTGAATAATGACGGTGATGAAGTTACATTTCAAATATGAGATTTTTTTTTTTCGTGCGGAAACCCCTTCGGATACCCCCCCGCCGGCCAGCGGGGGCGGTTATGTCGGGCTTGAACCGACTAAAACCGCACGCCGTCTCGGGTCTACAGACGCCGTGGTGTAAGGTTGCCCATAGAGCATATCCCTCGCACCCCGACTGACCCTGGGAGATTTTAATAATACCTAAATGTTTTATTGTGTTAGTAGTGGGTTCACATCAGTAGTGTAATTGCCAGTATTTAAACCCGGAACCTCTCGATACTGACTCCTTATCCACTAACGGCCAGTCTCAATAATCTACCTACAGTTAAAGGTAGAAGCTATCCCAGATAAGACATGTCAACATGAATCTATCTGTAACTGCGGTTTCAATATTATCAAAGTCATTTTCTGCTTATCTTTGTTTATTGAAACAGAAAAAATTCCCGATAGTAGACCCGAGACGGCGTGCGGTTTTAGTCGGTTCAAGCCCTACATAACCGCCCCCGCTGGCACGCGGTGGGGTATCCGAAGGGATTTCCGCACGAAAAAACAAAAAAAAAGATACTAATGGTAGCTTTTTTAACTGCTGGTAAAGGATAGATGGATTATTGAAACCGGTTATTGATTATTGCGTTATTTTGATGTTGTGGAGGAATGAAGTGTGATGTTCCTCTAACAAAGGAGCCGAGCAGGCAAGTTGATCACGCCTGGGGGGCCGCGGCCCAACGGTTGTCGTTGGGATGTTGTATATATATTGTATCTATATCGGTATAATCTTTATCGGTGTTTAAAAAAAAAATCCGTTAGCGATCACTATCTGCGAGACATCGGCTTTATCTAGACTTTGGTTACTTCTTATATCGTATGATATATATGTATGGGTATGTATGTCGCGGTAGCCTAGTGGTATGGGTAATGGACTGCTGAGACGAGGTCTCGGGTTCGATCCCAGGTTTTACCATGGCACACACCAATGACTTTTCGATGCTTTTCGAAGTTATGTGTGTATTTATCGCAGGTTTATAAGTGCCTGGTTAATGGCAATAGGCTCGCCACCTATTACATTCGGACCTAAACATAAACTGGCGAAATGTGGGTGCTAGCACCTCTGCCTACCCCTTCGGGGATATAGGCGTGAGTTTATGTTATGTTATGTTTTGTATATAGTATATTGCGAATATATATGTATATTGTGTAATTGTAGGTGTGTACATATTTATAAGTTAGTATTTGTATAGTTTTAAAATAATGTTTAGTTTGGCAATGATCTGAAATGTACCTATATTTAGGTACCTACATTGATCAAGTACACCACACTACCCAAATACGAATTCCGACTTTTTTCTCCATCAAATGGTTGCCTGTAAGAGATTGCAACAGTGCGATAAGGCCGCCAATTGTATATACCATAATGTAATATTTGTATTTCTTTTTATCTTATTCTTAACATAAAACATAAACATAAACTCACGCCTATATCCCCGAAGGGGTAGGCAGAGGTGCTAGCACCCACATTTCGCCAGTTTATGTTTAGGTCCGAATGTAATAGGTGGCGAGCCTATTGCCATTAACCGGGTACTTATAAACCTGCGATAAATACACACATAACTTCGAAAAGCATCGAAAAATCATTGGTGTGTGCCATGGTAAACCTGGAATCGAACCCGAGACCTCGTCTCAGCAGTCCATTACCCATACCACTAGGCTACCGCGGCTTTTTTCTTATTCTTGGTGTACAATAAAGAGATATACTACTACTACTACTACTACCAGCGCGCAAACTTCATTTCGTGATTCAGGATTGGTAGTGACGTATTAGTATCGAAGTAGTTCCACTTGTTGTCGCTTGGTATCGCCACAATATCTTAAAATTAAATTCCACGTTCCCAGGAATGCCAAAGCACATCACTGCGCTGTCATTCGTCCTTTGAAACTTAAACCATCGCTGTACATTTATTTTATATTCTACCCTCTGTTCTTAAGCTCCTCTGTATTTATTAGGGTTCAGTCAAATAACAATACCCCTTTGCCGTTTCGTTTGTTTCGGGGTTCTGTTCACGAGATATTGCGGTGTTTTTTTAACTTAAACTCCTCGTATTTGCATTTTAAGAAGAAATTTCTGCATGGGACTATTCTGACGAATCGGTTATAATGGCGCGTTATATCGACCTTTCCGTTTGATAAATTTTGTTGTAAAAGTTGAAAGGCATTGGTAATATTGTTTTTGGAACTATTTGGACTTATACTATAAAATATATCAAATTGAACACTACTGAAGTGTGTTTTTTTAATCTTTTTTTTTTATATATTTAGGACACGTCAATTTGACTTCACCTCGCCTGATGGTAAGCTGAAGGTAAAGTCTCAGGAAAGAGGGTCACCATTACATACACGTACCATGTTAACAATGGTGGCACTCAGCTTGACGGTCTCATCAGAAGAGGATTGACGTCGCAGCACCGCGTGACACCCACCGGTCCCACTAGTGCTGCGACCACAATCCCCTGCCCGGCTATGCACTCGCTGACTCCTGAACGCAATCAAACCGAAATTGGATTACTATGGAGGGTTTTTCGCAATCGTGCACGGTGGTACCTACCCGGCCGAATTTTGTGACAAATTTGTGTCATCAAATTTCTACCACCAGTAAATCACCTTCGAAATTGAAGTATTTGAAGTTATACTTCTTTTGGCGCGTTAGGGAAAAATGATTAGAGTAAATTTTGAGGTCGCGCGCGCACACTGTCACGTAAAACCGACACCATGTAGTTAGCTAGTCAATATTTTACTTAAAGTACGTTTGTAGAATTTGAGGTTAGTTGACGGTTTGTATTATTTATTTAAATCAAAAACTAAAATACATTTTTATGTCTGTGCCTGTGTGGCGTAGCGGTAGTGCATGCGACTGCTACGACATGGGGCGCGGGTTCGATTCCCGCTCAGTGCAAATATCTGTATGCATGAATATGTCTGTTTGCATTGGTCTGGGTGTTTCTATGTATAATATGTATGTATTTACAAAAAAATAGTATATAAGTATGTTTATCCGCATTCTGGAACCCATAACACAAGCTAGTTAAACTATGCTTACTTTGGGTCTAGAAAGCGCTGTGTAGAATGTCGTAGAATATTTATTTATATAATTATTTACATTATTATTTCTATAAGCGTAGGATAACGCGAAGGATAATTTTTTTAGAAAGAATTTTATCTTGTTACGCCAAAGAAGTATATTAACTTCTTACGTGCGTACATAAGTGCACACACACTTTTTTTTTGTGCATATATCTCATATTATACTTTCTTGTTTTTCACTCCGTTTTTATTTATTTTTCAACTGATTATTTATTTATACAAACTTTGAAAGTTGAATTTAACCAACTTCAAGAATTTTCGTATAGATTTGTAATTTTGTAACTGGTTATGACTTCCAAATGACAGTATATTAATTTGACACTATCAGAGTGAGTCCCCACTATGGAAACCAATTTAAAGAGGACGTATATATGTACAGTCAGCGTCAAAAGTAGAAAACTATTTTCAAACTTTATAAATATGTTTTGAGGCCAATTTGTATTTCGTAATGAAAATGCTTTTGTATTAAAATAATATTTTTATTTCAATAATAATTTTCATGCGGATTTTTTTACTTTGCTATCATCATAAATGCTATGACGGCCTCTGGGGAGTAGCAGTAGTGCATTCGACTGCTACGACAGGGGGCGCGAGTTCGATTCCCGCTTGGAGCAAATATTTGTATACATATGAATATGTCTAGTTGCATTGGTCTGGGTGTTTATATGTATAATATATATGTATTTACAAAAAAAAAGTATATAAGTAAGTTTATCCTTATTCTGGAACCCATAACACAAGCTAGTTAAACTAAGCTTACTTTGGGTCTAGAAAGCGCTGTGTAGAATGTCGTAGAATGTATATAAAAAAAGCGGCGATAGCCCAGTGGTTTCCGTAACAGACTGCCGAGCCGAGGTCTCGAGTTCGATCCCCAGTGGCCCCGGGCACACACCTCTGACTTTTCGAAGTTATGTGTGTATTAAAAATGTTGATTATCGCTCGCTATGTAATGTGCCCGGTAGATGGCAATAGGCTCGCCCCCTATTACATTGGGACCTAAAACATAACTGGCGAAACGTGGGTGTAATACACCTCTGTCTACCCCTTCTGGGGGAGGCGTGAAGAAGTTATTTTACGATTGCGAAAAACCCTCCATAGTAATCCAACTTCGGTTTGATTGCGTTCAGGGGTCAGCAAGTGCATAGCCGGGTAGGGGGATTGTGGTCGCAGCACTAGTGGGACCGGTGTCACGTGGTGCTTCGACGACAATCCTCTTCTGATGAGGCCGTCAAGCTGAGTGCCACAATTGTCAACATGGTACGTGTATGTAATGGTGACCCTCTTTCCTGAGACTTTACCTTCAGCTTACCATCAGGCGACGTGAAGTCAAATTGACGTGTCAAAATATATAAAAAAAAAAACAAACGCTACACAAAAACAGTAATTTGTATTCCATAAGTCAACAGAAACATAAACACTAAACAAATGTTACAGTACGTTATTACCGAATTATGTATACAGCGAGCAAACATTTTTCTTTTCCTTGTAGTGTCCATCTTGGGTATAGATTACCATAACGAGGGCTACTCAATTAGGTTATAAGGGACAGGACAAAAAATATGCTCTTAACGATAAATAGTGGCCCATTGTCCGGGTAAGGAACGAGGAGTGCTTGTAAGGTTTGCCTGTCGTTAAGGTTTATTTTATTAAAAAAACTAGCAGTAGACGACGTGCCTCGCGATGAACCTGCGGAATAAAAATATTATTAGTACTTACAAAATTATATTCCAAATTCAACCTTATTACAACCATGTAAAGACTAATTGATTGTTTGGCCAAACTTATTAGAAAGATGTAGACTTACCTTAATGTTGTACCTTTTTTTTTTTTCGTGCGGATATCCCTTCGGATACGTGGTCAGCGGGGGTGGTTATCTCGGGCTTGAACCGACTAAAACCGCACGCCATCTCGGGTCTACAGACGCCGGGGTTGCCCATAGAGCATATCCCTCGCACCCCGACTGACCATCCATAAATTTTATTTTCACACGAACGCGTAAACTCTCCACGCTTACCTGCATCCCGTACATTAGCTGACCCGGCAAACTCCGTTCCACCATTGAACCAAGTTGACTTTACAGCAATCGAGTCGACCCGGTAAACTTCGTTCCGAGTTAGGATCAAGTTATGTTGGTTACCTTATCAGCTGAATTTATTACTTCAATGTCTTCCTGCACCCCTTTTTTTATTTTTTTTACTAACATCTTTGGCATGGCCAAAGCCTACGCTCAAAATATCTTTATTATCTAGTCTTATTTACTTTATTTTAAGAAAAACCAGGGTTAAATTTTTTTCTATCTATCCTTAAATCTATATATATCACGCTTTGATTCTTGTCCTCTAGTACCATACAAGTTCTCGCTTTTATTCCTCTCGCACTTTCATTCCGTTCCTTTCATACTAATAGGATGGGATAGGGCAAGGGGACTACACTTTGGTGCTTTCTTTATTTTCTCTTTTTACCTTATCTGCTAATTTGTTCTTTATTTCATTTTTATTACTACAATCTTATAACTACTACAATCTTTAATAATATTACAACTTTAGTTTTCTTATAACTAAGAACAAAATGTTTGGTATTTCTAATACTATCATACACAGTTTATAATTCCTTCCTATATTTACAAAATTTTTAACCTTCTGGCCAGGTATACAATTATGCCTGCCAGAGGTTATTATGTACTATTTCTATTATTGACTTTACGTATAATTCAGTCTGCAAATTTCAGAAATTCTTCCCTGTGCCTTCGTATTAATTCGCGAAAATTAGCCACTTTCATCTCTATACCTAATTGATTTTCAATTTCATATCTGTCCCTTGAATAGATTGGGCAGTCCACTATTAAATGTGCGACTGTCTGCTCGACGCCCCGCTCGCAGGCGCATGATGGGTCTTCCTTACACTTGAACCGGGTCAAGTATTCGGAAAACCCACCATGCCCCGTCAACAACTGGGTTGTAGTGCCGGCGACCTCCATCTTGCGGACGGTTCTGTATGCCGCCACCGCGCATGGGAAGAAGAGCTTTTTGCCAGAAGCTGTGTCACCCATCCTGTACCTTTCGTTCCATTCGTCAAGCGTGATCTACCGAAGGCCACGCTTGACGAATGAAACTGGGCACAGACTGTAGTGTGGAGCCCTCTTCGACTTCAGAGCCGCCTCCTTAGCCAGCTGATCGGCTCATTCGTTGCCCTCCAACCCCGCGTGGGCCTTGACCCAGAATAAGGAAATTTCCTTGCCCTGGATCAAGCCCCGTTTGATGTTACACCTGGCTTCAACGGCCAGGGGGTGGAGGGCATGACGGCTTATGTCCGTCAGGAGAGCGGCTCTGCTGTCGCTGAGGATGCCGAACGTGGCCGCGCCTCGCCTGAGGACCTCACTGGTCGCTTTACATATGGCCAGGAGTTCGGCCTGGTAGACGGTACAGTGCGGCGAGAGAGCAAGTTTGAGGGTCCCGGTTTCGGCCCCGTTATTCCAGATGGATAACGCGGCGCCGATGCGACCCGCACCCCGGCGTTACAGACCTGAGACGGTGTGAGGTTCTGGTCTCCGGTCTGTGTTAGGGAAGGGGGGGGGGAGTTACCGTGGTGTTTTGTAGGAAAAGGGATACAAAAGTCGGTCATCATCATCACACCAGTACTATACCGGTGCATCCGAAGCTTGTACTTGGAGCCCAGGGTTTGCTCTCCTCCTCTTTGGTCAACATACTCCATAACCACCCCTGCAGGCTGGCGGGAGATATACGAAGGGATTTCTGCAAGGAAAACAAAAATGGTCACCATACTCTTAGTTCAGAGAAGTTGAGTGAAGAACGACCCCAGCTCGGAATACTGTGTCATAAATCTATATATGTGAAACAAGTTCCTCTTACAGATGCCCGGGATAAACTCAAGAACGGGTGGACCGATTTTGATGATCTTTGATTTGTTAGATTTGTCTCCGCCTATACTGTGCCTTTTCGTTGTTTTTTTTCGGAAACCGCCATGGCTACACCTCCTCCCCCCCACCCCCCGGCCAGCGGGGATGATTATGTCAAGGTGCAAGGATACCTTCACGAGATAAATTCAGCTGCTAAGGTAACCAACATGACTTGATCCTAACTCGGAACGAAGTTTGCCAGGTCAACTCGATTGAAGAAAAGTCAACTTACAGCAATGCCCTAAAAAGACCAAAGCAAGTTTGATACCAGGCGGGACCGATTCGCAAATCATTAACCGAAAGAAAATTTCAAACGTTCTTATATAAATAAATATTCTACGACATTCTACACAACGCTTTCATGACCCAAAGTAAGCATAGTTTAACTAGCTTGTGATGGGTTCCAGAATATCGATAAACATACTTGTATACCTATTTAGGGTTCCGTTGCCAAATGGCAAAAAATGGAACCCTTCGTCATGTCTGTCTGTCTGTCCGTCCGTATGTCACAGCCACTTTTTTCCTAAACTATAAGATATATGCTGTTGAAACAAGATGAGTAGATGTATTCTGTAAACCGCATTAAGATTTTCATACAAAAATAGAAAAAAAAAACAATAAATTTTGGGGGTCCCCATACTTAGAACTGAAACTCAAAATTTTTTTTTCATCAAACCCTTAAGTGTGTGGTATCTATGGATAGGTCTTCAAAAATGATGATATTGTCGGAAGTTTACGCGAATGTTACACATTGAAATAAAACTATTTTTAACGGATTCTATCGCGGTTTATTTGATGTTATTTTATATTTTACATTGAACCCGACGTTTCGGTTGCTTTTCAGCAGCCATGGTCACTTGGAGACTAAAAATGGTTGTTGTCTTGAAGTTTGAAGTGAAAGTTATCTCAAAGTACCCGAACTATGTTGAATTGTTGGTGTTACTATTTACGCAGAATGAGCTCACAGTGTCATGAAGTCTTGTTGTATTTTGTTTTTTCTTGGAATTAATTAAGTGAATGACTGGGTCCCAAGCTGGTGGTACATTCCAACCATCTTCTCTATTAAAATTAGGATGTTTTTTAATTTCAATAGCTTAAAAAAAAAAAAAAAAAATAACATCAAATAAGCCGCGATAGAATCCGTTAAAAATAGTTTTATTTCAAAAATGATATTGAAGTTTCTAATATGTTTTTTTTCTAAACTGAATAGTTTGCGCGAGAGACACTTCCAAAGTGGTGTCCCCCCCTGTAACTTCTAAAATAAGAGAATGATAAAACTAAAAAAAATATATGATGTACATTACCATGTAAACTTCCAACGATAATTGGTTTGGAGGAGATCTAGTAAGTGGATTTTTTTTTAATACGTCATAAATCGTAAACTGCAATTTACGTTTCATTCAATCAACTCAAATATAAAAATTTAAAAAAACATTATTATGTTACTTGCTGCTACGGAACCTTTAATGGGCGAGTCCGACTCGCACTTGGCCGCTTTTTTTTAAATACATACATATTATAGATAGAAACACCCAGACCAATGCATATAGATAAATTCATGCATACAAATAGTTGCACTCGTAGAATCGAACCCGCGCCCCCTGTCGTAGCAGTCGAATGCACTACCGCTACTCCACAGAGGCCGTCAAACTAGGAGCAAGGTGATTCGTCAATAATTCAGTACATTCGATAGTATGCACCTCTAGCTGGCTATTAAAATGTCTGGCGAGTCAGTGTGGAAGATTTATCGGCACTCAATAAATCAACGTCATGCCAGCTCACAGACTCCCCTTTTTATATTTCTTTGGAATAAGCACTAAAAGCTGATGAACTTTAAGTTTGTATAAAAATTCGAGTGTGCTCTTTCGTTCGTTCGTTATAAAATCCTTCCTCCTAAATGATTGCACCGATTTTGATGATTTTTGATAACCCAATTACGACCTATGACGGGATTGGCTGCACTAAGCTTTATATTGAAAACTAGACATTAGTAAAAAATTAATAGATAATATTGAAGAAGATACTACACAGTGTTATCTAGACCCAAAGTAAGCATAGTTTAACTGACTTGGCATATGGGTTCTAGAATATTTAGAGTATTTTTTTTGTTGATACACATAAACACATAAGCCAATACAAATCAACATAATTAATGTAAACAAATATTTTCACTAAATGGAAATTGAACCTGAGATCTCTGACTTAGCAATGGAACGCTATACCGCAATGTCATAAAATAAGTAGGGAATAGGTATTTATTCCACTCATTACCAAACAACTTTTTTTTCATATCCTCGTACTGACTGCACGAATGCTTACTTTGCAACACGGGACATTACTTCAATGAAATTTGGAACAATTAGTATACCTTTTTTTTTTTTGTTTTTTTTTTCGTGCGGAAACGCCTCGGATACCCCCCGCCAGCCAGCGGGGGCGGTTATGTCGGGCTTGAACCGACTAAAACCGCACGCCGTCTCGGGTCTGCAGACGCCGGGGTGTAAGGTTGTCCATAGAGCATATCCCTCGCACCCCGAACAATTAGTATACCTTAACCTTTCCTATAAGTCGGAAAAAGTCAATAATCAGGACTGGACTTGTGGGTTCAAGTCCAGTCCTGATTATTGACTTTTGACCATTGACCATTGACCAGTTACTTTCTAGGGAGAAAACTCTAACCAATTGATCCACCTGAACACGTCCTGGAAAGCTGAAATTCTCCTAAGTCCGTAAGAATTTCACCTTTCCAGGATATGTCCAGGCAGCATAGTTGGTCAGAGTATTCCTCCTAGAAACGGACTGATCGCGGGTTCAATATCCGTCCTGGATGTTGACTTTTTCTAATTATACTTTATGAGAAAGTTTTACATAATTCCGCATAATGGCGGTCAGAACATACCTTCAGATAAACCGAAACTACAAACATTTAAAGTCCATTCACACTTTATCGTAATCGGAAAAATAATAAAATCCTTTATTATGGACATCATTGCTACAAACAGGATATGACCGTTATAAAAGGATAGCCGGACGCTCAGATATCCTTTGTGTTATTGGACCTCACGGACCGGTTGTGACGTGTTTTTTTTTAAAACAAATATCAGTTAAAGCTCTTTTGCACGTTATCGCATAATATACCATTCAATGGCTGAGTGACAATTGGCGCAGCATAAACCTTTTGGTTTTATCCGAAGCAACAAGAGTATAGTTTTGTACTACATTTCGTAAAGTCCAATTCACGTCCAATTCCTTTACTGAACCGTGTTAAATATTGATCCCGTTCCTGCAACAGCAATATTCCCGACAAAAAACGTGGCTTAGGTGATATTCTAGGCTATAATCTATCTCTGTGTAAAATTTAAACCAGATTTGTTCAACTGTTCTTGTCTGTCATTGCGTCATAGAGTAACAAACATCTGTCCATTAAATCTTTTACTTTAATTAAGTTACAAGAAACATTTTAGACATATTGAATAAATCACTTGTACTTTTCCACAATTATAGCATTCCAATATTCCACAGCCTCCATGAACGCGGGCCTAGGGGTGACGAGTGAGTATAGTCGACGCCCTAGCAGAAGCAGGGCCAGGGTTATGGTAAGTTAAGTTAAGTATTTCCACATATACGCTTCTCTACAGGGAGTTTTTTTTATTTTTTTATAGTTAAATAAAGCGGTGCATGACCAATTACATTAAATAACTTAAGTTTACATAACATAACACAACATATCATAATATAAGGCAGGTATCTTATATTCGTATGGAAGATTTCCTTGCATACTTACTCTCAGAAATTATAAAACATACACGCATTACATCCTCCCATTCATCTGCAAACAGATCGCAATCAGGGTAAGCTGACAGGAGATCGTTAAGCAAATCCAGCGTTCGATACACTGGGGACTCAGCTCTGGCGACTGTTCCGCAGGGAGGCCGAGTTAAAAGTCTATAGCGACGGTTCTTGCGGTTTGCTTGCGGAATGGGGCCCTAAACAACGCGTGGAGTTGTCAAGGCTGGCGGCCAAAGCCAACTGGAGTCTCAGAGTATTCCTGCTAAATTATATCTGCGCTTACTCACTCCTGTAACTATATTCAGAAAAGGCATAAAGATTGACAAAAGTTGTACGTAGATATAAAATTTATTCCCGAGCATGACGGTGGACATTAGGAACATATAAAATTGCGCTGCAGTATTTGATACATGAACGAATGTTTACAATTTATGCTGTAGCATTTTTGAAATTTGAATACGTATTCCCAACACGATTCGGTCAGATGTCTGGGCTATGCGTAAACTCGAAGTTACCCAGTTCTATTTTATATACTTATTGAAAAAGTTTTTATTTTGAATGGATTCAAACAGCGGTGTGATTATTTTGTTTTCTCTTATATGTTTATTTAAAATGAATTTTAATTTTATTTACCTTATTTGTGCTTATACGATCGTGAGTTTTTGAATTCGGTTCCCAAGTTAGGTAATTAGTTGTTTGTCTGTTAGTAAATGTATCTGGAATACGGTAAAAGGTTCGGCCCCTATTACGTAAGACCAAAATCAATTCCCATGGGCTTTTGCTCGGTAACTAAGCTATGCTATAATCGGCGCCAAACATCTTTACAATTTGACCTTGACGCAAAACAATCACGCGAGCCCTTTGAGACACAAGCTCGCGTGATTGGTTGCGCGTCATGAAAGATCGTTAAGATTTTTGCCGTTGACTGTACTGGGAGGTAGGGATATAACTCAGGCTGTGACAAGAAACAGCATCCGCTAAACGGTACACCTCACCACATGGGAAAGTACGGAGATTGGTGTAATGTGGAAATAATAAAAATCTTTAGATTTTTACGGCCGGCGTTGAATGAAGAATATACTGCTTCCGGGCTGTTTGGCCGTGGTCCATATGAAACTTGTGTTCCAAACGTTTCATCGATCACTGCGGTCGACATCTTCAGTGGTACAGGCAGCTTCAGTGTCGACATGCACCACTGAAGATGTCGACCGCAGTGATTGACGAAACGTTTGGAACAACAGTCCGGAAGCAGTATATTCTACGGTGTAATGTGGGTTTTTGTTCAGCTCTGCCTAACTCTGGTATTAATATATCATCTTAACGTGGCTCTCGGATGCGTCTGAGGCTTCCACCTGGGAGCCCGGGTTTCACTTATTCCTTCTCCTTCTTTTGGTTTAACTTATACGGTTTTTATGAGAACGACTACCGTCGGACTTCCCTACTGATAGTAGAAATTTGATGACACAAATTTGTCACAAAATTCGGCCGGGTAGGTACCACCGTGCACGATTGCGAAAAACCCTCCATAGTAATCCAATTTCGGTTTGATTGCGTTCAGGGGTCAGCAAGTGCATAGCCGGGCAGGGGGATTGTGGTCGCAGCACTAGTGGGACCGGTGGGTGTCACGCGGTGCTGCGACGACAATCCTCTTCTGATGAGGCCGTCGAGCTGAGTGCCACCATTGTTAACACGATACGTGTATGTAATGGTGACCC
Organism: Cybosia mesomella; assembly: GCA_946251805.1. Classification (NCBI taxonomy): domain Eukaryota; kingdom Metazoa; phylum Arthropoda; class Insecta; order Lepidoptera; family Erebidae; genus Cybosia; species Cybosia mesomella. Next base: position 19,741,465 of record OX276410.1, read on the forward strand.
TCTTTCCTGAGACTTTACCTTCAGCTTACCATCAGGCGAGGTGAAGTCAAATTGACGTGTCCTAAATATAAAAAAAACCCTCGTCATCATAACTTCACGCCTGTATCCCCGAAGGGGTAGGCCAAGGTGTATTGAGTGTAATACACCTCGGCCTACCCCCACGATTCGCCAGTTATGGTTTAGGTCCCAATGTAATAGGGGGCGAGCCGATTGCCATCTACCGGGCACATTAATGAGCGAGCGATATACGACATTTTTAATACACACATAACTAAGAAAAGTCAGAGGTGTGTGCCCGGGGCGACTGGGGATTGAACTCGAGACATCGTCTCGGCAGTCCGTTATGTACATCACCGGGCTATCGCCGCTCTCCAACCCTGACAGGGAAACCACACCCAATTACTTGTTCTTTATTCTGTGTAAACGTGAAATTTGGATGTTAAAACACTTCTCTTGATTCCATATATATTGGCTTTTCAAGGAGTAACTGATATCTGGCTTCCTTCAAAGCGCGGACCCTACGATCGAGACGTCCTGGGTTCGAATCCTATTCATTAGACTACCGACGTGAACCCACTCCTAACACAAGCAATTAAGCTTAGCTGGAGGGGTTAGGTTTTTTTGTAAAGAAAAACCCCCCAAGAGGAACACCTAGTGGCTTATGGAGGTGACCTTTCAAAGAAAAAATGTCCTAAATGATATCACAAATACTCTACAGCATAGTCATTTTCCTGTCAACTGGCGTCGTCGCTTCGAACCTTTTACTTATTGACCGTCTATATTGTATTAATTAATTTCTTCATGCGGTAACAAAATGGATGCTAATTAAGATTGTTAATCACATTATCGGCTAAATTGACCGAAAACTTGTGGTTAGGGAAATCCTTTGATAGGATTTTTAGTGAAAATATTAATGAAAGTATGTTCTTTTTATACACACATACATTTTACTCACGTATAAATACTTACAAGCGGGTAGGCAGAGGTGTATTATTGCCTATATTTAGTATTTATTAAATGTTGTCCGTGGCTCCATCTGCGTGGAATTTTGATCTGCGAGCAAGTAATAGCGGCGATAGCCCAGGTAGCGGCGATAGCCCACGTAGCGGCGATAGCCCAGTGGCATACGTAACGGACTGCTGAAACGATGTCTCGAGTTCGATCCCCAGTTGCCCGGGCACACACCTCTGACTTTTCGTAGTTATGTGTGCATGAATAAATGATAATTATCGCTCGCTTAATAATGTGCCCGGTAGATGGTAATAGGCTCGCCCCCTATTACATTGGGACCTCAACATAACTGGCGAATCGTGGGTGTGTAATACACCTCTGCCTACTTCGGGGATACAGGCGTGAAGTTATGTTATGTTATGTTAAATGTTGCTCGTGGCTCCATCTGTGTGGAATTTGAATCTGCGAGCAAGTAATGCTCGGGAAGCAGGCAGTGGAACGGGTTCAGGAGAGACTCAGGTCTCTTCCGATCTGCCAGAGGGCGCCGTCCTCCATAATCACTGGCTGGATGACAGGTGGAGCCGCCTGTCATACTATCAGAAGCAGACCGAGGTAGTGAGGCGCAGTGTTGCGTACCCCCCCTTTTTCCAGGGGGCAAGACATAGACAACGTGATTCCCAAACCCGAGGGCACCATTCCGAAACCGGAGATGGCCCTGGGTCAGCTGGGGTGCGAGGGAAGTGCCTTAACCTTATACTCTGGTATATGAAGACCCGAGACGGCGTGCGGTTTTCTTCGGTTCGCGTCCGTTATAATCATCTCCGCTGGTCGGTGGGGAGGGGGGATTTCCGCACGGAGAAAAAAAAAAGGTGGGTCTTATAATAAGGAATAAGCATAAGGAAAATGTAACCGAAACTGCTGTAAAAACCATACGCGGTAAGGGTTCAAAATAAACTCTGGCTAGAATGATAAGTTGGTGAAATACGCACAGCGACTCGTTAGGCGGTCTGGTCAGTCATTGAGAATTTCTACCAGCGTGTGGTCGTGTGGCCTAAGTCATAAGAGAAGGATTATTTTCAATTTTTATTATTTTATTCAGTTTTTTCTAGACCCAAATAAATCTTAGCTAAACTAGCTTGTGTTATGGGTACTGGTATTTTAAGATTATAATACTTAGACACTTTGTTTCTTTTAAATATAACTTCATTTAAACTCTTCATGTTGCCTGTATTATAATAAATTCTATTTTTAGGTCTGCAAGGCGAATCGCTGCTTGCAATGTTGAGCTGAGTGAGACATCGTGATTTGAATTGAGTTTTGGACGACTGTTTTGGCGCCAAAACTTGTGCAATAGATTTGACCGCTATTGCGGAATCAGATTTTGAAAATTTTGAACAGTGATCATTCCTCCGTGGCAAGTCCGATTTTGAAAATTCTTTTTGAAAGTCACAACTCTGGATATGCTTTCTGAGCGTGTAAAGTTTGGTCACAGTGTCTCTAGCGGTTATTATGTAATTCCATCTGGAATTTTTTAACGGTGATCATTCCTCTGTGGTAGCATTAATTTTTTTCAAAATATATCCATAAACCTTCCTCTGATTGACCTCTTTAATCATGCCAAATTTGGTTCTGATTGGATTAGTGGTTTAGGAGAAGACCTGTGACAAAGAAAATCCCGAAGTCTGGTATGAGGAGCTTTAGCTCGACTTCGTCTCACTCAGCTCAAAAATTTTAATAAAAATCAAATGAGGCAGAATATAAACTATAAATTGAATAAAATCTATACTATTATAAAATTGTAAATTAGTTGTGTCGGTACATTAAAGATATTTAAAAAAACTTGGGTTATGTTAAATTACCGATGCTGAATACAATTTTTTTTTAATTCTTGTCTGTTTATCTGTTATCTGTTTGTACACGATGGATGCAAAATTACTGAACGGATTTTGATGCGGTTTTTTCTATTACAAAGGTCTTGGTCAGACTTAAAATCTGCCGTATGCTTGATTGCAATTGGTTAAGTAGAATCGGAGATATGACCAAAACGATAACCAACCTCCGCGCGGGTGGAACCGCGATCATTAGCTAGTCACTACATATTATAAAACAAAGTCGTCCGCCCCGTCCATCTGTCTGTTCGTTAGCGATAAACTCAAAACTACTGCACCGATTTTTATGTAGTTTTCACCAATGGATAGAGTGTTTCTCGAGGAAGGTTTTAGTATACAATTTGTCAAGGTCTTGTATATATTGGCTAAAATATAATGATATTTGATGGAGGTGTCGGAAAAAATAAGGCGTCTGGGAGCTTTCAAAGAAAACGCTGCCTAAACCTTTTGAGATATAACAAAATGATCTATGGTGGATTTGTGTATCTTGATTGTGGTGGTGGAATCTAGTAATAAATAAAAATAATTTCGAGGCGAAAGAGGAATTAAACATGGGACGTACGTCGTACTTCGTGGGACACAGAAGATATTATAGAATACAAAATATAGAAGAGTGAATGAGTCTGAAGTATACTGAAGTAATTAGAATAGAATAAGGTTTGTACATACCAATTTTTAAATGGCGCATAAAACATAAGCTAGACTCAAGATTCATATTCAAAACAAAACCAATTTCAAAAAGTATCTTCCCACTCAAAAACATGACAATCGCTTACATCATGGCAGTTAACCCACACACTGCTACGCAAACTCGACTCATATAAAAATGGCCGCAGTATCCGCATCACCGAGGCAAACTGCCGCTCGAATGTTGCCAATAAAAACTGATAAAACCGGATACTGGGGTACATTTCGCACGGATCGCGACAGAGGGTTGAGTATCACGTAAGCATTTGAATTTTCGGGATTTAAATAAAGGATTCACTTAAACCGAAACGAATAACGAACTTTGCTAACTAACAGTTATGGGTATATGTATTAACATCATAGAAACCAATATATATAAATATAGTTACTACTAGACTGGCTGTACAAAAAATTTGGTACCGAGATAACATTATAAAAAGGCGCGCTAAAAAATTCCAGATGGAATTACATAATAACCGCTCGAGACACTGTGACTAAACTTTACACGCTCAGAAAGCATGTCCAGAGTTGTGACTTTCAAAAAGAATGTTCAAAATCGGACTTGCCACGGAGAAATGACCACTGTTCAAATTTTTTTGTCTCGCTCAGCTCAACATTGCAAGCAGCGATTCCTTGCAGACCAAGTTAAGCTATTAAGTTTTTTTAAAAGGGGGAGTATTATGGCTGTCACAGTTAAATCGCGACGTGATAGTGTGTATCAATCGTAACGTTATTAATTAATATGCAAATCACTTCCTGACAAACACTGACACTGACACTCGGAAAGTCCCAGGGAAGGTTAAATTGTCTTGGAACCCGCATCGAAAATATCAGAAGTAAATTGGAGGAGTAAGAAATATAATAAATCCACTTCGCTCCTTAGCAAACGGAAGAGTATAGAGAAAAACACAAACATATTATCGAAATTCATTTCCCATTTAATCTCGATCTCACAAATGTCTTAAAAAGAATTTTGATAGGCGGTAGAGTCAAGCAACAGTCATTTTGGCCGTTGCATGAATGGGCCGACTCGACCGGGGAAGCACCACCCTCTCACAGAATATCGACGCCAAGTAACAGTATTGGAACTGTTGCGTTCCGTTTGGTGAGTGAGAGTGCCGGAGCCCAAACTCCTTTCCCATCCCCTTTCCTTTACAGGGTCGGCAGCGCGAGTGTAACGCCACTGGTGTTGCACACGTCCGTAGGCCGCGGTAACCGCTTCCCATCAGGTGGGACGTGTGCTTGTCTGCCACCTTAGTGGTATAAAAAAAAGAGAAAAAACAAAGTATTCAACAACAAACACTTAAAAATATTTAAAAATAAAAAATACTAAAATTGGCCTCCTAGACACGTTTTGGATATTTAAATTTTATTCTTGTTATATTAAAGAAACTCTTCTATGAAATTAGAGGCATCTCTCTGCCTTGATGAATCCTTGGTATACAGCTATTTTCCAAATCTGATTACATAAAACTGAAAAATAAAATAGTTTTAAGTACAATTTATTTAAATTTATAGCAACATTTATCGGTATCGACAAGTAATCACGAGTAGGATTCGGACAAAAGTTCACCAATGCAAATAGAGTTTATTTAACCGTGGAATAATTTACCTTGATTGATATTTTACATAAAATACCAATCTGAATTGATGAATATCGAAAGAGTTCTTAGGAAATATCAATCGTAACAAATCAACTATAAACCGACCGCAACCTCCGTACCGTGCCTTGGTATGTGTGCGGTGCGACGGGGAGTGAATAATGGCTGACGGTTAGGGATGCAAACACCGTGAAGAAAAACATCGATGTATCGATGCATCGATATTTGACTAAAATACCTCGATGGGTAAAAACATCGATGTATCGATACATCGATATTTGACAAAAATACCTCGATGGGTAAAAACATCGATGTATCGATACATCGATATTTGACAAAAATACCTCGATGGGTAAAAACATCGATGTATCGATACATCGATATTTGACAAAAATACATCGATGGGTAAAAACATCGATGTATCGATACATCGATATTTGACAAAAATACCTCGATGGGTAAAAACATCGAAGTATCGATAAATCGTTAATTGACAAAAATACCTCGATGGGTTAAAACTTCGATGTATTTTTTTTTTTTTTTTTTTTTTTTATTTATTTATTTATAACACACAAGGCCATTACATTATAAATACAATAGTATAACTCGGAAGTATTTGACACAACTTATAATGTTTGGTACATGTTAATAATTGGGAGCAACTGCAACCGAACTAGGTGGGAACCTGTATCTCGGCATGCAGCGCCAATCCCCACAAATAGGGTTTGCAATAATATTATATTTAGGTATTTATTACATGAGCAAATTTAAATTTACACAACAATATTGAAATGCAACTATGTACTTGTAAGTGGCATAATCATTTAAAAGAATTTACACAGCAAATAATTAATTATAATTTAACTTAATCTACATGTGTAGTTGCATGGGTGAGTCTGAGGTTGATGGATGGTACGTGTGCGTGAGTGAGGGTGGGTGTGCGTGAATGAGGGTGTGTGTGCGTGAGTGAGGGTGTGTGCTTGAGATGGTGTGTCAACGCGGTATTGTTAAGAGGTCTTCAGTCTGTTCGTATGTTAAGCTTTGGAGGTATGTATTCACCTGTTTTTTGCACTGTGTGGAATTTAATGGATAAAGATTTAAGACTTTATTAGTTTTGTTGTAAATATGGGGACCAATGAATATAAAAAATCGCCTGATGAATGAGGTCTTTGGTCTATAGATGGGACAGACTGCATGTTTCCTACGATTTTTAAGTAAACTTGGATCGTATATCAGTTCAACATGTTGTTTCATGATTATGCTACGAAGAAAAAGCTGACGGACCGTTAGCACCTGACATGACTGATAAAGAGTTGAAGTGGGGAAAAGGAAAGGTTTAAAGCTGTAGACTTTTAGAATTGCTCGTTGGGCCACCTCAAGGCTCTTTAACGTACCCCTAGAAGCAACTCCCCAAGACGATATACAATATGTGATTATGCATTGGCATATAGATAGATATACGCCCCTTAACAGAGTGGCATCTGCAACATGTCTAAGATTTTTAAATATAAATATGAGTTTACGAACCCGGGCACATGTATTTTTTGTATGCTCCTTAAAATTAAGGGTGTTGTCAATAGTGACACCCAAATATTTGATTTGGTTTACCCGTTGGAGTGCCTCGCACGTGCAGCTTCCACTCGCGATACAATCATGCGGAATCAGATTATAAGTATCAATATGTCTCTGGGGTTGACGTAAGCTGAAAGTGATGTATTTGGTTTTATCGACGTTGAGCGTAAGATAATTATCGCGGAGCCATACTATCACTTGGTCAAGCCCTTTTTGGGCTCTACTAAATGTCTCCTCCCAGGTATCGGCAGTGAAAAGGAGAGCAGTGTCATCTGCGTAAGAGATAATTTCGCCTTTAGGTAGCTGGAGACAAGTGAGATCGTTGATATAGACGAGAAACAAGTTGGGTCCTAAGATGCTATCCTGAGGAACGCCATGGGCCACTGGGAGGTCAGCACTGATATAGTTTCCCACTCGCACACTCTGGAAACGACCGAAAAGATAACTCTCAAACAGGTCCAGCTGTTTACCCCTAATTCCAAGTCTCTCCAGTTTCGTTAGAAGATTATGAGTGGAGATGGTATCAAACGCCTTTGCGAGGTCTAGAAAGATTGAAAGGCATTTCTTTCCACCATCCAAACTATGTCCAATAATATTGGTTAATTTGTTAACTGCCTCATCCGTGGACTTCCCACAACGAAAACCGAATTGATTGTTTGAGAACAGTCTGTTTTGTTCGAGAAATTTAACCAGCCTATTATTAATAATTTTTTCCAATATTTTGGACAAGGCCGGTAAAATAGAGATAGGCCTATAGTTGCTAATACAATCTACGTCTCCAGACTTATGTATTGGCCGCACCTCAGATCTCTTCAAAAAGTCTGGGAATATGCCTGTATCTAGGGATGTTTGAAAAATATGGGTGAGAGGAGGGATCAAGAATGCTTTATTGTGTTTTATTAATGAGTTTGATATTCTATCCCAACCTGGTGCAGAGTCCACTTTAAGACCATCAACGAGACGGCCAACTTCATCCTCTGTCACATCTTCCAAGACAAAAGACTTCAGGTGCGTATAGTTGGTCCGGGAATTATTAGGAGTATGCTTTGCATTATTTTGAGATATTAAGCATCGCTCCGCCAAGTCTCTACCAACATTTATGAAGTAGTTATTAACATCATTCAGGGATTCCTCAGGTGATAGTTTTAATTTTAAGAGCGTTTCAGGTTGCTTATGGATCTTAGTAGTGTAAGCTATCGTTTTAATTGTCTTCCAAAGCTTTTTTGGGTTGTTTTTGACAGATTCAATTTCTTGTTTCTTATAACATGTCTTAATTTTCTTTAATAGTTTAGAACAGAAGTTTCTGTATCGTGTGTAAGTAGTCTTCAAGGTTTCATTATCAGGCGAGAGTTTACTTTTCATGTGGAGTGTATCCCTGTTCTTTATGCACCGGAGGATGCCCGACGTAATCCAGGGTTTAATAGTTCTACGTCGTCTAGATAAAGTAACTAAAGTGGAATTATTACTTAATGCTGCTTGAATGTTGTTGACTAAGTAATTTACAGAAAAATTAGGGTCTCTGGACTCATAAATAGGGGCAAGGTTGATATTCGAAATATCCCTATTTAACAATTCATTATTAACTTTAGTAAATGTTTTCGGACACATGCGAGGCTGTTTAAATTTCATACATAATAAAACAGGATAATGGTCTGTTAAAGTGGCCCGTGGAACCAGAGTAGTGGCAGGATACTTTGTTTTCAGTAAGATGTGGTCAATGCATGTCCCACTCGCCTGCCTTGTAATCTCTGTGTGGGCCGGGAGCAATCCATGCGATGCAGTCATTGTGAGATACCGCTCCCCATAAAGTTTAAGTTTGTTAGAGTTGATATTGATATTTATGTCTCCTATAATTATAATATTTTTAAAAGCACGAAGACTAAAGAGAGTTTCGTTCAGGAATTCCAGAAAGGGGTCTATATTTTTGTAAGACGGAGAGCGATATACAGCAACAATCGCAGTTTCTGTGTTCTGCTTTAAAATTAGGGTGTTACTATCTATAGAATGCGGCTCCTGCGCTGAAAATGTGTGATGGTCTATAATGTAGATCACAACTCCGTCATTTTGTATAGGATTGTTCCTAGTAAAATACGAGGTATCCATTCAGAACGGGAATAACGGTTGTGTCACTCAGCCTGCATTCGGTTAGCACGAGTATGTCGCACTCTATTTTTAATCCTGCTAGCATGGTCTCTAAGCCCACCATGTTACAATTGATGCTGCAAATATTTTGAGTCAGTACCACCAGGCGTTTAGATGGACTGAGTGGTACGAGACTGCAACAGTATTCTACGTCACAGGTAAACGAGGTGGAGACTCTCACATTGTCAATGTCTGAGTTTATGTTACTTACATTATTGAATGTTGCATGGGTAGATAAATGCGTCTATAGTTAGGACCTATCATACAGAATGATAGTTTGCTAATTTTTGAAGCTTTTTTTGAGATATATAAGTAATAGTGAATTACATAGTTAAGTTTATGAAAGAACTGGATGTATTTGTTATCAATGATGCATAATTGTACTGTGGGCCGAATAAATAAATCGATACATCGATATTTGACAAAAATACCTCGATGGGTAAAAACATCGATGTATCGATACATCGATATTTGACAAAAATACCTCGAAGGCTAAAAACATCGATGTATTGTAATATTGTATTTCAGAAAATAGTTGTAATATACTAGCTGTTCGACTCCACCCGCGTGGAGTTCTGATTCCGTTCCCGAAACCCATGGGAACCTATTCCCGAGATGAAAAGCAGATCCGTTCCGTTGTTTTTGTGTGAAAGTGTAACAAACATCCATTCATACAAACTTTCGTAATATTAGTAGGATTGTAGATAGTTAATTAATTAAAATTGTTATTTAGGTATACTCATTTAATTAATTTCCTATCCAATATCATAAATGTATACGACTGGATGTAACACCAAAAATTATTAAATAAGGAATTTTAATAATATCAGACCTTAAAAGTGATGATATCGTTCGATCTGTACTACGATAGCGCGTTCCTAGGGAGCGGTATAGTGGTACCAGTTGCACTTTATAAGATTTGTATCAGTGATAAGGTTATCACATACAAAAAATATCATACCATCATCATCTAAGCCTTGTCTCCGGTTGCATCTGAGGCTTTCTCCTCGGAGTCCGTGGTCTACTGCCGTCTGACTTCCCAACCCTGAGAAGAAAGCCAGTGTCAAAACCTCGTCCATCAATCAGCACGTGTACTGCTGGTGCGGTTGTCTAGGGCTTCGAAGAACATACAGTATACAGCTTACATACAGCTATACGCCCAATTGCTTGTCTTGTCCCACCCACAAACACACACTCTCATATACACACACACACTTTTCTCACTCCAACCAAATACTTTACAAAAAAAAAAACAATACAATATCCGCACTCTCGCGCTTATACTGGATCAAAATGTTATCCCACTAATATCATAAGTGTGAAAGTTTGGATGGATGTATGGATGGATGTTTGATACTCAAACACGGCACATCGGCTGATCGGATCAGGCTGAAATTTGGTACAGGGATAGATTATAGTCTGGAATAGGATATAGGCTACTTTTTTATCCCTGGAATAGGTTCCTATGGGACACTTCCCATAGGAACCTATTCCAGGGATAAAAAAAGGGTTCGATCCCGTGATCGCTATCACGGGATCGAAATTCCATGCGGGAGGATAATTGTAAAAATATAAATCAGCGCACAAAACTATAATAGGCGACATCTATTTATGAAAGATCATTCGCTCCCATAATACAGGAATACCTAGTATAGGAAAAAGGGGCATTATTGTAAGACACACAATACTTCAGTGCAAATAGAAATAAAAATATATAATAATATATATAATATATATTACTATTTTATTCGGAGTGATGTGAAATTTGAATGCTAATACAATTCTGTCTATCCATTTCAGAGATATATAGCCATGAGTATAGTATAAGTAATATCAAAATGAAAAGATAGTAACGTCTGCCGTACAATATTGGTGCCAAAAAATCCTTTAAGCGGATTCACTCAGCGCGCCGCTGGCTTTAGTGGATTCACGGAAAAGTTTGAAAATTAAAAATTGTTCATTCGCAATTCAGACACGGTTCCATGTATTGGGGTCAGGACATAAACACAAACAGTTTATTATTCAGAATACGTAAAACTAATTTGTTAAATGTCACAGCTTGAATACAGCTTCGTTTTTTTCTTTTTGGATCCATATATAAAGTTACGACTCTTTCGCATTCGGGTAGGCAGAGAAAACGTCTTTCCATTTGCGTCGCTTCTGGTATACGCCTTCCGTTTATTCTACTTTTATAATTGTTTTCTTACATGCTCGATACTACTACCTGCCACCGATTGCGGCTAGGTACCCTTGACCTCCACGCGGCGCAGGCGACTCAGACGCCGGAGGTCGCTCAACAACCTCCGTCCTCCATAAGCACTGACCTGGAGGGGGCAGGTGAGGCTGCCTGTCACTCCAGTAGAAGCAGGCCGAGACGGCTGCGCGTCGCTGCCCTTCCGGTGCAAGATGGGGACATCGAGGTTCCCACATCCGAGGGGGCTATCTCAAAGCCGTAGATGGCCTAGGGTTAGCCAGGGTGCGAGGGAAATTGCCTTATTGAGCCATCTTACACCCCGGTATTAGAGACCTGAGAAGGAGTGCGGCTTTAGATAGTTCGAGTCCGATATAACCACCCCTGCTAGCCAGTGGGGGAGGGGGTATCCGCGGGGATATCCACACGAAAAAAAGGCACTCTTGACCTGGGGGAAGCGAGCTATAACACCGTGTATAGATCCACGTCCCTCCCTCAGCTGAGCGGCCCGTAAATTAATTGTTTTGGTCTCTACAGGTCCTTAGGCTTTCTTGAAACGTCCTGGAACTTATTAACGTAAGTAGACTCTGGATGAAAGAATACTACTACCCGAAATTATTATTCTATTGTATGGGTGTCCCAAGGGGTGTACCAAGATCTTCGAAGACTAAGCCAACCTGACCTGCTAACCGGTATTCCTTAGAGCAGCCTGTATATCATGCATATCACCGAAACGCGGCTGCGTAGGATCAGTGCGGCCACCGATGAGCGCTTGCGCACTTTTTATAGTCTACCTCGTATTCTAGTAAATTTTTGAGGACTGGTGTTTTTTAACCTACTTTTATTAATTAAATGCACACTAAAACTCGAATGAGTTTATATGGCATTTTTATGTAAGTAAATACTTTATAATGTATCTTCTGAATAAAAAAAAACCTGCTGATTAACGGCCGAGGCCCTGACGCAGTCTTACCTCTCGGGGTTAGTAAGTCAGACGGCAATTGCTCCCATAAATGTCATATTAATCAAACCAAAAAGAGGAGAAAGAATGAGATGACGCTGAAATGTTATATTCAATATAGAGCCCATGATATTGTCTTCGTTTGATAGTGAAATTCGTTCTCTATTACATAGAATCGAACACATAATTGACGAAATATGGGTGTTACAACACCTCTGTATACCCCTTCGATGACAAATATACATCATCGTCCTCCTCCGAATGTTTTCCCAACTGTAGTTAGATCGGGTTGTCGGACTTTTTAGGGCTCCAACTACATATACCGAATGCCACAGACGTTCGTATGGCAAACGAGACCAAGGGATCAACGTGCTATCCGAAGCACGGAGGGGTCTAAGAATAGTGACGCTGTGGAGGGACGGAGTGTGATGTTCCTCCAACACACTAATAAACACAATAATAGTCTAAGCATACTGCCAAACTACTGATGCGCCAAACACGTACACGCACGTAAGGGCAACGAACAAGTAATCACACGCACATACACTCTTATACCTACTAACATGGACACAAACGTACACATCACACGTGCAGGCACACACGCACTCACACACAAACACTCACACTCTCTCACACACAAACAAACACTCAAACACACAAAGATGCTGATGCACCAATACCGTTTAACACAATTACTTTGCATGCTTTAGAATGATCATTTAAATTATTATTGTAATACTGCTCCTAATTAGTTTAGTTTTCTGTTTTATTTATTTTTTGATTTGACTATAATTTTAATAAATTGTTGACATTATCTCTGTTCCTATATAATAAGGGGAAAACACTGGCTCCTGTAATACAGTTTTTCGAAACTAGATCGGGGGCCAGGGATTTTCACACATGTTAAATGTATCTTTTTGTCAATAAAGATTATTATTATTATTATAACAGAAAGGGAGGATCCTCCGACCAGGCAAGGTGATCACGCCTGGCGAGCCGCGGCTCAACGGTTGTCGGTGGGATGTTGTATATATGATATACCAGCGCGCGAACGTCACTTTCGCGATTCAGGATTGGTAGTGACGTAGTAGTATCGAAGTGGTTCAACTTGTTGTCGCTAGATGGCGCTGGGTATATGTGTTATCGCCAGGCTGACCTAGCAAGTAGTTTAAGCTTCCAATGTGCTAACGTACTCAATTACTACTTAACTACAACTCACGGTGATAAACATGCATGAGTACACAAACGTGAGTTACTGTACGAAACAGCCTGCTCTTGGTAATTGGCTGTACATCAATTTAGCCATGAAAGCATTTCCAAGTCAAGGTACCAGGAGTTAGTAACGCTTAGGAGACAGATTGTGATGCTATTTATGTATTTCGCACCTAACATACTGTGATAACATAACATAACTTCACGCTTGTATCCCCGAAGGGGTAGGCAGAGGTGTATTACATACACACGATTCACCACTTATAGGGGACGAGCCTATTGCCATCTACCGAGCACATTATTAAGCGAGCGATAATTAACATAAACACACTGTGATGTGGCGTTGATATAATACAGAACGGGTAGGTTAGGTTAGGTTGATTTAATTTTTTAATTTTTATAGCCTCAAAGACATAATCCGACGTTCTCTTGTCACTGCCGGTGTGCCAGCTGTACTTGAACCAAATGGTTTGGTACACGACGATGGCAAGAGACCGGACGGTATGCCATTAATGCCATGGAAAATGGGTAGGACTCTGGTTTGGGACGCAACATGCGTCGACTCCATTGCTCCTACCCATATAGCCAGCACGGCTGGCTGTGCCGGTGCTGCTGCTGCTTCTGCGGAGACTCTCAAACGGCGCAAATACTCAAATTTGATTGGAGATTATGAATTTGTGCCATTTGGAGTCGAAACGTTAGGGGCATGGGGTCCGAGTGCTCGCAGTCTCTTCAGGGAGATTGCAACATGTATGATCAACGCTTGTCGTGACCAGAAGGCTGGCTTCTTTTTAGCACAGAGAATAAGTATTGCCATACAACGTGGCACAGCTGCCAGTCTTCTGGGCACGTTACCACAGGAGGCATACGATGCGGAGGAATTCCACGATGCATTTTAGGTTTAAGTTTCTTTTAATTATTTATTTTATTTTAGTTAGTTTAGTTAGATATAAAATTTGTAACCACATTTGTACATTTACTTATTGTAATTTAAAATAAATTTAAGTATTTACAATTTATATTGGTGAGATATGTTCCTTATGATTGACCCTATCGATTGATGCCGTAAAAGTACGAATGTTATATTTTCGGATTTTAGCCGGATTTTTTATTTAAATTAGCGAGTGTGGCAATCGAATTTTCGGAAATCTATGAATATAGTTTAATTTTTTTTCCAAATTAAGTCTCCTTTCAATAAAAAATTCTATTTACATTATTTAAGATACTTTCCCTCCATAAGGCATCGTCGTGGGATGCCCTGTATATAAAACAAAGTCGTGTTAGTAATGACTCGATGAATTCGAGAACGGCTGGACCGATTTTTATGATCGTTAATTTTTTTGATTTTTCTCCAGCCATACTGTTAGTTATTGTGTTTTTTTTTTGCTGTAATCCCCACGGTTACCTCCGGACTCGAACCAACCATATTCGCACACCATCTCGGGTCTCTAATATTGGGTTGTAAGATGGCCAAATAAAGCAATTCCCTTGCACCCCGGCTAAACCTGGACCATCTTATTTTTTTTTTATGAATGATAGGCTCACGTTTGACTTCTAACTCACCTGGTTGTAAGTGACGATGTGGTCTACGATGGATCACGTTTGCCTAGAAGGAACTTATTCACAAGATGACCCCCTCAGGATACTAGCCATTATTAGTTAAAAATATGAGACATTCAAAAATATCAGCTGATAAGGTAGCCAACATAACTTTTTTTTAAGGTGGAACGAAGCTTGCCGGGTCAGCTAGTTATTTAATAAAAGCTAGTTTAAAAAAATATAAGTTGTATGATTTGGCTTCTCGTGGCTTTTACATGGTGACTGCAGTCTGATGACCCAACTTTAAGATGATGACCTGCGCCAGATCCTCGTCCCTTAATTAACAGGTGGTACCGGCTTACAGGTGGCATTAGCTTGGGTCCTTAAGAAAGGAGACCCACCACATTCATTCTCTACTATAAGTTCGACTACTAAAGTTAGAAATTGTTTCTACCGGGCACGTTACTGATACACATTGCTACTAATTAAAATATTCTTACAAAAAAAATCTTAGTCATAAATGGAAAATAAATATTGCCATAATTAATAATTCTACTAATATTTAAAAAAATGTGAAAGTTTGTGAAGAGTTTTAGATATTTGAATGTTAGAACCGTTTTACAGATTTGTATGAAAATTAAATAATAAATAAATATAAATATTCTAGGACAAATTACACAACGCCATCCAGACCCAAACTAAGCAAAGCTTGTCATATGGGTTCTAGAATGCGGATAAATATACTTAAATACATTTTTTTTAAATACAAACATAGTACATAGAAACACCCAGACCAATGCAAATATACATATTTGCACTGAGCGCGAATAGAACACGCGGCCTTTGACTTAGCAGTCGAACGCACTACAGCTATGCCACAGAGGTCGGCACATAGATAGCACAATTTCCTAGATTAACACATAGGATTTTCATCCCGGGAACAATTTCTTGTCGAGAACAGGAAAATACATCACAGGGGTGGAACCGCAGGCATTATCTAGTAAATTATGAAACTCAACAATGCGAATGCTGTACTTGAAAACATAGATTTTGGCGGAAAAACATTGCGATTTCAATATTTTATAATTTTTATAATTTCAACAATTCATACAGGTTAACTAAATAGCCCTTATATTTTGGTTTCAACGCTATCACGTTAAACTGCAGATAGATCTGAGTTCACTTTAAAATATCGGACAATTTAGATAAAAGTGTGTCTTGGAACGCGACATCTCCCATCTGATCTGAATAGGTGCCATTTCGCAAATCGTTGCAACGAGAGCGATGGCTACAATGGTTTTATCGTTTCCATTCAAAAGGATTCACATTTATATGCGTTTGGAGATTCTGCATCACAAAAGTATAAAACGTGGACATGAAATCCTGAGAAACTGTGAACTAAAATACGGTTAAGGTATTTATATTTTCCGTACCATAAAGACTTAAGCCTTGTACGGACCAAGCGTTTCAATGTACGCGTAGTCAGCTAAGCGTACATAGGGAACGATAGTCCGTATCTACAGAGCTCGTGTCGCTTTCCGACTCACGGCGAGTCGTGGCCAGTCAGCTCTATGCTGGTTACTGGCTGGCCGACTCTCGACTACACGTTCATAATCCAGCAATGCATTGTGCCCTGTACGCGTATTCAACTACACGTGTACGCGTATTCAACATGCCTAGATTACGCGTACATCGGAATGCTTAGTCCGTACAAGGCTTTAGAATTATTTACCAACACTCGTTTTTCCGTCTTCCTATATACCCAGGCGCCGCGGTAGCCTAGTGGTATGGGTAATGGTCAAAAGTCAAAAGTCTCGGGTTCGATCCCAGGTTGTACCATGGCACACATCAATGACTTTTCGATGGTTTTCGAAGTTATGTGTGTATTTATCGCAGGTTTATAAGTGCCCGGTTAAGGCAATAGGCTCGCCACCTATTACATTGGGACCTAAACATAAACTGGCGGCTGTGGGTGCTAGCACCTCTGCCTACCCCTTCGGGATTTTGTAACTTCTGCGCACCGATCCGCGCATTGTTGTCACGGTACTATGGAAACGTATGGTGTCATTGTCAATATTTTCTCTTATGTAAAAATAAACTACGATTTGATTTAATATTAAAATCAAAATCTTACACCCACTTTTTATCACTTTTCTCGACGTTTCACATGATTCTAAGTCTAATTAAGCAAAAAAAATTTTTGTGTCGGTCTGTCTGTTGGTCTGGATATCTGGATGTCTGGATATCTGGATGTCTGTTTTAAAAAAAATCTTTCGCCAATCATCTTGTTTGGTTAATGGGAAGAACTGATTAGATTTTGGGGTTTGTACGTTCAAGGTTTCGGGTACCTACCATACAAATTGTCCCTAAAAAACTTTTACAAGTGAGTTTCTATCGAGTTATCAGAGTAACGCGTATTTGACTTTGACATTTGAGTGACAATGACAATACTTATATTGTATATTTACATAAAACAACCAGACTGAAAGAAACTGAAATATAAAATCATTTTTTTTGTGTTTTTGACGTCGAAGACGTTTGATTTGATTTCATTTTCTTCATATTTATTGCTCGATATATAAAGACGCGTCGAATAATATGCATAAAGTCTAAGGTCTGTAATTTTGAATAAAAATACTGCAACAAAAATATCTAAGTTTGGCCCGAAGTTTGACAATCACTGTGTGATTTCCGCACCACTAGATTTTTTATATCAATTAGGTGGCAGACAAGCCGACGTTCCACCTGATGGGAAGCAGTTACCGTGACCTATGGACGTATACGTGACATTTGCGCTGCCGACCCTGTAAAATTTCAATCTGTAGCTATGCTTACAGCTTTTTCCTATTCTCAAATACAAAATTGTATTTGTGCAAATAAATTATTGTCTTCAAACTGTCACATATTATGACCTATGACTGTGATTGGTTATAATTTACAATCGAGAACAAGCCTATAGTTACTGTCAGTTATTAGCCAATCGCGTTCGAATTATGTTGAACATCTTCACAGCTGCATTGTGGTACACAAGCGGTAACAATGGGGCACTCCTCTTGAATTGTGTCACACAAGCGGTAATAACGGGGTTCTTCTCTTGAATTGTGGTACACAAGTGGTAACAGCAGGGTACTCTTCTTGAATTGTGGTACACAAGCGGTAACAACGGGGCACTCCTATTGAATTGTAGTACACGAGGGGTAACAACAAGGCCCTCCTCATGAATTGTGGTACACAAGTGGTAACAACAGGGCAGTCTTTTTGAATTGTGGTACACAAGTGGTAACAGCGGGGTACTCTTATTGAATTGTGGTACACAAGTGGTAACAACGGGGCACTCCTATTGAATTGTAGTACACAAGGGGTAACAACAAGGCCCTCCTCATGAATTGTGGTACACAAGCGGTAACAACAAGGCTCTCTTCATGAATTGTGGTACACAAGCGGTAACACCGAGACACTCCTCTTGAATTTATATGCCGTGAACCATCACGGCATATAAATTCAAAAGGGAGTGTCCAGTATTTACGGAGGACTAACAATTCTTATAATTATGTCAATATATATCTGCTTTGAAATAAAACTATTTTTAACGGATTCTATCGCGGTTTATTTGATCTTATCTTACATTGATCCCGACGTTTATCCGTTATATTTATAGAATCCGTTAAAAATAGTTTTATTTCAATGTGTAACATTCGCGTAAACTTCCTAAAATATTATATATCTGCTTGTTTCAATTACGTACTCGATTCTTCAAACACGAAATTCTACTTCTGATTTAGGCATACCAAAGAATGAGAATCGAGTCATAAGAGGTAGCGAGATAAGAATTTTATTATATATTTTTGTTTTTATTAAAATGGTGAATTAACTTAACCAAATAAAAGAACAGTTAGTAAGTGAGACTTTAAAGGCGAAGGTACCTTCCCGCTGGCCGGCGGGGGGGTATCCGAGGGGATTTCCGCACGGAAAAAAAAAAAAAAAAAAAAAAAAAAAAAAAAAAAAGGTACCTTGGAGTTTACGTTGTGACGTAATAGAGCCATGCTTTTCCTACTGTGAGGGTCAGCTTGAGCGAGGAAATATGGTCTTTCCGTAGCAGCATACTAAACCAAAGTTTGTAGTACTGAAATTTTGCATTCTTTTTTTATTCTTCTCCCCTTTATATCCTTAACATTTTCCAGTACAGATGGCAATGCATGATGTTTCAGTAATTGCTGATTATGAATTTGGGTCATGTGTCAAAAATAATTTGTTCCTGTTCTTTTTCTTAGTAACTAGTAACTTCAAGAGAAACCAGAAGTCCATTGTTTTGACTGGAATGTCATATTGTAGCTAAAACATCCAGCAGTCCTCAATTTTTGATGCAGGTGAAATTCATTCAATTTATAGTAGGGAAAGCTCGTGAAGTATGTTATTACTGAATCAGATGACGGGCTGTTGTCTCTGCCTATCCTGGATGGAATAAAAATCCATGTATGTAAAATTAATTACCCAGTTCCCAATTTAGTCTTCGATATTCAAACTTCTGCTTGCGTAAGTATAACTCTGTAGCGCTAATTCAACTATGACTAACAAGGGCCAGACCGTTTTGTATAATAAAATCGCCTTCACTTATATTTTGTACCAAATCAAAACCACATATTGAGCGTACTTAAAATATTGATGTACGCTCATTATTACTTCAGTAATGAATAGCGTCTTTGATGTTCAACATTACACACTGTTATAAATTATTATATAATTTCAATATTGTCATAATGTAACAAGTTTTCGAGTAAATGAAATTTTAATGTGTTGCAAATTTTGAATTATTGCCTTTTATCATAATGTAAACTCGCTGAATACGTAATGCGTTCAGTGAATGCGAAATGTGCGAAATGTTCATTGAATATAAAGTAACATCACATAACATAACTTCACGCCTGTATGCCCGAAGGGGTAGGGAGAGGTGTATTACACACCCACGATTCGCCAGTTATGTTGAGGTCCCAATGTAATAGGGGGCGAGCCTATTGCCATCTACCGGGCACATTATTAAGCGAGCGATAATTAACATTTATTAATGAGGTGTGTGCCTGGGGCGACCGGGGATCGAACTCGAGACCTCATCTCAGCAGTCCGTTACGTACGCCACCGGGCTAATAGTATAAAGTAGAACGGTACAAGAAAATATTGCTAGTAACTATAATACCTGTGTGTGTATACTACTGCGGAGAGCTGAAGCCACTTTTTTTTTAGCGGATTGAAAACCCTACGGGCTTCACCCCATTCGTGCCGACGATGGGGTGGGTGTATCGGAATCGGATCGACTAAAACCTCACGTAGTCCTCCCTAAGTTGCCATTGCCGGGTACCCCGGGTAAGCCCTCGAAAGGATAACCCCAGGATTACCGGCAGGACTTTGGCCGCCACAGGTTTTATCCCGGGTCGGTGAGTTAGCAGGCGTGTGTAGGACACCTTGAAAACATCTCATCATCTCAGTGTTGCATCCCAGTCGCATCTGAGGCTCTCACCTTGGATGCTGGGGTCCGTTTTCCGGCTTTTCCTCATCTACTTCACAGGGTCTTGGACATCCCTAGTAGAGACCCCATTAGCGCGCATGTCATATTCTATGACGCCAAGCCAGCACTACTTGAGTCTACATCCAGATATTTGTTACCCACTTAGTCAGGTAATCGCAGCAAAACGTCGCCGCACCAGCAAAGGTGGCTAGGAGGGTCAGCATTTTATCTGTGATATTCCAGACATAAAGTCTCCCAGGGATACGAGAGTTCCTCCTTCCAGCAACGACCACGATTTGCAGCCGTGTAAAATGGCAAGCCCAATGAAACTACTCACCGGAGCTAACGGTGAGATGAGTATGTCAAATACGAACTTACTAAAACCGCAAGCTATTTTGCGGAATCCGGGCGATTGCAGTCTGTAATCTTACTCCTAAGAGGAAAGCCTTTACCAGAGCCTTGTCCATTAATCAGTAGGTGTACCAGTTTGCAGGTGACGTTGACTTGGATCCTAAAGATCTTAGCGAAGCTAACACACCTACCACATTTGTTTAATAGTGTTGGGGGTGCTTAGGCGACGGATAATTATAAGACGGTTTGTGGTATCATGCGTTAATTGGTACGTGCGATTACACTGATGTTCTACGGTCGACTGGTTAAGACTAGATACATAACAGTTTTCCTACGTATGCACTTTCAATGTACAAGTACAGTCACGTACAGCCGCTACAGTATTCCCCCCTACTGAAAAAGGAAATTAACCCCAATTTAAGAAAGTACAATAATTCGTACATAAATTACAATATATAATTACAACATAAAAGTTCACACGAAATATTTACAAGTCAGCATTAGACCAGGGCCTGTAGACAAAGTCACATTCTACTAGTGGAATCGCTTCGAAGCGAAACTTCAAATGTTCAATATGTATGGGACTGACATTATTTGTTACACGTGACATGTCGACAAATGTTGTCTCTCACATACATTTCGGTATTTTGAAGGTTCGCTTCGTTGCGATTCCATTAGTAGAATGTGACTTTGTCTACAGGCCATGCTTGATAGTAAGTTGCAATAACAATCGTATCGTGTTACGTGTACCTGACTATTTCTTCTAGGTAAGTAGTACATACACTCTGATGCAGTAATTACGTACATGTACAAACAAAATCTATTTCGATAAGTACTAAAACACTTTCATAAAAGTATAGTATAGTATAAGTAATAGTAGTTTATGCAACTGTCATATAAGAAGGGGTATTAAAACACGAGAGTCTGTTTATCGCATGAGGCGAAGCCGAACGCGATAATAGGTTGACTCGAGTGTTTTAATACCTTTTTTTTTTTTTTTTTTTTTTTTTTATCGTGCGGAAATCCCTTCGGATACCCCCCCGCCGGCCAGCGGGGGCGGTTATGTCGGGCTTGCACCGACTAAAACCGCACGCCGTCTCGGGTCTTCAGACGCCGGGGTGTAAGGTTACCCATAGAGCATATCCCTCGCACCCCGGCTGACCCTGGGCCATCTCACCACTAACAGCATCGCTCATCCTGTCTCCTCTGAAAGCAGAGGAGTACGGAGAGCGATGTGTTCCCGCCACGTTGGGTATTGGCCGACGATCAATGCCAACCCTATGAAGGGGTGAAGGGGAAATCATTGACCGCCGCCCAGGGTGTACCGGCCGCTCCGATTCCGTTCCCCCCGGACTGCAGCGGGATCGGAATCGGAGCGACACTCGAGGAGGTTACCCAACACACACCCCAGTGTTTTAATACCTAAGTTATATGCAGTTTCATACACTACTTTATCTTCACTCATATTAAAAATTTAAATTAAACAAAGTAGGTAGGTTACAAGGAAATAATTTAGCGTGCGCCATTTTTTTCACAGTTCGAACTGCGCATGCGTGGCGCTTTTTTTTTCATATTCAGCCTAAAAGCTTAGACTAGTTTAATGAATAAAAAAAGATAGCGGTGCTATAATGAGTTTTTTAACACCCTTGCTCGTATAGCTGATGTAATTTCACCGATTTTAAGTACCTATGTAAAGCGAGTCATAAAAAACGCGTGTGCTACCAAAGCAAATAGTTAAGTTATAGTCCATACAAATTCCATAACAGTATTATTTGCCATTTCAAATATGGAACTGATCGCCGCCGCACGACTCCAGCTAGTGAGCAGCGCGCTGTTGCTATTCAAATTTCGAACTAATCGCCGCGCGGCGCCAGCAGTAGGCAGCGCTAGCGCGCTGTTAATTTCACTTACTGTTTCAATAATTAAAAATGAACAAAATATAAAATGTTTTTTTTCTCAAATGTGTTAAAAAACGTCGTACGATATACGTGCGTATTGGTTCTAACATGCTCGGCTCAATTACGCCCCCGCCTTCGGCTCGGGCTGAAATTCCGCCTCGCATGTTATAACCATCTAATTACGCACTAATATCGTAATGTACTATTACGATACAGTTGGCGGTACTATAATAAGTTTAATTTTTAATTTTATGTATATGCGTTTCTAAAGTGCGTATGTATAGAATCGTCTTTGAATTCGTAATTCGAATTTTTCGATTTGAGTGTAGATAAATATATTTTTGTTATAAAGTGAAATACTTCTATGCTATAATCACAGACATAAGATGATTATAATGATTACAGACGGAATACTATTGTCTATGACGCACGATCTCTTTCTTTCTAGTCACTTGGTAATATGCACTATTCTTTTCTTTGCCCTATACATTCACATACTCACACAAGCATAACTATGGATTTCAAGCAAATTTTTGACAGTCTTTACTCGTCGCCATTGTAACGAGTAAGAAATATAACATTTTTTACGAATTAGTCATCAGTTTTTAGACAGGGTCTTCGGATTCAGTGCTAATATTAATTTGTTACTTGAAAAGACTAATATTGTTTAAAATTCAATAAATAAGTAACTATACAATTATACATAACTTCATAACGTCACGCCTGTATCCCCGAAGGGGCAGGCAGAGGTGTTTAACACACCCACGATTCGCCAGTTATGTTTAGGTCCCAATGTAATAGGCGGCGAGCCTATTGCCATCTACCGGGCACATTACTAAGCGAGCGAATTTTTTTTATAATATTCGTTTAAACAATTATAACCAAATATTTATAACAAAATTTATAAGAAACAAAATTTATAACAAAATTATTCGTCTAATTTATAATCAAAATTATATTCGTTTCTATTCTAATTCCAGTACCCTGCCTAATATTTTGGTTAGTAAAATGTTTAATTCTGGCCTTTCTTAATAATTTTTATGAACGTATGCAGTTATGTAGTTATTGGTAAAGGTTATTAGCCATAGGTCGGCCCCGTCTGAGTTAAATTGCTTTTGTGGTAAATTTGGCTTCAAAATAAATAAAAAATGTTCGGTCTGTTATGTCTGTGGCTATAATGCAAAAATAACAATACTTACTATTCCTTTATTAAAAAATATATTAGAAAAGTACAAAAAAATATGAAAATATTAAGTTATGTTTTAAAATCCAAGCTTAGTGTGTCTGACACATTCTGTCTAAACACCGGCAACGTGAAAATATAGTTGAAAAATACAGCATGAAATAAAAGTGCTACACAAAATGACGTGAACATATTTCAGACTAGTGAGTGACTGTAATTCACACTCAAGAGTGCTCGCTATTGCGAAAAGGACGCTCTAATTTATTAAAGTCAAAGTTTTTACCCCGCAGGGTACATATGGGGCCCTCCCCTAGATCTTTGGGGCCATAACCAATCTCACCTGCAAACCGGTACGCGTGCTGATTGACGGACGAGGCTCTGGCGCAGGCTTTCCTGTCTGGATTATGGGGTCAGGTCAGTCACCACCCGCTGAGTTTCATGCCGGAGTCTTGCGGTGTGAACGGTAGTCCATTTGCTAAACATGTATCTAGTTTTTTGGACGTTTTGTAAGTTCCTTTTAATGATCTATACAGATTAAATGTTTTTTTGATTTTGACTTGACTTTAACTTTAACTTGGACTTTAATTTTGATTTTAACTTTGACTTTGAATTTAACTTTGACTTTGACTTAGATAAAAGCTTAAAAAATGGAAATATTTGCCCCAGACTTCATTTGCAATCTTTCGGTGTCACAGGGACTGCAGTTGTAGTCGGGTTGGCGTGGTTTTCCTCGGTATTGACTTATAGGTACAAATCTGAAACTATTTGAATTTTAAACCCTATTTCAATTATTCCACTAGTTAGTTCGGCTTCCTGTATAATATTTTCGGAGAATTTACATCGACGAAATAATTTGAATTTCAAATATTATGTCACTGGTGACTAGTGCCAAATTATGAATATATTATAACTAACTATCTAATCATAAATATAATTAAAGCATTCAACTCACGAAATTCTCAAATTCATGTTCTTATTTTCTAGGCCTATTTACAATCAAATTATATAATTATTTATTAGTATGCGTAGGACATATTTTTATAAAAGTAAATTAACAACTACAGATCATAAATAATATTTACAACTCATCAAATCTTGAATATTATTTCTTGATTTCATTCGTAGGCCACCGTCCGCCAATCCTCAAATTATCGAATTGTTTAATACTAGCTGTGCCCGCCACTTCGTTTGCGTGGACTCACATCTGGGTGTTAATTTTTTTGAAACATTTTTTCAATTCATTCATTTCATTCATTCAATTTTTTTGACAGAAAGAAAGACATATAGTGTACATAAGTGTCGTGTATGTTTATGTGTACATCGAAGTTTTTGTGTACGACTTCTAAGTAGACTGGCTGTTCAGAAAAAAAAATGGTATAGATTTTTGGACGCTACAGTACACAATTTTGACGCAACTTTTAGTTGCTGTCATAGCCACAGAGTATATTAAATTTATTTTATGCAAGTTTATATGAGATCATCTAAGTAGAAGTTGAGTAAGAAGCTTGACATCTGCGCCAAAATTATGAATCTAGTGAGGCGTCTCTAAAGGTACTATTAGACTGACTGTACGGTATAAAAAAATTGGTTTCGATTTAAGACCACTTCTAAGACTTGACCAGCAACTAATTTCGCTAATATGGTTGCTGTCATACAGATGATTTCACAAATGCGCTATGTTTATACTACAGAACTAATGACTTTTTGAGGTTATGTGTGTATAAATGTTAATTATCACTCGCTTAATAACATTACCAAGCGGGCACATGCCCAGTAGATGGCAATAGGCTCCCCCCCTATTATATTGGGACCTTAACATAACTGGCGAAATGTGGGTGTGTAATAAACCTCTGCTTACCCCTTCGGGGATACTATTTTATTTTAATACCTGTTTTTTTTTCTTGCGGAAATCCCTTCGGATACCCCCCCGCCGGCCAGCGGGGGCGGTTATGTCGAGCTTGAACCGACTAAAACCGCACGCCGTCTCGGGTCTACAGACGCCGGGGTGTAAGGTTGCCCGTAGAGCATATCCCTCGCACCCCGACTGACCCTGGGCCATCTTCGGTTTCGAGATGGCCCCCTCGGGTTTGGGAACCACGGTGTCCCCGTCTTGCCCTGGTTTGGGGGAGGGGCGCTAGTCGCCCCACCGTCCTGGCCTGCTTCTGCTGGGGACTAATAATAATACCTCTAATTATAAGTTTTGTGGTCTACACAGATAGGTGTCAAAATTCATTTTATTCATAATCATTTATTTAGTTTCTGCGTCCTGTCCCACATTCCAAATTTGAAATTGCTTTTTGGCAGAAAAAAGTTTGCGTGGGGACGCAATCCTTATACCTCATTTACATTCGTGGCTTGCGGCTCTTCTCGCTTCGTGGCTCGCGCGCGCTAAATATGGCGTGAGCTAATTAATTTTGTTCACACTCTCGTGACGCGGTTAGTAGTCTTTGGACTATCAACTATGGAGGACGTCAATATGTTAACGGCATCAGCTCTATGTTAAGTATGTTTACTGAGCTTCTACTACTGTGAAACTAATTTACAAACATACAAAAAATAATTAATTATTTTTTATTTTTTCTCACCAACAACCAAAATTAAATACAATGTTCGCTTATCTTAGGGGACACAAAACTTTTGGTTGTGGATCGCTGGTGCCTGTGGTAGGTAATAAATTACCTGTGTTCTACTGGTGTGTACTGGTCACCAGGATTCCACTTCGACACAGTTTGGTCCTAAAATAAATAGAAACTTATCATTAAAATATACATAAAGAATATTGTAAAATGAGAGTACATGTGTGTGAGTGTGTGTGTGTGTGTGTGTGAGAGAGAGGGTGTGTGTGTGAGTGTGTGCGGAAGAGGGGGTATGTGCGTTTTCATGAGTGAGAGGGTGTGTGTGTATGTGTGTGTTCGTGAGTGCAAATGAGGTAGTGCGTAAGCGCGTGCTAGAGGGTGGGTGTTCTTGGCTTATAGCCGAACTATCAATCCAAGACCTCCAGAAGTCCCTTGGTGTCACAGTAGTTTTGGCAAAGGAGCTATCCGTGTACGATAGTTTTACATTTGTACAATTCAGAACATACAGACACAAGACCTTGTGAAGTTTGTTATAAAGGTACGGTCCCAGTTCCGTACGAAAAAAAAAAAAAGCCGATACTCCGTTATAGCGTGCTGTTTGATAATGATAGCCAGCACAAAGAGCTGCCTGACGGTTATATCATGAATGAAATGAATGCAACCGTGAACTTATTAAACAAACACAAAAATAATTAAAATAATAAAAAATAACCGAATGTAAGCCGAACGCGAATGTAAGCCGAACGGTGTTTACCAAATTGCGCATACTCCACGAGCTCGCCGCGAGTCCCTTTGACTCGTGTCCAAAAAACTGCTCCGAACGCGAGCGCTCGAGCCGAGCAACGAGCCACCGTTTACATAAGCGGCTCCCGCGCGAATGTAAATGAGGTATGAGGAACAGACACACGGACAATAAAGTCATCCCTTTTCGAATATGTTGAATATAATTATCATAAATGTGCATAAACGTTCTATATCTGGTCACATGTTACAACTAAATGAAAACCTTTAATTTGATTGAAAAATATTTTACGCCATTGCGAATAACTCCTTATATGCAAAGTCACTTAATCATGTAACCACATCCTTGGGAAGATGAAGTAATTTTGCTCCATTTAGAAGCCACATGACAATACACGGATGTATTACTCCAAATTAATTATAGAATTAACCGACTAATCCTTCACATTGCCCGATTTATTGGCCGACGCGTGGATGTATGTAATGTCACAAGACACAATAGGTACATTCTTCACCCCTTCATAGGGTTGGCATTGATCGTCGGCCAATACCCAACGTGGCGGGAACACATCGCTCTCCGTACTCCTCTGCTTTCAGAGGAGACAGGATGAGCGATGCTGTTAGTGGTGAGATGGCCCAGGGTCAGCCGGGGTGCGAGGGATATGCTCTATGGGTAACCTTACACCCCGGCGTCTGAAGACCCGAGACGGCGTGCGGTTTTAGTCGGTGCAAGCCCGACATAACCGCCCCCGCTGGCCGGCGGGGGGGTATCCGAAGGGATTTCCGCACGATAAAAAAAAAAAAAAAAAAAAAAAAAAAAAAAGGTACATTCTTACTGGGGTGTGTGTTGGGTAACCTCCTCGAGTGTCGCTCCGATTCCGATCCCGCTGCAGTCCGGGGGGAACGGAATCGGAGCAGCCGGTACACCCTGGGCGGCGCGGCGGTCAATGGCTTCCCCTTCATAGGGTTGGCATTGATCGTCGGCCAATACCCAACGTGACGGGAACACATCGCTCTCCGTACTCCTCTGCTTTCAGAGGAGACAGGATGAGCGATGCTGTTAGTGGTGAGATGGCTCAGGGTCAGTCGGGGTGCGAGGGATATGCTCTATGGGTAACCTTACACCCCGGCGTCTGAAGACCCGAGACGGCGTGCGGTTTTAGTCGGTGCAAGCCCGACATAACCGCCCCCGCTGGCCGGCGGGGGGGTATCCGAAGGGATTTCCGCACGAAAAAAAAAATGTACATTCTTACTTAACGATTTACGTGTACGTTACAATAGAGCT
This sequence comes from Cybosia mesomella, assembly GCA_946251805.1. NCBI lineage: Eukaryota > Metazoa > Arthropoda > Insecta > Lepidoptera > Erebidae > Cybosia > Cybosia mesomella. Next base: position 19,769,744 of record OX276410.1, read on the forward strand.
GGCAACGTCGCAAAATGGATGGCATCGTGGCTTACTTGTACTTACAAAGTAGTTCTACTAAGGTGCATATGTTAATAAGTATATTTTCAGTCCTATTTTAGGTCACAAACTAACATTCGTGAACACCTAAAACAATAAATTTAAATCGGAAAAATTCAACATACAGGACAGGAATTGAACCAGTCAGAAAGTGAGAAATTTTAGTTTTGCAACTTCTGCTTCTATTGGCAATTTCAACATTTTCCATGAAACGACCGCCATAGCCGCCATGCCATCCACAAACCATTGGCGATGTTGAAGTTTTGTAGTCAGACCAGATTTTTGAATTTTTAGGGCTCCAACTACCCATCATGAATGCTACAGATAAGGTGGTAACCGGGACCGACGGCTTAACATAAAAAGATGGAAAGAACGAAAACATGTTTTTTTTTCCATATTCAATAAAATTAACAAAATAAAAATAAAAACCAAAGTTACTCTGGCGGCGAATGCTCATACATAACAGAGACCGAGAGGCGTGATAAATATATTATTATCTGTGGTCGCCACCGCCTGAGCATAGTGAGCATATCAAAATAGACGTATGACAAGATTATCAAGTATGGCAACATTGATAATTCGACAACGTGTCATGTTACGTGGCAAGTTATAGCACATATTTTTCCCTCTCAATATTAAACATAACATACCTTCACGTCTGTATCCCCGAAGGTAGGCAGAGGTGTATTACACACCCACGATTCGCCAGTTGTGTTTAGGTCCTAATGTAATAGGGGGTGAGCCTATGGCCATCTACCCGGCACATTCCTAAGCGAGCGATACTTAATATTTTTCATTCAGGTATGTCCGCAATTGGGGTGCTTGGTTGGGGACCTCCACGCGGTGCACCCTGGGCAACGGAGACAGCAGCGCCTCTCTCATAGGGCGGGAGAGACGCTGCCGCCTACGGCCAACTCCGACCGAGGCGAGGACGGCCCTATTGAGGGCTGTTCGGAAGCTTTCCACGTGTCCCTCTGATTAGCAGATGGCACAGTGGAGAGCAAGTAAGGGGGCCATCTCGGAACCGGAGATGGCCCAGGGTCAGTCGGGGTGCGAGGGATATGCTATATGGGGAACCTTACACCCCGGCGTCTTAAGACCCGAGACGGCGTGCGGTTTTAGTCGGTTCAAGCCCGACATAACCGCCCCCGCTGGAGACCCCCCGCTCTCCAGCGGGGGCGGTATCCGAAGGGATTTCCGCACGAAAAAAAAAAAAAAAAGGGATGGACACTCAGCTTACACTGAGGAGGGTATCAACCATCAAAGTGCTGATTGTCAGCGTCAACCCACAACATATTCTCCTGGGTACGGATGGCTCTCAATATGTTAGGAATGGTCACCCATGCTACGACCAATCTGGCCAGTATTGCCTAACCTTTCAATGGGCCTACTCTGTTACCACTTGGCCACGAGCTTCTCCAATAAAAAGTCATGTTTTCCTAAATATTTAGATCGAAAAAAGAAAACATTTGGAACGGGACTCTAACCCGCGACCAGTCCCTTACAGGGGGACTGCTGCACCTGAGACACGACCCAGATATTCGAAATTCTCCGATATATTATATACGTCTCAAGGCGACGCTGGAGCCACCTTCCGTAATTCTTGCGAACTACGGAAACAATGAATGACTTTACAATCATTTTTAGGATATATTGATTTAAACTTACACGATTTTCACACATAATTATTGTTTATACGGGGCCATGGGCGCAACATCGCGTCCGAAACGTCGAGGTAAATATATACCATTATATATTTATTAACGCGATTAAGTCCCGTATCAACAATAATTAAATCATTTTTAGGGTTCCGTACCTCAAAAGGAAAAAACGGAACCCTTATAGGATCACTTCGGTGTCCGTCCGTCCATCTGTCAAGACCGTTTTTCTCAGGAATGCGTAGAGGTATCAAACTGAAATTTATATCTAATACTCAGGTCTACTGTCCCTTGGAGCTGTGAAGAAATCAAACTTCTAAGCCAAAGCAATCAAAAGATACAGCCGTTTATGCCGCAAATTTCCGCAAATTTTCGAAACTCGCACGGGAATCAAAACCTACAGGGTACTTCCCGTGAACTTAGAATCTTGAAATTCGGTGCGAAGTAACGTCTTATAGTACAGATAAAGGAAAAATTGCGAAAACCGTAAATTTTGAGTTAAATCATATAATAAAAAATATTTTTGAAAATTTTAAAGTTACTACTTCTTTTCTAATGAACGCGTAGAGGTATTAAATTTAAATTCATATCAAATACTCAGGTCTATAAAATGTACGGAACCCTCGGTGTACGAGTCCGACTCGCACTTGGCCGTTTTTTTTTAAACATTGATTTTTGATTACGCCGCCACATTAATTCAATTGACTTTTTATGTTCTCTGTTTCCGATCTAAATCTGTAGAAAAAGTAAGCATAATAATAAAGATAAATGAAGTAATGTTTTATTTAAAATGATGACTACAATATTATCCCTTTTGCCAAATGAATCATGGCCATCCTGATATAAATCGCTTAATATGACTGCCTTCGCGCCAAAATGCGCCACGCTGACGCAATATAGGAGCTATTTTCACGTTTCCTGCCTTTATTTTAGTGAAATGATGACACGATTTTGCTTCGTACCAAATTAAGAAAATATTACCGCTCTATAGAATGTAGTTCACTCATATTTCGGTCAATACGTATTAAAATATCAATAAAATCTCTAGATGGGGTACTAACTTTGGCCTTACAATTGAGGGTCTGGAGTTCGAATACTGGCCACTAGATTTCTGACGTGAGCCCACTGCTAACACAAGCAATTTAGCTTAGCTGCGGAGGGTTAACGGGAATACTAGTAATTTCAGTTAACAGTAGGTATCTTTAAAAAAAAAACTGGACAAGTGCGAGTCGGACTCTCCTATGAAGGGTTCCGTAGCAGCAAGTTAAAATTTTATGTTTGAGTTGATTGAATGAAAGGTAAATTGCGAATTACGATTTATGACGTATTAAAAAAAAACTACTTACTAGATCTCGTTCCAACCAATTTTCGGTGGAAGTTTACATGGTAATGTACATCATATTTTTTTTAGTTTTATCATTTTCTTATTTTAGAAGTTACAGGGGGGAGGGGGGACACATTTTAGCACTTTGGAAGTGTCTCTCGCGCAAAATATTCATGTTAGAAAACAATGATATTAGAAACCTCAATATCATTTTTGAAGACCGAATATTGGGTTTGATGAAAAAAATTTTTTTGTCTTTCAGTTCTAAGTATGGGGACCCCCAAAATTTATTGGTTTTTTTCTATTTTCGTGTGAAAATCGAAATGCGGTTCACATAATACATCTACTTACCAAGTTTCAACAGCATAGTTCTTATAGTTTCGGAAAAAAGTGGCTGTGACATTCGGACGGACAGACAGACAGACATGACGAATCTATAAGGGTTCCGATTTTTGCTATCCCTAAAAACCTAGGTTTAGTCAGTTTCTTGTTAGAATGATTTAATTTCAAAACGCCATACAGCTCAAGAACTTGTCTTTGATATGCATAATGACTGAAATTTAGTGATTACTTTAAGTTAAGCAAAAGCAATAAAAATATTTTGATAAAGCCATAATCTTTGAAATAGTGATCTAAAATTATTTAAAAAAATAACATCACCTCTTCTCAACATTCTATTGCCTCTGTGTGTTCCATGTACCTTCTTATGTAAATCTCCGAGACTATTGGGTACCTTATGAACAAAATAAAAGACACCCGAAACAAAAAAGCGGCCAAGTGCGAGTCGGACTCGCACATGAAGGGTTCTGTAGCAGCAAGTAACATAATAATATTTTCTTTTTAATATTTATATTTGAGTTGATTGAATAAAAGGTAAATTGCGGGTTACGATTTATGACGTATTAAGAAAAAAGGGGAACCCCCATATGTTTTTTTTCTATTTTTGTGTGAAAATCTTTATGCCGTTCACAGAATATATCTACTAACCAAATTTCAACAGCATAGTTATTATAGTTTCGGAAAAAGTGGCTGTGACATACGGACGGACAGACAGACAGACATGACGAATCTATAAGGGTTCCGTTTTTTGCCATTTGGCAACGGAACCCTAAAAACGATAATAATTAATGATAAAAACTAAAAAATCCGTAATACTTTTGAAAACGTACCATTTTGGTACTAAAAATCCGACATTAAATTCAAATTCCACGTCGTCCCGGGCACACACCTCTGACTTTTCGTAGTTATGTGTGTATTAAAAATGTTAATTATCGGACGGGACTTGAACCCGCGACCAGTCCCTTACAGGGGGAATGCTCTGACCAACTGAGCCACCTAGACACGTCTCAGATATTCGAAATTTTCCGATACATTAATACGTCTTAAGGCGACGTTGGAGCCATCTACCGTAATTCTGGCGAACTACGGAAACAATGAATAACTTTACAGTCATTTTTAAACATTGTTTTTTGATGACTCCGCCTAATTAATTCAATTAAATTTTTGAGCACTTTGTATGCTTACTTTTTTCTAAAGATTTAGATCGGAAAAATAGAACATCTAGGACGGGACTTGAACGCGCGACCAGTCCCTTACAGGGGGAATGCTCTGACCAACTGAGCTACCTAGACACGTCCCAGATATTCGAAATTCTCCGATACATTAATACGGCGACGTTGGAGCCATCTACCGTAATTCTTGCGAACTACGGAAACAATGAATAACTTTACAGTCATTTTTAAACATTGTTTTTTGATGACTCCGCCCCGCAGAGCATTCCCCCTGTAAGGGACTGGTCGCGGGTTCAAGTCCCGTCCTAGATGTTCTCTTTTTCCGATCTAAATCTTTATCATATATTTATTTAAAAAAATATATATGATGTACATTACCATGTAAACTTCCACCGAAAGTTGGTTTGAGCAAGATCTAGTGAGTAGTTTTTTTTAATACGTCATAAATCGTAAATCGCAATTTACCTTTCATTCTATCAACTCAAATATAAAAATTTTACTTGCTGCTACGGACTCGCACTTGGCCGGTTTTTTTAGTTTCGCCGCAGTCAGGTAAAAATCACAACACTTCATTTTCCTTAAAGGAGCCAACATCACTTATTTGATTCTAAGAACGAGAAACGCACATCAATATATGCCTGAACTTAATACTGTGTCGTATAAAAGAAATATGAACCGATCAAGGTAGGTTCCACCTAACGCGAATGGGCTTTGGATTAAAGTTTAACCGACATTCGACTTTAAGTCTTATGAAACCGAGATGTTATTTTTTAAAGAATATTAGTAACCGAAATTAAACCTAACCCCTGCAACTAAGCTTAATTGCTTGTGTGAGGAGTGGGTTCACCTCGGTAGTGTAATGGCCAGGATTCGAACCCGGGACCTCTCGATTGTAGGCTCGACTCCTTAATCACTAAACTACCGACGCTTCTAATTGATTGGAAATTCTTCACCCGTCTCGTCTGTAGGATAGATGCGGAAATGAATGAATCTTAGCAAAACTGGGTTGAATCTCATTTTTAGGGTTCCGTACCTCAAAAGGTAATAAAAAGAACCCTTATAAGTTCACTCTCTTGTCCGTCTCTCCGTGTGTCACCACCGATTTTCTCACGAATGGGTGGGACCTAGCAAGTTGAAATTTATACCAGATATTGATGTCTATAGTCCATATTAGGTGTATAAAAATCAAGGCCTTGAGTCAACCCGATTAAAAGATAGGCGCTAATTTTCAGAATTCACCTTAATTTTCAACTTTTTTTATTTTTGCCGCGGTAGCCTAGTGGTATGGGTAATGATAGCCGCGGTAGCCTAGTGGTATGGGTAATGAACTGTTGAGACGAGGTCTCGGGTTCGATCCCAGGTTTTACCATGGCACACACCAATGACTTTTCGATGCTTTTCGATGTTATGTGTGTATTTATCACAGTTTTATAAGTGCCCGGTTAATGGCAATAGGCTCGCCACCTATTACATTGGGACCTAAACATAAACTGGCGAAATGTGGGTGCTAGCACCTCTGCCTACCCCTTCGGGGATATAGGCGTGAGTTTATGTTATGTTATGTTATGTTATGTTTATTTTTGGAAATTATTCCTTTACTTGTGCTTTAGGACCTTGCGTTTAACCAAAGTTGACAATTCTAGGTCAACAGGAAGTAGCCTATTGGTTTTGGGTTGAAAACCTATAGGGTAATGCCCGTTGACGTAAAATTACGAAATTTGCTAAAACGCAAGGCCTTACAACACAAATAACTAAAATTTAAAAAAATAAAAGTAATGTAAATTTTGGTACTGGTTTTCGCTTAAACCTAAATTCACTTAAAAATGATTCCAATTTTACCAATTTTATGATAGTGGTATAATAAGTAGGTAAAGAACCCTCGGTGTACGAGTTCAACTCACACTTGACCAGTTTTTTTAATTCACAATATCAGTCACCGAAATTATTATGTTCCTCCTAACCCTTCCAGGTAAGTTTAACTGCTTGAGTTTGGAGTGGGTTGACGTCGGTAGTGTAATAGCCAGGATTCGAACCCGGGACCTCATGATCGTAAGGCTGACTTTTTAACCACTTAGCTACCGACGCTTAAAGACTAAGGGCACGTTTGCACTGTAACGGGGACTTGCTACATAGACCTGCCTGAGATATATGGAAGCTGGACTACATAGTACGTCTCAAGGTGACGTACCTGCTTTACATATTATATAAGGTGTCACAAAATTAGGTCTCTGAATTTGGTGAGATTACTTGGTATCGACAAAATATGTATTTGAAACAAAAAAAAATCGGGTAAAAAAAAACTAAAAAATATAAAAAAAAAATTAAAAAAAAAACACCACCAGCGACTAGCGTCACGAGACGCGACGAGCACACGTGACTCTGGTCGCGATTTAGGTATTTCCCACACATCCGCTTGGAGAATACTGCGAGGAGAAGGACTGCACGCCAATCACTTTCTGCAGGTGCAAGAGCTCCTTGTGCTTTTGAGAGAGCCCGTGGTGTTTTTTTTTTATTTTTATATTTTTTTATATTTGATTTTTTTTACCCGAATTTTTTTTTTTGTTTCAAATACATATTTTGTCAAAGTCATCTCGACAAATTCAGAGACCTAATTTTGTGACACCATATAAAACATTTTCGTGTTAGTGATGACCAGGATAAACTCAAGAACGGGTGGACCGATTTTCGTGCTCTTTGATTTTTAAGATTTGTCTGCGTCTATACTGTGACTTTTTGTTTTTTTTTTGCAAAAATCGCCGACTAGCGGAGTTGATTATGTCGGTCTCGAACCGACGAAAACCTCACACTGTGTGGGCTCTTTAGTCTGATGTGCATTTAGACATTCACAAAACACAGTTGACGATGTTGTTGGAAATTTACGCGAATATTATTTATACGCATATTGAAATAAAACTAATTTAACCGAATTTTAATGCAATTTATTTTTTTATAAATAGTTATTTATACTATTTATAAAAAAATAAAAATTAATTTATAAACTTAAAGTTTATTTATTTGTATACATTTACACTGTTCCAGACAGGACGGCATATTTTTTTAAAACTTGTATTGGCGCTTTTGATCAAATTGTATTAACGTATCTAATTTTTTTACAAAAACTTTAAATAGTTTGAAGTCTATTACTTTCAGTAGATATCGACATATGGATTTTCTTTTTATTTCACTTTTTTTCGAAGCGTGTCGATACGATCAAAGTCCCAAAATACAAAATAGTTCAGACATCAGACGCTATTTCGATCGTAGCAACAGTGATCAAAGGATATTAGGACGTCACCGGTCACGGCGACGGGGTCAAATCGACTGAACTTGGACAATGTTGAATTTTTACATAACATAACATAACTTCACGCTTGTATCCCCGAAGGGGTAGACAGAGGTGTATATTCGCCAGTTATGTTTAGGTCCCAATGTAATAGGGGTCGAGCCTATTGCCATCTACCGGGCACATTATTAAGCAAGCGATAATTAACATTTTTATTAATGCACATATAACTACGAAAAGTCAGAGGTGTGTGCCCGGGGCGACTGGGGATCGAACTCGAGACCAGTCCGTTACGCACGCCACTGGGCTATCGCCGCTTGAATTTTTTGTAAGCTATTAACCTATTTACCTAGATGTCAGTTGTATAATAAAAATTAATATAATTTAAAAACTAAAAGACCTATATTAAGGTGGAAACCCAATTCGTGACGTGAAGATTCCCAGATTATACCTTTTCGGAAACATAGATTCAGGCGAGGAGTTCCAAAACTTGGCAGTATTTAAAGATATATTTATATCAAAAACAATATTCTTTCACTAATGTTCGCTACACTTCAATCAAACCTCAAATTGTTTTATCTCAAACAGTTTAACCTTATAGCCTCTCAAAGATATTTTCATTTTACACAGCCCCGTAATAAGTTGATTGCTCACGATAAAAAAGTCATATATTTTAGATGTCTGGTAATCAGTGCTGACGGAATATTTACACAGAATTTTGTACTGAAGCTGTCGGAAATGAGAAATATAGCTTTAACTCGAGTGTATGTTTATGACACTATAAATTTTTCTTTCCAGCCGTATTTTGTTAGAAAGTAGTTGCACTTACGTAGATATACAATATACATTGTGGCATGTACTTAGTGATTGTACCTTTTTTTTTGTGCGGAAATCCCTTCGGATACCCCCCGCCAGCCAGCGGGGCGGTTATGTCGGGCTTGCACCGACTAAAACCGCACGCCGTCTCGGGTCTTCAGACGCCGGGGTGTAAGGTTACCCATAGAGCATATCCCTCGCACCCCGGCTGACTCTGGGCCATCTCACCACTAATAGCATCGCTCATCCTGTCTCCTCTGAAAGCAGAGGAGTACGGCGAGCGATGTGTTCCCGCCACGTTGGGTATTGGCCGACGATCAATGCCGACCCTATGAAGGGGTAAAGGGGAAGCCATTATCCGCCGCCCAGGGTGTACCGGCCGCTCCGATTCCGTTCCCCCCGGACTGCAGCGGGATCGGAATCGGAGCGACACTCGAGGAGGTTACCCAACACACACCCCTTCGTGATTGTACCTATATCCTATTTAAAACGCAGTGTTAATGACTATAATAGTGAATGCAATCACTTGGACATGTTTAGCAGTAGTATAAATGTTTATAAGACAGAATTACGAGCAATGTTTTTAGTAAAGTCAAATACTTCGTCCTTTTTAGGGTTCCGTTGCCAAATGGCAAAAAACGGAACCCTTATAGATTCGTCATGTCTGTCTGTCTGTCCGTCCGTATGTGACAGCCACTTTTTTCCGAAACTATAAGAACTATGCTGTTGGAACTTGGTAAGCAGATATATTCTGTGAACCGCATTAAGATTTTCACACAGAAATAGAAAGAAAACAATAAATTTTGGGGGTCCCCATACTTAGAACTGAAACTCAAAAATTTTTTTTTTCATTGAAGCCATATGAGTGAGGTATATAGCTCTTCAAAAATGATATTGAGCTTTCTAATATAATTTTGACAGCCTTGGGCACCATGGCCTTTCATGCAGCAGAAGCGCAGGCCGTTCATCGCGACACGCTAGCATCAACGACATAATCTGCCGTGCTCTTGTCACCGCTGGCGTGCCAGCCGTTCGTGAACCTAATGGGCTGGTACGTGACGATGGCAAGAGACCGGATGGTATGTCGTTATTGCCTTGGAAGATGGGTAGGCCTTTGGTACCTATGGGACGCAACGTGCGTCGACACCCTTGCGCCTTCACACCTTCCAAGCACAGCGGGTTGTGCCAGCGTTGCTGCTGCATCTGCGGAAAGCCTCAAACGGCGTAAATACTCTAACCTAGTAGGGGATTATGTTTTTGAGCCGTTTGGGGTTGAGACGTTGGGGTCATGGGGTCCAAGTGCCCGTTTTGTCTACAAAAATTTGGCAAAGCGGCTGATCGACGCTACACGTGATCAGAAGGCTGAACTTTATCTTGCACAAAGAATTAGCATTGCCAGTCTTCTGGGAACATTACCAGTCGGTGGTGATGCGGAGGAATTCTATGACGCATGTATGTAAATATTTTTCTATCTTTTAGGTTTAGTTTTCTTTACATTTATTTATAATTAGATGTACATAATAATTTTAAGCTATTGTTGCAAATGTTTTGAGCAATAAAAATAAAATATATCCCAATTGTAAATGAGTAATAGTGTTTTTTTTAACACGATTTTATTAATTACATAAGATAGATGTAATTAATAAAATCGTTCGAGTAAATAAATTCGAGTATATTCGAATACCGGGTGCAAACTTTGAAACGCACAGAGCATTAGTCTCAGGGGATACAGGGGATTTAAAATTTGGGGTTAAAAATAAACAAAACAACAAAACTGAGCATCAAATGAAATTTTTAGTCGTGTGAAAAGTAACAGAACCGAGCAAATAGTAAAATTTGGAATTTTCGAGGGGTTCAAATCCCTATAATTTCATTTGGCTCCTCCCGTTATCATCTCAGCAGTGAGTCCCAGTCACATTCGAGTCTTTACACTCGGAGTCCAGGGTCCACTTTTCAGCTTCTCCTCCTCAACTTGGCACGGACTGGAAGTGAGACGATTGACACGCATGTAATTTTATACAACGCCGAACCAGCATTTCTGTAGCCTATTCCCTTCTAACGGGACCCGAAAAAAGTGGCATGACCAGATATTAGCTACCCACGACGCCTGGGGGGGGGGGGTCGCTGCAAAACGTGGTCGCACCAGCAGCAGAAGGCTGCCATGGATGCGAGAGTTTCTTATGCAATATTTACAAGTCAGTCCGCACATATACCGCAGTATTTATGATTCCGTCCATGATCATGTAAATTATATTTAAAAAGAAACTACATATTGTTACAACAAACACTACAACTGACCAAAATACCTTATCATACGATATTATACGAGTCCAAAATCCAAAACCAAAAGAGAGTTAACATAAAGATCGCCAAACTCAAGATCTCGACAATTCGAGCGCAGGGCTGACAGGGCCGGGTTAGACGGCTAAGAAAATGTTTTATTTCGATTATTTTAATAGAATTTTTGATGAGTGAATTAGGAAATAAATTACTCAAAGAGCATTTATGGAGATATTTGTCTATATTGTTCTATGTCTCATTGTCAAGGGTACTTTTTTTCGAAGCTCTGCGTATTTCTTTTTAGATTACTAGTGCTAAATGAGTTGGAACACTTATCAACGATAAACAGTCGCTTGTAGAGAGATACAGACAGTGTAGCAGGCAGGTGCAGAGACACCATGCGGTTTTAGTCGGTTCAAGTCCGACATACCTATCTCACCGTTAGCTCCGGTGGGGTGAAGCGGAGTGGAAGTGGAGGTTTACGAACGTAAAAAAGGTATGTACTTGTAGGCTAGGTTCTCTCGAAATATTCGATGGATTGCCGGAAGTTAAATAATATATTTGTCATTCTTATAACTTTTAATTCTATATTTTCTTTGATAGCCCCGCCTCTATACTGAGTTAAGATCACTTTTGTCTTACAAAGTCAGCGGTAAAAAAAAGTTGCTAAACACAATAAAAAAAAGAAGTATCTTTATATTGTAATATATTCCCAAATAATAAATAAGTAGTAAGGTTTTAATAAACTGTACAATAGCTATGAATACTTTCCCAATGTATTTTTTTGCTGTTTACATTAAAAAAATAAGAATTGCTCTCTTTGCTTTACACCCGAAATTGGACAGATGCCAGAAAAACTGTTTATTTATGCTTCTGTTCTTTACTTCTTTGTTTATAAATCAGGTCATTGAAATAAAAATATTATGCCTGGTATTTTGTCGGAGTTTTTTTCTATGTATGTATAATGCCAATAATATTTCGACAGTTATAATTTTTTGGATCCACGTAATTAGTACGCCCCTTTAAATCAAGCAAATAGCAAATCCGTTGCAGAAAAGCTGCTGCCTACCCTCCCAATCCCTAGAGGAGCCATGGCCACGGGGAGTCTCCCCGTGGCCATGGCTGCTGAAAAGCAACCGAAACGTCGGGATCAATGTAAAATATAAAATAACATCAAATAAACCGCGATAGAATCCGTTAAAAATAGTTTTATTTCAATAGATGCACCTTTTTTTTACGTGCTGAAACCTCCGAGAGTGAAGCCCACCAAAGCTAACGGTAAGATGGGTATGTCGGACTTGAACCGACTAAAACTGCACGGCGTCTCTTGCGTCAGCCATGTGGTACGGGGAATCTGGTGTGCCTTAGGAAGGATATCCCAGAAATACCGACAGGCTCCGGTCGCCAGCGCTGGCAACCCCGACGCGTTATTGGGGATCTAATCCCCCTCCACTTACTGGCTTCTGCTAGGGGACGGCTAAGTGTAAGCAGGTGTACCTACCGGCCTCCATATACAAGATGTTACAAATTAAACATACCAAAATACGTACCTGTATATTTAACTCCTAGAACGTCTTTAGTTCACTCGTCAAGCTACATGTAGCGAAGTTAGTACTTGGTTCCAAACTCAATTATTCTTCTCAGTATATTTAATTATTTCACTTACTATGTCTGTACGTCAATATGTTTCATGCCTCAGAAAACATTGTTGGGACCTTAAGAGGTTTTATAGTTTAGTTTGATTAGCTAGCACAGGCACATGTTACACTTAAGAGGAAATTATTAACAGCCCGCTCCATACGAAGTAGAGATTAAGTATTTGTAGATAGACTGATAGATATGAACTTTATTATACACCAATCAAAATAAGCATATACCCTTTTTTTTTTTTTTATCGTGCGGAAATCCCTTCGGATACCCCCCCGCTGGCCAGCGGGGGCGGTTATGTCGGGCTTGCACCGACTAAAACCGCACGCCGTCTCGGGTCTTCAGACGCCGGGGTGTAAGGTTACCCATAGAGCATATCCCTCGCACCTCGACTGACCCTGGGCCATCTCACCACTAACAGCATCGCTCATCCTGTCTCCTCTGAAAGCAGAGGAGTACGGAGAGCGATGTGTTCCCGCCACGTTGGGTATTGGCCGACGATCAATGCCAACCCTATGAAGGGGTGAAGGGGAAGCCATTGACCGCCGCCCAGGGTGTACCGGCCGCTCCGATTCCGTTCCCCCCGGACTGCAGCGGGATGCTGAGAGGGTGTGGTGTGTGTTGGGTAACCTCCTCGAGTGTCGCTCCGATTCCGATCCCGCTGCAGTCCGGGGGGAACGGAATCGGAGCGGCCGGTACACCCTGGGCGGCGGTCAATGGCTTCCCCTTTACCCCTTCGCTGCATGAGCGATGCTATTAGTGGTGAGATGGCCCAGAGTCAGCCGGGGTGCGAGGGATATGCTCTATGGGTAACCTTACACCCCGGCGTCTGAAGACCCGAGACGGCGTGCGGTTTTAGTCGGTGCAAGCCCGACATAACCGCCCCCGCTGACCGGCGGGGGGGTCTCCGAAGGAATTTCCGCACGATAAAAAAAAAAAAAAAAAAAAAGGTACATATACCTCCAAATAAGCATACAATGATACATAATTACGATCCTATACCTATATATATAACCTACCTATATATATAATCGTACATAATATAAATCATTCATATATACATACCAAATTTAGTAAACTATTTAATCAATAAGAAAGTAATAAAATTTAAAATAAATTGCCGGCCGAATACCAATATCTGAATTTCTGGCAACGGACAACTTCTTTTCTTTGAATACTCTAAGCGTCTATCGTGCTGTCGGTCCCTGTTACCATACAAACATCTGGGGCAGTCATTACGAGTAATTGAGGCCCTAAAAGGTCTGAAAAATTGGTCAAACTACAAACTTCGATGTTGTGGAGGCCAGCTGGCAGTTTTCACGGAAAATATTGAAGTTTGGCCGTTTCGTATTTAGACTGAAAGTCGATCTTAGCTGAATTGGGAAAAATCTCAGAGGCTGAGGATTCCAAGCTTCTACCGATAATCTTATAAAAGAAAAATTCCAACAACACACTTCCCGATTCAGTAATCAAAGGGTACAGTACCTACTCCTCTATACCAAAACGGCGTCGTTGTGGTAAAGAGGAGTACTATACCGATGAATTTAAAAATAAAAAGCGGCCAAGTGCGAGTCGGACTCACCCATTAAGGGTTCCGTAGTAGCAAGTAACATAGTTTTTTTTTTGATTTTTATATTTGAGTTGATTGTATGAAAAGTAAATTGCGATTTACGATTTATGACGTATTAAAAAAAACTACTTACTAGATCTCCTTCAAACCAATTTTCGTTGGAAGTTTACATGGTAATGTTTAGATATATAAATATATATATTTTAGTTTTATCATTCTCTTATTTTAGAAGTTACAGGGGGGGGGGGGGGACACATTTCTCTACTTTGGAAGTGTCTCTCGCGCAAACTATTTAGTTTAGAAAAAAAAATATTTTAAAAACCTCAGTATCATTTTTGAAGACCTATCCATACCACACACGTATGGGTTTGATGAAAAAATATTTTTTGAGTTTCAGTTCTAAGTATGGTGAAACCCCCAATATTTATTGTTTTTTTTAATTTTTGTGTGAAAATCTTAATGCGGTTCACAGAATACATATACTTTCAACAGCATAGTTCTTATAGTTTCGGAAAAAAGTGGCTGTGACATACGGACGGACAGACAGACAGACATGACGAATCTATAAGGGTTCCGTTTTTTGCCATTTGGCAACGGAACCCTAATAAATACCGATGAATGATGGTGTCATCAGGCAGCTCAATTACTAGCCATAAAACTTATCTTAATTATAATAACTTAACTTAACTATGGTATATTAGTGGAAAAGTACAAGACATTTATTTCAATATATGTAGCAAGTTCCACCAAGTGCCATCAATCAACAGTATAAATAGTCTTATCTGACACTACATCTTACAGTAGCGCAAAGATTTCAAACCTAAATGATAACGCGGAAACTGTACGGCTAAAATACTTAATGTTGTGCAAGTCTATTAGACTCAGATCACTGATTTAAAAGGATGTTCTCGCTAGAAGGTGCGAACTCGATAGGTAGGTAATTACAAATATATATATTGCTCTTTTTTTTCTTTTTTTTTTTTTTATCGTGTACGGTACCCAGCGTGGTCAGACCAATCTGCAATGGATAGAACGCTGTATGAAATCGAAATAAGCCGATTTTACCTGAGCTACCAGGCTGATATTATGTAATAGGTCTTTACCTATGAGGGGTGTGTGTTGGGTAACCTCCTCGAGTGTCGCTCCGATTCCGATCCCGCTGCAGTCCGGGGGGAACGGAATCGGAGCCGCCGGTGCACCCTGGGCGGCGGTCAATGGCTTCCCCTTCACCCCTTCATAGGGTTGGCATTGATCGTCGGCCAATACCCAACGTGGCGGGAACACATCGCTCTCCGTACTCCTCTGCTTTCAGAGGAGACAGGATGAGCGATGCTGTTAGTGGTGAGATGGCCCAGGGTCAGCCGGGGTGCGAGGGATATGCTCTATGGGTAACCTTACACCCCGGCGTCTGAAACCCGAGACGGCGTGCGGTTTTAGTCGGTGCAAGCCCGACATAAACACCCCCGCTGGCCGGCGGGGGGGTATCCGAAGGGATTTCCGCACGATAAAAAAAAAAAAAAAAAAAAAATTCTTTACCTATGAAATTGCCGAAATTTTCTTATAAATTCATAAGTTCGTTATTCCTGTAATTTAATAGCTATTTCCCTTATTTATATTTTGTTTCAAAGTTGATTTCAAGATTTTACAACTCTGTATTGAATTTTGTTTTTATTGGCCGCTTGTTTGATAAATAAATT
Organism: Cybosia mesomella; assembly: GCA_946251805.1. Classification (NCBI taxonomy): domain Eukaryota; kingdom Metazoa; phylum Arthropoda; class Insecta; order Lepidoptera; family Erebidae; genus Cybosia; species Cybosia mesomella. The sequence continues at coordinate 19,785,569 of OX276410.1, forward strand.
CGATTTTCAAAAACAGTACTTCCTAAATGCTATCCGTTTTGATGATAAATTTCGTATTACTTAACAGCTGACACTTTTCAAAAATGTAATAAAAGTTGCTGTTTGTTAACTTAATGTTGTCTCATTCATACACAAAAAAAAACATAAAATTTGGACTTATCATTCCTAAAAAAAATGCAAAAATGTTAGTACTGACAATTGGGTTTCCTCCAATTTCCACAAGAAATACGGCAATTTCATATGTAACGATATATATATATGGCAGACCGTCTCTGTGGCGTAGCGGTAGTGAATTTGACTGCTACGACCGGGGGGCGCGGGTTCGATTCCCGCTCATTTCAAATATTTGTATGCATGAATATATATATTTGCATGAGTCTGGGTGTTTCTATGTATAATGTATTTACAACAAAAAAAATACAAGTATTTTTATCCGCATTCTGGAACCCTGCTTACTTTGGGTCTAGACAGCGCTGTGTAGAATGGCGTAGAATATTTATTTATTTATATAAGTTTAGTTCTAGAATACAATCTGTGTTTAGAAGTAGTCTTAAGTCGAGATTAATGACTGAGTATCGTTCTAGAATACGGCCCTCAACCTTCTTTCTAACATGCCAAACCAAACGTCGGGTACCTACTATAGAGTACGTGCGGGGCGACTAGCGCCCCCTCCCCTTTCCGGGGCAAGATGGGGACACCCTGTGGTTCTCAAACCCGAAGGGGCCATCTCGAAACCGGAAATGACCCAGGGTCAGTCGGGGTGCGAGGGAAATGCTTTATGGGACCTTATGGGGTCTGAAGACCCGAGACAGCGTGCGGTTTTATTCGGTTCAAGCCCGACATAACCTTCCCCGCTGGCCGGCGGGTGCGCATCAGAGGGGATTTCCGCACGGAAAAAAAGGGTGCTATAAAGTACATATCGTAGGTGGTATGGGGCCTCATCGTGGACCCCAGAGAGCTCTGCTACTTTTTCGCTGTCGGACCTCCCAGCCCCGAGAGGAGAGCCCGTGCCAGAGCCTCGTCTATCCATCAGCAGATTTACCGGCTTGTAGGTGATGGTGACTTTAGTCATCAAGACCTTGGCAGGGTCCCACATTTTAAAGATAATTAAACTATATCTAATATTAATTCAAAATTAAGTACTTTTTTTTTCGTGCCGAAAGCCCTTCGGATGCCCCCCCCGCCGGCCCACAGGGGTGGTTATGTCGGGCTTGAACCGACTAAAACCGCACGCCGACTCGGGTCTAAAGACGCTGGGTTTTAAGTTTGCCCATAGAGTATATCCCTCGCACTCCGGACGAAATTAGGTACCTTTTTTTTTTTATCGTGCGGAAATCCCTTCGGATACCCCCCCGCCGGCCAGCGGGGGCGGTTATGTCGGGCTTGCACCGACTAAAACCGCACGCCGTCTCGGGTCTTCAGACGCCGGGGTGTAAGGTTACCCATAGAGCATATCCCTCGCACCCCGGCTGACCCTGGGCCATCTCACCACTAACAGCATCGCTCATCCTGTCTCCTCTGAAAGCAGAGGAGTACGGAGAGCGATGTGTTCCCGCCACGTTGGGTATTGGCCGACGATCAATGCCAACCCTATGAAGGGGTGAAGGGGAAGCCATTGACCGCCGCCCAGGGTGTACCGGCCGCTCCGATTCCGTTCCCCCGGACTGCAGCGGGATCGGAATCGGAGCGACACTCGAGGAGGTTACCCAACACACACCACTTACCCAACACACACCCCTTACCCAACACGCACCCCACGAAATTAGGTACCTACTGATGCATTTTTTTTATTTGCAGGTACGAAAAAGTTCTTCTACATATTTAAATTTCGAGTCACGTAAGTACCTATTAAGTTATAGTATGTATGTTATTTGAAATGTTATTCGAAGCAACTTAAACTTGTTCTTGGAATAAATAGTGGTATACTCAGCAAATGGTGAGAAGAATTTTTTTTTAGAAGAAGAACAAACAACCTGTGCTAAATTTTATCCAAATCTGTGCAAGGGTTTACGCGTGATTCAGTAACAAACATCGTAAATCTAAACATCTTCAACAAAAGTCACATTTAGTAGGATGACTATTACTATTAGTAGGATAGATCACTATTAATTTTTTTATTTTAGACCACTAAGGTGGCAGACATGCACACGGCCCACCGGATGGGAAGCGGTTACCGCGGCCTATGGACGTGTGCAACACCAGTGGCGTCACACTCGCGCTACCGACCCTGTAAAGGAAAGGGGATGGCAAAGGAGTTTGGGAGCGGATGGGAAAGGAGTTTGGGCTCCGGCACTCTCACTCACCAAACGGGACGCAACTGTTCAAATACTGTTACTTGGCGTCGATATTCTGTGAGAGAGTGCTTCCCCGGTCGAGTCGGCCCATTCATGCAACGGCCAAAACGGTTGCTTGACTCTACCACCTAAAATTATTCGAGATCACTATATTTAGATACTATTGAATCACTATTAGTAGGATAGAAACACACAGACCAATGCAAATAAACATATTCGCCGATACAAATGAACACAACACTGAATTTGAATTAATATATATATATATTTTTGTTATTTAGGACACGTCAATTTGACTTCACCTCGCTTGATGGTAAGCTGAAGGTAAAGTCTCAGGAAAGAGGGTCACCATTACATACACGTATCATGTTAACAATGGTGGCACTCAGCTTGACGGCCTCATCAAAAGAGGATTGTCGTCGCAGCACCGAGTGACACCCACCGGTCCCACTAGTGCTGCGACCACAATCCCCCTGCCCGGCTATGCACTTGCTGACCCCTAAACGCAATCAAACCAAAATTGGATTACTATGGAGGGTGTTTCGCAATCGTGCACAGTGCTACCCACCCGGCCGAATTTTGGGACAAATTTGTGTCATCAAATTTCTACCACCAGTAAAAAAGTTAAGTAAGAACTTATTAGTCACAACGAACACTTAAAAACTTCCAGTCTTTGTAGGAAAAATTTCAGCGTGTTGGTAGGACATGTAGTTAATTGCTATGTTACATATCAAAGATAAACATCGTACAACAACAGAAGCATTGTTGGTGTAATTTGTGGTGCTGGTGTTAGCGTGGTGTTAACCTATTGCGTGGGTTATATTTGCATTGGTCAGTGTGTTTCTTTGTTGAGCTGAGTGAGAGGAAGTCGAGCGAAAGCTCCTCATACCAGACTTCATGATTTTCATTGTCACAGGTCTCCTCCTAAACTACTAATCCAATCAGACCCAAATTTGGCATGATTAAAGAGGTCAATCAGAGGAAGGTTTATGGATATATTTTGAAAAAATTAATACAACCACAGAGGAATGATCACCGTTAAAAAAATCCAGATGGAATTACATAGTAACCGCTCGAGACACTGTGACCAAACTTTACACGCTCAGAAAGCATGTCCAAAGTTGTGACTTTCAAAAATAATTTTCAAAATCGGACTTGCCACGGAGGAATGATCACTGTTCAAAATTTTCAAAAACCAACCAGCTCAACATTGCAAGCAGCGATTCGCCTTGGAGACCTAGTATTATCATCGTCATATCAGCCGTAGGAAGTCCACTGCTGAACATAGGCCTATATTTGCAAGAAAAAGTTACTTAGATATGAACCCATAACACAAGCTAGTTTAGTCTAGATAACGTTGCTTAGAATATCATAGAACATTTATTTTTCTATAGATTTAGATCGGAAAAAGAGAACATCTAGGACGGGACTTGAACCCGCGACCAGTCCCTTACAGGGTGCTCTGACCAGCTGAGCCACCTAGACACATCCCAGATATTCGATATTCTCCGATATGTTATATACGTCTTAAGGCAAGGCTGGAGCCATCTACCGTAATTCTTGCGAACTACGGAAACAATGAATAACTTTACAGTCATTTTTAAACATTGTTTTTTGATAACTCCGCCTAATTCAATCAATTAATTTTTTTAGCATTTTCTATGCTTACTTTTTCTTATAGATTTAGATCGGAAAAAGAGAACATCTAGGACAGGACTTGAACCCGCGACCAGTCCCTTACAGGGATTTATTTTTATTTATTATTTTCGGACTTGTTTCTACACGACAGAGCTATTACTAAAAATAAATCCATTATCACTTTGCCTAATCTAGGAATTAAACTGTGAACCTCACGATCGAATACTAAGCTCTATATTAGTATACAAACCTCCCAATCTTTAGAGGAAAGCCTGCGTCAGAGCAGGTGTAAATCCTGAACATCTTGGTGGGGGCACCATACACCCACACTACTCTACCAGTATTCTATAAATAAACTTTTATACTATTTTCTGTATTATCTGGTTATGTTTCTATAATAGTATAGTCATTCCTTCCTCAATTCCTTCCAGGGTATACGCTTTTCAACAAGCTTCCTATTGAAATAAAGGTCATACCTTTTTTTTTTTTTTTTATCGTGCGGAAATCCCTTCGGATACCCCCCCGCCGGCCAGCGGGGGCGGTTATGTCGGGCTTGCACCGACTAAAACCGCACGCCGTCTCGGGTTTTCAAACGCCGGGGTGTAAGGGTACCCATAGAGCATATCCCTCGCACCCCGGCTGACCCTGGGCCATCTCACCACTTACAATATCGCTCATCCTGTCTCCTTTGAAAGCAGAGGAGTACGGAGAGCGATGTGTTCCCGCCACGTTGGGTATTGGCCGACGATCAATGCCAACCCTATGAAGGGGTGAAGGGGAAGCCATTGACCGCCGCCCAGGGTGTACCGGCCGCTCCGATTCCGTTCCCCCCGGACTGCAGCGGGATCGGATTCGGAGCGACACTCGAGGAGGTTACCCAACACACACCCCTATAAAGGTCTAATACCTCTTCATAAATTTAAAAGTCAAATTAAAACTAAACTTTGCCGAAAAGGCTACGAGTATTATAAAATTCAAGAATATTTAGACGACAAACAAGTTTGGATATGATCTGTTTGTTTTCTCACTATGCTATTCAAACAAAATATTGTAATAAGATCAAGTAAACATGTTTGTGAATATACCAAAAAAAAAAACAGTCCGCTGAGTTTCTTGCCGGAGTCTTCTTAGTACAGGGCCGCGATTCTAACCGGTGATCCATTTGCTGAATATAAGTTTAATTTTATTTTGATGTTTTGTAAGTGCGTTTGTAACATAAAAAATGGGATTCCTTAGAAATTGGCTGGCTAAATTGTTTTAATATGAATTTTAAAGCGGCTGTGAGTAGTGAAAGTCTTATCCATAAGAACTAAATAGAAAGTAGGTAGTTACGGAACTCAATTGTTTATCCTGGCAGTGTAATGAATATTCATTATGGTCCCAGAGAGCTGGTACATATTTTTAGGGTAGGTGTTAGTGGCTCATTTAACTTTTTTTTTCCTTGGTCTTTACCACAAATTACACACACTCGGTATTATATTTTTTTTTATAAATAAAACATGCTTATTTAGGTATAGGTATATCAAGTATTTTTGTTGTATTTATTTGCAAAATAGTTTTGCAAGCATCTTGCAAGGTTAAAATCCCCTTTTCCATATTTAACATTACTTTCAAAAAATCATATATTTACATATTTTTTTTGCAAAAAAAATATTTTTGAATGTTTGTTATTACAGGGTTTTAAAAATAACAGCTACCCTCCAGCCAGGAGTGTTAAGTCAGACTCTGTAGTAAGATATTATAGGAGAGATTCTGCAACCGTCCTCCTAAGACCGATTCGCCATTGGACTATTCGTCGACAGGATGATTCATTTATTTCCGTTTCCCCAGCAGGGTCTTTCACCTGTGGACATTTTCATCGACAGAACCTTTCATATGCGTCACTTTCGACGACAGCCCTTTTCAGCTACTAAGTGTTTCACCGACACGACGATACGATACGATACGATACCAAACTACAAAGTCACCAAAAAGCTACTAGCTTGCTATCGAAATCCAATTTTGCGGACTAGTGGTTCCGGCTATTCGCCGGTCGCTGCCGCGGCACAATCGCTTCGCTCGCTCGACTCGCGCTCTGCTAGGGTCACAGTTCTAACCTAACCTAACCCAGACAACATCGTAGACAAAACGACCTGACGGTGAATATTCCATAATTGAAAAGTCCTGTCGTCAAAACAAACAAATGCGAACCATTCTGTCGGCGAAACATCCATAGGTGAAACGTTCTATCGACGAATCTCTCAAAAACGAAACGTCCTGTCGATGATCAGTTCAAAGGAGAAACGACTATTGGCGAACGTTTGCAGACCCTATAGGAGAGGCATCTGACAAATTTTCAGATTACTTCAAACACCTACCCAAAAATTTCTACCATCCCCCATATTCCCCCATATTCTATATATCAAAAAAATATGATGACTGTTGTATATTTACTGTGCAAAGATATCAACGTTGTGTTGAAAACTATGAACTTGAACAAGCTTTTTAGATACCTTTTATCTCGCTCTTACTGAGACCTAACCCCACTAACAAGACTGTAAATACAGAACATTTTCACGGCATTGTTTTGCATAATCAACAGTTGTGTTAGGGTACGGTCGCTGACGGAATTAAAGATTTTATCTTACTAACTGTGCCCTGTTTAGAAGCAAAAGTTTTTCCTTTTGCAAATACTTCGCTGTTTGCGGTGCGGAATTCACTTTTTCGAGGCTGTGTTTTGTGTACCTAAGCTGTGTAACGGTTGCTTTTGCATGAGGTGAATGCAATTTAAGAAAAAAAGTTTTCAATTAAGTCTGAACGTTGATCCGTCGGTAGCTTAGTGCTTAAGGAGTCAGCTTTACGCTCGAGGTCTTGGGTTCGAATCCTGGTCAGTACATTACTAACGACGTGAACCCAGTAAGTAAGTAAGTAACCCACCCAATTTAGCTTAGCTGGAGGGGTTAGCGCGATTACCAGTAATTTCTGGTGCTGGTATGTACTCTTTATAATAATAATGAAAAAAAAAATGACAAAAAAAAATTGAGGCTTTTTAAGTTCATAATTATCTCCTATGTGTTTTCACTTAGTTTTAGTGACTATTGTGTTACGTAGTCCAGTAAGTGCCATCACTAAACAATACAAAGACTTTATCATCGTGTCATCAGATATCAAAAAGTTATCGGACATTATAATAAAAAAGGTGTTCATTATAAAAAAGAAGATGAAAGAAAATCAACAAAACATTGCTTAAGGTACAAATGTTTTTTACGTATTGTTGACTTCATAATTATCTACAAGGCTTTTCAGTTATTGCTGGAAGGCCTTTGAAATTAAGAGATCTTGTTCTAGGAAGTTAAAATTACTTACTGTTGACACTTAACTCAACACATTGTATATAAAGTCTAGGTCCACAAGGAATAATGCCCCGCGAAGTTGTTAAAACCGTAGTTTTGGCTTAAGTGCTAGTTTTCTGTGATTTACTTTGGCACCGTACATGCTTCTGGATGCCAAGTGTCAATGAATGCACAACGGTGCCTTAAGCTGTTTCTTTCCTGATCATCTTGACTTCAGAATTTTTTATTAGACTTTTTCAGTTATTATCGTATTTACTGGGCTGTATACAACCAAGATCTTCAGAACTTCACCGGCAAGATGGTATTACAGCTCCTGACTGATGGACGAGGCTCTGATGCAGACTTTCCTCTCAGCATTGGGAGGTCACGGTAGTCGCCGTCCAAGTCAAATTAAGAGGACGAGAAGGAGTAGGCGAACGATTTTTAGGGTTCCGTTGCCAAATGGCAAAAAACGGAACCCTTATTGATTCGTCATGTCTGTCTGTCTGTCCATCCGTATGTCACAGCCACTTTTTTCCAAAACTATAAGAACTATGCTGTTGAAACTTGGTAAGCAGATGTATTCTGTGAACCGCATTAAGATTTTCACACAAAAATAGAAAAAAAAAACAATAAATTTTGGGGTTCCCCATACTTAGAAGTGAGACTCAAAATTTTTTTTTTCGTTAAATCCATACGTGTGTGGTTCTATGGATAGGTCTTCAAAAATTATATTGAGGTTTCTAACATTATTTTTTTCTAAACTGAATAGTTTGCGCGAGAGACACTTCCAAAGTGGTAAAATGTGTCCCCCACCCCCCCTTTAACTTCTAAAATAAGAGAATGATAAGACTAAAAAAAAAATATGATGTACATTATCATGTAAACTTCCAACGAAAATTGGTTCGAACGAGATCTAGTAAGTAGTTCTTTTTAATACGTCAAAAAACGTCAACCGCAATTTACCAATTTAAAAATTGAAAACATGTTATGTTATTTGCTGCTACGGAACCCTTAATAGGCGAGTCCCACTCGCACTTGACCGCTTTTTTCTCCTTGCGAAGTCCCCGTGGATACCACACATGGCCGCCGGCCAGCAGGGGTGGTTCGAAATGTAAGCCTAAAGGAAGCCTCAAGGAACAAGGCTAAGATGGTAATGATGGCCGTACTGGCTGTTGCCTGAAGCTGCCCGTAGTGCCCGTGTTCGATACTGATCTTGTTATTGCGATCCACAGACTATAATCATTGCCATAAGACATCGAATCCATTAACATCTTTATAAAATGGTGAAAGATAAATAGATATTCTACGACATTCTACACAGCGCTTTCTAGACTCAAAGTAAGCATGGTTTAACTAGCTTGAGTTATGGGTTGCAGAATGCAAATAAACATACTTGTATACTTTTTTTTGTAAATACATTCATATTATATTTATATCTATTATATTATATTATATAAATATATATATATATATTATATATATTATATTACTCTGTATTAAATTTTGTTTTTATTGGCCGCTTGATAAATTAATTCGATCTTCAAAAACAGTACTTCCTAAATGCTATTGATTTTGATGATAAATTTCGTATTACTTAACAGCTGTCACTTTTCAAAAATGTAATAAAATTTGCTGTTTGTTAGCTTAATGTTGTCTCATTCATGCACAAAAGAAACATAATATTTGGATTTATCAGTCCTAAAAAAAATGCAAAAATGTTAGTACTGAAAATTGGGTTTCCTCCAATTTTTTCAAGAAAAACGGCCTAATATATATATCGAAGAGACAGCTTATAACCTAAATAAGAATATACAATATATTTTATTTCAGAAACTAATCCGATAGACGTCTCGTCCATATTCAATAAATTAGTTTTTGAACGTTCGGGGAATTTGTAAAAAGCTATTACAAATAAGATAAAATATGAGTGATGGATATTTAATTTGAGAAGTATAAGTATATTTAGAAGTATGCTAATGGATAAATATTGCTTGTGAGACAAATTCTATCGGCATTACATACGCCTATATTCGCGAAGGAGTAGGTAGGAGCAGACCAAATTATGCCCATATATAGTTCGCCAGTCATATTCGCTCCCACGTAATAGGGTGTGAGCCTATTGCCCTGATGGGACAGACAACAAGAGTCAGTAAGTTTCAATCGTCTTGTAACCAAGGGTAGTACCCTACTAGACCCTGAATATCCCTTAGTCAACATTTACTACTTGCCCGGGAAGATATGTAGCCGATTTTCTCTTATGTCCGGGTCTATCATTTATATGTTAGAAATACGTGATGTGTGATGGGAAGACTGGTATATTCATTGTAGCATCTTGCTTGCCAATATAATTCGTTAAAATTCATTGCAGTGCAGTGCGGCGATAGCCCAGTAACGGACTGCCGAGACGAGGTCTCGAGTTCGATCCCCAGTCGCCCCGGGCACACAACTCTGACTTTTCGTAGTTATGTGTGTATTAAAAATGTTGATTATCGCTCGCTTAGTAATGTGCCCGATAGATGGCAATAGGCTCGCCCCCTATTACATTGGGACCTAAACATAACTGGCGAATCGTGGGTGTGCAATACACCTCTGCCTACCTCTTCGGGGATATAGGCGTGAAGTTATGTTATGTTATATGTTATGTCATTGCAGTTAATACTGACGATTAAGAAAGAGGTGTCCTGAGATTAATACTAGATTCTTTTGTCACAGGGTTTATCTATAATGCTATAGATTTAGATTGGAAAAAGAGAACATCTAGGACGGTACTTGAACCCGCGACCAGTCCCTTACAGGGACCAACTTAAATCAGTTGGTCAGCTTAGACACCCCACCTTGCCTAAGGAATAGGGCTGTGAACATAAATGACAGCCTCCGTGGCGTGGAGGTATTGAACGCGGCCGCTATGCAGGAGGCGCGGGTTCGATCCCCGCTCAGTGCAAATATTTGTATGCATGAATATGAGTATTTGCATTGGTCTGGTCGTGCCTCGGAGAGCACGTTAAGATGTCGGTCCCGGTTGCCATACGAATATGTATGACAGTCTTTATAGGGGAATTGGGTGAAATGGCCCCGCATAGAAGGGCTGATCACCCGTCTGGTCAAACGGCGTCCCCACTGGCAGTAGTAGTAGTTCTTTAAGACCTATAAAGATTTCTTTTTTTTTTTAAAGAAAAACCGAAATTATTCTCGCTTAGCGCTCCACTAAGCTACATTGCTTGTGTTAGGTGTGGGTTCACTTTGTCGGTAGTTTAATGGCCAGGATTCGAATCCGGGACCTCTCGATCGTAAAGCACTATGCTATCGTCGCGTCAATTTGATTCTGATTTTAACTTAGAATTTTTCCTTTTATTTTGAAATTCACAATTGAAGTCAGTCATTTTCTAAAATCTCAAGCTGTTTTATTTATATTTTGATTTGAAAATTCATATTCAAGTGAAAAATCAAAACAATGAAGTGATATATTCGTTGTTCTATTGTCAATTATGATGGAGACTGCTTATAAAAATTGATTTTATTGTGTTTGTTCGAATGTCCCGAAATTCCTTTGTCATTGTTCCGATTTGAGCGAAAAATAAAGTAGAATATTATTTTAATATAAGTGATGGTCGCAATTTAATTCAATAATACTATAAAAACAAAATATTTATAATCTAAGCTTACCAAATTTTCAATTTTTTCTTGTAATTCTTTCAATTTTTGTTTCCGTATTTTTTTTAAATTTATTTAAAACATCCAACATCCAATTCTTCCTTTATTGAGGAATTTTAGGAATGTGCTTCGTTCACAAGAACGGGAATCATTAATTTTATGCTGATAATAACGTGTACAATATACATATAAAAAGCGGCCAAGTGCGAGTCGGACTCGCCCATGAAGGGTTCCGTAGCAGCAAGTAACATAATAATGTTTTTTTTTATATTTGCGTTGATTGAATGAAAGGTAAATTGCAGTTTATGATTTATGACGTATTTTGATAAAATAGATCGACAACTGACCCACAAGAACATATATATAAACTAGAATTACTCATAACAAGACAGACAGAAAGAGTTGACCAGCTTATTACACAGCTAAGCACCATGATGAATCTCATCACAACACTCATGAGTAGACTTCCATGGAATGTCAATGGATTGGCACCAAATAAACAACTGTTGGAAACAAAAATAGGAGCTAATAAAGTAGACATCGCTCTGATATCAGAAGCGCATCTTAATGATAACAAGAAAGTGGTGATGGACAATTATTATGTATATAATACCAACCATCCAGACTGCACATCACATGGAGGATCTGCAGTTATCATTAAGAAAAATATAAAACACCACCTGCATAGCCAATTTCGAGAGGCATGGCTACAGGCGACGACCATAACTATATATGGAAATATTGGACCCATTAATGTTAGTGCTATCTACATCCCACCAAGACACCAGCCAAAACAGGACATGTTTAACCGCTACTTTGACACTCTGGGAAATAAATTTATTAGTGGAGGTGACTGGAACTGCAAGAATACCTATTGGGGATCACGCTTGACTAACACGAAAAAATGTATAGACCACAAGAACCTGATAGTTCTAGGAACAGGTGAACCAACCTATTGGCCAACGGATGTAAACAGCGTTCCTGATCTCATAGACTTCTTCATTGTAAAAGGACTATCCAATATTTATTTTGATGTTAAGTCCTCTCTTGATTCTGTCTCTGACCATACTTCTATCATTGCAACCTTCAGTATCTCGCCAATACAAAACACTCAAAAACCAGTGTTATACAACCACAAAACTGACTGGAACACTTTCACTGAATACCTGGAAAATGAAGTGGACCTAAAAGTCAAGCTGAAAACAGCGGAGGACATAGATGAAGCAACATTTTATATTACTAACCTTATACAAGTAGCTGCGTGGCGCTCCACCCTGACACTATTGGGCTACACAAAAAGAAATAATATACCATTAGAAATACGGAACAAACTTCAGGAAAAGAGGAGACAAAGAAGGCAACTCCATTTAACAAGATCTAATACAGGTAGAAGAGAGTACAACAGAATTTCAAGAGAACTAAAAGAGTTAATAAAGGAAAATGTGAATATGACCTTTCAACATAAAATCTCTAGTCTTTCATCTGACAAGAAAGACAACTATTCCCTATGGAAAATAACCAAAAAATTTAAAAGACCAGTAAACCATATCCCACCGATACGGAACTCTCCTGCGGATCCTTGGGCCAGAAGTGCAGGTGAAAAGGCAGAACTGTTTGCAGGACACCTTCGCCAAGTATTTACTTCTAACCACTCTACAATGGAGGACTTTGAAAGGCAAATAGAGGAAGTGGTCAATAGTGATCAACAATTGTCTCCACCGCTTGCGCTAGTCACTCCAAGAGAACTTGCACGTACTATTCAATTCATATCAGATTGACTAGCAGAGCCACCTTGACACGTCCCAGATATTCGAAATTCTCCGATATGTTATATACGTCTTAAGACTTTGGTTCAGCTGGTCAGAGCACTCCCCCTGTAAGGGACTGGTCGCGGGTTCGAGTCCCGTCCTAGACGTTCTCTTTTTCCGATCCAAATCTATAAGAAAAAGTAAGCATACAAAATGCTTAAAAATTTAATTGAATGTCTATAGGTCTATTTGGCATCGGTCAGCGTGACCACAATTCACGGAAGTAACACGCGGCCCCACGAAGTCATGCGTGAAAACTGTACAGATCGAAATATTTGCTTTCTATTGAATGCACACAAAGCAAACGTACAACAATAGGTATTCTGAACAAGCATTGGATGTTATTCAAAGCGTAAATTATGTTTTACCTTTATTTTGTACCATTTGGATGGTGACAGCACAGAGGTTCAATCGATTTGGATGAATCATGTTTGGTTGTGTTATTTATTGTTAGGACGAAGTTTTTATGAAAGAAAATTTGGGGAGGGGTGCTATACGCCCTTTCCTGAGCAAGATGGGGACACCGTATTGCCCTGGGTCAGTCGGGGTGCGAGGAAAATCACCTTTTAGTGCTTTATCGTCTGAAGACCCCAGACGGCGTGCGATTTTAGTCGGTTCGAATCCAATATAACCACCCCCGCTGACCGGCGGGGGAGATAACCGGGGGTTTCCCGCACGAAACAAAAGGTACGAAACCCTAAAATATGAGCATACTGTTCACTTTAATAGAGCTCAGTAGACTGGTAGTAGTATTAGTGGTAGGTTCAAGATTAACAGTACAGTGTTAGTCCTAGTTCGCATTCAAAGATAGATAGATATTAACTTTATTGTACACCAATCAGAATAAGCATATATCGTAAACTTAATTATCATATGTACAAATGGCGGCCTTATCGCTGAAAGCATTATCTTACAGGCAACCTTTGGATGTACATGAATCCTAAATGAGCTAAATCGTACATTGGGTAGTTATTGGTGGAACAGGAAATAAAAGAGAACAAACGTAGTCATATAATAAATAGATTGAATTACAAACACGTATAGCAATTTAGTAGGTACATATACCTACAAATAAGCATATAATGATAAATAATTACGATAGACGGCAGTCGCTACCGTCAAAGAAGAAAGCCTGCGCCAAAGCCTCACACAAAAGAAGGACAGAAGACAGAAGGGGTAGGCAGAAGTGTATTGCACACCCACGATTGGCCAGTTATGTTTAGGTCCCAAGGTAATAGGGGGCGAGCCTATTGCCATCTACCGGGCACATTACTAAGCGAGCGATAATCAACATTTTTAATACACACTATTGTGTGAGTTGCAACTTTTTTTTTTCGTGCAGAAATCCCTTCTCATACCCCCCCTCCCCCCGCCAGCGAGAGAGGTTATGTCGGACTTGAACCGACTAAAACCGCATGCCTTCTAAAGATTTTATACCCACGAATTAACAAGAGAAGGTTCCCATAAATAAAAATAACAAGAATGGAAGCAAAAGAAAAAAAAAGCAAAATCATAAAACGTAGTCCCTTAACCTGCCCCCTAATCGTTCAGAACGAACCTTACCTTGAATTACATCTTACACGACCTTTTCCGCCTCGTCACGTATGCATCATTACTCAAAGATGTTTTACGCGTTTCACGGCTTACAAAAATACTACTCATCGTGCTGGCTTACCGATTTGATCGGTGCCTTGATAGGTCTATGATGCCAAGTCGGCATTTCGTACAATCGTAAATTATCTTTTAAGCCCTTAAATCCTTGTTCTTTTATGTGTAGTAGACGGTTTTGTTACTCTGTTTCTGGTCAGAGCTATTATTACGGTCGATATATGAATGTGGAATCATGTAGAATATACTGCTTCCGGGCTGTTTGGCCGTGGTCCATCGGAAACTTGTGTTCCAGACGTTTCGTTGATCACTGCGGTCGACATCTTCAGTGGTGACGAAGCCGCCACCATCCCCGGTATCCCCCTTGCTTAGCCTCGACCAATCAGTATCGAGCGCATCGGTTGCGCAGCTCTCAACCAATCAGGAGCGATCACGTTGTTTAGCCCCTCCCATTGCACCTATAAATACGCCAGTGACTCGGGCCTTTACATCAGTCGCACCGAGTTCGCCGCCGAGGAAGGTTCTCCGCACTCGACGGCGTCCCGACGTGTACCACTGAAGATGTCGACCGCAGTGATCGACGAAACGTCTGGAACACAAGTTTCCGATAGACCACGGCCAAACAGCCCGGAAGCAGTATATTCTACATGCAACGCCGGCCGTGAAAGCCTTAAGATTTGAATGTGGAATCAATATGGAAGTACATTTGAAAATGACGAGAACAGCAAGTTAGGAGAACGTTGTGGTGTGGTAGAAGATGTAGTGACTAAGATAGAGACAGGAATACTTAGACGCTTTCGGACACATAGAGAGGTTGCAGGAAAGAAGATTGACGAAACAGCGGGCCATGAAACGTACATCCGTAATTGCCGACTGAAATTTCGGGCAATCGGTACCATAAAACGAACTTATCCCGCAATCGGGCCCAAAGACGGCACATGACAGTTCATTCAGCCTAAACCCTACCATGGAACGACCTGAAACCGCAAAATTCGGAATTTAGATAGTCCGCCAAAAAAAAAACGAAAACACGATACTATACGACTTATTTCAAAAGGCCGAACGGTTATCATAATCCAATATAAAGGGATGTATTTTTTAATATGTTGATTTATAATAGGTTTCCATTTCGACGGCCTCTGTGGCGTAGCGGTAGTGCATTAGATTGCTACGACAGGGGGCGCGGGTTCGATTCCCGCTCAGTGCAAATATTTGTATGCATGAATATGTATATTTACATTAGTCTGGGTGTTTCTATGTATAATATGTAAGTATTTACAAAAAAGAATGTATATTAGTATGTTTATCCGCATTCTGCAACCCATAACACAAGCTAGTTAAACTATGCTTACTTTAGGTCTAGAAAGCGCTGTGTAGAATGTCGTAGAATATTTAAAAAAAAAAAAATTAATAAAATCCGTTCCCGCAGGGGGAACGCACAGGTAGATTTCGTGAAGCAATTAATATTATTTTATATAGAGAACTACGGACTTTAAACAGTTTAATTTTTAGGTAGATTTCGATGAAATCGATCTACCTATTGGTTTCTTGACTACTGTCGAATTTTAAAAAAATTTCTTCATAGGAGGTCTAGTTATGACCCCCTGAGTCCGAAATGACCACTGGTCAAAAAGTTTATATTTATATATATATGTATGTATGGTTCCACTTCTCAAAATTTGCGGCACTCTCACGGTCGTATTTTTGCCCCGATCGCTTTCAAACTGCAGTCAAAAATTGCTTGGGTGTAAACTTAGTTTAAGTTCGCGAACGGGTGGAATCCGGCCTAAGGGGACGGTAGGGCCTCACTTTTTGTGAAATCAGTATTTCCTCAAAATTTCACGTTCCATGAAAGATATTCGAACCGTTCTAATTTTATCCCATAGTATACATGAATACCAACAACTTTTAATTATAAACCTATAAGATTAAACCTTTAACTAAAAGTGGAGGGGGGAAATACCAAAAATTTTCGGGAAAAAAATCATAACTTCTAACCGGTGAACATTCTTGTCGACGGAAACATTTTTAATCGATAGGCCATTTTTAAGTCTAAAATAAATGCCTGAAAAGTTTTTCGCTAAAAGTTACCGTTTTCGAGAAAAAAAAATTAAACATGTTAAAAATGCGCTTGGCAGGGGGAACTTCACGAAATATTGTTTAAAGTCCGTCCGTAGTTCTCTACATAAAATAATATTAATTGCTTCACGAAATCTACCTGTGCGTTCCCCCTGCGGAAACGGTTTTTTTTTCTCGAAAACGGTAACTTTTAGCGAAAAACTTTACAGACATTTATTTTAGACTTAAAAATGGCCTATCGATTAAAAATGTTTCCGTCGGCAAGAATGTTCACCGGTTAGAAGTTATGATTTTTTTCCCGAATTTTTTTGGTTTTTCCCCCCTCCACTTTTAGTTAAAGTTTTAGTTTTATAGGTTTATAATTAAAAGTTGTTGGTATTCATGTATACTATGGGATAAAATTAGAACGGTTCGAATATCTTTCATGAAACGTGAAATTTTGAGGAAAAACTGATTTCACAAAAAGTGAGGCCCTACCGTCCCCTTAGGCCGGATTCCACCAATTCACGAACTTAAACTAAATTTACACCCAAGCAATTTTTGACCGCAGTTTGAAAGCGATCGGGGCAAAAATGCGACCGTGAGAGTGCCGCAAATTTTGGGAAGTGGAACCATACATACATATATATATATGTATAAACATTTTGACAAGTGGTCATTTCGGACTCAGGGGGTCATAACTAGACCTCCTATGAAGATTTTTTTTTAAAATTCGACAGTAGTCAAGAAACCAATAGGTAGATCGATTTCATCGAAATCTACCTAAAAAAATAGTTATTTTTTAATAGAAATATATTGCGAACGAAAATCTTGACATGTTTGATTTACTCCCGAAGATACTTTATGGTCTCGACCGAAAGAACGAAATCTGAAATAACGTCATGGTGACTAAATTACACTTCTTTCGTTCGTGTATCTTGCGGGCCCACAATTGCGGAAGTACATTTTAGAATCGAACCCGCGCTCCTGTCGCAGCAGTCGAATGCACTACCGCTACACCACAGAAGCCGTCCACGATTGAATATATGGCCGAATAATGCGAATAACGAATAACACATAGCGAAGTGTGATTCCGCAACAACAGAAATACAGTGATACCAATTCTGTTGTTGAAAAACTCTCTCAAATTAAACTAAAAATCATTAAAATTTAGTTTCGAATTCTGAAAACGTAGGACTAAACTATATTTAGTTTGACACAACCAAAATTAGTTTAGTTACTCAACTTATTTGCTTATTTGGTACCTATTCTGTTGTACGTTCTAGACGTCAAAAAGCGGCCAAGTGCGAGTCGGACTCGCCCATGAAGGGTTCCGTAGCAGCAGGTAACACAATACTGCTTTCTTTTTTAAATTTTATATTTACGTTCATTGAATGAAAGGTAAATTGCGGTTTACAATTTATGACGTATTAAAAAAAAACTACTTACTAGATCTCGTTCAAACCAATTTTCGGGGGAAGTTTACATGGTAATGTACATCACATAATATGTCTCTTAGTTTAGATGTTACAGGGGAGGGGGGGACACATTTTACCACTTTGGAAGTGTGTCTCGCGCAAACTATTCAGTTTAGAGAAAAATGATATTAGAAACCTCAATATCATTTTGGAAGACCTATCTTACCTACGCTTTTTTCTATTTTTGTATGAAAATCTTAATGCGGTTAACAGAATACATCTACTTACCAAGTTTCAACAGCATAGTTCTTATAGTTTCGGAAAAAAAGTGGCTGTGACATACGGACGGACAGACAGACAGACATGATGAATCTATAAGGGTTCCGTTTTTTGCCATTTGGCAACGGAACCCTAAAAATGGACTAAATTTAGAAATGTAGATAGAATAGTAGACGAGGATATATTATTTCACATTCATCTAACTGCATTTAAACAAACTGACAAGATGAGTATTTCGACTAGTATATTTTAACTAACTATTGATCCCGTTCCTGCTTCCCATGGGAGCCTATTTCACCACCAATATTTCAAAGGGTTTAGACAGCGTTATCGTTGAAAGCTCCCAGTCGGCTTCCAACAAAGCTTAGCTAATGTATACAAAAACTTAACAAATTATATACTAAAATCTTCCTCAAGAACCACTATATCCATTGGTGAAAACAGCATGAAAATCAGTGTAGTAGTTTTTGAGTTTGTCGCGAACAGACAGACAGATTGACAGACAGACGCGGTGAAGGACTGTGTTTTATAATATGTAGTGATGATTACTGTAAGGTTTTGACGGGTGTAAGTACCTACTGCGTCCTGGTTATCAACTGGGATTATTCCGATCTGTCATCCCGCTTCGTCCCCTTACGACAATCCCGACCCTTAGGAGATCGGAAAATAAAAAAGTGCGATCTGTCCCCTGTCAGAAACGAGGGGACGGTACGAACTTTATGCTCTCCTTCATTCATCATTTTTTATGCCACTTTGGTGGCAGACAAGCACACGGTCCCTATTGTTAATAGGGGGACAGTTGACTCTTTTTATACCTGTTTGTCTCCCATAGAATGTCATATATTAATTTACCATTAAATTAAAATTGATAAAAAAAACTATTTTTTAGTAATAAATAAATATTGTACGACAAAATACACAACGCCATCTAGACCCAAACTAAGCAGAGCTTGTCATATGGGTTGTAGAATGCGGAAAACATACTTAAATATTCTTTTTTATTTGTAAATAAATACATATTATGCATAGAAACACCCAGACCAACGCAAATATACATATTTGCATTGATCGGGAATCGAACCCGCGACCATTGGCTTAGCAGTCGAACGCACTACCGCTACGCCATTGAGGTATGATTATGTACAAATACTAATAAATAAATGTAAAGAAAATTAAACCTAAAAGACAAATAAATATTTATATACATGCGTCATAGAATTCCTCCGCATCATCACCGACTGGTAATGTTCCCAGAAGACTGACAGCATTGCCACGTTGAATGGCAATGCTAATTCTTCGTGCAAGATAAAGTCCAGCCTTCTGATCAGCCGCTTTGCCAATTTTTTTTAGATAAAACGGGCACTTGGACCCCATGACCCCAGCGTCTCAATTAATTAGTGATAAATTTTATAATATTTCTATTTGTTATCATTAATTAATTTCTTATTGTTAAATTTTTCGATCCTATAATTGTAAATGTTGACATAACTGTTGGTGTTCACAATTTATAGTTCTGCTTAGGTAGGAAGGCGCCGGTGTCTGTCACACAGTTTATACTAGCACAGACACCGTCTAACTCTATCTTTCAGAAGTATCCATTTCATAATGTTCACTCTTGCAAGTTTGAGACTAAGTAGGAGAATTCACAAGCTAGCAAAATCTTCATATATTTTCTAACAATGTTTACTGTATGGCAATTCGTATTTATAATAAACTACCCGCCCAGCTCAAGACTCTAACGTTTAAGATATTTAAATGTAAACTCTACCAATTCCTGCTACAAAAATGTTATTACTCTACGAAAGACTTCCTAAATGAACGCTTTGATTTAAAAATTGACTTATTCTGTGAACCTTGACATGTATAACTTATTATTTGACAATTTTTAATTATATAACTTTATTTATTATGACCACTATCTTATGTGAATTTTGAATGATTTATTATTTGCATGTTGACTTAATTTAAATTCATTTTTTCCCTAAATACATTTTAATATTTGTACGCTGGAGACAGCAGAGTATTATGGCCATGATTTATAGTTTGTAAGAACTTTTATACAATATTCTGACAAATATATGAATTTAGTATTATTATAAGATAAATATACTGTGTATTATGTTTTTGAATTGAAATAAATTGAAATTGAAATTCTTAAAGTACTGCGTGTTTACAAATGCTTCTTTAGCCCAGCACTAGCATAGTGTTGGGCTATAAAAGCTTTGGGGTGGACAAACGATCCTTGTATCCTTCTTTAGCCCAACACACACGCCGGGGTGAAGAAGCTTTTTCATAGACAACATTTTTATTCGAGTATCCGTGTCCATGAAGTACACTGTACAATGCGGTTTAAAAAACAGCAACGGACTTCAATATTCTCTTATGTCAAACCTTTTTTTGAGTTTCAAACAAAAATGCCGCATTATTTGTCACCTTTTAAAAAAGAGTTTTATGATTTTCTCATTTTGCACCATATCTTTTGACTTTGAAAATTAGACTTAAGACAAAAAAGACCTTTAGATACTTACTCATTTTGGGGTGCAAGGGAAATGCCTTATGAGCCCTTACACCCTGGCGTCTGAAGACCCGAGACGGCGTGCGGTTTTAGTTGGTTCAAGCCCGATATAACCTCCCCTGCTGGCCGGCGTGGGAGTATCTATGGGAGTTGCTAATTATAATTATAATCACAAAAAAAATTACAGAAACATATTTCAGTTTCTTACATTTGATATAATCTTAAAATTTTAAAACATTATTATTGTTCGCCAGAAACTAAAACTAACACTAAGAGCTTTGATATAATAATATTAAACAATAACCTCGATGAAATGTTCACCTATTTTATCTTCAAAGAGCTTATCCTAACGCTAATTCACTCAAAATAACACCTACACCTTAAGAGTAAACATTCTAAGCTCACAAAATGGCAGACATAAATAATTTGGCAAAATGGCGTACAAGATGGCGATGAACATGGCGGGTGCTAATGGCGGGAAATTTGTCAGTTGACAGAATTAAGAGGAGGTCTAATCTTACCTGAGTTTGCCTAAGATAACACAGTTTACTTGCTGTGTTTTTTAATAATTATCTCCAATATTGATAATGTAGACAATGTATATAAACATTTTGTCAACGATCTATCTACTTCAATTGTAAAAACAGTACCGAAACAGTACTACAAAGGGCAAACTAGACCCAAAGTAAGTAAAGCTACTTTTTACCTCCTTGGCGGCAAATTTTGTATGTAATCCTTACTTAGTGGCTGCTTACAACATAAAAGGTATTAACTGGCAAAATTTCGTTAAGGGCCAGCGCTGCGTCGAGCGTAACACGCACGGGTGAGCCTGTGCGCATTTTACCTCGTGAATAAATTGAATGACGGGTGACCCACCCAACGCAGTTGCTATATTTATTTGCATGAAACAGCACACGCGCGCATCTTACGCTTGACACAGCGCAGGCTCTAACGGTGGATGTACCCGTGACCATGGCTACTGAAAACAACCGAAACGTCGGGATCAGTGTAAATAATAAAATAATACCAATGAGATCCCGGTAGCATCAGTCAAAAATAGTTTTATTTCAATGCACGCACGTACCTATATTATTATTTGTAGGATAAGTTTGAATTATTTTCACATTAATGTGGAGCTCTATATAAAAGTGAATGATCTGAAAGGGGTGCACTACGCGAGTTCGTAAAATGGGAGTGCGATTAACGATTGTGTGACAAAACTGTATTGCAACTCACCATAGTTCGAATGCACGCTAATGCGACACACTGTAGGTCGACATTACTCTAGTGCGACAAACGATTGTGCGACAGTAGTTCGACACTACGGTAGTGCGACAAATCATTCTCGCATTACCGTAGGAGTAACAACAATGGTTTGATTTGATTTAATATGAATTTACATACTCTTACAGCCAGTTTCAATAATCCATCTATCCTTTACCAGCAGTTAAAATAGCTACAAAGATAAGCAGAAAATGACTTTCGGCCAGTCTCAATAATCTACCTAATCCCAGATAAACATGGCAACATTAATCTATCTGTAACTGCGGTTTCAATATTATCAAAGTCATTTTCTGCTTATCTTTGTTTATTGAAACAAAAAAAATCCCCGATAGATACTAATGGTAGCTATTTTAACTGCTGGTAAAGGATAGATGGATTATTGAATCCGACCGTTTGATAATATTGAAACCGCATTTACAGATAGATTAATGTTAACTGTTTATCTGGGATAGCTTCTACCTTTAACTGTAGGTAGATTATTGAGACTGGCCGTTAGTGGTTTTCTTACATCACTGAAATCGGCAGGATTAGGTTAGGTTAGAACTGTGACCACGACAAGCCAGATAAATAACACAAATAACATAAAAAAAATAATGAAAACCCCCTTTACATTTGCAAAAAAATATGTTCTTTGGACTTTTAACGGACTGTCATACTGAATTTCGAAGTTCAAAATAGCGATGAACTGTAGCCCTTTTTTTTTTTTTTACGTGCGGAAATCCCTTCGGATACCCCCCCGCTAGCCAGCGGGGGTGGTTATGTCGTGTCTCGACTAAAACCGCACGGTGCCCTCCCCAAATGTCCGTTGCCGGGCACCCCGGGTAAGCCCTCGAAAGGATAACCCCAGGGTTGCCGGCGGACTTTGGCCACCACCGCGGCCTCGCCTGGTGGGGTCGGGTTTTATCCCGCTTCGGTGAGTTGGCAGGCGTGTGTAGGGCACACACGACACGCCTCCGCCACGGCCTGCTTCTGTAAGGACGGCGAGTCGGCCAACTGCCGTCCTCAGGCCCCGATCATGGAGGTCGGTAGTCCCGGGCGTAGATGAGTCTGCGGCGTCCTCGCCGCAGACTGCGAAACTCGAGGGGCAGGGTTCTCTCCTGCTCCCTCTCCGCCGTCTCTTTCGCGCGCATTACCTGCTCGCAGAAAGAGGCGGCGGCGTGCCACTTGCTCCCGTCGGAGACCACGGCCCTCACCATGGTCTCCAACGAGAGAACGTCCACGCCCAGGACCGCAACGAGATCCCGGCGTTGACTCGCCCACGCAGGGCACTCCACCAACGTGTGGAGCGCCGTGTCTTCACCAGAATCCTCGCAGTGCTGGCACTGCGGCGTTGTCTCCCGGTGGATGCGCCACAGATACTTACCGAAACACCCGTGTCCGGTAACCATCTGGCACATCCGGTAGGAGAGGTCCCCATGGTCCCTCTCCAACCACTCCTTCATGATCGGTCTCACCGCCGCAATGGTAGATTTCCCCCACCTTGGGTGCTCAAGTCGCACCCTCCATGTCTCCATGAGTTCCTGGCGGAGCAGGAACCGCTGAGCCCTGATTTCTCGTGGCTCCGGCCTATGGCCCCGCTCCAGCGCCTCCTTGCGCTACTGGTACAGCAGCGCAAGGGCTCTTGCTTCCAGGTCCCATGGAGGGGTCCCGGCTAGGAGACATGCCGCCTCGACGGAGATCGTGCGATACCCCCTGATGACTCTGACGGCCATCGCTTTTAACGGGCTGTTTAATACAACCACGTTGCGGCCCGCCAGAGTCTCCGCCCATACTGGGGCCCCATACAGGGCCATGCTTCGCACGATCCCCAGGTACAGTCTCCTAGTGGGGGCGTTGGGTCCCTTAACGTTGGGCATTAGCCGCGATAGCGCGGCCGCAGCCCCCCTCAGTTTCGGGACCAGACTCCGGAGATGAGGTCCGAAGTCCCATCGGCTATCGAGTACGAGCCCAAGGTACTTCATCGTGGGCTCGATGCCGATGCTTACGCCCCCTACCGTTATGCTGGTTCCCGCAGGTGGCCCCCTCCGAGGCCCGTGGAAACACATTGCCTCGGATTTGTGGAGAGCCACCTCGAGTCCCAGCCGCCGTATTCGACCCACGACTTGAGCAACCCCTGCCGTGGCCTTTAGTGCTGCACTTCGGTGCGTTGCTCCCCGCGCCATAACGAGGGTGTCGTCAGCATAACACGTTATGCTGACACCCTCGAGCAACGAACCGCGCAGCACCCAGTCGTATCCGATGTTCCACAGGAGTGGCCCTAGGACCGACCCCTGCGGAACACCGCACGACACTTCTCGCCGCCCTGGCCCTAGCCAGCGAACTGTAGCCCTAAAGTACCGAAACGCGACTCGATGGGGAATACTTTCGCACTACCGTGCTTCGCGGTGGAAAACATTCGAAATTATGGGTATCGATGTGGCGCACTTTCGCACTACCGTGAGTCGCGTTTCGGTACTTTAGGACTACAGTTCATCGCTATTTTGAACTTCGAAATTTAGTATGAAAGTCATCTGAAAGTGAATTAATGATATATTTGCTTCAGAAAAACTCTTTTATTTCGACAAAAAAGTGGTGTCACATGTCTAAATAACTTGTGCTCTTATTGAATAAAACAAGGCTTACCTCGTATCCCGACTCATTTATATTCCCAGCCCGTCCGGGACAATAATAGAATTTGTTATTATTCAGTGGGACCACACTTTCATTTTTAATTAATACTTGCGTTTTGGTTTAGTGCCTGCTACATGTAAAAATGTTACAAAATTTTTTTTCAAAATAATTAAGCGAGACTGGAATGTTCATTTAAATTTCTTTTACAATTACTTTGCTTGTACCAATGAAACTACTGTTTTATACAGAAAAAATACAGCATATTTTTTTTAAGGTTGAGAAAGCTAGAAAGCCTAATCTTAACCATAGCTTGGAGTGAAAGTGCGTGAAATTTTGCCGCCTTATTTCTAGCCATAGAGAATGAATGGAATGACAGCAATAAGCTTGCTCTCTATTATTTAGAACCGAAAAAGAAGCCACATGGTAGTATTAACATGTTGGTCTATTTGCATTGGTCTGGGTTTCTATATTTGTATGTATTTACAAAAAAAATAATTAAGTATGTTTATCCGCATTCTGGAACCCATAACACAAGCTAGATAAACTATGGGTCTAGAAAGCGCTGTGTGGAATGTCCTAGAATATTTATTAAAACACCTTTGCCTTTTTTTTTTTTTTATCGTGCGGAAATCCCTTCGGATACCCCCCCGCCGGCCAGCGGGGGCGGTTATGTCGGGCTTGAACTGACTAAAACCGCACGCCGTCTTGGGTCTTCAGACGCCGGGGTGTAAGGTTGCCCATAGAGCATTTCCCTCGCACCCCGGCTGACCCTGGGCCATCTCCGGTTTCGAGATGGCCCCCTCGCGTTTGGAAACTACGGTGTCCCGCGTCGTGCCCCGGTTTGGGGGAGAGGGAACTTTATAAGTAATAAAAAAAACCGGCCATCTGCGAGTCGGGCTCGCCCATGAAGGGTTCCGTAGCAGCAAGTAAAATTTTTATATGTGAGTTGATTGAATGAAAGGTAAATAGCGGTTTACGATTTATGACGTATTAAAAAAAAACTACTTCTCGATCTCGATCACCAATTTTCGTTGGAAGTTTACATGGTAATGTACATCATATTTTTTTTTTAGTTTTATCATTCTGTTATTTTAGAAGTTACATGGGGTGGGACACACTTTTTACCACTTTGGAAGTGTGTCTCGCGCAAACTATTCAGTTTAGAAATAAATATCTCAAAACATCAATATCATTTTTGAAGACCTATCTATAGATACCCCACACGTAACTCCTTCTGCGAGCATGTAATGCTCGCGAAGGAGATGGCGGAGCGCGCCCGGGAGAAATTTAGAACTCTCGCGGCCCGCCGAGCCCGCAACATGCTCGGACCTCCGTCCTCCATAAGCGTAAGCCTGGGGGTGGCAGGTGAGGCCGCCTGTCACCCCAGCAGAAGCAAGTCGGGCCGGTGGGGCGGCTAGCGCCCCTCCCCCAAACCGGGGCAAGACGAGGACACCGTGGTTCCCAAACCCGAGGGGGCCATCTCGAAACTGGAGATGGCCCAGGGTCAGTCGGCGGTCAGTCGGGTATACCTCGGCGTTTTAAGACCCGAGACGGCGTGCGGGTTCAAGCCCAACATTACCGCCCCCGCTAGCCGGCGGAGGGGTATCCGAAGGGATTTACGCACGAAATAAAATGTTGCTGTTAATTAAGTGTTGAAGATTAAACTTGAATTTACTTTTAACTAAATCCGAAAAAAGGGGGCATCTTAATTCTTCGATACTTATAAATTTTTTCCGGGTTTTCGAGTAACCGACGTTCCTCATCCTCATTTTATTATTCCTGTAACCGTTCCTGTCCTATACAAATGTTATCATAAGCTAGTGAAAGATTATAAAAGGTTATTTCATCTAAATCCTATATACGTACTGGTACACGATTAGGAAATTACATTGTTTGTTAAGTCTCGTACGAAATTAAGCGCAAAAAGTGTTTTTTTGCACAGAAATCATTAATTTGTTCTTCCTTCCTTGTAATCGGTTTAGATGTTCAGATTAATATGCTACACCCATACAAATAAATAGAATGGAACTGTCTGTATGTAACATAACATAACTTCACGCCTGTATCCCCGAAGTGGTAGGCAGAGGTGTATTGCACACCCACGATTCGCCAGTTATGTTTAGGTCCCAGGTTTGTAATATTAAAATAATAGCTTTTTAGTAA
This sequence comes from Cybosia mesomella, assembly GCA_946251805.1. Taxonomy (NCBI): domain Eukaryota; kingdom Metazoa; phylum Arthropoda; class Insecta; order Lepidoptera; family Erebidae; genus Cybosia; species Cybosia mesomella. Next base: position 19,812,209 of record OX276410.1, read on the forward strand.
ATACATACGAATGTATAATATAGGATACTTATATAAACAAGCGATTTAAAAAAAAATGTCTTTCTTTCTATCTGTTTGACTTTGCTAATCTCTGGAACGGCTCAGCCAATTTTGAAGGGACTTTCACTGGCAGATAGCTGCTGTTAAAAGACATAACTTAAGCTATGTTTATTTCAGAATAGGGTTCCGCGCATAAACTAATTAAAACCCTTACATTACATAAAAAGCTACTGGTTCCCAAGGATATTTTCCAAACGGCACGCTTACAGGTCAGTCACAATTCATCGAAAAAAAAAACCACTCATCATATTTCATACTCTGACCATTGCTCAAAAATTGTGATGATCTAAAGTCCCTTTTGCAATAAAAACAGTGTTTTATGCCTTTGTTATCGCCTTAAGGGACGAATGGAAGTAAAATCTCTTTTTCTTTGCGATTTTCCTAAGTATTCGTTTCATATCGGTTGACAAAGCGATATCTGGTGCGCTTTATTCTTTACGGGCTGTCCCAAGGCCATCGCTTCGTCGGTCGCTAGCGCAGATATGTATGTGATAGGCTATAAGTTACGATGAGGGTACTGATTTGGTGGATATGAGGATTTAAAGCTGCAGAAAGAGTTTGCCTTTGAACAGAAATTGTTACGGTCCGCAGGAGTACTATACGGAAACGGTTTAAGTGTGTCTTAGACTCAGTTCGTGTAAAAGTATCAAGAATGGGATGGATTACAGCAGATTGATAAGTTTAAGTCAATAAATAGAGTGTGGCGTAGCGGTAGTGCATTCGAATGCTACGTCAGGGGGCGTGGGTTTGATTCCTGTTCAGTGCAAATATTGATAAGCATGAATATGTGTATTTGCATTGGTCTGGGTGTTTCTATGTATAATATGTATCTGTTTACAAAGCTAGTTAAGCTATGCTTACTTCGGGTCTAGATAGAGCTGTGTAGAATGTCGTTGAATATATATTTATCTCATTCTCAAATGAAGCTTATATAACATTACTAGCTCTTGCCTGCGGCTATGCAAGTGTGGAGGAAGGGGTATACAAATAGTTTACCTCCTATTCTCGGTTATGTATCATTAAAACTAAATTTGTCACCAATATTTTCAAAATAACTACGGTCATATGACCTTTTTTATTTTTTTTATTTTTTTCGTGCGGAAATCCCTTCGGATACCCCCCCGCCTACCAGCGGGGGCGGTTATGTCGGGCTTGCACCGACTAAAACCGCACGCCGTCTCGGGTCTTCAGACGCCGGGGTGTAAGGTTACCCATAGAGCATATCCCTCGCACCCCGGCTGACCCTGGGCCATCTCACCACTAACAGCATCGCTCATCCTGTCTCCTCTGAAAGCAGAGGAGTACGGAGAGCGATGTGTTCCCGCCACGTTGGGTATTGGCCGACGATCAATGCCAACCCTATGAAGGGGTGAAGGGGAAGCCATTGACCGCCGCCCAGGGTGTACCGGCCGCTCCGATTCCGTTCCCCCCGGATTGCAGCGGGATCGGAATCGGAGCGACACTCGAGGAGGTTACCCAACACACACCCCACCCAACACACACCCCACGGTCATATGACCTACTGTTTAAAATACCTACGGTCGTTTTAACTACTGGGACTACTAATTATTCAGTAATAATAATAATAATAATTTATTTATTTATCAAAAAGGGCTGTACATTGTGTTATTACTAGTTTTACAAATAAGGTGAAATATAACTAATTTAAGTATAATAATATCTAAATTAAGAGTTAGTGTGCCAAAAAAAAAAACACTGTATATGGTAAACAAATAGAATTTAAAAATATATTACCTAATTACATTAACAATTTGGGACCTACCTGATCTAGGTTTTTGTAAACCTGTGCTTCAGGCTATGCCCGTTCAATGATATATTTCTTATTGCAATAATTAGACATCATAAACAAAAGAATCTATATTTACAGCTTATCACTACCTACTTTAGTATTTCCAGCAGTTTTTCTGTGTCCGCATAATCTAGATTTTCCAGGTATTCTGTAATTCCCGAGGGGGCCATCTCGAAACCGGAGATGGCCCAGGGTCAGTCGGGGTGCGAGGGATATGCTCTATGGGCAACCTTACACCCCGGCGTCTGTAGAACTGAGACGGCGTGCGGTTTTAGTCGGTTCTAGCCCGACATAACCGCCCCCGCTAGCACGCCCCCCCGCGTGGGGGGAAATCCGAAGGGATTTCCGCACGAAAAAAAAAAAAAAAAGGTATGCTGTAATTGAAGCCTTACAGCTACAATAACTTAAACTATGTATGTTTAGTAATTTGTTATACAGAAAGAAGTTACATTTACATTATACAGTAAGAGCTATATATTATAAAGACATTGGATTCACGTACCTGAGTCCTCAGTGGTCATTATCAAATAAAATATCATTGATACTGCTACCATTGTATATTTGTAACTACCCACTACTTTAGAAATAAATAGAACGCGCAGTAAAAAAATCCGTACCCGCAGGGGGAACGCACAGGTAGATTTCGTGAAGCAATTAATATTATTTTTTAACATGTTTAATTTTTTTTCCTCGAAAACGGTAACTTTTAGCGAAAAACTTTTCAGACATATATTTTAGACTTAAAAATGGCCTATCGATTAAAAGTTTCCGACGGCAAGAATGTTCACCGGTTAGAAGTTATGATTTTTTTCCCGAAAAATTTTGGTTTTTCCCCCCTCCACTTTTAGTTAATGTTTTAATCTTATAGGTTTATAATTAAAAGTTGTTGGTATTCATGTATACTATGGGATAAAATTAGAACGGTTCGAATATCTTTCATGGAACGTGAAATTTTGAGGAAAAACTGATTTCACAAAAAGTGAGGCACTACCGTCCCCTTAGGCCGGATTCCACCCGTTCACGAACTTAAACTAAGTTTACACCCAAGCAATTGTTGACCGCAGTTTGAAAGCGATCAGGGCAAAAATGCGACCGTGAGAGTGCCGCAAATTTTGGGAAGTGGAACCATACATACTGTACAGTGTCAATATACTGTACATGGCATTTTGCTGACGATGCGACCGAACGGGCGCGCGTCATTTACTTAATAACTAATATTATAAAATAATAACGTAGAATACTCAGTGCGAACTGTGCAACCACGACGTACAGACATTAGAGAAACGAATTGCCAAACTAGATCTTGTGTTAACGTAATCACTTACATTATACGGTTACTTAGTGCAAGTGTGTCTTTTCTCTTCTCTCCGCACTCAAACTACATTCAAGTGTACGACACAGTACATTTATTGGTCCTTCGAGTCTTTTTATTCAGTGTTTAGTGTCTCTGTTTACGGTAGCGAATCGGTTCAACTGGTCTCCCAGAAGCGGGTCGCCCCAGTTGGATTGAGAACGGCGCACATATCGTAAGTAGAATACGAATACACTGAATATACAGAAGCGACTACCCAGCCGCTACGCTCTTCACTGCTAGAGCTTGGAAGAAAACTTCTATAACTACTAATAACTCAAACAACAACACTCAACATGGATAAACTGGAGCTACAGTCTTCATGTTTTGACAGCATCAAGACCTTGTGTATCAATTATCGAAAGGATTCAGAGTCACGCAAAACTGTGGAATACTTAAAAAAGCGCTTATCGTCACTGGAAGCCCTATGGACGGAATTCGACGCAAGGCATGCTCTCTTGATATTGGAACTAGAAGATAAAACAATCAGTTACTTCGTGGATAACGTCTACGAAAGAACTAAAGAGATGTGCGTGGCAACGAAAACGAACATCACACACAAGCTGGCGGAAAAGACGAATCCAAAACCATCCATCCAATTCGACTTATCCGAGACTTCAGGTATTGGAGAATCAGCTGACACTGCTACTGATGATGTACAACTACTGCTGAACACGCAGCAATGCAATTTTAATGCTATATACCGCACAATTTCAAAACTTGAACACGCATCAATGTCGGAAAAGTGGGAACTAGAAGACAATTTGACAACTTTGAAGTCGAAGTGGGAACCTGTCGATAAAACTCACTGGCAAATAGACTTTCATTTAAAAGGAACGAATGAACAGTATTACGACATGTTCTCGGAAGTGGAGCAAAAGTACGAGGATCTGAAAAGGAAAATCAATACCAGAGTTTGGTCCACCGCGCATTACCAGAAATCGGCACCAAAGATTGAGATTCCCGAGTTTTCAGGAAACTACAAGCAGTGGATTTCTTTTAAGGACTTGTTTTTGGAATCTGTTCATAAAAATCCAGCTATCAACAATGCGCAGAAGATGCAACACCTCAAATCCAAACTGCGAGGAGAAGCTGAAAGATTAGTGCAGCATCTCACAATTAGCTCCGACAATTATAACTCGTGTTGGGATATATTAATTCAACGCTATGACAATCGTCGGTTGCAGTTCACATCTTACATGAACTCCATGCTCCACCTTCCAGTCATACAACAACCCGACGCGTTCCAATTGAAGAGACTCCATGATACTATAACAGAGTGTTTAAACGGAATTTCGAACATAGGCATTGATACAACTGCGTGGGATCCGATTATTGTTCATATTATGTCACAAAAACTAGACTCCAACACACTCAGTGATTATATGAAGGAATTACAGAATCACAGAGAACTGCAAAACTTACAAGATTTCTTGTCTTTCCTCGAGACACAATTTATGGCCCATGAGACAATGAAATCTGCCAAAAAAGGAAATCCAACATATGCTGAAAAATCATCAAATCTGAAATTTAGCAAGCAAACTCAGGTGAAAACAACAAGGTATAATGCCAATAGAAACAATAATTATTACGCCACATATGGAAAATGTCCACTTTGCAACGCAAATCACGTTCTACGGCAATGTGAGAAGTTCATGGAATTAGACACCAGAAAGCGTAATGAAACAGTTACGAAATTGCAGCTATGTAAAAACTGTTTGTACAGCCATGAAAATGGTGAATGCAAATCAAGCAAAACTTGTCGAGAATGCAATCAAAAACATCATACGTTGTTGCATAATGCTGACAAGAAAACGAATACCATTGCTGAACAACGCCCTAAGTCATCATCACAGCAGCCAACATCCAACCATCTGCAAAACGGCAATATTGAGGTTCTCCTGACAACTGTTCAGCTGAAGGTCAAAGCCGTAGATGGCACTTATATAACACTACGTGCACTCCTCGACCAAGGTTCTCAAGTAAACCTTATAACAGAAAACGCTGCACAAATGTTACGGCTGCCACGAAACAAGATCAACGCGTCTGTTACAGGCATCGGTGCTGTTTCAGGCAACTGCAAAGGGCAACTGAAACTTATTTGTTGTTCGATACACTCGGACTACAGTTTCGAAACCCGTGCGCTCGTAATGAAAACGCTCACAAATAACTTGCCCACCTCGTCGTTTGAGAAAGGTGAATGGCCACATCTGAAACATTTGAAACTAGCGGATCCTGAATTTAACATCTCACGACAAGTCGATCTCCTATTAGGGGCCGACGTATATTCGGAAATTATACAGGATGGAGTCTTGAAAGGAGTAAACCAATCGCCCGTTGCACAACAAACGCATATTGGCTGGATCTTATGCGGAAAAATGAAAACGATCTCTTGTCACGTCACACTGATTGATATAGAACAGCTTACAAAATTTTGGGAGACAGAGGACATTCACACCTCTGAGGATATACCAAAAAATGATCGTTGTGAACAATATTACAAGGAAACTGTAAAACGATCGGCAGATGGAAAATACATTGTTAAAATGCCACTCTTTTCGGACTATAAAGAAAAACTAGGCCACTCTAAAATGATTGCTGTATCACAGTTTACGCAATTGGAAAAACGGCTACATAAAGCACAGAAACTTTCGGCCATGTACCGTGAATTCATGAAAGAATATGCTGACCTGGGCCACATGAAACTGTCGCAAAATTCGTCAGCAAATGCATGCTATTTACCGCATCATGGCATTCTGCGAGAAAACGCTATAAGTACAAAGTTGAGAGTTGTGACGGTCCCACCCATCGAGATTGCATTGGCGGTCAGAGGATGGGGGCTTGCTGTTCAGAACGGCTTCAGATGTTGCAGATTAACATTAAAATACCCTTCTCACTACTCGTACATTGTCGGTCTAAAAGTAGAATAAAAGTAAAGGACATGTTCTCTGGGTTCAATATGTAAACTGTAAAAGACTGTAGAAGAGAACAAGGATTGAACTCGCACATTTTTCTAGGCGTAATTGATTAATAATTGATTTAATACGATATAAAAGCGAAAAGCAAACATAGTCGAAAGAAAATAAATAATGAAATAAAATTAGTACATATTAGTAATGAATATAAATAAACTATTTGCAAAACAATTGATTTAATGTGAGGCTACTTTTAACATAGAATCGAATAAATTATGGTTGAAGTGGATTTATTCGTTTAGGCTGATAGTTCCGTTATTAAATTCAAATAGTCGATAGTTGGTAGTAGTTTTGAAACGGATTGTTTTATGGCAACTCGGAAGAGATGACGTGTAGTGGCGTGATTATCGGTGGGGCGAACGAAAATTTGGAAAGGAGGGGGTAGTAGGAGGAAATAAAAGGGGCGTACCGGAGAATATCAGGGAGTTTTATCGAGAATTCGTCGCGAATTAGAACCTAGCAGAAGCTCTGCCCGTGCAGGCTTGTGACAGTCTTCAAGAATTCATCGGGAACGAGGAACAAGCGGTGGCCCTGCCTGAGCAGCCTTCGAGCCTGGTAGCTGCGTGTAAGTCTGGTGGTGAGTTATCTTAGTTTTGTTCTTCTTATTCTTAATATGTTGTCTGTATTTGGATTTCATGATTGTTTCCATGATAATTTACTTTTGTGGGTAGAAAATAAAACGAAACGTGAATTTTTTTTGTGAGATATATTCATACATGTAGGGTATAAGATGTAACAACTTTACGAAAATCAAGACACCTTTCATTAAGCGTAGTAGCACGCTAAATACAAGCGTACTATTACTGCTTTGGATCGTTGAGTCTGGCGACCCATTCGTAAAGTTGTTTAGCGTAGGAAGTGTAGGGCCTTTACGAAAATCAAGACTCCTTTCATTAGGCGTTTTAGAACGCTAAATATAAGCGTACTATTACTGTCTTGGGTCGAAGAGTCTGGCGACCCATTCGTAAAGTCATTGCTGTCGTTTATCGTCTCTTAAGTTAGAAGTTGAGGGTAGCGCTGCGGCGGAGGTTTAGCTAGTTTTCCCGTAGGAAACCCAAGCAATGTGCCTGGTTATGGAGGGATACCTAACGGTGCCAACCAACTCCATATTCCTCTGAATTACAGCTAGGGAACGATAACATTTGAAGCAGGCGGCATTCCGATTTACATGCGGAAAGTATGTTCTGTGTGTTCTTTCATAATCCTTAAAGTTTAGGTCACATGAATAGATTACAAAACAGTTTTATCGCCGTTAACCTATATGTACCTACCTAAGCAATTTGCTACTAACGCTTTCTTTTGATGCTACCTACTTTATTTAAACCTAGATGGCTAGTTTCTATAAGCTTGGGATGTCTATTGTAGACCCTTAACCTATATCTGTGACGGCATTTAATGTGCAAAGTGTGATTAATGGGCCTTATGATTTAACTTATAAAACATTACGTTATACCTACGCTCTTCGTTATACTCAGCCTGCATACTATACAATACCCTTGTGTATACGGAATAAGTGGTTCTAGGCACGCTCAAGGAGCCTCCCAAGCTCTTCAGTTTGCTTAGGATGAGATTAAGGTTTGATAAATTGAGCTACCTTAATTACGATGGTTATACTGAAATGTAGCCATCTGCTGGATTATCGTTCCTATCAATTAGACCTCACTTTCATTGTAAAGATGAGAAGCTCAAAAGGTACGGAAATTACTTGGGTGAATGATTGTTATCTTATAAAGTAGCTTCATTTAACTCTTGACAATTCCTTGTCCCTATCCATTCCTTGTGAGTGCCTGATTTAATTCGGATATTAAAACCAAATTATCTACAGGATCGATGTTCAATTTGATCTATGTATCCTGTTTGACGGATGTGTGCTCATTTCATTGTAAGCATTGTATTGGGCTAAGCCTTCACAATACATGCCATCATACTTACCTATGTATTATTATGTCCTCTCGGTGATATGCGTGTGTCTTGAAAGCGTTTGGTCGCGGTATCGCTTGACCCTGAAACGTGGACAGTTGCCACATGATCACACAGCCTCGAACACCCACTGGTCACTGTTTGACTCGTCCACTGTGACGATTAGGTTCGACCCTGAGTGGTGACGGTTGGCGTCTTGGTCCTATGATCCGGGAGGGCCTAATCATATATATTACCATGTCTGTTTACAGCTGGTACCCATAACAGCAATGATTTGAGCTATGCATTCGTTAGACTGGATATATTTCCATCTAACCTACTTGTCGAAATTGGGCACTCATTCCCAATTCGGTACTATTTAATTTGTAAAGCACCAAGGTTGTGCATAACTTAGAACTAGTATGCCTTCAGTTTGGAGAGGATTGGTTGCTCGTTGGGGGCCTGGGGTTGGTGGATGCGGCCTCCCCGGTTCCAGAAATGGAACCGGTCATAGGGTTCCTAATTACCTATCAAAATACCCCATCCTAGCAGTCTCCATATATCAACAGAAGCTTCATTTCATTTGTCCGGCTACTCTGAGATAATCTATTATGTAGGTTATCTCACGGTACCTGATTGTTAACCACATATGTATTTAATCACACATTTTATTCACTTGACCACCATTATTTACTATATCTTTGTCTAAATAACTCAAATTGTATATAAGAAGACTATGTAGGTACATTTCCTTTGAAAGGTCCAGTATAGTGAGGCCACTCTATATTGAGTGTGTTATACCTTCACTTCCATCTAAACTACATGCTTATACTTATATCATACTGTGGAATTAAACTTGCTTGCATGTAAGAAAGCCTTAGAAACTTATCATGTTAATCAGTAAAGGATTAGACGGTATTAAGTGCATATAATGTTCCTACTATTAATTATCTAGAACAATTACTCGCAGACATCTTAAGGTGAAACTTAGTTTTACAAGTAGTTAAGCATTGTTTCACTATTTTATGACTGCCAACAAGTGTTACCAATTATATTCTAACTTGCATATAAGATATTCATATCCATTCCTTTAATTATTCAGTTATTTTTAGGATATTTCTAAATTGATTATATATTTTACCCTTGTTAATACTTATTTCTGTAACTTAGAACAGTCAATAACTATTTATTACCTTTAGCCATGATCTAGCTTCATGCAGGAAAGTCTCAGGCATTCTGTACAATTATCAATGTAGGTCAAGCACATAGGTAATCTTAACTCTAATTTTAATTTCAATTCTCTATATTTACTGAAAACTATTACCTTTTGAATTGAACTGTCTATACCTAGGATCACTTAGGAATGAACTTAATATTCAGAATTTGATATCACTAAGTATCACTGAGGCTAGGTAGCTCCTAAATTCAAAATCTTAATTCATATTAGGTTCAGGGATTCAATGTAGTTGTATAGGAACATTATTTAACTTTATTGCTAGACAGAAAATCGTTATAGGAATTAGATTGTAATCAGTGTTCTCAATACCATGTACTCTGCCTTGTCTCAATGTACCAAATAAAGGACTATGAGTTGCTACAATGCTTAAACACAACGTATAAAGGGTCCCATACTTAGACGATCACAATAAAGCCAAATGTCAATGGTATCTTCCTAAACTTGGAGGATATAATAGTAACGGATACTTCAGTGCCTTCAGCACTGTAGGCAGTTGCTGCACTCAGGTCCAACGTTTCATCAGTGGGCGATTCAAGTTCACATAAAGGATTATATTGGGGGGAACGTTACAATTTGGTGCCGTGATGACCAAGATTGTTTGGTTTTGCAAATTGTTGAGGATAAGCGAGTACCTTGGGAACACTATGTCTTTTAATATCGAAGGTGAGAAGTATTTTATATCTAAAATGGGACTAATAATGCTATAGGTAGAGTAGTGTAACCATTTAAAGTATTTAGGGGCGTGCATAACCATATTGCTGTGTAGGAACAATAATACAACACAAACAACACATTATGTATGTCATAAAAGTACATAAATTTACAAGCAAGAGCCTAGGCACAAGTAAATACACAGATACTGATACATACAAATACACATAAGGTCAATTAAAACTTTGAGGAAGAAAACACAATATATAGTAGCTTACTTTTTACACAGTTTATCAAATATATAGATTAATAATAAAATGCCTTAAGCAGAAACCTAAGCCAGAATATATTATTACAAGCTAAATAACTTGTTTTAAACATTCTAAGAATGATGCTATGAATAATAGACTGTTACCATAATTTCAGTGCAGTTTCATTGTTTGGGCATAGTCAGAGTAAGTAAATTTTGGGTTGAAAGTAATATTAAGTAGATGCCTAATATTTAAATTTGCATTAATTTACTAAGTGATGAGTTATAAATAGGTAAACCATAGCCATATATACTGCCTTATGTAATAGTAGTGATATAATAGATTAATTTATTTTACATGTAAGTACATGTACATATGAAATGAAGTCAAATACTAATACATTTGCCCATAGCAGACAAATGTCACATAGTTGCCTGTCAGTATCACAAAATAAACAATCTGTTTTAGGTTGCATCAATCAGTAGAAAATCATAAAATTCATATACACTAGTTTACATTAGATTTGTAATGTATAATGTTAGCGGCAAAAAGTAGATTATTTTGAGTATTTCTAGGGAACTTTCAATGGAAAACTTACTGTACTGTATTCTATTGTGTACCTACTTCCAAGTACAAGTTGTATCTAATTTGAGTTTTGTACCATTCAAATTTTAGTTCACAGCTGTATAAGTTCATTGACTTCTAGTGTTATCCAAATTCTTCTTTGCACATGGAACCTGTCATTTATATTAAAGTGTCCGGTTGTGTGAGAATAATAGATTCCTCTTTTAGAGTCAAGGATAGATTCTTTCAAACGCTGAAACAAAGAAAGATATGATTACTATACTTTAAATTTATAGGAATTTAAACATCTTAAATATGGTTGTTTTATGCATTTATACTGTCCTTTATGAAAGGGTTTACAGTAATTTATATAAGCTAAAACCTGAAATTGAGGTTAAGTACATTATTCACTGGAATCAAAGAGTAGTTCTACTTATATAAGGAATAGGTACATGGTTACAAATATGAATACCTAATAACATAGATACTTACATCTAAACATTTAGTGTTACAAGTACCTTGTGGTTGCATGAACTAATATGGTACAAAAGATGGTGCAAATTATAAAAGTAGGTAGTGAAATAGATAAAAACTTAAATGCATTGCTTACAATATACATAAGTTAATGGTTCGCATACTAAGATGTATTCACTGAACTGACATTGTGATGAGATAGGTTAGGCAGCCGATCAAAATAATACCTCATTCATGGTGCTTGATAGTCGTTGTAATGTTAAACTTTATTCTAATTATAAATTTTATTTTAGTATTTAGGTGTGAGCACTGCTGCCATAGGTTGATGCTTTACATTGTTGCTATACACAATAGTACTAAATAGAATTAACAATAGGTTATGGGATTAAAAGGTTTCATTTAGATAATATTGCTCGTCAAAGAACTTACTTGTTGAAGAAGTTTAGAAGTACCTAGTTGTAACGGCGTTCGCGGACGATAAATTCTTATTGAAGTATTCAGGGTGATTTCATAATGAAAAAACGATATTGGCTTTGTAAAATTAGCTGATAAAATCAAAAGTCGATAAAATTTATTTATATGATTGTGTGAACTGAGTGTTTTGCAAAACAATGCATACAACGGAATATCAAGATAAAATTAAAGTCTTTTAAAATCCCATGAAATATTTAAATAATAGATACATGTAAAATGAAATGTTATTATTATGTAATTAGCGATTTAGGAATTTCTTATAGATTTTGTAGGGATGGTTTAGTTTAAATGTTAACGTAAATAATAAATGATACGAAAACATTGCACAGCAGCGCGTCAGCGGAAGTGCTATGTCGCGATTGTTGAATTGCTATTTATTTAGAAGATGATTCCATATTTAAGAACAAAGTTCTTTCGTAGAAGTAATATACGGAAATAAATTCTGTAATATTTTGGATTCCCCTTTGCCTCGAGAACATAAAATATAGGCAACAAAACTATGTACCTACGATTGGGGAATTGATAGTGACACCATAACAGCTATTAGACAAATCAAAATAATGTGTTTTATATAATTTCAGTAGATATTTGTAAAGCGGCGATATTATAAATAATAATAATATTAATAATAGTATAAAAAGTATATTAGAAGCGTTTATTTAGTGTGTCAAGACTTTAAACATTTACATGATTTGCCATGTAGGAAGTAAACCTAAATTTTAGGAAAATTAGCAGGGTCTGAGATGGTCTATTGGGTTGCCCTAAGTAACTAACACACAGGTGGTCAGGGTTCGATCCTCAAAAGGGGAAGCTCTTTTTGTCATTTTAATTATATTTTATTACTATATTCTGCTATGGAGTAGTGGTTAGAATGCCTAGCTATGTCAAATGATCGTAAGTTCAATTCCCAGTAAATCTTTTGTCATTTGATGGTTATTTTGTTCCTGAATTGTATTAATTTCAGCTTGAGCCCATGTCCTTTATTCAAATTTAGTATTTTATCTACTTAAATGTTTATAGTATTTTTACAGTGTAGACTTAAAGGTAGTTCGGGGTATTGTCGCTAGGCGGAACTTGGGTTGCTTACATGACTGAAATTTTTCAGAATGTAACGAGAATCGACTGTCAATAAGATTTCGCTATAATTGATTTAATGCTTGAACTTTTAATAAGTTCACCTGGAACAAACCTTAGTTAATTATTTTGGGACAGTTACATAATATGGTAAATTTACATTTAAATAGACATAGTTTTACAAACTTTACGCAAAAACTGGATCTTTAAAGAAGTTATTATGTGATAATTCTCTTCGACATTATAGTTGGATGCGGTGGGACACTAGATGGCAGGTTATGAGCTCTAATTATCATTAGATATGGTAGTTAAATCTGAAATTTTTGCATCGTATGTATAGAATGTGCTTTTAGTTATTTGTATAAAACGTATAGTTAAATTTTATTAGGTTGGATTCGATAACTGAGATGTATAATTTTAATATTGTAGCTGGATTGGAACCTACTAGCGCCATCTAGCGAAATAACCTAGGGGCGATCAATCCCCGTCAGTTGTTAGTTCATTGAAAGTTGAATAGAGGGCGTGGTTTTATACTCTTATTTTAATTCTAATAGACCTACTAAGTAGATATAAAAAATAAATAAATAGATAATTGGACATATTATGAAGTACTTTGTTTTATTAGTTCTTGGATTTAAAATCGAAACTTACAATCAGGGTCTCGTGCGTTATCAGCTAATCTTGTATGTGATCATGGAAGTAGATTATATCGCGAAGTGTTTTTGTTAAAGTTGAAATATTATTATTAGATCGTAAGCAGATACTTCATGACATAGGGAAGAAACAACAGTAACTAGTTCTTAGCTATAATTTCGTAGGCAGTTCTAGGGAAAACAAGGTACAAATGCCTATTCATAACATTAAATATATAGATGTTTTTTTAAGTAAATAACTAAGATTGACTACATAGTTGTATACTTACATATTATCATAGTACCCATTATTGCACACTCATTGCATTGGTACTTTGGATGCAGTTGCTCCATTCATAGCAGTACATTAATTATCAATATGATAGGAATACTTTAGCAGACTATATAAGCTAGGGGGCGGGAACTTAATAAATAATTAGATGGACTTTATGTTAGATTGACTGCAGTATACTTTGATTTTTTTGAATTTTTTAAATTACTTTAAAGACAGGAAGGTGGAGGTAGCGGTTTTGGTTTGAGTACCTAGTGATAATTCCCTACGCAATACAAAATTAAATAACTTAAATTAGTAGCTTGTTTTCAATTAATTTTAAAATAGTTAGTTTAATTATATAGACTAGACTTTAGAATTTAGTGAGGTGTCCCTTCCAATCCTTCCAATGATACTTTTATTTTAGTCACATATTGAACTAAAACTTAGTTGAGGATATGGTTTCAAGATGTAGCGATGCACTTATATATTTAAATAATAAGGTTTAATAGTTGGGATAGCGATACACATATAAGCATTTAGAATTTTAATAGGTTTTGGCCATCATTAGTGATTTGAAATGTAAAGAATAAATTTTATTAAATCAAGTTTAGTTTAATTATAATAGATAAACAAAATTAGTTTTGAGAAACAACTTGAATGGAGCCAGTGAAAATTCAAACTTAATAGTGATATAGATAGTAAATGGAAATTGAAGTATATAGGTTGATTGGAAGATTTTTTTTGGATTGCTTAAATGAAATTAGTGGGTGATTAAATTAACTAGTGTGGAGTCCTACTGTTATTGATAGGGTTATCGTTGTTTGACATTAGTAAAAGATAGTATTGATAAGTTGAATTTAACCTTGAAAGAAAGTGGTCCTTGGTGCAAACAATGTGTGATGACTTATGTGAACTGTTTTAAAATTTTAAAACTTTAGAAATCTCAAATTGGATTATCCGAACTTTGATTAAAGTTCTAAATTTAAAATGTTCCAATAACTGACTTTTCCCCTTATTTACATATTAAACCATCCTGGGATTCAAGAAGTAGCGAATACACTTTTAGAGAAATTAATAGATAAATGGTTTCTTTAGGGGCTCGGAAAATTAAATCTGGCTTTAAAAGATTTGAAAGTCGATGGTTGAATTGAAAATTTAATTAAATATTTAATTATCGCCCATTGTGCATTAAACTGTATGCATGATACCTACCTTTCTGTAAATTTATTGGTGTACAGTAAGGAATTGTCTATCTGTCTATCTATCTATCTGAAGTTTCTTTAGAGGTTAAGGTTGTGTGAGTGTGGAGTAGTAGCTGGACTGCTTCAATTAAGGTTGAGATACTTAGTGCATATGGGGTCATTGTCTAGACCTTAATGATTCTTTCTACTATTCTTATATGATGCTGCTTTCATTAAAAACTGAATTGAATTATTTAGAGGTCGATTCAAAACGTAAACAGCGGAAACATATAACAAATAAATAATTACTATAGATAGCCAATCAATAATAGGTCGGGACTTAGGGAGTAGTACTAGGAAGACTTTATTTTAGGTCTCATTGAAGGTGTATTTGAAGGTTTTCAGTTATTGGATAGTTAATATTACTACATGAATAATTTAATGTTAATCATAGTTATTAAGATTTAGTCAATGTTAGAACATTATTATTTGTGGTACGAGTGATAGATTTAAGTATGGTTCACTGGTTGATCATTTTAGAATTAGAATGTGTGTAAATTAGGCTATTGAAATTGTGTTGAACAGATACATAATTGAACTAATAAATGTAATTATTCTTTTACGATTTTTTTTTTGTATCATAAGAGGCAATCATTCGAATGAGCACTGAAGCAATGGTGGTGGTATATTAAAATCACGGTGAAACCTGTAGAATCACGAAGAAATGTCATTTGATTTAGATGGTGGTCTATTACCCTGAGGGAGATTCGTGATATGCAGTTATGACTGTAAACCTGGTTGCAGTTTTTTTCATATATATATAGTGCGTAAGAAATTAATTCGAACACTATTTTCCTAAATCGGAATTCCAGTTTAACTGACAGTCAATAATAATAATAATAAAAGGGAAATTGTATTTTTGGGATATATTTAAAAATGTAATTTATATGTATTTAAATGAATAAAGGAGATAAAAATAATAATAAATATATGATAATAATCATAAAAAAGGGGAAGAGCAAATAATGAGAATTCTTTTGCTTTATTAGTACTGGTCGGTTGGTAGTGAGCTCGGCAGCGGGAGTTTGCTATGAAAGCGTGTATGATGATTTTTTTTGTTGTTATGAGATGTATACTAGTGAATTGTATGAGTGTATGGAATGGGTTCATTAAAATCAGAATGAAGGACCATCCCGATTAGTACTATAATTAAAGCTATGAGATTATGAGACCAGTTGAGATTCAATTGCCTATTCACACCGCGTCACAAATAGATTTTGTGAAGATTATGCAAGGTGTTAGGTTAGAGATGGACTAGAGGTCTAAGCATGCCGTTAATGGGTCTTCACAGAATCTCGACTATACACGTTATGAACATATTGGTTGCACACTCTACATGAATGTTTGAGAACTGGGACGTGTCTTTTGGGTCTGTTTCGGGTGGAGTAAAGGCTATTGGCCCCTTTATTTTCATTGCCCACAAGGTCTGACTATTTTTGGGGAATGGAGTAGTTGGATTATAAGTCGATGTAGAGAACTACAAAATCTTCTATAATCGTCTACTCTGTGCGGCAGCGCTGAATGACTCACAACCATTTTTCCCGCTGAGATTGTCATACTGGCAGGAAATAACGTAGTGTTGTAGTTTTACTTAAGCCTGAACATAGGAGCATGAGATCTGTCCCAGTTCTAAAACACATATATCTACTCACACATATATAGAAATTGAATCTCATTTGGTATTAAACAAACTAGCGTTATGCATACTATAAATAATAAAAAACGAATTTTAACCAACCAGCACTATAGGGAGTAGAATTGCGAGGCATGGTTATAGTCCAGTCATTCTGCATGCACCTCAATCGGATTTATGAAGGATTGCTAAGAGTTAGGATAGTAGACGGGCTCGAGATTGATGAATCCGAGGTCTAAGCATACCGTTAAGGTACCTTCACATTTCCTCGACTACACAGTTAAGTTAAAATGAGCCACACTACACATGCGCCATTTTTGCGGTGAACACTTTTGGGTTTCGAGCCATGTGGGGTGGACCGTTCGCACTTGCTATGTTTGACGGCTGTTAAGGAATGACTTTATTATTGAAGGGCGGGGTAATACCATTACTCTGAGTCGCTAGGACTGAGCTTGCCTCACAACCAGGCTTTCCTTGCTATAGACTGTCATGTCCTGGCTTGAAGAGATAGTGTTGTGTTGCGGGACCGCTATCAAGCTTGGTATCGAGATGGAGAAGTGGTTTGCCTTGATATGGTTAAACTACACACACACTTAAGGTGTGGGACGACTGGATTCTAACTAAGCAAACAAGGAGAAAATAAAAATACTAATTTAGCTACAGTCGACTTTACACATTCTGTGGTATTTTCATAAGTGAGTGTCTATTCAGGAAGTTGATACGGATTTTAGGGAACTCACAACTCTCTTTATGCGTAGACTTCTATGACGACATTAATTTGTGATTATATTTACTGCAAGCAAATACACTTCCCATGCAGCTGACATATCTTTACGCACACTCTACAAACATAATTGATAAGCATTGTTCTGTGAATCCACAGGACTTTGCAATATCAATACAACTCACCGCATCGAAATTAGTGTGGCTAAATTTGTATTGGAAGATAGTTAGGACCTGCTTTACTTACCTTTACCAACTAACCATTGCCTTCACAATCCATCTCATTTGGTGATCAATAGGAATTACTATCATAATACTTATTTCACTCTAACAAAATTAAGGTATACAATAATTCAATTTTAATATTTTCTTAATAAATTAATTCTTAGGTTTCCATAGTGAATTATTATGGGAAAGATTTACACTACCTTACGATGTATGTAGGCACCCGGCTCTGTCTGATACTAGACTGGTTGTGGTTGTGTTGTATTGTCTGCGGCAATCGTGATGGGTTGTACCCGTTATTATAGGTAAAATATCACTTCGGTGAACTACGTTATATTTTAAGGGGCGATTGTGACGGTCCCACCCATCGAGATTGCATTGGCGGTCAGAGGATGGGGGCTTGCTGTTCAGAACGGCTTCAGATGTTGCAGATTAACATTAAAATACCCTTCTCACTACTCGTACATTGTCGGTCTAAAAGTAGAATAAAAGTAAAGGACATGTTCTCTGGGTTCAATATGTAAACTGTAAAAGACTGTAGAAGAGAACAAGGATTGAACTCGCACATTTTTCTAGGCGTAATTGATTAATAATTGATTTAATACGATATAAAAGCGAAAAGCAAACATAGTCGAAAGAAAATAAATAATGAAATAAAATTAGTACATATTAGTAATGAATATAAATAAACTATTTGCAAAACAATTGATTTAATGTGAGGCTACTTTTAACATAGAATCGAATAAATTATGGTTGAAGTGGATTTATTCGTTTAGGCTGATAGTTCCGTTATTAAATTCAAATAGTCGATAGTTGGTAGTAGTTTTGAAACGGATTGTTTTATGGCAACTCGGAAGAGATGACGTGTAGTGGCGTGATTATCGGTGGGGCGAACGAAAATTTGGAAAGGAGGGGGTAGTAGGAGGAAATAAAAGGGGCGTACCGGAGAATATCAGGGAGTTTTATCGAGAATTCGTCGCGAATTAGAACCTAGCAGAAGCTCTGCCCGTGCAGGCTTGTGACAGTCTTCAAGAATTCATCGGGAACGAGGAACAAGCGGTGGCCCTGCCTGAGCAGCCTTCGAGCCTGGTAGCTGCGTGTAAGTCTGGTGGTGAGTTATCTTAGTTTTGTTCTTCTTATTCTTAATATGTTGTCTGTATTTGGATTTCATGATTGTTTCCATGATAATTTACTTTTGTGGGTAGAAAATAAAACGAAACGTGAATTTTTTTTGTGAGATATATTCATACATGTAGGGTATAAGATGTAACAACTTTACGAAAATCAAGACACCTTTCATTAAGCGTAGTAGCACGCTAAATACAAGCGTACTATTACTGCTTTGGATCGTTGAGTCTGGCGACCCATTCGTAAAGTTGTTTAGCGTAGGAAGTGTAGGGCCTTTACGAAAATCAAGACTCCTTTCATTAGGCGTTTTAGAACGCTAAATATAAGCGTACTATTACTGTCTTGGGTCGAAGAGTCTGGCGACCCATTCGTAAAGTCATTGCTGTCGTTTATCGTCTCTTAAGTTAGAAGTTGAGGGTAGCGCTGCGGCGGAGGTTTAGCTAGTTTTCCCGTAGGAAACCCAAGCAATGTGCCTGGTTATGGAGGGATACCTAACGGTGCCAACCAACTCCATATTCCTCTGAATTACAGCTAGGGAACGATAACATTTGAAGCAGGCGGCATTCCGATTTACATGCGGAAAGTATGTTCTGTGTGTTCTTTCATAATCCTTAAAGTTTAGGTCACATGAATAGATTACAAAACAGTTTTATCGCCGTTAACCTATATGTACCTACCTAAGCAATTTGCTACTAACGCTTTCTTTTGATGCTACCTACTTTATTTAAACCTAGATGGCTAGTTTCTATAAGCTTGGGATGTCTATTGTAGACCCTTAACCTATATCTGTGACGGCATTTAATGTGCAAAGTGTGATTAATGGGCCTTATGATTTAACTTATAAAACATTACGTTATACCTACGCTCTTCGTTATACTCAGCCTGCATACTATACAATACCCTTGTGTATACGGAATAAGTGGTTCTAGGCACGCTCAAGGAGCCTCCCAAGCTCTTCAGTTTGCTTAGGATGAGATTAAGGTTTGATAAATTGAGCTACCTTAATTACGATGGTTATACTGAAATGTAGCCATCTGCTGGATTATCGTTCCTATCAATTAGACCTCACTTTCATTGTAAAGATGAGAAGCTCAAAAGGTACGGAAATTACTTGGGTGAATGATTGTTATCTTATAAAGTAGCTTCATTTAACTCTTGACAATTCCTTGTCCCTATCCATTCCTTGTGAGTGCCTGATTTAATTCGGATATTAAAACCAAATTATCTACAGGATCGATGTTCAATTTGATCTATGTATCCTGTTTGACGGATGTGTGCTCATTTCATTGTAAGCATTGTATTGGGCTAAGCCTTCACAATACATGCCATCATACTTACCTATGTATTATTATGTCCTCTCGGTGATATGCGTGTGTCTTGAAAGCGTTTGGTCGCGGTATCGCTTGACCCTGAAACGTGGACAGTTGCCACATGATCACACAGCCTCGAACACCCACTGGTCACTGTTTGACTCGTCCACTGTGACGATTAGGTTCGACCCTGAGTGGTGACGGTTGGCGTCTTGGTCCTATGATCCGGGAGGGCCTAATCATATATATTACCATGTCTGTTTACAGCTGGTACCCATAACAGCAATGATTTGAGCTATGCATTCGTTAGACTGGATATATTTCCATCTAACCTACTTGTCGAAATTGGGCACTCATTCCCAATTCGGTACTATTTAATTTGTAAAGCACCAAGGTTGTGCATAACTTAGAACTAGTATGCCTTCAGTTTGGAGAGGATTGGTTGCTCGTTGGGGGCCTGGGGTTGGTGGATGCGGCCTCCCCGGTTCCAGAAATGGAACCGGTCATAGGGTTCCTAATTACCTATCAAAATACCCCATCCTAGCAGTCTCCATATATCAACAGAAGCTTCATTTCATTTGTCCGGCTACTCTGAGATAATCTATTATGTAGGTTATCTCACGGTACCTGATTGTTAACCACATATGTATTTAATCACACATTTTATTCACTTGACCACCATTATTTACTATATCTTTGTCTAAATAACTCAAATTGTATATAAGAAGACTATGTAGGTACATTTCCTTTGAAAGGTCCAGTATAGTGAGGCCACTCTATATTGAGTGTGTTATACCTTCACTTCCATCTAAACTACATGCTTATACTTATATCATACTGTGGAATTAAACTTGCTTGCATGTAAGAAAGCCTTAGAAACTTATCATGTTAATCAGTAAAGGATTAGACGGTATTAAGTGCATATAATGTTCCTACTATTAATTATCTAGAACAATTACTCGCAGACATCTTAAGGTGAAACTTAGTTTTACAAGTAGTTAAGCATTGTTTCACTATTTTATGACTGCCAACAAGTGTTACCAATTATATTCTAACTTGCATATAAGATATTCATATCCATTCCTTTAATTATTCAGTTATTTTTAGGATATTTCTAAATTGATTATATATTTTACCCTTGTTAATACTTATTTCTGTAACTTAGAACAGTCAATAACTATTTATTACCTTTAGCCATGATCTAGCTTCATGCAGGAAAGTCTCAGGCATTCTGTACAATTATCAATGTAGGTCAAGCACATAGGTAATCTTAACTCTAATTTTAATTTCAATTCTCTATATTTACTGAAAACTATTACCTTTTGAATTGAACTGTCTATACCTAGGATCACTTAGGAATGAACTTAATATTCAGAATTTGATATCACTAAGTATCACTGAGGCTAGGTAGCTCCTAAATTCAAAATCTTAATTCATATTAGGTTCAGGGATTCAATGTAGTTGTATAGGAACATTATTTAACTTTATTGCTAGACAGAAAATCGTTATAGGAATTAGATTGTAATCAGTGTTCTCAATACCATGTACTCTGCCTTGTCTCAATGTACCAAATAAAGGACTATGAGTTGCTACAATGCTTAAACACAACGTATAAAGGGTCCCATACTTAGACGATCACAATAAAGCCAAATGTCAATGGTATCTTCCTAAACTTGGAGGATATAATAGTAACGGATACTTCAGTGCCTTCAGCACTGTAGGCAGTTGCTGCACTCAGGTCCAACGTTTCATCAGTGGGCGATTCAAGTTCACATAAAGGATTATATTGGGGGGAACGTTACAGAGTAGTGTTCAACGCTTCGCAGAAAACCTCCAGTGGGTACAGCCTTAATACCCTAATGGAAAAAGGACCCAACCTACAGAAGGACATCCAGGCCTTGATCCTGAAATGGAGAACTTACAAGTACGCGTTCACTGCTGACATCGAAAAGATGTACCGGTGTATATGGATTTCGGAAGATCAACAGCATCTGCAGCAAATTGTCTGGCGTGATGCGCGTGATGCGCCTTTACGTGATTACAAACTTTGCACGATCACATATGGAATGAAAGCTGCACCTTGGCTAGCCATGAGGACAATGAAACAGCTAGCTATTGACGACGGTCCCAAGTACCCGGAAGCTGCGAAGATTCTACTAACGGAATGCTACGTTGATGACGTCATCTGTGGCCATAACAACCTATTGGCGGCGCAAGAATTACAATATTCCCTCATTCAACTATTAAAGGGAGGGGGTATGAACTTGCGAAAATGGACGAGCAATCATAGAGCCCTACTTGAGAATTTGAACGAAGACCAAATTTCGACCCAAAGTTTGTTTGATTTCAAGACAGAAGAATCATCGAAAACGCTGGGACTCAGTTGGCAACCAGTGAGTGACACCTTTCACTTCAATTGGCCTGTCAAACATTCGAGGAAACTAACGAAGAGATCTCTGCTATCAGATATCTCTAAGTTCTACGACCCACTGGGGTGGCTGTCACCGGTTACCATTGCAGCGAAATTATTATTTCAAACTCTCTGGATGACTAAGCTCAGTTGGGACGACGAAGTTCCTCACAACATCGAAACTGAATGGCTCAAGCTCAAAACTGAACTGCAGTGTGTTAAGAACATGAAGATCAACAGATGGATTGGGGACACACAAAACCAAATAGAGCTACTCGGATTCTGTGATGCAAGCGAGAAGGCATACGCATGTGTAATATATAGCCGAGTGCGGAACGAACACGGTTTGCCAACGATATCTTTACTAGTGTCTAAAACAAGAGTGGCTCCACTGGCACAGAAGACTACTCTGCCCCGTCTCGAACTATGCGGAGCGCTGTTGTTGGCCTGTCTCATGCAAAAAACGCAAGAAGCCCTGTTGGAATACAACATTTCCATACGAGCCTGGTGTGACTCTCAAGTTGTGTTAGCATGGATAAAAGGTGACACATCGAAATGGGAGGCCTATGTGGCAAACAGAGTTACGAGAATCAAACGAGTCATCGCTGCAACAAACTGGCGATTCGTTAAATCCGAACAGAATCCCGCTGACTGTGCGACAAGAGGTTTACCACCAAGCAAATTACTAAACTTCCAATTGTGGTGGCAAGGCCCTGAATTTTTGGCGAAACGAGAAAGCGCAGATGTTTCTTGTTCGTATGAAACAAACTATGGCTGTATAAATCACACGGAGATAACGCAAAAATCAACTAAACATGATGAACATATAATAACAACATTATTACATAAATACAGTTCATTAACATTCATTACAAGAATTGTTGCATGGATACAGCGTTTTACTACAAACTTGCGCAACAAACAGAAACCGAACACCGAGTACCTAACTACGAACGAGTTAGGCGCAGCGAAAACAAGTATCGTGAGGCACGTGCAGCGTACACAGTTCGATCCAGAATACAAACAACTTATTACCAACGGATTTGTATCA
This sequence comes from Cybosia mesomella, assembly GCA_946251805.1. Classification (NCBI taxonomy): domain Eukaryota; kingdom Metazoa; phylum Arthropoda; class Insecta; order Lepidoptera; family Erebidae; genus Cybosia; species Cybosia mesomella. The sequence goes on from OX276410.1 coordinate 19,835,656, forward strand.
AAAAAGAGCAAGATTTTGAAACTAAACGCCTATCTGGATAAGGGCGGAATTATTCGAGTTGGAGGTCGTCTCAAGAACTCTTATTTACCACTTGGGATGAAAAACCCATCGATCATACCACATTCTGGTAGATACACTCAGCTGCTGATCGAACAAGCTCATTGCAGTACGCTACACGGAGGAGCTCGCTTGACGCTAACGTTCCTACGACAACAATATTGGATAATCGGCGGGAATAGAGCTGTCAAGACGCAGCTACAAAAATGTGTACGCTGTCACCGATTCAACAATATGAATTCACACCAACTGATGGGTGACTTGCCTGGCCAGCGTATTACCCCATGCCGGCCTTTCACGCATACAGGTGTTGACTTTACCGGTCATGTGGACGTAAAACACAGCAAGGGAAGAGGAGTGAAAACAATAAAAGCGTACATAGCGATATTTATATGTATGGCCACCAAAGCCGTCCATATAGAGCTAGTATCAGACCTTAGCACTGAAACATTTATGGCCGCCTTCCAAAGACTTTGTGCCCGGCGTGGAGTGCCTAAACATATGTACTCGGATTGTGGTACAAATTTCATCGGTGCTTCTAAGGTGCTTCGGCAAGAATTTGAAGCATTTAAACTGATATTGAAACCGGAACTGTTTAGTGAACTAGCCAAACTGGAGGTCGAATGGCATTTTAATGCTCCGGCCTGGCCTAGCGCTGGCGGCTTATGGGAAGCCGCGGTCAAATCAATGAAACACCATCTACGACGAGTTTTGGGTGATCAAAAACTTACCTATGAGGAGTTCACCACACTTTTGGCGAAGATAGAAGCCTGTCTCAACTCAAGACCACTGTGCCCTCTCACTGAAGACCCGGAAGAATTCTATCATTGCCTGACTCCTGGTCATTTCCTTACGGGTAGCCCGATACTATCATTACCATTATCGGATTATAATGATATGAACAACATCGATTTACGCCGTAGATGGCAATTGGTGGAACATATGTTCCATCAATATTAGAAAACCTGGTCAAACGATTATCTCAACACATTACAAACACGTAGCAAATGGACCAAACCCACTAGAAACATAACAGAAGGAGACGTCGTTTTGGTGAAAGACGATAACTTACCCCCAGGCAAGTGGGTCATGGGTCGAGTCTTGGAGACGCACCCAGGTTCTGATGGCCTTGTGAGGGTTACCACCATCAAAACTGCAGCCGGAATCATGAAGCGCCCCGTAGTAAAACTCTCACCTTTACCGTTGGATGCTGCGATCGAAATGGACAACATTGACAAACAACCGAACAAACCCAAACGAGAGCATATAAAAAGAGGCAGCAAACCTATTGTATCGGCGTTGTGCTTCGCAATATTATCATTGTTTACATTCGTATCAAGTTGCTACGGTGTAAGTGACAGCACGCGCCAGGTGTTAAATGCTCAGATAACAAGTTTAGAACATGAGCGGCCGATATACTATGACACCGCCGGAAAAATACAAACAATGCATGATGAATGGATTTTGTTAATGTATTATAACTTGACCAATTACTGGGAAGGAACTGAGCGATTAAAATTGTACATTAAAAACGTTAAGACCCTGTGTGACCAAGCACGGCTGAACCTCTGCAAGTCATCAACGGAACAACTTAAACATGAAATGGAAATTTTTTTGCTATTACAACTTTATACTGACAAACCCTCACAAACATCTCAGTAACCGAAGAAGACGAGGATTGGTGGATGGAGTGGGATACTTGGCTAACAGTCTTTTTGGAATATTAGATCAACATTTTGCTACGAAGTATGAAAACGACATACAATCCCTTCAGAACAATGAAAACTACTTGTTGGACCTTATAAAAAACCAAACAAATATTGTAGAACTTGAGAATCAAGTGTTGAAACGAACTGAGGACAACATTCAGCGCCAATCTGAGTTTATTAATAACTTCGTCAATCAAACTAACTCAAATATGGCATCTTTAAAATCTGAAATTGAAATAATTTTGGCCAATACATACATCAACGCAGCTTCCTTGACCGCTTCTTTACTGATCAACAACTTGAAAACGTTCCAGGAAATGCTGTTCAACACACTTACAAATATTTACCAAGGGCACGTGGATGTACACTTGATCACTCCCGTGCATCTTATTCAGCAACTGAGTGGAATATCAGGCAGTCTTCCTAAAAAGGTGTCGTTTCCCGTGGAGAACTACAAGGAAAACATCAAGGACCTTTATAAGCTGATATCTGTGAAAGCACGGGTTACTGAAAATTACTTCTTGTTTGAAGCCCGTATTCCACTGGTATCTGACGAAGATTATATGTTGTACAAGGTCATACCGATACCGGTAAAAATGACTTCGGACATCACGTATGTGTCTGTATCTTCCAAATACATCGCCGTCAATCTGCAGAAAGACAGATATTCCTCGATGACTGAAGATGACTTGCGGCAATGCATACAATATAAACCAACCTATTTTCTTTGCAAGAAAAATATGCCGTCTTACAATCTACATAGTAACAACGCACCGTGTGAAGCAAAATTGCTATCACATCAAAACACCGCGCCTTGTGACGTAGAACACGGCCCCTGTAAAAATGCTTGGACAGCATTGCACTCACCGAACAGCTGGCTAACAACATGCTGTGACGCATGCACATTACGCACAATATGTGGCAGTGAAATAGTGACCTCTACCATAACATCGACGAGCATAGTGACCCTATCACAAGAATGTGTCTTGCAATCAAAGGATTTAACCATTTATGCTCATGGTCAATATAACAGCCGCATGACGATGGATTACCAGTTTACTGTGCCAACTATAGACACATCCATTAACCATCTTGTCAACATAACACACTACTATGGACAAAGCAATCTTCAACCTTTAGCGACAGATTTACAAAGGATTGAAAATAGTTTAGAGTCTCAGAAGGAGAACGAATCCAGACATCAATTATTATCGATTTCTGGGCATGACGTTCATCAGTATGTTATAATCTACTCATTGTTGGCGTCAGCGGCTATAACTTTTGTTGTGGTCGTCGGGAGGAAACTTCTTCGACTGCGGTTAACGAAGAGGCCTGGAACTCTGACGACTGAGCCACGTCCCGAGGACATTGAGCTTCAAGTATACAGTCAGCAACACAGACCCGTCCCGGAGACACCGAGCTGCAACGCTATGCGTCATCTGGAGGTGCAACCTGAGACTTCGCGACGAAGCATTAAAACAGGAAATAAGAACATTACGTTTGATTTCGAGTAAATTCAATGAATTCCTTGCTTTGTAATGGCTTTTCTGTTCTCTTTGTCTGTTACGTTTTAATTTTTTTTTATCTTTCTTTGGGGTTGCCAAGATGTACAGTGTCAATATACTGTACATGGCATTTTGCTGACGATGCGACCGAACGGGCGCGCGTCATTTACTTAATAACTAATATTATAAAATAATAACGTAGAATACTCAGTGCGAACTGTGCAACCACGACGTACAGACATTAGAGAAACGAATTGCCAAACTAGATCTTGTGTTAACGTAATCACTTACATTATACGGTTACTTAGTGCAAGTGTGTCTTTTCTCTTCTCTCCGCACTCAAACTACATTCATACATATATATATATATATATAAACTTTTTGACCATACATATATATATATATATATAAACTTTTTGACCAGTGGTCATTTTTGACTCAGTCGGTCATAACTAGACCTCCTATGAAGAATTTTTTTTAAAATTCGACAGTATTCAAGAAACCAATAGGTAGATCGATTTCATCGAAATCTACCTAATAAACCGTAGGCGAGTCGTCCAATACTTAGGTATTTCAAACATAGTTGAAATATCCAAAACTCAAAACCATTAGATGAATCGTTCGTTAGCGCAGTTGATTTTAGTTCACTCTAGTCGAGTCAAACAATATGCGTTATGAACATATGGGAATCGACCGTAGTAATTTTGAAATTAGTTAAGATAAATGTAGTTGTGATGATACGTAACCTTATTCTCAGACCTACTGAATATACACACAAAACTTCATAAGAACCGGTCCAGCCGTTTCGAAGAAGTTTTGTTACAAACACTGTGTCACGAGAAGTTTATATATTAGAGCTAAAGTAATAAGTATAAAGCATTTTAAATGTCCAGTAATTGCAAGGTTGTTTCATTCGCCAAACGTTTTACGGACATTTTGGTAGAACTGCTGCTTATTTTCAAATTCAAAATGCACCACCCTTTCACAAAATAAAATAAATAAACTGTGGGTTTCCCCAACCAATCTAATGAACTAACTCTTCTACACTTTCGATACTAATATTATAAAGAGGAAAGATTTGTTTGTTTGTAATCGATAAACTCTAAAATTACTGAACATATTTCAAATAAAATTACTATTAGAATGCTACATTACACTTGAGTATCATAATTATGCTACTTTTATCCCAATTTGCGCACCAAATCAGGACTTACGCGGTTGAAACCGCATGGCGATACTAGTTACATACATTAATACAGATACATACGATAATGTCATTCTAGGGGTAGGCAGTGACCCACCATTTACTTACTACATACCTTACAAGGGTTTTGTCATTGATCCTTATACAGACCCGCCAATACTGAAAACTTCTAAACTGTGTTTTACTCAAAATGTTATATGGTACGCGTATGTTTTAGAGGTCTTCATGATCATATTAAAAAAAAAAAAAAAAACCTCGGCATAGCTAAGATCACCGCCTTCTTTTCCACCTTTCAAATAAAAAAAATCGGTTGTCTGTAAAGTCGGTTTACTGACGATAGTTGAACGTGACAACGTCATAAGAAAGCGATGTAACGCCGCATACGTCATGTGGTAACACCGCATACGTCATGTTTTTTCGTGCGTGCAGCCGGCTCCATCGATTTATAAGACGTTGTCACGTCAAAAAACAAAATCAAAATCGATTCATCCATGCGCGAGCTACGATGCCACAGACAGACACAAATACGTTAAACTTATAACACCCTGTCGTTTTTGCGTCTACAATTATAAAGAAGTAAAAAATAAAATGGAATTAGTGTCACGACTTTGTAAGGGTACTGCGGTCCATCGCTAATACATCGGAAACAATTTAGACAATACACAGAAATATCTTCAAACGATTTGGTCGCCCGCGTTGGTGCCAAAATAAACGCACATAATTGACGGCACACGGACACAGATGGCATGATAATAAATATAGATGTTTTTAGGTGAAGGCCTAGTCTGGGAATGAGATAGACAAACACGCTGTTTGTTATGTGCTTGCACAATGTCATCAACAAAGTACTACGGCATTACGGTCTACTGGCCAAGGTGTGAGCCGTTACCACGACGCTCTCATAGCAATTCCAGAGCAATTCAGTTCGGCTGAGGGAGAGAGCGGAACTATACATACGACGTCGCTCTCATAGCAATTCAGTTCAGCTGAGGGAGAGAGCGGAACTATACATACGAAATCGCTCTCATAGCAATTCAGTTCAGCTGAGGGAGAGAGCGGGACTATACATACGACGTCGTTCTCATAGCAATTCAGTTCAGCTGAGGGAGAGAGCGGAACTATACATACGACGTCGTTCTCATAGCAACTCAGTTCAGCTGAGGGAGAGAGCGGAACTATACATACGACGTCGCTCTCATAGCAATTCAGTTCAGCTGAGGGAGAGAGCGGAACTATACATACGACGTCCCTCTCATAGCAATTCAGTTCAGCTGAGGGAGAGAGCGGAACTATACATACGAAGTCTCTCTCATAGCAATTCAGTTCAGCTGAGGGAGAGAGTGGAACTATACATACGACGTCGCTCTCATAGCAGTTCAGTTCAGCTGAGGGAGAGAGTGGAACTATACATACGAAGTCTCTCTCATAGCAATTCAGTTCAGCTGAGGGAGAGAGCGGAACTATACATACGACGTCGCTCTCATAGCAATTCAGTTCAGCTGAGGGAGAGAGCGGAACTATACATACGAAGTCTCTCTCATAGCAATTCAGTTCAGCTGAGGGAGAGAGTGGAACTATACATACGACGTCGTTCTCATAGCAATTCAGTTCAGCTGAGGGAGAGAGCGGAACTATACATACAACGTCGCTCTCATAGCAATACAGTTCAGCTGAGGGAGAGAGTGGAACTATACATACGACGTCGCTCTCATAGCAGTTCAGTTCAGCTGAGGGAGAGAGCGGAACTATACATATGACGTCGCTCTCATAGCAATTCAAGAGCAATTCAGTTCACTACACACGGTGTATATCTCCATCTCTGTCCCTCAGCTGAACTGATTTGCTACAAGAGCGTCGTGGTAAGGCCCCTAGTACCATATTTTGTCGTGTCCAACTGAATTTCTTACAGGTTCACTGGCTGTGAAGTTATTCGGTTTCCTTAACTAGTTTTTAACTGGATTTATGTGGTGTCACCACCAGACTATAACTAATAAGTAATCGAAATTGAAATGCAATTTTTCAACTTATACAAATATTTGGCTGTTGCGTCCACTGGACAGCGGTAGACGAGGAAGACCCATGAAGTGCTGGCTTGGCGTTGTAAGTGTTGACATACGTGCTAATGGTCTAACAGTCAGGAAGGCAAAATATTGTTACGTGCGCGGGGTACAAATTAAATGCCGTTTATACAAAGAAGAAGTTTATTCGCTCACCACAAACTAGACAACTAAATAACTAGCACACACAGTACTCTTCAACAGTTCCAGTCGCTCAGCAGTTCACAGTAGTCCACAATCGTTGCTTAAGTCGCAGGTATAACTCTCTTGGTTCACTTCGGTAAGATGTGTTCACTTTCGCTTTCGAAAATTAACTGATTCGTGTCGATAGCCGGGCGTCCTTTTATAGCTCTTAATAAGCGGGGTAGAATATACTAGAGCGTTCGAGAATAGTAGGTATTTACTGGGGCGTTCGAGAAAATAAGTACCTACACAGTCGTGCCGACGATAGAGGTGAATGCCCTTTTTATCGCGATTTGTAGGTAAAGTTGGTATAGGTAGACAAAAGGGCGTGTGATTTTGTATTGACTTTTCTGGATTTTTCTAAACGGATCGATAGAGTACTTCGACATTAACAATGCGTTTTAATTTCTAGAAGATTCGATCAGTAGTTTCCGAGATATCGACGATCGTTGTAACATTACCCCCCTCTTAATCGTGCTCGTCCCGAGCATCATTTGTTCCATGATATCGCGTCAACCTATCCACATGGACTACCTTTGGTTTTCCCCTAAGGCCCTTCTTAATGCGGTAGGTGATGTCATTGATTCTTGTGACAACCGTATAGGGTCCTTCCCAGCGAGCTTGAAGTTTTGGAGATTTCCCTTTTCTGCGTAGCGGGTTGTGAAACCATACCAGTGTTCCTTCTTCAAAACCGTTGGTGTTTGCATTTCTATCGTACCGGGTTTTCATCCTTATACCTGTCTTCAAATTGTTTTCCCGTACCATTCTGTGCACCTCGTCCAGCCGGTTTTGAAGTTCACTCACGTAGTCCGTTACGGGCTTAGGACTTTCGGGTGGCGTGCCGGTTATTGCATCCACTGGTAGCCTTATCTCTCGACCAAAATTTACTTTAGCTGGAGTGTGTCCCGTACTGTCATGCACCGCAGATCGATAGGACATCAGGAACAGTGGGATGTACTGGTCCCAATCTTTTTGGTGTTCGTCGACAACTTTAGCCAAGTGATTTTCCAACGTCTGGTTAAACCTCTCGACCATTCCGTCTGACTGTGGGTGCGCTGGAGTCGTACGGGTCTTGTTTATACCGAGGAGTTTGCACATTTCTTGAAACAGAGCAGACTCGAAGTTCCGTCCTTGGTCGGAGTGGATCTCCATAGGTGCGCCATATCGACTGACCACTTCCTGAACTAGTTTCTTGGCTACAGTGACTGCTTCCTGGTTGGGTGTCGCAAATACTTCCGGCCACTTAGTGAAGTAGTCTTGCACTACTATGATGTATTTGTTACCCTCATCAGTCGTTGGAAAAGGTCCAGCAACATCAATGGCGATACGTTCCCACGGTGCTCCAACGTTGTACAGCTTCAATTTTCCTTTGCTTCTTGTCGGCGGTCCTTTAACCGAAGCACATGCAGTGCATTTACGGCACCAATCCTCGACATCTTCCCGACAACGAAGCCAGTAAAACCGCTGTCGCACTTTAACCAGGGTTTTCTTGACTCCGAGATGCCCGCCAGAAACACCATCGTGGATGTGCCGTAAGAGTGGGGCCACCTTGCTTCGTGGTACCACTACTTGCATGATTACTTCCTTACCGTCGTTAGACTCCCATTTCCTATACAGGATATCGTCTACCAGAGCTAAGCTGTTCCACTGGGCCCAATAGCTTTTGGTCGTCGAACTGTAAGCAGATACGTCACTCCATTGGGGTTTGCTGTCAAGCTGTTTCCAGTGCAGTATAGGTTTTAGATCATCATCATCCTCTTGCGCCTTTTTCATACTGCTTCCAGTCCATTCGTTGTCAAGTCCATTCACCTTTATGACTTTAATCTCTTCTCGGGCTTCGTTTCTCTGACAATGCTTGCAATCTTCGACACACGGCCTTCGTGACAAAGCATCAGCATTGCCGTGCCCTTTTCCACTTCGGTGTTCTATCACAAAGGGAAATTCCTGTAGTTGCTCGATCCATCTTGCTACTTGGCCTTCCGGGTTCTTGAATTGCAGCAGCCATTGTAGCGCAGCATGATCTGTCCTTAATGTAAACTCTCGTCCTATAAGATACTTGTTAAAGTGCTGTAAAGACTTCACCACAGCGAGAAGTTCACGACGAGTAACACAGTAATTCCTTTCCGGTTTAGATAGTGATTTACTGAAGTACGCTATTACAACATGGCGATCTCCCTGCACTTGTGACAACACTCCACCTATTCCGGTGTTACTGGCATCCGTGTCCACAATGAATCTACCTTCCCTAGTAGGATAACCCAATATAGGGGCTTCGCACAATCGTTGTTTAAGCGTACTAAAAGCTTGCTCGCAATGCAGGTCCCAAACGAAGTCTCGTTTATCTTCCGTCAGTCGGTGTAGTGGTTTAGCAATATCCGAGAAATGCTTAATGAAGCGTCTGTAATATGCGCATAGTCCCAGAAACGCGCGAACCTCCGTTTTGTTCTTTGGAACAGGCCATTCTTGAACGGCTTTTATCTTCTCGGGGTCGGTTTTGACTCCTTCCGTTGAGATGACATGTCCAAGATAGCTGACCTCCCTTTTAAATAGAGCGCACTTCTTTGGACTCAGTTTAAGGTTAGCCTCACGAATCCGAGTAAAAACTTTTTCCAGGTTTTTCAGGTTTTCTTGGAAGCTGCGTCCCATAACTATAACATCGTCCAGGTAAACCAGACAGACGTCTCCGAGTAGACCCACCATTACTTTTTCCATGAGGCGTTCAAACGTGGCCGGTGCATTACATAAACCAAATGGCATGACATTAAAATGCCATAAACCGTTTCCAATTCCTGTACTAAAGGCTGTCTTCTCTTTATCGTCCGGACTGATCTCCACCTGCCAGTAGCCACTTTTTAAATCGACGGTTGAAAACCATTTCATACCACTAAGCATGTCCAGGGTATCGTCGATCCTAGGCAAAGGATAACTGTCTTTCTTCGTGACATTATTCAACATTCGGTAATCCACACAAAACCTTGTACTGCCATCCTTCTTTTTCACTAGTACCACAGGTGATGACCATGGACTCGTTGAAGGTTCAATCACCTTGTTATCGGCCATGTCTTTAATCATAACTGCTACCTCCTCTTCTCTTGCCCATGGTAAACGTCGAGGTCTTTGTTTTATAGGCCTGGAGTCACCTGTGTCAATCCGGTGTTTCACGAGCCCAGTCCTTCCACAGTCATTTCCGGTTGCAAAGATGTCTCTGAATTGTAGCAAGAGGTCTCTGGCTTGACGCAATTCTGATGCCGATAAGTGTTCCTTTGAATTCTCGAGAAGTTGCTGGATGTGATCTTCGGAGATTTGTGTACCGCCTTGCTTAGTCGTAGTGTTGTTCAGCCGTCTCAGGTACTTTACTTCCTCACATTTTCCTACCACACTATTCTTCTTCAGGAGAACCATTTCGTCACTGAGGTTGAGGATTCTCACCCTAGCGATTCCGTTCGGCATCAGTAAAGTTCTCGCTGTTATTAAGTTTTGATGACTGCCGGTATCTTCGACAATAAGACATCTTCTTTGTTCAGTCTTCGCAGGAAACCTCACTCTGACTAATGTTTCCGATTTAGGAGCTAGTGTCGTATCCGTTAAACAGTAAAGAGTGCACGGGTGCGACCCTTGTAAACAAACCTCCTGATCAGGAAATCTCAGCACCCCTCTAGGTATATCCAAGACACATCGGTAGTTCTTCAAGAAATCCAGTCCCAAAATGCAATCATCAGTAATATTAGCAATTAATACTGACTGGTGAAATATTTGGTCGCCAATTCTTACCTCCACATCTGTTTCACCGAGGACGGTCACTGGTTGGCCAGTAGCAGTCTGAAGCTGGCACCTCGGAAATTGTTTTTCCCACCTTATGGTGCGTTTCAGCAATTCCGGCCTAACAACTGTACGTGAAGCTCCAGTATCCACTGTTAAATTGCAAGGTTGGTTGTCCAAGGTGGCCTCGATGATCAGACTATTTCCGTTGCCAACTTGAGTTATTGTGATGGTTGGGGCTTCATATCGACCAGCCAGCGCCCGCCCCGCGGCCCTGGCGACGTTTAGTTTAACAGAACATCTTGATCCACTTGGGTCCCGGAGTCCGTGACCCTCCTCCGTTTCCTCGAAGGACACTCTGACTGGATATGGCCCCTGCCTCTACAAGAATAACACGTTGGGACATACCGCGGCTTCCTCTCCTCTGCAACTACCTCCTTGACCTCCCTGATCTTCCCTATCCCGGCATTCTGCCGTACGGTTTCCACCTCAAGGGCATAAGCCAGTGCTTCTTTTAAGGTCTGGTGGTGACGCAACTGTACATTAGTTTTCACTTCTGCGTCCCGTATACCGTTTAGGAAGGCCTCCAGTAGGGTGGTCTCGATCATCACGGGTGTCGATGAGTAGGCCCGACGAACGAGTCTTTCAACCTCTACAGCCCATTCCTGGAGGCTTTCACCAGCTTTTTGTTTCCTCTCGCGTAGCTGCGCCCGGTAGACATTTTCCAGGTGCTTGTCACCGTAGCGTGTGTCTAACGCTTCCATCAGAGACTCCAGTGTCCTTCCTTCAGGTGGCAGGTTTTCCAGTATTACTAAGGCATCTCCTCGTAATGCAAGTGTCAAGGCCATAAAAGACTCCTCGTTGCTCCAGGCTTTAGTTTTTACCAATATCTCAAATTGGTACTTGAAGGCTGTCCACGAGGAGGTTCCATCGAAGTGTGGTAGGTCGAACTTCGCTGATGATGGTGAGGTCGCGGCAACAGGTCCGCAGGTTTTTAGCCTGACAATCTCTCTTTCAAGCTCTTGTAAGCGGCCGTCCATGGTCCCAGTCTTCAAAGCCACTTCCTTACTCAGCATTTGCAAGCAGTCGTCTATGGTCCCAGTCTTCGAAGCCACTTCCTTACTGAGCATTTGCAAGCAGTCGTCAATGGTCCCAGTCTTCGAAGCCACTTCCTTACTCAGCATTTGCAAGCCGTCTTCGAGGTTCTTCACTTTATCTCCCAGTGCATGGATGCCTGCATCGATTTTACCCATGACAGCTTCCTGGTTGGCCTGTATCATCTGTCGGCTAGCCTCTTGGTTGGCCTGTATCATCTCTTGCATGGAGGCCTGCATTGTCTGTCGACTAGCCTCTTGGTTGGCCTGCATTTCTTGCATAGAGGCCTGCATCATCTGCTGCATAGAAGCCAACAGCGTCATCATGTTGGTATCTGACGAGGTTCTATCTGGTGCTCTCGTAGTTACCGCTGAGATAGTAGGATCGGCCTGACGCCCTTCCTCTTCAAGGCTCCGTTGACGTGCAGCATCCATTTCCACTTGACGTCTGGTCCGTGGAGTACGCCCTTCGTCTTCACGTGGTAATAACGGCATCGCACTTCTGACACCAGTTGATACGTGCGCGGGGTACAAATTAAATGCCGTTTATACAAAGAAGAAGTTTATTCGCTCACCACAAACTAGACAACTAAATAACTAGCACACACAGTACTCTTCAACAGTTCCAGTCGCTCAGCAGTTCACAGTAGTCCACAATCGTTGCTTAAGTCGCAGGTATAACTCTCTTGGTTCACTTCGGTAAGATGTGTTCACTTTCGCTTTCGAAAATTAACTGATTCGTGTCGATAGCCGGGCGTCCTTTTATAGCTCTTAATAAGCGGGGTAGAATATACTAGAGCGTTCGAGAATAGTAGGTATTTACTGGGGCGTTCGAGAAAATAAGTACCTACACAGTCGTGCCGACGATAGAGGTGAATGCCCTTTTTATCGCGATTTGTAGGTAAAGTTGGTATAGGTAGACAAAAGGGCGTGTGATTTTGTATTGACTTTTCTGGATTTTTCTAAACGGATCGATAGAGTACTTCGACATTAACAATGCGTTTTAATTTCTAGAAGATTCGATCAGTAGTTTCCGAGATATCGACGATCGTTGTAACAATATCATGCGAAACGGTGAAGAAAAGTTAAGAAAGCAGATACTAAGTTCCTAGTTAGAAGCTTTGAAAGCAATCTGAACACTCCTTAAGTTGTTTCATCTCACACTGCAGCGAGTCAAATAACTCTAGTTGATTTTCAAGAGCCCAATAATAATTAGATAGTTTGACCTTCAATACGAGTCATTCACCTCATAGACTACAAGTCGCCTCGTTTCAAACATCATGATTCCGATCTATTCCTGTCCATGGTCGTAAGCAGAATGGCTAGACACAGTCGTCATATCTGAGGAATGAAAATAATAAACAAACGATCTGGGTCCGAACCGTCTGGGTAATTTTGTTTCGTAAAGTGTCTCAGCATTGCTGGTAGTTATTTCAGTGCGTAACATCAAATCTTGTGGCTTGTTATATCATATAAAGTTTATGGGGATATGGCTTATACTTTTGTTCTACTAAATAAAATGGGAATGACAATTTAAAAGGGATATTTTATGTCGGAGGTTCGCTTTACCTCTCCTCCATTATTGGTTTATCTTTGCTTTTACTGCTGGTCCAAAATTACGTTGTGATTGTCCCCTGGGATCTAAACTATTTCCGACACCAAAAGAAACAATATGATTCCTTTTAACTCCAAAATAAAAAGTATTTGCGTACAGCGAATACGCTCATTTTAGTTCACGCTGAGGAAGTGATTGTTGCAAGACTAACCATTAAATAGACATAAAAATTTCGACTATAATGTCAAAAAAAACCGGCCATGTGCGAGTCGGACTCGCCCATGAAGGGTTCCGTAGCAGCAAGTAAAATGTATATATTTGAGTTGTTTAAATGAAAGATAAATTGCAGTTTACAATTTAAGACGTATTAAAAAAAACCACTCACTAGATCTGGTTCAAACCAATTATCGGTGGAAGTTTACATGGTAATGTACATCATGTATTTTTTTTTAGTTTTATCACTCTCTTATTTTAGAAGTTACAGGGGGAAGGGGGGGACACACATTTTACCACTTTGGAAGTGTCTCTCGCGCAAACTATTCAGTTTAGAAAAAAATTAAATTAGAAACCTCGATATCATTTTTGAAGACCTATCCATAGATACCACACACGTATAGGTTTGACGAAAAATTTTTTTTTGGTTTTCAGTTCTAAGTATGGGGAACCCCCAAAATTGATTGTTTTTTTTCTATTTTTGTGAAAATCTTAATGCAGTTCACAGAATACATCTACTTACCAAGTTTCAACAGCATAGTTTCTTATAGTTTCGGAGAAAAGTGGCTGTGACATACGGATGGACAGGCAGACAGACATGACGAATCTATAAGGGATCCGTTTTTGCCATTTGGCAACGGAACCCTAATTAAGAAATCATTAAAGACCCCAAAAATTTTTAAACAATACCAGCACCAACAAGAGAATTTCTATTGGGATCATCTTTTTTTTATACTAGTGTGGCAGACAAGCACACGGTCCTCTCGCGGTTACTGCGTCCTATGGACGTCTGCAACACCACGGGCGTCACACTCGCGCTGCCGACCTTACACTCGCTAATTTGCGTTCAAATATCGGCCATTTAAGAGACCGTAATCTTAGCAATCCATGGATTCTCCGTGCGGGTGCCGGGTCCATCGCGTTGCTGAGTTGGGAACTCGGGACAGTGCCTGGGACTTGCGACCCAAGTGTAGGTTTAGAAGGGGCCCCTTTTGTTGATGTACATCAACACTCACCTTCACTACCCAAGTTCCCCTCCCTGCCTAACCAAATTTGATACGAACCTACTAGTGCCGCTTTAGACATTCGTCCTAGTAATGAGCTTATTGTAGCTCTCGATAGGCCTAGATCTTTAAGTAGGTTATAGAGAGATTTTGCTGGTATACCTCTCGCTCCCACTTCCACTGCATACAAATTAACCACGTAACCGTTTTTGATTAATTCGTTTGTGAGATCATAGTATTTATTTTTCTTTATTGTGTGGTCCTTCGGTATATTTGTTTCCCACGGTACAGTAAGTTCCACAAGAACCACATGTTTTAACCTCTTAGAATATAGGAATATGTCAGGTCTAGATGACGAAACCCCAACATCCTCCGGAATTTTGTAGTGCTTTTCATACATGTCGATTAGGAGAGTCCAATCTGGGGCAGTATCTAAGATTGAATAAGGTTTGTTCCTGGGTGTTATGGATGAACCTTCAGACACAAAGTTGATATGACGTCTGTTAGTAGTCAATCCTTTTTGGGCTCTAGCTACTGCCAGACTCATTGCTTCACGTATGATGATAAGCACCTTATCGTGGCGGCGTGAGTAATGGCCTCTATCGAGAAGCACCCTACATCCTACTAATATGTGTCTAGCCGTCCCTATTGCCTCACCACAAGTATAACATTGTTTTTCTGTGGCCTTCCCCCACCTTACCAGATTACTCTGGTCTGGGAGGGTCATCTGAAAGGCGTTAAGATAAAATTTTAACAGGGCCGGCGACCAGTCATAGATCAAGGTGCGCCACTTTAAGGCCATCGGTATGCAGAACTCTCCCATTGTCAACCATTCATTTTGGATTTCCAAATTCATCGCGTGCACTCGATATTTATCATTTTCGTCTTGTTTTAGAAAGGACTTAAGTATATCCTGGTCCCTTTCTGGCTCTCGTACTCCCAACCCCACTCTGTTTGACTGGGCCCCTATCATAAATCGTTTATGGAATAGAAGTCTAGATTCAAGCTGGGACGCGTTATTATCTTTCGGGAGTGCCCTGATTGTGACATCTTGGGATTTTCCTAAGATGTGGGCTTTGGTAACTCTAAGATGTTTATAGAGCTCCGATGGTTTCTTAAGTTTCATCCCAAAATTATTTTGATCCCTAAATAGAGCAGAGGAATCAGCAGAGTGCGCTAGTCCAAGCCACGATTTTAGCGATTTTATGACAGTTGCATTTATGAAATTAGATAATTTCTATTGAATTTTTTTTGGACAAAAGTCGTTTATCAATCATCTGGTGTACCAGCAGCTAAGGTTGGCTTGGGCTCTGAAAATCTAGATCGACAGTTGAAACCGCGCTACAATCATTTCTAACCGACCATCAACTTACTCAGCCTTTAAAGCCCGCGGAGGCGGAGACGCGGAACACAGCCAAAACAAAATACACATGGACATTAAGCTTAACCTCAAATAAAGTTCAGCACCAAGTCGTTATAGGGATGAAAATAATGACTCCTGACAAAGAAGATATGGCATTCCCTGACTTAAATAGGCTATATATTTGTTACGAGTACCTCGTTAAGACGTTTTCAAAGACATGCAACTAAACCTTTTCTTTATACGAGCTTATTCTCTTTCCATTTGTAATTTATGTATATAGGCTGCGCGATATCCCAGTGGTGTACGAAACGGACTGTCGAGACGAGGTCTCGAGTTCGATCCCCAGTCGCCCCGGGCACACACCTCTGACTTTTCGTAGTTGTGTGTATTAAAAAAAAATGACGATTATCGTTCGCTTAGTAATGTGTCCGGTAAATGGCAATAGGCTCGCCCCCTATTACATTGGGACCTCAACATAACTAGCGAATTGTGGGTGTGTAATACACCTCTGCCTAC
Source organism: Cybosia mesomella (assembly GCA_946251805.1). Taxonomy (NCBI): domain Eukaryota; kingdom Metazoa; phylum Arthropoda; class Insecta; order Lepidoptera; family Erebidae; genus Cybosia; species Cybosia mesomella. The sequence continues at coordinate 19,851,875 of OX276410.1, forward strand.
CCTTTCGGGGATACAGGTGTGAAGTTATGTTATGTATTTGTAATTTATTTGCCTGAATTTTCTTTAAATTTCAATTTTTGTTTGCTGCTTGAATTTGCCGTACCTGATGAGAATCTGATATTCATCACCCTCAAATCAACTTCCCAGTTGCATTTTTTTTTATTTATTTAGGACACGTCAATTTGACTTCACCTCGCCTGATGGAAAGTTGAAGGTAAAGTCTCAGGAAAGAGGGTCACCATTTATGTAATGGTATCATGTTACCAATGGTGGCACTCAGCTTGACGGCCTCATCAAAAGAGGATTGTCGTCGCAGCACCGCGTGACACCCACCGGTCCCACTAGTGCTGCGACCACAATCCCCCTGCCCGGCTATGCACTTGCTGACCCCTGAACGCAATCAAACCGAAATTGGATTACTATGGAGGGTTTTTTGCAATCGCCCACCTGGCCGAATTTTGTGCATCCAGAATTTGCACCTCCACTTATTAATTTCGAGTAGTATATCTACTTTTCCGGGAGCTATTGCCTGAATGAAAAGCCGGTACCAGAGTCTCGTCCGTTGATTAGCAGATGCACCGACTACCAATTAAGGTTGGCTTGGGCCCAAACATGTTGACAGGGCCCTATGCACTCAAGGGGACGCTTATGACATGATCTAATATTGCTTCCAATACTAGAGGTATTAATTACAAATTGCCTTTGGCCATTACAACACACCCTATAGATGGGAGATATTTTCGTAGTTATGTGTTTATTAAAAATGTTAGTTATCGCCCGCTTAGTAATGTGCCCGGTAGATGGCAATAGGTTCGCCCCCTATTACATTGGGACCTTAACATAACTGGCGAATCGTGTGTATGTAATACACGTCTACCTACCCTTTCGGGGATACAGGCGTGAAGTTATTTATATATGTCTATTGGTATCGATTTAAGAATGTGTTATGCTGATCAAAAATTATGGTAATATACACACTGAATTCAATGAATTCTATGTACACTAGACTGGCTGTTCGGAACAAAAAAATATCGAATAAATTTATGGATGTTACTGGACACAACTTTGGCGCCAATTTTTGTTGCTGTCACAGCCACAGAGTATATTAAATTTATTGTATCTACACTCAAATCGAAAAATTCGAATTACGAATTCAAAGACGATAAACGGACTCTCGTGTTTTAATACCCCTTCTTATATGACAGTTGCATAAACTACTATTATATAAGGTCACCATCTGTCATCTGTAAAGTAGTATAAGGGCCATAAAATTATTAATCTATGATGAGGCGTCCCGTACCCCTCCCCCATTTCTGCCTCACCCCCGAAGTGCAACACACTTTGGAGCTTGTCTAGTATACATAGATGTTCACTCATATTATATATCTTTTAAATTCTGGATTGCCATGGAAGAAATAAATAATACGAAATACTAATTATTCGTAAAATACGTTCAATTTAATTCGTTAAAAACTTCAATTATAGATATGAAGCAATCCGGGGGTAGAAACTACACCAGTGGTACCACAAAAGCGCCCATTCTGCCTTCAGGTCAGCTGTATCGAGAGTCCAAGTTGCTCTAATGATCACTGACCCTCAGTAACAAGATTGCAATCCAAAAAATAGAACATGTTATTTACATAGTAAGAACTAAAGAACAGCATATATATTTAAAAAAAATTAAATAAGCACTTAAAATAAGCGTTTAATTTTTAGAAAATTCGAAGAAATGAAAGTATTACTAATAACTTTGAAACACAGCTAAAAAATTGTAAATGGTGGACGCGCGACCTGTTCATTTTAATAATGGCTATTTGAAACATCAAGTATTCATTATAACAAAAGCTATATTGGAGTACATGAGCATTTAAATTCTTTATTGCCTCGTTATAAAAGTCCAGCCCAGACATCTATTGTTGCGAATTCTTTTAGAATTTACTCATCGAGCGTAGATGGTCTTTGCATCTCAAAAGCACTTTCTAATCAACTCTAAATGCTATAACTTCTAAAAGTACTATTTTATATTCAAAATATAATGTGAGTTGTCTAAGGTCAGAAGCAGACAGAACATGTGTCACCTGATTAAAATGGTTAAGTAACTATTAAACATACTAGGCTGTGCTAGATCTAATTCAGGTGGACCTCAGCAGTGCTGGTTTGAAGTCGAAAGGGGAGAAACAGACGGATTACTAATGAGGATGTAATTTGAGACCCGGTGCGCAGCGAAGGTTCTCGATATACACGACTTTAGAATCGCACTTTCTTCCAAGTGATACATAGTGCTTTATACTAGGAAAAAAAACAAAATAAAAACCACTTTTTCATAGACTTTTAACCTGCTCATCACCTTAACAATGGATTTTCATACACTTTTCTCTCCCGCATATTTCTATGGAAGTTTTGTCTCCTAAGCGGGAGACAAAACGTTTACAACAGATTTGCATATATTTTTGTCTCCCGCATGTTTCTACCGATACATTCTGCCTTATTTTTTACAAATTATAGGATTCTTACTGAGTAGGTGTAGTATAAAAATTATGGTGCCATGGTTCCCGGGGGGGCTCGAATTGGTTTTTGAATCTCGAAATTGAAACGGGATGCAGAAACTAGATAATTGAGTTAATAATTATTTGGTTACAATTCAAAAATGTCATCAGTAACCTCACGGTCGTGTATCGTAGTCACACGTTGGGGTATAAAGTACCTACTATTTATTTTATTTCGTACTACACCTACTCGGAAAGCTTCTAGTCTATCCACAACGTGGTGGAATGTACATTATTATTGTCACATAAATGCGGCCGGGAAAAGTGAACATATGAAAATTCATTGTTAACGTGCTAGACTGTCAGCGAGAGTAGATATAGTGCGAGTGTATGAATTTTTATTCTTTATGGGTTGTTTTTTTAGAATACCAGTGTTGTGTGCGTATAACAACTTTGCACGCGACCCAAAATTGCTTGACATTTTTTAATCTGTACAACATAATTTTATTGTACAGGGCCCTACCAACCCCTTTGGGGTACAAGCCAACCTCACTTAATAGTCGGTGTACCTGCTAAATAACGGAAAGGCTATGGCACCAGGCTTTCCTCTCGGAGTTAGGAGGTAAGATGGCAGTCCCTCACGGTAAACCGACATGCCAATTAAAGACAACAAGCGGTCTTCAGGCTCCAAAGTACAAACTTTGGACGAAACTGGAAATCACTTGATGAAGATAATTTTATTGAGTATTGTGCAGACTTTGTATACAAACGACTAACCCCGAGAGAAAAGCCTGCGGTATAGCCTCGTCCGTCAATCAGCAGGTACACCGGCTTGCAGGTGAGGCAGGATCTTGGTGGGGCCCTCAAAACACCTAACCTAATAATGATATTCTAGAATAAGTTTCCAGGATAATGATAGGTCTGTCTACCCAACTCAAATACGGTCACATTATCTTCACACGAATCTACTTATGTAGGCCTAAGTGTTTTATATTTTATTCACAAACCGTAAACGGTAATATTATATCAGTTCTCGCACTTGCTAACAATAAAGTAACACATCACAAATCCAAAAACCTTGTTCGCAGTTTTCCAACTTATTCTTTTTTCATAGTCACTTAAGAATTGCAATAAAAGTTCTCAATTTTCCCTCGAGGGAGCGAACTTGCTTCCGTTTGCCTAGTTCGTATAATATCTGCAAGTGAAACTTCAGATCGTGTGGTTTGATTCACTGGGTCTGTAGCGAGTGCATACTAATTAGGAAGTGATTTTTATATAAGTACAGTCAACTCTCAATGTACATGCATGAATTTATTTTATTCTTAAAAGTCATCTATATCTACGCTTGCACAAATTTTCTTTCAAATAAGTTGAGAGCTACTTGAAAAAACTTAATCATTATATCGTCGGGGGGTGAGGTTAGTCTGCAGCTGACAGTACTACATTACCTTTAGTACCCATTATTTACAGGCTGAACACATTTTTTGTAGCGGGCGAGCTACACATTAAACAAATAAATAGTTTCTGATTCAAAGTCAAAAACGGTGAGACGAAAAAAAGAATTTGCTTACTGTAAACTTTAAATTTGTAGATTACAGAGAACCAGACCTTAACTAAAAAGTTTAAATTTAGATATTTATCTTACTTCGGTAGTTAACTAATTAAAACTTTAAGAAACTTCAATTAAAATACACGAAGGAATTTAGTCTATCTTAGATAAGTTAATTTTGTAATTAAATATAGAATTATATTTACAGTACAGAAATGATATTTCTATAATTTAATCTGTGTTTCAAAATTAACTAATTTAAGTTTTAAAGCTATTGTACAAGTGAACGAATGAGGAAGTCCCCTCACTACCCTACTGCTACAAATTGACAATGTACCTATTCAATTTGTACAGGTTATGAGAATATCAAAAGCTTACTTAATTGAAGAGGAGCTAGGTTCCAAACAACACGAATTGACTCACCTCGAAATTGACCTTGATCAGAATTTTTTACGCACTCAAATATTTCACTACCGTAACAGAATTTACCAAAGAACAAAACCTACATCCTTAATCAATGTATTCCATAAAACAGACCTTCAACCGTCCACTCATTTATTCATAGGGGTCTTGGAAAAAAAGGATTCCATCTGAAATACCCCTTTCTGCAAACAAGGAGGCTTTCTCGAGGATGATACTTAAGCCCGTCTGAATGGACCTCTGATAGTTCATTAATTCTGATGAATAATGGCCGGTTAGGGCTTGGAGAACTATTTCGTATTATTTTATTTATGTTTTTGATATTTTTTATTTGTTTTGGTAATGTTTTCGAAAATATAAGGATGAATCGTTTTATATAAATCTAAGAATTTATATTTTTGAATGTTTACGCGATTGTTACACATTCAAAATTGTTAAACATTAAAAATAGTTTTATTGCAAAATATTATATGAATTGTGTTACATATAATTATGAATTACTAAATTAGTTGCTAAACCTTAAGAACTGTTCCGTGGATACTCATTGTTTCTTTTTTGTTGTAAATTGCTGAGGCAAAATTCATATCGTGGAATTTTATTTTTTAATTTTCGGGTTTTTTGGAACTCCGGTAACGCCGAGCACGGTCTATAGTATAAATAAGAATTGACAAAACTTTAAAGAGATAGCATTAAATGTTAATAAATGAATAAATTGATGAATATTACTTTGTACATTAAAATGTAGATTATCGCTCGCTCAGTAAAACCTATCGACTGAATCGAGTGACGAGAATCGGCACTAATTATATTATCGTCACTTAAAATTGGGAAATGATGCACCATTGAAATAAAACTATTTTTAAAGGACACTCACGATTCATTTGTTGTTATATTATTGTTTACACTGATCCCGACGTTTCGGTTACTCTTCAGCAGTCATGGTCACAAGGAGGCAATATCAAATGATACAATAATAATTTATATATGTCTTGATTACCATAATTATAATTCTGCATTACAGTACACGTAGAAATAGACACAGTAGAAATTGCAGACAAAATATACCCCCCCCCCCCAAACCCGAAACCAGAGATGGCCCAGGGTCAGTCGGGGTGCGAGGGATGTGCTCTATGGGCAACCTTACACCCCGGCGTCTGTAGATCCGGGACGACGTGCGGTTTTAGTCGGTTCAAGCCCGACATAACCGCCCCCGCTGGCCAGCGGGGGTTATCCGAGGGAATTTCCGCAAGAAAAAAAAGTTGTATTTCTGCCATTCAAGCTAAAATTAAACTTGTATTATAATATGACATGCTCTCCTTCTAATTACATAAGTTAATTACTAGCTTAAACATATTAGTGTTGATATTGTTGGATAATAAAGGCAACAGTCATTGTATTACAATGATAATGAAAATTTTCATTTCTATTGATAAAATCAACAAATGCGTACTTTTCGGACACAAACGAAATATGAGACTCTAGTTTCTATAGTAAAGCATTTATATGATAACGTTATTAGGAGTGACAAAAACTTTCAGGCTTGATGGGAGTTAGACATCGCATTATTTGTTGTTGCATGACTTTGTGATACAATTATTACAAGTTATCCTTTCGAGGGCTTAACCGGGTTGCCCGGCAATGGACACTTGGGCAGGACACCGTGCGGTTTTAGTTGATGCACGAAATAACCGCCCCCGCTAGCCGGCGGGGGGGTATCCGAAGGGATTTCCGCACGTAAAAAAAAGCTATTATGTACGAAAATACGGAGCTGTGACCATTAGATATTCAGTCATTTGTCGATGTCAAAGTCAAAGTCAAAGTCAAAAACCATTTATTCTGCATAGACCATTAATACGGCACTTACAAAACGTCATAAAAAAGAAAATAATCTAATGTTTGGCAAATGGACCACCGGTTCGAAACGCGGCCCTGTCCTGAGAAGACTCCGGCAAGAAACTCACTCCCCTAACTCATGTGGAATTCTTGACTCTAAGAACGACCCCTATGGCGTGGTGGTAGCGCGTAGCTTCAAGATTATTGCTATTAAGACTGAGCATAAATTAGGAACATGCCTGTCTTAAGACAGATAAGGAGTGGATGCTGATCAAGGTACTGTTTTTAATAACTGTTTTTCTACTATCAACGTATTTAACCGTTATATCTTTACTGAAAAATTTGTTAATTTCATCAAATGTTTTCCGACGCAAACCTTGACACTGTTATTGGCATTGACGGGTGCTCGTTCGTTTATCGTTTGCATCGTAAAACAGTTCATTAACTGTTTATAATAGTTATTCAGTCCAGATATTACGATTAACTCATGGATAGTAAAAAAAAAACAGTTATTAAAAACAGTTCGTTGATCAACAAAGTGTTTTTAATAATTGTTTTTCTACTATCAACTTATATCTTTATTGAACAATTTGTTAATTTCATCAACTGTTTTCTGACGCAATCCTTGACCCCGTTGTTGGCATTGACGGGTGCTCGTTCGTTTATCGTTTGCATCGTAAAACAGTTGAAGTATTAACTAGTTTTTCAGTAAATAGATAACGGTTAATACGTGGATACTAAATAAAAAACAGTTATTAAAAACAGTTCGTTGATCAACGCCCACTCTATCTATCTTAAGACAATCGTGTATCTAATTTGTAAAAGCGTCGCTAGCTTAGTGGTTCAGGAGTCGGCCTCACGATCGAGAGGTCTCGGGTTCGAATCCCGGTTATTACACTACCGACGTAAACCCGCTCCTAACACAAGCTATTCAACTTAGCTGGAGAGGTTAGGGAGAAAACTAGTAATTTCGATTACTAGTAGCCTTATAATAAAAGAAATTAAAAAAAAAAAACTGTCTTAAGACTGTCTTAATATCAACCTATATTTACTACCAGATAGATAAAGCCTGTGAGACAGGAACGTGGCAAAAAAAACACAGCCTTTTTTATAATCGCCAATAATTACATTAGTTTGGTTTACAAAATATATGAAGTTGGATACTGCAACTAATTCATTTTTATTCCTTCACGGATGTTTAGTATTTAAATATCAAAAAGTTTGTAGAACGAACTTACAATGTAGTAGAAGCATTCATTTAAATGCAGAATAAAAAGAGCGAAAAGGGCCTTTTGGCCAATAAACGCGATGTGAATATTTTATATCTATAGTACATTAACTCTGTTTGCCATATCTATATCTGAAACACATTACAACTTTCAAGAAAGAAAATCCAAACATTCGTTCCATAACCGAAAGGAAAACTTCAATAAAAACGATTCAACCGTACTAATCGGACAGGCCAGAAACTTTGAATCAGTTTTTTATTACGAGCTATTTCGACCTCCAATGGATCCAAAATAAATAAGATGAACGTAATATTAAGTGGTCGGAGTGACTCCAGCGGATCACGAACTCAATAATTGCTTTGGAGGAAAAGAAAATGATGGGTTGGGTAGCGAAATATCCAATGTAAGTCAGCACGTAATTGAAGGGACGTGGCGAGTATTGTAGAGCCGATATAATTATATTTGGCGGCATTAAAATGAAATTTATTCTTTTAAGCTCAGATGGTACTCAGAGTAAAACGACCGCATTGTTATTTAGTCTCGAAAGTTAAACGTCTTTGAGTTATAATGACCGCAAATTAAGAAGACTGTTGTGAAGAAAATATTGTTCAAAGAGGAATGAATGCTTATAATTTTTGTCGCTCTAGAAAGACTTGTTTGAAAGTTGCACCAGTGAATGAAAAATTGAGAAGCGTGCGACTGTCATGGTATGGACATCAGAAGAGATGAATGCAATGTTATATACCGGGTATATACTCTTATACCCGGTTTAGAGTTGCGTGGGAGTATTCAATAAAAGATTCTCTGCACTTTGAATATTTATTTCTGATCACAATATCACACGGTATATTATAACTGACTAAATAGAACACTACTTGGTACTTAGTATGTGAAGTGAGGTCACACGTGGCCGATCTGATCAAGCCTCACGGTGCCGGCGCCGCCTGCGCGCCACATGTTATGGAATGTGCTGACGTTGCGTCTAGCGCTACACAACCCGCTACTCCCGGCATAGTCGTTTGTTGGTGGCTGAACTCCTCCGTAACCAATCGTGCGATCTTGACCAAATTTACCACGGTGATAGTGTGGACACTAAGGAGTGTTTTGAAGCGAGATGGTTCATGTCCGATGTACCATTGAGGAATAATCACCGAAAAACAGTTTCACGAGCGCACGCCCTTAGCTAAGCGCGCGACCGTTGTAAGATGTCTTATTTTCAAGTAAGAGTCCTGCTCGCTCAGCTCAATTTATTTCGGTCGCACCCTGCACTGAATTCCTAGTTTAAAAGGTTCAAAGTATGAATGTAGAGGGCTTTAGAAGCAGAGGTAGGCCCACGGAAAGGTGGATGGAATGCGTGAAAGAGGATATGGCAGGGAAGGGAGTAACGGAGGAGATGTCATTTGACAGGTATGTATGGAGGAGGGTAACATGTTGCGCCGACCCCAAATAATTGGGACAAGGGCAGGTAGATGCCATTATATAGCGCCATCTAGACTAAAACTAAGCATTGCTTGTAATATTGGTTCTAGAATGCGGTTAAATGAAGTCTATAATAGCATTCGAATTTTCTACTATCACGTCACACCATAGGTCATCATTTTTATAAGTAGCGTAATATTTATAATCCTACTAATATTATAATTGTAAAAGTTTGGATGTCGGGTGTTTGTTGATCAATCACGTTCAAACAAACAGCTGAGCTGATCTGGCTGAAATTTTGTACAGGGATATTATAATCTAAAAGAATTGATAGGCTATTTTTTATCCTTGGAATAGGTAGCCATGAGTTACAGAAATTAGAATTCCAAGCGAGCGGAACCGCAGGTTATATTTGTTAACATACGAACTGAACATCTACATAAGACTCACGCCTTATCCCTTCTCAAACAAAATTTGGGCAAAATTTCATCAGAGTACTTTGGCGAGGTCGTCTTTAATTATAATAAAGTCAAACAAAGCCTGATTGTATTTTTAAGTCTTCAAATCTCCTTAATAGGTACGATCAAGTTCATCATATTACCGAAATTTTGTTATTCTATTAAGTACTTGAAGATTTGGTCAAAAAAGTTTTTAATTCGGATTATAATTCAATGTTTTTGAGCGTTACCTACCTCGAAAATTGGTTGGAATCGAACAATGAGATAAAATAGCTAGAGACACAAATCGCTATATTAAAATTACATAAATACTTATTGTAGAAATACATTTGCTACCTCTTTTTTTTTTTCGTGCGGAAATCCCTTCGGATACCCCCCCTCGCCTCGGTCGCAGTTGGCCGTAGGCGGCAGCGTCTCTCCCACCCTAGGAGAGAGGTGCTGCCGTCTCCGTTGCCCAGGGTGCACCGCGTGGAGGTCCCCAACCAAGCACCCCAATACATTTGCTACCTATTTCTTCCAAAGTCTCATATTTTGATAGAAAATAACGACCTTCTACAGAACACGCGGTGTTCGGATGAGATGCAAACGGATAATGCCGGCACGCTCGTGTCAAGTGCCAAGTAAATGTCAACGATCTGCCAAACTCAAAGTGACGTATTAGAAAATGACAGTCCGAATGAACAGATGTTACCAGATGTTACTCAACCAGAGAGTACTAGTGTTCTGTATTAGGTACGTCAGAATTAATTTCGTTTTCGACACATAATAAAAAACGCAAGTTTATGTAAGTTATAGACATAATAATAGATTTTTATATCAATTCATGTGCACGAATAAAATTTCTGGAAACAAGCCATAATGGTGTAAGATAGTATTTTTTTTTTGTTGGGGGCTCGGAATTCTCCAGGTCGGAAAAGTTTTATCAAGCTAATTTTTCGCCATACCTTTGCGTTTGATTGCAAAGATTTAAACGGCAATTTAATTTTAAAATTAATATAATAATTAAATTAATACGGCAGATTTAAAGTCTGGCCAAGATCTTTTTAATAGAAAAATTACATCAAAATCTGTTTAGTAGTTTTTGCATCAATCGCGAACAAAAAGACAAGCATTCCAAAAGTTTATTTTCAGAGTCGTTATTTTAACATAACCCATATATTTTTTTAAACATCTCCTATCTACAGACACATCATCAACCTATTCTAGTCCACTGCTGGACATAGGTCTTCCCCAATGAGCGCCATAGCGCCCTGTCTTCAGCTTGCCGCATCCATCATCTGCCCGCAGTCTTTCGCAGATCGTCATCTAATTACAATTTTATAATAATAGACACAACTAATTTACAATTTTATAATGCAGAGGTGTAATATGTATGTTATGATGTGTTACGTGCGCGGGGTACAAATTAAATGCCGTTTATACAACAAAGAGGTTTATTCGCTCACCACAAACTAGACAACTAAATAACTAGCACACACAGTACTCTTCAACAGTTCAAGTCGCTCAGCAGTTCACAGTAGTCCACAGTAGTTCCTTAAGTCGCAGGTATTCCTCTCTTGAATCGCTTCGGTAAGATGTGTTCGCTTTCGCTTCCGAAAATTAACTGACTCGTGTCCATAGCCGGGCGCCCTTTTATAGCTCTTAATAAGGAGGGTAGAATGTTCCGGAATCATCTAGAGATAAGGCACGTTATTTATTAAACTAGAGCGTTCGAGAAGAGTAGGTACAGTCTGCCCAAGGTCGAGGTGAATGCCCTTGTTATCAAGATTTGTAGGTAAAGTAGGTATAGGTATTGATTTTGTATTGGCTTTTCCAGATTTCTCTACACGGATCGATAGAGTACTTCGACATTAATAATGCGTTTTAATTTCTAGAAGATTCGATCAGTAGTCTTCGAGATATCAATGATCGTTGTAACAGATGTTGTTTGATCCTAGGCAAGAGGATCCTAGGAAGCCGGCTCATTACCACCAACTCGCCTGCAAGCCGGTACACCTGTTGACGTACGAGGCTCTTTAGGTTTTCGTTGCGGATCCGACGGCAGTCGATCCCTTAAAAGCCATTCAAATTATAGAAAGAAGGACTAGTAAAACGGGCTTTGAACATCAAAGCTTTGAATACAACCGTGATTATTTGTGTCCCGAAATTCCCACGGGAGCGGTAAATATTCAGTCGCTATGTCGATGTAATCGCTACGTCAACAATCTCTTGCCTCCCAAATAATTATAACGTATTTGCTTCCAATAAATGCTTCGGGTCTACTAAACCATTCTCTAATATCCCTTCATATAGAATATTTGTCATTTTATCTTTTGTTAAGGACCTTACTATATCATCAAGTAGACATTTAGATGTGTTTTACAGATAGCCAATAGCGCTATTAAAAGATTAATAGCTACTCAGGTCAGAATTTTAGAGATTTAACTTTTACAATATATATTATACTTAATATTATAAAGCTGAAGAGTTTGTTTGGTTGAACGCGCGTTTGGTCTCGGTGTTTCTATGTATAAAATGTATGTATTTACCAAAAAAACTGTCTAAGTTTGTTTATCCGCATTCTAGAACCCATAATACAAGCTACTTAAGCTATTACTAAGCTTACTTTGGGTCTTGATAGGGCTGTGTAGGATTTCCAAAAATATTTATTTATTTATTTTTGCATAGGTACGTTGAATTGGGGTGTGTGTTGGGTAACCTCCTCGAGTGTCGTTCCGATTCCGATCCCGCTGCAGTCCGGGGAGAACGGAATCGGAGGGCCGGTACACCCTGGGCGGCGGTCAATGGCTTCCCCTTCACCTCTTCATAGGGTTGGCATTGATCGTCGGCCAATACCCAACGTGGCGGGAGCACATCGCTCTCCGTACTCCTCTGCTTTCAGAGGAGACAGGATGAGCGATGCTGTTAGTGGTGAGATGGCCCAGGGTCAGCCGGGGTGCGAGGGATATGCTCTATGGGTAACCTTACACCCCGGCGTCTGAAGACCCGAGACGGCGTGCGGTTTTAGTCGGTGCAAGCCCGACATAACCGCCCCCGCTGGCCGGCGGGGGGTATCCGAAGGGATTTCCGCACGATAAAAAAAAAAAAAAAAAAGTTACGTTGAATTGCGAAACCTGAGATCTATTGTCATTAGGTATACCACAAAAATCAAAGTAGGAACACATACCTACGTATACAGATTTTAACAGAGATAAATCTTATTCAAACATGTTACACGGAACGCTTTTAATCCATATTTCAACGAGATATTTATCTCAAAACATGTATCTAATTTAAAAAGCGATATATCCTTTTGAATTATTTAATAACTTTCATAGATATTTAGTTTATTTTGACAAATATTCGGTTCTGGGAGACATTAGTACTTTGAGGGAGCATTTATCAACTCAAACGTATTAGGGGTTGTGCCAATAGATATTGGAGATTCTATCATAAATCATTAGTCTATGTGCTGTGTATGACAGCATGAAAAACGAGGGAAAATACTTTCTCGAAAACTTTGTGAAAACTGTTTTTTATATTATAATGCGTAAGATTATAAACTGTCGTATAAGCCATCCTCTCTGGTGATTTAATATTTATTCAATAATAAATTACATTATTGTTCAATTTTAAGGTCAATGTCTAATTTGTTAACCCGCCGCTCACCGTACCCGGTGCAAAGGTGTTAAATAGCGATGGCTAACCTTTACACCAGATACGAGCTGGAGCGGGAGTCATCCGTTTTGTACCTCAACCAACGACCCAATTCGCTCACTAAATTTGTAGCTTCGGCACCCCAACTGCCCATCGTCTCGACCGCAACCGAAACAGATAAATATTGCTCCGTTAAGGCCGCATACTTTGCCCGTTTTCTATCTCTTTGGCTAGCTGATACTCATCTATCTACTGACAAGGCTCTGCCACAGGCTTTCATCTTTAGTTTTGAGTAGCCCCTCCAAACTAAAGATGAAAGCCTGTGGCAGAGCCGCAGACTGCAATCGATACCGTAAAAGCCAAGATAAGCCCCATTAGGAGGAGAAACCGAAGTAAAGATTCTGTAAGGATTCTGGTGTCTAGAGTGACAGTGGCAGCGGTTTTTGATGCACCCAGGATACCCGTTGGGTTCGAAGGTTTCATGAGTCTTATGCCATCATAAGGAGTATATAGATAAGAATTGCAGCTATCTAAGACTGGCCCAGGTATAGCTGAATTGGCAGAGTATTCCCTCCAAGAAAGGTAGGTGGGTGCTATCGTGGGTTCAAGCCCCGTCCTGGATATTGACTTTTTCCAAATTAAATTTATAGAAAACTAGCTGTTGCCCGCGGCTTGACCCGCGTGGAATTCTGATCCCGTTCCCGCTACCCATGGGATCCTATTCCACCACCACAACTTGAATAAGATATACAATTCCACCAGACATCATTTTGTTATATCTCAAAGAATTTAGGAGCTTTCAACGAAAACGCTTCGTTTTCGTTGAAAGCTCCCAGACTACTTATTTATTTCCCACCACTCTATCTATTGGTGAAAACAGCATGAAAATCGGTGCTGTAGTTTTTGAGTTTATCGCGAACAGACAGACGCGGCGGAGGACTTTGTTTTATATAATATGTAGTGATAGTCAAGTTAGCATTATTAATTGCTTCAAAATTTCATTCATATCTACGACATACTACACAGCGTTATCGAGATCCAAAATAGCTAACTAGCTTGTAATTCTAGAATGTAGATAAACATACTAAATACATATGCTTTTGTAAATATATACATATTATGCATGGAAAAAAATATTCATGGATACAAATATTAACACTGAGCGGAAATCGAACCCACGACCTCCGACATAGCAATCAACTGCTCAACCACCACGACACATTAGATTCACAATTTTCATTATTTTTTATTTCAATAAATTTTTGAATTGTTCATTTTTTCTTTCATCGGAACATTGTTTTTGTGTATTTACATAATGCATGAAAATCCAATAATGTTGAATGCCACAGTTTTACTGCATTTCATCCATGTCTAATGTATTGGAAATAGTGATGTTTCAGCGCTGGTCGTAAAATATATCAGATCAATTTTACTGCCTGCAAATGTTTGCATAGCTTAGGGAATATTCCCAAAGTGTTTTCGAATGTCCATAATATATATTATAGGTGTATGGGACCCTCTAAGATCTTCGGGGCCCAAGCCAACCTTACTTACAAGCCGGTACGCCTGCTCATTGATCGACGAGTCTCTGGCGCAGACTTGGGGGTCAAATGGCAGTCACTCATGTAAAAGCAAAATAAACCAAATAATGAAGATGTAGTATTTACTGTTCTCAGAAACCGTTACTGGCGGAAATTTCCGATAATATCAATTTGGGGTTGCGAAACCGTTTTGAGTGTTATTGCCTGTGTTTTGATCATTGGTTCTACGACTGCCCTCTGCTGGGGCCTTACTATGATGACTTATAAACAGTTCAGTTTCAGAGCAATTCAATACGAGTTTGTAAACTGAATTGCTATGATCCGTGCTATGACATGCTTAAACTTAAACGCGTTCGCGTTTGGTTCATTTATTGACATTTGGAACTTGAAATTGAATGAGTTAATACGACGTATGGTAAGAGTACTAAACTGAATAATAAATAAATAAATATTCTACGACATTCCACACAGCGCTTTCTAGACCCAAAATAAGCATAGTTTAACTAGCTTGTATTATGGGTTCCAGAATGCGGATAAACATACTTATATACTTTTTTTTTGTAAATACATACATATTACACATAGATAGACCCCGACCAATGAAAATAGACATATTCATGCATATAAATATTTGGCATAGCGGGAATCGAACCCGCGTCCCCTGTCGTAGCAGTCGAATGCACTACCGCTACGCCACAGAGGCCGTCAAACTATTCAGCTTAGGTCTGCAATTGGATTTCTATTAGACGGTCATGGTTAGCCCCCTTGACTTCAGAATCCAGAATCCGCTGTCCTAGTTTGGTGTATTTTTTTACGTGACTGTCGTCTGACCTGACAACACCGGAAGAAATGCCTGCGCCAGAGTCTCGCGCATCGCTCAGCAGGTGAACCGGCTTGCAGGTGTCGAAATACCCGAGTTTGGAGCAGAAGGAGTTGAGAAATTATCTTTGATGTATTGCCAGTCTCAAATATTAATTCTACAACTAATATTAATTTGGACACAAAAAATAGATGAAATAAATAAAGTTAAATCGTTATTTTTATTCGCAATCTAAATGAATATAATATATAACTTATTTTCCTCAACCAAAATACGAAATCACTTTCATCAAGAAACTGAATGAGTCGATTTAATTAAAATAAACATCTGGCATACCGACATTCAGCATCACATATCACTGCGATGACACAGAGCGCGCCTTGACCGGCGCTTGCGCACCGTGCCAACTGGGCGAGGTCGTCTCTCTGTCTGTGTATAAGTATTTACTAATGTGACGTTTTATACTCATTGAACGTTATTTTTCAATAGTAAACTTTTTTTGTTCAATGCCCTATGTCATACGAAGTATTTCGAGATTCTTCCTTAATGGAATTAAACTTATAACATTTAATTCGACGCATTGACAGTTTCGTCTGTTTGTAACCAATTATGTATATTTAATAGCTATTGATGAGGTGTAGTGTGTAGAAGAAGTTTTTTAAGCTATTTTTGAAATAGCTTAAAAAACTAAAAACATAGTTATTGCGATTTACCCGACCCGCGCATCCGCAAAATTCAACCATGGTATTTTACTTCCCCACTCATTCGCATTTTATGCCGTACTTATTCGATATTCATTTTTATTTAAATAATTCCCTATACAACCGACCAAAACCCCTTTCACTCGGCATAAACTTCCTTTAAGTACAGACATTAAAAAATATTGCTTATTTGCGATTAATGTGATAGTCATGTCATCGTCCGACTGCCCTTATCCCAAATTTATTTGGGGTCGGCGCAACATGTTTGCTTTTTCCATTCATCTCTGCTTGCGGTCATCTCAACATTCACTCCCTTCCTAACCATATCCTCTTTCACACAGTCCATCAATCTCCTCTTAGGTCTTCCTCTCCTCATGTAACCGTCCACTTCCATACTTAATGCCTTCCCTACGCATTACATGTTCGAACCAGAACATAAAATGTCTTTGCATTAGTCTGATAGTCATGTAAATTACTTAATTGCTATGTATGTGACTTGTTGAATCAAACTAAATAAGCCCTAATTCAAAAGACCGCAATTGCTGAGCCGGCCTCGACATAATATATGCTTTTTCACGCCCCGTTTGAAACCCGGGATTAAAGGAATAGAAAATACGAGTGTTAATTAAGCATTCCAGTTCTTTTTCTTGCTACAAAAATACTAAAGGAGCCAACTTCGCAAGCGTCGGTACAACAATCTTTGTTTTTATTTTTTTATACTACTAAGGTGGCAGACAAGCACACGGCCCACCTGATGGGAAGCGGTTACCGCGGCCTATGGACGTGTGCAACACCAGTGGCGTCACACTTGCGCTGCCGACCCTGTAAAGGAAAGGGGATGGCAAAGAAGTTTGGGAGGGGATGGGAAAGGAGTTTGGGAGGGGATGGGAAAGGAGTTTGGGTTCCGGCACTCTCACTCACCGAACGGAACGCAACAGTTCAAATACTGTTACTTGGCGTCGATATTCTGTGAGAGGGTGGAGTACATAAAGCATTTCAAGTTTAAATTATTTAGACAATAATGTATCTAACGGTAGCAAAATAATATCTATAGTCACATACAATCGAATGTACACTTACTTCAATAATCAAACTAAAGTTTTATCTCCCATGGATATACTTTCCTCATAGATACACTTTTGTAAAAACCGTTCAAGTAAGAGTCAGCACATTGAGGTTTCCGTATAAAGCTGGATTGAGAACTTAACGTTACTGTAAAGCTTCTAGTTTTGACAGACAGACAAAAATTTCTTCGTGATGGGGGTAACTACATATTAACGGTTTCCGGACTTTTCCCTTTACTTGTGCTATAAGACTTTACTTTCTTCCTAAGACATAATTTTAAAAATATAAAAACCCTCTGCGTCAAAAAATTCTTATAGTTTAAGTAAAAACACTAAATCGAGTAATCATATGCCAAAAATATTTCGTAAGGAAACCTATAAAAGATTTAGACCATCTATTACATAAAAAATACAAAATGACCCTCCCAGACCAGAGTAATCTGGTAAGGTGGGGGAAGGCCACAGAAAAACTATGTTATATTTGTGGTGAGGCAATAGGGACGGCTAGACACATATTAGTAGGATGTAGGGTGCTTCTCGATAGAGGCCAATACTCACGCCGCCACGATAAGGTGCTTATCGTCATACGTGAAGCAATGAATCTGGCAGTAGGTAGCTAGAGCCCAAAAAGGATTGCCTACTAACAGACGTCATATCAACTTTGTGTCTGAAGGTATATCCATAACATCCAGGAACAAACCTTATTCAATCTTAGATACTGCCCCAGATTGGACTCTCCTAATCGACACGTATGAAAAGCACTATAAAATTCCGAGGGATGTTGGGGTTTCGTCATCTAGACCTGACATATTCCTTTATTCTAAGAGGTTAAAACATGTGGTTCTTGTGGAACTTACTGTACCGTGGGACACAAATATACCGAAGGACAAGACAATAAAGAAAAATAAATACTATGATCTCACAAACGAATTAATCAAAAACGGTTACGTGGTTAATTTGTATGCAGTGGAAGTGGGAGCGAGAGGCATACTAGCAAAATCTCTCTATAACCTCCTTAAAGATCTAGGCCTATCGAGAGCTACAATAAGCTCATTACTAGGACGAATGTCTAAAGCGGCACTAGTAGGTTCGTATCAAATTTGGTTAGGCAGGGAGGGGAACTTGGGTAGTGAAGGTGAGTGTTGATGTACATCAACAAAAGGGGCCCCTTCTGAACCTACACTTGGGTCGCAAGTCCCCGCACTGTCCCGAGTTCCCAACTCAGCAACGCGATGGACCCGGCACCCGCACGGAGAATCCATGGATTGCTAAGAATATCGGTCTCTTTGATGATGGCAATGTAGAACTGGTTAAAATAAATATATATTTTTTTGTACATACGTATGTGTAGCAAAAAGTGTATCTTAGAGATCACACTATTACTTAAGTTTCTAAAAAGTTACCTAACGGAAAAAAGCTGTTGTTATAAAATATTATAACATTTTATAAAAATGTATTTACGATAAAAGTGTATCTACAAGAAAAGTGTATCAACGATAAAAGTGTATTTACGATAACAGTGTATCCGTGGGTTAGGTTAGGTTAGAACTGTGACCCCAACAACGGAGCGCGAGCCGAGCGAGCTTAGCGAGCGTGCCACGGCAGCGGCCGGCGAAGCGCCGTAATTGATTTGTATATTACATAAACATAACATTTACCAACTATGAAGGAAATCGGAGAGTGGGTAAAGCATTCCAACTGTCTATCGTCTAAAAAGTAAAGAACAAAATTCCAAACTGTATCTTCTACAAACTTTGTTGTGTATCAGTACAGTTTAAAGTTTAATCAATTGTAAATTTATGGTCTCCTGGTTGCATTCTGTTGCACTGTTCATTCAGTTTGTAGTTAGTGTTTATAAACTACACCTAACTTGTAGTATTAAGAAAAAACGAAGCACTTAAAACATTGGCGCATTGTAAAAGACGTAGCGATGTTATTTATTCTCTATTATGTACAAAGGTGAGCTTAACTCATAGTTGAGTTTCTTCCATAAATACTATTATAAAATTGTAAAATAGTTATGGTTGTCCATTGGAGATATTTTTAAACCCGGGATCTCATACACAGTAGTAGCACTCGCTACCGCTGCAGTACCGAGGCACTCAATTAAAATATAGGCATAGTGTAGTCCACATAGTTTAGTAGATGTTTATATAATACAGCAAAAGCTTCAGCCAAATAGATTGAAAAAACTGTATATGAAGCATAATTAATTTAATGTTGAACGACGGATATGATTTGTTTCCTTGAGGTCGAGTCCCGCCACATCGAGTTCCGCCGTGTCGAGTCGCCGCCATGCACAGAGTAATGAAATCTACCATACACCTGTTGCACAAATATCTGCTTTACCCGCGGTGCCCGCCAATGGACATTTGGGGAGGACACCGTGGAGTTTTAGTCGGTCCGATTCCGACACGCCCACCCCATCGTCGGCACCGATGGGGTGAAGCCCGTGGGGGTTTCCACACGTATAAAAACAAAAAAAAAAAGGGTCCAGCTGCGGCCGAGATCTCTTCGTGGCAGAAGCCTAGAAGGTTCCATGTCCGATGGAATCCGGCCCTGCATTTCTGTGGTCGTTTCAGTTCCGTTTTTGGGAAATATACTCCTATAAATAAATAAATTAATTAATTAATATATTACGTACCACCACGTCTGCTTCGAAAACTCAAACGTTTTTTTTTCGGCCTCATCGAATTGATCAAAAAGTCTCTTATTCCCGCTATGTATACGTAACCATTTTTATTTGTACAGTCGTAAAAAAACACTCAGGGTTGGTTATTCAATAACAATATTTTCGTGTTTTAAAAGTATTGGTTCGAAGTTTTCCACGAACTTTGTCATGTCAATGCCGATTCCACGTAAGTGTCATCGGCATGTTCACTTTCCGTCCCTCACGGTAAATAAACTCTGATTCATACACACACAAACATACATGTAGATACTCACGCCTGTTTCCCTTCGTTGTAGGTAGAAACAACAGCTAGACATCTGCTTCAGTCCTTACACACTTCAAAAGAAAATAAAAAATCAAAGCTTAAAAAATACGGTAAAAACGTTTTCAACTTTTAACTCGTACCACACTACAAAAATAACGGCCCAGGGGATAGCTTTGTTTTTCACCCGACTTGATACTATGGGTGCGAAGATTTTAATTGAACTAAAGTACATTACAATAAAAAGAGTACACTTGTTAATTTACGGTCTAATAAACACTTATATATTTCTACTGGGCTGTGTTCGTGACTTCGCGTGGACTTAACTCTGGTCTTTAAATGATTTTACGAGGTATTTTATACCTTTTCTAAAATAAATGTATCCGGAGTTACGCCTTATAATATTAGTTATCTACGGTAAAAGGTCGATAAAAATCTGCCCAGCTAATTTCTGAACAAACAGACAGAAGGACAGACAGACAAACAATATTCAAAAAATAATCTTGTTTTGTTATCAGTATTGTCCATACATTCAAAATACATTAATTAAAAAACTGTTTTTTTAACATTCAAAACAGATACTCCAATTTTATTTATTTGATGAATAGATAATCACAGGACAAAACAAATTGAGCAAGATGGTTAAACACGTTTAACGTTGGCAATATGCCGATTTTAGAGAAGTGATCTACCGAAAATCTGGCGTTACACACCAAAACAACCTCTAAACTCGAGAATTTCCGTCGTGCCTTGAACCGATAAATGGGCTTGAATAAATGAGTGTATGTAATCCGGTTCAACGTTCCCAATTTCGGTTAAAGAACCAATATTTTCAAACCATGGGTTGATAGGGATATTGGATGGGATAATTTTGAAAGATAAGGGTGTAAGGCTCAACAAGATTTTCAGGGGCCAAGATAACCTCATCTGTGAGTGGTACACCTGCTCTTTGATGGGGTTGGGAGGTCACCATGGTTCCCAAACTCAAGGGTGACTTGTGGTCACTCAAGTTCTCATCTCGCCCTGGCCCTGGGTCAGCCAGGGTGCGAGGGAAATGTCTTATACCTTACACCCCGGCGTCTGAAGACCTGAGACGTTTGCGGTTTTGGTCTGTTCGAATCCGACATAACCACCCCCGAAGGCCAGTGGGGGGATACCCGAAGGGATATCCGCACGGAAAAAAGGTGAGCCGACCCCGGGCTCTATAGTGCAATAAAATTGATATTATTTACCTATTTACGAGTATGTGTGAAAAATAGCAAGTCAATGTGTTTTTCTCAGAAACTTGTCTGATCAGTAGTGAAATTTCCGAGAGAGTGACTGTATTATTAAAATTTAATTGATCACCTTTCACACAGCATCTTTCACTTCTCTTAGGACGTATCAGATGATAGGACTAGTACAAGCGATTTCAATTTTCCTTTCAAACTTCCTCTCAACAATTCCTGATCTTACTTTTTATCATAAAAAATTGAATTTAAAATACCCCCGACAAAGCTAAAAACACTCCTGTTGATGAATTGAGGTTTCAAACAAAAAAAAAATCGGTTCATCTGTACGGGAGCTACGATGCCATAGACACACACAAAGACATATCAAACTTATAACGCCCGTCGTTTTTGCGTCAGAGTTAAAAAATAAACCATAATAAGACACAGCTGGTCTCTGCAATGCGCAGAATACACAATTTTGCTTCATATACGATAAAAATATCAACTGCCTTTAGTCTCTTTTTTAGGGTTCCGTTGCCAAATGCCAAAAAACGGAACCCTTATAGATTCGTCATGTCTGTCTGTCTGTCCGTCCGTATGTCACAGCCACTTTTTTCCGAAACTATAAGAACGATGCTATTGAAACTTGGTAAGTAGATGTATTCTGTGAACCGCATTAAGATTTTCACACAAAAATAGAAAAAAAAAACAGTAAATTTTTTTAGAACTGAAACTCAAATTTTTTTTTTCATCTAACCCATACGCGTGTGTGTAAGATTGCATAAGTCTTCAAAAATGATATTGTGGTTTCTAATATCATTTTTTTGGAAACTTAATAGTTTGGGCGAGAGACACTTCCAAAGTGGTAAAATGTGTCCCCACCTGTAACTTTTTTTTTTATATCACTAAGGTTGCAGACATGCACGTGGCCCACCTGATGGGAAGCGGTTACCGCGGCCTATGGACGTGTGCAACACCAGTGGGGTCACACTCGCGCTGCCGACCCTGTAAAGGAAAGGGGATGGGAAAGGAGTTTGGGAGGGGATGGGAAAGGAGTTTGGGAGGGGTTGGGAAAGGAGTTTGGGCTCCGGCACTCTCACTCACCAAACGGAACGCAACAGTTCAAATACTGTTACTTGGCGTCGATATTCTGTGAGAGGGTGGTGCTTCCCCGGTCGAGTCGGCCCATTCATGCAACGGCCAAAATGACTGTTGCTTGACTCTACCACCTACAACTTACTAACTTAACGTAACTTCTATAATAAGAGAATGATAAAACTAAAAAAAATATATGATGTACATCCATGTAAACTTTCACCGAAAATTTTTTTGACCGAGATCTAGTGAGAAGTGTTTTTTTAATACGTCGTAAATCGTAAACCGCAATTTACCTTTCATTCAATCAACTCAAATATTATGAAAATTTTACTTGCTGCTACGGAACCCTTCATGGGCGAGTCCGACTCGCACTTGGCCGGTTTTATTTTATGGATAGCAGCGAATATGAAAAGTGCATAATGAATTTGTTAACAAGCTTAAGCCACTTGACGAAGCGGTTTGGCACCTCTGTTCTTTACCGCACAGTAAAGAAATCCTTTAAGTGGGGCGTGAAAAAGCATCTGATGAAGCCGTCAAGCTGAGGACCACCATTGTAATATTATTAATGTCTGTAATGGTGATTCCTGAGACTTTACTTTAAATTTACCATCTAAAGAGGTGTATTCATATTGACATGACCATTAGTAGAAAAAAAAACTATGAATTCTTAACTAACACACGTGTTTCCTTCTTTTTTTGCAATCCCGGGTCCTTTAAGTAGGGCGTGAATAGCACCTTTTGAGGTCGTAAATCTGAAGGCTACCATTTTAGCATTATTTGAATCTATAATGATGACACTCATTCCTAAAACTTCACCTTTAGATTAGATCGGAAAAAGAGAACATCTAGGACTGGACTTGAACCCACGACCAGTCCCTTACAGGAGGAATGCTCTGACCAACTGAGCCATCTAGATACGTCTGCACCTTTAGCTTACCATTAGGTGTGCTGCAGTTATCAAAATCATGCATAGAAATGTACAAAATATAAGAAAGAAGATCTATTTTGGAAAGATTTGAGAGGAGAGGAAAAACTATTGATACGATACAATTTGTTTGTAAAAAATATCATAGAAGCGATGATTGAAGCAGAGAGAGGAAAAGGCCAAGAAAAAAGTTTGATGAAACAGATCAAGGAAATTATATAAATCGTGTCATATCAGGAGGTGAAAGAAGCCAGAGGAAAGAGTAGTGTAGTGATTACACCACCTTCAAGAGCATTGCTCTTAAGTTTACATAGACAGCTACAAAAATATTAGACCCCCTGATAATCCCCCGCCGGCCATTCGGGTGTGGTTATGTCGGATTCGAACCGACTAAAACCGCACGCCATCTCGGGTCTTCAGACGGTGTAAGGTGGCCCCATTTCCATATCAACCCGGCTGACCCAGGGCCATCTCCGGTTTCGAGGTTTTTGGGTTTGGAAACCACACTGTCCCCGTAAACCCCCAATTCCTAACGTAGCTTCCGAAATCTCAATTGTGAAACGTTAGTTTTACCATTTCTTCTTAATAAACTCCAAAGCTACTTGTTGTATATATTATTTACGCTAATAGGATACCATCTGGTCTAGGAATTACCTACAAATTTTACAAATGACAAAGGAAAAAAATATGTTATTTCTGTCTTTTGCCACCCTGGAACCTTGTAATCAAATGCTAAAGGAAAAAAAGAGTCTCATTTGAACTGTAATCAGGACTAAATTGAATTTTTTACACTTCCTCTATGGTCTCTCATATTTTTCCTTGATTAGTACCTCGTACCAAAATTGGCAAAACAGGACACTTAAATATTCATTTTGACCCCGACGCAATAGATGGATATTATAAGGCAAAATTAAGTACAGTCAACGACGAAAGTTGCTTAACAAATTCTAATTTAATGATCACCGTATGAACAGGGAGATAACAGCAATTACCTCGACTGTTCAGGAAAGTGTGATTAACCTAATATTCTATCCTAGTCTATCCTACCGAAGGAGTACTTCCGGTACTCCTAAGGCAAAAGTATCCTAACTAATCCTAAGCCCGTCACCCTATACTACTGTAATCCTAACGTAATCCTAACTGCTACATTTTACCACTTTGGAAGTGTCTCTCACGCAAACTATTCAGTTTAGAAAAAAATAAGAAACTTCAATATCATTTTTGAAGACCTATCCATAGATACCACACACGTTTGGGTTTGATGAAAAAAAATTTTTTGACTTTCAGTTCTAAGTATAATTTAATGTATTTTCCTATTTTTGTGTGAAAATCTTAATGCGGTTCATAGAATACGTCTACTTACCAAGTTTCAACAGCATAGTTCCTATAGTTTCGGAAAAAAAGTGGCTGTGACATACGGACGGACAGACAGAGAGACATGACGAATTTATAAGGGTTCCGTTTTTTGCCATTTGGCAACGGAACCCTAAAAAATGATATTAAAAACCTCTATATCATTTTTGAAGACCTATCCATAGATACCACACACGTATGGGTTAGAAGAAAAAATATTTTTTGAGTTTCAGTTCTAAGTATGGGGACCCCCAAAATTTATTGTATTTTTTTCTAATTTTGTGTGAAAATCCTAATGCGCACAATACATCTACTTGCCAAGTCTCAACGGCATAGTTCTTATAGTTTCGAAAAAAAGTGGCTGTGACACCGTATGTCACAGCCACTTTTTTCGGACAGACAGACAGACATGACGAATCTATAAGGGTTCCGTTTTTTGTCATTTGGCAACGGAACCCTAAAAAGGAAAAGAAAACTTACGTCTATAAAAAGTACAAAGATATAAAAGCTTGCAGAGCAATTAGAACACAAAAAACAACTTTCGGGATACGAGCTTTTGAAATCAGCACCACCATTTTTTTAACGTGTGGAAACCCCCACGGGCTTCACCCCATCGGTGCCAACGATGGGATGGGGGTGTCGGTATCGAACCGACTAAACCACACAGTGTCTTCCCCAAGTGTCCATTGCCGGACACCCCGGGTAAGCCCTAGAAAAGATAACCTCAGGGTTACCGGCGGACTTTGGCCGCCATCGCGGCCTCTCCTATGGGGTCGGGCTTTATCCCGCGACGGTAAGTTGGCAGGCGTGTGTAGGACACACACAACACGTGGAGGCGTGCCTTGGCCTGCTACTATAGGGACAGTGAGTCGGCCAACTGCCGTCCTCAGGCCCCGATCATGGAGGTCGGTAGTCCCATCAGCACCACCATTTTTTTTTACTTGCGGAGATCCCTTCGGATACCCCCCCGCCGGCCAGCGGGGGCCGTTATGTCGTGCATGAACCGACTAAAACCGCACGGTGCCCTGCCCAAGTGTCCATTGCCAGGCACCCCGTGTAAGCCCTCGAAAGGATAACCCCAGGGCTACAGGTGGACCTTGACAGCCAGCGCGGCCTTGCCTGGTGGGGTCGGGTTTTATCCAGCGTCGGTGAGTAGGCAGGCGTGTGTAGGGCACACACGACACACCTCCACCACAGCCTGCTTCTGTAACGACGCAGGCCCCGATCATGGAGGTCGGTAGTCCCGGGCGTAGACGAGACTGCGGAACTCGGGAGGCAGGGTTCTCTCCCGCTCCCTCTCCGCCGTCTCTTTCGCGCGCCTTACCTGCTCGCAGAAAGAGGCGGCGGCGTGCCACTTGCTACCGTCGGAGACCACGGCCCTCACCATGGTCTCCAACGAGAGAACGTCCACGCTCAGGATCAGCACCACCATAGCATAAAATTATGATTTTCATTTTAGTACAACTGTTTTTGTTGTTTTTAAAAAAAGTTTCTTATTAATTTTTGATTAGGTTGCTTACAACCTAATTTCAACGGTAGATTCTAACCTCCTTAGGTGTTATAAATGTTAAGATGTTCAGTTACGTGACTTCCCAGTATCTGATAAGTCTCATTTTGTTAGAACTAACAAATTAAAGCCTGGATATTTAATTATTCGAACCTAACGAAATTCTTGACCCAAACCGATTCTAGTTCACCGAACTAGACCGAAGTTTAACATTGTGAAAGTTGTACGTGGACTAGTGTTTGAATTGCTTTACTTTATTTGTATAATCCATTTGGGCTGGTAATTTTCTAGACTAATCTGGATCTTAGTGGAAATATTCGCCTGCAGTTGAACCATAAGGAGGGGTATGAATTGGGCATGTAGTACGTACTCGTATGTATGTTCGCTCCTATGTTCGCTGCTAATTACGGCTGAAGAAACTTGGATAAATGATATTACTTATTTCATTTCATTGCGTGAGTGTAAATGGGGGATGAGACCTCAGCGGGTTTTTTGACTTCAAAATATATGATTTCGAATAGGGTTGCAGTCGGGATTTGAAGTTTTTGTAATTAAAAAGATATATTGGCACTCTTACAAGAATATCGCTCTACGAGTATTATAAAGCTCTGACTGTTTCGACAAAAAAACGCTACCAATAAATGGTCCACCATTATCACTTGTATTTAAAACTTCTGGAGGAGAGGAAAAGGAGATTTGCTCGGAAATGAAGGATAAAAATTATAAAAACGTATAATGACCAGCAAACATCTAAACAATGTACTCTAGCAATGCAGAAGGCATTTTTTAGGTCTCATTTTGGTTTTGCGAGGTCCGACAGACCGTTAGCGTGAATTATAGGTAAAATTGAAATGTGTTTTATATAACATGGTATACTAGTAACCTGCCCACGCTTCGCTTAATCTTTTTAACTCAAGCCATCGTAATTTTAAATATAGCCTATTTTCATCAGGAATAATATACCATTCAAATGGTGAAAGAATTTTTTCAATGAGTGCTGTGGTTCGGAAGATTACCCCCAAAATGTAAACAAACTCAGAAAGTTTGGCCTCTCTCTTTATAATATTAATTGAGCTGAGCGAGCCGATTTTTTTTTTTTACGTGCGGAAATCCCTTCGGGTCCTTCGCCGGCCAGCGGGGGTGGTTATGTCGTGCATCGACATTAACATCGGACATGAACCATCTCGCTTCCACACTATCACCGTGGTAAAGTTGGTCAAGATGGCGCGAGTGGTTACGGAGGAGTTCAGCCACCATCAAACGGGTATGCCACGTATAAGAGCTTCGCTCGCTCAGCTCAATAATGCCAGTTTCCTGTTCAGTCATTTTCATTGCTGACTGTTCAAAAAAGTTTGCAAAAGTTTTCATGAAAAACCTAGTAGGTACTACAGGCCGGGGCGACGGGGCAACGTGGCAACAAGCACCCCCCTTTCCGGGGCAAGATGGGGACACTGTGGTTACCAAACCTGAGAGGGGCATCTCGAAACCGAAGATGGCCCAGGGTCAGCCGGGATGCGCGAGAAATGCCTTACAACCCGGCGTCTAAAGACCTGAGACGGTGTGCAGTTTTAGTCGGTTCGAATCCGACATTACCACCCCGCTGGTCGGGGGTGGGGGTACCCGGGGGGATTTCCGCACGAAAAAAAACTTATAACTCACTGATACCCGCCATCCAGCATCCTTTTACCAAGATTAGATTTCGTCTATCTTAAGTTTCGCTAACAACAACGTCAACTACGAATTCAATCTTTATAATCTTAGTTTAGATATCCTGAACTCTTGTTTAACTTCAGATCTCAACATAAAGAAATCGATCTTGTAATTGGATATCAAACTTTATTAGTTTCCCTTTTGCTCTTTTGTTAGTGTAGGTAGAAGTTAGAGGTCTAAAGGACGAGGTATTATGCTAGATATACCAACATACATACCAACACATCACAGCACACATACACTGACATACGGACATACAAACTGAACATAAATATTATATAATTTTTTTATATTTTTTTTTATATTTAGGACACGTCAATTTGACTTCACCTCGCCTGATGGTAAGCTGAAGGTAAAGTCTCAGGAAAGAGTGTCACCATTACATACACGTACCATGTTAACAATGGTGGCACTCAGCTTGACGGCCTCATCAGAAGAGAATTGTCGTCACAGCACCGCGTGACACTCACCGGTCCCACTAGTGCTGCGACCACAATCCCCCTGCCCGGCTATGCACTTGCTGACCCCTGAACGCAATCAAACCGAAATTGGATTACTATGGAGGGTTTTTCGCAATCGTGCACGGTGGTACCCACCCGGCCGAATTTTGTGACAAATTTGTGTCATCAAATTTCTACCACTAGGACACACTGTTCACTTATTCTCTTGTTTTCAAACTCTTCTCTCGCAGGTCTGCTGGAAGAGATTTCTTTAAGATATAAACAGAGACTCGGTACTTTTTCCATTTTGTTTTTTTTATGTTTGATTGTGTGTGTACATAAAAAAACTATGTCTGCAATACATTCTTCTGTTGCAAAAATTGAGCGAAGCTCCCAGACTGATAACCATCATCAGTGTAATTTGACCTTTTTTTTTTTTTTATCGTGCGGAAATCCCTTTGGATCCCCCCGCGTGCCAGCGGGGCTGACTGTCAATATTGTCAAATTAGATTTTGAAATTTTTTGTTTGGTGATTATTCCTCCGTGGTACGTTGGATTTTAAAATTTCTTTTTTTGATCGACTCCACTTTAAAAGTTACGCATTTTAGCGCCAAAACTGTCTGTCTAACTTCGACCATCATTGCGGAATCAGTGTTTCAAAAATTTGTTCGGCGATTATTCCTCCGTGGTACACATGAATTTTTAAATACATAGCCTATGTCCTTCCCATCAGTAACATCTTTGCTTGTGTGAAATTTCATTAGAATTGGTTCAGCCGTTTGGGAGGAGAAGATGGTCTAACGAAATACATGAGTCGTCTAAATGACAGCAAAGCTCTGACGAGTTTCGCTCAATATAAGACATTCTGTCTATACCGCCTCCGCCGGTCCCTGGTAGGAGGAGTAAACCCTACAAGAGCTGCCTTGGCGTTGTAAAAAATGACAAGCGTGCAGATAGAAACCACCAAGAATACTCAAAACCATGGGAAGTTAAGACGGAAGTTTTGATGGCCTCTGTGGCGTAGTGGTAGTGCATTCGACTGATAGGAAAGGGGCGCCCCCTTTCGTATCAGTCGAATGCAGAGGCCGGCAAACTATTCAGTTTAGGTCTACAATTGGATTGCTATTAGACGGTCATGGTTAGCCCCCTTGACTTCGGAATCCAGGATCCGCTGTCCTACTCTTCCTTATAGCATGTCGGATTCGATTCCAGCTCAGTGGAAATATTTGCATGCATGAATATGTCTATTTGCATTGCTCTGGGTGTTTTTACGTACAATGTCTGTATTTACAAAAAAAAGTATTAAAGTACCACATTCTGAAACTCATAACACAAGATATTTATTATTATTATTTACTATTTATTTAAAAAGTAAAAGCTGGGAACGGGCCCCAGACTCCGTGATGAGAGCCTCGAATGTGACAGGGACTAACGAGACGATGATGATGATTCTAGGATATTCTACACAACGCTATCTAAACCCAAAGTACAGTCAACGACAAAAGTGGATTAACACTAAAAAAAACATTAATAATAAATATATAAGTATTTTTATAACGACCCCACAAAGTTAATATATTTCATGCTTTATTCATTATTTATGAAAGAGCTAAAGTGATCAATAAATTAGAATTTGTTAAGCCACTTTTGTCGTTGACTGGACTGTGCCAAAGCATAGCCTAATTAGCGTGTAAAATGGGTTCTAGAATCCAGATAAATATAATTAGATACATTGTAAATACCTTTTCTTTTTTTTTTCGTGCGGAAATAACTTCGGATACCCCCCCGCCGGCTAGCAGGGGCGGTATGTCGGGCTTAAACCGACTAAAACCGCACGCCGTCTCGGGTCTTAAGACGCCGGGGTGTAAGGTTACCCATAGAGCCCCTCGCACCCCGACTGACCCCAGGCCATCTCCGGTTTCGAGATGGCCCCCTTACTTACTCTCCACTGTGCCATCTGCTAATCAGAGGGACACGTGGAAAGCTTCCGAATAGCCCTCAACAGGGCGGTCCTCGCCTCGGTCGGAGTTGGCCGTAGGCGGCAGCGTCTCTCCCGCCCTAGGAGAGAGGCGCTGCTGTCTCCGTCGCCCAGGGTGCACCGCGTCGAGGTCCCCAACCAAGCATCCCACATTGTAAATACCTATAGAATATTATACTTCATCAAACATCCGACATCGAACATCGAACATCAGACCAATAGACATATTCATGCGTACAAATATTTGCACTGAGTAGTGATTGAAACCGCGACGTCCGGCATAGCAGTCGAAGGCTCTACCGCTAAGCCACAGAGTCGTCAAATGTTCTTGTTATAGGTTTTGAATAAAAATCATCATTGGTGCTTAAGTACTACTCAACTGGTTTCTTCGCGGAATGCTATTGAATTGAGAAGTACTTACAATCCTATTGTTGACATAGGGAGCACATTATGGAGCTACACAATGTGGAATACTATTAGGGGTATCCCTTGTCAGCTTTGATATATGCGAAGTACCTACTTACAGGATTTATGTGGAAATCTTGAAGAGAAATTAATTTATTTCCCTTTCGGAAAGTATGTATTTTGAATGGTCTTTGTTTTTTTGAGTCCGGGGCAGTGGACCCGCCAGAAGAAGGGTTATGTTTTTCGAGAGTATGTATGTATAATTGTTTGGTACGCTCTGCAGCCTGAACAGCTCGATGGATTTTAGCTTGAGAGGTATCGTTAGATTTGTATTTACTGTGAGGGTACTACTAGGGGGATTTCTTGCGCATAATGTGTGTTGTTAAAAAATATTTTCACCCAAACTTATCGAGTAGGGTATCGAAATGAATAGCTTTAAAGGGTAATTTCGAAAATATATATACCATTACTAAAAAGTAGGTATATAATAAAATTAGTAAGTAGTTACGTGACGTGTAGAAATTGACAGGCATTGATAATTTTACTATGTATATATATATGAAGTTGTTTGATATTAATTGATAGCAGGCGCGACCCATTTGCAAATCATAAACCAAAAGAAAATTAATGAGTCCTGCCTTTTTTTTTTTTTTTTATCGTGCGGAAATCCCTTCGAATACCCCCCCGCGTGCCAGCGGGGGCGGTTATGTCGGGCTTGAACCGACTAAAACCGCACGCCGTCTCGGGTCTTCAGACGCCGGGGTGTAAGGTTACCCATAGAGCATATCCCTCGCACCCCGGCTGACCCTGGGCCATCTCACCACTAACAGCATCGCTCATCCTGTCTCCTCTGAAAGCAGAGGAGTACGGAGAGCGATGTGTTCCCGCCACGTTGGGTATTGGCCGACGATCAATGCCAACCCTATGAAGGGGTGAAGGGGAAGCCAATGACCGCCGCCCAGGGTGTACCGGCCGCTCCGATTCCGTTCCCCCCGGACTGCAGCGGGATCGGAATCGGAGTGACACTCGAGGAGGTTACCCAACACACACCCCTCGATCTCCCATACTTTTTTTTTTTTTTTTATCGTGCGGAAATCCCTGATACCCCCCCGCCGGCCAGCGGGGGTGGTTATGTCGGGCTTGCACCGACTAAAACCGCACGCCGTTTCGGGTCTTCAGACGCCGGGGTGTAAGGTTACCCATAGAGCATATCCCTCGCACCCCGGCTGACCCTGGGCCATCTCACCACTAACAGCATCGCTCATCCTGTCTCCTCTGAAAGCAGAGGAGTACGGAGAGCGATGTGTTCCCGCCACGTTGGGTATTGGCCGACGATCAATGCCAACCCTATGAAGGGGTGAAGGGGAAGCCAATGACCGCCGCCCAGGGTGAACCGGCCGCTCCGATTCCGTTCCCCCCGGACTGCAGCGGGATCGGAATCGGAGTGACACTCGAGGAGGTTACCCAACACACACCCCTCGATCTCCCATACTTTTTTTTTTTTTTATCGTGCGGAAATCCCTTCGGATACCCCCCCGCCGGCCAGCGGGGGCGGTTATGTCGGGCTTGCACCGACTAAAACCGCACGCCGTTTCGGGTCTTCAGACGCCGGGGTGTAAGGTTACCCATAGAGCATTATCCCTCGCACCCCGGCTGACCCTGGGCCATCTCACCACTAACAGCATCGCTCATCCTGTCTCCTCTGAAAGCAGAGGAGTACGGAGAGCGATGTGTTCCCGCCACGTTGGGTATTGGCCGACGATCAATGCCAACCCTATGAAGGGGTGAAGGGGAAGCCAATGACCGCCGCCACGGGTGTACCGGCCGCTCCGATTCCGTTCCCCCCGGACTGCAGCGGGATCGGAATCGGAGCGACACTCGAGGAGGTTACCCAACACACACCCCTCGATCCCCCATACCTATGTCAAAAAGGTCTTCTCATTAAAAAAAACAATTGTTGAGAATATTGAAAATTTGGTATCGAGAACATCTTTTTTGACATTAGGGAGATCGACATGCGATAAATTGCGACTGAATTTTGAACATCTTCGTGTTACGAGCATTGGCCCTTCGATCCCGTTCCCACAACCCATGGGAACCTATTCAAGGAATAATAAGCTCGTGTGTTATTCTAGACTATAAGCTATACCTGTACCAAATTTCAACCAAATCCGTTCAGCCGTTTAAGCGTGCTTGACTAACAAACATCTTCACAATCTTTCACATTTACAATATTAAGTAGGATCAATGTGTATGTGTAAACGGCAATAGCCCAGTGGCGTACGTAACGGACTGCTGAGACGCAGTCTCGAGTATGATCCCCAGTCGCCCCGGACACACACCTATGACTTTTCGTAGTTATGTGTGCATTAATAAATGTTAATTATCGCTCGCTTAATAATATGTGCCAGGTAGATGGCAATAGGCTCGCCCCCTATTACATTGGGACCTTAACATAACTGGCGAATCGTGGGTGTGTAATACACCTCTGTCTTCCCCATTCGGGGATATAGGCGTAATCCTTACTATATATTATTATAAATGTGAAAGTAACTCTGTCTGTCAGTCTGTCTGTTACTCTTTCACGCCTAAACCACTGAACCGATTTTGCTGAAATTTGGTACAGGGGTAGATTAGACCTTGGGAAAGGACATAGGCTATGATTTGTCACGATAACCGACATCTACGCGGGTGGAGCTAGTCATGTTATATGTTGTTAAATGTGTATTGTAGGTATATACCTCTGCCTACCCCTTATGCATTATTCAAGTGTGAGTATATACAATAAAGTTATGCATTCATTAGTCGTATTCAGTCTATCGTAAATAATATTATCAGAGGGCTAATGAGATAGAATAATATCTTCGATACGTCAATATCAAATAGGTATACTGCAAAAATACTGGCCAACACAGACCAATTACGATAGAACCCTAATGTTTTATTCGTGTCGTGTATATTGAACCGGCTATATAAAATGTATCTCAAGTATTCGGCTCTTTGCAAAGTGTTCGGTACAAAAAGTAGGTTAGGGTGAGTTCTGACGGTGTCACCTGTGGCGATCAGTACACTGTGATGAAGGAAATAATCTTATCTTATCCTGCTAATAGTATAAATGTTAAAGTTTGCGAAGATGTTTGCATATTTGTTACTCAACCGCTTAAAAGGCTGAACGGATCTAGCTGAAATTTGGTACAGGGGCAGATTATAGTCCGGAATAACACATAAGCTATTATATCCCTTGAATAGGTTCTAATGTATAGTGGGAACGGAATCAGAAAAAAAGTAAATAATCGTCTAAATTAATTTTTTTTGGGGTATTCATTACTTCTTCATTCAAATATATATAATAAGCGGCGATAGCCCAGTGGCGTACGTAACGGACTGCTGAGACGAGGTCTGGAATTCGATCCCCAGTCACCCCGGGCACACACCTCTGACTTTTCGTAGTTATGTGTGCATTAATAAAAGTTTAATTATCGCTCGCTTAATAATGTGCCCGGTAGGTGGCAATAGGCTCGCCCCCTATTACATTGGGACCTTAACATAACTGACGAATCGTGGGTGTGTAATACATCTCTGCCTACCCTAAGTTATGTATGTATGTATGTAAATATATATAAAATATCGCATATAAAGCTTGCACTTTGGAGCCCTGGATTCGCTCTCCTTTAACTCTATTATTTGTTTACTTTGGTTTCTACGGGAGCGATTGTCGCTTGTCCCCACCCCGAAAAGAAAGCCTGTGCCAGAGCCTCGTCCGTCTATTATCAGGTGTAGGTACCGTATTGCATGAGAGCTTGACTTGGGGGGGGGGGGCTCATACCCTGTTAGGGCCCCATACATCCTTGTAGGGCTCCATATGCCCTGGTAGAGCCGCACACAACCTAAGTTAAATTGACCTTAGAAGTATATTAAAAATATTAATATAATAATAAATAAATAAATATTCTACGACATTCTACACAGCGCTTTCTAGATCCAAAGTAAGCATAGTTTAACTAGCTCGTGTTATGGGTTCCAGAATGCGGATAAACATACTTATATACTTTTTTTTTGTAAATACATACATAATACCTACTAACTTAAGCTGCTTCGTGTGAATTAACCGTTATTGTATATAATTCTATATTTTTGTTATGATAATGACTATGGCGTTTGGCGAGCAAGTTTGTTGCTGTAATAACATTATGTATCAACTAGCCAATGTCCGCGGCTCCGCCCGCGCAGAGGCCGGTTGTCGTTTTTTGGTAAATCTCCCGTTTTGCTTAAACCAACTGCGATCAAACATACGGCAGATTTTAAGTCTGACTAAGACCTTTCTAATAAAACACCGCATCAAAATCCGTTCAGTAGTTTTTGCGTCCACCACAAACAACAGATAAACAGACAGACAAAAATTCCAAATAAATATTTTTGTATTCAGAATGGTTCATTGAACATAACCCAAGGATTTTTGTGACATCTCTAATGTACAGACACAACTAATTTACAATTTTATACTAGTACTAGCTCATGCCCGCAGCTTCTCTCGCGCTGAGGTCAAGTATGGTTTTTCGGTTATATCTCCGGTTCTACTAATCCAATTGCAATCAAACCCACGGCAGATTTTAAGCCTGACCAAGACCATTCCTAATAAAAAACCGCATTAAAATTCATTCAGTAGTTTGCGTCCATCGCGAACAAACAGGCAAGAATCGCAAAAAAAAATTGCATTCGGATTCGCTCACTTAACATAACTCAAGCTTTTTTTAATATTTCCCATTTTTAGCCGCGGTAGCCTAGTGGTATGGGAAAGTAGCCGCTGTAGCCTAGGGGTATGGGTAATGGACTGTTGAGACGAGGTCTCGGGTTCGATCCCAGGTTTTACCATGGCACACACCAATGACTTTTCGATGCTTTTCGAAGTTATGTGTGTATTTATCGCAGGTTTATAATTGCCCGTTCAATGGCAATAGGCTCGCCACCTATTACATTGGGACCTAAACATAAACTGGTGAAATGTGGGTGCCAGCACCTCTGCCTACCCCTTCGGGGATATCGGCGTGAGTTTATAAAAAAAAAATTTTTGCTATTTATTTTCGGCAGCATATTTATTATTGATACTATTTTGTATTATAAAAAATTTAAATTAGTTGTGTTACATACACACAAACACACAAATAGCAAACGTTAAGTGTTTCGCGTGGTGAACATCGGATCAAGAGTGGTGACGGCTATTTTAAAGTTGGTAAATACTATTTTTTGACTTTTAAACACCTCTGTGGTGAAGCAGTAGAGCTCAACTCTTGAAGTCTGAAGTTGCAGGTACGATTCCCGCTCAGTGCAAATATTAAATTGTATTTTCGGTCGTGGTGTTTCTATATATAACATCTAGGTATTGTATATATTTACAAAAATGTATGAAATGAAAAACAAGTTCAATTCCTGAGACGAGCTCAGCCGAATACAAGGGATTTTCGATTTAGCGTTTTTTTTTTTTTGCGAGTTTTTGCGATTTTTTTTTATCTTGCAATGGTTCACCCCAGCACGAATCTATTACCGAAAACAGCAACTCGATAGCTCATCTCCTTCATACCCAAAACCGTGACAGAAAATTGGCAACGACGACGACGTCGACGACAACTCCATAGCAATACGGCTTTTCTAAAGAAAATCCCTAAAAAACATTGTAAACTGATATTACTGCCGTCAGACTTCACAACCACGAAAGGCCCCGAGGATCTAGGCGGAACCCCGTACTCTTATAGTTATGGGCAAACGCGACGGCGGAGGGGTGCCTATCAATCAATCATAGATTATTTATTTTAACTTATCACAGGCTCAAAGGTTCTTTGATTGATTTTAGGTAGATTTCGATGAAATCGATCTACCTATTGGTTTCTTGACTACTGTCGAATTTTAAAAAAAATTCTTCATAGGAGGTCTAGTTATGACCCCCTGAGTCCGAAATGACCACTGGTCAAAAAGTTTATATATATATATATATATATATATATATGTATGTAAGGTTCCACTTAACAAAATTTGCGGCACTCTCACGGTCGCATTTTTGCCCCGATCGCTTTCAAACTGCGGTCAAAAATTGCTTGGGTGTAAACTTAGTTTAAGTTCGTGAACGGGTGGAATCCGGCCTAAGGGGACGGTAGGGCCTCACTTTTTGTGAAATCAGTTTTTCCTCAAAATTTCACGTTCCATGAAAGATATTCGAACCGTTTTAATTTTATCCCATAGTATTCATGAATACCAGCAACTTTTAATTATAAACCTATAAGATTAAAACTTTAACTAAAAGTGGAGGGGGGGAAAACCAAAAATTTTGTTTGAAAAAAATAAAACTTCTAACCGGTGAACATTCTTGCAGTCGGAAACATTTTTAATCGATAGGGCATTTTTAAGTCTAAAATAAATGTCTGAAAAGTTTTTCGCTAAAAGTTACCGTTTTCGAGAAAAAAAAATTAAACATGTTAATAAAATAATATTAATTGCTTCACGAAATCTACCTGTGCGTTCCCCCTGCGGGAACGGATTTTTTTAGTTGACCAGTTGCCTGACATGTGTGAAATCTTTCATTACTTCAAGATTTTTTCCTTTAAAATCTCAAGCTCGATTTAATATCCAAATCCGTTCCATTGTCACCCATCCTAACTATACTAATATATTTTTATAACGTCTCGGGACTTATCGCGATAAACATGGAACTTACTTTTACCGACGTTTCGAATGCGTTGCAAGCCGTGACCACGGGTGCTGCAACGCATTCGAAACGTCGGTAAAAGTAAGTTCCATGTTTATCGCGATAAGTCCCGAGACGTTATAAAAATATGAGTTTACACCGCGATAGTTTAAAAATAACATTATACTAATGTAATTATATTTTATAGATCAAACTTCCTCAAGCCCCTTATCCAAATAAAAATGATCCTCTAAAGTTCAACTGCTAAGGATTTGCAAATCCATCATACTAAGAGTAGGTACATAGAGCAGTGTTATACCATAACAAAGGAATTATTATATATTCTTGGAGCCGCGAATACGTCATATTATCATGGCCGGAATCGATGTCCCCATGGGGCTTTCAGCACGGTTATTATACCCCATAACACGCTGTACGAGTCGCATTTTTCAAGATTATCCAGATATAGCGGGGTCTTGCTTTATTCGTTGTGTTTGTAGTGATGTAATATTTACAAGATATAGTCATGTCAATGAAGGGGATTTCATTTCCGCACTATCTTTTTTTAGAGTTTCTGAATATGAAAGGGGAAACCTGATTCCCATACAAACATGGATATAATAAAATAAAATAAAAAGCCTTTTTATTTGTTCCCATGAACTAAGTAACATTTTTGTTTAGTGGATTAGTAATTATAATGAAATAAAGTATTTTTTGTTAGTATTTATTAGTTAAGGTAATATTTATTTGATGTCTTCCATAGGAACCCCCGTGCGAGTGAAGGCCTCCTCCAGGTTGTGCCATTTATCCCTATCTTGTGCCAATCCGAGCCAGTGTTTGCCTGCGGTCTCGCGTATGGCATCGGACCAGCGTTTAAGCGATTTTAACATGGATATGGAATCGATAATAAGACAATAATCAGAGTACTTGGAAAGGTTTCTAAACACCTTATATGACTACATAATAATGGCTAAATAAGTTTAATGGAGCCTGAATTATGTGATCCTACTAATCCTAATCCTACTAATATTATAAACGCGAAAGTTTGTGAGTATGTATGGATGTATGTATGTACCTATGTATCTTTGTTGCTCTTTCACGTAAAAACGGCTGAACGGATCTGGCTGAAATTTGGCACAGGGATAGATTATAGTCCGGAATAACACATCGGCTACATTTTATCCATTGAAAAGGTTCCCATGGGTGGCGGGAACGGGATCAGAATTCTACGCGGGTGGAGCCGCGGGCAACAGCTAGTAATATTATAAAAGCGCAAGTTTGTGCGTATGAATGAATGGATGTTTGTTACTCTATCACGCAAAAACGACTGTACGGATCTGGCTGAAATTTGGTACAGGGATAGATTATATAGTCTATAATAACACATAGGTTATTTTTTATCCCTAGAATGAATTCCCATGGGCAGCAGGAATAAAATTCCACGCGGATAAAGCCGCGGGCAAAAGCTAGTATTATAAATGTGAAAGTTTGTGAAGATGTTTGTTACTGAATCACGGACAAACTAAAAAAATTTGGGATAAGGATAGATTATCTTCTAGAATAATATAAAGGATCCTTTTTTTTTAAAGAAAATTAGTAACCAAAATATTAAATAAAATATTTCCTCCTAACCCCTCCAGCTAAGCTAAATTGCTTGTGTTAGTAGTGGGTTCACATCAGTAGTGTAATCGCCAGGATTCGAACCCGGAACCTCTCGATCGTAGGGTCGACTCCTTAACCACTAAGCTACCGACGCTTACTTTATATCCCTGAAAATTCCCATCGGTTGCGGAAACGGGATAGGATTCCGCGCGGGTGAAACTGCGAGTAACGGCTAGTAGATATAACATTTTTGATAGTTTTTGACACATTGTATATTCATTTAATAGTTACATTAAATCTAGATTTTCAGATTGTCAAGCTAACTAGGTTATTAGT
This sequence comes from Cybosia mesomella, assembly GCA_946251805.1. Classification (NCBI taxonomy): domain Eukaryota; kingdom Metazoa; phylum Arthropoda; class Insecta; order Lepidoptera; family Erebidae; genus Cybosia; species Cybosia mesomella. The sequence goes on from OX276410.1 coordinate 19,891,205, forward strand.
CATTAGTCAATAGAACTTTTAACTAGTCTAGACTAATTACAAGCGAAACGAGCTCTTGGGCACCGCGGGCCTGTTACTTTAGATACTGCACGAACAGTTGTTCTTCAACCAACTGATTGGATGCCGGCGTGTCCAATCAGCTGATTAGCTGAACCAAGTGGCTACAACATAATACAGACTGGTATAAGGATTCAATTAAATTTTTAAGCATTTTGTATGCTTACTTTTTTCTAAAGATTTAGATCGGAAAAAGAGAACATCTAGGACGGGACTTGAACCCGCGACCAGTCCCTTACAGGGGGAATGCTCTGACCAACTGAGCCACCTAGACACGTCCCAGATATTCGAAATTCTCCGATACTTTAATACGTCTTAAGGCGACGTTGGAGCCATCTACCGTAATTCTTGCGAACTACGGAAACAATGAATAACTTTACAGTCATTTTTAAACATTGTTTTTTTTATATAATATAAGGAAGGTATAAGGATGTCACTATATTAAACGTTAGAATAACATTAATTCAATTATTAATTTATTTAATTAATTAAAAAAAAACCGCGGTAGCCTAGTGGTATGGTATGGTAATGGACTGCTGAGACGAGGTCTCGGGTTCGATCCCAGGTTTTACCATGGCACACACCAATGACTTTTCGATGCTTTTCGAAGTTATGTGTGTATTTATCGCAGGTTTATAAGTGCCCGGTTAATGGCAATAGGCTCGCCACCTATTACATTGGGACCTAAACATAAACTGGCGAAATGTGGGTGCTAGCACCTCTGCCTACCCCTTCGGGGATATAGGCGTGAGTTTATGTTTATGTTATATTAATTCAATTACATTTCTAAGCAATTAGTATGCTCTCTTTTCCGATAGATTTAGGAAAAAGAGAACATCTAGGACGGGACTTGAACCCGCGACCAGTCCCTTACAGACGGAAATACTGTGACCAACTGAGTCACCTAAACACGTCCCAGATATTCGAAATTCTCCGATACATTATACACGTCTTCACGGACTCATCTACCGTAATTCTTGCGAACTACGGAGACTATTAGACTAATATTTTTCACGCAAGCCATTTAACATTGCAAGTGAAAATTCACAGATAAAAACAAATGGATGACTTATGAGGTTTTGCCATTGTCGTACACCAAGGCTATCCCTCCCATTATTTATGTGTTCTCTCACACTACCCTTGGGACGTTAAAAAATCGTGGCGAAAGGGAAACTTAACCCTCGAACATGGGGAAATCATAACCCATCTTTTACGACTACGTCACGATCACCCACTTGGGTTAGTTGAACGAACTTGTCGTTGTTTGATGTTTTAACTTTGTTTTAGTCATTTTTATTGATATACAACTATTCTGTTGCCTGCGACTCCACCTGTATTGAATATTGATCTTATGATTTTTAAATTTATCTACGAAACTCCTCGTCAATCAAGCTCCAACTCCAGATGCATTCATAGCTTGCACTTGGTTCCCAGGATACGTTCTCCTAGTCCTGCTGATTGGTTTACCTTAGCTTTTACGGAAGTAACTGCCATTTAACCCCCCCCCCCCAATCCCTAGAGCAAAGCCTGCACCAGATTCTTGTCCATCAATCAGAAGGTGGCACCGGTTTGCAAGTGAAGTTGCTTGGGCAGCGAAGACCCAAACATCCTTTTTATCTTACAAAGCTACATAGTATCTTTATTTATATCTGCAACGATGGATCTTTCATTCCTGAGACTTCTCCTTTGGCTTATCATCAGGCGAGATGAACTCATATTGGCGTGCTCTACATAAAAACACATAATGCACAATTTTTTTTTTTTTTTATATATATATATATATTTAGGACACGTCAATTTGACTTCACCTCGCCTGATGGTAAGCTGAAGGTAAAGTCTCAGGAAAGAGGGTCACCATTACATACACGTATCATGTTAACAATGGTGGCACTCAGCTTGACGGCCTCATCAGAAGAGGATTGTCGTCGCAGCACAGTGTGACACCCACCGGTCCCACTAGTGCTGCGACCACTATCCCCCTGCCCTGACTACTTGCTACTTGCTACTTGCTGACCCCTGAACGCCATCAAACCGAAATTGGATTACTATGGAGGGTTTTCGCAATCGTGCACGGTGGTACCTACCCGGCCGAATTTTGTGACAGATTTGTGTCATCAAATTTCTACCACCAGTAAACAACTTACAAAAGCCATTATAAAAGCTTACCTACACGGAGCTCGTGTCCTTGTTTGCGACAGCAGTAAAGAAGACTCTGTTTCCGAACCGAAAAGCGAATTGGTTTTAATTTTTGGTAAGTGGAAGCTCTTAAGGCAATATTTAGTTGCGTAAGTACGCTTTGCCCAGTTTCGAACAGCTGCCTGGAATCGAAAGTGGAGTGTCAATTACCGTTTGACTGGCCCCGAAACTGGGGTGACGATATTGACTGTTCTAAATTGTGTTAGCGTACTTTGAAAATATTTTTGAACGTTTTAAAAGATAAATATTGCATATGACTTTTATGTACTCTACGCCTTCCGATGGCGAGACCTGCAAATGCATTATCGCCGTGATTGGCGTCCCTCCCCCCTGACAAACTGTTCAGGACAAAAATTGTGGGTGTGGCTGGAGTGAATTTTGAATTTAGAATTTATAATGGGACGCAGAAACTAAATAAAGAGTAAATGAATTTTGACACCTATCTGTTCATAGCGCGTCTGTTTGTAATATCATCTGCATGATAGCTACAAAAAGTTGCGTGTTGTAAGTAGTCCATTAGTGGTCTTTCACGAAACCATTTTTTTTAATTCTGTACAGCAAGTCTAGTAGCACGCCTACATAGAAGTCATTAGTGGCATATCTTGAAGTAAAATCGACCGAACGTCAAGGAGTTCACGGATATGCACTAACTGACCAATCAAAACCAATAAAAGGCTGATCTACCAATGACGTGAGCCCTTTGAACACATACACATCTAGAATATATTTGTCGGTAGTCCTGAGCGTAGACAGGTCTGCCGGGTCCTCGCCGCAGACTGCGGAACTCGGGGGGCAAGATTCCCTCCCGCTCCCTTTCCGCTGCCTCTTTCGCGCGCATTACCTGCACGCAGAAAGAGGCGGCGGCGTGCTACTTGCTCCCGTCGGAGACCACAGCTCTCACCATGGTCTCCAGTGAGAGAACGTCCACGCCCAGGACCGCAACGAGATCCAAGCGTTGATCTAGAGTACATTGTCAACATTTTTGCCCCTATCTATACTCAAATGCTACCTACATCTTTCGTTCGTATTTTGTATGGGTCTGAAGTCTCGAACCCTCCACCCCAGGTAATGTGGTCGGTGCTATAACTAATGTGAAAGTTTGTGAGAATGTTTGTTACTCAACCACTCTCTAACGGCCGAACGGATCTTGGTAAAATTTGGTATATGGATGGATTATAGTCTGGAATAACAGATATGCTTTTTTTCCCGGGAATAGGTTCCTACGGGTAGTGGTAACGTAATCAGAATTCCACAAAGGGGAAGCCGCGTGCAACGGCTAGTAGCTAATATAATTAATTATTACCATAGCGATAATTAGCGATAGCCCGGTGGCGTACATAACGGACTGTTGAAACGAGGTGTCGAGTTCGATCCCCAGTCGCCCCGGGCACACACCTCTGACTTTTCGTAGTTATGTGTGTATTAAAAATGTTAATTATCGCTCGCTTAGTAATGTGCCCGGTAGATGGCAAAAGGCTCGCCCCCTATTACATTGGGACCTAAACATAACTGGCGAATCGTGGGTGTGTAATACACCTCTGCTTACCCCTTCGGGGATACAGGCGTGAAGTTATGTATGTATGTATGATAACTATACTAGCGACACGCTATGATGGCCGTAATGACACGTTAAAATAGTGTTGTGAAATGTCAATTTAGAAAAAATAAAAAAAAAATAGAAAAAAATCAAATCAAATGCAAGTCACATCTATAGTTTTAGGATATTTAATTCATTTTTCAAATTTCGAATTTCGTAAAATATAAATGCCAAGTTAAGTTGTAAATCAGTACACTGCACCTCACTATTTACCATAAAGAACAGAAATTTACTCCTTCAAACTTAGTATTTATTTTTAATAAACATGAAGTTTGATGAGCGGACAAACGTCATAACTGCCATCATAGCGTGCCGCTAGTTTAATTCTAGCATAAAAAAAGTATTACCTTCAAAAACAAAACAATTCCTTTGCCATATTTTGCTGTTGGCAATTCTCTGCGGAACTGGGTTGAATTGTGAACTTTAAAACAGAAATTGTCTCACATTTGTGACATACGGACTTAACCTTCGATAAACATAAAAAAGCGGCCAAGTGCGACGGACTCCCTCATTAAGGGTTCCGTAGCAGCAAGTAACATAATAACGTTTTTTTTTAAATTTTATATTTGAGTTGATTGAATGAAAGGTAAATTGCAGTTTACGATTTATGACGTATTAAAAAAAAACTACTTACTAGATCTCGTTCAAACCAATTATCGGTGGAAGTTTACATGGTAATGTACATCATATATTTTTTTACTTTTATCATTCTCTTATTTCAGAAGTTACAGAGGGGGGGGGGTACATTTTACGACTTTGGAAGTGTCTCTCGCGCAAACTATTCAGTTTAGAAAAAAATTATATGACTAACCTCAATATCATTTTGAAGACCTATCCATAGATACCACACACGTATGGGCTTGATGAAAAATAAAAACTTATTAGTTTCAGTTCTAAGTATGGGGAACCCCCAAAAAGTATTGTTTTTTTCTATTTTTGTGTGAAAATCTCAATGCAGTTCACAGAATACATTTACTTACCAAGTTTCAACAGCATAGTTCATAAAGTTTCGGAAAAAAGTGGCTGTGATATACGGACGGCGACGACATGACGAATCTATAAAGGTTCCGTTTTTTGCCATTTGGCAATGGAACCCTAAAAAGCAATAATATTAAAAAACATACTTACCGGTATCCAAGCCACTATATTTTTGACCTATGGCTTATAGTGCTTTGAATTGTAGAGACCTGATATTATAATTATCATTTCTTGAGACAGAACATATGACGTTGATATTAACATACAGGCGAAGGGGTAGGCAGAGGTGTATTACACACCCACGATACGCCAGTTACGTTAAGGTCCCAATGTAACAGGGGCGAGCCCATTGCCATCTACCGGGCACATTATTAAGCGAGTGATAATTAACATTTATTAAGTGTATTCAACTTCCTACTATCCTATTAATGTTTTAAATGTGGAATTTTGTGGAGATGTTGAGATGCTTGTTACTCAAAAAGCTGAAATGGATCTGGCTGAAAGGAGATGGAAAATCGTAGGCCTTGAGTGTCAAGAGTTGAGATGTGTCGACAAAAGTGAAAACGTCTGTATTTGTTTAATCGTCATCAACACATCACACATCCCCCCCCCCCCCCCATAACTACCTAAGGACTAACACACTTAACACACTCCCGCACTCCGCGAGTGAAACACACACAAGTACGTTAAACTTATAACACCCCATCGTTTTTGCATCGGGGGTGAAATATAATAATTATTTTTTGAATATCCAATCTTAATAATACAATAATAATCGAATCCACATCAACAAAATTATTCAACCTATTAGTATTGATTGACATTTAAAAAATATATGTTGAAAATGGATTTGACAATTGCCGAATGCTTTAGCTCGCTCACTAGTTTCGTGTTTTCCGATGCATTTTTGGTGCTTGCGGAAGTTTTTATCATTTTCGGAGACCACTGCTTTAATTTTGCTAGGGGCGCACATGCTTGCTTTGCACACTGGATACCGAAGATCACTCGCACTTATTGACTTTACCACTGGATATTGTTGAAGCAATATTAAGTATAAGTCTTTACCATAACTTCGTACCTTTTACTCAGCAAACTCAGCTATCATGTTGTGAAAACTTACGAAACATTTAATAAGCGACTTTCACAATATTTTCATCTGTTTCACCATTTTCATTTTTCAATTTCACACCTTTAATTATGGCCCCAGAATATATAGAATAGTTTCCACCTCCTTTGATACAGGGATAGATTACAGTCTGGAATAACACGCAGGCTAATTTTATCCCTGGAATAAGTTCCCATGGGTTGTCGGAACGGGATTATAATTACATGCGAGCGGAGCTTGTAAGCTCCACTCATACGCACGAAACGTTTGGGCGACACATTTATTATGCGTACAACGAAGGAGTGGAATTGCCTGCCCGAGTCTGTGAAGCTCGCTGTCGATAGGATCAGGTTTGTTTCAGGATTCACCAAGTCAAACTTATATTTAAATTCGAATAAAATTACCTGTTACCAATAATAATTATGTATATTACTCGTTAAAACATCATAGTATATTTTTCATCTCGGAAAGTTTACTTTTCATGGGTCTATAGCCGGGTGAAAAGTAGCTTATTTCATCTCTAGGGTGTAAAGTATTTTTTTTTTATTTGAAGTGTTGCCATGGAGTCCATGATAATTAAGTTACGTCATAATGCCTTGATATCATGACGCTTTTTTACATGGCCTCCTAGATGCACATCTCGTGACCAACTCGATTACAATGTAAGTCATAGATTCGATTTTCAAAACTTTACTAATGTTGGCAACATGTACGTGAATTATTACTTTTTTTTCAGAATCAAAAAAAAACTATTTAAGTTTGCTAAATAATTAGCAGTGTTTAACTCGGGTGAATACCACCCATTTCACCCTCTAACTGCTGGTCTCTAATCTTTGGTGAAATGGGTGACTTTCAACCGTTGTATAACAATCTACTATTAGCTTCAATTGAACTCAAGTCTAATGTAAAAAAAATATATCCCTTATTCCAAGCAATTAAAATAGGTCATCATTATCCCAGTGTTAATCTCAATTTCATCTAAAGCTGGTACTTTAGAATCCGGAGTGTAATAATAAAAATAGTAGGTGTTTCATTTCAAAGTAATTCAAATTACTTTGAAATGAAACCTACATGAACATTCAATTATCTTTATACAGTTCTACGAAGGAATTCAACTAACGATCTTTTTCCAACATTAAATATTAAGCCCGTCACTTTAATCGTCTGTGTATCACAAATTGCCTGTTACAGTTCACCGTACCTCTAAATTGCGCCGGAAAGTTATTTTTTAAAGTTACAAAAGCCTCTTTCTCATAAACAGTTATTTTCTACATCAAATAAAATGAAAGCGTAGAGTTTTTTTATTAGACTAAATGGCGGATCGGTTTCGAATTTCGAACTTTGAATGCGCGGTTTCGTTTCATGTTCCCTTTTTGAATGTGGCTTCGATGTTCGATGCTGTCTCTGTATTCTAAATTAGAAAAAAAAACTGTCGTTTTCTTATTTTCGGAGTTTTGGTCTTCTGTAATAAGTTTTGTTTTTAACTTTATTTTTATTTTTTTTCTCCTGGTATTTTTTTATTGTGGAGAAGGCAATAGAGGTGTTTTTTTTTAAATAATGTTTAGACATCGTCATCCAACTAACTTAAAAAATCCATACGCACATTAAGTTCAAACACATAACAAGCTATTTCATTCACCATTACAAAAAAATAATTGTACCTATGAATAGATTACACGAAAATAAATTATGTACAAAAACGAGTTTAACTCTATAAGAGTTCTCTACTAGCAATCCTTTGAGCAGTAGAGGCAGAAAAATTACAGACAAGCAAAGTGTACATGCTCCTGTTTCTACTTCGCCGCAGTTGTGTATTTAATGACTTAGAAAATTACAGTTTAATTATCATATCATAAAACCACAACAAAACGAAATTGACAGAATTTAAACTTGGAATAAAAACTCCGCCTTATTAGACTGAACCCACTGAACTCACCACTTGAACTTGAGCTTGAAATTAAAAATAACGACGTCAAGGAAGCTTAAGGGTATGTAAGATTTAGCCAGCGATCACCTCGGTCAAGCTGAACAAGCACATTTATCTGACGATTGTCTTGCTAATTCAATTCTACGGCTAAACAGTAAAACTCTTACGAAACCACAGTACAACTAAACCAGTAAGTCCATTACATATATTCATACTATTCTACTTGTAATATATGTAGGTATGTATTTATAAAAAATGTATCTCAATATGTTTATCCGCATTCTAGAACCTATTACGCAAGCTAGTGCTATGCGTACATTGGGTTTAGATAGCGCTGTGTAATATCTTAGCATATTCAGTTTATTATTTATTTATTATATGATTTTGACGGCCTCTGTGGCGTAGCGGTAGTGCATTCAACTGCTACGACAGGGGGCACGGGTTCGATTCCCGCTCAGTGCAAATATTTGTATGCATGAATATGTCTACTTGCATTGGTCTGAGTGTTTCTATATAAAATATGTTTGTATTTTAAAAAAGGTATATGAGTATGTTTACCCACATTCTGGAACCCATAACACAAGCTAGTTAAACTATGCTTACTTTGGGTCTAGAAAGCGCTGTGTAGAATACTTATTATTTATTATTATTATAGATCGATTATTTATTTATTATACTAAACATACTTAGTAATTACTTACGTGGATACTTATGCAAATTAATCTGAAAATAAATCGAAACAAAGTTCTTTGGACCCAAAAACCTCACCTGCAAACCGGTACACCTGGTGATTCACGGAGGAGACTCTGGCGCAGGCTTTCAACCGGGAACAACGCTAAGATGATGATGATGAGTTTGATTAATATACAAAACAAAAGCAAAATTGTACTGCTGAAGTGTTTATACTGTGATAATCTTAGGCCGTAGCCACACAGACCTGAAGTCGCAATCGAGAGCAGTAAATCTCGCTTCCTGCAGTTAAAGTATGGATGTGAGCAGCGGTCTAAGTCGGCCATCTTCATTCCAGTTTATGAGTCAACTTGAATGCCATTTTTATTACGGTATTTTTTTTAATATGATCTATTATGATACTAGCGGCCCGGTACGTGCTTCGCAACGTCAAAATGATCCGCCATGTATTGAATTCAAGGGCTTACCCGGGGTGCCCAGCAACGGACACTTGGGGAGGATCAATCCCTTCGGATACCCCCCACCGGCCATCGGGGATGGTTTTGTCGTGTACCGACTAAAACCGTACGGTGTGCGCACGAAAAAAAAAATTCTGAGAGATTTTCTTAATATTTTTTTCCCTAAGAACCTTGTACAGAGTATTAGAAAACTACAAAAAAAAATCAGCCAAATCGGTCAAGCCATTTTCATGCTATGTCGTGACAACGGAAAACGGGTTTCATTTTTATATATATAGATAAGTTGGTTGAAAAGACTAGGAGCCCTTTAGGATTGTTATTTTTTTGTACTGGAACTGACCAGGATTTAGTACATTTGGCACGTTACCTGACAAGCGACGGTGAGACAATGGGTTGCAGTTATATAGAAACACAATAAGACGAAAAAAGACAAATTTACAATATTTTGTCTTTTCGAATAGGCTATATATTTATACTATTTAGAAATTCGCCAGTTATGTTCAGGTCCTAATCTAATAGGAGGCGAGCCTATTGCCATCTACCGGGCACATTATTAAGCGAGCCATAATTTACTGGCGAATCGTGGCTGTGTAATACACCTCTGCCTACCCCTTGGTGGATACAGGCGTGAAGTTATGTTATGTCTGTTTAGAAATTGTAAATTAATTGTGAAAAAAAATCGCGTTCGACCGGAGCCGGTCAGGGTTTCTGGGATATCTTTCCGAGGGCACACAAGATTCCCAGAAACATGGCTGACGCAAGAGACACCGTGCTGTTATAGTCGGTTCAAGTCCGACATACCTATCTTTCCGTTAGCTCCGGTGGCGGGAAGGTTTCCGCACGTAAAAAAAAACAAAAAAAAAGGGCACATTAAGATAGATGTTCTAATCAATGCAGTAACACTGCAATCAACATTGAAAGTTTGAATGCTAACGGCTTATTTATTTATTTAAACTTTATGCACAAACATAAAATTGTACAAAGGCGGACTTAATGCCAGAGGCATTATCTACCAGTCAACCTTTGGGTGATGCAGAAATAAGTCACAGTAGGTGCTCGAAGGATTTCAATAAACGAAAGAATGGTACAAAAAAAAATAGAATACAAAAAAAATGTTACATCCAATGTTATATCTATGTTGAAAGCGCCTTGCTTCACCTTTAATGAAAACTTCAAAATTGTTCAATATAATTGTAATTATTATAATAACAAATGGGTGGAGTGGAATTCGTGTATCGATGACAAGTTAGCAAGTTCGCAATGGCATACGCCTTTCGCTTCCTCTACTTCTATAATTGTTTTCTATGCTCACCCGTTATACTCCTTAAGAAATGGAATATTTATAATGTCAAACTTTATTGTCCATTGAAATATTTTTTATACGATTAACCTGTAGTAAGTAAAGCCTTCTTCTTTAAACGTGTCGATTATCGCCGTACGGTTGACTTACTTGACTTAAAGTCCTATGTCCCCTAGATGCGGCAGAGGGCGTCCACAGTGCATCGCCATCCCGTTCTGTCTTGAGCTTCGCGTTTGATTTCGCTCCAGGCCTTTCCGATGGCCTTCGCTTCATTAATGATAGTCCGCCGCCAGGTCTGCTTTGGCCGACCACGTTTGCGCTTTCCTTGGGGATTCCAGTCAAGAGCTTGCCTCGGGATGTGGTTTGGATCCCTTCGGAGAGTGTGGCCAATCCAACTCCACTTGCGGCGTTTGATCTGTTTGTCGATCGGAATTTCACTGCAGCGTTCTCAAAGGAGCTCGTTGGAGATCTGCTCGGGCCAGTAAATACCGAGGATTCTGCGGAGACATCGGTTGACGAAGACTTGGAGCTTATGCGAGATGTTATTTGTCACCTTCCACGTCTCACACCCGTACAGCAATACGGTTTTTACGTTGAACCGGTGTCAATTTCCGTGATTGCCATACGGGTCGAAGCTGCGCAAAGGTTGCTCGTGCTCTGGCGTCGCGGATCGCTAAAGCACGAGCGCCGTGCGGTTAGTCGATTCAAAAATCACCTCACGAAGCCGCGTCGCTTGCCCATTTACACAGATGACCTTCAAAAATGTTGAGCAGAATAAGTTGAGCGATCGCCTGCAACTGATCGTTTACAGTAGTCACCAGCCGCATGTGGCCAAAGTCCAATGCTACCCAACTTTGGGGTTTGCAGCTTACTAGCCGAATTACCATTTAGACGGTCGATTTTCGCCACGCGGCAGAAATCGTGCGGTTTTAGTCACCCGTGGAAACCCTAACGACTCATCCATTACTACGTGGGACTGGCTAAAATGGAACGGAAGTGTATAGTCCAATGCTACCCAACTTTGGGGTTTGCAGCTTACTAGCCGAATCGCCATTTAGATTGTCGATTTTCGCCGCGCGCAGGAATCATGTGGTTATTCACCCGTGGAATCTCGGTGAAACGACTCACCACTTACTACGTGGGACTGGCTAAAATGAAAGTGTATAAAATCTGCTTATTCCTTCAGCTATATACATGCGTGAGTATACGAAGCGGAGATAGGTAAGCTCTTAAACAGTCGAGCATTTCAAATTGAAAAGGAAAATTTAATTAAATTCTACCTCCAATTACGTTATAATAGGGTTAGAGATTATCTTGATTTAGTTCCGATTCATTGTAGTTTTATAAATATTTTAAGCCTTAGTTGGCCGCAAAGAAAATTAAGATTTTACGTTTAGATACATTTTAGAAAGGCTTAATTCAGATAATATGTTAGAACTGTTAATAGTGCCATTATAAGCAACATTAAATAAAATACATACATAACTTAACCCTTACCTTATCTATCTTAGATCTATTAAGCTTCCAGTACACAATAGCCGTCAATGGCTCATGTCAAGCCATCGCCATTATGTGCTGGGGGCAAATAGTATACAGTAGGATGCCAAAATGGCCAATCGTGATTGGCCATTGCGGTGTGGAGGAACGGGGTGTGATGTTCCTCCAACACAAAGGGAGGATTCTCCGACCGCAAGGTTGGTTGTCGTTGGGATGTTGTATATATAAGGTGTCACAAAATTAAGTCTCTGAATTTGGTGAGATGACTTGGTATCGACCAAATATGTATTTGAAACAAAAACAAGTTGAATTCCTGAGACGAGCTCAGCCGAATACAAGGGATTTTGCGTTTTTTTTGAGATTTTTTGCGATTTTTTTTTTATCTTGCAATGGTTCACCCCAGCACGAATCTATTACCGAAAACAGCAACTCGATAGCTCATCTCCTTCATACCCAAAACCGTGACAGAAAATTGGCAACGACGACGACGTCGACGACGACGACGTCGACGACAACTCCATAGCAATAGGGCTTTTCTAAAGAAAATCCCTAAAAAAGATATCGGGTAAAATAAAAAAATAAAATATAAATATAAAAAATAAAACATAAAAAAAAACACCACCAGCGACCAGCGTCACGTGACGCGACGAGCACACGTGACTTCCCACGCATCTGCTTGGAGAATACTGCGAGGATACTATCCGCGATACCAATCCGCGATACTAAATCGCGACCAGCGTAACGTGTGCTCGTCGTGTCCCACCTTATATATTATACCAGCGCGCGAACTTACCTTTCGCGATTCAGGATTGATAGTGACGTAGTATTATCGAAGTAGTTCAACAAATAGTTGTTGTCGCTAGATGGCGCTGGGTATATGTGGTATCGCCACAGCGGCACGCAATCAAAGACACACTCCAAAGGAATCATGGCGTAGCCTTGGCGTAGCATGGCCTTTGGTGTTTACAGAGCCCATTGTTTAGTTCATCAATTTCTTCATCAACTTCAACAATTTCTCTCTTACCATGCATTATTGGCAGCATAAAAACTTTTCCATCAGCCTAATACCTTGAAACCATTAATCACGTTTGTAACTACAAAATACATCTTATATACCCGATAATAATAATTTAAAAATTTAACAAGAGCTAACATAAATGACAAAAACACATCGGCTATCGTAAATTATCGAGAAAACCGTAAAATTGTTATTAAACGTCAACATTTTTTTAAATTACGGCCATATTGTAACAAATGGATTGATCGCAAAGATATTGATTTGATGGAAGACCTGTGAGCGTGGTATCACATTGTACTGAAGCGTACCTGAGTTTTATAACCTATTATTTTATATAGGTATAGGTAGTTCGGAAAAGTAACCATCCAGGACGGGACTTCAACCCGCGACCTGTCCCTTACAGGGTGGATACTGTGACCAACTGAGTTACCTGGAAACGTCCCAGATATTCGAAACTTTCCGATATATTATACGTATCGCGGCGACGCTGGAGCCATCTACCGTAATTTTTGCGAACTTAGGGAAACAATGAATGATCATCATCATTGGCCTAGGCCTCCCGCATCAACTTCTATTTTGACCGGTCTGTAGCGGCCTGCATCCACCGAGTCCCTGCGCTCTTTGTTAGGTCGTCTGTCCACCTTGCGGGAGGCCTTCCTGATGAATGATATTTCAACTATTTTTAAACATTGTTTTTGATTACTCCGCCACATTTATTCACTGAAGCCAATTAGTATGCTCACTTTTCCAATAGATTTAGTTAAGAAAAAGTGGACATGCAGGACGGTTTCTTTTTTTAATATTTTATCTGTCAATTAACTGCACCCCATCTGATGGTAAGCTGAGGCGAAGTCCAAAGGGTAGTGACCACTATTCCAGAGGCCATACCTAGATAACACTGGAATCCGTAGATACTTTTTCACGCACCGCTTAAAGAATTCGGGATTATAGGTAGAACGGAACACGTGTTCAAAGGAATCACCGAATCGCTTTGTTCGCGATGGTATCGTTCGCACCGTCCTGCACGTGATGTTCAAAATAAGATAGGACTGCTCCCTAAAAAGTTGTATACGCCAAACTAACAGGAAGCAAAGGACTATGCGGACCCTTGGCTCCGAGTTGAAGACCTTGGATGCAACCGGAAACATTGTTTAGATGATGATGATGATGATGAAAGCATAGCAACATTTGTGTCTCGGTTCCGAGGGTGAGGCGAGAATAGAGACTATAGCTTCGGAAATTCATGCGTGACATTCACTTCCCGCAGGATGAGGCCTTTATTTTCTTTTTCTTTTTCAAAACGCAGCAGCCTCACGTAGTGGTGGTGCAGAAACGTACGCGCCGGACCTGGGTTCTAATGGCCGTCCAGCGCGTACGAATTACCGCCCCGGTTACCTCACGCCCCTCATCCCGCGAGAACCATGGGAGTGTCACGCATGAATTTACTAAGCTATTATAGTTAATGGGTTAACGAATTGTGACACCGACTTGTTAAGCATTATTAGCAAAGAGCACCTTTTTATAGTGTCATCTTTATGACAGCTGCACTCCACTTTTCTACTAATACTTTCATGAAAATTTGGCTTATCTTAGCTTTTACGGGAGCGATTTCAGTCTGACCTCCGAGAGGAAAGGTTACGCCAGAGACTCAAGTTTGCAGATGACGTGAGCTTTTGCTTCATAGATCGTCGTGGGATTCGGCCCGAATACTTTTCTTAAATAAAACAATTTGTTAATACGAATATAGGCTTAAAACGCACCATATAATATGATACCATTTTTATTTTACCCTACATCATCAGTAACGACCCAAAACTTCGTCCTGTACCACATATAGTGTATTTAAGCCACATTAAATGTTAATAATGGCTTTTCCAGAGTAACCGCTTCCATATCTGTAATATTGAAAATTTATTATAATTCATTAAGCTAAATGGCTGTCAATGGCAGCAGTTTTTGATCAGTTTGGGCCATTTCACAGTTCTAATTATAAGTATTTTATATAGTCACGACTGTGCCTCACCGAAGGGGTCAACAGAGATGTATTACCTAAGCTTTCTCCTTCTGATATGGCTGAAAACTCTGTCTGCTGGTCATTAAACGAATTTGGATACAGTTTTCGTTAGATATTATTAAGATATTTTTACGGAAGGTTTATAACTGCATCATCATCATCATCATCATCAACCTATTGTAGTCCACTGCTGGACATAGGTCTCCCCTAATGAGCGCCATAGCGCCCTGTCTTCAGCTTGCCGCATCCAGCATCTGCCCGCAGTCTTTCGCAGATCGTCATGTTCGGTGCAAACTGAACAACAAAAACTACACCGAGAACATCATCAAAACGGCCTCGCGTATACTCGAACTCCTGAACAAGGTGAGACGGTCCTGCACGCCGGAGTAGCGGTGTTTTCTATACAATACACAAATCCATTCTGTTGTGGAATACTTATTTCATCTCCCGGATGACTCTGCACTGTACTTGCTAGATGCTCTCGACAGGTAGCAGTGACGTGCGGTCCGCATTATTGGGACTCCTGAGGTCACCTATACCCTCGAGCCCTTGCACTCGAC
Organism: Cybosia mesomella; assembly: GCA_946251805.1. NCBI lineage: Eukaryota > Metazoa > Arthropoda > Insecta > Lepidoptera > Erebidae > Cybosia > Cybosia mesomella. Next base: position 19,906,602 of record OX276410.1, read on the forward strand.
ATACTGCCTCTTTGGCAATATTTAACCGCCTCTACGATGGCAAGTGTTCCGATGAGCTCTTCCAATTAGTTCCACCCTCTCCTTTCCTATACAGAACAACGCGTGCAAGGCTGAGGTATGCCTGAGGTATTCACACGGTGCAAACAATTCCATCTAGAACCAAGTAATTCGGCACCTCTTTTCTTTGCCGCACCATTAATACTTGGAATGTTTTACCAGCACATGTGTTTCCTCTTCCTACAGTCCAGGGCCCTTTAAGTGGGGCGTGAAAAAGCATCTGATGAGGCCGTCAAGCTGAGAGCCACCATTTTAAGATTATCGGTGTCTGTAATGGTGATCCTCATTCCTGAGACTTACATTTAACTTACTATCAGACGAGGTGAAGTGATATTGAAATGAACAAAAAACAAAAAAAGTTTTTTAAGAACGGGTAATCAAATTGCTTCCGTGGAAAAATGAAAAACGATCGAGAGGTCCCGGGTTCGAATCCTGGCCTTTACACTACCGACGTGAACCCACTCCTAGCACAAGCAATTTAGCTTAGCTGGAGGGGTTAGGGGGAATATAAGTAATTTCGGTTACTAATATTCTGAAAAAAAAAAATAGAAAGCACAGGCATGTCACTAGTTTAAATATTAGGTCGTTACATATGGAATTGCCGTTTTTCTTGAAGAAATTGGAGGAAACCCAATTTTCAGTAAGTACTAACATTTTTGCATTTTTTTAGGAATGACATAAATAAATAAATAAAATAAATAAATGAAATTTATCATCAAAATGGATAGCATTTAGGAAGTAGTTTTTGATGATCGAATTAATTTATCAAGCGGCCAATAAAAACAAAATTGAATACAGAGTTGTAAAATCTTGAAATCAACTTTCAAACAAAGTATAAATAATAGAAATAGCTATTAAATTACAGGAATAACGAACTCATGAATTTGTAAGAAAATTTCGGCAATTTCTTAGGTTAGTTTTTTGTTTTAAATACGTAAGTAAGTATTCAGCTTATTATCGAGTTTATTGAAATAGACATTATGAGAGAGAAACAGATGGTTTCATTGGATTCATATCGACACTTGAAAACCTGAAGGATGTAAGCGTTTCAGTGTTTAAGATGTAATTTAAGATCTTTTCTCTATGAACATTCGATGTCGGTTACACCCTTTTGCCTTCCAACCGTGATTATACTACCGTAAGTCTATTTTGAGATTATGACAGACACAGAGGTTATTTAACTACTGACTGTGACGGTCACGTCAAACGGGTCATCACAGTGATAAATCTAAAAATATGGCACAGATATTGTAGTTAATTAACATTGAATCGCATTGAAACAAAACTAATGATTATATGAGATCCTAAAGTAATTTATTATTTGTGTTTTCTTTATATTAAAATACGTGATGTCTACATTTTGATAAACATTTTTACGAAAATTACGTGGACGGAGGAATATGAAATTTGGCACAGTTATATTTTACATGGAGAAGGCGCATTTCTAAGGCATATTTATGTCCGTTCGTAACATTATTAAATACATAATGTTACTTTCTTGGTTTCGCCGCAATCGGCTAGATAACACAATGATAAATCACTACCTATATATTATAAACATAACATCATAACATAACTTCTCGCCTGTATCCCCGAAGGGGTAGGCAGAGGTGTATTACACACCCACGATTCGCCAGTTATGGTAGGTCCCAATGTAATAAGGGGCGAGCCTATTGCCATCTACCTAGCACATTATTAAGCGTGCGATAATTAACATTTATTAATGCACACATAACTACGAAAAGTCAGAGGTGGACCTCGTGTCAGCAGTCCGTTACGTATGCCACTGGACTATCGCCGCTTTTATACTAATCCTAATATTATATACCTACTAACCTATATATTAATCCTATACAATTAGTTTTATTTCAATATGACGTCGCTTAAAACAATTCTAAAAGTTGAATGGAATAGTGCGGTAACAGCTTCATTTGCTCGTGGCATTTAGCAACTGTCTCATTAAACTATGGCGCTCTAATAGATCGCTGTAATTAACGATTATAGGAAACCATTCACATACGTAATGCGGTTCGCCGCTCTATCTCTATCTATATTAAGCAGTCTCCTAATAAACTTGTCGAGGAGAAACCCGATTGCTATACAAATATGAACTGGATGATAATACAGAACTGAAAATTAATATATAATTGGAACATAGAAAGATTTCTAAAGCCCTATTTTCACGACAATCAGCAATGGTCAAATCGATTAAATCCTGTATCATTTATGATAGGTACAGGTAAAGTAGCCGGGACGGTGGGGCGATGGGGGCCGGGATGGTATGCTCTATGGGCAACCTTACACCCCGGCGTTTTAAGACCCAAGACGGCGTGCGATTTTAGTCTGTTCAAGCCCGACATAACCGCCTCCGCTGGCCGGCGACGAAAAAAAAAGGTACAGGTAAAGTGTTAGGTTATTTTTTGATAAAATGCTTTGTATACCATTCTTGCCTACGTTGCTGAGATTTAGATACTCTGGTTAAATATCGAATAACAAACCCAAAACTGCCCAAAAGTGGGGTTCTCGATTGTATTACGTTAATATGACGTCGCCGTCGCTTTAAACAATTTCAAAAGTTGGTTACAATAGTATGTCAACAGTTTCATTCGCTCGTAACCTAATACCTAATAAGCGTTCCTTGTACAGTCTCACTACAGACTGTACATACGAATTTGCTGACACCGCGATCTCCACTTGGAGCGCGTCATTTATGCAATATTAATAAAACTAAGTGACATAGCTGGCACGGGCCAGTGTGGAATTAGCTTCCAACGGTAGCTAACTAAATAAGAGAGAATAATAACCAATTTATATCTTGTAACAAGTTAATAATACAACAGTTTAAGTGTCAAGTTGTGTTTCTTCTCTTTGCCGCACTCACCAAACTATAATTACTAGTACAAGTGTATAAACTATAAATTTAATGGTCCTTTGAGGTTTAGTTTCCTAGTGCTTTGGTGTCTCTAACACAGTTGCGATCGGTTCCCTGGCCTCTCACAAGCGAGAATCCCCAGGTTAATTGAGAAGGCGCACGTCATACTGTGTCTAGAGTACTCGAGTGCTAGGTTTCCAAAGGTGACCAAATCGAATCAAGAAGCATCTATTTCAAGATTTGATCAGGAAAGACTGCAAACAACATCGTAGTCATCGGGTCGCCGTCACCAGCTCCAAGCCCTTTTGTCACGTAAACTACGTGCCAGAGCCAACAAGAGCTAAAGAATATTAACAGTCTGTCATCGTATACTACGTGCCAGAACTAACACTAACACTTGAAACATGGCTAATCTGGAACAACAGGCGGCATGTTTCGATAACATCAAGACCTTGTGTGTCAACCATCACAAGGACTCTTCGAGCAGAAAAACTGTGGACTATTTGAATAAGCGACTGTCTTCCCTAGAGAGCCAATGGAAGGATTTTAATTGAAGGATGTGTTTTACAGTCAAAGGATTTGAATATCTACGCTCCTCTCCAGTATAACAGTCATATGAAGATGGATTATGAGTTTTCCATGCCAAATATGGACACATCTATAAACAGCGTGATTAACTTGACATATCACTAGGCTTCAAACGCTTTCCAGTCGAAAGATACAGACAGGCAGATGGAAAAAATTGAAGATAAACTTGAAGTTTTAAAGGAAACTGAAGCTGAACATTCAAACACAGCCATTTCTAGCCACGACGTTCATCAATACACTATCAGCTACCTATTACTTACGGCAGCCACTATAACTTTTTTTGTTGTGGTTGGCAGGAAACGCTGTCGCTTATGTTTAAATAAAAAGCCATCAAACCTAACATCTGAAGATTGCGAGCAGATCAAGCTACGAGATTATCGTCGAAACGAAACAACTACAAAGGAATCACCACGCACGGACGTTACAAGCAGCCTGGTGGCTCAACCGGAGACGTCACAGCGAAGTTCCAACACTAGAAACCTTGCGTTTAATTTTAACTAATTTTATATTCCTTGCTTTGTAATGGTTATTCTTCTCTTTCTACTCTCTGGGGTTTCCAAGATGTACAGTCTCACTACAGACTGTACATACGAATTTGCTGACACCGCGATCTCCACTTAGAGCGCGTCATTAAGTGACATAGCTGGCACGGGCCAGTGTGGAAGTAGCTTCCAACGGTAGCTAACTATATAAGAAAGAATAATAACCAATTTATATCTTGTAACAAGTTAATAATACAACAGTTTAAGTGTCAATCGTAAATTCGTATATGATGTAACTAAAATCGAAAATTTTTAGTTACATCATATAATAAAAAATAATTTAGAAAATTTTGTCTTCAATTATTTCTTTTCTTTTTAAAATTTTGCAATTAAAATACCATAACTATGACTTGATTTTCGTGATGGGTGAACTTTTACTTATATACCTACAGGTTTGTACGGAACCCTCGGTGTGCGAGTCCGACTCGCACTTGGCCGGTTTTTTCATTTCATTTCATTACCTACCATCCAATTTATTTATCTATTTATTTATTTATTAAACTTTATGCACAAGTACATAGGCGGACTTAATGTCACAGGCATTATCTACCAGTCAACCAAAGGTGGTGCAGAGAATTAATAATAATAGTATTTTTTTAAATATATTTGTTCCGTCAATTGACTGCACCCCGCTGGATGGTGAGAAGCTAGGGTCCAGAAGATATGGGCCACCATCCCAGATGCTTTAAATTTAATATCTTTAATGAAAAGTTAGCTTAGTTAGAGTTCTAACTAAGCTAACTTTTTATTGCTAACACAATTTAAATCAATTCATCGGTGAAATTTGATTGATTTAAATTGCGTTAGCACACTTTATCTAATAAATTGTATAACGTGAAAACTCAGTGTAGTTAAATGTATCTTAATTGATGAAAGGATTTCACTAGTGAAATTCATTGCTTCAAAAATTAATCCTACTAAATAATTGAAACACAGAACCCGAACCACACAGATGTGTCTGATACTTGACCGATTATACTTACGCGCCATCGCATCGCACGGTGTTTTAGAAGAGCCATTTTTCGGACATCGCATTTTTCTTGCAGAACCCTATAGACTTGATCATTATAATGCAAGATATTGTGTCCCCATTTCGCTAGCACGTCTAGTTTTCGAGAAAAAAATTCTTGAAAACGGTAATTTTTTCATCCGGATATTATTACAAAATAATATTACTCCTAAACTAACCATGATACTTATTAACCATGTTCAGTTCATTGAAAGCACACCCGGTAAGGCCCCTTTGGGCACCAAAATAAAAGTCGTAGCTTTGTTAGAAACAGATTTATACGCTTTTTATGACTTTTAGTTTTGTTCACTTTTCTCGAAAACTCCACCGTTTTGGGAAAAGTTATTTATACTAAAAATATTCTAATTATATTGCCAGCCCACCACGTAAATTTCATATCCCAATTTCATGGAATCTAGAAGATATGCCAAATTAATTATTTTTGCTAGGGTTGCCACTTTTCTAACCGGATGTAATGTTACTGTAAGTATGTATTATTTTTAAAGATTATGTAATTAAAACGAACAGAATAATGTACGCTATCTGTTGAAGGCTCCTATCGAGTGGCGTAGTTACTATGTTTCTATGGTCGCTTGATTTGCTTGTTACTATTTTTGTATGACATTTACTCGTATATACCAAACATATTGCAAAACAAATTTAGATGGTATACTAATGATTATTAATTATTAGTTTAGGCACATATATTATTAATCCCTAACTATAAGATACATACAGTATACCATCACGCCTTTACCCCCGAGGTAAAGGTGGAAAAGGCAAAGGTGAATATACCCACATTTCAGGTACTCCCAGCTTATGTTATTAGTATTGCACTTTTACGGACTAAAAATATACATAGATAATATTCATAAAAAAACATATAACTTCGATATTTTTTGCTTTTTACGTGTCTGTAATAATAAAACAACTGGTTTCTGGGATATGTACGTTAAAAGAACTACCAGTTACGTATTGTTTTTAGTAAAGTGAAATCAGATCCGGATATAAACTTTTATCTGAACGAGTGACAACCCTATTGATGAAAAATCCGGATGAATCTTTAAAAAATTGCAGCTCCGAGATTCCATGGCTTTGGGATGTGAAATTCATATGGTGTGTAGAAGAAGCAAAGAGGATTACTTCAATGCAGATAACTGAACCCAAAACGATGGAATTTTCGAGAAAAATAAGAAAAACTGAAAACCTAAAACCTTGTATATATCCGGAACTGATAATGTTACGTTGTTCAAATTAATTTTCAAATATGCAGTATCAAATTTTCTATTAATACTTCTAACATCATTATTACGAATTGTACTTACTTTGGCTTGAATTTTTTTTTCTAAATTTCGAGTATAAAATACTAAGAACTTTGGTTTTTTTTTTGAAAAAACTAAACATGCGGTCTAAACGGGGATTGGAAATCTATCATTTAAAGGCTTATTTAATTCAGATTATTTAATAAAAACGTGACGTCCGAAAAATGGCTCTCCTAAAACACTGTGCATCGGTAGAAGCTTACTCACGTATTTTACACTTCAATAGGTTGTGCGTTAAGTGGCTTAGAAGAAACTTCTCTCCGCAGATGTTTTAAGTGTGTAATAGCTTTCCTGCTATTATTTCGCTAAGAGACTATAGATAATTCATAACATGAGCTTCGAAAAGCAAGAATGTATACAGTATAATATACAGTGTCTATTTTATAAGCAGAAAGGCTCGTGTATGTTAGCACAATGCAAGGGTGAGTAATCCTAGCCAGGTCTGTTTTAGGATGGGTGACCATTTTTCTGGAATCGTCGTTCAGACATCAGATTACTTGCCACACTACGACCTTCGGGGCCACGTCAACCTTACCGGCAAGCCTGCTGACAGACGGACGAGGTTATGACGTAGGCTTTTCTATCGGAGTTGGAAGGTCAGTCGGCAGTTGCTCCTGTAAGAGCCAAGTAAACCAAACTATGGAGGAGTAGGACAGCGGTTCTCGAGCTTCAAAGTATAATGACAATGTCACAATCAATGAGTAGGTAATATTTAAGTGACTTTCACGTATTACAAAAACAAATTAATTATCACTCATATTAACAACTGGGGCAACTAGCGCCCCCCCCCCCCTTTCCGGGGCAAGATGAGGACACCTTGGTTCCCAAACCCGAGGGGGCCATCTCGAAACCGGAAAAGGCCCAAGTTCAGTCGGGGTGCGTGGGAAACGCCTTATGTGACCTTACACCGGATCTGTAGACCCGAGACGGCGTGCGGTTTCAGCCGGTTGAAGCCCGACATAACCTCGCTGGCCGGCGAGGGGGTATCCGAGGGAACGCATGAAATGGATGAAATATTTCGCACAAAAAAGGGCGGCTATTGCCATGCGAATCTAGCTATAAATTTTAAATTTAGAAGCAACAATCTTGACGTTCATAAAAGTATTATTATGACGCTCATAAGACCTTTTTTAGGCCAAAGACAATCTGTCCTGCAAGTCGGTGCACCAGATAATTGACGGATGAGACTCTGATGCAGATTTTCTTCTCGGGGTTGAAAGGTAAGACTTCGGGCTCCGAGGAGACCAGGAACAACGCTAAGATGATGAAAACAATGGCCTTTTTAGGCTTCCCTTGCCAAATGGCAAAAAACGGAACCCTTTTAGATTCGTCATGTCTGTCTGTATGTCCGTCCGTATGTCACAGCCACTTGGTCTCCGATAATATAAGAACTATGCTGTTACACATGTTACATATGCTGTTAACATACTTAGAACAGAAACTCAAAAATATTTTTTTGTTCAAACCCATACTTTATACTATCTATGAATAGGTCTTCTATAAAACATTATATTACTTGCTGCTACGGAACCCTTAATGGGCGAGTCCGACTTGCACTTGGCCGCTTTTTCTGAATTGAGAAATTAAAGTTGAGTCACCGCCTACTTACACAGTTTCGTCCTACGCAAGGCATTGATGAGACTCATCTTCAATTTCTCAATTAAATCGGCCATTTGTGACCTAAATGAATAAAGATATTTGTTTTGATATATGACTGAACTCCAACCATTCGCGACATAAAATTGTGCTCGAAGCCACAATTCTGTGAAACGTGACGCAACGTTCAAATGTGTTAACTGGTGAAAAGTTATAAGTGTTCAGTCGGGCATTATGCCAAATCGACATTCCGTGACGTCTAGACGACCGTTTTAATGAAATATTTATCGTTTTTGTGTATGAAATGTACAACTGACTGTAATGTTGTGAACTACCGAGCCTCCTAATGACCTAGCGAGATAGCTGAAGCGATGGTTGAATGCTCTTGGAAGGAAATTGACAAAACTTCGGCATATTTTTATTACACTTTCATAAGATTTACGAGGGACTAACTATGTATGTAAATAAATTTTAGAATTTGAATTGAATTAAATTGTAATTTAAGCGATAGCGATAGCTCAGTGGTGTACGATACGGACTGTCGGGTTAAGGTCTCGAGTTCGATCCCCATTTATTTTTGTGTTAGATGCCTATTTATCGAAGAAGACTATTTACCATCACGCTACTATGCGGAGCGGAGCAGTAATCATATATGTCAATAAATCGGGCAAATTTCCATACATTTTTGTAAAAAGAATGTAGGTATGTGTTAAATAATAGGTGCCACGGGGTATCAAACTATGTCACGGGCGAAGCCGTGGGAGACAGTTAGTTATATATAAAAATGTTCTTTAAAAAGTCACCGTCAAAATACCCAAATATTTCTGAAGTACAAAACCCTTTGAGGTCAGCCCTTCCCTATTATATAAAAGGCCCTCTGAAAGTAATTTAAGCTAATTAAAAACAATTTTTGTTTCACAAAAACCTTCAACGCTTAAAAAAATATTTTTCCGTTTCAATGAACGCTCTAAGAACCTTGTTGAATTAAAAAAATGACATCTTTTGAAAGTAATTTAATTACTGTCTTTTATTTATACAGGATATTCTTTGACTGATAGAATTACTTATCATGATAATTTTATTCTATTTAATACTAGCTGAAGCCCGCGGCTTCACCCGCGTGGAATTCTTATGCCTGTTCCCACAACCCATGGGTACCTATTTCATGGAGAAAAGTAGCCTATATGTTATTCCAGACTATAATCTATTCCTATACTAAATTTCAGCCAGATCCGTGCAGCCGTTTGAGCATGATTGAGTAGGAAGTAGGATAAAAAAGCTGTTTGTTTGTTTATTTTTATATATAATATAAGATAAGATAGTGTTTATTGATTCCAACAGAGTAGCTCGGCTTACATATCGTTACTTAAAAAAGAGCAATACAGTATTTTTTATATTACAATTTAGATTTGATATGCTGAACGTTGACAGCCGTACTAGTAAAAACTGTATAACAGCTATCAGCGCATTCCATAGTGTAATTAGTACAATAACTTGATAATTTTATTTTAAGAAACAAAGTAATACTTAGTGTTTGCCTACAAAATTTGAAGTTATGACAATATCTGGTAAAAATAACAAAATTAAGCCAGTTAAACTGTGTATGTGTTTGTGTATGTGTGTTTGTGTGTCGGTGTGTATGTTTGTGTGTGTGTGCATGTAGGGGTGTGTATGTATCTGCTCGTTTATTCAAGAGAGAGAGAGTGTGTATGGGACAATTTATTTACTTACTGCTTCTGTATCTAGGTAATTTAGTTGAAGAAGCCATTATTGTTTGGTTTTAGATTTCGCTTCCATATTATTTGATTTTGCGATTTTTAATACAGTGTTGACTCTGTTATAAAAACGAGTACTTATTATGTAATATTGTCTTCTAGCTAAAGCAGTACTATGTGACTCAGTGAAGCATAGTATGGCATTCCTTCGATAGGCACCAACTTGAGCGCTGGGGATCTTCGAATGCCTCCTCATAACATCTCGTAAAATAAATAATTGTTTAACTGTTAAGACACCACATTCCCGATATAAGGTGGCTGTACTATACCGACGAGGTTTATAGAACATGACTTTTAAAATCGCTCTCTGGGCACGTTCCAATCTTATCATATACGATGCAACCGAACCACCCCAACCTAGAATCGTATATGATAAAGCATAATAAACCACCTTAAGCGTTTGCGGTTCAGCAGAGTGTCTCAGTCTCCGAAATATTGGCATCAGCTTCCTTAGGCGACTTATGATATTATTAATATGTGGCTGCCAACTTATTGCTCTATCCAAAGGGACACCAAGATATTTTATTTCAAAGGTCTGTTCAATGCTAACGCAGAGGCATGTTTGAGATTCCGGATGACATGAATGTGCCCTAAGGTGAATTGCATCAGGAATTGTGTTCTGACGCTGGCAAAAACACATAAATTTAGTTTTAGCCACATTAAGTGTTAATAGGTTGAAACTCAAAAAGGCCATAGCCTCTCTTAGAGTGTTCTCGGTGTGCCACCGTGCCTGATCCCAGCTCCTCCCACTTACCAACAATGCTGTGCCATCTGCATAAGTAATTAGAGATAGTTTTATTACACAGATCATTGATATAGATAAGGAAGAGTATAGGTCCCAGCACACTTCCCTGCGGAACACCAAAACTAGGGCTAGCTGAGTCACTTACATAATTGCCTATTTTGACATGTTGGGTCCGATGAGATAGGTAGCTTTTAAAGATATCGAGAACATCACCCCGGATTCCCATAAAATCCATTTTAGAGAGTAAAATAGGTATTGAGACGGTATCAAAGGCTTTTGAAAGGTCTAGAAATATACCCATAACCTTAGAGTTTCCGTCAAGCTGTCTCACCACCGTTTCAGTGAGTTCTATTATGGCATCTTCAGTGGACTTACCCTGTGGAAAACCGAACTGTGTTTTTGCAATAAGTTGATTGGTTTCTAGGTAATTTAAGAGTCTTTTATTTAGATTTTTTCTAATATTTTCATAAGGGTAGTGAGAACGGATATGGGCCTATAATTTGTGATATCAATTCCCACTGCAGAGTCATTTCGAATGCCCGCAACTATCGCTTCAATTTCAGTCTCATATGTGTCCAACAAACCCATGGAATTGCCTAAGGGATTGCGTTCAAAGTTGCCATCTGAACTCTGTATAAAATGAGTAGCTTGTATTTTCTGTGCCAGTTTACTACCTATTTCCGCAAAAAATTATTAACTTGATTAATCGAAATTTGTTGATTCACATGCGTTTTTAACAAGTCAAGTGGCGGTTGCACCGATCTCTTCATGCGTGCAATTGTTTTTATGGTTCGCCACAAGCCCTTAGGGTTGTTTTTATTTTTGAGTAATTCCGCTTTCTCATATTGCGCTATAAGATTTTTTAGCAAATTATTACAGAAATTGCGAAATCTGGAATATGACGTTTGTAGAATAATGTTATTCGGGGACAATTTTGTTTTAATATGAAGTCGATCACGGTGACGCATACATCTTAGCAAGCCTGGTGTAATACAAGGTTTGATACATCTTTTCCGGTTGGATGTTATACCCATACTTGAGCTATTTTGAATTGCATTTGAAATTAAATCGTCTCTGTAGCGAGGTTGGCATCTGTGGTCGAATATATCAAAGTATAGTCAGAGTGGGATAGTTCTGTTAGCAAAAGAGGGTAATTTATCCGAGTTACAGTTCTTGCGTCATTACGATGTAATAATTTGGGATAATCACAGAATACAATAGGTGCGTGGTCCGTTATATAAGAATCCAAAACAAAAGTGGATCATTCTTCATTGGACCGCAACATAACGTGATCAATACAGCTATTCTTCCGTGTAGGAAAGAGGTGACCAGGGAGTAGACCATGAGATGCCGCTAATTCCAACTATTGATCAGTTTCCGGATCCCTTATATTCAGTAAAATATTATTATTAATGTCACCCATTAACACTACCGTCTTAGTCGCAGAAAGAGATGTCAGAACTCGGTCTAGGCTTTCTATAAAGTTATCAATCCTCTTGTAGGAGGGAGAAAGATAAATGGCGACAACACCAAACTCGTGGCCACATTTAAGCACTAGGCACTTACCATCCAAAAATAGAGCTTCCGAAACTTTGTGGTCAATATTACGACGTAAATACAGGATCAGACCATCGTTTTGATTAGAATAACCTGACCAATAACAAGTATAACCCTGTATTTCAGGAGGTGTTGGTGTGACACTTAACCAACATTCGGTGAGAACCAACATGTGAAATTCTGTGTTTATACGTGATAGCAACACAGTAAGAGCATTAAACTTATAGTTGATACTTCTTATATTTAAATGCAAAATCGTTGTGGGCTGTCTGGATTTACATCTGTAAATCCAGACAGCCTTAGCCTTGTATACTTAGGTATTCAGGACTGCAAACCAATGCAGAAGATGCCGCGACTACATCAATGTCTGAGGAAATATCTATTATTGCAGACGTAATTTGAGAGTAGGAGTACTATAATCCAAAAAAACCAACAATGGCATCTGAATGTATGTATCTGTCATAGGTAGTAAGAATAAACTGTATAAAAATGCAAGGTTTTGTTGACTATAAGTATATAGATTTTATACAGTAATGTGTGTGTTGGAAGGTGAATTAGCGTGTGAGTAGTCTGTACATGAGTTGGTGACAAGTTAAATTTATGGTAGTGTTTTATAAGATAACTTAATATTACAAAATAGGACTGAATTAATTGCATGTGATAGATTATTCAAAATATTTGTCTAAATATATGCAATCAAATATCCCAATAAGTATGTGTATGTGTTCAATTCAACGCAAGCAACTTAGTAACCCCGTAATTGTGCTGATAGCAAACTGTGTTATGAATCTAATTCGATTTTAAATCATTGTTATTTATAGGTTATATTTTAGGTTACATTACAATAATAAGGTCAATTGTTGTTATATTTACATGTTTAAACATACAGATAAAATAAATTATGATTTGTTTTATCTGTATGTTAAATAAATTAACATTATTAGTGTGAACTAGCAGCAAATATTATGACATTTAATAAAACACGTGATTCACCCCCACTCGTTTGTTCACTGTATAAAAGGACACGTGTTAGACGGATCGACACATTTTGTGATCGACCGTCGAACCGAACGGAGCTCTCAAGTCTGCGCTACAACACCATAAGAAGTTGAGTAAATATGAAATTGTTATTATATTTAATGTTTTTTATTTATTGTGTATATTTAATGTTAGTATTATCAACTTAGGTAGGTATGTACTATGAACTGAAATTAAATTTAGTCGAAATTATTTTATATTGTTGTTTGATTGATATTTAGGAAAAAGTTGTCAATATATTTATGTACAGAATTATGAATTGAAGAATTATAACGTCCACTCAGATATGATTTCTTTTAATTATTTATCCCATAAATGAAGTTACATTGAGGTTAGGTTTTCTATCAAAGGACCATGCAAAAAATTGTATGGGCGCTGTCCCAACTGACCAACAGACAACTACATTTTAGGCATTGCTAACAAAAATAATTGTTCAACTAAACATTCTAGATATGAATGATAAAGTCAAAACTCAATATATTATTATATTGTGTATTTTTTTATAAAAATAATAACATTTTAGACATACAGACAAATAGAAAATCCAAATATCATTTTGAGGGCCTCTGTGGCGTAGCGGATGTATTTACAAAAAAAAAGTATATGTATGTTTATCCGCATTCTGGAACCCATAACACAAGCTAGTTAAACTATGCTTACCTTGGGTTTAGAAAGGGCTGTGTAGAATGTCGTAGAACATATCAGTATTCATTTTCCATGTACAATACTTATTACCTTTACAGTATCATTATAGTAGATAACGTTTCTTCTGCTGGTAGGTTAAATTCGATATGACAACCTTTCCCCATAGACCATATAATTGAGAGCATGTCTGTCAGTTTCATTGCGGTTTATTAATAAATAATTATAGTATGTAAACGCGTGACCTGACGTATCTAGACTGTATGCGTCCTCTGATCAACCAGACATTATCTTCACGAAAATTCCATTCCGAATATGTTCCGCACAGTATGATTTGGCAAGTTTTATGTGGTAGGTCCCCAAAGCAAATAATATATTTATATGTATAAATACATATTATATATATATATATATTTTACAATTTTGTACACAACCCAAAGCCAATTCCGTCGATGAGACTTTATCTGCTCAGAAACACGACTTCGCCGCAATGGATGTGTACCTTGGGGGGTTTGCTGGATTGTGGATGTCGCCGTGGTGCTGGTCTTAATTCCACCTATTATGGGTAGCCTCGAAGAGTACTTGAATTTTCCAGAATGAAAGAGATTTTTTCATGTATCTTCATTTATTCTTTGTGAAGAAGAGAGCACTTCTCGCTTGATTTTCTACTTGCCGACTGAGGTGTCGAATCAAAATATAGCGGCTTTTTATAGTCTTAATTCAATTAATTCGATTTTTCTGATTGGCCGATCGAACTTTCGCGGCTCATTAGCGACACCGCGGCTTAACGACTTTTCGTGGATATACCCTGGTCGATCGGTCAATCTTACAAAAGCATTCGACACTCCGCTGTCGTGACCGCAACACGTATGCTCTGAGCTCCGACCTATTCACGAATAAGTCACTCAGATATTACGTGCGCTTTTTTCAAAGCGAAGTTCTCAATTATCAGATTGAAAGTCAGTATCATTATAATTATAATATACGGCGATTCTCTGTTGCAGTTACTACGGGCGGCGAGCCAAGGTCGTGTGACGTCACTGCACACCTGCGAGCGGCGCTTCGACGATAGCGAGCCCAGCGACTTTTCGCGCGCTTTTTAACCGTTCTTTGAGCGGCTGATTTGCGCGCGTAAATTTGTTTGGCGAGCTCGGGTTTTTGACCCCTTCAGGGTAGCACTGGTTGATACCTAACGGTGATAACGAAGCCAGGGCGAGCGGCGACCCGACCCGCAGCTTCACCCCCTCAGGGCAAAGCCAGTCGGACGGGGCTGGGGCAACCGGTGGCGAGGAAGACCTCCTGCCGATCCCAGCCGTCACCAAATTCCCCCCTTACCCATCCCCCCATTCCATTCTCGGGTGTTCGTTTGGTGTGCGGTCCCCTAACCGACCGTACTATCTCGGCATCCGGGCTGCGAGGGACTCACTCATTGCACTTCGAGTGTATGACCAGCTGTTGAGGTACACACCCACACCACAAGTACTCATCCTCCCAACTTCGGTTGGGCGGAATTTATTCCGCGTCGACACGAATAGTGTTAGGGCCACGCTACACTCTAGTATAAAGGTCGAACCACACTTATTTAATTATCTTTTAATTAAATTTTTCGTTTTTTGTTGTTATCAGTTAGGCTTATCCTAACTGCATTTTTACCAGGAAAGGGGTAAGCAGGGAAGTCGGCATCATGGCCGAAACTTCCCTGCTTGATCTCCTCCTAATGGACCGGGAGGTCCACGCCTTTTTAAAGGCGAGGTTCGGGGATAGAATCCCGGACTCCCCCATCGTGGGGCCCGACACTCCACATATTACACCCCCAACGACCACCACACCCCCACTACCTACCATCACCACAAAAACAGCTAGGGCCTCTGCCGCGTCGTCAAGCTGCTCGGGCAGCCGTTCTTCTAGGGGCGGATCGCCGACGCGAGAGCGCAGCCCTCTTCCCCCGATCGCCACCGGGGATGAAGATAGCAGTAGGGACAGCATGGACACTGCTGACATCTCTGCCTCCGCCTCGGAGACAGAATCGACGTCCTCCTCCTCCGACGAAGGGTTCACGCCCGTAGCCAGCGGGAAGAGGAGACGCAGCCCAAAAGCCGCACAGGCGGCGCCGCCAGCGAAAGCGCTGAAGAAACCGCCGGTCCTCACCGAAGCCCCAGCTCAGGTAAAGCCCACTCAGGGGCCCACCACCGACGTCCCGGCTCGCAAGGAGCCCACCCCACCCCCCGTTTATGTTCACGACAAAGACCGGTGGACCGCCATCTCCAGCTGGTGCAACGACCAGCACATTCACTTCACCTCCGCCCGTTCCACCCCTCAGGGTATTAAAGTTTCCGTTCCCTCTCCAAGGGACCACCGCGCATTAACCACCCTCCTAAAGGAAAGGAACATTCAGTTCCATTCCTTCACCCTTCAGGAGGACAAGCTTCTCCGCGCCGTCGTGCGTGGAATCCCGAAGGAGGTCTCCTTAGAGGAGATCACTAAATCTCTCAAGGAGGATCAAGGCCTCCCTATTCATAGCGTCCACAGGATGGTCCGCGCTAGGACACACGAGCCCTACGATATGGTCCTTGCCACCCTGGACCGATCCGAGGCCGGCAAGGCCATATTTAAGACTCAGACGGTGTGCCAGTTGGCTGGCATAACCGTCGAACCGCCACACAAGAAGGGGATCATATCCCAATGTCACAGGTGCCAGCAGTACGGGCACTCAGCCCGCAACTGCTATGCCCGCCCAAGGTGCGTCAAGTGCCTTGAGGACCACGCCACAGCAGAGTGTAGCCGTCCGAAGGATAGGGCACTCTGCTCGACACCACCTGCGTGCGTCCTATGCGGGCAAACGGGCCACCCCGCGAACTATCGCGGGTGCCCGAAGGCACCCAAGCAACAACAACAGTCACGCCCATCCGGGCGTACACCTCAGACCGTAGGTCAGTCGCAGCCCCAAGCATCAGCTTCGGCTCCACCGAAGCCCTGCCCATGGGGACCCAACGCAGCCTCCTCAAGGCCTGCGTTCCCCCCCTTGCCGTCCCAGACTAGGAACGCCCAGACTTCGGGGATTCCGGCGCTCATGAGCGTATATGTCCCCCCGCCTCAAGTCACGCAGCCTCTGTTGCCAACACCAGCTCCGCAACAGCCGCGCCCCCAACAACCTCCGCGGTCGCAGGCTGATAGGACACACACACAGCCCCCACCACCACTACAATCACAACCACACACAAACACGGCGAGCCAGCCAGCGACCGGGGAGTCGGACCTCGAAGTCGTGGCACGCTTTGCCAGCATACTCAATTACGCGGAACTGCGCGACATGGCCGCGCAGATCCGCGCAAATGAGGGAAACCCGATGGCACTCCTAGGAGTCACAATTAGGTACTCGACCGTCTTCGAGGCCCTCGCCAACTTCAGAGTAAATCCCTAATGGATTCGCGAAACACTGGCAGAGTCAAACCACGAACACTCAAGTTAGGGTATTTCAACGCGGACGGCTTAGCCGGTCAAAGAGATCAGGTAGGTGAATTCCTTAGGGTCCATCAACCAGACATACTTCTCGTGCAAGAGACCTTTTTAAAGCCCGCCCAGAGAAACCCTAATATTGCGAACTACAACATGGTTCGCAATGATAGGGTCGGCTCCCCTAAGGGCGGGACTCTGATCTATTACAAGAGGTCCTTGCACTGCTCACCTATGGATCCGCCAACGCTGACGAACGTTGAGGTCTCGGTCTGTCGGTTAGGGATGACCGGCCACCAGTCAATAGTCATAGTGTCAGCTTATCTGTCACCAACCAAACAGCTGCTCGGTAGCGATCTCAGGGCCCTATTCGAACTAGGACCCTCAGTCATAGTCGCTGGCGATCTCAACGCCAAACACACCATGTGGAACTGCCCCATCACCTGCACCCGAGGTAGGGTCCTGGAATCGCACTCGAGCACGCTCAACTACGATATAATAGCTCCATTAGAATGTACTCACTTCCCGTATGAAGTGGAACATAGGCCGGCGGTGTTAGACCTGGTGCTTCTTAAGAACGTGAACTTACGTTTGTGCTCTATAGAAGTACTGCACGAGCTTACCTCAGACCATAGGCCAGTTATGGTAGAACTGAAACAGAGACTAGGTCCCATTGATACCGGTCAAGCCCCCCCGAATAGGTGGATTACGGATTGGGCGCGGCTTGAGAAAAGACTCGAGTCGACCGAATCCGTACATCTGAACAAAATACCAGATCACATCGTTAGCGTAGAGGACACCACGGAGGCGATCGACTCCTTCACAGAGCACGTACAATCGTTACTTAATGATTGTTCTCGGAGGGCTCCCGAGACGGAAGACCGTCGCTGGAAGCTCCCCGATGACGTGCGTGATCTGCTGAGGAGGAAGAACGCCGCCGTGCGCGCCTACGATAGGTTCCCTTGCGAAGGCAACAGGGTTAGTCTCCGCAGATTAGAACGGGCCGTTAAGGCTCGCATACAGGAAATGCGTCAAACTCGATGGGACACTACATTAAGCGATCTTGAGCCGTCTCACGTCGCTTTCTGGCAGTTGTCTCGATCTTTGAGGAAAGACGTGGTCGCCCCTATGCCTCCCTTAAAGAGGCCCAATCAGTCAGAAGCTTTCGAAGATGTAGAAAAGGCGGAATGTCTGGCCGAAAGTCTCGAGTCTCAATGTTCGCCCAGCACCCTACACACCGACTTAGAACACGTACGCGAAATAAACTCTGATGTGGAACGGCAAGCTTCACTTCCGTTACCACCGGACAGCGACGGTCATATCGACCCAGTCACCCCGGAAGAGGTTCAGGAGATCATCAAGGGCTTGCACACGCGTAAAGCACCCGGCTCGGACGGCATCACAAATAAAGTCATTAAATTATTCCCAGAGAGGTTACTCGTCCTTCTGACATACATTTTTAACGCAGCGCTCAAAAATAACATCTTTCCGCAACAATGGAAAGAGGCCGTGGTCATTGGGATACCCAAGCCCGGTAAGCCAAAGTCCGAGCCGACCAGTTATAGACCGATCAGTCTGCTTAAAGGTTTAGGGAAAATCTATGAGCGACTAGTATGCAATAGGCTGAAAGCATTTGCCGATGCAAAGGGTCTCATTCCGAACGAGCAGTTTGGCTTCCGCGATCAGCACTCATGCGTACAACAGGTGCACCGCATCGTTGAGCACGCCAGCGAGCGGTTGCAGTTCAATCAATTCACAGGGGTTCTCTTCTTCGACGTAGCGAAAGCGTTCGACAAAGTGTGGCACAACGGCCTCATTTGGAAGCTGTTCCACATGGGAGTGCCACACAGGCTCGTACTCATCATACGGGACTACTTGTCGAACAGAAGCTATCGCTACCGAGTGGAAGGGACCCTCTCGGATCCTCACCCCATTCGCGCCGGTGTACCGCAGGGGTCGGTACTCTCACCCATCTTGTTCACGTTATTCACGTCAGATATACCTTTGCACGGGCAAGTGAAGACGGCACTTTTCGCAGACGACACAGCCATCTTCCACTCGGGACTTAATCCCAACATAGTAGCTAGAAAACTCCAATCCGCGGCCGACACCCTAGGGGCATGGTTTCGGAAATGGAGGATAGAGGTTAATCCGGATAAGAGTCAGGCCGTGCTGATCCACAGAAGGAGGCGCGACCTGTATCCCTTAGAGGGACTTACACAGATTAGGATGTTTGGCAAGCCGATCCCTTGGGCTAGGCAAGCCAAATATTTAGGTATCATCCTTGATGATCGCCTCAGCTTCAAAGCTCACCTTAAAGCGGTCCGCGACCGGGCCGCCTTCGTATTAGGTAGACTACATAGCTTAGTGAACTCTCGTTCTAGGTTATCACTTAGGAGTAAAGTCAGACTTTACACTAGTTGTGTTAGGCCAATCATGACATACGGATGTCCGGTTTTCGCTCATGTTAGTGAACAAAGGATCCATAGGCTACAAACACTACAAAATCGTTTCATGCGCCGAGCTACGGGAGCACCGTGGTTTATGCGTAATGTCGAGCTTCACACCGACCTAGAACTGCCGACGATCAGGCAGTACATAAAACAGTGCTCCCTTAGCTACTTTGACTCTGCCCCGACTCACCCCAACCCTCTAGTGGTTGAGGCTGTAAACTACACACCGAGTTTAATTTCACGCACGCGGAGACCTAGACACGCTCTCGGAGAGCCCGATGATGCAATAACACTCGCTCAACGAAGAGCCTACACAGCTCGCGGAGCTACACAAAATAAACCGCGGTTCCGTCTTCGCCGACGAGGGCGGAACACGCGCCGCGCTTTGCTCGTAAATGTGGGCCTAGGTCGCCCCAGTATTAATCCAGCAGCAGCCCAAGCCGAGGCCGCCCCAACTGGGGACCCTTGAGGCGTGTTGCTTAAAATCAACTTTCGGCTGAGAGCCCTATGCGCTCGCCACACTGTTCGCGTAAGGTTGTAGAGGCCTGTCGGCCAACAACCCACACCGCACACAAAAAAAAAAAAAAAAATCTTACAAATATGCGTTTTTTTTCTATTTACTATGATTTATATACCGTATTATGTATTCTAATAGGTAGTAGAAATAACGCTCCGATTCCGATCCCGCTGCAGTCCGGGGGGAACGGAATCGGAGCGGCCGGTACACCCTGGGCGGCGGTCAATGGCTTCCCCTTCACCCCTTCATAGGGTTGGCATTGATCGTCGGCCAATACCCAACGTGGCGGGAACACATCGCTCTCCGTACTCCTCTGCTTTCAGAGGAGACAGGATGAGCGATGCTGTTAGTGGTGAGATGGCCCAGGGTCAGTCGAGGTGCGAGGGATATGCTCTATGGGTAACCTTACACCCCGGCGTCTGAAGACCCGAGACGGCGTGCGGTTTTAGTCGGTGCAAGCCCGACATAACCGCCCCCGCTGCCCGGCGGGGGGGTATCCGAAGGGATTTCAGCACGATAAAAAAAAAAAAAAGGTAGTAGAAATAAGGTGATACGAAATAAGAAACAATTTACACTTATAGATGGGTAAACAATGACGATTTCTTCGTCGCAAACTTATTACTATTATACACGATTATTCCTAAAGTTTTTTGGTAAATCAGTTTAAAACTAAATTAACCTTATGTACTAGTTGTTCTGCACAAATTTATTGTATCAAAAATAATAAAACATTATATACTTTTTTGTACGATAATCCCATGACCTATGATGATATCGTCATAGTATAAAATCATAGTGGTGGCAAGGTATATTAAATGAGATACTTTTGAGATCTGTTGGTGGGTTGGGACGATTTTTTGCATGGTCCTTTGTGAATGGCTTAGCGTTGTATACGCTAAAGGTGTGGATATATATATGTATGACCATATATAGTCCGTCTACGTGTGTATGCTGATTGAATAATTGTAATTAAATATATATTATGTAACTAAAATATTACATGCAAAAGCTTACGACAACATAGGATAATAACTGATTAATGAGCATTAAAGAGACTAGTCAATCCGATGCGCTTTTAAATTTACAAAACTGATGTTTCAGATTTTAGTTCTCAACTACATGGAGCAATATTGTCATTGCTTTTCTAATATGAAAAAAAAGCGGCGTACGTAACGGACTGCTGAGACGAGGTCTCGAGTTCGATCCCCGGTCGCCTAGGGCACACACTTCTGACTTTTCGCAGTTTTGTGAGCGTTAATAAATGTTAGTTATCGCTCGCCTAATAATGTGCCCGGTGGATGGCAATAGGCTCGTCTCCTATTACATTGGGACTTTAACATAACTGGCGAATCGTGGGTGTGTAATACACCTCTGCCTACCCCTTCGGGGATACAGGCGTGAAGTTATGTGTATGTGAAAAAAAAAACACATTTTTGAGCATCAATTTTCAATATGTGATATGTAATGACTTGACTTATATTTACGCTAAATTTGATATAAATAAAGATACATTGATAAAGAAACAAATATTGCTCATTCAAGCACAGAATTCACATTATATTCACCTTTCTGAACAGTGAAAACAAAATCAATTTGTCGTTCCCCCATTTTCCTTGTTTATGTTGACGTTTCTGTGTCATATACGTTAGAAACAATTATGTTGACAAGACTCCGTTATTATTTGAATTTCGAACAATATTATTTAAATAAAAAAACCGGCGAAATGCGAGTCAGACTCGTCCGTGATGGGTTCCGTAGCAGCTAGATTTTGGTTTCTGAGTTGATTGAATGACGAGTAAATTGCAGTTTACGATTTATGACGTATCTAAACAAACTACTTACTAGATCTCGTTCAAACCTATTTTCGGTGGAAGTTTACATGGTAATGTAAATGTCGCAGCAACATCAAATAACCTAAATTTATTATTATTATAAGTTTGTTACAATTAGGATTATAAATTAATATTTAACTCCCTACGTTTCATAACAAATGATTCTAGAATTTGTTAATTATTATTCCAATATTTTGATAGTGTATTGATCCAATTAAATCATTGCAAAAGACTAGGCATGTAAATATCATAAATATTTGATGATTCGATGTAAAAACTATGTCTAAATTCCTATGACAAATTAATTAAAGTAATTTAAAGTGGTATTAACACTTATAATGTTACTTGTCAGATTATTCCAGAAGTGATTCTATTGCAAATGAAAAACTGTTATAGTAAACTAAATTAAATAACATCCATAACTTTATAAAACGTGTAGTAAATAATTATTCATTTAATTAGATCAATCAACAATCAGTTACGACGCCATGAGATTTTATAATAAAATTCAAGTCACGTGTTTCAGTGACGTAGGCCCAATGGCGGGCGAAATAAAGTTATAAATAGTAGTAACTTGAGGATGAGGGTCTCTTTTTGCTGCTGATTTTGGAAGAGATAACTTCATAAGTAGAATCCATGTTGCTTTGTTTAAAAATGATTCTACTGTTTAACATACTTGATTTTTATTGCTGAACTAAGTAAACCCCTTTCGGTTCAATGTTTTATCAGCTTATAACTGTGTGACATAATGTACAACGCTAGTTATTTTCCTTTATACTTATAATTTGAGCAGAACCGATGACCTACAAGGGTCAGAATGCCTGCTCTATTATTTTAAAACAATACCCACACTTAGAAAATTCGACATATTATATCATATATTTTTTTAGTTTTATCATTCTCTTATTTTAGAAGTTACAGGGGGAGGAGGCACATTTTACCACTTTGGAAGTGAATATATCTACTTACCAAGTTTCAACAGCATAGTTCTTATAGTTTCGAAACAAGTGGCAGTGATACACGGACGGACAGACAGACGTACATGACAAATCTATAAAGTTTCCGTTTTTTGCAATTTGGCTACGGAACCATAAAAATAATGTTCGAGACAAAGACTGAGCAGGCGCTGTGCTCGGATTTCTATTCCTGAGACCTAAAGTTTAGGCGTCAGTAGCTTAGTGCTTAAAGGTTTGGCTTACGATCGAGATATCCCAGGTTCGAATACTGGCAATTATCCTATTGACGTGCACCCACTCCTAACACAAGCAATTTAGCTTAACTGGAGGGGTTAGGGGGAATATTAGTAATTTCGGTTTCTAATATTCTTTAAAAAAAATATCTACAAAATAAATCTTGCCGCCAGGTGTCCTTCCGCCTCTTTTTTTTTAACTTTTTCAATATTCCGATTGGTCTACGACAAAGATAATATACATACTTATTCTCTTCACAAATAAAAATTCGATTGCAAGCCATCGTAGATTTTACCAACTTGTTTTGGCCGTTTTACAAAAATAATTGTCTTTACTTTTGCCTGCGTTACGCGAAAACTTATGAATCGATTTGACTAAAACTGATAGGAAACTTTGAGGTCCAAGAAAGCTACAACATGTCCAAGTTTCAACTCTTCATATATCTGAAAAGTTAGATTTGGGTTGCGTTTTTTAGAGGACGCAATTTTATTTTTTTGATGTGTAAAGGTCAGTGTAAAGCTAAAACCAAGTTTGTGGGGTCGCCACCCTTGTCGAACGGCCGCCATCTTGAAAATAGGGGTTGAAATGGTTTTTACGATATATCTCTTAAACTATTTATCTGATAAAAAAATTGTTAACATTTTCTGTTGCAAATTAAATTCTCTACAACTTTGATCCAGTAACATTTTGTCGTAGAACTATAAATAAAAAAGTTATAAGCGAAAATGTTCAGAAACTTTTTTTATCTCTTTATACGGTGGTAATAAAGATGATAATTCTCTTGACAGCCTAAGATACAAACAATTTGCCAAGGCAGTGACAAAAAGCACATTTCACTTATCTTCACTTCCTCCAATACAATACACAGGTCGCTTTCATACTTTCCGAGTCTACCATCAGGTCCAGTCGTGGCTTGGTAATAATAATGATCTTGAAGACTGGGGCTGGAAAAACATGTGGAAAATTATTGATGCCAGTGCAGAGCTCTAAACCTCCAGCACCCCCTGAGCTTCCAAAATTGATCTTTTGCAAATGCAAAGGAAACTGTGGATCAATGTGTGGATGTCGAAAAGCAGGGCTGAAATGTTCTGCAGTGTGCTTCCATTGTTCTGGAGAGACTTGCAGCAACGTAATGGGGCTCTCAGAATTAATAAATGAAAAATGACTTTGATGATGAACCGCCGACATTAACACCCCTTCCTTCTCCAGTTCTCCCACTGATATTTAATTCAGAAAGCCGATCAGATGCTGAGCCGCAGCCTGGTCCATCGAAAAGACCGAGGACGGAGTAGTTCAAATTTAGAAAATCACCGTGGATTATGCCTATTGGGGATACCACGTAAAAAAACGCGCCTCCAGACTCTTCCTCGTGTGTGATGGGGAAAAGAGTCAATAATTAATTATTAATAATATTGCAAAATTAATAATTTAAAAAATTATAATAACAAAATGAGAAAAAAACAAGTTACTGGACCAAAGTTGTAGAGAATTTAATTAGCAACAAAAAATGTTAACAAATTTTTTTTATCAGATAAATAGTTTAAGAGATATATCGTAAAAACCATTTCAACCCCTATTTTCAAGATGGCGGCCGTTCGACAAGGGTGGCGACCCCACAAACTTGGTTGTAGCTTTACACTGACCCCCCCTACACATCAAAAGAATAAAATTGCGTCCTCTAAAAAACGTAAGGTTAGGCCTAAAAAATGTAACATTTCAATGGACTAAATTCAAACAGATATTACTATACCTAGATTTAGATATTTTTTTTAATGTATTATACTATATTTATTTATTTTTTAGTAAAGAACTGTAGTATTTGAGATATATTTATAGTATGAATCATTTATTATGTCCATTTATATATATTATTATCATATATACTCGCAATACATAACTTTTTTTTTTTTTTCGTGTGGTAATCCCTTCGGATCCGCCCCCGCTGGCCGGCGGGGGGGTATGTCGGGCTTGAACCGATTAAAACCGCAAGCCGTCTCGGTTCTTCAGACGCCGGGGTGTAAGATTACCCATAGAGCATATCCCTCGCACCCCGACTGACCCTGGGCCATCTCCGGTTTCGAGATGGCCCCCTCGGGTTTGGAAACTACGGTGTCCCCGTCTTGCCCCGGTTTGAGGAAGGGGCACTAGTCGCCCCACCGTCCCGGCCTGCTTCTGCTAGGGTGACAGGCGGCCTCACCTGTCACCCCCAGGCCTACGCTCATGGAGGACGGAGGTCGTTAAGTAACCTCCGGCGTCTGAGTTGCCTGCGACGCGCGGCGAGCAAGTTGCGGGCTCGGCGGACCGGGAGAGTTCTAAGTCTCTCCCGGGCGCGCTCCGCCACCTCCTTCGCGAGCATTACATGCTCGCAGAAGGAGGCGGCGGCGGCACCATTGCCGCAATCATGCTGCCGAGCGAGAGGACTCCCACCCCGATGGCTGCCACGAGATCGCGCCTCGGCGCCTCCCACGCCGGGCAGGCCGCCAGCGTGTGCAGCCCTGAGTCCTCGCTAGCGTTGCAGTGTGAACACTCAGGCGTTGGCTCCTTCCTGATCCGATGCAGGTGGTCCCCGAAGCACCCCTTCCCGGAGACCACCTGCGTCAGTCGCTCAGCAGTACACAGTAGTCCACAGTAGTTCCTTAAGTCGCAATTATAACTCTCTTGAATCGCTTCGGTAAGATGTGTTCGCTTTCGCTTCCGAAAATTAACTGACTCGTGTCGATAGCCGGGTGCCCTTTTATAGCTCTTAATAAGGAGGGTAGAATGTTCCGGAATCATCTAGAGATAAGGCACGTTATTTATTTAACTAGAGCGTTCGAGAAGAGTAGGTACAGTCTGCCCAAGGTCGAGGTGAATGCCCTTGTTATCAAGATTTGTAGGTAAAGTAGGTATAGGTATTTGAAGTACATGTGATTTGGTATTGACTTTTCCAGATTTTTCTACACGGATCGATAGAGTACTTCGACATTAACAATGTGTTTTAATTTCTAGAAGATTCGATCAGTAGTTTTCGAGATATCGATGATCGTTGTAACAGTATTATTATATTATTATAGTAGGGGTGTGTGTTGGGTAACCTCCTCGAGTGTCGCTCCGATTCCGATCCCGCTGCAGTCCGGGGGGAACGGAATCGGAGCGGCCGGTACACCCTGGGCGGGGGTCAATGGCTTCCCCTTCATAGGGTTGGCATTGATCGTCGGCCAATACCCAGCGTGGCGGGAACACATCTCTCTCCGTACTCCTCTGCTTTCAGAGGAGACAGGATGAGCGATGCTGTTAGTGGTGAGATGGCCCAGGGTCAGTCGGGGTGCGAGGGATATGCTCTATGGGTAACCTTACACCCTGGCGTCTGAAGACCCGAGACGGCGTGCGGTTTTAGTCGGTGCAAGCCCGACATAACCGCCCCCGCTGGCCGGCGACAACGTACGTACGGCGACGTAAACATACGTACACATGTCACGTTTCGATCATGAAGATCATGTCAAATTAGCGTCCCCTCGAACAAACGTGCCCATCAGCCTGGCAGCATTTCTTCGTTAAATACAAAGGGACACATTCTGGGTCAAACACTGACACGAACGAGGGTCTCACCCCCCACTCCGCAGTCGGCGCCCCAAATCAGCAACAAACTTTTTGGCCTCAGAGCTCCATGCACCCGCCAATGCGAACGGGATGAAATCTTAGCCCGCGGCTTCTAGGGCGGCGTACTTATTGTTTTGACCAAAGCCGCGGACTCAGCTCCCGCACCGGCCGCCCCCTGAGTAGCAGAAAGTTGACAAGGGGCGAAAGCGCTAACGCACGTAGCGTCCCATATCAATCAGTGATCCTCCTCTACGGAATAGGGTGAGTCCATCCGGCCGCTTTCCATCGGAACGCAATAAGCCAGGGTGCTCCAGGACGCAGGAGATATCTGCAGAAACAAGCACACTCCTTATTGACTCGTTGATGGCGTGGTGCCGTGGCCTTCGGCCGACACTTCGGGCACAACTAAGCCCCACTCTTCGCCGCAATCACAAGTATAGGGTTCCCAATAGCGCAGCCAAGTCTGAGTCCGGCAGCTACCTTGAGATAATCATTATCTAACTGCGGGTCCAAGCTGGGAGTTTTCATGTTAATACAACATAAAAACTCCCAACTTAGGTACAGTTTTATGCGAGTATAAATCGTGATTTAGCCAGAGTTAATACTACAGATAAAGGCCGTACGCCCAATATTCTTCTTCAAGGGTAGTAACAAAAATGCAATAGACTTTGATGAGTACTATCAGCGCGAGAAGTTTTATGAGTTTTCCATGTCGGTAAATGGTGCTAATCCAGGGTTTAACTTTTGACTTAATGTTTTCTCAGTTGTTTTACAAAATCGCTCGCTCTGCTAACTTTCCCCTTTCACAAGTTTTAATTTACATGCTTTTATTTAACTTGCTCTGTATAGCACAGTCGAATTAGCTCAAAAAAGGGGCAAACCCGGAACTACAAAAAAATTGATAACTACCAAAATTGTACGATATTACATTTCAAATAACTTTGTTTAAAACAATTTTGCATGTAAAATTGAAAATAAATTTTAAAAATTCACCCTACTTTTGGGGTATAAATATTATAAATATCAATCTTAGGTAAAATTTTCTTTAAACCAAATTATAGGCAATGTAATTCTAAACAACTTTTGTATTCACCATTTTCGTGTGAAAATTGAAAATAAACGAGTTATTCAATATACCAAAATTGACCCTTAAAATCAAGCTGGCGGAAAACGCAATGGGTCAATTACCACGCAAAATAAAATTTAGACTACCGAATTCCGTAGCAAAATTGCTTCTTTCATGTAAAATCCTAATTCGACTTGGCTAGTATGTATGTATGTACGGGAAAAATCTTGCAACTGAATTTTAAAGCAGTTATCCTCAACCGATTGCGATGAAATGTTGCATACACATTCAGTTTGAATGGTAATTCATTAATATGGTACCATGGAGCTAGTCTGGCGATGAGGTAGGAAGGTGGTGGAATGAAACAAGATAAAACTATCGAGTTTGAGCTCATTTATTTTGTCTTGACTAACTCTCTGTTGTGACATGGTATTCAGTCTGATGATGGAGTAGGAAGGTGGCCATAGGAACTCCTAAGCTAAACAAGAAAAACCTTTCGAGTTTGGGCTCATTTATTTTGTAACGACAGGCTCTCTGATGTGACATGGTATTCAGGGTCTGATGACGGTCGAAAAGTGGCCATATGAACTCCTAAGCCTAACAAGATAAATATATCGAGTTTGGGTGAATTTATTTTGTCTTGACAAACTCTCTGGTAGATTACATAATATTCAGTGTCTGATGATGGAGTAGGAAGGTGACCATAGGAACTCCTAAGCCTAAGAAGATAAACCCATCGAGTTTGGGCTCAATTGTTACGTCTTGGTCAACACTCTGGTGTTACGTGATGACCAAGGTCTAAAGACGGGAACGGTAGGTGGTCTGTAAGTAATAAAAACATGGACTCGTTGTGTTGATCTCTTTTAGGTGGTCATGGCAAGCACCCATGTGCTACATGACATTCCTAAAAATCAACAGTTGAAAATAAAATAATTGATAAAACATCTTTTTTAAAAACAAGCTTTTATTATAAATATCAATGGTATTAAAACGAAAATGATTTTATGCAAGGGTTGTGCTGATTATGAAAAAAATTGCGCGAATGAAGCGTGAAAGCTATTGAAATCTGCACCAACCTTGCATAAAAAAAATATTTTTGTTTTAGTACAACAGATTTTTAATAACAGCTTATTTTTACCACGTTTTTCTTAGTTTCACTTCGTGTCTGTGTTTCTGTGTTTCTTTCCCTCTGAAGCCAAAAATTGACACTTAATTTTCGACTACTTCTGATCACCCTAAAGCTCTGAATTTTTTATGTAGGCCAATGCCACCTTACATGTTCATATTTAATCATCAGAAATAGTCAGTAGTTAATAAAAATAAAATAAAAAAAAACTTTCTAAAAACCACGTTTTCCTTCCGAACTAACAAGAAGAAAATAAAGGACATTGCCCATGTCAGTATGGAAATCGGTTGCACACTTTTTTTTTGCTATGTCAAATAAGTATAAACGGCATTAAAAAGCCTGCATTAAGTATTATCTGAAATATAAACGCATATTGTAACAGAACTTGGGGTTATTGAGAAATTAAATGATTACAACGAGAAAAACAACAAGAACAACAAGAAAATATTGTGACACTGACTGTTGAACTGACGTTTGAGTTTTCTTTTGGAATGTTTTAAGACAGATACCATGTATAAATTAAGAGAAAACTACCACTGAAGCATACATTATTTTACAACTTTAACTGATTATCACTAATAAACTACGAATACATACACGAAATATTAAGATTACAAAACTGCAATATATTTGAATGTTACATTGAGAATTATTATCACGTATTATTATTTAACCATATTATTTTAAAAATATTGGTATATTTGCATTCTACCACCAATGGTTTATTTTATATAATGGTAACAATTAAATTAAAATGGAAACGATTAGTCATTCGAGATTTATATCTTTATAATTTAAATTCAAACCCCAAGTTTTATAGAAGCGATTTAGCTTTGAAAAGTCATACTATAATCAATATTATTTTTTAACATTTGAAATATTGACGCGAACGTCTAAAAGCGCAACCAAGAATGGGCATTCTCCTTTCTCACCAACACTAAAAAACGTGGGGCGGGCGCTTTAATCCTTTAATGTATCGTTTTCCTTAGATATTCAATAATTTAAAAATTTCAAAGCGCCCGCCCTACGTTTCTTAGTGTTTTATTTTCTTCTTGTTAGTTCGGAAGGAAAACGTGGTTATTAAAAAGTTTTTTTTAAATTTTATATCACTTAGATGGCAGACAAGCATACAGCCCACCTGATGGGAAGCGACTTTTATTTTGTAGATTCATAAATCAAAAATAATAATTACCTGTTCAATCAATCAATTAGACTATTGCAGTCCACTGCTGAACATTCCTATTGTACGCCATAGCACCCGATCCTCCGCCTTGCGCAACCAGTCTATCCCAGCTACCTTTTTCAAGTCGTCCGTCCATCTTGCTGCGGGACGTCCTACCTTCCGTTTACCGGTTCGTAGTCTCCACTATAGGCCTCGTTTGCTCCATCGGCCATCGGTCCTTCAGCAGATGTGGCCAGCCCATTGTCACTTCAGCTTGCTTTTTCTGCGAGCTATGTCGGTGACTTTAGTTCTTTGTCGGATGGCCTCATTTCGAATTTTGTCCTTCAAAGAAACCCCAAGCATATCTCGCTCCATAGCCCGCTGCGCGACTCTTAAGTAATAATACACCGTTGTTCCCAAATACACCCACACTACTGAGCAATGACACACACGCACGCACAAACATAGCTCATTTCCTTGCAACCGTTTTCACCTCCTCATGTGGTACTTTCTTGGCACTTCCATGGTACTCTCCTGTACTTTTCTGGTACTTGAAACTATGCGGCTGTGTGAAGTGGCCATTACGTTCCTCACTATGACGTATCGCTTTTTCTAATTCAGCGATGTGATAAAGTAACAGTTACTGTTATTTTGTTGTGTATCAGTACTAGGAATAGGTATTGAATATTAAGTTGTATCGTATTATGTTAAATTTAAAGTATTTGGAACAATCATTTTTTAAGTTGAAAGATAAATAGATACAATACTATTTATCCAAAGTGGTTACAATGGTCCTCTTTGTTAGAGAAAAATTTCCTTTGAAGACGTGTGTGACTTTAAAGCTTGTTTACTTAAATTTTAACCACAGAAACTTTAGTAAGTAAACAGACTTTTCACTTCGTTTTTTTTTATCAAAAGATTCAAGGTTGGTTTTAAAATATAACAAGTACTTAATTGATATAATAAAATTATATATACTTTGATTTTAACCATTAAAACTTTAATAGGTGAATATAATTTATCATTTTTATTTATAACTAGCTGTTGCCCGCGGCTCCGCCCGCGTGGAATTGAGATTCCGATCCCGCAACCCATGGGAACCTATTTTAGGAATAAAAGCCTATGTGTTATTCCAGACTATAATCTACCACTCTACAAAATTTCAGCTAGATCCGTTCAGCCGTTTTTGCGTGAAAGAGTAACTAACATCCCTGCATCCATCCATACTTTCACATTTATAGTACACTAGCGACCCGCCCCGGCTTCGCACGGGTGCAATGGATGTATATTATACATATAAACCGTCCTCTTCAATCACTCTATCTATTAAAAAAAACCACATTGAAATCCGTTTCGTAGTTTTAAAGATATGCATACATAGGGATATAGGGACATAGGGACAGAGAAAGCGACTTTGTTTAATACTATGTAGTGATACACCCATCTGATGGTGAGTGATGGTAAAACCATTATGAAATTGTAACAAAACCGTGAAGATTAGTCTTAGGGTCGAGGTTAGGATTCAATCAGATTAAACCAATAAAGTCGAATTGGACGCTTGTAATTCAATTACGCTAGAATAATCACTGTTGTTTCGACTTTGGCCCTTGGCAATGAATTAATTACTAATGTTCCGATTGGATTGTATTTTACTGTGATTACCAATTTCAAATCAATCCACTATTTATTACTACCCATTTTTAGACAGCTTTATTTTCATTCTATGTTACAATAAAGAGCCTATTACGCTAAATGGATACTTTGTAGACGGCTGCCGATGATTATCTAGCCGAAAAATTATATAATAATTGGCCTGACCCAGAATCGAAATCTGAGACTGAATCTGAATCGCTACCACTTTGTTATTGAGGCAACCTGATAGCATCGTAATATTCTCATAGCATCTCAGAACTCTTTGTCGAACATAGTAAGCGTCTGAGAGGGAAGAACTGGCATTTCTCGTGAAGGTAGTTTTTTTAGGGAAAGGTTTTCTATAGCAATGCAACACGGGACTCAAAATTTTACTTCATATTTTTTCTAAAAATAATATGCTTGTGGAAAGATATCCCATTATAAACAAGAAGTTCATGTGAAAGCACATAAATAAAGTTTCACATCTGAGGTCTAATATCAAAATCAGATCTAATAGGTGTGATATACCGAGTAGGTTCATGTACACTGGCTGCTTTACTCCCATGAACATTCCGAATATAGCTTCTCTGCTACCTCGCAATCGAATATTGATTCCTTGTTATGTCATTGTAAATAAATTATTTAATCAATAGTTTCACTAAGTCTGGTGATACAAATACTTATATATTTTTCTTTTGTTCACAGGTAGTGCAAACAATACCTACTATCACATCAACAGCTAGTGAGATTGAGAGTTTGTGAATGTCAATAAAATATCAGTGTTAACAGTGTTGATAATAATAACATAATAAAATTAACAGTGATAAATAACAGCTGTCAAAAGTAACAGGTATAATACTAGTGATATCTAATAGGTGAAGTGATAATACTCAGTGGTACTAATAGCAATGCTTCTATAGTGTGGTGATATTGATGATTTTGTCACCGTCATCACGAATGCGGGCGGACGGCCCCTCAGGCCGGCAGGTCAATGACAACGCCGGCACTTTTCGTGCTTTTCTTCGCCCTTGGTAAGTAAATTTTTTTTTTTTTTAATTGTAATATCATTAAAAAGAACGCTTATCTTCTATATGCAAGCTGTTCAGAACAAAAATTGTGTCGTGGTTCCTGAACCACGACACAATTTGAGGTGAGGTAGGAATGGGGGAAAAATACGGGACGCAGATATCAGATAGTGAGATAAATTCATTATCTGTATAGGTATAACTCAGCTTTTTGTAGTGTCATCTGTATGTCAATTACAGTCAGTTTAGTATAAATAAAAGTCATTGCATTATAATTGTTCAAATATTGAATTGCTATAGTCAAAATGGCGAAATGATATTAACGTAAAAAAAATCATTAAGGTAGGATTTCACCAGGGTAATTCCAAACCTAAAACATGGTATTTGGTCCCGTATAATAGGACGTATACCCATTGTTGTCACCTGGGCACTTTTTCCTAACTGACAATATAACAGACTGTGCTGTTGCCTACTAAGAGCTTTCTTACTAAAAAAACCTTAAAACACTTTACATGACCCGAAAGTCGAACCTGTGGCCGCTTAAATAGCAGTCGCTGTTGATACACACAGGGATAGTTTATTGAAAATTTTTGGTCATTATCTGGTTTTGGTGATTAGATCTGTCTTTATGCTAAAGGTTAAATTTATATTATCGACTTTATACTTAAAATCATTTTTTTTATAACTTTCATTTAAAAATATATTTATTTAACATTTATCAAAATAGAACTGAATTTCCTTTATTCTCGAATGTTGGTACATTATGTAGGCATTATATTAAAAAGCTTATTCGCTCGCGCATACCCTCTCGAGACGGGCGTGTATTTTATTCGCAGCACTGATACGCGAATAACAGTAAAATGACGAACGTTTTAAAATGTAACGTGTGTAATATTGTTATAAGTGAACTACTCTCATATATACAAAATAAAGTGTCTGTTGTGGATGAGGAAACATTGGTGCGAATATGTGTTTCCTCATTTACGGCTGAAGAAATAAAGAATGCGAAGTCACTTCTTTTCGAATCAATTCCAACGGATAAAAGAAAAATCCTGAGAAAAAATAAAGTAAAGGAAGAAAGGGATCTGGCAGATATTATAAATATTTTTAAATCGGCCGAACCAGATATAATAATACCTGTTTTTGTAGCAAGACAGCTGGAAAAATTACCACCTATTCTCTTTGACCACCTGGACTGTTCGAAGTTGCTGAAGGATATTTTAATCTTAAAAAACGAGATCATTAATATTAAGTCTACGTATGCTACCGTGGAAGGACTTAATGAATTGAAAAACGATGTGGTGCGAATGGGGCATGATTCTTTGCCGCCGTCCTCGGCATTCAAAATAAATGTAAAACGAGGTGGGTGGAGGGATAGTGGCCCAATGGGTCTATCGCATGATTCAGCAATAAAAGAGGCGAATATAGATAGCATTAGTGACTCATTGAACTGCGGATTGCCGTTATCACAATATAGGCAAATGAGGGTAGATGACAAAAATCACCATAACGGATTAACCGAGCAACCAGAGTCTGTTGAACAAGCCCAGAGCGGAGCGCGTATCGGCTGCGGGGTGGGGAGCCCCGGCTCCCCGGTGAGTAAAGAGATAGCAGTGCCAACCGGTTCTACGCAAAGCGCGTCGATGACAACAGAAATGCCTGCTACGATAACACATGAAAGTAATACTAATGAGCGTTGGCAAACTGTGAACCGTAGGAAGCCAAGAAAATACAGATTTATTGGGAAATCAGGTGTGGCACGTGATTTAGAATGTAGTTTTCGGGCTGCGGACCGAAAAATTCCAATGTTTATAACAAATATCCATATGTCGGCCACCGAAAGTGATATAGTAAAACATATTTACAATAAGACGCAGGAATCAGTCACTTTAGAGCAAATTATTATGAAGTTGGATAGAGGGCACAAGGCATATAAATTTTTCATCTCTGAAGCTAATTTATATAAATATTTAGATGAGACATTATGGCCCTCAGGCGTGATATTCAGAAGATTTGTTCATTCTAGGCACAGAAAGTTTGATGTAAATAACGATAACGGCTCAAAGCGGATGAACAATGAATAGTTGTCAATTTGCAACCTTCAATTGTAAGAATATAAAACGCTCCGTGGAAGAAGTCCGACGACTATGCCGTACGTGTGAGGTGGTGTGCCTGCAGGAGACCTGGCTACTTCCGCATGATATACCATATATAGGCGCTATCGATAGTGATTTTGGATATCCGGCGACAAGTGCCATGGATACTGGTGTGGGCATCCGACGAGGTCGACCCTATGGCGGAGTGGCGTTGTTGTGGCGATATGATGCTTTCCAGCGAGTGTCGGTAGTGCAATGTAATAATGATCGCATTTGTGCCATTAAAGTTGAGATGTGCGACAGGCCTATGCTCATAATTAGTGTGTATTTACCAACAAATTCGGCCGATAATCTAACTGACTTTATAGATTGTTTAAGCGCAGTGAGCACTATTATTGATGAGCAAGGAATTGAATCTGTGTTTATACTGGGCGATTTTAATGCTGACCCGGGTGAGTTGTTTTATAAAGAACTTATAAATATGTGTAAAGATCAACAATGGTCATGTATAGATACCGAAATACTAGGACTAGACTCCGGAACCTTTACTTTTACTAGTGAAGCGCACGGCACGACTAGCTGGCTGGATCATTGTATCGTGACTCACTCGGCTAAGCGTGTAGTCATGGATGTAAGGGTGACGCATGGCGCTTGTTGGTCTGATTACTGTCCTCTCATAGTGAAATGCAATCTAAAATTACTTACCCCAAAGGTAACATCTCTAAGTGTTGACATAAATAGGGATGTAGTATGGGGCGTACGAAATGATGAGCAGATAGAGATTTATGCCAGCGAATGTCATCAAAGGTTAAAGTTAATTAATTTTCCTTCGGAATGTATTCAATGTGCTGATTGTTTCTGTGATAACCATGACCATAGGCGTATTCTGGATAGGTTATATTCTGACATTGTGACTGCCTTACGGGAGGCGGCTGTGGTGAGTCGAGGAAGCGTGCGGGTGAGGGGGAGTGGCCCGCGCATAGTGGGTTGGAATAAGCACGTTGGCGAGGCGCAAGGAGGGCTAGAGAGGGGTTCAGAGAGTGGGTGATATGTGGGAGGCCAAAGTCAGGTACCGTTTACCTGCAAATGTGTGAGACTAGAAGAGTATTCAAATCTCGATTAAAATGGTGCCAAGACCATCAAGAGCAACTAAAAATGGACGCTCTGGTGGAAAAGCACTCCAAAGGGAACTTTAGTGGTTTTTGGAAGGAAACCAACAAAATGAATGTGCGAGCTGGCCTTCCGGTGAGCATCGATGATGTTAGTGATCCTAAGGGAATTGCTAACATGTTTAAGACCCATTTCCTGGTGAAGTCTCCGTTGGGGCCGGCGACGGAGATGTTGGAGACTGAAAGTAGCGGGCAAGCTGTAGGGACTTCGTTTCTTGCAAAGGATGTGGCCAGAGTCATTAAACAATTATCTAGTGGCAAGTCAGCGGGTCACGACGGACTCAGTGTTGAACACCTCCGTCATGCGGGTCCAGATATCTGTAGAGTGTTAGCTCTGTTCTACTCGCTGTGCGTGGGCCATTCCTACTTACCTGACGATTTTATGAGAACGGTGGTAGTGCCCGTAGTGAAAAATAAAACTGGCAATCTAGCAGATAAAAGTAATTACAGGCCTATTTCACTTGCTACTATTGTTGCTAAAGTGTTTGACGGTGTGCTTAACGCACAGTTGAACAATTACGTGACACATCACGATAATCAGTTTGGGTTCCGCCCTCGACTGTCTACTGAAAGCGCGATTTTGTGTCTTAAGCATACTGTTAAATACTACACAGATCGCAAGACGCCCGTATATGCGTGCTTCCTTGACTTATCCAGGGCCTTCGATCTGGTGTCATATGATCTTCTGTGGCGAAGGCTGAGAGGTATAAACCTACCAAATGAACTGGTTTTTATGTTTCAGTATTGGTACACAAATCAATGCAATAATGTAAGATGGGCGGGGGTCCTATCAGATTCATATAAGCTTGAATGTGGTGTTAGGCAGGGTGGATTGACGTCCCCAACCCTGTTCAACTTATATATTAATGAGCTGATAGTCGCGCTCAGTAACCAACATGTGGGCTGTCATATTGATGGAGTCTGTGTTAACAATCTGAGTTACGCAGACGACATGGTGTTGCTGAGCGCGTCAATCTGTGGTATACGAAAATTGTTGAAGACCTGTGAGGAATACGCAGGTGGTCTCGGGTTAAAATATAATGTAAAGAAGAGTCAATGTATGGTCTTTAAGGCCGGTACCAAATGTCCACAGAATGTACCACCGGTTCGGCTCTATGGTGAGGTCTTAGATACTGTTGAACAGTTTAAGTACCTTTGACATGTGGTCACCGCTGACCTTGGGGATGATGCTGACATTGAGCGTGAGCGGAGAGCGCTGTCGATACGAGCGAACATGATAGCTCGCAGGTTTACACGTTGCTCGGTAGAAGTTAAGATTACGCTATTTAGAGCGTACTGTACGCCCCTCTACACGTGCGCCCTATGGGCTGATTATGCAAAAAAAAGCTACAGCGCTCTCCGCGTCCTGTACAATAATGCTTTTAGAATGTTGTTGGGGCTGCCCCGATTCTGCAGTGCATCTGGCATGTTTACGGACGCTCGTGTGGACTGTTTTCACGCTACTATACGCCAGCGGTGCATGTCGCTGGTACGCAGGGTGCGGGCCAGCTCTAACGACGTTCTGGCCATGGTGGCAGATCGCCTGGCATGTCCCTATGTTCGACATTGCTGCGATAGACATGTTGCCGTCCCAATGCCGAAGAGAAGGTACTAGGTAAAGTGATTGGATTAGATTTTATTTTATTAGTATTATTAGATGGTATGTGATCTCATTTGATTTTATTTATTTTATGTGATTTTATTTGATTATATTGGATTTTATTGGATTTTATTAGGTTTTATTGGATTTTATTGGATTTTATTTGATTTTATTTTTTAATGTTATCATACATTTTTTTTTTTTTTTTATGAATTTAAATGTCATTTTAGTTTAATTTAATTTATTTTAACGAAATACTAACTAGATAGGCAGAAATCATTATATCCAAGTTGTAACTTGTACCTACTAATATCTACTAACATAGACGTAAGAAAAATTGTTACTAACCCTAATGATATGAGTCCCCGATACTCGAAATAAAGATTATTATTATTATTATATTATTATTTAACATAGATGATAATTATATGACTAAAATAATATCAATCATTGAATTTAAAAGAACTAATTCCATCTCTACCCGTGGTTGTATTAATAGGGCTGTTTTCAATCCGGCAGTAAACATACAGCCCAAAAAAAAATGTCCAGTTGACAGCAATAGATTTACCTCTATACGTGCCACCGGAAAGTATAGTTGGTAAAACGTAGCTGTTAATATACTTCTGCCACCTTTTCAGCGATATATAGGCGTGATAAAACACGTTTCAACTATGATCAAGTTTTTCTGTTAACATAAACAAAAAAGTTCTGGAAATATTTTCCTCAAACACAGCATCTGCTAAAATCTATATCCCATACATTAATATGTAATATGGTATACGATTTCCCACGATGTATGATTCTGCAGATGTTGTCGCGCACGGCAGACGGCCACGGTCAGCCACAGACTGCGCACTAATTGCTTTGATACATATTGGTCTGTATAGAAGCCACGCTTCTAACGGATCGCTACGTACTTGTCGGTGCTTCTACATACGGGGTATTTCGCGGCCGTGGAAAGTTGCCTTTTGGTATATAAATAGCAGAGGTAGTGGTTCCATAGATTTAGAATATAAGCCATCGGACCAACAAGTTACTAAACTGGTGCACTAGCTTACCGCAGCTTTTCGCGGTCTTTAGTCTACGTTCAATCTTGCCGATCGATAGTCAACAAAAAAATTCTGAATTGTGTTGACTGACGCGTGGCGATTGCAATGATTCTATTTACGGTAAGCGTTCACGTCTGATATAACGTAAAACTCACAAGTGTTAATTTCCGTCATGATCTTTTCGTCCTGCAGAATTCAAATGTCATCCTTTTTAAAGAACATAATCACCTTTACGATTGTAACCATTTTAATTATAAGTATCATCAACCTTTCAACGCATTTTAACTTGAGTGTTTCACCTAACCTGGATTAAACGAATTCTAGTTCACAACAGTAAGTATAACCAATATTCACACTAGCCAAGTAATCTTACCTACTACAGTGTACTGAAGCACAAAAAAACCTATAGATACTTATCAAACCACCGGCGATGAACGAGGAACGAATAAAGTGAACAATTATAAACGAGGCAGCTAGGGCGACTTTTAAGTTAGTTTTTCTGATCACCAAGCGAAAATCACTCGGCAATTATTGTTTGACAACTCTTATCGTTATCTCACCGGTAGTGTGAACAGGCAGTGACCCACTATTCATATATTATATGGATTTCTTTCAATCACACGCGATCTATATCTCCTATACGATTCTGAAGAGAGAAATTAATCGATAGTTGGACGTTTTCTCGCTAGCGGTGGGACAAGTGCCTTAAACTATGACATGCTCTGACGTTTACGTTCCCTTGGAGCATACATGGATGGGCATGAAATACAGTGTCCCAATAATAATAGCTTTCGTTCAGGCTTCCCGCACTGTTGACTACTTAATGATAACTTATAGCGTAGTCGTAATACATTTGGGGCGACCGACACGGATTTTATTGCTGTAATAATATTCTTTGTAACTGTTATTTTTCACTGTTATTTTTTCCCATCCTTATTTCGGAGTATATTTTGGCGGATAGACTTTTACTGAAAGCTTTGGAACTGAAAGAAGATAATATATATGTACACAGTACTATAAAATAGTTAAGTCTTACTTTTAGTTGAAGAAAATTTAAGTGACCACGGATGCAACAGACTTTAAACAGTTAGGGTGAGCGCAGATTAGTGACATACTGTCTTAAGACTGTTTTGTCTCTAATAAGCGGTCTGGTAATTTGGTACAAAATAATACTTTAGAAACGTATTGATTTTTGAAGACGTATTTAATGATTTTTTTTTGTTTTTTTTTTTTTCGTGTCTGGTTGTCGCCACCTTCCAGCTATGTGGGTCTGACTATATTATTTAATCACGAATGAATATATAATGCAAAACGTGGAATTATATAGAAAAGGCAGGCTTAAGGCGAGCTCGAGCGAGAAGGCGTAAAGTGAGGAGAAGGTACGATGTACCACTAAGCAGGCTGATTTTGTCGTGACAGAATATCTCTTGCGCGTTTTTAGCGTGCCTCTATCTCGCCTCTTGCACGTCGCTACAGTCTAGCCTACTAGGGATTTGGAAGAGGTGACCTGCGCACGCCTTTTCTGTGTAATTTACGAAGCGTCTCTTTCGCACATTTTGCATGAAAACGTTTTGAAGCGCAGGTGCCCGTACCACGCCTTGAGCGCGCCTTAACTTATATGAATAATTCAAATCTTACACAGGAACAGATTGCAAATATATTTGAGGTGTAGATATGTAAGCACGTGTTATCTTTACTTCTTGGACACAGTTTCGGCCACAAAGTACGAAGCTGTTTGGACATTTTCGTGGACGTATTTTAGTGGTGCTTTTAGTGGCTTAGGGTAAGATATCTAAAAGTTTTTGCAAGAACTTATATATCATGAAGGTTTAGAATACTGCAAGGTTACCGCCAAATGGAAAAACAAGCGCCACTCAATCTCTTGTGGGTGGATGTCGTACCAGACAACTAGGAAATATAATACTGTTTTCCATCAGAAGGTAAACAAGCAGACTATAAAAAGTGTCCGATTGACGGTTATAGGCGCCCCCTAATATTATAATATTCGGGGCCGAAAAACAGTTTGCCTTTTCCTTTCCTTTTGGAAATCCTACTACCTCCTACTTCCTACGATATCCTGATTCCTACTAATATATATATATATAAAACAACATAACATAACTTCGTCTATATCCCCGAAGAGGTAGGCAGAGGTGTAATACACACCCACGAATATATATATATTATATATATATATATCTCTATCTCTCTATACAGATTTATAGATAGCTATGTAAAAATATACGTAGCTATAATAAAATCAATTTCAAAAAAAAAAAAAATGTGTTCTAGGAACGATACCTTTTTTTTATCGTGCGGAGATCCCCACGGATTCCCCCCGCCAGCCAGCGGGGGCGGGGGCTTGAACCGCCTAAAACCGCACGCCGTCTCGGGTCTTAAGTCTAGGATCGATACCTATTTAAAAAACACTATTTTTTAACGGATTCTATCGCGATTTATTCGATGTTATTTTATATTTTACACTGAACCCGACGTTTCCGTTGCTTTTCAGCAGCCATGGTCACGGGGAGACCTATGCTAAAAATGTGATTTTTATACTTTTTGTCTGTTTGTCGTTTATCTGTTTGTCTGCTTTTTATTATCAATGTCCGAGCATCACTTGAAAACCTCTGAACAGAATCAGCTAAAATTTTGCACGAACATTATTTTAAGGTATGTTCATAAACTGCGCTATATATATCATCACGCTATTATAAGTGTGATAGGAGCAACAGGGTAAAATCGATCACATCTATTATTGATCATTGCTTTATTATTACAATAAAGCAATCGGCCATCGGTGCCGACGATAGGGTGGGCGTGTCGGAATCGGACCGACTAAAACCACACGGTGTCCTCCCCAAGTGTCCATTGCGGAACGTAACAGTCAAAGGCAGGACACGCCACAGAAGCTACTTTTTACAATGTTGGCAACATACGAGGGATATTCGCACACAGTCTTTTATAAATTGCTGCCAACACCAAAAAGTTCATAGTGCGCTAACCTCTTTACGAGATTCTATAAATTTGTGATACAATGAAAAGGACGAACCAGTTTAACTGCTTTTTGACCCCGAAAAGTATCATTGTGAAATTCGCATAGAAGGCTATTTAGTTGTGTAGATAAAATATTGTATATCCAGACTTACAGAATGTTTCGAACTAAAATATCTGACAGTTTTTTTTTTGTTCATTAAGAGCTAGCTGTTGCCGGCGGTTTCACCCGCGTGAAATTTTGATCCCGTTCCCGCTACCCATGGCATCCTATTCCACCACCACAACCAATACGTATATGTAATACACAATTCCACCATACAGCATTTTTTTTTAGTAACCGAAATTACTAACATTCCCCCTAACCCCTCCCGCTAAGCTTAATTGCTTGTGTTAGGAGTGGGTTCACCTCGGTAGTGTAATGGCCAGGATTCGAACCCGGGACCTCTCGATCGTATGGTCGACTCCTTAACCATTAAGCTACAGACGCATTTTATTATATCTCGAAGAGTTTAGGCAGCGTTGACCCAGCAAGGTCAGCTCTTAATCCTTTTCATAATTATACTGGTGGTAGAAATTTGATGAAACAAATTTGTCACAAAATTCGGCCGGGTGGGTACCACCGTGGCCGATTGCGAAAAACCATCCATAGTAATCCAATTTTGATTTGATTGCGTTCAGGGGTCAGCAAGTGCATAGCCGGGCAGGGGGATTGTGGTCGCAGCACTAGTGGGACCGGTGGGTGTCACGCTGTGCTGCGACGACAATCCTCTTTTGATGAGGCCGTCAAGCTGAGTGCCACCATTGTTAACATGGTACGTGTATGTAATGGTGACCCTCTTTCCTGAGACTTTACCTTCAGCTTACCATCAGGCGAGGTATAGTCAAATTGACGTGTCCTAAATATAAAAAAAAAACGATAATGACTACTGTCTGACTCCCTAACCCCAAGAGGAGGGCCTATCTGAACCTTTAATATAAATCTTTAGGCTTTCACGGCCGGCGTTGAATGTAGTTCCGGGCTGTTTGGCCGTGGTCCAAATGAAACTTATAGTTTGAAACTTGTGTTCCAAACGTTTCGTCGACGAAACGTTTGGAACACAACTTCATATGGCAACAACATAACATAACTTCACGCCTGTATCCCCGAAGGGGTAGGCAGAGGTGTATTACTCACCCACGATTCGCCAGTTATGTTGAGGTCCCAATGTAATAGGGGGCCAGCCTATTGCCATCTACCGGGTACATTATTAAGCGAGCGATTATTAACATTTATTAATGCACACATAACTACGAAAAGTCAGAGGTGTGTGCCCGGGGCGACTGGGGATCGAACTCGAGACCTCGTCTCAGCAGTCCGTTATGTACGCAACTAGGCTATCGCCTCTTCATATGCAATATGGGCCACGGCCAAACAGCCCGGAAGATGTATATTCTACATATCCGAACCTGGTCCGTCTATCAGCGTGTGTAGTGGATGTTAATGAGGGCCAATATAACCCTGGTCTATTTTTCTCAAATTCAAATCACTTTTACCACCTTCTATTTTAAGCCCATAATTAAACTTATCTTAAGAACCACTGGATTACGAAACTTTGTCAAATTTAAGTTAAAGTTACCTATAAAACTGTTATGCAAATAGAGGGACAAAGTTATGGACTCGGCAATATATTGTCAGGTGGAGACGGCTATCGCCAAAATGGGGTATTGAGGGAATTTACCCCAGAGGGGACGTAACAAGTTTTGTTTGTGGTTATAAATTTGTGCATTTTGTTTGTGAAAGTAATCTAATATATAAAAATTAATGTCTGTTTGTTTGT
The DNA here is from genome assembly GCA_946251805.1 of Cybosia mesomella. Lineage (NCBI taxonomy): Eukaryota > Metazoa > Arthropoda > Insecta > Lepidoptera > Erebidae > Cybosia > Cybosia mesomella. Next base: position 19,950,108 of record OX276410.1, read on the forward strand.
TCGTATTTTATGCGCTGTCGTATCATTCATCCGGTTGTGATAAAACTTTATCAACTTATAGATACTCGAAGTCTTTAGGTATGTATTTTAATGTATATTTTTGTGGGATCGACCGTCTGCGTCCGAGTTCCATCTATGAATCGGTTGGAGTACCAATCAGCAGGTGTAGCTGGCTTCATTTATATTATATTAGTTTAATGTGTAAGTATGTGTGTGTCTGATTGTGACAGAGGGTGATTATGGGAGTGTGTGAGTGCGTGAGTATGTGTGTGTGTGTAATGTGTGTGGCTGTGTAATGCTCGATGTAGTTAGAAACTAATTTGGTTTATTAAATTAACGACTAGGTCCCTGGGACCTTACCGCATTAATCAATATGTCGTTTTAGAAGATTGAGCGCTTGAGTTTCAGATCAAAATCATGTTAGTCTATAAAGTTTTGAACACTTTCGTTTACAAATCTTTGTCAGACTGTTGCCAGAGTGAAATAAATTTTATAATTAGTGGTAATCACAGGCATATATAATGATGATTATGGTGAATAGAAACACGGAATATAAAATAAAGCGGAAGTGCGATTGAATTCATGTGAAATATTTTTGAGACGGCATTTTGAGCGATGGCGACCAAAGTCCGCCGGTAACCCTGGGGTTATCCTTTTAACCAGTGTGCCCAGCAATGAATGCTTGGGGAGGACACCGTGTGGTTTTAGTCGGACCGATTCCGACCCACCCATCTTATAGTTGGCACCGATAGGATGAACCCCTCCCACACGTAAAAAAGATTTGCTGATGTGTTTGTTTATTTGAAAGCGCTAATCTCTGGAACTGCAAGTGCGATTTCATAAATTCTTATTGCATTTGATAGCGCACATTTCAGGAACAGCTAAAAGAAATGAGAAAGTGAGTGCGGGTTGGAGATGTGATGAGCTGGAATAGAACCGAATACTGTGCGGTGGGTGAAACCATGGTGCACAGCACATATCATATACCTACCATATCTACCTATTGTGTTGGTTGAAATCGGTTTTTTTCTTCTTTAATTAAACAACAAATTGTAAGATATCTCAGAAGGAAACAGCGTATATCAGGTTTACAAAACTTATTTATTCGCTCAAAACTTATTAGGTATCAATATCATCAAAACTTATAATATGGTTGTCAAAACTTATATGGTTCTCAAAACTTATTGGTTATCAAGCTTAGTAGTTATCAAAACTTATAAATGAACTTTCAAAACTTATAATAATTAACAATAATTAACCAACATCAAATTTTACAATAACGTGCTCCCGCTCTTTTTTTCATGTCTGCGCGCTATCTGCCGACCCAGTGTGGCCACTCTAATAAAATTATATTCCACCCGCATTAAAATTAAATGAAACCTTACACTCGACCATCCTGAACAACGTGTATGCCCTCATGCACGCCCCTGGTGGAACCTTACACACGGTGAAAGAAACATTGTTACGAATTAACTCAAATGTCTCCAAGAGAATTTACAATAGAATCTTTAAACATTTATAATTTAATTTATAAATCTTTCTACTGTCAATCAGTATATAGCTTTAGAGTTGGCTGAAGCTTATTTATGATCTTACTACTACAGTACGACGTATTGTATAAAAATAAAGTTAATTTTCCCAAACGTAATATAGTAGGTATATAGCAGAGAAATGCCTTTTGAAATGTTTCAGGTTAAGTTGGTCAGACGTATTCTGTTTCCCCGCACTTGACCCAAACAATACAATAAATTCCGTAGCTGTGATGTTACAACAGCAGAAATACGGGCAACCACACATAACATATAACAAGGCACATAATAATTATTCCAATAAGTCCTCATCGCTTGCATCGTTTACGGCGTCACTATCTAGCTCTAAAGAGGTCACATGGATCCATGGCTGCATACGGTCGGTGGCAACCGTTGTTTTTCTTTTGTTTTTCATACCCTCGAACCCGGGTATTGGCGCCACCTTATATCTATCATTTCCTAAAATCTTTACGACCCTGTAAGGACCCTCGTATGATGGCATGAGTTTTGTGCTCTTACCATTGTTATTAAAAACAACCTTTGTTATTTTTACTAGATCGCCCTTGGCATACTTTCGAGCAGGAAGTCTACCTTGGTCATAGTAGCGTTTTTGAGCAGCCTGAGCCTTGTCGATATTAAATTTAACAGTCTCACGGATAGATGATAGGTCGGAATTTTTACAGGTCTCTCTAGTCACTTCATTCAACGAGGGGTGAAACTCACTGTTCATCCTAACACCAAATAAAACTTCTGAAGGCGATTTACCGATTGTTTTTTGTATTGTGTTATTTAGGCCCCATTGGATCCTACCTAATTCAGCGTCCCAATTTTTATCATCCCCGTTTAGATTCTGTGCAGTTAGAGCATCAAGGATCGTCCTGTTATAACGTTCGACCTGACCATTTGATCGCGGGCTGGCTACCGCATTCAACACGTGCTTCGTTCCCCGCTCTAGGTAAAACCTTTTAAAAGCATGGGACGTGAAACAAGAACCTCGATCAGTTATGAGTCTATCAGGTGTTCTGAATGTATCAAAAACATCCTGTAATGCTCTAATGGCGTTCACCGCGTTTGTGTTCCTAACCGGTCTGATAAATATAAATTTTGTAAATGAGTCGACTATTGTTAAGATATGTGTATAACCTCTCTTCGACTTCACGAAGGGGCCAAGGTGGTCGGCATGCAAGGTATGAAACGGTATCTTAACTTTTTCTATCGGATGTAGAAGACCTTGGCGCTTATCGTAATTATTTTTAGCATAAGCGCAGTCGATACATGCGCTCACGTATTTTTTTATAAATCGTTTCATTTTGGAGAACCAAAAGCTTTTCTTAATTCTCTCGTAAGCCTTTTCGAATCCAACATGTCCAATATCATCGTGATTTCTCTTGCAAATCTGCCACCTTGCTCCTTTCGGAACTACTAATCTTAGATATTCCTTATCACCTCCTACACAGCGAAATAATTTGTTATTCTTCACAGCATAATTTTCTCGAATATATTCTAGCCCCTTTGCATCTAAATTATTTTTCAAGATATCGCATATACGACGCAGTTCCGAGTCTCCTAATTGCAAGGTGAGCAACCAATCCTCCTCACTTATGACCATAACTGATTTCTGACACTGCTCGGAGTTCCTTGCATCGCTTATTACAGTAATGGGGTTTCTTGACAAGGCGTCAACATGTCCCATCTTAGCGCCTGCTCTATACTCCACAGAACAGTCAAATTCCTGTAAGGACAACCACCACCGAGCTATACGAGGTATGAGATCACGCTTAACAAACGTAAACCGTAGCGCACTACAATCGGTGACAATTTTGAAAGTCTTTCCTAAAAGGTACACTCTAAACTTCTTGAGAGAGCAAACCACAGCCAATGTCTCCAGTTCGTAGGAGTGGAAGTTCTTCTCCTCCGGTGTCGTCTGACGACTATAGTATGCCACTGATTGAAAAGAACCGTCACTCCCCTGGGGCCGTTGCAATAAAATCCCACCTATACCGATTTTACTCGCGTCAGTATGGAGTTCGGTCTCAGCTGCGGGATTGTCGTTCGATTAGCTTTGCCTTCAACAATCTGAAAGACTTCTCCTGTTCGTCTGTCCATTCCCAACCAACATCTTTTTTGAGCAACTTCGTGATAGGATGAGCTATTTGGGCAAATCCCTGAATAAATTTTCTAAAGTAACTAACGAGCCCTAGAAACTGTCGTGCAGCATGTACATTCTTTGGGCAGGGAAAATCTTCTACGCTTCGTATTTTGGCTTTTCCTGGTCGTATACCTTCTGAACTGATATCAAATCCTAGATAATTTATATCGTTTTGTAAGAAACTGCACTTTGTAAGATTCAACTTGAGATTAGCCCCTTTCAATAAAACCAATACTTCCTCTAATCTATCCAAGCACTCCGATGGTTCTCTACCAAAGATAAGGAGGTCATCAATATATACAGTAGCCTTGTTAAATCGTAATGGACCGAGAACGCGGTTCATCATACGCTGGAATACTGCGGGCGCGTTCGCCAAACCAAACGGCATACGGTTATACTCATATTGGCCGTCCGGCGTAACGAACGCTGTCAACTGTTTGCACTGGTCTGCTATCGGCACCTGGTAGTATCCAGACATAAGATCGAGTGTAATGAACCACGCCTGACCTGACATCCTGGCTATCTCGTCCTCTATAACCGGTATGGGGTAGCGTTCCTTGATAGTGATGGAGTTGAGCATCCTATAGTCCACGCATAATCGTACATCACCATCCTTTTTACGGACCAAAATAATCGGGCTGGCGTAATTGGAAACAGACTCTCTAATAATACCCGCCTTTAGCATCTCATCAATCATTGTTCTAACCTTTTCACGCTCATGATGCGACAATCGGTAGGGCCTATATACGACAGGTCGTTGGCTGCTCAACTCTATCTTCATCTCGGTGACGCTAGTACAACCTAAATCTGACAAATCGTTCGCAAAGCACTCTCTGTAACGTTGAAGTATTTCGAGAAGCCTACTTTTATCATTAGCAGGAACCGAATTGCCTATACGAATTTTTGTAGGATCAATTGATAAAGTCTGTTTTTGTTGAGGCAAATCTTCATGAGTATCTGAATCCATCAACCTATAGACGTTCTGCACCCTTTCTGCCCGTGACACAATAAAATCTTTTACCAGAACGCAAGGCACAATGCATGGTGTGATCATAACCGATAAAAACCCATCCTTCACCTGGTAAACGCCTCCGCAAACTATATACTGTTCATTGGGCTTCCCAACGACCTTTGTGTACAAAGTTACGTTGCCAGTAAAAATAGTCGTTGTCGCAGCTCGGACACAAGCGGCGCCATGAAGAGTACATTGCGATATCCACCTGATCCTTTCTAGGCGTTCGGTCTCATCAACTAGACTAGGTAGTTGTGTACCGATGTGAAGAAATCGTAATTCGTTCACATCCTTATAAACTACAATATGCGATTGTTCAGAGAAAGTTTGACCAATAAGTAGAGGTTTCTCCAATAAGTCATCATCTACGATCCTACATAACACAATAGCAGTTACACCATCCACTGACAAACTTATCTCGACAGAGCCATCAGATGACACGAGACAGTTACCGAACCCTTTCATTGAGGTAGGATTATTATCGTGACTGAGTCCGAGACTAGCAAAATCCGACTCCCTTATGAGCGTCACCTCACTACCTAGGTCGACAAAAGCTTCTAAGATTTTATCCATACCATTCCCACGCACGCACACCTTTTTAATAAATTTATTACATGGATTGCAACTAGAAATTTTCATGGTTTTTGCTGCTGAGCTAGACTTGGTTGACCCTATGTCCTGCCTGGATTTACACCCATCTGCCTTGTGTCCTACCTTATCACACTGACTACACTTAATCAACGGTTTCGGGCATCTGGACCAAGGGTGGCCTTTTTCTTTGCAATTGTAACACCACAACCCTTGGTACGTCCTCCTACTTGGCCTATCATTTCGTTGGTCGTCGGTCGCATTCACTACTAGGTCCCTGTGAGGTTGGGGAATAGACCATTCCTTGTTGTTGCTAAGTAAAAATTTTAAGAGCTGGTCAGGCTCCTCACAGCGTAGTGCCAAAGCCCCAGATCTCATAGTCCTATCTCCAATACCATGAATGAGGCAATCGACAGCCCGCCTACCCGCGATTTCACACTGGTTTAACAATGCTAGTTTTTCATAGTAGTATACATCTATTGGTTCGTTAGGTCTACTTTTCCGCTTCAGCATATCTTCCAATAATTGACCATAATTTTGTTCACATGGGAAGGCTTTGGTCAAGTTAAGTTGCCACTCTTCCCACGTGAACAATATTGAATGAAGGCTCGCATACCAGGTCTTTGCTAGACCCGTCAGCTTCTGCATAGCAAAATGCACGGTAGTCTTTTCATCCCAGCCATAGACCTTAGCACACTCATTAACCTTTTTAAGCCATACATCTATTCTCTGATTCTTTTCTGAGGGGTTAAACTCAGGGATAATATTTTTGTGATCTAGACTTCTATTTAACGAAACCGTATGCTGGTTCGATGGCTGCGATGGCAAGATATCTTTAATGGATTTTATTATTTGAATAATATCTTTAGATGAAAAAGTGGGGCTACCTAGCCTTTCTGAGCGACGACCGACGCTCGCCGATTCTCGATAGCCCTGCAGCCTGCTTCGGCTGCAAGTAGGGCTACATAACCTTTCTGTGCGACGACCGACGCTCGCCGATTTTCGATCACCCTGCAGCCTGCTTCGGCTGCGGTACTCGCCGCTGGTTTCGGCAACCGGTGTCTCCCGTCGCCGTCCACGCCAGTTTCGGCGTTCATCTTCCTCACGTTCTTTCCGAAGGTCTCGCTCCATACGGCTTATCTTGTCCCGTTCCCGCTCCAAAGCACGCTCCTTTTCTTGCAGGGTTCTACCTCGGCTGCCGCCGCGGCTGCGTCTTCGAGCGCTAGTGCGCCTGGAACGGCTACGACTGGAGCGCGACGGTCTCTTGCCCCCTGGAGCCAGAGACTGCATTTCTTCGTCCATTCTCGAGCTCGAAATCAATAAAAACATGATTACTTGTTAGCCATCAACTATTGGTACCAAATAACAATTATTCCTATTGTAATATGAAACGATGGGTCTGTAAACCAAGACCACAGTAGATAATATCGAAATGTCTTATTACATAAATCGATCGAAATCAAAAATCGATTATTCCTATTGTTATATGAAACAATGGGTCTGTAAATTAATGAATTTTATTTCAAGAGTTATGGTACATCGAGGTCTTTATATTGTCATCGTACTCTCTAGTATATATATTAATCTATGATCGTACCATTAGGTGTAAAAATATTAAGTTTTACAATAATAAAATATATAATAATGACAAATATCTACTAATATGTAGTTTATGTCATGCATGCAATCAATTGATTATATTATTAGTATTTGTTTTACATCAGTGTAGGTAATAACTGTAGAAAGAGATTCTAAATGCTTGTACACCTTGCTGGATCGCTTGATCCACAATTAAATTCCATTATCAGGGTCATAGCTTCAATTATCCATCACATTATTATACTTTATCACTCATCTTACAACATAACTACTACGTAAATGATGCCACGAGTTCGTTTAATGAAGGTCACAAATACCATTGAAAGCATAAGTACATTGATCTGGTATATTATACTCCATTCGGTAAGGTACATAACTAAACGTAATAATAGGCGTGTACTTACAGTTTTTAATCCCACTTCTGAGATGTAAGATATCTCAGAAGGAAACAGCGTATATCAGGTTTACAAAACTTATTTATTCGCTCAAAACTTATTAGGTATCAATATCATCAAAACTTATAATATGGTTGTCAAAACTTATATGGTTCTCAAAACTTATTGGTTATCAAGCTTAGTAGTTATCAAAACTTATAAATGAACTTTCAAAACTTATAATAATTAACAATAATTAACCAACATCAAATTTTACAATAACGTGCTCCCGCTCTTTTTTTCATCTCTGCGCGCCCATCTGCCGACCCAGTGCGGCCACTCTAATAAAATTATATTCCACCCGCATTAAAATTAAATGAAACCTTACAAAATAATATTGTCAAACTAATCCTTTACCTACATGTCATACCCAAATATACTAATCTACCCCAAAACTTTCGATAATACCCTATGTAACATAAATAAAACTCTCCAAAGCCCTCCAAAATGAGGGTACTAAGGAGGGACGTACCAGGAAATAATAAGACGTAAGATGTAACTTTGTCAGAGCGTCGTTACGTCACAGAGGATATAAATAATGGCGGACATACGATAATCTATGTTTGTTATGTGCTTGGAATATAATAGAGACGACAATGATATTTCAAGTTAGAATTCACTCGCTTCGGTCTAATGTATGAGGGTCTTCCGCAAATAATAAACGATTTCTTGCTTGACTTCATATTTATAATTCTTTATTGTACATAAAAAAGATATAAATGTATTACATGTAAAATAAGTTATGTACAAAGGCGAGCTTAACTCTAAAAGAGTTCTCTACCAGCAAGCCTTTGAGCAGTAGAGGCAGAGAAAAAAAAATAACAGAGGGAAGCAAAGTGTACAGACTGAACTATCGACCCATAGCTGTCACCTCAGTTCTCAGCAAGGTGTTTGAATACATTATTAACGCACAGCTTATGCGTTACCTAGAAGATCACTCCGTAATTAACGACCGGCAATATGGCTTTAGGCCAAAACGGTCAACGGGTGTACTTCTGGCGTACGTCACACATATCTGGGGTGAGGCTATGAACAAGCATGGCGAGTCACTGGCTATCAGCCTTGATATCGCCAAAGCTTTCGATAGGGTCTGGCACAGTTTGCTTCTTGCCAAGCTCCTGGCCTACGGTCTGCCATCTCGACTGTGCAGCTGGGTTGCCAGTTTTCTGCAAGAGCGCAGCATCCGAGTCCGTGACGGATGGGCTTCTAAGTTCATGCAGGTTAATGCTGGTTTGCCTGTCCGTCTTAGCACCCACTCTCTTTCTTCTGCATAATATCAATGACATGCTGTCTGTGGGCAGCATACATTGCTATGCAGATGACAGTACTTTGCATGTGCGTTATCTCGGACATTCAGCGGCCAAGCAGACTGACATTGAGGAGGGAAGACGGCAACCTGTCATTGAGCTCGATCGGGACCTAGTTCCACATTTCCCAATGGGATCTGAGAACCTGGTCGAGTTCAATGCCAAGAAAACACATGCATGTGCGTTTACAGCAAAGTTATCTCTTTTCCTTCCCCTTCCAACTCTTCGGAACACACCACTACCACTACAGGACAGTATCAACATACTCGGCATGGACGTTCGCTGCAAACTTAACAACAAAAATTACATCGAGAGCGTTATTAAAACAGCTTCACGTAAACTCGGAGTGCTGAACAGGGTGAGGCGGTTTTTCACGTCGGGGCAGCAGTGTCTTTTATATAAGACGTTCGTCCCTGCGGTGAATACTGTTCTCACCTGTGGGATGACTCCGCTCAGTACTTGTTAGATGCTCTCGATAGATTGCAGCGACGGGCAGTCCGGATCATTGATAGTCCTGAGGTCACCAGTTCTCTAAAGCCTCTGCTGTTGAGATATAGCCCCCTTGGCAGTATTCTATTGCATATACAATGGTGAACGTTCCGATGAGCTATTCCAATTGATTCCTCCTTCTCCCTTGTCTCGAACGACACGTGCAGGACTTAGGTGTCATCCTCATACAGTGCAATCGATACCATCGCGAACCAAGCGGTGGGGTGACTCTTTTTTTTGTCGAACCATAAAGTACTGGAACGCTTTACCCACACACGTGTTCCCTTCTACCTACAATCCTGGGCTCTTTAAGCCGGGCGTGAAAAAACATCTGTTGAGGCTTTCTAGGTAGGGGCCACCATTCTAGGGACAAAATCTAGAAATGGTGACCACTACTTTTTGGACTTCACCTCAGCTTACCATCAGGCGGGGTGCAGTCAATTTGTCGGACTAAATATAAAAAAAAATATATATATAATTTAGATGTTAACTTACGGTACATTAATTAATACTAATATTACTGCAGCAAAGTAACACACACGACTAATATCTAGAGTGATACTAATAGTAACAGGATACATCTCCACTCTACTGAAAACCACAGTTGATTACCGGTTTACAGAGACGAGCGGTTACGGTTGCGAAATTGTGTCCATTTCTTAGAAATATAGAATTTATTTCAACGTATTCTAACCCAGAAATGTTACGTTTGCCAAATAAAGGACTCGATATTGTAGAAAGACGTATGTTGGGGAAGAATCTCAAGTCTGTATGGTGGTTTTGCCACAACCAGGGACTTAAAACACATTCATAAAGGATACATAATTATATGGGTTACACTATGTAAAGATTACAGAATGAAAGTGTTACACTTATAAATGTGGTATTGCATCTGTTAATCGTTACCACTTTCAATTGTGTAACAGTAATCTGTTAACAGTGTTAATAAGTGTTAACCGAAATGCTACGTTGCCAAATTATGCAATCCTATTATATTTATAATCTAAATTTTAAATAAAGATATTTTGTACACCCCCAAGTACTTTCGAACGTTATTTCTGTTACACTTATTAACACATATAAAACGTACCACTTTGAATATACTTTGTACACTTTCGTATCTGTTACAATTATAAATGGTTTTCTTCTAAAACAGTTTCAAAAAACAGTGTTAAAACACTTTATTATTACGGTTACAATTTCGGTCCCTAGCAGCACACCCTTTTCACTGTTCCTCACTGGATTTATCAACGTCACTCCAGCTATAGGAGCATCAAGTGTATTTATATCAGAAACATTTAAGATTTTTAGGGTTCCGTTGCCAAATGGAAAAAAACAGAACCCTTATAGATTCGTCATGTCTGTCTGTCTGTCCGTCCGTATGTCACAGCCACTTTTTTCCAAAACTATAAGAACTATGCTGTTGAAACTTGGTAAGTAGATGTATTCTTTGAACCGCATTAAGATTTTCACACAAAAATAGAAAAAAACCATAAATTTTGGGGCTCTCCATACTTAGAACTGAAGCTCAAAAATGTTTTTTTCATCAAACCCTCAAAACATCAGACCTATCCATAGATACCCTACACGTATGTGTAGGGTATCTATGGATAGATACCCTACACATACTATTAAGGTGATATTAAAAATGATATTAAGGTTTCTAATATCATTTTTCTCTAAACTGAATAGTTTGCGCGAGAGACACTTCCAAAGTGGTAAAATGTGCCCCCCCCCCCTGTAACTACTAAACTAAGAGAATGATAAATCTAAGCAAAATATATGATGTACATTACCATGTAAACTTCCACCGAAAATTGGTTTGAACGAGATTCTAGTCAGTAGTTTTTTTTAATACGTCATAAATCGTAAACCGCTATTTACCTTTCATTCAATCACATATAACATTTAAAGAAAAGCATTATTATGTTACTTGCTGCTACGGAACCCTTCATGGGCGAGTCCGACTCGCACTTGGCCGCTTTTTTATATTCGAATGTAGAAACTTCGTCGGATTAAATTTGGACTTTAAAGAAATAGTATTAGATAAGAAATATGAAGTAGGTACTTTTACTTTACGTTGTTTAGACAGGAATTAACAGAACTTTATTAATTTGTAGTTTAGTTTAAGGCCCATCTCCTGCGCGTGTTTTACTCTACACAATACACAAAACACGGTTTCGCTCTTTATTCTATGGTTTTCGCTACACATTTTTGGGCTGTAATGTTGGTATCAACAATGATTATGCTTTCCGCGGCCGATGGAAAATATCCACACATTTTCCCCACGCGAATTACTTTCAACGTATTCTAAAACAGAAATCATACGTTTGCCAAAACAAGACGAGAGAAGTAGAAAGACGAGTGTTGGCGAAGAATCCCAAGTCTTTATGGTGACTTTGCCACAACACTCTCTATTCACTGTTCCTCACTGGATTTATTAACGTCACTCCAGCTATAGGACCCTTTTTTTTTCATGCGGACGTCCTCTCTAATACCCCCCCCCCCCCCACCGGCCTGGTTATGTCGGGCTTGAACTGACTACAATTGCACGCCGTTTCGGGTTTCAGACGCCGGGGTGTAAGGCGCCATAAGGCCCATAAGGCATTTACCCAGCATCCCGACTGACCCAGGGCCATCTCTGGTTTAGAGATGGCCCCCTCGGGCTTGGGAACCACGGTGTCCCCATTTTGCCATGGGGGGGGGGGACTTGTCACCCCGCCGCCCGGGCCTGCTTCAACTGGGGTGACAGGCGGCCTCGACTGCCACCCCCAGGCCCCAGTTATAGGACCCTCCAGTATAATTATTATATCAGAAAAAATATGAAAATATAAGAATTTGAACTGTATCTAATTAAAAAGCCAGACCTGTCTTTGCCTCGTTGGTTGAGAAACATAAATTTGCATTTGAAATTGCGTTGATCGTGAGATCCTGAATTCAATTTCCGGTTTGGGTAAAATGTTATTGGTTTTTGGTTATGAAAGTAAACACGTGCTAAAGTCTAAATACGTGCCCAGTGAAAGATAATAAAACTTACCCCTCAAAATATCCGCATTCTAGATCTTATACCCGTGAGGACGGAGGTCGTTAAGCGAAGCTGTAGAACCGGGCTGTTTAGTAAGTATGTATCATGATCCTCGTAGCGGTTTCCTAATCGCAATCCAAAGTATGCACTTTGGAGCCGAGGTCCACGTATTGTTATGTTTGTTAACTTTGACGACCTCCGTGGCGTAGCGGTAGACCATTCGACTTCTAAGTCAGAGGTCGCGGGTTCGATTCCCGCTCATTTCAAATATGTATATTTGAATTGGTCTGAGTGTTTCTATGTACTAACTAACTATATAAGTATGTTTATCCGCATTGTAGAACCCATATGATAAGCTATGCTTAGTTTGGGTCTAGATGGCACTGTGTAATATGTCCTAGAATATTTATTTATTTGTAACTTTTCCGGGTGCGACCGCCGTTTGAGCTCCCAACTTCGAGAGGCAAGTCTGTCCCAGAGCCTAGTCCAGGTGCATCAACTATCAGGTGAGGTTGAATAGGGCCTCATTGTTATTGTCCAACCATAAGGTCAACGATAAGCCGCGGTAGCCTAGTGGTATGGGTAATGGACTGCTGAGACGAGGTCTCGGGTTCGATCCCAGGTTTTACCACGGCACACACCAATGCCTTTTCGATGCTTTTCGAAGTTATGTGTGTATTTATCGCAGGCTTATAAGTGCCCGGTTAATGTCAATAGGCTCGCCACCTATTACATTGGGACCTAAACATAAACTGGCGAAATGTGGGTGCTAGCACCTCTGCCTACCCCTTCGGGGATGTAGGCGTGAGTTTATGTTATGGTTATGTTATGTTATGTCATAAGGTCAACTACCTCCAAAAATCCCCTACCATTGACCCCATCTAAACGAAATCACAGCAAAAAGTTCGAAGGTATCGATAACTACATTAGGGGCGTTTCCTACAAATCAGCAGTCCTTGGACTCTCAGAAGTAGCGCCTTATCGCTATTATACACCGGCCACCTCCCGGGGCGTGGCGGTAGCCCATCCATTCTGACAACTAACGATAACATAGCCATCTTTGGGAAATAGATGTGACGTCGTAGAATTAACAATAGGTACAGAAGTGTTATCTCGAAACCGGAGATGGCCCAGGGTTAGTCGGGGTGCGAGGGATATGCTCTATGGGCAACCTTACACCCCAGTGTCTGTAGACCCGAGACAGCGTGCGGTTTTCAAGCCTGACATAACCGCCCCGCTGCCCGGCGGGTATCCGAAGGGATTTCCGCACGAAAAAAAAAAGGTACAGAAGTGTTGACCGATGAAGTGGTTGAATTAGTGTGAATTGATGACACCGCTTTCTTGCCAAACTATAATTAGACTTGAAATTCTTTATAAACACACTTATTTGCTGGGAGAGAAGTCATATTGAGTTAAGCTCGCCTTTGTGCATCTTTGTTTATATAATTTAAGTTATCATTTTCTTGCGTGTACAAAAAAAAGAAAAAAAAAAGAAAAAAAAAAAATGTTTCCGTCCTCCTACTAAAGAGTTAGCTTACACCTGACATCAGGTACACTAATCTCAGGGGTGTGTGTTGGGTAACCTCCTCGAGTGTCGCTCCGATTCCGATCCCGCTGCAGTCCGGGGGGAACGGAATCGGAGCGGCCGGTACACCCTGGGCGGCGGTCAATGGCTTCCCCTTCACCCCTTCATAGGGTTGGCATTGATCGTCGGCCAATACCCAACGTGGCGGGAACACATCGCTCTCCGTACTCCTCTGCTTTCAGAGGAGACAGGATGAGCGATGCTGTTAGTGGTGAGATGGCCCAGGGTCAGCCGGGGTGCGAGGGATATGCTCTATGGGTAACCTTACACCCCGGCGTCTGAAGACCCGAGACGGCGTGCGGTTTTAGTCGGTGCAAGCCCGACATAACCGCCCCCGCTGGCCGGCGGGGGGGTATCCGAAGGGATTTCCGCACGATAAAAAAAAAAAAAAAAAAAAGGTACACTAATCTCATATTGACGTGTATTACAAAAACCAATAAGGAATTATTATCAAAATAAATCGCTTAATATCCCTTTTATAAAAAAAGACACCAAATGTCAATTAAATTAAAATAGACTGAATATAAAAAAAGAATATAGACAGATTATGTGAAAAGTAGTATAATGTCAAATTATATAAAAATGTCATATTAAATTGGAATATAGTTAATTAACCATAAAGTTAACTGTCAAAATAACATTAAATGATGCGTGGTATTTATTAGATATTCGTTTGCTGTCATATACTATATCAAGTAAGAAATATATTATGTTCATTTAATATCATGGGATAAGCAAGAATATTTCATTTAAAAAGCGGCCAAGTGCGAGTCGGACTCGCCAATTAAGGGTTCCTTAGTAGCAAGTAACATAATAGTTTTTTTTTTTATTTTTATATTTGAGTTGATTGAATGAAAGGTAAATTGCGGTTTACGATTTATGACGTATTAAAAGAAACTACTGACTAGATCTCGTTCAAACCAATTTTCGTTGGAAGTTTACCTGGTAATGTCGGTAGCTTAGTGGTTAAGGAGTCGACCTTACGATCGAGAGGTCCCGGGTTCGAATCCTGGCCATTACACTACCGACGTGAACCCACTCCTAACACAAGCAATTTAGCTTAGCTGGAGGGGTTAGGGGGAATATTAGTAATTTCGGTTGCTAATGTTCTTTAAAAAAAAAGAAAAAAATATATATATATATATATTTTAGTTTTATCATTATCTTATTTTAGAAGTTCCAGGGGGGGGACACATTTTACCACTTTGGAAGTGCCTCTCGCGCGAACTATTGAGTTTAGAAAAAAATTATATTAGAGACCTCAATATCATTTTTGAAGACCTATCCATAGATACCACATACATGTGGGTTTGATGATTAAAATTTTTTGAGTTTCAGTTCGAAGTATGGGAACCCCCAAAACTGATCGTTTTTTTTTCTTTTTTTGTGTGAAAATCTTAATGCTTAATAAAGTGGCTGTGACATACGGACGGACATACAGACAGACATGACGAATCTATAAGGATTCCGTTTTTTGCCATTTGGCAACGGAACCCTAAAAAGACGTCAATATTAATGAAATGAAAATAGCCTTGGAGTTACACTGAAACCAACGCCAAAGAATCATTAGAATCGGTTCATTAACCGAATGGGTATATGTGAACAATAATAAAAATGAAAAATTGTATAATACTCGTAGTGCCGACTTGGTTGCGTCACTAAACTAAATTATATCTCAGATTATTTTATATTCGAATGTAGAAACTTCGTCGGATTAAATGTGGACTTTTAAGAAATAGTAAAAGATAAGAATTATTAAGTACGTACTTTTACTTTACGTTGCTTAAACAGGAATTAAGAAAACTTTGGCTTTTTGTAGTTTAGTCTATGGCCCATCTCCTGCGCGTGTTTTACTCTACATACTACACAAAAAGGTCTACACAAAACATGGTTTTTGCTACACATTTTTAGGCTATAATGTTGGAATCAACAATGATAATGCTTTCCACGGCCGATGGAAAATATCTACACATATTCCCCACGCGGGTGAAGGGGGCGAAGTATTGTAATGTCATGTCATTTGATTTGCCAGCAACTGATAGCGTCGGCTCAAAGATTAGAACTGAAAGCCTATAGAAGGACTGATCAACCCATGACACCAGCTCTTTGAGCCCGTGATTAGTTTTATATTTCCATGATTGGTTGATCGCGGTACCTCAGTCGTCGTGCCTCGCGATTATCGCCAAAGAAACCTACAAACTCTTAACTACGCATCTAGTGTACATTGTCAAGATTCTTGCCTCTATCTTTACTTGTAATATTTAAAACAGAATTTGGCATTTCGACAGCAAACGTCAAAGTAATTTGGCTTTTTGACAGTACAAGTTTTCGGATCATTTCTTTATATCAAACTACAGGAGACCGAATGTGTACATCAACAAAATATGATTTGTGTAGTGTGTAAAGTAAAACACGCGCAAGAGTCGCGCCTTTAGGGAGTATCATGACAGCAGAATGATCCCAATTGTCAAATTATATAGATATGTCATATTTAATTGGAACATAGTTAATTAGGCATACAGTGAAATGTCAAAATAACTTCAAATGATGCGTGGTAATAAATAGATAGTCATTAACGCTATCATTATACTTTATCAAGTAAAATATGCATTTAATATCACGGTACCAACGATATAATTTTTTTATTTTGTTGTCATGTTTTTTAATTTACTTTAACTACTAGCTGTTGGCCGCGGCTTCCCCCGTATGGAATTCTGATCCTCTACCCGCAACCCTTGGGAACCTATTCCAGGGATGAAAAGTAACCTACGTGTTATCCAAACTATAATCTATCCCTGTATAAAATTTCAGCCAGATTATTTAAGCGTTATTGAGTAACAAACATCCAAACATCTTCACTAACTGTCACATCGTACTATTCCTACTTGCCTACTAATATTATAAACGCAAATATATATGAGTACGGATGTATGTATGATTGTTACTCTATCAAGCAAAAACGGCTGAACGGATCTGGTTAAATTTGGAACAGGGATAGATCATAGTATGAAATAACATAAAGGCTACTTTTTAGGGTTCGTCATGTCTCTCTGTCTGTCCTACCGTATGTACACACCTTTTTTCCGAAACTATAAGAAAATATAGAACTATGCTGTTGAAACTTGGTAAGTAGATGTATACAAAAATAGAAAAAAAAACAATAAATTTTAGCGGTTCCCCATACTTAGAACTGAAACTCAAAACTTTTTTTCATCGAACCACCCTTACGTTAGTGGTATCTATGGATAGGTCTTTAAAAATGATATTGAGGTTTCTAATATCAT
This sequence comes from Cybosia mesomella, assembly GCA_946251805.1. Taxonomy (NCBI): domain Eukaryota; kingdom Metazoa; phylum Arthropoda; class Insecta; order Lepidoptera; family Erebidae; genus Cybosia; species Cybosia mesomella. The sequence continues at coordinate 19,967,109 of OX276410.1, forward strand.
TTTTCTCTAAACTGAAGACACTTCCAAAGTGGTAATATGTCCCCCCCCCCACCCTGTAACTTCTAAAATAAGAAAAAAAATACGATGTACATTACCATGTAAACTTTTACCGAAAATTGGTTTGAACGAGATCTAGTAAGTAGTTTTTTTTAGTACGTCATAAATCGTAAACCGCAATTTACCTTTCATTCAATCAACTCGAATATAAAAATTTAATAAAAAAGCAATGTTACTTGCTGCTACGGAGTATATACCTGATACTATACCTGGAATAGGTTCCCATGAGAAGCAAGACCGGGAACAGAATTCCATGTAGTAATTCCAGAACTAGTTAAAATATTAGTAGAATAGTTGGAAGTAAGATTAGTCAGAAGTAAGATTTCAATGTAAAAACCGTTTGTTAATAATATGAGATATGTTAACTTTAGATAAGCTTCGTTCGTCGCTAATTGTTCCTTCATCAATTTCAAATTGGTGACAACCCTTATAGCGAAATTGATATACTATTACCAACATAACCAAATAAATTTGCATGCAAAGTTTGCCCTTTTACAAATGGAACACGAGCCGATATTTGTATTTCAATCATGGAACACAACTGTCTTTAGTAATAAAAAAATAACATTTCGTTCCATTATTCATTTGAATTCAATTATTTACCGCCATTGCGGTCGGCCTCGTGAATGTGATGTGATATAATGATAACAAACTGACTACGCGAATATCTGATTTTCTGTGGTATGATATATTAAATACAATTTATTTCAAGTTTAAACACAATGACTTTATGTTTACTATTTACAAGATAAACTGTTTAGAACAAAAATTGTGTCACGGTTCCTGGGTAAGGCGGGAATGAATTTCGAATTTCGAATTTGGAATGTGATGCAGAAACAAGATAAATGAATTAATGAATTTTGATACCTTTCTGTATAGAAATAACGCGCGTTTTAATAATGTCATCTGTAACAACAAAAAAATTGCTTGTTGCTAGTCAATCTTAAATCGATTTGTCTGTACAGTTAGTCTAGTAGTCATTTAATACTTATTCTAACGGCACGCTATGATGGCCGTTTTGACACGTTAAAATAGTGATGTAAAATGTCAATTCAAAATAGAAAAAATCAAATCAAATGCGTGTCACATTTATACTTTTGGATATTTAATTTATTTTTCAAAATTCGAATTTCGAAAACATAAATGCCATGTTGTGTCGTAAATTAGTATACTGCACCTCACTATTGACAATAAAGAACAGAAATTTACTCCTTCAAACTTAGTATTTATTTTTACGAAACTTCATGAGCGGACAAACTTCAAAACGGCCATCATAGTGTGCCGCTAATTTTGTACCTGTACAAATACTACAAGAATCTGATAGAACTGACTAGACTCTGATAAAATCATGACCACTTCTTGTTCACGATTTTATCAGAGTCACCTGTAACTAATTTATAGCGGCGATAGCCCAGTGGCGTACGTAACGGACTGCTGAGACGAGGTCTCGAGTTCGATCCCCAGTCACCCCGGGCACATACCTCTGTCTTTTCGTAGTTATGTGTGCATTAATAAATGTTAATTATCGCTCGCTTAATAATGTGCCCGGTAGATGGCAATAGGCTCGCCCCCTATTACATTGGGACCTCATTATAACTGGCGAATCGTGGGTGTGTAATACACCTCTGCCTACCCCTTCGGGGATACAGGCGTGAAGTTATGTTATGTTATGTTATGTTTTTTTTTTATACCACTCCGGTGGCAGACAAGCTCCCTGTCTCAGTCTTCTTCTTCGTCTGAGCGCTAACTCCCGTTGCGTCTAAAGCTTACAATTTGTGGACATATTTGTTATGAACGGAAATCGAACCTGCGACCCCTGCAATCGGACGCTCTAATAAATTAATTTCAACAAGATATTGCTGTTGGAAGTTTACGTATAATAAAATCCTTTGCACATAGTTTCATGTTACGTTACGTTATCTGCAAACACACGCCCTCTGACGGGGAGCTGCTACAGACCGCCCCATCGATTGCAACCACCGTAGTTGCGACCGTGTCCTACAGATGGCGCTAACCACAATTAATTCTGTATATCAATTAATTCTGTATATTCAGTATTGTAATTGTTACACATGTTAACCTACTTTTCGCTGACTGTACAAAGTGTGTTGCGTGTTTACATCACCTTGATCAAAAAACCGACATTAAACATTTTCTCTTCAAGTTTCAGTTTCAGTTGTTTTCAGTGCTTGCGAACTCCTTTTCTAAACGTTCTAAGCGCTTAAATATAATTGCCATTTCAAACAGAGCGTCGTACCTGCTATAATACTCCCACCACCGGAAACTAAAAAAAATGTATACAGTATGTAACAAAACTAGTGTCCGATCAATAAGGGGCGCATAGGTATCCTAACTACATAACCATTTAAAAAATAAAAAAATAATATATTATCGAAAATAAATATTCTTTTGAAATTTTAAATGTCATTTCCTAGTTCATAATTACACAATATCTCCCCAAAATCATAACAACACCAAATAGTAGGTATTCAATAATATTTAGCGGCGGCCGACAATACCACCCCCTTTTTTTTTTTTTTTTTTACGTGCGGAAATCCCTTCGGATACCCCCCCGCCGGCCTGCGGGGGTGGTTATGTCGTGTCTCGACTAAAACCGCACGGTGTCCTCCCCAAGTGTCCGTTGCCGGGCACCCCGGGTAAGCCCTCGAAAGGATAACCCCAGGGTTGCCGGCGGACTTTGGCCGCCACCGCGGCCTCGCCTGGTGGGGTCGGGTTTTATCCCGCTTCGGTGAGTTGGCAGGCGTGTGTAGGGCACACACGACACGCCTCCGCCACGGCCTGCTTCTGTAAGGACGGCGAGTCGGCCAACTGCCGTCCTCAGGCCCCGATCATGGAGGTCGGTAGTCCCGGGCGTAGATGAGTCTGCGGCGTCCTCGCCGCAGACTGCGAAACTCGGGGGGCAGGGTTCTTTCCCGCTCCCTCTCCGCCGTCTCTTTCGCGCGCATTACCTGCTCGCAGAAAGAGGCGGCGGCGTGCCACTTGCTCCCGTCGGAGACCACGGCCCTCACCATGGTCTCCAACGAGAGAACGTCCACGCCCAGGACCGCAACGAGATCCCGGCGTTGACTCGCCCACGCAGGGCACTCCACCAACGTGTGGAGCGCCGTGTCTTCGCCAGGATCCTCGCAGTGCTGGCACTGCGGCGTTGTCTCCCGGTGGATGCGCCACAGATACTTACCGAAACACCCGTGTCCGGTAACCATCTGGCACATCCGGTAGGAGAGGTCCCCATGGTCCCTCTCCAACCACTCCTTCATGATCGGTCTCACCGCCGCAATGGTGGATTCCCCCCACCTTGGGTGCTCAAGTCGCACCCTCCATGTCTCCATGAGTTCCTGGCGGAGCAGGGACCGCTGAGCCTCTCGGGGCTCCGGCCTATGGCCCCGCTCCAGCGCCTCCTTGCGCCACTGGTACAGCAGCGCAAGGGCTCTCGCTTCCAGGTCCCATGGAGGGGTCCCAGCTCAATACCACCCCCTGCTGGCGGCGCGCTCTCTTGTGGTGTTTTTTTCTTTGCATTTGTTCACAAAGTGAACCTGTGTTGTCATGTAAGTTTTTGTATGGACCTAAATTTTATTGCAGTTTTTAATTGGATAATTTTTTTAAATTATTTTCCAAAAAGGATTACAAAACAGAACCTAATATTGATACCTATATACACCTTCACGGATCAGACACTAGTTTTTTACATAGTGTATAAGTATGTTAATCCGCATTCTAGAACCCAATATAAGCTATGCTACATTTGTATCTTATTATCGCTACAGTATGTCCTAAAACATTATAATATTGTCTCAGTCAGCATCCATTTTGTATTCCTGACCCCTGACTTATACCAGTGTCATGTTTTTTGGAATGCATTAGACAACATCTGTGGCCTGGCGATCGTCCAAGGAGCACGTCTTGCTTTTATTAAATTCCGCTTACCGTACCGTATGTGGTCAAAGGGATGCCAGAAACTGCAGGTAGTTTAAATATACTCACAATTCTTTATGGACTATTGGATGGTACACGAAATTTATACAACTTATAGCAAAATCTAAATGCTTTTTTTTTAATTTGTAAATATGAATAAAGAAATATTTGTCTCTGTTATATTTTGGCTTGTTGTTTCACTACTCGACAATCAATATTAGCACAACACGTACATAGGTATGAAACCTTTCCTATTGGGGTAAGCAGACATAACATATTTCCAAATTTCAATGTAGAGTAGGTACGTCAATACCCGAGCGCGTGGGCCGCCGCCACCTCCTTCTGCGAGCATGTGATGCTCGCGAAGGAGATGGCGGAGCGCGCCCGGGAGAGGTTCAGAACCCTCCCGGCCCGCCGAGCCCGCAACACGCTCGCCTCGCGTCGCAGGCGACTCAGGCGCCGGAGGTCGCTTAACGACCTCCGTCCTCCATGAGCGCAGGCCTGGGGGTGGCAGGTGAGGCCGCCTGTCACCCCAGCAGAAGCAGGCCGGGACGGTGGGGCGACTAGCGCCCCTCCCCCAAACCGGGGCAAGACGGGGACACCGTGGTTCCCAAACCCGAGGGGGCCATCTCGAAACCGGAGATGGCCCAGGGTCAGTCGGGGTGCGAGGGATATGCTCTATGGGCAACCTTACACCCCGGCGTCTGCAGACCCAAGACGGCGTGCGGTTTTAGTCGGTTCGAGCCCGACATAACCGCCCCCGCTGCCCGGCGGGGGGGTATCCGAGGGGATTTCCGCACGAAAAAAAAAAAAAAAAAAAAAAAAAAAAGGTACGTCAATACGGGCCGCCTGTCACCCCAGCAGAAGCAGGCCGGGACTATGGGGCGACTAGCGCCCCTCCCACAAACCGGGGCAAGAAGGGGACACCGTGGTTCCCAAACCCGAGGGGGCCATCTCGAAACCGGAGATGGCCCAGGGTCAGTCGGGGTGCGAAGGATATGCTCTATGGGCAACCTTACACCCCGGCGTTTTAAGATCCGAGACGGCGTGCGGTTTTAGTCGGTTCAAGCCCGACATAACCGCCCCCGCTGGCCGGCGGGGGGGTATCCGAAGGGATTTCCGCACGAAAAAAAAATGTAAGTCAATATGATTTTACCTCACCTGGTACTAAACTAAACGGGAAGTCTCAGAAATGAGGGTCACCATGGCAGGTAAGAATAATGCTTCAGTGCTGGCCCTCAGTTTAATGAATTTTAATAAAATTTTGCTTTTTCTGACCTAACCCGTTACTAGGCTAGGTTCTAAATTCAGGTTAGAAATAAGCCTCGACTCGAAAGGCTATTTCATTGTCGTGAAGCTTATAATATATAAATATTCTACGACTTTCTACACAGCGTTTTCTAGACCCAAAGTAAGCATAGTTTAACTAGCTTGTGTAATGGATTCCAGAATGCGGATAAACATACTTATATTTTTTTTCTGTTAATACATACATATTATACATAGCCTACGGTATATACGGTAGCCTAGTGGAACCGCGGTAGCCTAGTGGTATGGGTAAAGGACTGCTGAGACGAGGTCTCGGGTTCGATCCCAGGTATTACCATGGCACACACCAATGACTTTTCGATGCTTTTCGAAGTTATGTGTGTATTTATCGCAGGTTTATAAGTGCCCGGTTAATGGCAATAGGCTCGCCACCTATTACATTGGGACCTAAACATAAACTGGCGAAATGTGGGTGCTAGCACCTCTGCCTACCCCTTCGGGGATATACGCGTGAGTTTATGTTATGTTATGTTATGTTATACATAGAAACACCCAGACCAATGTCTATATTCATGCATACAAATATTTGCACTGAGCGGGAATCGAACCCGCGCCCCCTGTTGTAGAAGTCGAATGCACTACTGCTACACCACAGAGGCTGTCATGTAGAGTACCAAAGGCCATTAGCATCAACGGACGTTACTTTAGTGATGAAATATAAATGAGTGACTAAATTAAATTATCCATTGGAGGGACTGTTATAAAATGAGTTAGTAAACTTTTAACTCGCCACAGTAATGAGTAAAGTTGTAGTTTAATGCCCTTAGTAATTATAATATAGTTTATTTGGGACGAGTTTATGAATAGCCCTCGGCTTGTTATAAACTTATTTCGTAGACAACTATAAGGTGCTACTTAAAATTGTTCGTATTCAGTATCGTAAGGTCCTTGAGTTGAGACCACGTGACGGCAAGCGCAGCGTAGGTAGGCCTCCCGCAAGGTGGATAGACGACCTGGTAAAGAGGACAGGGACTCGGTGGATGCAGGCCGCTACAGACCGGTCAAAATGGAAGTCAATGGGCGAGGCCTAAGTTCAGCAGTGGACTTCCTACGGCTGATATGATGATGATGATGATTCATAAACTTATTAGTTAGAAACTTTGTACCATATTATCACCATATTAATCTAATCACCCACGATAACATAACTGGCGAATCGTGGGTCTATAATACACCTCTGCCTACCCCTTCGGGGATACAGCCGTGAAGTTATGTTATGTTTTATTAATCTAATCAAGGGATCCAAACACACACAAATCACAAACCCCATACCTTTTTTTTTTTTTTCGTGCGGGAATCCCTTCGGATACCCTCCCGCGGGCTTGAATCGACTAAAACCGCACGCCGTCTCGGGTCTGTAAGGTTGCCCATAGAGCATATCCCTCGCACCCCGACTGACCCTGGGCCATCTCCGGTTTCGAGATGGCCCCCTCGGGTTTGGGAACCACGGTGTCCCCGTCTTGCCCCGGTTTGGGGGAGGGGCGCTAGTCGCCCCACCGCCCCGGCCTGCTTCTGCTGGGGTGACAGGCGGCCTCACCTGTCACCCCCAGGCCTGCGCTCATGGAGGACGGAGGTCATTAAGCGACCTCCGGCGCCTGAGTCAACTTGCCGTCAACATTGAGATCCACAATTAATAAATCCAAATGAATCAAAACATCAAATTCAAAATATCTTTATTCATGTAGACCACAAAGTTACACTTATGAAAGTCAAAAATTTACTTGTAAATCCAAAAAAAATACCGTGCGGAAATCCCTTCGGATACCCCCCCGCATGGCAGCGGGGGTGGTTATGTCGGGCTTGAACCGACTAAAACCGCACGCCGTCTCGGGTCTACAGACGCCGCCGCACAGTGTATTATTATGCCTCAGTAGCGGTCATCCTCTTTTTATAGCCAATTTCGATGGATATAATCGATATACAGCATAATATGACACACCAGATTAAAAATATTGCTTGATTTTTAAATTATGTAGCTTTTCTTGAAAGGTCATTGAACTTTGACTAAAAGATTTTTACAGATTTAGAGCTAAATTATTAAAATTGATCTTAGTTAAAATGACTAATGATTGGCGGAATATATACATAATTGAGTGTAAAAATCACAAGTCTGTAAATGCCCTGGAGTACGGAATAAAAAATATTTTACAAATTTCAGAAAAATTAAAATAGGAAATTTGCTAGATGACGGTCGCATTTTTTTTCACTTGCAGAATATACCCTAGCATTGTAGCTTCCTATATACAAATTTTTGATTATATTCGATGCAGGACAGCTGAGGTATGACGTTTCTAAGTTTTTTATAATTTTCTATGGAAATAATGTCACAAAAAAATATCATTATTCGAAATTTATAATACCTATGTAGATTGACGATACGAATGAGATAGAGTTAGATTGACTTAAACATTTTGGCTTTATTTAGTGATACAGCCCTAGTATTGCTGCTGAGATATTGCTGAACTCTATAATTTTCGCTTAAATTTTGTAAGACGTTTCAGACATATGTAAGTATGTCACTCATGAATGGCAACGTGTTAATAATAACATAAGCTGGGAGTACCTCCACGCGGTGAAGGCGGTAACAGTTTTTGCTGGCTAAAACTCCCAATAATATGTACATATATGTAGGTACATATTACTTTATGTACTTAATTGTAGAAGTATTACTTCTATATATTTAAATGCCTTCGGGTTTATGTTGTTTTCGTTGTCTTTTTGTATAAATTTACGGGTAGCCTACCCGGTAACGCAGGGGAGCAGCCGCCATCTAACAGTTTGTATTATTGTGTTATTGGACTCTTCTACAGCGGTTTCGTTCGTAATCATGGAGTCGGACAAGTCGCATGCTGTACTTGAGCAGAGCCTGATCTGCTTTGCAGAAGGACGTCCTTCTGGGCCTCAACCGGAGGGCTTAATGCAAGAGGGTTATGAGGGTGCCAACTCTGATACTGGTCAGCGGTTGGTAGCTTCTAACGACCAAGGCATGAATGTGAATCCGATCAAGGTTACGAAACGGGAAATGTATGAAGTTTTAGTGAAACAAGCGCGTTCATATGGTCTTAAAAAAAGACCCATAGACCTCGACAAAGAAGAACGGACTGTGACTGTTTTAAGGACGTTATATCCAACACAAACATCGAATTTCGATAGTAAAAATAAAATTACTGTGGATACTGTAAATTATAAAAAGGAATATTAAGTAATATTATAAAGACGAAAGATTTGTACTTTTGGATTTTTGTATGTAACGAATAAACTTGAAAACTACTGAACCGATTTGAAAAATTCTATCACCGTTGGTTACCTACACTATCCCCGGGTGACATAGGATATATTATCTTTTCAAAAAAATTAGGGATCCTTACTAAAACTCCAATAATGTAACCCAAGGCATAAAAAATTGACCTAACAAACTCCTTACATCGCGTGCGCTGCGAAAACTATTGATGATAGAACAAAATAATGTCCTACGACTTTGCAGAACACATCACTATGTACTAAAAGTTTCGCGACACCTCATGTCTAGCTATTATAGTTATGTCACAATAAGTTTTATTTTATTTAAAATTTTTTATTGAAATGTCGGCGAATATGCTCTTTATATGTCCTAATTTAAACAAATAAAATAAAGATTTAAAATAAATCTAGCGATGAATAACTCAATATATGTTGAGTTCGAAACTGCAGAAGTAAACAAACCTTGATTTATTCCGAATTTACCGCGGACGAAGTCGCGGGCAACAGCTAGTATTTAATATTTTTATGTTTATGGGGATGATTGTAAAATTGTGACGTTTAAATGTGCTCTCTATGGGCCTAAGCGGAATAAACGAAATTGATTCTTTGATTCAAACTTCAGAGGTGGTCTATTCAATTTTATCAACCTCAGGTTCAGAACTTTTGAAGTAACGTCCAAAATATTTACACCATTGAAAGCGTTACTTCTTGTTTTTTAATAAACGCTTTTTTATTTATCAATATAAATGTAGAAATTTTCTCTTTATTCATTTTAAAATACATCTCAATTACAATTTTAAATGCATTTATAAAAAAAAAATTAAGAATTAATATTATTATTATTATTTTAGTGAAATTTAGTATACTTGTCATATTAGTAAGTAGATAAGTAATGCAAACTAAAAAATAAAAAATGTTATGACGAAAACTGAACTATACCATAGACTTGAGAGACAACCCTAACTAAAAGCTTAAAGACTGAATATTACAGCTGTCTTGCGTTCGTAGCGTCTAATTATTTTTATGGTAGTAGTAATAACTGCCATTAACAATTAGGCACTACAAAATAATGCGACCGGCAAGGGATGCGCCTATAAAAAAATAAATGAAATAATAATAAAATAAAATATTCTCGCTAAAATAGACAAGATTAGGTCACTTTTTTTTATAAATCGGTGCCTAAATTATAACAGAATCATGCAAAAAACAATCCGTGAATAAGAACGAATAACAAAGGAGATGAACGTTTTTTATGGTTTCTATGGAATTTTCTCGATTTCTGCAATTTCTCTAAAACTATGAGAGATAAAAATTTAGGAGTTTTACTATAAATTTAGTTTGGTAGTTATCTATCGTAAAACATTAAAAAATGAGGATGACCGCTACTGAGGCAAAATAATACACTGTGTGCCGGGGTGTAAGGTTGCCCATAGAGCATATCCCTCGCACCCCGACTGACCCTGGGCTATCTCCGGTTTCGAGATGGCCCCCTCGGGTAATATTTATGTATCTATTTTATGTTTACCTGGTGTACAATAAAGTGTTTAATAAATCAATAAATACATTTACTGCCAGATTCGCAAGGCAATAGTTACCTATGCCTGTTGTTGTTATAACCTGTGAGAAAAGAGCCCTACTTACTCTCATGACTGAAATCCGTTCATAGTCATAATTCACAACTGCAAGAGTTTTAAACATCTGTGGTCTTTGACTTGACATTACTTAGTAATCCTACTTATATTATAAATGCTGAAAGTTGGTGAAGATGTTTGGATATTTGTTACTCAAGCACGCTCTAACGGCTAAATGGATCTGGCTGAAATTTGGTACAGGGAAGCGAGAAAGAGACCAGAAGGCCAACTGTCGTGGCTAAATAAAAAGCTGTTCAAAACAAGTCTCAATCCAGTCTCGATCTACCAAATGTCAAAAAGTTTGCTCGTAACAAAATTTTCAATATGTTCAACAAAACTTTTGTTATGAGAACAATTAAGAACATCTTTGCATTACGAGAATTGGCGCTCAGAATTCCACGCGGGCAACAGCTAGTGTAATATAAAGTCAAAGTTTTAGTTTAAGTTATTGGAGCAACAGAATACCTGGAAAATCTAGATTATGCGGACACGGAAAAACTGCTGGAAATACTAAAGTAGGTAGTGAAAAGCTGTAAATATAGATTATTTTGTTTATGTTGTCTAATTATTGAAAAAAGAAATATATAATTGAACGGACATAGCCTGAAACACAGGTTTACAAAAACCTAGATCAGGTAGGTCCCAAATTGTTAATGTAAGATATTTTAAATTATATTTGTTTACCATATACAGTGTTTTTTTGGCACACTAACTCTTAATTTAGATATTATTATACTTAAATTAGTCCTTATTTGTAAAACTAGTAATAACACAACACAATGTTATGACACAATGTACAGCCCTTTTTGATAAATAAATAAATTATTATTATTATTATATTAAAGACTACCTATTTTTTTTTTTTTTTTTTTTATCGTGCGGAAATCCCTTCGGATACCCCCCGCCGGCCAGCGGGGGCGGTTATGTCGGGCTTGCACCGACTAAAACCGCACGCCGTCTCGGGTCTTCAGACGCCGGGGTGTAAGGTTACCCATAGAGCATATCCCTCGCACCCCGGCTGACCCTGGGCCATCTCACCACTAACAGCATCGCTCATCCTGTCTCCTCTGAAAGCAGAGGAGTACGGAGAGCGATGTGTTCCCGCCACGTTGGGTATTGGCCGACGATCAATGCCAACCCTATGAAGGGGTGAAGGGGAAGCCATTGACCGCCGCCCAGGGTGTACCGGCCGCTCCGATTCCGTTCCCCCCGCACTGCAGCGGGATCGGAATCGGAGCGACACTCGAGGAGGTTACCCAACACACACCCCAAGTTAAAGACTACCTACTGTTGATTCTTCGATCAAAGTTATTCATATTTATGTGAGATTCAATTGCAACATCGCAAATGAATTATTCAATACAATAAAATTATTATATTTTCATATATCACCAAGATTGACACTTCGCATAAATTCAATTAGATTCACCTGTTTGAGACGCATAAAGTATAAACATCATGTATAAAGTTATCCTTGGATAACGTCTGCGGAATATTTTTGGTTATGATTATAGATGTACTGTTACTATACTGTTTTGGATTGAGAAATTGACTTCTTATTGCGGGTGACTTTCTTACAAGAATACCAAATTTACTGATCACATTCACTAAATTTCATACAATTTGCTATGGAACTTACTTTTATGACCTTTTTTTTTAAGAATGATAGTTTCACGTTTGACCTCTATCTCACCTGGTCGTAAGTGACGTTTATTAAAGTAACACTGACGATATGACTATCTACCTTATTACCTCCAAAATTATAATACTTATAATATTATATCATGGGAATCTTCAAAAAGAGCATTAAATTTCTTCTAATTCTGTACTAGTTTTAGGTATCCTATATATTATATGTATAACCGAAACACTTGAACACATTATAAATTAGTATAACCCAAAATATTTCTCTAATTTATATTTTACAGGACTCTACGATTGTTTTTCGATCTACCCGATCGAAAAAAAACGTATTAACCCTCAAGCGGTTTGTGAAAACTTAATTTACTAAAGTAAATTACCGATATAGGGTAAATCGGGAAATGGATATTAGAGGCCCTCTTATAAACCTATTATACGTCATTTAAGGGTCCAATAAGGTTTGTTTATTTGTTGGACGTACAGTCAACAAGATGAATATAGCAGATGGCACAGTGGAGAGCAAGTAACGGGGCCATCTCGAAACCGGAGATGGCCCAGAGTCAGTCATGGTTCGAGGGATATGCTCTATCGGTAACCTTATACCCCGGCGTCTGAAGACCCGAGACGGCGTGCGGTTTTAGTCGGTGCTAGCCCGACATAACCGCCCCCGCTGGCCGGCGGGGGGGTATCCGAAGGGATTTCCGCACGAAAAAAAAAAAAAAAAAAAGGTACGTCATTTAAGGGTCCAATAAGGTTTGTTTAAGTTTAACGTACAGTCAACATCAAAAGTAGATGATCATTTAAAGATTTCGAAAATTAGTATATATTTCTATATCTTAATGAAGATGCCGTCAAACCACTTGTGGGCGATATAAAAATATTTTTATAGTTGGATTATAATATATTCAATAATTTTTATATATACAACAATAAGTTAATAGGTTTAGTTTTCTTCACATTTATTTATAATTCGTTGTACATAATCATTTAAAGTTATTTTGTAAATATGTTACCACATTTATGCAAATAAATGAATTGGTCTAATTGAATGAAAAAAAAGAAAAAAAATAGTCTAACATATAAGGGGGGGGGGGGGGTATGAGACCACACCAAGATTTTCGGGGCGAAGTCAACCTCACCTGTAAGCCAGTTCACCTATTGATTGGTGGACGAGGCTCTGGGGCAGGTTTTCCTCTCACTGTTGGGAGGTCAGACGTCAGTCGTGAGGGGGAAAAGGAGGGCACCCAGGAACAAATCTAAGATGACGATGCTGGTACAACAGACAAGGGTTTTTGTATCAATTTATATTGTCGGGTAACTTCCTTCTACAAAATTGATCGAACTATGGCATGGAGGTACATGATTCGAGCTAGGACCCACGCTCTGCCTGGAATGCCGTCGGGTCCCGGGCCGGTGTGTTTGGCTCTTAGGTGGCTTCGATTCTTGTGCAGTACGATGTATGAATATGTTTTTGTCTTATCATTCTCATATTTTAGAAGGTACAGGGGGGGGGGGGGAGACACCCGTTTTACCATTTTGGAATTGTCTCCCGCGCAAACTATTCAGTTTAGAAAAAAATTATATTAGAAACCTCAATATCATATTTGAAGATCTATTCATAAATAATGTAACCCAAACGTATGGGTATGATGAAAAAAAAATGTTTATGTTTCAGTTCTATGTATGGGGAACACCCAAAATGTATTGTTTTTTTTCCTATTTTTGTGTGAAAATCTTAATGCGGTTCACAAAATACATCTAATTACCAAGTTTCAACAGCATAGTTCGTATAGTTTCGGAAAAAAAGTGGCTGTCACATACGGACGGACAGACAGATAGACATGACGAATCTAGAAGGGTTCCGTTTTTTGCCATTTGGCAACGGAACCCTAAAAACCGCATCAAAATCCTTTCAGTAGTTTTTACGTCCATCGCGAACAAATAGACAAGAATGACAAAATAGTAGATTGTTACACAAGGGTTGAAAGTTAGCCATAGTGAGAGCGCCAATAGTTCGAGGGTGAAATGGTGACTTTCACCCGAGGTAAACACTCTACTTTTCATTTCGACTATGTGAGGAAATTAAAATATTACACACATATTTAATGAAACAGGTATATTGATTATCAGTTAAAATTTAAAGTAAAATTGGAACAATTTGAAAAAGACAAATTCAATGTTTTGCCGGGCATATTTATGTTGGAAATTTTCTGAGAAATCTGCGTTTCTTGTACGGTTTGAGACCTAGATTGATCATTTTCTTCTATGAACCGGTGACTGTGTGGCAAAACTTGTGGAACTTCTGGCTCCGGATCTGTTGATGTTCCAGGTTGTGGGGAGTGATTGCGTTTAATATTTATAGATTCAGTTATTTTTCGAGTCTTCGATGTATCCCTACAGCTACAGTGCTTGACTTCCAACCACCATGCCGTTTCAGTGTAATTATGCTAGCCCCCGAATCGGCTAACAGGGTAGCGGAAGTCCGGCGGAACCAGTGTCCTGTGTACAAGTCCTTGTTCGGCAAATTTAGGTAGGTTGCAATTTGTCTTGGCATGTTTGCAAATTTGTTTTTTCCAATCACTTGCCGTAAACATTTACCTCGTTGAAAGTTTAAAAAATATCTATCTGTCTGTAGGTTTTCTGGTCGAAGACTTTGATATTTTTTGACCAAATTTGTAAACTCATCACGTATGATAAACTGCCGGTCGATTTTAGTTTTCGTGTTGCGTAATTTAACTAATAAAATTTCATTGTGTTTTTCGATATCTTTTACTGTCATTTTTGAAAATTCGATGCTCCTACATGCACCGCATATGCCAAAGATAAGAACAACCTGCAACAACATAATTAATTAATTAGAAACATTCGTATTTTATTTATATTGGTTTACGTTTAGATTTTCATTTACTTGATAAACATACCTTAGTAGCTAAATAAATTTCATCTGGAGCTTCGTTCAAAAATCTCGACTTCTTGGGCAGTAAAAATCTTGGACTATTTGCTTTTGAAGTTTTCGGATTGTCTTTTTAAATATGCAGTCAAGTTTATGAATTTCTTCATGTGCACGTTATGCTTTATACTTATTGTAGATTTTGGCATTGAGTAATTGCTCCAAAGCGTTGATGGCTGTAATTTCGTTGATAATTCCTGGAAGTATGCTAAGAACACATTTTCCTAAAAGGGACTTCACATTTTTAGCGGATCTCCAATTCATGAAATTATTGTAGGTATACCTTAAGATATCTCTCCTTTGAGAACTGCGGTAATAGATTAACTACAACAGCGTTTGCCTGTTCTTTAATCTCATCAGGAGTTAAATTTATATCTATGTCACTGGAATCACTTTCTGAAACCATTTTTAACCACAATAAATTAACACAAAGTATCTATTTATATTTAATCTCGTTTTCCCGCTAATTCTTTAGCAAACTTTAATTGTTTTTTTTTATTCTGAAAAAAAAGTTATAATTCACGTACATACTGCCTAGAAAAGTTTTGAAAATCGAATCTATTGGTTACATTGTAATCGAGTTGGTCACGAGATGTGCAACTAAGCGGCCATGTAAAAAAAAAGTCATGATATCAAGGCATTATGACGTAACTTATTATCATGGACTCCATGGCAAAACTTAAAATTAAAAAGAAATTACTTTTCCGCCCTAGGGATGAAATAAGCTACTTTCCACCCGGTTATCTACCCATGAAAGTTAAACTTTCCGAGCAGGAGAGATACAAAATTTTTTTTTTGTGTTCAGAATCCTTCATTTAACATAACTCAAGTTTTTTTTAAATATCTCCAATGTACAGACACAACTAATTTTGATTTTATAATAGTAGCTATAGATAAGTATATGTATTTTAAAAAAATTCGGCAAATTGTCATAATATTATAACCAGTCATGCCACACAAACAGTAATAATTGTCGTCGTTGGTAATAATTATCAACACATAACAAATTTAAAAATGAATGCCAGTTAGTAGTTATAATAAATAATAAATAAATATTCTACGACATTCTACACAGCGCCTTCTAGACTAGAATCAAGAGGACTAGAGGCCGACAAACTGCTCCGCAGTTTGGCAACTGATGTTTTTATTTTAAGTGTTGTAAATTAATTAAGTTAAATAATTTTTTTTTAAAAAGACCCAAAGTAAGCATAGTGTAACTAGCTTGTGTTATGGGTTCCAGAATGCGGATAAACATACTTATATACTTATTTTTTGTAAATACATACATATTTATACATAGAAACAGCCAGACCAATGCAAATATACATATTCATGCATACAAATATTTGCACTGAGCGGGAATCGAACCCGCGCCCCCTGTCGTAGCAGTCGAATGCACTACCGCTACGCCACAGAGGCCGTCAACAAACTTAAAGTCTTGACAGAAATTCCGGCACGGATATTCCGTGTCGGATCACTAATACATGTTATTGCATATAAATGACTAATTAACAGACACCCTATGCGGAAGATACCTACCGCGTTCCGTCGCAGACTGTTTTTTTTTATATATTTAGGACACGTCAATTTGACTTTACCTCGCCTGATGGTAAGCTGAAGGTAAAGTCTCAAGAAAGAGGGTCACCATTACATACACATCCCATGTTAACAATGGTGGCACTCAGCTTGACGGCCTCATCAGAAGAGGATCGTCGTCGCAGCACCACGTGACACTCACCGGTCCCACTAGTACTGCGACCACAATCCCCCTGCCCGGCTATGCACTTGCTGACCCCTGAACGCAATCAAACCGAAATTGGATTACTATGGAGGGTTTTTCGCAATCGTGCACGGTGTTACCTTTTTTTTTTCGTGCGGAAATCCCTTCGGATAACCACCCCCCCCCTCCCACGCCGACTAGCGGGGGCGGTTATGTCGGGCTAAACCGACTTAAACCGCACGCCGTCTCCGGTCTACAGACGCCGGGGTGTAAGGTTGCCCATAGAGCATATCTCTCGCACCCCGACTGACCCTGGGCCATCTCCGGTTTCGAGATGGCCCCCTCGGGTTTGGTAACCACGGTGTCCCCGCCTTGCCCTGGTTTGGGGGAGGGGCGCTAGTCGCCCCACCTTCCCGGCCTGCTTCTGCTGCGGTGACAGGCGGCCTTACCTGCCACCCCCAGGCCGGCGCTCATGAAGCACGGAGGTCGTTAGCGACCTCCGGCGCCTGAGTCGCCTGCGACGCGCGGCGAGCAAGTTGCGGGCTCGGCGGGCCGGAAGAGTTCTAAATCTCTCCCGGGCGCGCTCCGCCATCTCCTTCGCGAGTATTACATGCTCGCAGAAGGAGGTGGCTGCGGCCCACGCGCTCGCGCTCCGCACCATTGCCGCAATCATGCTGCCGAGCGAGACGACTCCCACCCCGATGGCTGCCACGAGGTCACGAGGAGCGTGTGCAGCCCTGAGTCCTCGCTCGCGTCGCAGTGATGACACTCAGGCGTTGGCTCCTTCCTGATCCGATGCAGGTGGTCCCTGAAGAACCCCTTCCCGGAGATCACCTGCGTCAGTCGGTACGAGAGGTTTCCGTGTCGCCTCTCTAGCCAATCCTCCATGATGGGTCTTACCGCCGCTATGCACGGTGGTACCTAACCGGCCGAATTTTGTGACAAATTTGGGTCATCAAATTTCTACCACCAGTAAATACATACAATAACATGTTTGGCGTTCCGATTTAGAAGTTCCGCAACGGAAGATCCGTCCAGTGTAGCGTAGGCCTAAAAATGTAAATGTGAGTTTATTTATTCATTTATTTCGTGCAAATTTTCTACAGCGAACACAGCTCAAAATAGTTGATAGAACTCATGTGTCCGCATTCCATTCATTCCTATCGTTCCGTTCATTCCACTCGCTTTACTGAGGGTAATATGTCGCCGTCACAAGTGGATCGTTCATTCGTGAACGTGCCCACTTCATTCACGGGTTTACAATTTGTCAATAGCATTTTCTATTTTCATATTGAAATACTAAGTGACTCTCTCATAGGAAAATTTTGTTTAAAAAATACTATAAACCGATTGCAGCATTTATTTCCAATTCCGTGTACTACTGGACAAGCTGTTTAGAATTGATGGCATTACAAAAACGGGCTACGTCTGTATAAATATGTGTCAATAAGTGTCAAAACTCATTTATTCATTTATCTAGTTTCTGCGTCCCGTTCCAAATTTGAAATTCAAAATTCATTCCCGCGTCACCCAGGAACCGTGACACAATTTTTATTCTAAACGGTTTGTACATAGAAGTCATTACGAAATGTAAACGAATAATAAAAATCAGTCAATTGCGAGTCGAACTCGCGCACTGAGGGTAGGGAAAGAATATATTACTAGGTTATATAAACCGCGGTAGCCTATTGGTATGGGTAAAGGACTGCTGAGACGAGGTCTCGGGTTCGATTCCAAGTATTACCATGGCACACACCAATGACTTTTCGATGCTTTTCGAAGTTATGTGTGTATTTATCGCAGGTTTATAAGTGCCCGGTTAATGGCAATAGGCTCGCCACCTATTACATTGGGACCTAAAACATAAACTGGCGAAACGTGTGTGCTAGCGCCTCTGCCTACCCCTTCGGGGATATAGGCGTGAGTTTATGTATGCATGTATGTATGTATATAAACAAGTCAAGATTCCACTCCATCATATCAAGAGTATCAAGGATATTCATTCAATTTGTCGCAATCACCAGCTGTTTGCTCTCAACTTTAACTGAGACTCGGCAACGCGTGTGTTTGAAATATACATATGGTTTACGATTTGTAAGGGACCAAGTGTTGTTAGTAATTTACAAATTGGCTTGATTGTGAATGAAGGGGTGTGGAGATACAACAGTGATAAGTTTAGTGTTTAGAACTAAAATTCATTTCGAAATAGATTAATGAGTTAATGAACTCAGATCCCTATTTAAATAACTATCAAATATCTATCTATACACTAAAGCTTGCGTTTAGATGCCCACATCATCCTTTGAGCCGTGTTCACCTTACCTGGGGCCTCATTCAAGAAAATTACGTTTTTAGTCATTTAAGTGTAATTTCAAAACTTAAGAAAGTTTATAAAATTAGAATTACAAAATCAATATGAAAACGATTTCACTCGAACTCAGTTGAGTCTCAGTATTAACGGATTGTTAAGTTGTTTATGATTCAATTTCATTGATTGTGATGATATTTTATAATAATAGGTCTTTACCTATGAAATTGCCGAAATTTTCCTTACAAATTCATGATTTCGTTATTCCTGTGATTTAATAGCTATTTCCATTATTTATATTTTGTTTGAAAGTTGATTTCAAGATTTTACAACTCTGTATTAAATTTTGTTTTTATAGGCCGCTTGATACATTAATTCGATCTTCAAAAACAGTACTTTCTAAATTCTATCCATTTAGGTGATAAATTTCGAATTACTTTTCCAAAATGTAATAAAAGTTTCTGTTTGTTAGCTTAATGTTGTCTCATTCTACACAAAAAAATTGTCATTCTTAAAAAAAATGCAAAAATGTTAGTACTGAAAATTGGGTTTCCTCCAATTTCTTCAAGATAAACGGCAATTTCATATGTAACGACCTAATATGTTTGTATATATTTATTCATAGAACTTTCTGTCAAAGAATATGCGAACATATGATTCACATATTCTCCAACAGAAACCTCTTTCGCAACCATTTAAATTTACTTATTCTTATCTCTTCTTCAATCAAACTATGAGTGATTCTAAAGGTTAAATAACCGCACGAAAACGTAAGTAGGTTATGTTTTGAAAACATTTGATATTCCGTATGAGCAATATGGAATATCCAAGTTTTATATACGTTTTTCTTCCTAATTTTATTGAAATCACGCGTTTTGAAAACGTAGCATCTTGACCCTGGTAGGCCTGTACCTTCCCTTTGGGCGTAGAATCATCACATCCTTTTCTCCACATATCTATAAAGCTTTTGTTCACTAAATAAATATTACCCATTGAAATGAAACTGAAACATAAAGAGCGTCCTTTTATAAAACCGGATTTTCGAATCGAAAAAACTCTAAAAACCGTACAATAGTTCACAAAAGAGTACCTTTTAACACACCTCCATGTTGTAAATATGTGAGGCGTATATTTTTTCCTCTTATGGCCCTCTTTGTGAGAATTTTTCACCATTTAAGCGAGGGTCGGCCTCACTAGACAGGTTAATGCATAATAACACAGATTACATAATATTATGCTAATAATAATACGGCCTCTGTGGCGTAGCGGTAGTGCATTCGACTGCTACTACAGCGGGCGCGGGTTCGATTCCCGCTCCGTGCAAATAATCCTATGCATGAATATGTCTATTTGAATTGGTCTGGGTGTTTCTATGTATAATATGTATGTATACATACATACATACATAACTTCACGCCTGTATCCCCGAAGGGGTAGGCAGAGGTGTTAGAGGTGTATTACACACCCACGATTCGTCAGTTATGGAAAGTCCCAATGTAATAGGGGGCGAGCTTATTGCCCTATGTATGTATTCATACAAAACAAGTTGAATTCCTGAGACGAGCTCAGCCGAATACAAGGGATTTTCGATTTTGCGATTATTTTTTTTTGCGATTTTTTCTTTATCTTGCAATGGTTCACCCCAGCACGAATCTATTACCGAAAACAGCAACTCGATAGCTCATCTCCTTCATACCCAAAACCGTGACAGAAAATTGGCAACGACGACGTCGACAACTCGATATCAATAGGGCTTTTCTAAAGAAAATCCCTAAAAAGTATATACATATGTGTATCCGCATGCTGGAACCCATAACACAAGCTAGTTAAACTTTGCTTACTTTGGGTCTAAATAGCGTTGTGTAGAATGTCGTAAAATATTTATTTATTTAATATTACTTACTATACCAATTTCAGCCAAAACCGTTCAGCTGTTTAAGCGTGAATAAGTACCTATTACAAAATATCAAAAATATTCACAATCATAATATCAGTAGGACTAGCCTAGCCACATGGTATACTGAACTCGCTTTTCAGACTCCTAGGTTCTAACCAGAACCTGAACTGTGTATTACCATTGTGCTTTTAGGGCTGTGATTTGATTTAGCAGGATATCAGTCGGTAGTCAAAGCCTAAAAGTTAATCAAAAATAAAAAGCGAAGTTCTCCGATATATCATATACGTCTTAAGGCGACGTTGGAGCCATCTACCGTAATTCTTGCGAACTACGGAAACAATGAATAACTTTGCTGTCATTTTTAAACATTGTTTTTTGATGACTCCGCCTAATTAATTCAATTAAATTTTGAAGCATTTTGTATGCTTACTTTTTCTAAAGATTTAGTTCGGAAAAAGAGAACATCTAGGACGTGTTCTCTTTTTCCGAACTAAATCTTTAGAAAAAAAGTAAACATACAAAATGCTTGAAAATTTAATTGAAATAAAAAGCGAATCAAAAATAATAACTCAAAAAAATAACGCAATTGGGACACTGCTAGAAGGATAATGACTATTCTTAAGTTCTTCAGAACAGCTTTTCAGCAGGAAAATTAATTACAACTTAAACATACTACCAACTTAACCATTCAACAACTGTTTTAAACCACAAATAGACCGCATAGTAGTAATTTAAGTTAAATTCCCATTCCGGTAGCTTCGCGGAATAGCGCAGTACGCCTCCGTGAACTATCTGTTAAAATAGTTACATACGCCACAGACAGGAGTTCCGTTGCATTCTACAGAAAACATCCTGTATCCACTCGAGTTATAATAGTAACTGTTTTTCCTTATGTGAATCTTAATTTAACTTCATCTGTACTAATAATGAATCTATAGATTTAGATTGGAGAAAGAGACCATTAAAGACGGGAATTGAACCCGCGACCAGTTCCTTATAAGGGGAATCTGACCAACTGAGCTATCGTGACACGTCGACGTGACTATCCATCCTAGATGTTCTCTTTTTCCGATCTAAATCTCTACTACATTGTTGCTGAGCCCACAAATCTCATGATGTGACCTCTATCAAATCCTCAAACACACTAAATGACACCTGTGACACCAACTTCGGCAGCCCACCATAAATTTTCACAAATAATAGTAATTATAAATATTCTACGACATTCTACACAGCGCTATCTAGACCCAAAGTAAGAATAGCTTTACTAGCTTGTGTTATGTATGCGAATAAACATACTTATATACTTTTTTTTAAATACATACATATTATACATAGAAATACCCAGAACAATAATATGTAAATGTACATATTCATGCATACAAATATTTGCACTGAGCGGGAATCGAACCCGTGCCCTCTGACGTAGCAGTCGAATGTAGTACCGCTACGCCAAAATTCCTCTCATTTCCCCCATAAGTAATTGGCTATACTGCCTTAAACGCCTCAAAATATGAAGTAAGAGAACTCTATAACAATTTACGATATGGCCAATTAAAATGAAGGTTATATCTTTAAACGTTGTTATGGCGGCCGGAAGTGACGATGTAAGTAAAAATAATCCATTTCCGGGTATTTTCAGGCCATTTTCCTGGCTGATGATTCGAAGTAATCGTTTGTACCTTTTTTTTTTCAAGCGGAAAAAGCGGTGATAGCCCAGTGGTGTACGTAACGGACTGCTGAGATGAGGTCTCGAGTTCGATCCCCAGTCGGCCCGGGCACACACCTCTGACTTTTCGTAGTTATGTGTGTATTAAAAACGTTGATTATCGCTCGCTTAGTAATGTGCCCGGTAGATGGCAATAGGCCCTCTATTTCATTGGGCCCTAAACATAACTGGCGTGGGCTTAATACACGTCTGCCTACCCCTTCGGGGATACAGGCGTGAAGTTATGTTATATGTTATGTGTGTAAATTCCCTTATCGTGGCCCGAACCGACTCAAACCGCACGCCGTCTCGGGTCATCACATTCACTTTTGTCTTCACCTAATTATCTTTGAATTTCTGGTGGTGGAGTGGTTTAATACAGCAACCGTCAGCATCTCCTCATATTTAAGGAGAGTTCAGCTAGAAGAAGATATATAGTAATGCTACCTTTTTTTCTTTTTCGGATACCGCCCCCGCTGGAGAGCGGGGGGTCTCCAGCGGGGGCGGTTATGTCGGGCTTGAACCGACTAAAACCGCACGCCGTCTCGGGTCTTAAGACGCCGGGGTGTAAGGTTACCCATAGAGCATATCCCTCGCACCCCGACTGACCCTGGGCCATCTCCGGTTTCGAGATGGCCCCCTTACTTGCTCTCCACTGTGCCATCTGCTAATCAGAGGGACACGTGGAAAGCTTCCGAACAGCCCTCAACAGGGCCGTCCTCGCCTCGGTTGGAGTTGGCCGTAGGCGGCAGCGTCTCCCCCGCCCTAGAAGAGAGGCGCTGCCGTCTCCGTTGCCCAGGGTGCACCGCGTGGAGGTCCCCAACCAAGCACCCCCATAGTAATGCATCACACGATTTCTTATTTACTGGTGGTAGAAATTTGATGTCACAAATTTGTCACAAAATTCAGCCGGGTAGGTACAACCGTGCTCGATTGCGAAAAACCCTGCATAGTTATTCAATTTCGGTCTGATTGCGTTCAGGGGTCAGCAAGTGCATAGCCGGGCAGGGGGATTATGGTCGCAGCACTAGTGGGACCGGTGGGTGTCAAGCGGTGCTGCGACGACAATCCTCTTCTGATGAGGCCGTCAAGCTGAGTGCCACCATTGTTAACATGATACGTGTATGCAATGGTGACCCTCTTTCCTGAGACTTTACCTTCAGCTTACCATCAGACGAGATGAAGTCAAATTGACGTGCCCTAAATATAAAAAAAAAGAAAGTTAAAAGTCTATAATCCGATGTAACACCACTTAGACCGTCCGCTGCGTTGAGCGTGCACCAGCCGCGTGCACACGCGGAACCTTCTGTTTCGTGCAATGCTAGAGCTACGCTGCTTTAAGTGAGTCGCCCATCACACGATTTGCTGTGTGTATAAGCGATTGGCGCGCGCTCAACGCAGTGGATGGCTTTACGGGGACGTATCAATTCCTCTTTAGTTTAATCTGTGTGGCTAAAATGAATACATTTTTGAACCACAAATAAAACCTTTTGTTATTTAAATGAACATAATAATATATTCACACCTGTGTTTATCTGCATTTGAATTAATTGAATTTACACAATGAAATAATTTGGTTATTATACCTATCGAGTTAATTGTTTAATGTAACACTAAAATACATTAAACAATTAGTTTAATGTATTTTAGTGTTAATGTCTTTGACACTATCGGAACTTTATGTGAATATTTATCATTATCTTTAACCCGAGGCTCCGTCTGAGTACCTTTTTTTTTTCGTGCGGAAATCCCTTCGGTCAGTCGGTTGAAGCCCCATAACCACCCCCGCCGGTCAGCGGGGGTGGCTTGAACCGACTAAAACCGCACGTCGTCCCGGGTCTTCAGACGACGGGGTGTAAGGTTGCCCATAGAGCATATCCCTCGCACCCCGACTGACCCTGGGCCATCTCCGATTTCGAAATGGCTCCCTCGGGCCCGGGAACCCGAAAAGCAGTTGCCGACATAAGGGTAATAACATCTCTGTTTACCCTCTTGTCATGTAAAGCACGTTCAGCTGTATGAATAGGCTGACATCGGTCCAATACTACTCTCTCACTTAAAACCAATTGTACCTATATACCTTTTTTTTGTGCGGAAATCCCTTCGGTTAGCGGTTAGCGGGGGCGGTTATGTCGGGCTTGAACCGACTAAATGCTATTACGCACTGCACCTCCGGCTACGGGGCAATAACTGGAGATCGTGTGTCCAGTAGCTGGATGGGCATACCCACTAAACTCCACGGTGCGCAATGCTCTGCGCTTTCTCGGAGAGGGGGGGGGGGGGTTGAAATTATGCAAGAATACTTCTATGGCGGCCTCCCTAGCACGGAGAAAAAAGCCTGCGCCAATGTCTCGCCAAAGATCTCTGTTGGTCCCTATACACATAAACACTAACTTCACTTAACCAACTAAAAGGCTTAGCCTTTTTTAGTCTTCACTAAAAACTCCTTTTCATACTTATTTACTGGTACAAACTTAAGAAGCACGTTGCAAATTTTTGAGCTCGCGCGACGACAGTTTGTACAAAATGAGCGATGAATAAATTAACGTTGACCTCAGGGCGCGCCCCACGGGATATGTTTCAGAACAGAATAGGGACGGGACATGAACAGTATCGATAAAATACTCCATAACTTTTACCTGTTATTAGATCTACAATGGATGTACCAACATTTTTGAGGCTCAAGCCAATCTCACCTGTACACCGGTCGGTGCACTTGCTAAACAACGGATGCCGCTCTGATGTAAGCTTAAGTCAAATGGCAGTTGCTCCCGGAAAAGTTGACATACAGATCCAAAATCATATAGTCCAAACTTTGGACGCAACTAGGAAATCGATATGTAAGTTGATCGTGAACTAAAATGATGGGCGTACGTATGGTAAGATGATATGAAGAAGGTAAGATGGTTGTCCATTGCGCACATGGCATAAAAATAGATAAAACGCAACATTTATAACAAAAAACATTGAATGTGAAAGGAAAAAGAGAGATAAATAAATAAATATTAAATATTCTACGACATTCTACACAGCGCTATCTAGACCCAAAGTAAGCATAGCCTAAATAGCTTGTGTTATGGATTCCAGAATGCGGATAAACATACTTATATACTTTTTTTGTAAATACATACATCTTATACATAGAAACACCCAGCCCAGAAAAATAGACATATTCATGCATAGAAATATTTACACTATCCGGGAATTGAACCCGCGCCCCCTGTCGTTACAGTCAAATGCACTACCACTACGCCCCAGAGGCCGTCGAAGATATCGCTTTTAAATCAAGTATTCAAAGATAACATGTCATACTCTCGTAAATAATGCAGCAAGCGAAAACGTAAGCTTGCGTTGGTACATTTTTTGATATTATAAAAAAGTACATAAAACATCTTATCTCATCTACATAATCATTATGAAAGGTTTTAAGACAGTGAAAAACGAACTTGAAGCATTTAAACAAGCAAATGGCGGGCTTCCTACACCAGAGGGAAAAAAGCGTGAGTATTATGTATGTATGTTTACAATTATGCATACATATAATAAATATAGGTATAAAATTAATGGTTATTAAAAGAAAAACTAGAAGCATTTTTTCAAAAAATGCTGAACCATATTCGAAAAGAATCTGGTCACCCCTCACGGCTTAATTGCTGCACTAGTTTTCAGTAGCACGATTGTCAACTTAGATTATTCTAAAGCTGTGGTAGTACAATATCGATATATCCATCGACTATGTCCCAACACTAGCCCGCACATCAAACATCTCACGGCTACTTTAGTGCGAGGGTGAGCTCCGTACTCTGCTTACATCATTACCTCCTTCGTATTCTTAGGACGTATACAATGCATCGAATATACATATTTTGTTGATTAGAGTGACTATCTGAAACACATAGCTGGGATAGACTGGATGCGCAAGGTGGAGAATCGGATGCTATGGCGTACTGCCTATGAGGCCTATGGCCAACAGTGGACTGCAATAACATAACATAACTTCACACCTGACTCCCCAAAGGGGTATGCAGAGGTGTATTACACACCCATGATTCGCCAGTTATGTTAAGGTACCAATGTAATAGGGGGCGAGCCTATTGCCATCTACCGGGCACATTATTAAGCTAGCGATAATTAACATTTATTAATGCACACATAACTACGAAAAGTCAGAGGTGTGTGCCCGGGGCGACTGGGGATCAAACTCGAGACCTCGTCTCAGCAGTCCGTTACGTACGCAACTGGGCTATCACCGCTTTTAAATAGGCTAATTAATTTAATTATTAAAAACTAGCTGGCCCTCCGAGGCTTCGTTCGTGACGTCTTTCGAACCTCCGTTGTACGCCTTTAACCCATATATGCACGTAATTTATTATTAGGTAGCTTTCATATGGGAATCTGCCGGATTTGTTGACATTAACGATTACTACTCCACTCCCTTGGGTAGTAGCGTGATGATATACAGCCTATGACACTCACAAATACTGTGGCTTTCTATTGGCAAAAGAATTTTCAAAATCTATAGAGTAGATCCAGAGATTACCCCCTACAAACTCACAACATCACAAACTTTACCTATTTATAATATGTATAAGGTATAGACACATAGTACAGAGAAAAAGGTTATCGACATAGCTCAAAGAATTAGCAAGCTGAAGTGGCAGTGGGCCGGCCAAATCTCGTGAAGAACCGCCAATCGCTGGATAAACGTGTTCTTGAGTTGAGACCGCGACTCTGTAAACGTAGTGTAGGACGCCCTCCGGCCAGGTGGGATGGCGATCTGCGAAAGACTGTGGGCATATACTGGATGCGGCAAGCTGAAGACAGGGCGCTATGGCGTTCATTAGGGGAGACCTATGTCCAGCAGTGGACTAGCATAGGTTGATGATGATGATAGATATCCTGAGAAAAATATTCGTTGCTTTACCAAATCTATAAACTAATACTAGCTCTAGTCACCCGTGACATACTTGAACCCCATGGTACACATTTAATAAATAAATAAATATTCTACGACATTCTACACAGCGCTTTCAAGACCCAAAGTAAGCATAGTTTAACTAGCTTGTGCAGAATGCAGATAAACATACCTACTTATATACTTTTATTTGTAAATACATACATATTATACATAGAAACACCCAGACCAATGCATATAGACGTATTCATGCATACAAATATTTGCACTGAGCGGGAATCGAACCCGCGCCCCCTGTCGTAGCAGTCCAATGCACTACCGCCACGCCAATATTCACGGGTTCGATTCCCGCTCAGTGCAAATATGTAAATTTGCATTGGTCTGGGTGTTTCTATCTATAATATGTATTTATTTACAAAAAAAAGTATCTAAGTATGTTTATCCGCATTCTAGAACCCATTTGACCTTGGTTTCGTACGTGGCCGAAGGGGTTTTACCCAATCAGCAACCTAATTGAGCTGCGCGCTGCGATTGTAATTATTAAGTAATATAATTAATTTCTATACAATAATTAGAGTAGTACGTAACGAACAATGACTCAGTACACTATACAAGGAAAGATTTGCCAATAGAACTCTGTATCAATACTTAACTTAATACAAATAAACCTTTCAATAGTGAATCTTCGGTTACGTGCTACACAACTTCAACTACTCAACATCAACTACAACCACAGTATATGTAAAGACCAACTGGACTTTACATATTGGTCCTTCGAGCCGGATCTGAACCACCTATGGATGTACAGTCCACTAGACTAGATACTGGACTTTAGAATATTACAAGATAGCTTATGGGCTTTCCACAACCGATTTCCTCTCACCGCACCCTATATATACCTACCGACACAATAGTTAGACCGTACTAAAATTTTACGAGATTTCATATTCACCAGAATATTACGTGCACGAAATCCTAATAAGGCCGTACAATGACTCTATAGTTCAGGTCAATCAAGTCAGTCAATCACTTGACCAGGAATAAGTCGTAGAAATTATACTGATAGGGTGGCAATGATATGATCCGCTAGACGTTAAGTGGTTACAAGTCCTCCTTCGTGCGTTTTAAGGTCGGACGGCCAAACTTCAACATTTTCCGTGAGGGCTTACCCGGGGTGCCCGGCAACGGACACTTGGGGAGGACACCGTGCGGTTTTGGTTTCGGTGCTGGCCAGCGGGGGTGGTTATCCGAAGGGATTTCCGCATGTAAAAAAAAAAGCGACTGCCATCTGATCTTCACAGCGCATTGGCGATATTGAAGTTCTGTAATTAGACGGACCCCGATGACGACGATAGTCGGACTTTTTAGGGTTCAACTACTCGTAACAAATGTTACAGACGTTCGAATGGTAACTGGGACTGAATGACGGCTTAACGTGCTCTCCGAAGCACGGAGGGGTCTCAACATATTATTTATTTTTATTTATTTACTAGCGACCCGCCCCGGCTTCGCACGGGTGCAATGGATGTTATTATACATATAAACCTTCCTCTTCAATCACTCTATCTACTAGGTCTGCAAGGCGAATCGCTGCTTGCAATGTTGAGCTGAGTGAGACATCGTGAATCAGATTTTGAAAATTTTGAACAGTGATCATTCCTCCGTGGCAAGTCCGATTTTGAAAATTCTTTTTGAAAGTCACAACTCTGGACATGCTTTCTGAGCGTGTAAAGTTTGGTCACAGTGTGTCGAGCGGTTATTATGTAATTCCATCTGGATTTTTTTAACGGTAATCATTCCTCATCATTCATCATTCATCAATATATCCAGTAACCTTCCTCTGATTGACCTCTTTAATCATGCCAAATTTGGTTCTGATTGGATTAGTAGTTTAGGAGGAGACCTGTGACAAAGAAAATCCTGAAGTCTGGTATGAGGAGCTTTCGCTCGACTTCGTCTCACTCAGCTCAATTAAAAAAAACCGCATCAAAATCCGTTGCGTAGTTTTAAAGATTTAAGCATACATAGGGATATAGGGACAGAGAAAGAGACTTTGTTTTATACTATGTAGTGATTTATTTCTCCACAGCACTATTTTTACAGGTTTACCCTGATAGAATAGTGTGGTCCTTAAATATTATAAAATACTAGCGAGCCGCCCCGGCTTCGCACGGGTGCAATGGATGTCATTATACATATAACCTTCCTCTTCAATCACTCTATCTATTAAAAAAAACCGCATCAAAATCCGTAGTTTTAAAGATTCAAGCATACATAGGGATATAGAGATATAGGGAAGGGACAGAGAAAGCGACTTCATTCAGAGAACAAGTACCTAAAAAGATCTATGCTGTATGCCACTTCATTGAGTATTTGTAACGTGCGCGTTATTGGCACTTTAGGTAAAAAATTAGTTCGGCCACTGGGCACTGCTAGTAGACGGGGACGCCACCTACGCCATACATTATTGTTGGGCACACATAGGGTGATCTCCTTTAAGACACTTGGATTCAGCTTACCATCAGGCGAGGTGAAATCAAAATGACGTGTCCTAAATATTAAAAAAAAGAAAAAAAAGACACTTGGATTCGACGTCCCACCACGCGTGGTAAGAGACATGTCCCTCCTTGTCTCCAAGTTATTGTATTCAACAATGCCATACATCAATGAATAAAATGGGTATACCCCATACAGTCTTAGGTACAAGAACCTTGTAAATTTATTTTGAATACGCTCCTACATGAGACTATACTTGGTCACCCATCCTAAGACTGATAGGGCTAGTATTCGCAATGTGCTACAGAACTTCGGTATCGCCAGTGGGTTATGGAGCGGAGCTCAGATGACTATCGCTTCATAGAAAATATTGAAGTTCAGCCGTTTTGTAGTTAGACTGCAAGTCGAGAAAAAGCTCGGAGGACGATAATACATAATTGTACATGACACGCTACCGCTACATGGTGGATATTCCACTCATACGCACGAAACGTTTCGGTGACACATTTATTATGCGTACAGCTAAGGAGTGGAATTGCCTGCCTGAGTCTGTGTTTCCGGAACGCTATAACTTCGGAATCTTTAAGTCTCGAGTGAATAGGTTCCTTCTAGGCAAACGTGATCCATCGTAGACCACATCGTTACTTACGACCAGGTGAGATAGAGGTCAAACGTGAGTCTAAAATAAACATAAAAAATACTCAGAGAAATGGAAATACATACATACAAATATTTGATATAGATACTTAGACTTCTGACATAACAGTGTTTACTACAATATATCTACATCTGCACACCCCTTTGGGGACACACAGGCCTATTGATATCTTTAAGTATGCTTTGCGAAAACAATGAAAATTTATTCATTTTGAATTAAATTAAGATGATTATAACCGGGGTCGTTAATCACTAAATTTAAACCTCTACTTACCCAACAACAAAGCAACAATGTCGTGATAACGAGCAGTGTGCTTTGAAATTTATATTTTAGTCTCTGGGAGCCGTACAGCTTTAATTTGAAATTCTGCTGGCGCACAGCGAAATACATGATAAAGTGATGTTACTGTTGGCATTATTTGAATCTTGTTTCGGATGTAACAATTTATGAAATAAACCTGCTACTTATAATAAGCGACTTCTATCTAATAAATAAAATATAAATATTCTACCACATTCTACACAGCGCTATCTATAAGCATAGCTTAACTAGCTTGTGTTATGGGGTCTAGAATGCGGATATAAATACTTAGATACATTTTTTTTGTAAATACATACATATTAAACATAGAAACACCCAGACCACTGCAAATGTTCATATTCATGCACACAAATATTATATAATCGAACCCGTGACCTCTGACTTAGCAGTCGAACGCTCTACCGCTATGCCAGAGGTCGTCAATACTTACCTTTAAACGAGCAATTCTTGTAAATATAATTTTTGTATACTATTATATTGAAGCGTCGGTAGTTTAGTGGTTAAGGAGTCGACCGTACGATCGAGAGGTCCCGGGCTCGAATCCTGGCCATTACACTACCGATGAGAACCCACTCCTAACACGTAATTTAGCTTAGCTAGTAATTTCGGTTCCTAATATTCTTTAAAAAAAAAATATCTGGCTGACTGAGCTTAGCTCGGTTTCTTTTTTTGACGTTTCCTAAATATGAAACCTAGCTAGATCGATTTATCGCCCCCGAAACCACCTGTATCCAAATTTCATGAAAATCGTTGGAGTCGTTTCTGATAATCAGATTAAATATTCATATAATATACAAGAATTGCTCGTTTAAAGGTATAGGCAGATATTATGAGTTACACGACAACAACAGCAAGCGATTTTGTTAAACAACTTAGAAAACATTCAGCCAAAAGTTATACCCTGGATTAACACCACTTACCGACATAAAACTTCTCGCGCTGATAGTACTCATCAAAGGCTAGATTGCATTTTAGTTACTACCCTTGAAGAAGAATATTGGCGTACGGACTTTTGCGAACAATTGCGAAAAACCCTCCATAGTAATCCAATTTTGGTTTGATTGCGTTCAGAGGTCCGCAAGTGCATAGCCGGGAAGGGGGATTGTGGTCGCAGCACTAGTGGGACCGGTGGGTGTCACGCGGTGCAGCGACGACAATCCTCTTCTGATGAGGTCGTCGAGCTGAGTGCAACCATTATTAAGCTTAGTGGTTAAGGAGTCGACCTTACGATCGAGAGGTCTCGGGTTCGAATCCTGGCCATTACACTACCGACGTGAACCCACTCCTAACACAAGCAATTTAGCTTAGCTGGAGGGGTTAGGGGGAATATTAGTAATTTCGGTTGCTAATATTCTTTAAAAAAAAAAAAAAAATAATTAAAAAAAAAATGTAATGGTGACCCTCTTTCCTGAGACTTTACCTTCAGCTTACCATCAGGCGAAATGTCAAATTGACGTGTCCTAAATTTAAAAAAAATATTGTAGTCTTAACTCTAGGTAAATCACAATAGTGAACATTCTACGCTGTGATCTACTCGATATTCTTGAAACTGTGTTTTTATACTCGTATAAAACTGTGAAACATAAAATACAACAAAAAGAACATTAATTGTCAATTGTCGATATCAATCAACCAACCACTTTCGAGAAACCTAGGTTATTAATTATATTCGAATAGTAACTAGGTTTCATTTTCAGAAAACGTCGTTAAAAATCCGATTATGGCTTGTATACATAAACTATACGGAACCAAGATTTGAAATCGATTTAAAACCACAACCTGACTGCTAACTTTTTAAAATTGTCAAACGGATGACATTACAAAATGGCGCGCTATGCTTATGCCACAGAGTCGTTAATATATTATGGTTATCTCCTCGCTGGCTTATACAGATAGATGTGAATTCTAACTGATTTATCTAGTTTCTGAATTCCGTTCCAAATTCTAAATTCATTCTCCTTTCACCCTCAGAAACGGACACAATTTTTGTTCTAATCAACTTGCCTAGTAGCAAACATAAAATTCAATGCTCATTTTTTTTTTTTTTTTTATACCACTAAGGTGGCAGACAAGCGCACGGCCCACCTGATGGGAAGCGGTTACCGCGGCTTATAGACGTGTGCAACACCAGTGGCGTCACACTCGCGCTGCCGACCCTATAAAGGAAAGGCGATGGGAAAGGTGTTTGGCAGGGGATGGTAAAGGAGTTTGGGAGGGGATGGGCAAGGAGTTTGGGAGGGGATGGGAAAGGAGTTTGGGCTCCGGCACTCTCACTCACCAAACGGAACGCAACAGTTCAAATACTGTTACTTGGCGTCGATATTCTGTGAGAGGGTGGTGCTTCCCCGGTCGAGCCGGCCCATTCATGCAACGGCCAAAATGACTGTTGCTGGACTCTACCACCTATCATTGCGTATATTGTTGCGTATATTAGGTAAACCGAAATTGTAAAAGGAGGCTTTCCTTTATAACTAACTAGTGTGGTATTCTGATCCCGTTCTCGTAACTCTTGGGGACCGATTCCAGGGTTATGAATAAATAAATATTCTACGACATTCTACACAGCGCCTTCTAGACCCAAAGTAAGCATAGTTTAACTAGCTTGTGTTATGGGTTCTAGAATACAGATAAACATACTTATATACTTTTTTTTGTAAATACATACATATTATACATAGAAACACCCAGACCAATGGAAATAGACATATTCATGTATACAAATATTTGCACTAAGCGGGAATCGAACCCGCGCATGTCGCAGTCGAATGCACTACCGCTACGCCACAGAGGCCGTCAAACTTAAAAAATAGTTAGATTATAGTCTGAAATACTAACTATCTCTTTAGCAAATTTCAGCTAGATCAGACGCTTGAGCGTGATTGAATTACCAACATCCAAACATCTTCACAAACTCAATAAAAAAAATCCGTTCCCGCAGGGGGAACGCACAGGTAGATTTCGTGAAGCAATTAATATTATTTTATATAGAGAACTACGGACTTTAAACAGTTTAATTTTTTTTTCTCGAAAACGGTAACTTTTAGCGAAAAACTTTTCAAACATTTATTTTAGACTTAAAAATGGCCTATCGATTAAAAATGTTTCCGACCGCAAGAATGGTCACCGGTTAGAAGTTATGATTTTTTTCCCGAAAAATTTCTGTTTTTCCCCCTCCACTTTTAGTTAAAGTTTTAATCTTAAAGGTTTATAATTAAAAGTTTTTGGTATTCATGTATACTATGGGATAAAATTAGAACGGTTCGAATATCTTTCATGGAACGTGAAATTTTGAGGAAAAACTGATTTCACAAAAAGTGAGGCCCTACCATCCCCTTAGGCCGGATTCCACCCGTTCACGAACTTAAACTAAGTTTACACCCAAGCAATTTTTGACCGCAGTTTGAAAGCAATCGGGGCAAAAATACGACCGTGAGAGTGCCGCAAATTTTGGGAAGTGGAACCATATATATACATATATATATATATATATAAACTTTTTGACCAGTGGTCATTTCGGACTCAGGGGGTCATAACTAGACCTCCTATGAAGAATTTTTTTTTAAATTCGA
The DNA here is from genome assembly GCA_946251805.1 of Cybosia mesomella. Classification (NCBI taxonomy): domain Eukaryota; kingdom Metazoa; phylum Arthropoda; class Insecta; order Lepidoptera; family Erebidae; genus Cybosia; species Cybosia mesomella. Next base: position 20,001,482 of record OX276410.1, read on the forward strand.
CAGTAGTCAAGAAACCAATAGGTAGATCGATTTCATCGAAATCTACCTAAAATAGTAGATTGTTACACAAGGGCTGAAAGTCAGCCATTTCACCCGAGATATTTCTAGTTTCGAGGGTGAAATGATGACATTCACCCGAGGTAAACACTCTACTTTTCATTTCGACTATGTGAGGAAATTAAAATACTACACACCCATTTAATGAAACAGGTATATTGATTATAAGTTAAAATTTAAAGTGAAATTAGAACAATTTGAAAGTGGATTATTAACAACAGCTTTTGCCTGTTCTTTAATCTCATCGGGAGTTAAATTAATATCCATGTCACTTCCATTCTCACTGGACTTTCATTCTATTGTCACTGGAATCACTTTCCAAAACCATTTTTAACCACAATTAACACGAGGTATTTTTTATTTTTATATTGAATCTCGTTTTCCCGCTAATTATTTATCAAACTTAAATTGTTTCTTTTTAATTCTGAAAAAAAAAACACGTACATACCGCCAACATTAGAAAAGTTTTGAAAATCGAATCTATTGGTTACATTGTAATCGAGTATCGAGGCGGCCATATAAAAAAAAGCGTCACGATATCAAGGCATTATGACGTAACTTAATTATCATGGACTCATGGCAAAACCTCAAATTAAAAAAAAAATACTGTCCACCCTTTTTTTTTTTTTTTTTTATCGTGCGGAAATCCCTTCGGATACCCCCCCGCCGGCCAGCGGGGGCGGTTATGTCGGGCTTGCACCGACTAAAACCGCACGCCGTCTCGGGTCTTCAGACGCCGGGGTGTAAGGTTACCCATAGAGCATATCCCTCGCACCCCGGCTGACCCTAGGCCATCTCGCCACTAACAGCATCGCTCATCCTGTCTCCTCTGAAAGCAGAGGAGTACGGAGAGCGATGTGTTCCCGCCACGTTGGGTATTGGCCGACGATCAATGCCAACCCTATGAAGGGGTGAAGGGGAAGCCATTGACCGCCGCCCAGGGTGTACCGGCCGCTCCGATTCCGTTCCCCCCGGACTGCAGCGGGATCGGAATCGGAGCGACACTCGAGGAGGTTACCCAACACACACCCCAATACTGTCCACCCTAGGGTTGAAATAAGCTACTTTCCACCCGGCTATCTACCCATGAAAATTAAACTTTCCGAACAGGAGAGATGAAAAGATTTTTTTATATGGTAATCGTGACCTACGAGTGCTTGCAACACTAGAAAAATACGTATATAGTGGAATCTTCTTGAGTAGGGTAACATTATCGGCTTTCAATAAAATATAAACAATGAACTCTTGTCTGCGACAGAATGTTGAAAGGCCTTAAGTTGAACCATACCCGTACCCTGAATTTCCACGCAGTTTCTTTCCATTTATAGGATAATGACTTTACTTAAAATATGTGAAAATAGTTGCCCGTGTAGGAAACCTTTATCGTGGAAAATTTTATTTTTCGATATAAATAGTATCTTATATTCTAAGTAAAGCTATTTCTATGTAAATTTAATTTAAAATTATTATTTTTATACGCTTTTTATTAGCTTCACCTGTAGGTATGTTTGTTTGTATGTTTGTTTGTAACAAACTCCTTTGGGCGCGATTTTGACCCACTTTAAGCGGCCAGATTTCGTTCAAACTTTATAAATTTATCGAGGACCGATGACAATACACTAATTTGATAAAATAATTCCATTTTTCAATTTTTTCAATTCAAAAAAAGCTCTTCATAATAATCATGTCTGTTAATAAAATATTTATATCTATTGACCTATGCACCCCACGCTTTTTTTTTAAACACTATTCTTAATTTAAATTTATCAATTTTTTAGTTCGGTTTTCTATAAAAAGCGTGTTTTTTAGTTTTTTGAAAACTATTATTTATTTAATTTAATGATCTAGACGTAAAAGGTAACAGACCAACAGACACATAATTTCACATAATAGGGAGCATAACATGATGAATCGGAGTTACAGCAAGATTTCCTTTCGGCCTTTTCTCTCGGGAAAGACAGCAGTCGCTCCCATAAAAACCGTATAAGCCAAACCAAAACGAGAAGGAGTAGGCGGTGCCTTTTTTTTCGTGCGGAAATTCCTTCGGATACCCCCCCGCCGGCCAGCGGGGGCGGTTATGTCACCGTCTCGGATCTTCAGACGCCGGGGTCGTTCGTCGTCGGCATCTGTCGAGGACGGACGTGCGTGCGGAGCTCTTTGCCATTTACTTTCCAGTTTTACCTACTTCATTTGTTTGGGTTTTTCAAAAGTTCGGTCCCTCCTGCTCTCTCTTGGGTGTCGGCCCATAAGAGGCAGCGGCCATCTTGTGTTGGTGCAGGATAGTGAGACAGTGACTCGTGGTGCAGTGCTCCTCCTGCTTCCTCTTGCGCGGTCGTCCATAAGGGGCGGCGGCCATCTTTGGATTTGTACCGCGAGGAGGAGGACGAAAATCAGTGACAGTGACACTTGTGCGAGTTTGACGCTTACCCGACAGTTGACAGCTGACAGCTGTCATCTCGAGGGCCCAGTGACAGTGACACTTTGTGACGTTTTGTGTTCGTGTTTTTCGCGTCGGCTGACGGCTGACAGCGGAAGGCTGACATCTGACAGCTGACAGCTGTCAGTGACAGTGACAGTCGACGGGATCCGGTGACAGGTGACAGCAGCGGGGCTGTTCACGGAGCTGGTGTCGTGACATAGTTCACGAAGTACGTCTCGAACTGCTCCAAAACTTTGGCAGACCTCTGTTCGTGCATTGCATACTGTATATGCGTGAGCAGAGATTTATGTGATCGGGAACCTGTGACTGACTTTATTTTTTTTTTTTTTTTTTTGAACTTTTTCTTTTCTGTTTGTGCTGTGTATAACTGCTGACCCTGTGCGAGCTCCCAACTACTCCCCCCCCCCCCAAAAAGAAAGAAGGAAGAAAAAAAGAAAAAAAAAAAAAACACTTTTGCTCCCATTACTCTTTTATTGCTGTGTGTGCCGGAGGCTTCAGTGTATACCCCCTCCCCCTCACCCGGATATGGATGAAGAGGATGCAGAGCGCGGTGGCGGGCCTGGCGACGACGGCGCGGCGGAGCTCGGTGGCAGTTTCGCCCCGCGCCATTCGCTGCTCCGGTCTCCGCCCTCGCGCTATGTGTCGCCCTACGCGTCGCCCCCCTCCCTTCCCCCCCCGGCCCCGATTACGTCGAAGAGGACGCTGTCCTCGCCCGACGAGGAGCAGGAGCAGATAAGGCGAAAGCCATCAAGACGACCACTCGCCCCCTTGGACCAGCTCACAGGTACGGATCCCCCCACCGTGACCCAAGCCCTGTCTACTTCGGCCCCTCCATCTACTCCGGTGACGCCGATGACTCCTGGGCTGGAGTTCTCGGCGGCCGGCTACGCCGAATTGGCAGACTACGCGGGCGGGGCTACCATGGGTATCATGGACGCCGTGAGGTCGAAGACCTCAAAACTAAACAAGGAGGAGATTGCTGTCATTGGACAGCATGTGGCCACGGCGGGGTCATTGATCACCACCCTCATTGCACGGCTGGCGGCGGCGGAGCAGCGTGCTGCCGTAGCAGAGGAGCGGGCACGGGGCGTAAGTAGGGGTGTACCTTCAGGTGCACAAGGACCAGCAGCGATCCAAGCGCCGAGTTACGCGAACGCCATTAAGCTGGGCAAGGATGCAGTCCCAGCACAAATAACCAAACGGGGTCCTGTAGTGGCGGTGTACCCAGCCGACGACCAGAGGGAGGTGCTGAAATCGGCAGCAGAGACCAAAAAGGCCCTGCAGAGTGCTGTGAACCCCGCGGGCTTAGGTATTAAGGTGCATGGTGTCAGGAGGATCGGGGGTGCAGGCCTGCTTGTCGAGACGACTACTCAAAAGAACGCAGACAAGCTGAAAGCAGCAATCCCACCCACGTTTAAAACCTCCGAGCCTCGGGTGCGCCTCCCACTAATATCACTTGTGGGAGTCGACGCAGACCTCAAAATTGAAGAGGTGGTAGCCCACCTCCACGAACAAAATTTCCCTGAGGCGGAAACCCTGGAAGGCATAAGGGCGGAGCTCAAACCGCTCTTCAATCGCTCCAGATTCAATAATAAGAAACTCTGGGTCTGCGAATGCTCCGCCCGGCTGCGAAGCATCCTAGTGCAGCGGGAGAAAGTGTACATAGGGTGGGATGTTGTCGAGGTGAACGATTTTGTTGACGTCACCTGCTGCAGGAGGTGCCAAATGTTTGGTCATCCGGAGAAATACTGCAGGGCCAAGGGAATGACTTGTGGGAAGTGCGGTGAGGACGGGCACAAGAACGACGAGTGCCAATCGGCCCAGACATGTTGCGCTACGTGTAAGAAGCTGGGCAGGAAAGGCCAAGCTATTGACCATAAGACCAACAACAGAGACTGCCCAGCGCGCAAGCATGCCGTAGAGCGCAGCATTAACTCCGTTAACTATGGCCCTTAGGGGCGCTGCGAATGCCATAGGGGGGCTTAGGGTGGGGCAACTCAATTTACAAGGCTCGAAGAAAGCTACATTGGAGCTACCAGCTACGGCAGGGGAGATGGGCCTGGATGTGGTTCTTGTACAAGAACCATACTCCACGACCCACCCCCTAGCGAGCGCCGCCGGAGGGCCCAACCTTATAACGGCCGGACATCATGACCCCAAATGCGGCGTGCTACTACTACGACGGGACCTGCCGCTCACCGTGCTGCACCACTTATGTACCCGCCACTGTACCGTGTGTCACGTACACCCGGACATTTACGTGATCAGCGCTTATTTCCAGTACTCGGATGACATCTCGCATCACCTTGAACACCTCAACACGGTACTGGACGCCCTCCGGGGTCACCGAGTGCTGGTGGGCGCTGACACTAATGCGCACTCGCCAATGTGGCACTGCGAGCCCAGAAACTTCGTGGGAAGAGGCCACGAAGTAAACTACCGCAGGCAGCAAATGGAGGACTTTATTAACAGCCGTGGCCTCATCATCCACAACAAGCCCGGGCAACCCTCCACCTTCTGGAGGGATGATGGGGAGAGTAACATCGACCTGACTCTGACCTGCGGTGGGACAAAGATCGAGGACTGGCGAGTGCATGCTAGTGAGAGTGAGAGCGACCACCGTCTCATCACTTACCGGGTGTGCGGCACGCGGGAGCCTGCTCCGATTGCGGAACCGTCGGAGGCGCCTCTGAGGTTCAGGGAACGCGGTGTGGACTGGAAACGGTTCCAGGCCCTGATCCATGAACGAGTGGGAAGTATAAATTGGCGTAAACCAGCGTGCGAGGTAAGTAAGATTTTCACTAATTTGATAGTACGAACGGCAAGGGAATGTCTAGGTACAGGCAGCGCTAGGAAGAGAGAACTGGGATATGAATGGTGGTCTCCAACACTGGACGCCATGCGTAAAAGAACGAATAAAGCAAGGAAAGTATGGCAGAGGAGTAAAAGGAGAGGTCGGGGGTACTGTGAGGAGAGTGAGAAAGGCGCGAAAGGAGAATATTATGTCTGCCGCAGTAAGTACAAGGCTATGATGGAGAGAGCGCAGTCCGACTTCTTCCGGGAGCTTGCGGAATCTGGTAACCAGGACCCTTGGAGCCTGGCATACCGAGCGGCCAGTGGGCGCGCTAGACCACCGCCCAACGTGCTCAATGGCACAAGGTTCGCGGAAGGATACACCGGGGACGCGCACGCCGCCATGAAATCGCTCATTACAGCCTTGTGCCCAGATGACGATCTGGCACTCGATACCACCTACCACAGGCAGGTTCGGGTTCTGGCGGCCTGCGCGCCTACGGGTCGGGATGCGCCCCCTCCATCGTATGAGGAAGTGGAGAGAATAGTCCGGGAACTTCCCAACACGGCTCCGGGGTCGGACGGGATTACGGCCCGCATAATCAAACATGTGTGGCTCGCAGCTGGCTCCGAGCTAACGCGGTTATTTGGCATATGCGTCGAACAGGGTACCTTTCCCGATACGTGGAAGGACGGGAGGCTAATTGTCCTACCGAAAGGGAACGGCAGACCGCTGACCGATCCCAAAGCGTATCGACCCGTCACGCTCCTCTCGGTCCTGGGTAAAATCCTCGAACGGGTCATGATCAAAAGCGCACCAAACATCTCGCGCAACATATCGCCAAGTCAGCACGGGTTCTCTCGAGGTCGTTCGACACTTACGGCGCTGCGCGCCCTTCAGGAAGCAGTCGCCTCAAGCCCGGCAAAGTACGTCCAGGCTGTGTTCCTGGACATCGCGGGAGCGTTCGACAATGCGTGGTGGCCCATGATCTTGCTGAAGGCGAAGAACGGTGGCTGCCCGCCCAACATCTATAGGATGTTGGCGGCATATTTTGTCAATCGCCGAGTCGGTCTCTTCGCCGGCAGTGAGATCGTGTGGAAGCAATCAACCATGGGATGCCCGCAGGGCTCGGTACTGGGACCCTCTCTGTGGAACCTCCTCATGGACGACCTGTTTCGGTTACCATACCCAAACGGAGTTCAACTCGTCGCATATGCAGATGACGTAACGATCGTCATCGAGTCTAATTCTAGAGCCGGCATTGAGGCCTCGGCCTCATGCGCCATGGGGTTAATTTCCGAATGGGGCAAACGGAACCGGCTGGGATTCTCCCCCCACAAGTCATACTCTATGACTCTAAAGGGGAGGCTGCCCGGTCGGCCACCGACAATAAGACTCGATGGCGTCGCAGTCAAGGGAGTGCAGTCGACCAAGGTTTTGGGGGTGGTAATCGATGCAGGGCAAAGCTTTCGTGAGCACGCCTTGTCCATCGGGGAACGGGCTGCAGCAGCATACAGGAAAATGTCGCGCATCTCCGCCGCATCCTGGGGTGTCCGATACAGGGCACTAAAGCTGTGGCACTTACACCGCTATCATCACCTACGCGGCCGGCTGCTGGTGGAGGCGCGCGACCGCCTACGTGGTGAGAAGCGCATTGCTTAGAACGCAACGGCCGGCACTTGCACTGCTGACTAAAGCATACCGCTCAGTCAGCACCGCGGCCCTGCCGGTACTGGCGGGAGTATTACCAGCCGACCTCGAGGTTATGCGTGCTGGCAAGATAGACGATATCCGACACCTGGGACGGGATGAATTCAGGAACGGGAGTAGACAAATTACGGAGGAGACTGTTGCCTCCTGGCAACTGATATGGGAAGGTGAGGAAAAGGGTAGGGAGCTCTTCCGATTTTTCCCGGACGTGTCGGCCCGACTCAAGGCAACTTGGGTCGAGCCGGACTACCAGCTCTCCCAAATACTGACTGGCCACGGAAGTTTCAGGAAAAGACTGTCAGATATGAAGCTTTGTGAGGATAGCTTGTGCTACTGCGGCGAGGAGGATGAATGCCGAGACCACATTCTGTGGAGATGCCCCCTGTATAAGGAACTGAGGGATAAGATGATGGATGGGATCACCCGCGAGGCGGAAGGGCCTGTATATTACTGCGAACTCGTGAGCTCAGAGGTGAACTTCCGGCGATTGAGAGACTTCGCGCATGCCTGGAATAAAATCAGGAGCAGGCTTGAACAAGAGGACAGGACCCTGGCTGGCGACGAAGGCGTCACGAGTGCCGTCAGCCGCAATAGCGGCGCCTCGCTAGATGGCAGAGCCGCCCCAGAAAGGGGAGAGGGCTCGGGACAGAGTTAGAATATTTGTAGGGAGTCAAAAAAGTGCGCGCCGGAAAGAGCCACGCAAGTACGGCGCGCATCTCCCGTGATTCGGTCCATATAGCCAAGACGGCTGGAGGGACCATGGGAGGAAGGTGGGATTTGACCCTGGGCCATCTCCGCGGTCCCCTGGTTTCAAGATGCAAACCTCGAATGCAACCGGGAATTGCCCTAAAGTTATGATGAGAGGGTCAATCACAGATTCATCTGCTGTGTATTTATTGACGGATGAATAAGAGCATTATATAGCTTAGAGTTACACACGGAAAGAGATGGGGTGACCCTTATAACCAATTTCTCGCCGGAAACAATCGCGTTATATTGCAGACTTTTAACAAACATAACTTCAATGTAATAGGGGGCCAGCCTATTGCCATCTATTTATTATTTAAAACACACACAACTACGAAAAGTCGGAGGTGTGTGCCCGGGGCGACTGATGGGGATCGAACTCGAGACCTCATTTCGGCAGTCCATTACGTACGCCATTGGGCTATCTATAATCTATAGTAATAATAATATAATACCGGAAGCTGTACTTGAAAACGATCGGGCCAAGCTCTACTGGGACTGATCCATCATCATGGATATTCTAGCGAATTTCTATTCTAGCGAATAGGCCTGATATTGTGCTGACGGATCGGAGACACTCAAGGGTATTTCTTGTGGACATCACTATCCCCTATGACGAGAACGTCATCCGCGCCGAAGCAGACATAAAAACAAATATCTGCACCTGGCGCACGAGGTTACCGACATGTGGAGGGAGGGGTCCACAGAAATAGTCCCAGTAGTCATATCAGCCAATGATTTGATCCCAAAGAGCCTCTCGGTCCATCTTGAAAGGCTCGGGATTATTGGGAAGTCGGTAGTACCCAAGATGCAGAAAGCAGTGTTGCTCGACAATGCCCGAATAGTCCGGCGATTCATCTGCCAATCGCCCTAACATCCCGGCGGACTGTTGTCCCCCTCGTCGGAGCTATCTTGCCGCCTCTCCTAAACTCTGGGGGAGGCGTGACCAGGATGCATGATAATCTATACTTTTTTATATAATATTATAAAGATGAAGAGTTTGTTTGTTTGGTTAAACGCAGTAATTTCGGGAACTACTGGTTCGAATTGAAAAAATATTTTTGTGTTAGATATCCCGGACTGCTGAGACGAGGTCTCGAGTTCGATCCCCAGTCGCCCCGGGCACACACCTCTGACTTTTCGTAGTTATGTGTGCATTAATAAATGTTAATTATCGCTCGCTTAATAATGTGCCCGGTAGATGGCAATAGACTCGTCTCCTATTACAATGGGACCTTAACATAACTGGCGAACAGTGGGTGTGTAATACACCTCTGCCATCCATACGTAATTGTAGAACTAATAAACTAGGAATTCAGTGCAGGGTGCGATTGAAATAAATTGAGCTGAGCGAGCAGGAATCTTACTTGAAAATAAGACATCTTACTACGATCGCGCGCTTAGCTAAGGCCGCGCGCTCGTGAAACTGTTTTTCGGTGATTATTCCTTAATGGTACATCGGACATGCACCATCTCGCTTCAAAACACTCCTCAGTGTCCACACTATCACCGTGGTAAATTTGGCAAAGATTGCGCTAGTGGTTACGGAGGAGTTCAGCCACCAACAAACGGCTATGCCGGGTATAAATCAATTACGAACATATGAACGGTGGAGCTGCGGGGCACAGCTGGTCTCTCTTATAATTCTGAAAGCTTATAAGAAAATACAATGTGAAATGATCGCGTATATCATTCTAAAGGTTCAAGACCGTTTTCTCACGAAAAGCCACCATCATCCCGAAGATTATAAGTCTCTTTAACACCCCAGGGTTGACAATATAAGCTGGGTCACTTACCTTTTACGCAATTACAAAGAATATTGTACTTAAAAAATAAAAGCTATTTTTTTACTGACGCCTGTATTTAAGCCCTTTGTAACCGACTCCAAAAAGGAGGAGGTTCTATGTTCATCTGTCTCTTTTTTTTGAATGTATATTTGCATTAGTCTGGGCGTTTCTAAGTATGAAGTCATTTACAAAAAAAAAGTATTTAAGTATGTTCATCCGCATTTTAGAACCCATACGACAAGCTCTGCTTAGTTTGGGTCTAGATGGCGTTGTGTACTTTGTTCTACAATATTTATATTTATTTATTTATTTATATTTCCGTCGTTTATGAACCGATTTTTGTCTCAACAAACGATGTTCAATAATTAGAAATCATTATGATTATGGCATTCTCGTCAGCCATTGATCCATAGTTAACTAATTCTAGAAAGGCCATTAGCACTTGAATAGATAACCTTATCTATTCATATGCCTTTAGTGCCAATTATGTTCGAGTCCTAGTACCACGAACTCGATTTCAAACAAATCGTTTTACATAATTTTCATTGCTCGCTTCACATTATAATCATAGTTGTGCCCGCGAACTTGTTGAATTTGAATTTGAACTTTGGAATATAACTTCTTTTTCTTTTGTTCCAGTATGCTGTATTTGCGGCATCGCGTCGGAGCAAGCAGCTGATTATGACAACACCGACAAAATGAGACTATCCAAACTTGACGTCACTATGGACAGCCACTGGACCAATGAGTTCAACAAACATTATCCTAATCACAATGAAATTTTAGATGAAACTGCACTCAAAAGTAAAACAAATGACAAAAGTTTTGAAGAGAATGATACTAAAGTAACAAATATTAATATGCGTGATATGAAATTAAAAAAATACTATCCAAAGAAACTGAAAGGTTTCAAGAAAGAGTCTGAGAGAGATATAGCAGTCAATGGAAGAGTTAAAAGAGAAACAACGGCTCCTCCGAGAACAGATCCTAGATGCGATTCTTTCAAATTAGACTCTGGATATATCACACATCCACATAACATCCATAGTCCCAATAAATATTACTATAATAATAGTAATTGCGTTACAGTTATAGAAGGTAAGTTTTACAATACGCGTTTTCCTCATTGACCAACTATACATGCACAACTAAGTAGTGCCATGCCATGGGGAATGCATTTTTAAAATCATTAAAATCATCATTCAATTAGTATCAGTTTCTAGATACACAAATAATTACAATTATTATTCAAAGATTAAACGTTATATGTTGAGTAAATATTAGAAAAGTACAGTAGTACAGAAAAGAGTGAATACGTATACAGGGCCCTACAAACATCCTTGAGGCCCAAGCCAACCTCATCTACTAGTCAGTGCACCTGCTAATCAAAGGACGAAGCTCTGACGTGAGCTTTCCTCCCAGGGTCGGGAGGTCAAACTCCAATCGCACCCAAAAAAGCCAACATACCAATCAAAAGTAATGAGCGGTCCTCGGCCTCAATGTACGAACTTTGGACGCAACTGGGAAATTGGTGTAAGGAGGATGATGCCGTCAGTATGAAGAATAAGGGTCCGGTTAAGGTCCGCTAGCCTCAGTTTTGTAGAGTTATCGCCCTAGAAAATATTACATGAAAGAAAAAAAAATATGGAAAGGAATGGAGTAACTAGGTATATGATATCTGACAGGAAAGTATGGAAGAGAATGACAAGTTGAGCTGAGCCCAAATAATTGGGACAAAGTCAAGCACATGATGAGTTATCAGGATTCCTGGGGAGTTGGCAGATTACACCCAGGGGCCCTGGCAAAACACTCACTTGGACGGAACACCGTGTTGTTTCAGTCGGTTCGATCTCGATATAGCCACTTCACTGCTAGCCCTGGGGAACACAGAAAAGTAAACCTTTCCGTATTCAATACGACACACCATTACCTTGAAATCCACATGGGTTTGTCACACGAACACCCTCGCTAAATCCGTGTTCAATTTGAGGCACACATTCTCTAATCTCACACGGGTTTGTTACCCAATTGTTCGTCCAAAAACGTTCAATTCGAGGTGGTGTTTTCCACAAATACAAAAAAGGCAGATGATAATTTATCAATGAGTGCTATAATGTAATTAATTTTAGTAAACTTTTGTTTCAGCTCCAATAGGTAGTGTGATAAAATTAACTTTTGTCGATATGTTCCGCATTGAATATCATCCACAATGTGCTTACGACTTCTTAGAAGTAAGTATTTAATTTCTTTTTATCATCATCACCACCATCATCATCATCACACATGAGATATCTACCTACTACTGAATTTATTTAAGTACCGACGTCGGGCCTGTGAGGTCGAGTCGTAATTTGAACACTAGCCAAAATAACACATACTTTGCTTTCGGGGTTGGGGAGTCAGACTTCCGTCGCTCCCAGAAAAGCCAAGATAAATATTTCTTAGTAAGGTAGAGTAGGTTAAAAAGTACAAGCTTTGGATTCAACCGGGATGATCATTATCAGTGGCGTACGACCGTGAGTTCCTAAATTCGATTCTCGGATGAGTCTGTAAATTCATAGTAACAGTACGGAGTTTGGAAACGTGTCCTGTAAACGGCAAAAGCCTTACATAAATGGATCTATTTAAAACATCGTATTTAGGGATACTGGGGTCTACAGGGCCCTACCTATACCTTAAGGGTCCAAGGCAATCTCACCTGCTAGTCAGTGTACCTGCTAAACAACGGACGAGGCTCTGGGTCAGGATTTCCTCTCGAGGTCGGAGACGGCAGTCGCTCTAGTAAAAGTCAACAGACAAATAAAACATAATAACCCCGGGCTCCAGACTCTAAACTTTGGACGCAAACGGGACATTGCTAGGAGGATGATTCAAAAAAAATTTATATTGTTCATTCGATAAATTCCATTTTAATTTCTGCCACCAGGTCCGAGATGGCCTCCACGGTTTCGCCAAGCTGATCGATAAGGTCTGTGGTCAGGCGTTCCCCCGGCAAATGACATCGACTGGACCCTATGTGTGGTTGAAATTTCGTTCTGATGATACCATAGAGTACGAGGGCTTCAAGATAATTGTGGAATTCAAAATTGAAGGTCATAGCCGTGAGTACGAAATAGTATACCAGCTTTTTCCTTTGTATGTGCGAATATATAAATGTGTGATATGCCGGACGCGGCTGGCCGCATTACGGCTAGCCGCAAGTGCGTTATGTCTCTTAAGCTAATACCCCTTTTGACTGTACAGATAATTTAGAATTTTTTTTAAAGCCTTGTATTGTAATATATTGACTGCAAAGTTTTATTTAAAATTATCAGATAAGTCAAGTAAGTAAGTAAACAACTGACCCCGCTTGGGTTAGCTGTGGGCTCAGATGACCCTGACGACGTTAATCTTTAACCATCTACTACCTTTTTTTTGTCCTTTAACCACTTACGTGCGGTCCTGGAGCCGCTCAGAAATTATTAACTGAAAATCGGAATTTGCTATGTTAATATAATTTAGAAATGAAGAAACATGTTGTGATTATCCTAAAACTTCGTTTAAGTGACTGGACTAACTTCTAGTAGTACTTATAAGATATTCATAACTAACAATTTTATCAGAAAAGTCTCACACAAAATGAGATTAAGACAAAATTGCAACCCTTAAACATTCACTAATTTTCTACTAGCTCATGTCTTCAACCTGCAGAATATACTCCATATAAATCAGCGTATAAACCTCTAAAATCCTTGTTCAGCATATGTATCTGTTTTGGCATCTTTTGCTGCAGTTATCATTGAAGATTTTCAGTGTTTTGATTTATTTCAATAGTAAAACAATATAACTAATAATGAATATAAAAGTCACATAACCACCTACGTGTGATCTCAGAGACCGCCGACTGAATATTTTTGATCACCTAGGCTAAACGCGCGCTCATGTACATTTACCGAGCTTATGTGCTATGCTGTTCGATGTGTAGAAAAGGTACATGAACGCACTCTGTTGCACGGCAAGCACACGTTGAAATATTTGAATTCGAAAATTCTTCACGGTCTCTGAGACTGCTGGGAGGTGATTTAGGTTTAAAGTACACTTAATAACAATTTATTTTTTACAGATAAGATACCAGACGCTTGCTACAAAACATTTAACAATCAAAAGAAAGGGGCCATAAATTCGTCTGAAATTGACCCGGAATGTAAAGCGGGCAGTGCAAATCAGCCTCTGGATGTTTTGTGGACTATAATTACTGATGAGGGGAATAAGGTCAGCATTACTTGCATATATTTATATGTTTTATCGCGAATACATACCTTTTGTTGCAGTTCTAAAGGTTAAAATTTGAATAGAGATAACTCACTTAGCCACTAATCTAGTGGCTCACTAATATATTTAATACACTCTGTTTTTTATCTGAATAGTATTAGTTTGCTTGACTGGCTAAGTGGTAAATGAGCAGTTAGCACATTGCAGGGTTGATCAATACTAGCCTGCTCAGTCTTAGAATGAGTGTCCATTCTTAACACATCGGTCCGTTCGGTCCCGGTTGCCATACGAATATGGCAACCGGGACCGAACGGTATGGCAGTCGTTAAGGGTAGTTCGAGCCTTAAAAAGTTCAACAACTGGTCTAACTACAGAACTTTTATATCGCCAGGGGGTTGTGGAGGTGAGATGGCAGTCGCTTCACGGAAAAGATCATTTGGCCGCTTCGTGGTTAGACTGTAAAACCAACCCCAAATGAGTTGGAAAAAGCCTCGGAGGATGATCAGTATTCGTTTGTCCGCTTGTCCCGGTATTGACCATGCGAAAAATTTTGTGAGTGACACAAAAACTATTTAATGGATCTGGATAAAATTTGGCACAGAGATAGATCATAGTGAGGTGTGTGTTGGGTAACCTCCTCGAGTGTCGCTCCGATTCCGATCCCACTGCAGTCCGGGGGGAACGGAATCGGAGCGGCCGGTACACCCTGGGCGGCGGTCAATGGCTTCCCCTTCATAGGGTTGGCATTGATCGTCGGCCAATACCCTTTTTTTTTTTTTTTCTTGCGGAAATCCCTTCGGATACCCCCCCGCCGGCCAGCGGGGGCGGTTATGTCGGACTTGCACCGACTAAAACCGCACGCCGTCTCGGGTCTTCAGACGCCGGGGTGTAAGGTTACCCATAGAGCATATCCCTCGCACCCCGACTGACCCTGGGCCATCTCACCACCAACAGCATCGCTCATCCTGTCTCCTCTGAAAGCAGAGGAGTACGGAGAGCGATGTGTTCCCGCCACGTTGGGTATTGGCCGACGATCAATGCCAACCCTATGAAGGGGAAGCCATTGACCGCCGCCCAGGGTGTACCGGCCGCTCCGATTCCATTCCCCCCGGACTGCAGCGGGATCGGAATCGGAGCGACACTCGAGGAGGTTACCCAACACACACCCCCGTCGGCCAATACCCAACGTGGCGGGAACACATCGCTCTCCGTACTCCTCTGCTTTCAGAGGAGACAGGATGAGCGATGCTGTTAGTGATGAGATGATGAGTCAGTCGGGGTGCGAGGGATATGCTCTATGGGTAACTTTACACCCCGGCGTCTGAAGACCCGAGACGGCGTGCGGTTTTAGTCGGTGCAAGCCCGACATAACCGCCCCCGCTGGCCGGCGGGGGGGTATCCGAAGGGATTTCCGCACGAAAAAAAAAAAGAGATAGATCATAGTTTGAAATAATACGGCTACTTTTTATTGTAGAAATATCATTGTTAAGTTCGCGGGAAGGGGCTCAGTTATTTACACGGGTGGAGCCCATTGCAATAGCTAGTCCAGGATAATTGATAAACTGACATGATAATGATAGTGTGTATAATATTACCTGTTTTTTGTTTGCTTCAGATTTATTTAAACTTCACAACCTATGAATTAAAGAAACCGAACGAATGCGAAGACAATGTCATCCAAGTTTTCGGTTCTGTCGTCGAACTTGATTCCAAGTATGTAATTAGGTTTTATGTGTTATTTGAGTTTTAGTATTATGTGTGATTTAGGGGTGTATGAGACCCCACAAAGATCTTTTGGCCGAGGCAACCTCACCAGCTAGTCGGTACACCTGCTGATTAACGAACGAGCCTCTGGCGCAGGGTTTTCTATCATAGTCGCTCTCGAAAAAGCCAAGATAACTAAAATTTAGAGACAGAGTAGGAGAACGGACCTGGGCTCCAAAGTACAAACTTTGAATAAAATCGGGACCAAAGCTGTGATGACAGTATTGAGAGCATCTCAGTGTTGGGAGGTCAGAAGGCAGTCGCTCCCAGAAAAGTCAACATACAAAACTTAAACAATAAGTGGACCTCAGTCACAAAATGCAAACTGTGGATGCAAATGGCCAATTGCTATGAGGATTATGATAGCTCCTGAGAATTTTCCAACGGAAAAACGTCTCATACACTAGCCGCCGCAGCATCAATGAGGTGGTCTGCACATCAGATGGACGAACAAGGGAATGGCGTACAAACAGTGCACCCCTAGTAGGTGAAGGAGGAAATACATTTTCTCCGCACTCCGACTAGTAGGTCATAGGGGAAATACATTTTCCCTCTACACCTACTACGAGCAGGTGTATGGGGAAAATGTATTTCCCCTTTGACTTACTAGAAAATAATCCTTAAATAAGGATTAGTTTTATAATTCAAACATTTGTTTTTTTTTATTTCAGGTTGGCACAATATTGTGGTTCCGTTGCTAATTCCGTGACAACAAAGGATCCTGTGGGGCATATTATGCATGTAAGGTTTTATGCATCTCAGGCATCTAAAGAGGAATCTAAATTTAGAGCTGCGTTTAACCCTTACAGAATGGTGAATCAAGCTATAGAAGGCGGTAAGTCATAAATATCTGATTATTTAATATTTTTTCTATACAGATCAGCTTAGTCGAAAATTTCGTAAGCGCCGGTAGCTTGTGGTTAAGGAGTCGGCATTACGATTGAGAGTCCCGGGCTCGATCCTGGCCATTAGACTGTCGACGTGAACCCACTCATAAAACACGCAATTTAGCTTAGCTAGATGGTTTAGCGCGACAATTTGTAATTTAAGTTTTTATTATCAACTCCCTAAAAAAAGGCAGTGATTCTCAGGGAGTGCCGACAGAAGTGAAAACTTGAACAGATACGTGTGGTTTTTTATCCATGCCTATCTCTCCTTCCCTCCCTCTCACCATTATTTAGGCTTGCTGAAGTCGCCTTTTAATTTTGCAAAAGAGTTTTATTTGAACTTGTAAATTTAAAAATCGACTTATTTGGTGTATGTATATCTCTTTCAGTATAATATGTAAAACTCTTTCATGTGAATGTTATTATCATCGCCCATCATCCGCGTATTGCTGTTGATTTGTATGTCGGCTTTTCTGGGAGCGGCTGCTGTCTGACCTCCTAACCTTGAGAAGGAAGCCTGCGCCAGAGCCTCGTCCGTTGGTAAGCAGCTGCACTGACTTCCAGGTGTGGTTGACTCGGGCCTCAAGGATGTTAATAGGGCCCTATTAAGTTCCCCTCCACCAAACCGGGGCAAGACGGGGACAACGTGGTTCCTAAAACCCGAGGGGGCCATCTCGAAACCGGAGAGGACCAGGGTCAGTCAGTGTGCGAGGGATATTCTTTACGGGTAACCTTACACCCCGGCGTCTGTAGACCTTAGACGGCGTGCGGTTTTACTCGGTTCAAGCCCGACATAACCGCCCCCGCTGTCAGGCGGCGGGTATCCGAAGGGATTTCCGTACGAAAAAAAAAATAAGAAAAAAGGGTCTTATTTTTTTTTCTTATATTTAGGACACGTCACTTTGACTTCACCTCGCCTGATGGTAAGCTGAAGGTAAATTCTCCAGAAAGAGGGTCACCATTTCATACATGTACCATGTTAACAATGGTGGCACTCAGCTTGACGGCCTCATCAGAAGAGGATTGTCGTCGCAGCACCGCGTGACACCCAATATATTCCCAATATAGTTTTGAAAATCTTTTGTATGTTAGAAGAAACATTTCCAATTTTTAAGGCTTTGTGATATACATAACGTAAATACTAGACATAAAAACAATCTTTTGGTTTGTAATAGTCGACTCCACAAGATAAGTAATTCCTTTCAGGGTAACTGTATACGCTTCTACAACAAGCTTACTAGTGAAATGAAGAATCTACCTCTTCATAAATTTAAAAGCCAAATTAAAAGTAAACTCTGCCAAAAAGGCTACTATAAAATTCAAGACTATTTAGACGACAAACAAGCTTGGATATGAACTGTTTGCTCTCTCTCTATGCTACTCAAATGAAATATTCTACTTAGGTTAAGTAAATATGTTTGTAAATAGACCAAAAAAAAAACAGCCCGCTGAGTTTCTTGCCGGAGTCTTCTCAGGACAGGGCCGCGTTTCGAACTGGTGGTCCATTTGCCAAACATTAGATTTTTTTATGACGTTTTGTAAGTGCCGTATTATTGGTCTATACAGAATAAATGGTTTTTGACTTGACTTGACTTGACCCACCGATCCCACTAGTGCTGCGACCACAATCCCCCTGCCCTTAAGCCTTTGGGTTATATGTTAATGTAATGCTCTTTGTTATAGCAGACAGATGTCGTGTCGACGAGGATGAGTTTGATTGTGAGGACAATACTTGCATCGATATCAACTTAGCATGCGACAGTGAAGCTCACTGCAGACTGAAAGCAGACGAAGAACCGAGCCATTGTAAAGTGAGTTACCAAATCCATACTCCAAACTAATCCTAACATAACTTCACGCCTGTATCCCCGAAGGGGTAGGCAGAGGTGTATTACACACCCACGATTCGCCAGTTATGTTAAGGTCCCAATGTAATATAGGGGGCGAGCCTATTGCCATCTACTGGGCACATTATTAAGCGAGCGATAATTAACATTTATTAATGCACACATAACTATAGGAATAGGTTCCCATGGGTTGCGGGAACGAGATCAGAATTCTACGCGGGTGGAGCCGCGGGTAACAGTTAGTTTTATATATGTGAAAGTAAATCCATCTGTTACGCATTCACGCCTAAACTACTGAATCTATTTCAATGAAATTTGGTACAGAGATTGACTAGAGCCTGTGAAAGGAATCGCAAAAAAAGACTAAAAAGGTTTTAAATTGAAGACGAAAGTTTGTATGAAAGTCATTTCAACAAAACACTCAATATGAGTATCAAATGAAAGGGCTGCTAGTAGAATAGATTATACGAAAAAAAATGCAAATGCAATATGGCCGACCAAATAAAAACTAAAAAGAATCCGTTTAACTTAACAAAACTTTTTAAAGGGTTAGCCTGTTTATTTGATTGGCTAGTTATTGCACATACATGAGTTTGTTCAAGATTTTTGGATCTTACTATCATCATCATCATATCAGCCGTAGGAAGTTCACAGCTGAACATAGGCCACCCCCATTGACTTCCATTTCGACCGTTCTGTAGCGGCCTGCATCGACCGAGTCCCTGCGCTCTTTCTCGGTCGTCTGTCCACTTTGCGGGAGGCCTTCCTAAGCTGCGCTTGCCGTCACGTGGTCTCCACTCAAGAACCATTCTGGCCCAACGGCCATGGGTTCTCCAAGCTATGTGCCCTGCCCACTGCCACTTACTATGTTACTATAATTACCAATATATTGAGCGCTGGAAATGTGTACTCGTAATCGTGTACTGAAGTTGTTACTTTATCTTTGTTCAGGCAGTGCAGTCTTCAGCGATTGAAGAAACTCACATCCTAGTGATCCTCATCATTTTCTCCTTGATCCTCTCCAGCATGAGCTTCGTGTTTCTCTTTAAATGCATCAGAAAACTGTACCAGGACCACAAAATTATTAAGGTTAGTAATATTTACGTAGCTACTTATAAAAAGATGAAATATTCTTTATTGTACACCATAAAAGTAGTACTATATAAATACACCAATATACAATGGGCAACATTATCGCTAACAGTGATCTCTTCCAGCCAACCTTTGGATGGGCAGAAAACAAAAGAGATGATAAGGGCACTGTACAATTAACAATAAAAAAGAAGAAAAAATGATTAACATATTAGATAAATAAATTTAAAAAGAAAATAAACTTATATCTGTTATTTCGATGCAATGTTAGCATGAGTTAGAAGATGTCTGATTAGTTATTGAAATTATTTGATTCCTATTCAATATACGGGAAAGGATAGGATTGCCAGAATGGATAACAAGCAAAATCAATCGTTGTACAATAATTGGGGTAGTCTCATAATGCCTACCCATTTGTCGTAAAACATTCTGATTGCAAAATGACCAGATTGTGTCCCCCCCACAGGATAGCAGTTGTCACTGTGTTACTCAGTGAGACCACAACACTGAGTGCCATTCGTACCTTTTTTTTCGTGCAGAAATCCCCTCGGATACCCCCCCGCCGGCCAGCGGGGGCGATTAAGTCGGACTTGAACCGACTAAAACCGCATGCCGTCTCGGATCTTCAGACGCCGGTGTGTAAGCTTGCCCATAAAGCATTTCCCTCGCACCCCGACTGACCCTGGGCCATCTCCGGTTTCGAAATGGCCCGCTCGGGTTTGGGAACCACGGTGTCTCCGTCTTGCCCCGGTTTGGGGGAGGGGCGTTAGTCGTCCCACCGCGTGCCGTCTCGGCCTGCTTCTGCTGGGGTGACAGGCGGCTTCACCTGCCACCCCAGGCCGGTGCTCATTGAGGACTGAGGTCGTTAAACGACCTCCCACGTCTGATTCGCCTGCGACGCGCGGCGAGCATGTTGCGGGCTCGGAGGGCCGGAAGAGTTCTAAATCTCTCCAGGGCGCGCTCCGCCATCTCCTTCTCGAGCATTACATGCTCGCAGAAGGAGGTGGCGGCGGTCCAGGCGCTCGCGCTAGTGCCACCCGTACCTATAGTATCTTATTAGGTACCTTTTTTTTTAAATGTCTTCATCTTACTTCGTACTAATATTATAAATGTGTAAGTTTGTGAGAATGTTTGGATGTTTGTTACTCAATCACGCTCTAAAAGTTCAATGGATTTGACTATTTGAAAGGGAATTTGGTACAGGGATAGATTTCAGCCTGGATTAACACATAGACTACTTTTTATCCGTGAAATAGGTTGCCATAGGTTGCGGAAACGGGAACAGAATTGCACTGAATTCAATGAAATTTTGTTAAAATGTACGTTAGGTTGCAACCAACAGATTTTAACTTGAAAGATAAGTTTGTTGAAATTTGAAAAGTTTTTTTTTACATTGTAAGCAGTCTGAATCGTAGTAAGCATCATCGGGTTCATTAATTTATTAAAATATCATTTTCAATGCTTTTTTTTTAATCTAATTGTATATGTTACTTCTTAAAACACACAGGAGCATCTAAGGCGATCAACCGAAGATCGACTGGATAACATAGAAGGCAGCCGACTTACCCTGGACCCTCAAAAACTTCAGAGGGACAGCGAGCTAAGAGTCAGCTTGGAGAGAGAAAACCAAACCAATGAAATGTATAAGAAAAGGAGGAGTTTATCAAAGCACAAGGTAGGAAATTGCTGTCAAGCATTGAATCCATCCTTCCTACTTCCTGCTACCTCGAGGCAAAATTGGCACTAAAAGGACTGCCCAACCTATGACGTGAGCCCTTTTGAGCCCGAGATTAGTTTTAAACATCAGGGAGCGCAGGTTCGATTCGCTCTCAGTGCAAATCTTTGTATGCATGAATATGTCTATTAGCATTTGTCTATGGTCGATGTATAATATGTACATATTAACAAAAAAAAATATAAGTATGTTTATCCGCATTCTGAAATTCATAACAAGCTAGTTAAACTATGCTTACTTTGGGTCTAGAAAGCGCTGTGTAGAATGCCGTAGAATATTTATTTATTTGATATTTATTTATTTATGTTTGATTAATTGGCACGCCTCCGCCACCGCAGCGCCCTGCGCTTACCACCATAGAAACCTATATCTTAACTGCGCATCTAAAATACATTGTCAAGATTTTTGTCCCTTTTTTTTTTTTTTTTTTTTTTTTTTTTTTATCGTGCGGAAATCCCTTCGGATACCCCCCCGCCGGCCAGCGGGGGCGGTTATGTCGGGCTTGCACCGACTAAAACCGCACGCCGTCTCGGGTCTTCAGACGCCGGGGTGTAAGGTTACCCATAGAGCATATCCCTCGCACCCCGGCTGACCCTGGGCCATCTCACCACTAACAGCATCGCTCATCCTGTCTCCTCTGAAAGCAGAGGAGTACGGAGAGCGATGTGTTCCCGCCACGTTGGGTATTGGCCGACGATCAATGCCAACCCTATGAAGGGGTGAAGGGGAAGCCATTGACCGCCGCCCAGGGTGTACCGGCCGCTCCGATTCCGTTCCCCCCGGACTGCAGCGGGATCGGAATCGGAGCGACACTCGAGGAGGTTACCCAACACACACCCCAAGATTTTTGTCCCTATCTATACAAATGTTAAACTTAGTGGAGATATTTGGATGTTTGTAACTTAATCACGATCAAACGGCTTCACGGATCTGGCTAAAATTTGGTACAGGGATAGATTATAGTTATAAATAACATATAGGCTACGGTTTATCCTTGGAATAGGCTCCTGTGGTTTGTGGGATCTGAATCAGAATTGTACACGGGTGGAGCCGTGACCTATAGCAAGTGGAATATAAAATCAAAAGTTCTGTTCCTCTTTCTCTTCATCCAAGCACCAATCCTGATTGCATTCGAAGTTTGCACTTATTCCTCTTAAAATTTGGTTTATTTTGGCTTTTACGAGTGACTGCCATCCAACCCCCCAGCCCCGAAAGAATAACCCACACCAGAGCCTGTTATTCAGGTGTGGTCAGGTAGGCTTGAGCCTTGGTACTTTTGGTAGGGCCCCGTATATCGCAGATATATATCTTATAGACAATTCTTCGAAAACCTTTAAGTTATAGGAGTGGCTACGCTGGTATCTCGTAGTGAATATAATTCGCACTGTGATATCACTGTATTTTCTTCAAATGCTTCAGATTCTAAACTCAAAATCTCTATTTTTTACAGCAATCCAGCATAGATTCGGACTACATCATAGAAACCCAAATAGACCTTGAAGAAGAACCTTGGAGAAGAGAAGTAGACAGCATGCCTATCGAAGCAGAAGACATAAGAATAGAACGGAACGGTAGAACGAGAAGAAGCGATTTAAGTAGGAAAGAAGAATCAATGAGAAGCAGGACCAAAGAAACTGATGACAGCAAAGAGAGGAAAGAAATAAGAGATGTGTCAGTTGGAGCTCCTGATACGAAGGAGTCAGCGTGTCAGACTAGAGAGAGTTTGTTTCAGACAGATCCACCGCCAAGTTCTGATGGTAAGTATCACTTTGTTTTATGTGAGGTAGGTTGTTTTATATGATACTATATGACTGGTTGTGCCGAACAAAAAGTACGAAGAAGACGAGAAAGAGACCCCTAATGAACCACCAATAATGTCCAAGTCTTTGTTGCTATCATACGGATAACATTACAAAATGACACAGTATGCCTATATAGACAGTTGTCAAAATTCATCATCTCATTTTTCTAGTTTCTGCGTATCGTTCCAATTTAGAAATCCAAAATTTATTCCCGCCTCACCCAGGAACCGTGAGACAATTTTGTTGACAACAGCTTGTCCAGTAGTATACGATAAAGTCAAAGGTGAGACACGTTAATATGACTTTGCCTCGCCGATGGTATGCTAAAGGAGAAGTTTCAAGGCAGAACGCCACCATTATAGACCATTATTGATGACTGGTGGTAGGAATTTGATGACACAAATTTGTCACAAAATTCGGCCGGGTAGGTACCACCGTGCACGATTGCGAAAAACCCTCCATAGTAATCTAATTTCGGTTTGATTGCGCTGAGGGTTCAGCAAGTGCATAGCCGAGCAGGGGGATTGTGGTCGCAGCACTGGTGGGACTGGTGGGTGTCACGCGGTGCTGCGACGACAATCCTCTTCTGATGAGGCCGTCAAGCTGAGTGCCACCATTGTTAACATGTTACGTGTATGTAAGGGTGACCCTCTTTCCTGAGACTTTATCTTCAGCTTACCATCAGGCGAGGTGAAGTCAAATTGACGTGTCCTAAATATAAAAAAAAAATAAAAAATGGTGCTACAATGGTGGTCCTCAGCGTAATGGCTTTGTTAGATATAATTTCGGGCAAAAATCTTGACAATGTACTCTAGAAGCACACTACGAATTGAGGAAGGTGGAGGCATGACAATTAACCAATTTTAGATATATAAAACTAACCACCAAAGTGTCATAATTCTTTAATCTATCCTTTTATTGGTTTTTTAGATTTTTAAACGATTCTAACATATCGCCACAGATAGACCTATCTCCACTTCGCACTACATTAATTCTGAAGGCCGTAATAGCCCGTAACCTCTTCCATAACTGCATGGCTTGACAATTTTAACGATGTGTATCCTACGTAAGATCATTTATCTGTACCAACCCTATATATGCGAATATTTGGTTTAGAATGTGTGTGTATGTTTGTTTTGAACTAACGGAAATAATAACAAATGATGCTACAGTAATTTTTAAATATTAGATTTACCGTAAAAAATTTCAGCTAAGAATTCGCCCAAAGAAAATCCAAATCCAGGAAAGGTAGCTAGGTCAATGCCCTAGAAATGAATCGATCACGGGTTCAAGTCCTGTGCTAGATGTTGACTTCTTCAATTTAAATTTATAGAAGTTACCACTTTAATGCACAGATGCTGAGTTTATAGATGCTGTTGGCGAGACCCCAAACCCTGCTTCTCTATTTTTGCCCTCACTTTTCTCCTTTGCAGTTAGCAGAATCCTCTAATGCTGTACTCGTATACATTTACCTTGACTTGCTTTTACTTGCTTGACTTTTGTAGGTACTTTATATAATAAATACACAAATATACAAAAACACTAAAAACTTTACCTACCACTTTTGAAATCCTAAATATTATGTTAATTTATTTTTCTACAGGAACAGAGTATAAAAAATTGTAAGTCATTATAATATTTATTTATTATTTTCACGAATATGGCACTAAATATAGCTTCTGCAATTCGCACAATGCAACAATTTTAAATTTCTCAAGAGATAATAAAAGAAAAGAGGACATGTCATCACTGGAGAATACACTCTACAATACAAATCAATAGTATTTATTTTAATATATGTACTCGTAGTACAAAGCACCGATTGCAAATATTATAGAATACAAAACAAATATTGGTTTAATGTTACAAGAATACACCCCTACTGAATCACCATCACTTATTTATCATAATGTTTCTGATATAATGTCATTAGTTACAACACCTATATTATTTAGTTTGTTTTTCCACTTTAAGAAATACACCTGATAAAATCATTTTTGCCAGTAGCTTAATGTATATTATTAGTTGAATGTTTCATAATCTTTCATAAGAATACACTTGTATATGTATAAATCAGTTATTTAACATTTCTGACAAATACCACACTACTATCATCTTTGAATATCTTCACAAGAATACACCTGACTAAACTATGTATGTTCACAACATTTCTGGCAAATATATTATTAAGTATCTGTATATTGTTAATTATATATTATCTTAATCTGATTTTATTGATCTAACAGTATAACATATTGTATGTTTATATAGAACGTATGACAAAATTTCAATGCTCAATAGTTGTCTTTCTAGCCAAATGTATACCTTTTTTTTTGTGCGGAAATCCCTTCGGATACCCCCCCGCCGGCCAGCGGGGGTAGTTATGTCGGGCTTGAAACGACTAAAACCGCACGCCGTCTCGGGTCTACAGACACCGCACTCCGACTGACCCTGGGCCATTCGCAGTGTCCCCTCTGATAACAACAGAGGGGTACCTGGAGCGACACCCCCCCCCCCCCCGCGGGCCTTGCAGGCCCACCATACCCCGACCTCCTCGTGCAATGGGGTCAACTGGCCCTGAAAAGGGCCGGTTGGTCAGACTCTTGGCCGTTGACGTTGACGCCAGCTACTCCAGAGGAGCAATCAGTGATTTGTCATCGCCCACGTTGCCCAGGGTGCACCAAACTTGGAGGTGATCCAACCAGCCGCACCCTAGCCAAATGTATACCTACTAAATTCTTAGCCTGGCTTTATCCTAATCAATAGTATAATACTAATACCTATGTACGATGGAGATCGTCATCCATTCGAACCCCACTCTGTATGCCACCGATGTGAACCCACTCCTACAAAAGCGATTTAGCTTAAATGCAAAGAATAAGATTAAAAAAAAAAACATTTAAATATTCTCTTTTAGTTGCTTATTATAATGCAATTGTACTCCAGGAAGTACTAGTCAAGGTACAGTCACCCTGGGGTGGGAGTCGTCTCGCTCGGCAGCATGATTGCGGCAATGGTGTGGAGCGCGAGCCCGTGGGCCGCCGCCACCTCCTTCTGCGAGCATGTAATGCTCGCGAAGGAGATGGCGGAGCGCGCCCGGGAGAAATTTAGAACTCTCCCGGCCCGCCGAGCCCGCAACTTGGTCGCCGCGCGTCGCAGACGACTCAGGCGCCGGAGGTCGCTTAACGACCTCCGTCCTCCATGAGCGTAGGCCTGGGGGTGACAGGTGAGGCCGCCTGTCACCCCAGCAGAAGGCGACTAGCGCCCCTCCCCCAAACCGGGGCAAGACGGGGACACCGTGGTTCCCAAACCCGAGGGGGCCATCACGAAACCGGAGATGGCCCAGGGTCAGTCGGGGTGCGAGGGATATGCTCTATGGGCAACCTTACACCCTGGCGTCTGTAGACCCGAGACGGCGTGCGGTTTTAGTCGGTTCAAGCCCGACATAACCGCCCCCTCTGGCCGGCGGGGGGTATCCGAAGGGATTTACGCACGAAAAAAAGAAAAAAGGTACAGTCACCCTCAGAAGTTTGCTGAACACCAACAAATTTCAAAACGTAAAAGTAAATTTATGTATATTTTTTTAATAATCTTCTGATGACTATTTTTTTCATAAATTTATCTAAAGTTTTAGAGCTAAGTAGGTCCGTAACTTAGATAAATATAAAATAAATAATAAAAATAAATATTCTACGACATTCTGAACAGCGCTTTCTAGACTCAAGGTAAGCATAGCTTACCTAACTTGTGTTATGGGTGCCAGAATGCGGATATACAAACTTATATACTTTTTTTTTTGTAAATACATATATATTATACATAGAAACACCCAGACCAATGCAAATAGACCTATTTATGCATACATATATTTTCACTGAGCGGGAATCGAACCCGCGCCCCTGTCGTAGCTGTCGAATGCACTACCGCTACGCCACAGAGGCCGTCAATCGTCTTAGAATAGCTTTGAACGGAGTTTTAGAAACAGTAAGAGAGAAAGCAACTGTCTGATCTTTTCAATTCCAATTTCCTTAACTTGTACTTCACAGAGATCTCGATCAAACATACTTACGTAACGATATTTAGTTTGGTATTTGTTTTCGATCAAGGAATCGTGGGCTCAGGACTTCAACTTGGTTCTTTCAAGTTTGTTATTTTTAACTCAATTTTGTATCATTTGATATATAATATTCAATATTGGTTTATGAGACTTTTCATTAAGTTCTTAATCTTGTGCGGTAAATAAACTTTGTGCGTCTATGGCGTTTTTTTTTTTTTTTTTTTTACGTGCGGAAATCCCTTCGGATACCCCCCCGCTGGCCAGCGGGGGTGGTTATGTCGTGTCTCGACTAAAACCGCACGGTGTCCTCCCCAAGTGTCCGTTGCCGGGCACCCCGGGTAAGCCCTCGAAAGGATAACCCCAGGGTTGCCGGCGGACTTTGGCCGCCTTCGCGGCCTCGCCTGGTGGGGTCGGGTTTTATCCCGCTTCGGTGAGTTGGCAGGCGTGTGTAGGGCACACTCGACACGCCTCCGCCACGGCCTGCTTCTGTAAGGACGGCGAGTCGGCCAACTGCCGTCCTCAGGCCCCGATCATGGAGGTCGGTAGTCCTGGGCGTAGATGAGTCTGCGGCGTCCTCGCCGCAGACTGCGAAACTCGGGGGGCAGGGTTCTTTCCCGCTCCCTCTCCGCCGTCTCTTTCGCGCGCATTACCTGCTCGCAGAAAGAGGCGGCGGCGTGCCACTTGCTCCCGTCGGAGACCACGGCCCTCACCATGGTCTCCAACGAGAGAACGTCCACGCCCAGGACCGCAACGAGATCCCGGCGTTGACTCGCCCACGCAGGGCACTCCACCAACGTGTGGAGCGCCGTGTCTTCGCCAGGATCCTCGCAGTGCTGGCACTGCGGCGTTGTCTCCCGGTGGATGCGCCACAGATACTTACCGAAACACCCGTGTCCGGTAACCATCTGGCACATCCGGTAGGAGAGGTCCCCATGGTCCCTCACCAACCACTCCTTCATGATCGGTCTCACCGCCGCAATGGTGGATTCCCCCCACCTTGGGTGCTCAAGTCGCACCCTCCATGTCTCCATGAGTTCCTGGCGGAGCAGGGACCGCTGAGCCCTGATTTCTCGGGGTTCCGGCCTATGGCCCCGCTCCAGCGCCTCCTTGCGCCACTGGTACAGCAGCGCAAGGGCTCTCGCTTCCAGGTCCCATGGAGGGGTCCCAGCTAGGAGACATGCCGCCTCGACGGAGATCGTGCGATACCCCCTGATGACTCTGACGGCCATCGCCTTTAACGGGCTGTTAAGAACAGCCACGTTGCGGGCCGCCAGAGTCTCCGCCCATACGGGGGCCCCGTATAGGGCCATACTTCGCACGATCCCCAGGTACAGTCTCCTAGTGGGGGCGTTGGGTCCCTTAATGTTGGGCATCAGCCGCGATAGCGCGGCCGCAGCCCCCCTCAGTTTCGGGACCAGACTTCGGAGATGAGGTCCGAAGTCCCATCGGCTATCGAGTACGAGCCCAAGGTACTTCATCGTGGGCTCGATGCCGATGCTTACGCCCCCTACGGTTATGCTGGTTCCCGCAGGTGGACCCCTCCGAGGCCCGTGAAAACACATAGCCTCGGATTTGTGGAGAGCCACCTCGAGTCCCAGCCGCCGTATTCGACCCACGACTTGAGCAACCCCTGCCGTGGCCTTCAGTGCCGCGCTTCGGTACGTTGCTCCCCGCGCCATAACGAGGGTGTCGTCAGCATAGCACACTATGCTGACACCCTCGAGCAACGTACCGCGAAGCACCCAGTCGTATCCGATGTTCCACAGGAGTGGCCCTAGGACCGACCCCTGCGGAACACCGCACGACACTTCTCGCCGCCCTGGCCCTAGCCAGCTCGGGTAAACTATGGCCCTCTCGGATAGGTATGCCTCGACAATGCGGCGGAGGTAAGGAGGCATTCCGTGATACGCGAGCGCCTCCCTAACGCAGCTCCAGGGTAGGGTGTTGAAGGCGTTGGCGATGTCGAGAGACACCGCCACCACCACCCCACCCCGCGAGACTACTTCCTCCGCCAGGCGCCTAACGCGCATGATCGCTTCCACGGTGGAGCGCCCCCGGCGGAAACCGAACTGGTTGTCCGCCAGATCTGGCCCCACGTTCGTGAGATGCTCGACGAGGCGCTCTGCAATAATCCGCTCAAAGAGCTTGCACACCTCGTCGAGCAACACGATCGGCCGGTAACCGGATGGCTGGTCCGCCGGCCGCCCCGCCTTCCGGATAAGGACCAGTTTCCCCGTCTTCCAAGCCTTTGGAAACTGGCCCCTTTCGAGGCATGCGCTAAAGAGCGCCACCAGTCGAGGCCCTAGTTCCTCCAGGGCCAGGACCCATGCTCGGCCTGGAATGCCGTCGGGTCCGGGGGCAGTGCATTTCCGGGCTTTAAGCCGGAGCACTGCTACCCCCAGTTCACTCTCCCTGACTTCGGGCACATCGCTCTCGCTATTATGGGCGTCAGGTGCCTGAGGCGGAGCCATACGCGGAGGGACATGCTCCTCCGCTCTCGCTGGGAACAAGGAGCCCAGTATCCCCTCCAGCCGCTCCGGCTGGAGGCTCTGGGTCAGTAGGGGCGCCCTTGGGCGGATTTTGCCCCTGACCGCAAGGTAAGGACGCCCCCATGGGTTCTGCTCCAGAGACTCCAGCAGCTCTTCGCGGGCCCGCCGTTTGGCCTGCTTTATGGCTTCCTGGAGGGTCCTCTTGGCCCCCTTGTACGCCTCATACAGCTCCGCCTCTCGGGCTGCCGCATCATCTGGTCGGCGACGCCTCCGGCGAAACCTGGTGTACTGTGAGCGAGCGGTCACGCACGCTGCTCGCAGCTGTGCGATCTCCGCTGACCACCAGTACACCTGTTTCTTGGCCGGGCCGGGCTTAACCCTAGGCATCGCCGCATCGCAGATATGCGACATGGCTCTCCTGAACCATTCCGCCTCTGCGTCGACATCGGCAGGCCTGGCCGGTGACGGAATCCAGGCCTGCACTATGGATGCCTCCAGGAGAGCCTCCCGATCCAGGCGTCTGAGCGCCCAACGTGGATCCGGGGAATTCGCGATTGTCGGCGGCAGGTTAGTTGGAGGGGAGACGTTGAACCGAATGTACTTATGGTCGGAATCCGTCTCCTCCTCCTCCACCACGCGCCAACCCTAGACGCGGCGGGCGAGAGCAGGGGTCGCGAACGCGACATCCACGACCGAACTGAGCCCCCGCCGCTCCCAGGTGGCGACATTCCCCCGGTTGAGGACCTCTAGACCACGGGTGTTGGCCCAGTCCTCCAGTACTCGCCCCTTGTCATTGGTTTCCCGGGAGCCCCAGGCCTGAGACCAGGAGTTGAAGTCTCCCAGGACCAAGACAGGACGAGGACGGCACGCAGCGAGAACAATGTCCAGTTCAGCGAGCCTTAGCTCAAGCTCGTACTGGTCAAGGCTTGGCGAGAAGTAGACGGCCACGACAGCCAAGCCCTCATAGTCCGCCGCGACACAGCCTCTGCACCTTGCAATGAATGCAAGGCGCGAGGTGTCCGCGGCGGACCCCCCGAAGACGGTCGCTACGCCGTCCAGGTCCACCGGGCTTCCGGGGTGGACCCAGTACGGCTCAGCAACCACGACCACATTGATAGACCACTCCACGATGCTCTGGTACAGAAGATCCTGAGCACCGGTGCAGTGGTTTATGTTCGCCTGCAGGATGCGGATTGGTGTGTCCATTAATGGACGTCCATCTCCGCATCCCGCCGGGAATGTGGCCGCTCCTGAGCGGCACCCCCACTACCCGTTGCGGACGAACGGGGCTTTGGCCTCGAGGCGGCGCAGGATCGGCTGTCCGCCCGGTGCTCCGCCGCTTTGCCCTCCGCTACGCATTTGTAGCAGCGCGGCGGAGCATCGCATGTGCTGGCCTTGTGCCCGGGCTGACTACAGCGGAAGCACCGGTCCCCCACGGTGTCTCCCGCTGTGCACTGCACTCCCACGTGCCCCACGGCCAGGCACCTAAAGCACCTGGCCTCGCGGGGCTGCAGGAGTTGCACCCGCGCCTTAAGGAAGCCCCCAACGAAGAGGCTCCGTTCGTCCGCAATCTTCTGCGCCGCTGCGACGGGGCAGTTGACGACTGCCGTGCCGTGACCGGTGGAGCTGAAGCGGATTTCTCCAGCTCTCACCTGATCCCGGGGGCAGCCGCCTGCCTCCACGACGGCGGAGATAAGTTCCTCCGTCGTGGCCGCATCATCCAGACCCGAAATGCGCAACCCTGCGCATTTATTGGGTCTGGTGACGCGGACGGCTTCCGCGTCCAGCGACTCCCTCAGCTTGGCCGCTAGGGCATCTGCTTTGGGGCCGCTGGTGGCGCCGGAGACCTCGAGAAGGCGAGCTCCGGTGCGAGTCGTCTTGCACCGGAGCCCACCCTCAATCTCAAGGGCCTTGAGGTCCACAGAGGCCTTCGCCTGCCTCAGTACCTGGGCGTACCCCACGCCCTTCTCCACCCCCTCCGTCGTCACCGTCAGGACGACGGCAGTGGAGCGTGGGGCGCGGAGCCTCTTCGGCGCCTTCGCCGCAGCGGCTTTGGCCGCCTTCTTGGCCGCCTTTTTGGCGGCTTTTTTGGCCTTTTTCGCCTTTTTCGCGGCCCCCGCTACCTCCCATCCCTCCCCTCTGGAGGAATGCTCGGGTGTAGCGGGAGCAGCGGATACAGCGGGGGTGCCGCGCTTCTTCCCCTTCCCTTTCCCCTTATCGGGCGTTGGGTTCGCCGGGACACCGGTCCCTGTCTTGGGACCGGGATTTCCGCTGGCGGCAGTCGCGTAGGAGGCGGGCCGCACCAGTGGAGGACGGTACGCCCGGTCTTCCAGTACGCCAAGGCGCCTCTCGATTGCCGCCAGCAGCTGCGTTATGCTCGGCGCAGGCTCTGGTGCCGGCCTGGGTGCCAGATTGGGCGCCGGCGTAGGCACCGATCTAGGCGCCGACGTTGGCGTCGATTTTGCCGCCTTTGGCCCTGGCGCTGATTTTGGCACCACTATCTCCCCGGTACCAGAGGCCACCCTGGCCGGCGGTGCCTCCCGGGGACCTGGCGCAGTCCGGGCCCCCGCTGACCCCGTAACTAGCTGGGTCAGCTTTTCGACCTCCCCGCGGAGCACCCGTTGCTGCTCCAGCGAGTTAGCGAGCTCAGTTTCCAGGGTTGCGACCCGGTCCCTGAGCTTCGCTTCCTCCTCGGATACGCTCCGAGAGAGGAGCTCCTCAAGCGCTGTCTTGGCGACGGCAACATTCTCCGCCACTGTCTTCTTCTTGCCGGATACATTTTTTGCACCTTTTATGGTTTCTGTAATCCGAGCAAGCGCTGCAAGGAGCTCCCTAGCCGCGGGGACGCCTTGGTCCCTGCCACTGGGTAGTGGAGGGACGTGCACCGGCACCCTGCCCGCCGAAGTGGCCAGCACTTTTGCCGGCCGATCATCCTCACTCGAGGAGACCGCCCTCTGTCCGGAGGAGCTTCTGCTCCGGTCTAGAGCGGGTCCACGAGAGCCTCTTACGTATTCGGCTGGGAGCTGACTCGCTGTCAGTCCCAGCCGTGGACGCAATCTCCGCGTCCGTTACCTCTCCCATAGGTAGTGGTGTAGCAGGTCTGGCGAAGACGGCCTTGGTCGCCCGAGTGCGAGACCGCAGGAATCTCACCTCTTCCTCCCTCACTACCTCCACTCCGTCATTATCATTGCCGTTATGCGTGCCTTGGTCGTCTGATTTATCCTCGGTATTAGTTTTGGTTTGATTTAAATTGCTCATATCATACCCCACGAGTATGGGGGAAGGACGGTCGATCCAGGCGGAGCCCCCTGCACCTGGACAAGCCTAAATACTATGGAGGTCGGCTGGTATCCATAGGTTTTTACGACTTCGCTGTCGGGTGTTATAGACTTTCCTTGTCGTGGGCCGACCAATAAAGGCAAGCCCTCCGGTCAGCAAGTTCACGGCGTACCCTTCTGGAGCCACCAGTCAGGTCGTTGCTGATCACCTACCGATTACGGAACGCGAGAGGATGGCTAGTCCTCTCTCACCGGCGGCGGCACAAGTGCCCGTCGGCCCCTGCGTTAGCAGTGGGCCAACCCGCCCCTGGGTCCCCCAGGACCCTATGGTGGCCTCCGCCACGAACACCATCCCTCATCCTGTCTCCTCTGAAAGCAGAGGAGTACGGAGAGCGATGTGTTCCCGCCACGTCGGGTATTGGCCGACGATCAATGCCAACCCCATAGAGGGGGAAACCATTGACCGCCGCCCAGGGTGTACCGGCCGCTCCGATTCCGTTCCCCCCGGACTGCAGTGGGATCGGAATCGGAATGACACGCGAGGAGGTTACCCAACATACACCCCTGCGTCTATGGCGTAGCGTAGCATTCGACTGCTACGGCAGGAGGCGCGGGTAAGATTTCCGCTCAGTGAAAATATTTGTATGAATGAATATGACTATTTGCATTAGTCTGGGTGTTTTATGTATAATATGTATGTATTTATAAAAAAAAAAAAAAAAAAAAAAAGTATATAGGTATGTTTATCCGCATTCTAGAACCCATAACACAAGCTAGTTAAACTATGCTTACTTCGAGTCTAGAAAGCGCTGTGTAGAACGTCGTAAAATATTTATTTATTCATTTTAATTTTGAGTATAAGTTGTCATCATTCCTTAACTACACGTTAAGGAATGATGAATTGGTTGTAGCAATTTAAGGCGGTACAGTTTATAAATCACAAACTCGCTAGAATGTGTATTGTGTGAAATAAGTACTTGTATTCTAATTTTGTATACCTACTCTCATTTGGATATTTCTCACAATAGTCTTTATAAATTTTGAATAGATTTTACGCAATGAAAGCTTAAAGAGTCTGGATAACTATTTTTATTTTTGAAGGTTAAAATACAATTGTAAGTTAATGTTTAGCAAACTAGAACCGAAGACGCCACTGAAATACTGTGTACCGTTGTAAATGTACTTCAGGTAAAAATGGTACATAGGTTGTATATGATTGTACATAGTCTGTAGTAATATTGTGTATTCACTCAATTTATTAGCTGTTTCGTAAGTACCTTTTTTTCATCATAATCCCTTCGGATACCCCCCGCCAGCCAGCGGGGGCGGTTATGTCGGGCTTGAACCGACTAAAACCGCATGCCGTCTCGGGTCTTCAGACGCCGGGGTGTAAGGTTGCCCATAGAGCATATCCCTCGCACCCCGACTGACCCTGGACCATCTCCGGTTTCGAGATGGCCCCCTCGGGTTTGGGAACCACGGTGTCCCCGTCTTGCCCTGGTTTGGGGAAGGGGCGCTAGTCGCCCCACCGTCCCGGC
The DNA here is from genome assembly GCA_946251805.1 of Cybosia mesomella. Taxonomy (NCBI): domain Eukaryota; kingdom Metazoa; phylum Arthropoda; class Insecta; order Lepidoptera; family Erebidae; genus Cybosia; species Cybosia mesomella. Next base: position 20,035,757 of record OX276410.1, read on the forward strand.
CTGCTTCTGCTGGGGTGACAGGCGGAGCTGTTTCGTACTTTTTTTTTTTTTCGTGTCGAAATCCCTTCGGATACACCCCCGCCGGCCAATTATATGCAATATAAAGAAATAAAATAAGAGTTATCGTTATGTTTCTCACAGGTTCTCCATGACTTCATGACAAGAATCTATCGCTAAATATGAATATCAATATCAAGGTCACAAGACTTAAGCTTTATACAAGAGCATTTTGTCTAGTTTTCTGAAGTGCGTACTATATTCAAGAAGTAATTCAATAAGTCTAAGAAATCTAAAAAAATAAAATGACGAAGAGATTTTTGATAAATTTACTACATCTGTCTTGAAACGTTATATTTAAAATATCGCTATTCAACGTAGGAATGTAGCCAGCGTAATGGGCACCTTTGCACCGGGTACGGTGAGGGGCGGGTTAATTTAATTATTTATTTTAATGTGAATTTCTTGACTTATGTGTGCAATTGAAAATATACCGACACTACATACGTATAGTATCGAAACTACATTTGACCAATTGCACGTAAAATTTGGTTAAACGCTGTTACGATAATATACGTAGCAGATAGCTAAATCTGCTACGTAGCGCTCTATTAAGAACCGAAATAGAAAGATTATTTAATGCTTACAATATAATTTTGCAAATGGTTAAGAATGTGTTTAAGAAGACCCAATCAAAAAACGTTTAAGTTGGTCAAATTCAGTTACGACACTATACGTAGGGAGTGTCGATACGTTCCATAATTGAATAAAACTATCACTATTTATACCGTTTTTCCCACACAATAAATGAAATTCAGTGATAAATTTATTTAACCTCCAAATACCTACTAAATCTCTTAAAAAATCTGTTAATGCCATTCATGAAAACCTACCACAGTTCCAATCCTACTCTAACAGTTTTTTCTCTAACAGACTCACACAATTATTGTATGGCACGACCTGGATTCGAACCCAAGACTCCAGCGCGGCTCACACCAATGCGACTGAATTCAAGTAAGCCACCACTCTTTAGCATACTTTCGTTCTCAGGGTCTGGGACTAACAGCAGAGGGTTTTCGACCTTCGGCTACTCAGGAGCCACAATAGCAAGGCGGTCACCGCCGGCTCCCACCAACACTTCAGAGATCAAAATTGAACTCCTAAAACAAATTCCGCCAGAATCTAAGCTTCGTAAGTATATTAAAACTTGTTTTTAACCTAAAAAAACATTTCACAGTTGATGTATACATATATATCTCTTACGATACGGCCTCTGTGGCATAGCGGTAGTATATTCAACTGTTACGACATGGGGCGCGGGTTCGATTCCCGCTCAATGCAAATATTTGTATGCATGAATATGTCTATTTGCATTGGTCTGGGTGTTTCTATGTATAATATGTATATATTTACAAAAAAAGGTATTTAAGTATGTCTATCCGCATTCTAGAACCCATAACACAAGCTAGTTAAACTATGCTTACTGTGTAAAATGTCGTAGAATATTTATAATTCGATAGAGCCGGCTGCACGCACGAAAATATGAGGCGTTCCATTTAAGACTTGAAGTGCAAGCGACAGCGCGGTACGAGCGACAAAGAGGCACAATCGGCCTCCGTGTTCGGCAGCGTTCGACATCTGTCTCAGGCTTGAAGTGCAAGCGAGAGCGCGGAACGAGCGACAAAGAGGCACAATCGGCCTCCGCGTTCGGCAGCGTTCGACATATAAAATTAAAATTTTCTTTTGAAAAATGCAACCTTTCCATCAGTATTTTCTTATGACGTTGTCACGTTCAACTATCGTCAGTAAGTCGACTTTACAGACATCCGATTTTTACTTTACATCTTTTACATTTACATTCATTGTATTGCTAAAGCGGTTCGTGCGTATGAGTGGAATATCAATCATATTAGATAGCGCATCGCCGTACGTTCGGTGTTGGAAAGGGCTTAGAGGAATCAGGTTATACAACCCAAGCGCACACTCCCTGAAGTGCATCCGATAAGACACGGAAAGGCTAGCAAAGGCCGTTGTGATGTGAAGAATGGTCCAGCCTCTGAAGCCTAGCCTCGACCAGCGCATCATTGTTGTTGAGCCTCTGGGCTCGTCTGTCAATCGACTCAAGCGCATCAAGGTGGTATTTAACTGAGCCGTTACAGAGGTGCGAACAGTAACTACTCCATGCACGATTGAACTTGCGCTTTATACAAATTAATAAGGTGTTCCGGTGTGAAATACTGTCGCACCTTCGACAGGATACCCTGTTTTTGGCAGCTGCTTATATATTAATAATAAATATAAATATTCTAAGACAAATCACACAACGCCATCCAGACCCAAACTAAGCAGAGCTTGTCATATGGGTTTAAACATACTTAAATACTTTTTTTTTGTAAATAAATACATATTATACATAGAAACACCCAGACCAACGTAAATATACATTTGCATTGAGCGGGAATCGAACCCGCCACCTCTGACTTAGCAGTCAAACTCTACCGCTACGCCACAAAGGTCGTCAATAAAATATTATATCTACCTCTTAAGGATACATACATACATAACTTCACGCCTGTATCCCCGAAGGGGTAGGCAGAGGTGTATCACACACCCACGATTCGCCAGTTATGTTTAAGTCGCTATGTAATAGGGGGCGAGCCTATTGCCATCTACCGGGCACATTACTAAGCGAGCGATAATTAACATTTTTAATACACACATAAGTACGAAAAGTCAGAGGTGTGTGCCCGGAGCGACTGGGGATCGAACTCGAGACCTCATCTCGACAGTCCGTTATGTACGCCACTGGGCTATCGCCGCTTTTAAGTACAGACTGCTATATCACTTTTAACTATTAAAAAATTGTTACATATTATGTGGTAGGTAATTAGCAAGCTAGGACTATTAGCTTTATCAAATTCAATACACTAGTTACCTTAAACATTTCATATATAATAATTTAGACAGAATTTAAATAAATATCTTTCGAATTATCGCTAAAATAATAATGTCGTGCAACAGCCTAGCATTTCTTCTGTACGAATTTATTACCGTGCGAGGCCAGGACCCGGGCTGTATTTAATCCGGATTATATTCATATTATAACAATTAGTACGAAAAGTTACGAATGATGACCGAATTTAATTATTTTCAAGGAAATTTGATAACATTTACGTGAAGTTTTAATGATTCAACCAACTCTTTGATGTTACTATTATTCATTAAATTAACTTAAATATAAATGAGATGAGTTTATAGAAATAGAATTTATGTAAACCCATAAACATGTTAATAAAATACGATCCTTAGGGTATGTAAGAATACCTTGCTTAGCAAAAAAAAAATTAGCTAGTAAATTATGACCAGTTAGAGTAATGTCATGCCTAGTGGATACATTTTCATAACGTTAATTGGTAAAATCCTTTGATTTACCAAAGACAATAAATAAAAGAATTTAAAAAATAAGAACGAAACGAATAAATAAAATAGGTACAGTAAGGGTAGTTACGTAATGGTCTTCGTTTTAAATGTAAGTTTGAATTTAAATTTAGAATGTCACCAAGAGCTGACAAAAAAAAGATTAATGAAATCCATAATATTTAGATTCAGACAAAACGAACAAGAAAAATGCTTTTGAAACGTCGGTTTTTTTCGGAAAGGAATTATTTCACTGTTGCAGTGATTGAGTAAAATTAATAATTTTAACACACTCTAATACCATTTCTAAGTATACTGCTTAAATAGTTGTACAGAACGAAAAAAAATAAATTAGTTTGCTATAACCAACGACTAACGCACAACTTTTTTTAACTGTTTTACAGATTAAACTACAAAAATACGCGCTATGTTTATACAGATAGGCACTAAAATTCTAGTCCCTGCGTCCCGTACTCCTCCACATTTGCAGATGGAAATGGGGGAGAGGTACGGAACCCCAGCAACCGACACAATTGTTATTCTAAAAAGCTTGTCTAGTATATAGAAGTCATTATCTCAGTCACGCCGTGATAGCCCAGTGGCATACGTAACGGACTGCCGAGACGAGGTCTCGAGTTCGATCCCCAGTGGCCCCGGGCCCTGACGAGTTCGTAGTTATGTGTGTATTAAAAATGTTGATTATCGCTTGCTTAATAATGTGCCCGGTAGATGGCAATAGGCTCGCCCCCTATTACATTGGGACCTTAACATAACTGGCGAATCGTGGGTGTGTAATACACTTCTGCCTACACCTTCGGGGATACAGGCGTGAAGAAGAAGTTATGTGTTCATTATAAGCAGTATTGTGCCATCTGAATTCTAATCTATCACTTTTACCAAATCGACGTAATAATTTGGTATCAGTTATAATTCTTGACGTAATGAAATTAAAACGCCGAAGTTAAAGTCCGGAAAACTGACAGCTGGGAAGGAGAGGATGGTTACGGATCAGAAAACATAATATGGAACACCTCCCCCGCCCCATCATAGAAAATTTAGAATCGATATAACTGTCATTATAATTAAAATCGGCTCTCACGCTAAATGAATTAGCATAATCGCTAACAAATTTTATTTTCATAAAACGAGCCGGATTCATATTTCAAATTGCAAAGTATCAAGAAGTCATTAAAAGTTAGCAATCTCAACACTTGAAATGATAACAACTGTTACACTTAACTAAAGTCTAACTTTATTTGCAGAAAAGAAAGTCGATCGACGTCCAATAAGCACGGAAACGACGCGATCAGCGCCTGATGTGATCATCGTCTCCAAACCGATTCGCTGAGGATGACCTTTGGGGCCCCCACCTTGGGCCCCAATTCCACCAGACTCCTGGTACCCTCTCGAGCCTCGCACCAGACCAGAGGGGTCACACCAGCCTCACGTGTGCCATTTAGATAACTTCTCTAAAAGTGTTTCTTTTGACAATTGTGGCGGGTATTATAGCAAATATTTCAATGAACAGCCAAAACTGATTTACGATTATTGTCTTAAAAGAGACTTTGATTATAAGAGATCTCAAACTCTACCTAGGAATTTAGGATCTTCGGTGGACTATAAGCCTAAAGTTTACCCGCAAAGAAGTGTGTGTTTCTATGGTGTAAGTGATGAAGACGTGTGCCCAAGACCAAAAAAAACTTTTGTGGTGACAGCTGACATCGAACCCCATAGATAACGATTGTGAAGATTTTTATAGCATTTTTTTTTATAGTTAAAGTAGTGTTTTTTTAGACTTTATGTAAGGTTTGCAAAACAGCGGTCAAATATTTTCAGAGAACTTTGGATCGCACTAAATGCAACAACAGTAGTAAGAAAATTTTAAAGGTTTGTTAGTTGAATGGTATAAATTTCCTTAGCAGAGAAATAAAATAATCATATTATAAAAAATAAATTTATTTAGCAGAGAAAAAATCTTTTAAAACCATTCATATCCTAGGAGTGGATTCGCCGAGAATATTCCCATTTTAATGTAACCCGAAATTTAATTTTGAGCATTGCACAACATTAGTTGCACACAACACCGACTTAATTGATTAAATAAATAATACAACAACTTTCCACTTGCTACGATCTTGGCATACGCCTTGCGCTTCTTCCACTTTCATAATTGTTCTGACCTGGCCTTCTTCAAAACTTCTTCGATCTGATTGGCATACGTACGCCTAGGTCAACCTTTACGAAATTTTATCACTACAAATATGCACATATTCACTATATCAGACATATTTCATTACACGTGAATACTCCCAGTGAATCTGCACCTTTGTTGAGAACATTCGCGTTAATTGTCACTTAAAACCCATTGCCAAGTGATAGTTTTGTTTCGAGGTTTGGCAATGGGGTACAACAAGTTTAAAAGCTCTCACATTGAACAAAAAACTTAGAAATTCAATTAATCGTATGCATAATTGGGCATACATACATTGTTGTTTGCGAATTGACCATATCGTCGAGTGAAAAGTTAACGGACCCAAGCGACAAAGGAATATTGACAAGAAAGTCATTGTGGTTTTAAGAGTAGATATCCTTTAACGCCACAGAACATGGTTTCTGGTAGAAAACTCAAGCGATAACACTTCGATACCTCTTATTCTTAGTTCTGTGTTTAGGACCTTTTCTCTTTGAAAAGTTAATATTGCTAGAACTCTTTTACCTTTCAGTCGTCGATATAAATTGTTTTTGTAATTTCAGTTAGCATAATTGTTTGCGAAAGTTTTAAAATCCAAAAATATCTGATAATAAGTGACCAGACTTAACCCTGCTGTCTCATATTTTTGTCAAACCTAACAACGCAACTCACTGACACTCCAAAAAATGTTGCCCATAGTTAGGTATATCATCTTCAACTAACTAACGTCGTCGAAACGCCGCGTCGTGATAAAGAGCAACTTTGGTTTTGTAGAGCGTTCTCCCCATTGCAGCTTAGAAATTTTCTCGAGTTCTCAATTTCTCGACACTTTTTTTCTCGTCTCGAGTAAGCCCAATTTCTCGGGAATTCTCGCTTCGAAAAGTTTCCACCACGGGTTGAGATTAGAGTTCTCAACCCGTTCCTCCACTATATTTAGTGTGTAAAGTAGATATGAGTTTGATATACATATGAGAAACCAGGGGTTATTGTGTTTTTCTTTTGTGGTATAATCCTTTGTGACGTAACTGTAAATTGTTTGATAATAAAACAATTATAAAATAAATTTGTAAATAAAAATGTTCTCTCTCTTTTAGATAGAGAAGAATTAGATTAACTTACTAAAACATTTGCGTATTGAAAATGAATATTGACCAGAATCGATGACTTTTATGTATACTAGACACTTAGTTCAGAACAAAAAGTGTGTCACACTTCTGGGGTGCGGCGGGAACGGCGGAGGGGTCCGGGACGCCTTACCATAGATACATAATTTTGGCACCCTAATATTACTTTACAGATGACATATGATGATCTTATATAAAATAAATGTTATATACTCTGTGACTATGACAGCAACAAAAAGTGGCGCCAAAGATGTATCCTTTTTTTTTCCTTCTTTTGCAAATATGTAATGAATGCCAGTGTCAAGTAATTAGATAAATCAAGTCATTTGCATATGAATTTAATACAATGCAGCGTTTTTGTCATTTAATCAGTCAAGTAAAGTCCGTCATAGTCAAGTTCAAGTCCTACCCCAGTAAAGTAGTGGTGGCTTTACTAGAGGCTTCTGTGGAGTTTTGAAAACAACACGGAACATCACATTTCAAGGTAAATATGCCACTTTCCTACACTTGTGCATGTTGTTGACGACGGACGTTATGTCTAAAAACTCACCATTTTTACACATAAAAACTCGAAATTACACAATTTTAGAAAACAAAACACTGCCTCGATGTGTCTTTTCCCGTGTTGGCGGCGCACCGTGGCGCCAAAACTCCAAGTTGTATTCTGTAGCATCCAAAAATCTATACTATTCTATTTTTTGAAGTGAAACTTCTTTAGAATCGTGATTTCAAACTCGATGAAACGAAAAAATAAGTCCATAGTTTTTTTTTAATCAGGGACTTTTCAGAACTTTCACTTCTACTGTTTGTGACTTGCACACACACACACTATAAAACGGTAAAAAGGGGAATTGTGTAAAGGGAAAAACGGGAAATGTGGCAAGGGTAAATACGGGAAATGTGAAAAAGGGTAAAAAGGGGAAATGTGGAAACCGTAAAAACGGGAAATATACAAAGAGTAAAAAGGGGAAAAGTGGCAAGGGTAACAAAGGAAAATGTGACAAGGGTAAAAAGGATGTTTTTTTGTTCCGCATATCTAGAAGAAGTCATTAAATAGAATAATTATGATCATATGATGTCGCGGCGTTTCACTTCCCGCTATCCGCTTATTTCTTCTAAACTACGCAACCGATTTTGATACGGTGTGTACCAATATTCAGTATACTTAGTTTCTCCTAGATGGTTTATAGCTATCATAAAGATGACTTTACAAAAAGCGCGCTATGCCTATACAGATAGGGGTCAATATTCATTAACACATCTATCTAGTTTCTGCGCCCCGTTTCACATTCGAAATTCAAAATTCATTCTCGCCTTACCCAGGAACCGTGACACAAATTGTTGTACTAAACACCTTGTCTAGCAGTACAATAGAAGTCATCGGCTTTCATGGCTAACACTGACTAAACTTTACACAGTATTTGCTATTGTGTGTAATTTCTTTTTTCGTGCGAAGCACGGACGGTTTATCTAGTAATTAATAAATATGCATATAATTACGGGCATGATCATGTTTATTTGAGAATATTTTTTTACTATCCAACGCGAAGTTTAAAGTTACCAATGATGCCGATACGCACATAGTTTAATTATTAAAGTTTAAGTGATATACTCTGTAATATGTATTTAAATAAGTATTATTTTGTATCACGTGATAATCAGTTATTGTAGAAATACTAAAGCTGGATATTGTCATAAAGTGCCACTTTTACGATTAAAGTTTATGACTTGGTGATCGATTCGCACAAATTTGTTCTCAAGCTTCGTGCGAGATGATCCTTTTCAAAATGACTTTTTTAGTGACCGATTCGCACAAATTGATTTCATCAACAAGAATTAGAATTTGGATAGCCGCCCTATTTTTTGATCGTAAAATTCTTTTTCAGTCGGTCATATTTTGCAATTGTAGATATTTAATTGAAACAAAATACCTTCATAGACATTTGCATTTGGTGTTACAATTAAATACCGTGGTAGAGACGTGGTAGAGACAGAGAGAACCCGAAGGGGCCATCTCGAAGCCGTAGATGGCCCAGGGTCAGCCGGGGTGCGAGGGAATTGCCTTATTAGGTCACCTTACACACCGGCATCTGAAGACCCGAGACGGCGTGCGGGTTTATTCGGTTCAAGCCCGACATAACCACCCCCGCTGACCGGCGGGGGGGTATCCGAAGGGATTTCTGCACGAAAAAAAAAAACAAAGAATTTTTTGAGCTGTGACTTTATTAAAAGAAATTTACGTAGTATCACCAAAATTGGCCGCTAAAAATTACATTACGAATTTCCGTTTTAAAGGTAAGGTCGCTACACAGAAGTTTCCAGAAACTAATATCAGATGATTTATGTTTTATTATTTTTATAAATCACATTTTTTTTTTTACTAGTTTAGTAGTATTTAACGATAGAAAGTATTAAGAAATAATAATATTGATGCAATACACAAAACCCTAACTTAAAATAGATTCTAATGTCTTCAAAAACTTCAAAAGATTCAATAAATTTTATTGGCACACATGCATAATTTTACATAAAACGATTCAAAGTATTGGCTTAGATTGGTACTTTTTGTCCGCTATTTCTATAATTTTACAACAGAATTTTTCACTATTTTGGCTTTAACAGTATTTCTACAATAATAAAATTCAAAGCAATAACATTTTGTTATGATAGTTCAGTAAGTTTATAATGTTAGAAGTTTTAAATATCATTAAATTTTCACTTTATGTAACAGTTTATTTGTGTTGAAATAACTTATTTTTATATACTTAGTTGACATAAATGTTGAAAATTTAACAAAATTTATTATGACATTTAAAAAGGTTTTCTCTAAAGTAACGACATGCTTTATTATTATTTAATTTAATAACATTTATTATTTAAGATTTAAAACTTGAAAAAATCGACGTAATATTTTTGTATGGTATGTAAGGACGTCTCAAACCACAATAATGGGAAAACAATTTTCTAAAATTTAGAAAAAAAAAAATACGTATGACAGATTGCGAAACTATTACCTGCATATATTCAAAAATATCATGTGAGTGTTTAATATGAAAAAGTACCTGTACTTTCCCATTAATATTTATTAAATTACACCTGATCTGTATCGCCTCACAGCATTCTCAACTGTTTTATATGACAGTAAAGGGGCTTCCACACGATTCAATTTTATCCCAGTTTGAGCCCAATTTGTCTAGATTGACAATCAAATCGTGTCGTGTGGATAGAAGATGTGATCTACAATGTTCGTGTTTTTTTTGGGGAGGCATAAATCTACCACGAAAAAGCCAGATTTATATATACATATAGATTAGTGGAACAGTACAGGTGATTAATTTTATCTATATGTGTAGCATAAATAGTCTCATTTTCTTTATTTTTTATGATTCTTTATTCTTTCTAATTCTATGTATCTTTAAATAATTATAATATTTTATTCCAATTATTATTTTATTAAGTAAAAGTTCTATCTTCTATATTCTTAATTCAAATTTTAGTTATAATGTACGTTATTTTCATAAATGTTTAGCAACAAAAGTCTTCCAAAGTGACAAAGCATTGTTTCTAACTCACACCTAGTTCTAATTACCTTTTTGTTTTAGGGTGCATCCATATCTTAAGCCATCTGTACACATTAATTGAGCAAGCCAGTATTGTCTAGGTAATGTCTACATTAAAACTATAAGCTTACAAAAATGACAGTAGGCGCATATTATCTTACGTTGGCCCAACGTATACAGCCGGCATTAGATTTGGTAAGAAAAAAAACTTAACTAATAGAAAATATGTGAATGCATCTGATTGATTAAATTAAATGTAAATTAAATGTAGTTAATGTATTAGATATTAGTCGAAAGAATAAATAGACCAATTTGACTAAAGTGTATTTTTAAGAATCAATGAATATGAAATCTAAATAATTATTAGTTTATATTAATAAAAAATGTGGGTAATTTCTTTCAAAATAAAATATTAGATAAATGTTAGTAAATTATTTTTAATAGTTTTTGTAATAACATGACAATATTATTATGTTAAATGTATCACGTTGATGAATATTATTGAAAACATAGTTAAGTTTTACTATTTTTAGGTGAAACGGAAAGCAAAGGTTCACGTTTTATTCAACGAGTTTTAAATTGAGTTTAATTCAAAAATGGTAAGCACCTAGTTTAGTTGAACCTTCTAGATTCTTCTCATCCTAAACACATATCTTTGGAAGCTCTTGCATAACTCTTGATGATGAAACACTAAACTAATCCCCAATAATATTTAAATACATACAATTTCTTAAAATATAATGCTAATAAAATGCTACATAATGCTATAATTTTAAATATTCTTTATTTATAAAATATGGCTTAGAATTTTATTAATGAAAGAAAAAGTTTCAAACAAAAAATTAAAGCGATATTTCATTAATTGAATGGCAATTAAATGAAAATCTACATGAATTTTAATTGCCAGATTATTTTCTGAGTGACACTAATTTAATATTCATCGAATCTACTTGTCAATATAAATTTATTGTAGTTTTTTTTTTATTTTTTTTTTTATATTTAGGGCACGTCAATTTGACTTCACCTCGCCTGATGGTAAGCCGAAGGTCTCAAGAAAGAGGGTCACCATTACATACACGTACCATGTTAACAATGGTGGCACTCAGCTTGACGGCCTCATCAGAAGAGGATTGTCGTCGCAGCACCGCGTGACACCCACCGGTCCCACTAGTGCTGCGACCATAATCCCCCTGCCCGGCTATGCACTTGCTGACCCCTGAACGCAATCAAACCGAAATTGGATTACTATGGAGGGTTTTTCGCAATCGTGCACAGTGTTACCCACCCGGCCGAATTTTGTTCCAATTTGTGTCATCAAATTTCTACCACCAGTAAAGTTATATTCATTATTACAGTATAATTAGTTAAAGAAGTAGATAGGTAACATTAACGTTAACATAACATAACATATCACTAAGGGGTAGGCAGAGGTGTATTACACACCCACGATTCGCCAGTTATTAAAGTTAAGTGACAGCAAAAGGCATAAAAAGCGCTAATTAACGCATCACGTTAAAACGTGACCTTAATTGAGGCACTCTCACGCGTATAATAGCAGTGGGAGATGAGATTATGCCGGCTGGGTTTCATGAAATTATTTTAGTATCTACGTGTTACTAAGCTGATCACTGGAGACTGTCTCTGTGACGTAGCAGTAGTGCATTCGACTAATACGACAAAGGGCGCGGGTTCGATTCCCGCTCAGTGCAAATATTTGTATGCATGAATATGTCTTGCATTGGTCTGGGTGTTGTTTTTTGTTTTTTTTAATTAGTTTTTTGTTATCATGTTTATCCGCATTTTGGAACCCATAATACACGCTAATTAAACTATGATTACTTTGGATCTAGAAAGCGCTGTGTAGAATTTCGTAGAATATTTATTTATTATTTATTTATTTCTGTGTTTCTTCATTATCCGCCGTAATATTATATAGTTAAAATGGGGTGCATTAAGACTAAAATTGAATTAAGTCAATGGATATATACATTATTAACGTGCCACTCTTAGAATCAAATTAAATAAAAAATACTTATGAAAGTCAAAATCTATTCTATTATATTTACAGCCAGATTCGCAGGGTAAGTTAAAGCCTGTACGAAAAGAGCCTGGCAATTAAAAAATCACGACCACTCTTTTTTAATCGGTAGTAAATACAATGCCTGTTAACAAATTTTATTGACAATTACATTGAGACCTAAATACAACTGGCGAATCGTGGATGTGTAACACTTTCTGCCTAATACACTAACTTAAGATGGAAAGACATCAAATACAAGAATAAGTGATGGAACAATGGTACCATTATTTATTACTGTCTGAAAGAGCGTATTTAACTTGTCTACTTCTTTTTACGTTATTTACTTTTTGACCTAGACTTATTTGTTCCCAAAAGTACAGTCCTACAAGTTGATAAGTCATCGAGTGTAAGCATAGCGACATATAATGTGAATTTGTCTCCTTCCTATAGCGAATTTGTTCTTATAAGTACATTATAACGATCACTTTATAAGGACACAGAAGGGACTCCCTAGTGGAGGCTATCGTAGTTCACTAATTTCCTCTTTAATCGCAATGGGACAGGAAATGTGTCATTTCTAACTTCGAGAAATAGTTTAAGCAGTAGAACTTTGCTATGAGGCAATTAAATTTTCAAAACTTTTACACATACCAAATACCAACTGCTAAATCAAATTATGGAAAAGAAATCAAGGATCAAGTTTTCGACCAACATTCACCAAAATTAGATAGTCGTCACGGCATTATAAACTTTTCAAACCCGATTGGGTCCGTATTATACTACACATTTCATATTCAGCTGCCCTCACTGCATCACGTAATTTCCAAACTAATTTATCATTTAATCGAATCAACAACTTTGGACTCACAGAATTAACCCTCACAGAAATTTATTTAAAAGCCCATCAGGCAAAAGGAATGTTTAAATTCTTACAATTCGATTTACGCAACTTTAAAATTTAAATGAATCGAATAGCAGGACTTCTAAAAGGTACTGTGTCTGAGAAGTATTGGATTGAGCAACGAGCAAAATTATTGTTAACCAATCAGCACGTCTTAACTTTTAAATTTAATTTAGGGTTGCGAATGCGTTTTAATCAAGGCTAATTGGCTTTAAAGTTCGCTCTTGCTGTGTTTTGGAAACTTGGTCGTAGCTAATTCCTGACTGAGTAATACAGAATATATATGTTGTTCTTGAATGAAATGCGGGCAGATTTTAGAAAATTTACTTGCTTTTCAGCCATTATCACGGCAAATATTGAATTTTAGCTCCATATCAGTTTTAGAATAAAACATGATGGAAAAACTGATACAAATTCACCAGAAAGTTTATTTTATTCAGAAAATAGTCGTAAAAAACATAGCCAAAAGTAAGTTAAAAAATAAAATTACATCTTCGTCTTACTCTCTAGGCGTGTTGAATAGCCCATTAGTTACTAAACGAAATCCTTCTTCAAAATAGAAAGTAGCTGGAAAATAAAACAATTCACGTCTAATTGGACTAAAAGACTAGGCAGCGTGCACTCGAGCGATTTCAAACGAGATTTATGTCTGAACCTCTAGTCCTTTCGAGTTTACAAGTGAAATTACAACTTTTGAGAATGACTTAAGATATATTTTGGACGAAGAATCTCGAAGATTCAGACTGCAAAGCGTTTGTTGAATTGTTGAAATATCTCATTGAATAAATTGTGCTATTTGCAGAATTGTTGACAGAATGACAAGTTGGAAGTACGAGATAAAAATATTAATTGTATAAAATATCTGGCCAGACTGGTGATTTATATTTGTCAAATTTGAATTTCAAAATATTACGTGAGATGAAAAATTTATTGAATAGTAATGAAAACCTAAATAAACATCATTCTTCTTTTTAAAGAAACGAAACTTCAGGCACGTAAGAAACACGACCGAAATACGTAGCATTTAGCCATGTGGGTACAATGAAATCACTTCGGATTTCTTCCGGTAGGGTTAAGGCCGATTGAAGTGTCACGTGCCGTCTTCTGATCCGATTGCGAGATAAATGTATTCCATGGAACGGATTTCCCGAAACGTCGGTCCTCCGGAACTGCGGATGTTTCGTTCTTCTTTTCTTAGGCCTACTTCTACTACTAAAGCCCTCGTTATTCATACTTTGAACCTTTCTAACAACATTTCTCGTCTCATACTATGTCCATATCATGACAGTCGCTGCCCAACTTTTCACTCACTGGTACTACTTTCAAACCTCCTCTAATGTAGATACTCATTCCTTATTCTTGACTATCAAAGTTCAATAACGTTCAAAAATCTTGCGTATATCAATATTTTCTTTGCGTATCTGAATTTACGTCCGCTGTCCGCTTGCCGGGTGCTGTGACCTTAATTGGGAGAAGCTCCGTTAAGCGGCTGGGATGGACTGATTGATTGATTGATTATATTGTAGTAATTTATTCCGACTTGTCACGTACAGAAATTGAGTAGGCATGACTAAAACCATTGTTCTTCATACAAAAGATGCGAACAAAGTTTTCCTCTCTGCGAATATAATTGAATTCGCTGTACAAAATTCTGGATATCAATGGTTTTTTTTTATACCGGCTATATTTATAGGTAGGTATCTATGATATCATTGTTTTTAAAACTTGGGATAATAATCCATTTTTTGCTACGAGTATCATAAATCAATTTTCTAAATCCAGTTCTTATTTTTATTAAATTGATAATTTTCAAAAATCTTGAACGCACTCACGCATGAACACCAACTGACCAATGAAAAATTCAATAAAAGAACTGATCAACCAATGACGCGAGCCGTTTGAACGATTTTGACGTTTAAAGAATCTATGATTGGTTAATGGGCGCACTTCCGCCCGTCGCGCCCCGCACTTTCCACCAAAGTGACGTAAATAATGGACTACGCAACTTTTAATTAACTTGAATTAAACTATACTAGCTGCGCTGCAATAATAGCAATACGACTTTTAAAATGTTTTCTATCATACAACCTTATCCTGATAATAGCGAACACAAAAAAAGAATTATCCAATTTGGTGCAGTCGTTCGGAAGTTGCACAATGATACATTTCGGCAATTCATTTTTATTTGTATAGGGTAACAAGAGCTTGTGTACTGAAACATTTTATTCTAAATTTGAAATATAGCATTCAAGTACAATATTTTTTAATTAGATTTTTCTGTTCAATTTAAATTCTTTATTATTTATCTGTTATTTATTTCGAAGTTTCTTGTCGGGTGTTTTAGAACGTGAAACTTTTGATGTAGTTTCCTGTTAACTGCATGTCACTTAGAACGAAGGAATACATGAATTTATTTCCAGCTTCTTTAATTTTTCTAAATATTGCTGTTATTTCGTTTGCAATAATTCTTAATTTGACTATTTTTTGTTGAACTGTTCATACTATTTTGTTACAAATAAAAAATTATAACGTGAATTTAAATGTGATGACGTTTATTTGCGTTAATATAAAACACTAGCTATAAAGTTTAAAATAAAAACTATGTTATTATGATTATAATTTAATAAAAAAATAATTTAATTTAAAATAAGATTACGCAATATCTATCTTTATCGAAAAATAAAGTTGTAAGAATTGTAAATTGTTGTAATTGAAATTGAATAATAAACACTATTTATTATTTTGTCAAGACATTAAAAAATGTATTTGGAATTAGAAAATATATTCATTAACTTTTGCAATAAATTAAAAATATATTGTTAAAATTTTATTTTACTTTGATTAAATAATGTTAATTAACCTAGGTTTTATGTTATTTTAGTAGAAAATTTAATGTAAATAATGTGTACATTGTAAATAGAATAATAATTTATATATTGTTAAATTTGTAAGTACAAAGACTTTCTTTTTGACGAAGGCGGTTAGCTTATCGCAGTGAATGCAGTATAAGTATAAATTTAGTAAGTACATTTTACCATCTACCGCGGACGTCCGCATCGGTCATTCGCGTCGCACTGTTTATACCTGGTTCAATATATTCCAGTCCAGTAATCCAGCGAATCAATGCAGTCCACATTATTCCAGTCTTTAAAAACTATTCGTAGCTTCGAAAGAAAAAAAACAATGCATATTCAACTTTTAATCTTGTAAAACAGTACTGGGGCATAGACAAAGTGACATTCTACTAGTGGAATCGCTTCGAAGCGAACTTTCAAAAGTCCGAAATGTTTGGGATAGATATTATTTGTCGAAATGTCACGTGTAACAAATAATCACTCCAATACATTTCGGACTTTTGTAGGTTCGCTTCGAAGTGATTTCACTAGTACTAGAACGTCACTTTGTCTACAGGCCCTGGAATGGCTGTCTAAGCTATTCCAGTGGTGCTGAAATGGGCGAACTGGAATAAAAAGTAGACCACTGTACTGTATTAAATTACACCATTGCATTATTCCAGTAGCATTCCAGTTCTGGACTGGAATGCTACTGGAATAGTGTGAACCGGGCATTAAGGCCTGTCTGTGTAAGCTTCAGACCGTACGGACTGTGACGTAATCTAAACCAAGTCTGGACGATGTTGTGTGTGTGATGCTATTGTAATATAAGTTTACGCACACACGTAAGCATGTACAAGTTACTACATTTAAAGCTAGCTTGTCTTCGTGAAATTGAATAAATTTTAAGCGTTTTTCTTAATAGTTGTTTTATTGCTAGTTCAACCCTTTAATCTTTTTTTTCATTGATAGGCTCACGTTTGACCTCTATCTAGAAAGAAAGATAGAAATTGATTTTATGCAGTTTTGTTTAAGCGGCTGTAGCTTACTGGTTAAGGAGGCGACCTTCCCATCGAGAGGTCCTGGGTTCGAATCCTGGCCATTACACTAGCGACGTGAAACCACTACACAAGTCATTTAGCTTAGCTGGAGGAGTTAGGGGGATATTAATAATTTCGGTCAGTAATATTCTATACGTGTTCTTGAGTGGGGACCGCGACTCGGCAAACGTAGTGTAGGACGCCCTCCGGCCAGGTGGGATGACGATCTGCGAAAGACTGCGGGCAGATACTGGATGCGGCAAGCTGAAGAGAGGGCGCTATGGCGCTCATTAGGGGAGATCTATGTCCAGCAGTGGACTAGAATAGGTTGATGATGATGATGATGATGATGAAGAATATTCTATATAACAAAAAAAAAGTTGGTCACATATATAATATAATAATGAATCGCTAAAGGTGTTTGAACACAATTTCAAGGTCCGAAGGCGAGAACACCCAATGAAACACACACACCGGTTGAAATAGGCTAATTTAATTCACAAGGAATCGCACTCACACAAAAATTACAAAAATATATATGGTTTGCTCGGTAACGAAACCATAGCGCGATCTTATTTGATTGCAACGCCATCTAGGGAAGTGATCGGTAAACTTTTGCACATAATTATGAAATATTGGACATACCGCCCACCAAGGACATAATGCAGAATGTCCTTCACTTAATCCAAACCGCCCACCATGCAACATGTCTAGTAATGTGGGGTGCACATATACAAAATGATCAATCATAATAATAACATGAAAAAAACCAAGATAGGTTTATGAAAGTAATGAAGTAAAAACAAAATCGTTATTCTTACATGCTAGATACATCCTATAACAAGGAAAACATATTCTTTAATTATAATTTATAAAATTCACAAGTTAAGTTGTTACAGGAAGAATGGCTAATTTGGTAATAGGTCTCTTTATGAGGGAATTTCTAGTTCGAACGACTCGAGTGATTCCGTCGGGGCCAGGATGTTTTAACTCAATTTTTCCTAGCAACCACTTACCAGGAGGTAAATCATCCTCCTTTATCAGAACTATACTACCTATGGTTGGTTCTGGATTTTGGTGAGCCCACTTATGACGTTGTAGAAATTGATTCAAGTAATCCTGTGACCAGCGCCGCCAATAGTCCTGGACCATTCTCTGGGTAAGTTGCCACCGTCTGAGACTGGAAATGTTAGCCTTTTCGAAATTCGAATCAGGTACAAGGACGAGTGGTTCCCCAACCAAAAAATGGCCTGGAGTTAACACCGTTAACTCATGTTGATCCACACAGGAAAGCGGTCTCGAGTTGAGGCACGCCTCAATTTGTGCCAGCACCGTCGATAGTTCCTCGAAAGTTAGTGTAGAGTTCCCTATAACCCTTCGGAGATGGTATTTTGTGGATTTTATCCCTGCCTCCCAAAGACCGCCGAAGTTTGGAGCGTGAGGAGGAATAAAGTTCCACTTTGTACCGTTATTTGCTAGACACTCAACCAATTCGGGAAGTAATTTTGACCTTTCTTCGTGAAATAAATCCTGCAGTTCTCGCGCAGCGCCAACAAAATTGGTGCCGTTGTCACTGTGTAGTTCTGCACAATGACCGCGCCTCGCCACGAATCGCTTACAGGCCGCCATAAAACCTTTGGACGTCATGTCACTGACTACTTCGATATGAATCGCCCGCGTAGACAGACAGACGAAGAGCGCGATGTACCCTTTGTACGACTTATTACCACGTTCTTTAGAGACTCTGACGTTTATCGGACCTGCGTAATCGACGCCACTGTACAGAAAAACCTTATTTGGTGTAACACGAGGAGTTGGGAGCTGTCCCATTAATTGATGTCTGGCTTTGCTTGAGTACCTAATGCAAGTAACGCATTTTCGAAAATAGGCCTTTACTAAGGATTTAATTCCTACGATCCAATACCGAGATCTCAAGTAAGCGATCATAGCTTGAGGCCCCCCATGCATCGTTTTTTGATGCGCTTCACTAATGAGAAGCTTCGTGAGGAAACAATCTTTAGTTATAAGTATTGGATGTTTGCGATCATAACTTAACTGAGACATCTCTAATCTACCTCCCACTCTAATTACTCCCTTTCAGTCCAAAAATAAATTTAGTGAATTGTACTTTCTTCCTCTTTTACCTACGGATCCTGCCTTATTAAGTTCTTGTAATTCTGCTTGTAACGTCGGACCAACCATCAATTCATCGTTTAATGACACTCCATTCATTCCCTTGCAGGAAGCGTCAAATACCACGCGCACCTTAGTTGTCTGCTTATCTTCTCGGAGTACTGCGTGATGAGGTAAGTATAACCCTTTATTCTTTTCTTCCGGAGCTACCTTTACCATATGATTAAGTTCTAAATACTCCTGCATCACTGCTGCGTAATCCACCTTTAATTTGGGATTCTTTGAAAGTTTAAATTCTAAACTCTTTAATCTTTTTTCAGATATGAACCTAGATTCACCATCCTTACAACGTCGGTTACCACCCCGGAACGGCAACCTTACAACGTAACGTCCCATTTCGTCTCGCTTTGTGGTATTTGTAAAAATATTCTCACATTCCGCTTCCTCTTTACTAAGTAATTTTTCAGTTCCCGATGGCTCCGCTTCGAGCTCCCAGAATTTACGCAAGAAGTCATCAGCCTGAACATTGGAATGCATGACCGTGATACAAGGATAAGAATTAATGTCGGAAGAATGTTCTGTACCGACAATACCCGAAAGAATCCATCCGAATTCGGTTTGTTGTGCTACGAGCGATCCACTGGTATTCTTTTTGATCCAATCTTGAATAATTTGGCTGAATATCTCAGCACCTAATAAAACGTCAATTCTATTAGGCCTGTGATACTCAGGATCTGCTAAATCGCCTTCACTCAACTGTACCCATTCTACCCTGGTTGCTGTTGCAACCGGGAGAAGGGATGTGATGGACTTCAAAACGTATGCATTTACTTGAACGCTGTAATTCGGATTTACTCGAGAATGTATGTCAACAACCACGGAAGAATTAGACATAACTGTTTTATTACCGCCTACCCCTGTAATACGGTGTTTTGTTAAAGTTTTCTTTAACCCTAAATATTGAGCCATTGACTCAGTGATAAAAGATCCTTGTGATCCTTGATCTACTAAAGCCCGGACCACACGATATGTTCCATACTTCGACTTGGCTTTTACTAAAGCCGTAGGTATTAAAACCGTATCATTACAATTTCCTGTCGAAAGGCATGAAACTATTGGATTAGTAGATCCCTCCGCTTGTACAGCGGCCTTTTGAGATTCCTGCATTGAGGTAATATTCCTATTAGCAGCTGATGCTGCTACCTGCTGAACAATGCCCGTGTCCTCACCAACAGACCCAGAACCACTGCTAGGGTGGAGTAAGGTATGGTGGCGTCTTTTACATACATGGCATTTGACGGTGTTTCTACAAAATCTGGCAGAGTGGTTACTAGCCAAACAAATGAAACATAGCCCATTTTTTTGTGCGAAATCACGTTGAGTATCGTTAGTTTCTTTAGCAAAACCTTTACAAGCGGTTACCTTATGAGCGGCTGAACAAAAAGGACAAGATAACTCCGCCTTTCCTTTTCCTACCACATGGAAAGATTGCGAACTCTTTTGAACATGAGGCTTACTCTCTAAATTTTCTAAACCTCGATAGCGGCCAGTTAAGAACTCTGTAAATTGAGTAAAAGTAGGCAATTCATCCGTTGCATCCGAAGCTACCTTTAATTCCCAGGCTTTTCTGGTATCCTTATCCAATTTAGCACTAACAATATGTATTATTAGAATGTCCCAAGAAGTAACATCTATCCCTAAATTTTTCATTGAACCCAAACAATCAGATGTAGTGCTAATTTTTTTTTTTTTTTCAGTGGCTGATTCTACGGTTAAATTCTTTTGATTAAATAAACGTTATAAAATTCCATTTGCTAAAAATCTTTTATTGTTGTACATTGCCTCTAATTTTGCCCAACTAGCTTTATAATTATCTGATGTTACATTAATATTTCTTAATAGCTGTTCTGCATCTCCGGTTAAGTACCCTTTAAGGTAATATAACTTCTGCGCACCGTCTAGAGTTTTATTGTTGTGTATTAACCCTACAAATAAATCCCTAAATGTCTGCCACTCACTATAATTTCCAGAGAACACAGGTATCTTAATCTCAGGTAACTTAAAGTTTCTAACTCCTGTACTACAGCTAGCTCCTGGACTAACCTCACACGTTACAGTAGACATTTTCATATTTTTTTAACATTTCTTTCAGCTCGCTTTTAAACTGTATATAAAACTCTTCGACCTCATCATATAAGCCATTCTTATGATAAGTTGAACTAATTAAATCAGACCTTTTTACCTCAATAATTATTTTTACATGTGTGTTGTAAAACAATTGCCACTGCTGTTCTAAGTTTTCAATCCTAGTTTCTATATAACAAACAGTCAGCCGATCTTTAGGACATTTTTTAAAGTTAGATTTTGACTTCAGCATTTTAGTTTTAATGTCTTCCTGAATGTCGTTAAGCGACTCCATTTTTTTAAAATTAAAAACACAAATACAAAATATAAATAAAAACAAAAGTCACAAATACTAAAGACACAAATTTCTTGCAACCAGAACGATACTATTAACACTTAAATAAACTTATTGTCCAGTAAACAAGTTCAATCACCACAATAAAATATAAGTTTCTTTAAGCACTTCTATTTTTTCTAAGTCCCAAAAACCGTTAAAGGCTTTACAAGTGTTTATACTTGTATTTCTGAGTAAAATCGGGCATAGGTTCCCCGTCTAAACCACTTTTTGCTTAAAATTAGTACAAGTCCAAACTAATATTACAAATGACTAAGTTAAGTTTCTTGTGATTTGAAGGATCAAATCTCAATGCACTTTCTTGAATTGTTAAAGTTAAATTCTTCCTATTAATAAGGTTGAAAATGTACTCACGATTTCTTCAGTACACTCACTGACACTGATACTCGACGTCACCCGCTATCCTTGCGGCGCCCTGTGGTGGCCGCTCCGCGAACTCCTCTGCCTTGCTCCTCCACGCAACGTAACTCCTCCGGCAGCCAGCCGGATCCACTGCTTCGATGACGTCACCGCTGACGCGTCGCTGTAGGGATGCTCTGGACAGCGATCCACTGCCCAGTAGTAACGTTGCGGGGTGATAATCACCACCACCACCGATGATTACCTAAAACACCTTCACGCCAATCCGGCTCGAAGGACCATGAACACAATTTCAAGGTCCGAAGGCGAGAACACCCAATGAAACACACACACCGGTTCAAATAGGCTAATTTAATTCACAAGGAATCGCACTCACAAAAAAATTACAAAAATATATATGGTTTGCTCGGTAACGAAACCATAGCGCGATCTTATTTGATTGCAACGCCATCTAGGGAAGTGATCGGTAAACTTTTGCACATAATTATGAAATATTGGACAGTGTTGCTAAGCGCAAATCTCGAGAGCGGCTGCACCGATGTCGCTAATTCTTTTTTCATAATATTTCTTGAAGTACGATGATGATGATTACGGATAAAAAAATTAAAAAAAAATCCTAATAATAATAACGAAAGTATAAAAACTATGCTGTTGAAACTTGATGAGTAGATGTATTCTGCGAACCGCATTTAGGTTTTCTTTAAAAAAAAATGGGGCTTAGAACTGAAACTCAAAAATGTTTTTTTCATCAAAGTCAAAGTCAAAGTCAAAGTCAAAAACCGTTTATTCTGCATAGACCATTAATACGG
This sequence comes from Cybosia mesomella, assembly GCA_946251805.1. NCBI lineage: Eukaryota > Metazoa > Arthropoda > Insecta > Lepidoptera > Erebidae > Cybosia > Cybosia mesomella. The sequence goes on from OX276410.1 coordinate 20,058,622, forward strand.
CACTTACAAAACGTCATAAAAAAAAATAATCTAATGTTTGGCAAATGGACCACCGGTTCGAAACGCGGCCCTGTCCTGAGAAGACTCCGGCAAGAAACTCAGCGGGCTGTTTTGTTTCAAACACATACCATATCTATGGATAGGTCTTCAAAAATGATATTGAGTTTTCTGATATGATTTTTATTTAAACTGAATAGTTTGCGCGAGAGATACATCCGAAGTGGTAAAAAGTGTGCCCCCCCCCTCCCCCGCTTAACTTCTAAAATAAGAGAATGACAAAACTACGATGTACATTATCATGTAACCTTCCACCGAAAATTGGTTTGAACGAGATTAGAGAGAAAGACATTAAGCTAACAAACAGCAACTTTTATTACATTTTTGAAAAGTGATAGCTGTTAAGTAATACGAAATTTTTCATCAAAATGGATTTAGGAAGTACTGTTTTTGAAGATCGAATTAATTTATCAAGCGGCCAATAAAAACAAAATTTAATACAGAGTAGTAAAATTTAATCAACTTTCAAACAAAATATAAATAATGGAAATACCTATTAAACTACAGGAATAACGAACTCATGCATTTGTAACAAAATTTCGGCAATTTCATAGGTAAAGACCTATTATTTTAAAATAATAGTAAACACAAAACTCTTCGCTTAAATCAGTCTACTAGTGGTCGTATGTTGCTTTATTAAACAAACAAACAACGACAGTTTCGCTGCAGTTATGTTCAAACGGTAATACAATAAACGGACTTGGGTCAACAATCGTTAATCCTGGAGACTTCTGATCAAACAGATTCATCACAATATCGACTACAGATGATAGCAAATACGTTAGAACCATTGCAATGTTTGGTTTTCGCTGGAGAGTGGGCGGGGAAATATAGAGTTATAGACTTATCGTTACAGGAAATAGGATTTAGACAAACTATATATTACTACGCTGGATTCCTGAGAGGCTTAAGCAGTTGTGTATAAATGTAAGCGTTATTTCGTCAATCATCAACTATTATGGTGCGGAGCGCGAGCGCGCCCGGGAGGGATTTAGAACTCTCCCGGCCCGCGCGCCGTGCCCGCAACATGCTCGCCGAGCGTCGCAGGTGACTCAGGCGCCGGAGGACGCTTAACGACCTCCGTCCTACATGAGCGCAGTCGTGGGGGTGGCAGGTGAGGTCACCTATCACCCCAGCAGAAGCAGACCGGGAGGCGGGGTGACTAGCGCCCCTCCCCCAAACCGGGGCAAGACGGGGACACCGTGGTTCCCAAACCCGAGGATCCTTCTCGATACCGGAGATGGCACAGGGTCAGTCGGGGTGCGAGGGATATGCTTTATGAGCAATCTTACACCCCTGCGTCTGAAGACCCGAGACGGCGTGCGGTTTTAGTCGGTTCACGGACATAACCGCCTCCGCTGGCCGGCGGGGGGGTATCCGAGGGGATTTCCGCACAAAAAAGGTATTATCTACTATTATAATTATACAGTTATAAGCACCCAAAGCTTTTTAACAATAAAATAATGTTTTGTTTAACTCATTAATATTTTTAAAAAAAAATTGTATGGTCTTCCAAAATAGCGTATTTTGTAGTATTTTAATTAATGTTACTATTTATTTATATTGGACTCGTCGAAATGACTTCACCCCACATAGACAGTAAGAAGCTGCAAATGGAACCTAAGGAATGAAGACCGATATTGATACCGATACCGGCAATGGTCAATGCTTAAAATTGTGACCCTCAGCTTGAAGGCCTCGATAGATGAACCTCCAGAATTAGACCCTTTACGCGTACCGTAGCTTACCCCAGCCTGCTTCTGCTAGCGTGACAGTCGGCTCCACCTGCCGTGGCCTGCGCTCGTAGAGGATGAACGTCTCTGAGCGACCTTCGACATCTGAGTCGCCTTCATGAGATGATCTGAGTCTCTCCCGGACCCGCTCCGCTGCCTCCTCGCTCGCTGCATTACTTGCTTGAGGGCTGCCACGAAGGTCCGCCTTGGCACCTCTCACGCCGAGTACTCCGCCAGCGTGTGCAGCCGTGAGTCTCCAAAATTAGACCCTATTACACAAATACCCATACGACCTCATTTTGAAGCTCTGGACACGCTTCAATTTAAAATAATAATAATATATTGACACCGCTTAACGTAGTGGTAGAGTATTCGACTGCTATTCACAGATCGCGGGTTCTATTCCCGCTCAGTGCTAATACTTGTATGCATGAATATGAATACTTGTATTGGTTATTCTATTATTTATTATCTTTTTTGTAAATACATACATAGCGGAGCTCGCCCGGGAGAGATTTAGAACTCTTCCGGCCCGCCCCGCCCGCAACATGCTCGCCGAGCGTCGCAGGCGACTCAGGCGCCGGAGGTCGCTTAACGACCTCCGTCCTCCATGAGCGCAGGCCTGGGGGTGGCAGGTGAGGCCGCCTGTCACCCCAGCAGAAGCAGGCCGGGACGGTGGGGCGACTAGCGCTCCTCCCCCAAACCGGGGCAAGAGGGGGACACCGTAGTTCCCAAACCCGAGGGGGCCATCTCGAAACCGGAGATGGCCCAGGGTCAGTCAGGGTGCGAGGGATATGCTCTATGGGCAACCTTACACCCCGGCAAACCCATAACACAAGCTAGTTAAGCTATGCTTACTCTGGGTCTAGAGAGCGCTGTGTAGAATGTCGTAGAATATTTATTTATTTATTATTATTTAAAGAACCGGGCTTGTAGGAAGAAGAAATAAGAATGAGAGAGACAGATCATATAAGCGTAAAGCGACACTGTTAAAACAGTTAGGTATGAAACATGCAATTATATTACTCATTCTGGACACGTACGGGACACATTTAGAATTAATTACGAGAAGTAAACCGCCCATAACTTTAAGGGTGATTAAGATTTACGGAACCCTTAGCGGTCATCCCTTGGATTAAGATTTTATCATAATCTGTGATTGCCTTTCTGTTAAACATGGCTTATGAGACGTGGACACTAACGACGCAGTGAAATCAGTTCATAAAGTAAGAAAAAATAAATAAAAATTGAGAGTAGTATAATAAACAGTCAATATATATATAAACAGTCAATATCCTGGCTGTTACTTGAACTTCAATAGATATATATGGCGTAGCGGTAGAGCAATCGACTGCTAAGTCAGAGGTCGCGGGTTCGATTCCCGCTCATTGCAAATATGTATATTTGCATTGGTCTGGGTGTTTCTATGTATAATAAGTATTTATTTACAAAATAAAGTATCTAAGTATGTTTATCCGTATTCGAGAACCTATATGACAAGCTTTGCTTAGTTTGGGTCTAGATGGGGCTGTGTAATAAGTCCTAGAATATTTTATTTATTTAAATTTCTATACTCTACGAACTGAGCTACCTGTACCCGATCAGTGAAGATCAGTGAGAATAGTTCAAATTCTTGCCTACATTCGTCTTAGGCCCAGGTACTACTTGCTTCCCCGGCGTATTAAGACCCGAGACGGAGTGCGGTTTTAGTCGGTTCAAGCCTGACATAACCGCCCCCGCCGGCCGGCGGGGGTATCCGAAGGGATTTCCGGATGAAAAAAAAAAAAGTACTACATGCTTACTTTGAGTCTAGATATTGCTGCGTAATATGTTGTTGAATATTTACGTTGTAAGGGCGGATTTTACCAAAGTAATTGTGATCAAGTCGAACTAACCTGTCCTGTCACCTCTATGAATTTTATTGAAGCTGGATTAAATTATTGTCAGAAATTCAATCCAGTTTCAATCAAATGTTGAATTTAGTGTTCACGTTTAACCTAATGAAATTCATTGAGTAAAACGTGATAACACAGTTCAGTTGTAATAATTAATCACGTTTCTTATCATTGGTGTCATCCGCTCTGTGTAAAAAAAAAAACTATTCAGTTTAACTTGAACGCAATTGTATTTACTGATGAAATTCAACCTAAATGCTCAGAAAATGCAAGTCTTAACAATTTTCATATTAGCATAAAAGTACAATAAATTTTGCGTCCCTTACAAACAAGTAACAAACTGTCCACAATTTTAAAGACTATTTAAATAACACAGCAATCTAACAGGTGCTTATATTAACCTTCCGGAGACCCGTGTGTTGGTCTGTCAGACCGATGATATAATTTTGCATTTTAATAGAAAATGTTGACGGTTTGAGTCACTTGGTAGTTTCATAGTTCGTAGCCAACTTTAAATCAATACAGCTTTGAAATTACAATACAAAATGAAATTTGCCACTGTAAGTGTGAGAACGAGTGCAGGAAGTAAATTTTTTATGTAATACTAGCTGACCCGGCAGACTTCGCACTGCCTCAATCGATAATAACTTCCATACTTATTCACCTTTTAAACCTTCTCTGGACCTCCACAAATAATTCAAGACCAAAATTATCCAAATCGATCCAGCCATTCCCGAGTTTTACCGAGACTAACGAACAGCAATTAATTTTTATATATAAAGACTAGCTGCGTGTGAAACGACAGGTGAAACCGTAGGGTTTCACTTGTCGTACTTTTTTCGACCGCATCGCATCAACCTCGTTTTTTGTTATTACTCTGCTGCTAACGGTCACACATGTTGTTCCAGAGATTTGCGCGTTCAAACAAACAACCTCTTCAGCTTTGATAGTACTGATACTCATATAGTATTAGATGTATTAAAAATACATTATAAGTAATGAAAAAAGAAACAAATTATGGGTAAATTTCGAACACTAGTAGGTATAGCTAATAAATTATTGTACTAGTATCCTTGTTGAACTCGTCCAACCAAGCTAAATTACTCTGGATTCATGTCAAAGCCAAACCTTTGGTCTCACAGACCGTGCGCTAATACATATACTACACTATTTGATGCAGGGTATAGGAGGGTTAAGTACCCTGTTATAAAACAGACTACAAAACCATAATATTCAGGCAGCATTTTACGGTTGTTAAATGATCTTCTTCTCGGGTTGGTTCAACAGTTTGTGAAGGACGTATATAATTAGCTGAATATCAAAATTATTCACGCAGAATTGTGATTAGGGATTAAGCAGTTCCGTCTCACTTGCCAGTGGCCTACCTCATGCGGTCAATGCAACCTTTTCTGCTCAGGTAGCACTGAGAGCAAAAACTCCTTTTGTATGCTGAATAAAAACGTAACAATTACCATAAAACGTTCTGGGGTTATCCTTTCGAGGGCTTACCCGGGGTACCCGGCAATGGACACTTGGGGAGAACACCGTGTGTTTTTATTCGGTCCGATTCCGACACGACCACTCCATCGTCGGCACCAATGGGGTGAAGCCCGTGGGGGTTTCCACACGTTAAAAAAAGGTAAACAGGGCCCTACCAACATCCTCGAAGCGCAGCCTTTCTCCTCAGGGTTGGCAGGTCAGACGGCAGTCGCTCCTACAAAAGTCGACATACCAATCAAAAAGAATAAGCAGACCTCGGGCTCCAAAGTGCAAAAGTTTGGACGCAACTGCAAAAAAAATGCAAACTTATTATTAACTCATTATACTATCAATCGTAAGGCTTTCACGGCCGGCGTTGCATACTGAATATACAGCTTCATCAGTCGCAGAGAAGACGCCACCGAGGAGGGTTCTCCGCACTCGTCGGCGCCCGGACCTGTACCACCGAAGATGTTGACCGCAGTGATCGACGAAATGTTTGGAACACAAGTTTCTTATGGCATAACATAACATAACTTCACGCCAGTATCCCCGAAGGGGTAGGCAGAGGTGTATTGCACACCCACGATTCGCCAGTTATGTTTAGGTCCCAACGTAATAGGGGGCAAGCCTATTGCCATCTACCGGGCACATTACTAAGCGAGCGATAATCAACATTTTTAATACATACATAACTATGAAAACTCAGAGATGTGTGCCCGGGGCGACTGGGGATCGAACTCGAGACCTCGTCTCGGCAGTCCGTTACGTACACCACTGGGCTATCGCCGCTTATTATGATCCACGGCCAAACAGCCCGGTAGCAGTATATTCAACAAACTTATTATACGATTATCCTGTCTGATGAGCCGTTAGCCTCGCCATTGTAGCCACTTAGTTGAATGGAATAATCAATATTTACATTTCAAGGCTACTCGGTGTATCGGTCAACACGTGGAGAGCTCATCCATCAATTCTATCAATATGGATCTATGATATTCGTAACGAGACATTTGAAGGGCTACACAATGATGTATAGTGTAGCCTTCTCACATAGAATCACGCTCCATTTTCGTTGGCGGAGGCGTCAAAATATTTCCACTTGCTACGACTCTGGTATGAACCTTTCGCTTGTTTCACTTCCATAATTGTTTTGACCCCGATCTCATCGGATGGGAACTTTTCCAGGGGTAAAAGTAGCCTGTTTTATTTCAGACAACGATCTATCCTTGTACCAAATTTCAGCCAGATCCGTGTAGCCGTTTGAACGTAATTGAGTTACAAACATCTTCACAAACTTTCATATTTATAATATTAGTACAGTTATGTTGACTACACTAGAGTCTTGAAACTTTTAACTCTTAGTTCTCTTAGGCTCATCTATAATATAAAAATAAATCGCTGAATGTGTTGCTAAGCGCAAATCTCGAGAGCAGCTGAACCGATTTCGCTAATTCTTTTTTTATAATATTCCTTGAAGTACGAGGATGGTTCTTACGGAGAGAAAAATTTAAAAAAATGCCTGTAAAAGAACATAACATAACATAAGATAACTTCACGCCTGTATCCCCGAAGGGGTAGGCAGGGGTGTATTACACACCCACGATTAGCCAGTTATGTTGAGGTCCCAATGTAATAGGGGGCGAGCCTATTGCCATTTACCGGGTACATTATTAAGCGAGCGATAATTAACATTTATTAATGCACACATAACTACGAAATGACAGAGGTGTGTGCCTGGGGCGACTGGGGATCGAACTCGAGACTTCGTCTCAGCAGTCCGTTACGGACGCCACTGGGCTATCGCCACGGTTCTGAAAAAGAAACTTTTCTATATTCCCATACAAAAGATTCACGTAATTTTATCCCAGAAATAGGTTCCCATGGGTTACAGAAACAGGATCAGAATTCCACCCGGGCGAAGCCGCTTGCAACAGCTAGTATTTTATAAAAATACTCAACTATGAGTCTCGAATTGAAACCAGTTTTAAATACAGATATCCTAGAACTAAACATAAGTAGAGATTTTATAAACGTAAGACACCTTTTTTTTTTCGTGCGGAAATCCCTTCGGATACCCCCCCGCCGGGCAGCGGGGGCGGTTATGTAAGACACCTAAGCGCTCATAAAATCTCCACTGTAGTTTAAGAATACAATATGTACGTAAAACTAGTCTTAAGTCGAGATTCATGGCTGAGTATCTTTCTTGAATACGGGCCTTATATTAGAGCAATAATTTAAATCCCATCTAGCTAGCTCACTTCGTCTTATAGATTTACATCGGAAAAAGAGAACATCTAGGACGGGACTTGAACCCGCGACCAGTCCCTTACAGGGGGAACGCTCTGACCAACTGAGCTACCTAGGCACGTCCCAGATATTCGAAATTCTTCGATATATTATATACGTCTTAAGGCGACGCTTCGTCTTGCCATTCCAAGCTGTTTAATCTTTTGTCTTAATATGAAACCATATCAAATTTTATAAATTCGTTTTCAACTCGCTGCAGCATAAATACTGCAAGATCAATTAAGCATTTATTTTCTCGCCTGTAGGTATATGTTCGTAGAGAATAAGAAACATTACACCTACATTTTCATTGGTAATAAATATTTTTTCATTTTCATTTCATTCAATTAAATTTTTAAGCATTTTGTATGCTTACTTTTTTCTAAAGATTTAGATCGGAAAAAGAGAACATCTAGGACGGGACTTGAACCCGCGACCAGTCCCTTACAGGGTGAATGCTCTGATCAACTGAGCCACCTACACACGTCCCAGATGTTCGAAATTCCCCGATACATTAATACGTCTTAAGGCGACGTTGGAGCCATCTACCGTAATTCTTGCGAATAACGGAAACAATGAATAACTTTACAGTCATTTTTAAACATTGTTTTTTGATGACTCCGCCTAATTAATTCAATTAAATTTTTAAGCATTTTGTATGGTTACTTTTTTCTAAAGATTTAGATCGGAAAAAGAGAACATCTAGGACGGGACTTCAACCCGCGACCAGTCCCTTACAGGGGGAATGCTCTGACCAACTGAGCCACTTATTTCACTTTTTGATTGCCACGTAACTGGTCTGGGTTGTGATGGGACCCCATAGCGACATACCGTATGTCCAGACAATACTGCTGCTATAGATATTTCTTTCAGCAGATGTATGTGTTAAGGAACTCAGAAATAGTTTCACGCGTATACCTGTGTATCGAAGTCAAAGTCAAAAATAATTTATTCTGTATAGAGCATTAAAGCGATACTTATAAAACTTCAAAAAAAACTAGACTAATTTTCAGCAATTGGACCACCGGTTCGAACCGCGGCCACGTCCTGAGAAGACTTTTTGGTCCATTTACAAAATATTACTAATTATTTTTTAAACTGTCGCGGTCCATGATATGCACTAATTCGGGCATTAACGCGATCATGTAGGTATATGTGCGCGATCATGTGGAAGAATAAAAAAAAAAAGTTTTCGAGAAAAATGGAAAAAAACCTTAATTTTGTGCGTTTGACCTTGAATATTTTTTTTTGCAGAAGTAGGATCCAAGTGGATTTTTGATATTTTATTTATAATGATGTATTTAACGTGACAACGTAACGCAAGGTGGACAGACGATCTAACAAAGAGCGCAGGGACTCGGTGGAGGCAGGCCGCTACAGACCGGTCGAAATGGAAGTCGATGGGGGAGGCCTATGTTCAGCAGTGGACCTGCTACGGCTGATATGATGATGATGATGATGATTTAACGTCTCTGCCAATTTTCAGCTCTATGCGAATTATTCCTAAGTTATGACTTATTTTTGTCTATTTTGACTGGACTATAATCCAGCATATTACTTCACGACAGTATATAAGGTGTCACAAAATTAGGTCTCTGAATTTGGTGAGATGACTTTGAAACAAAAAAAAATCGGGTAAAATAAAAATAAAATGAAAAAAAAATAAAAAAATATATAAAAATGAAAAAAAAAAACACCACCAGTGGCCAGCATCACGTGACGCGACCGAGCACACCTGACGCTGGTCGCGATTTAGGTATTTCCCACACATCCGCTTGGAGAATACTGCGAGGTTCTCCTTCTGGACTGCACGCCTACCACGTGCGTCACGGGCTCGTCACGTCACGTGACGCTGGTCGCTGGTGGGGTTTTTTTTTCATTTTTTTTTAAATATACTTTTTTATTTTATTTTTTTGATTTTACCCGATATTTTTTTTATTTCTTCAAATACATATTTTGTCGATACCAAGTCATCTCACCAAATTCAGATACCAAATTTTGTGACACCTTATATATGGGAGCCAGCACAATATTAAATACATGAGGGTAGTTTATTTTCATTGTGCAGTTGCTGTTAAAATATCAAACAGTTTATTATATGACGCTTCTGGTAAATGTTGGGTGTCAGCAATGCTAGTTGCGATGTTATTATAAAGTCTGTCTACAAACTAGTTACACTATACTTTGAGTCAAGATGGCGCTGTGTAGAATATCTTAGAATATTTATCATTTATTTATGTATGAAAGACTGCGGGCAGATGCTGATTGCAGCAAGCTGAAGACAGGGCGCTATGGCGCTCATTGGGGGAGACCTATGTCCAGCAGTGGATTAGAATAGGTTGATGATGATGATGATGATGTATGAAAACAATTATGAGATTAGAAGAGGCGAAAGCGAAGATTGTATACCGAGGAATGATGTTGTCTCTGCCTACCCCAATGGGAAAGAGGCGTGATCGTGTATGTATGTATTACAATAATAATTTAGTGCTTGGTGACCTCATTAAATTTTATGAATATTTTTAAGACATAATAATATGGACAGAACTTTCGCTCTTTTAATCAAAATCTTATGGACTTTTGATTAAAAGAACGAAAAGTTTGAGGGGACTCCCTGCCCTTTCGAGGGCTTACCCGGGGTGCCCGGCAACGGACACTTGGGGAGGACACCGTGCGGTTTTAGTCGATACACTACATAAACACCCCCGCTGGCCGGCGGGGGGTATCCGAAGGGATTACCGCACGTAAAAAAAATGGGACTCCCTGTAGAATCTATAGTAATACTATATTATGAACAGAGAGGCCGAGTTTTGTGAGTTTGTTTATATGTTTGAGGTTGTATTCGGTACACTGCACTTATTGGTAAAATTCGTTCACCATTTGAAAGGTAAATTATCCCCGTTGAAATAAATATTATAAAACAAAGTCCTCCACCGCGTCTGTCTGTTCGCGATAAACTCAAAAACTACAGCACCGATTTTGATGCTGTTTTTACTTATTGATAGATTGGTTCTCGAGGTTGTTAAGTTTTTGTATACATTGGCTAAAATATAATGATATTTGGTGGAGGTGTCGAAAAAAAATAAGCCGTCTGGGAGCCTTAATCGGAAACGCTGCATAAATCCTTTGAGATATAACAAAAAATGCATGGTGGAATACGTATTTCATATAGGTTGTAGTGGTGAAATTCCATCGGTTGCTGAATACGGATCAAAATTACACGCAGGTGAAGCCACGGGCAACAGCTAGACTATATAAAAAAAAAAACGCCGAAATCTATGTATGCATATAACTTCCGAACCACTATACCAAATTGGATTTTATTTTTCGTTCATTATTGTCAGGATAATGTGGAGTTAATGTTTTTTATTTAAATCCACGTGTCAGGTGCTTTAATTGCACTGAGGCGATGCCAGGGCGCACAGCTAGTATTGTATAAATACATTAGATTGTATTATTTAACGTGACACATTCGGTAATAAAACTAGGACGGCTACCAGCTTCGCAATCAACCCAAACTTAAGCGTAGCGAGATTTTCCTATCCAACACCACAATAGGTCAACGTGACCGGTCGACTTTTTCCATTGATTTTGTTTTTCGGTGATTATTCCTCGATGGTAAGACCGATCTGGACATTCGACCCCTTACGACACTCAGTAATGTCTACTTGATCACCGTGGCAAATTTGGTCGAGATCGGTCAAACGGTCTCGGAGGAGTATCATTTGTTTGAAATGCAACTTTGAAACCAAAGACGCTTCGCTCGCCTTCGGCTCGCTACGCTTAATGATTGATTGATTGATAATCTCTCATCAATGCATTCAACAGATCTTAGCGTCATACATCCGCCATGACACCTACGAGAATATATTAAACGGATATTTTAATAAAAATTCAAGGCACCCGCGGCACCTACTCGTTTCTCTTTAGGTTTGTTATTTATTGCTATGCAGGCGGGACAGCTTTGTCTCCATTCTCGTACTCTCCTAACAACACAAGACGTGTGTTGTGTGCTAAGACGTTCGCTCTCACGCCTGTTGAAGCATAAAGCATACAAAACATATTGAAAATAAAGCCTGTAAATTGAAAACTTGTGTCCACGTTTCAGCGAAATCCAAGAAAATTGAAATTAAGTAGGGATAGCAACCGTTTTCCCAGCGTTGCTTCTCGTGATTTGCTAGTGGGTGTATTGGAACCCATAAAGATCTTTTTTCCTCTCGAAGTTAGCCGCAGCCGGATCCCAGAAACCCCTACCGGCCTTGGCGAATTATTCCACTTAAATCACCTAGGTGAATGAAGTATCCCCAACCGGTGGACTTAAATCACCCGGCTTTTAAAATCATAGGTGAATAAAGTCGACCGTAAGAATCTAATATTTTGAGTATACTTTAATCACCTTGGATATGAATATAATCGATATAAAAAGGGTAAAGTGGGTTAGGTTAGGTTAGAACTGTGACCTCAACAGAGCCGGAATCACTAGTCTTCGATTATATTCATATCCAAGGTCATTAAAGTATACTTAGTTTCTTACGGTCGACTTTATTCACCTATGATTTTAAAAGCCGGATGATTTAAGTCCACCGGATGGGGATACTTAATTTACCTAGGTGATTTACGTAGGTGATTTAAGTGGAATAAGCGGCCTAGGCCACCAACATAGGCGATCCCGATATATATTTGAGGATTGAAATCCTCAATAACCTAAACCTAAATAACCTCACCTTAGAGAGGTGCTCACGGAAAAATGACGCGAGCACATCTACCTCTGAGCGGAAAACCTACACCAGAGTATCATGCTTACAGGTGTTGTCTTGAGGCCCAAAAATCTTAGAGAAACCCCAATGACCGAACTATACACATCTGAGAAAACAGTCGCCATCCTTTCATAATTTTAATTTTCTTAATTTTTGGTGAAACTTTATCACAAGATTTCAATTCACAGGCTTATTTTCTATTAACTACTTAACTATCCTTTTTTTTTCATATCTCCAGTTCTACTTAACCAATTACAATAAAACATACGACAGATTTTTAGTCTGACCAAGAACTTTCTAATAAAAAAACCGCATCTAAATCCGTTCAATAGGTTTTGCGTCCATCGCGAACAAACAGATACATAGACAAGAAATCAAAAAATATATTATATTCAAAATTGTGCATTTAACATAACCCAATTTCAAACAGTTTTTGTTATCTAATAAAATATTTTTTAAGTATTTTTAATTATTTTATTTGTTTTATTACAAATTTTAATCGGAAAAAGTCAACATCCAGGACGGGACTTGAACCCGCGACCAGTTTCTTTCTAGGGACATCTCTGACCGAGTGAGCTACCTGGAGACGTAAGTAGATGGCTATATTTCATAAACTTGACCATTATAATTTTCAGTTCTGTATCATCGTCAAGTTATTTGTATATGAATCGAGTTTCTCCTTTTATACTTTTAGCTTTTCATAAATTGTATTCCTTCTAGCAGACGCTAACCTACACGACGAATGTGCACGGCTTTTCGCTATTAAATTACTTATATTTCACGCAGTACGTTCAACTCATAGCTCTTTCGAAATAATCTCTTCAAGAAACTAAAAATGAAAATTGTTTTCCTTCCTGCAATGCAATATACATTTTCTGTTTGACATTTATTTGTGCTTGTCATGCTTTGACTTGATTTGTCATGTGTGATACACGCGGTATCGATGGACCGATATAGATATCTGTGTTTTTTTTTTACGTGCGGAAATCCCTTCGGATACCCCCCCGCCGGCTAGCGGGGGTGGTTATGTCGTGTCTCAACTAAAACCGCACGGTGTCCTCCCCAAGTGTCCGTTGCCGGGCACCCCGGGTAAGCCCTCGTAAGGATAACCCCAGGTTTGCCGGCGGACTTTGGCCGCCACCGCGGCCTCGCCTGGTGGGGTCGGGTTTTATCCCGCTTCGGTGAGTTGGCAGGCGTGTGTAGGGCACACACGACACGCCTCCGCCACGGCCTGCTTCTGTAAGGACGGCGAGTCGGCCAACTGCCGTCCTCAGGCCCCGATCATGGAGGTCGGTAGTCCCGGGCGTAGATGAGTCTGCGGCGTCCTCGCCGCAGACTGCGAAACTCGGGGAGCAGGGTTCTCTCCCGCTTCCTCTCCGCCGTCTCTTTCGCGCGCATTACCTGCTCGCAGAAAGAGGCGGTAGCGTGCCACTTGCTCCCGTCGGAGACCACGGCCCTCACCATGGTCTCCAACGAGAGAACGTCCACGCCCAGGACCGCAACGAGATCCCGGCGTTGACTCGCCTACGCAGGGCGCTCCACCAATGTGTGGAGCGCCGTGTCTTCGCCAGGATCCTCGCAGTGCTGGCACTGCGGCGTTATCTCCCGGTGAATGCGCCACAGATACTTACCGAAACTCCCGCGTAGATATCTGTGTCGGATAATTATTACTGTTAGACCTGAGATATTGTTACGTAATTAGGCTTATAGTTTTCCAAGTATTCATTTAAGTTGCACTGTTCGTATGTTTTGTGGTCATACCTCCGATTCTACCAAATATAGGAAGATTTTAAGTCTGACCAAGACCTTTCTAAAAGAAAAAATACCATATCAAAATCCGTTCAGTAGTTTTTGCGTCCATTGCGAACAAATAGACAATCAGACAAGAATTTCAAATTCACAGTCACCGTCTATAAAATAGACTGTGACTGTGGGCTCTCTTATATTGGTCAAACTAAGCGAAGCATTGGCACTCGCGTCAAAGAACACAGCTGATATAAAACACCAATGCTCAACAAAGTATGTGAACACGTGCAACAGGGGACCAGGCATTACTTAAGATTTGACAAACCTCAGATACTTGCTAAAGAAAATCGATTCCTACCTAGGATGCTCCTAATTTGAATAGAGTATTGGAATCTACCAGTAGCTTGGGACCCAATTAATTCCAAGAAAAATCAAAATATAACAAAACTTCATGACACTGTGAGCTCATTCTGCGTAAACACTAATACCAACAATTCAGCATAGTTCGGGTATTTTGACATAACTTACACTTTAAACTAAAAGACAACCACCATCTTCAGTCTCCCCGTGACCATGGCTGCTGAAAAGCAACCGAAACGTCGGGTTCAGTGTAAATAATAAAATAAAATCAAATAAATCGTGATTGAATCCGTGAAAAATAGTTTTATTTCAATAACCCATTTTTTTTTATATCTCCTATGTACAGACACTACTTATTTACAATTTTATAGTCCGTTAAAATGTTTGTCAAAATTGGCAAACCATTTTTCGACCACTATCTGATTATGTTGAAATTTTGCATGCCATACAATAGACAATTAAATAAAAGCTTATTTCTTTTAAAGGTTTAAAAAAAAAAAAAATTATAAAGTTTAATCGGAAAAAGTCAACATCCAGGATGGGATTTGAACCCGCGACCAGCTTCTTTCTAGGGACAACTCTGACCAACTGGGCTACCTGAACACGTCCTGGATATTCGAAATTCTCAATACATACATCTTGGGGCGACGCTGTATACGAATTTCAAATATCCAGGATAAGTCTAGTTAGCTCAGCTGGTATTCCCCATAGAAAGGAACTGGTCGCGGGGTAAAGTCCCGTCCTCGAGGTTTACTACCTTATTAATATGAAAACACAAGTAAGTAAATCAATAAACAATGAATGCTTTGACTGAGGAATTTTCCTCTGTCAATTTCCTGCTTGATTAATTTCCCCTTTCAATTTCCTGCTCGTTCATTTTCCCCTATCAATTTGGCTGTGTCAATTTTCCCCTGTCAACTTCCTGCTCGTTTATTTTCCACTGTCAATTTCCTACTCGTTTATTTTCCCCTATCAATTTGGCTCTGTCAATTTTCCCCTGTCAACTTCCTGCTCGTTTATTTTCCACTGTCAATTTCCTACTCGTTTATTTTCCCCTGTCAATTTCCGGCTCGTTTATTTTCCCCTGTCAATTTCCGGCTCGTTTATTTTCCCCTGTAAATTTTCTGCTCATTTATTCTGTATCACAAACCAACTAAAATTGAAAATGAATGCAAATTTCGTACTAACAAAGTGCAGCAAACGTCCCATTGCGACTCACCACAGCGATCTCACTGCTCTAATTAGACGAGTGTCGGCTCTCGAGCCGCAAGTGTCGGCCTCGCGACACTAATTGCTGTACACCGCGAATCACCAAATTGTCATGTGTTTTAAGTTCGTTAACTTAATATAAGCGGTGAAAGGGTTGAATTTAACTGGTTTTTTATGTGAATTGGACTGAAGTTTTCATTTAACGTTATATTCAATATATTTGTTAATATTCTTTAAGAGGTCGGAGCTTTTTTACGGACGGCAGATTTTATGATCATTATTATCCCACAAATACTATAAATATGAAAGTTTGTGAAGATGTTTCGATGTTTGTTACTCTATCACACTTAAATGGCTGTATGGAGCTGCATAAAATGTGGTACAGGGATAGATTATATTCTGGAATAACACTGTTTTCTTTTTATCCCTGGAATAGGTTCCATGGTTTACAAACCATTCTGATCCCGTTCTTACAAGAACGGGATCAGAATTCCACGCGGGCAAAGCCGCGGGCTACAGCTTATTAGAATAGTTTAGTAAGAATACACTTATGAGGTACTATCGTCTCCCGCAAACCGGGTCAAGACGGGGACACCGTGGTTCCCAAACCCGAGGGGCCATCTCGAAACCGGAGATGGCCCAGGGTCAGTCGGGGTGCCAGGGATATGCTCTATGGGCAACCTTACATCCCGGCCTACAGACGCCGGCGTACGGTTTTAGTCGGTTCAAGCCCGACATAACCGGGAGGGGGGTATCCGAAGGGATTTCCGCACGAAAAAAAAAGGTACTATCGTCTCACATCTATTTGACGTTAGAAGTCGCGGGCACAGCTAGTTCACAATAAATCAATTCAAAACTTCAAGAATTGAGATATGTACTTCATCAAAACGTACAGTCAACGACAAATAGCTTAAAGCTCAACGAATTCTAATTTATGTATCCCTTGAGCTCTTAAACCTTTCATAAAATAAACATCAAATATATTAACTGTATCCGCTGGAGATTATAAAACTTCTTATCGATCAGTTATTGACCCATGTAGTCCAATGTAAAAAAAAGTTTGTAAATATTTTAGCGTTCAGTCACTTTTGTCATTGACTGTACATAATAATTTGCTTCAAATTTCTAAATAATGGAACTACTTCGAATAAATAATCGCATTAGTTCCTTTAAAAAATTTTTCCTGGAAAATTTAAGTACTTGGAAAAAAAGTTTCATAAGTTACATAATTTTTTTTTCCAAAATAATTGAATTACTTGGACTCAAAGTGTTAATATAGTTACATCAATGTAACTCCAATATAACTCACGGTAGTAGACCAATAGGCATCAGTTTACAATAGTCTACGAACAAACACCTGGTTCCATAGCATTGTTATAGAGTTACTGTCAGGAGAGCGGCTGTATTTCAACTCGTCTTGTCGTGAGAGTTGTCACTCGTCTAATTACATAGTCTAGACCACTGTGGTTAGGGGGGGGCCATATTTTAAAAAGCTGTGAGATAAGTCTTTAAATTTATTTAGTAAAAACCATAATTCATTAATTTAACCATAATCACGTTAGATCTACCGAGTGATCAGACAACTTAAGCTTTACATTGAAAATTCTACAAATATTATAAACTAGCTGTCCCCTGCGGCTTCACCGGTCAGTTTCAATAGTCAGTTTCACAATAAATATATGGAAATTGGCCCGATTTGTTGACATATATGATTACTGGTCCGCTCTCCTGAATAGTAGCGTGATGATTTATAGCGTATAGCCTTCCTCAATGAATAGGCTATCCAAAACAAAAAGAATTTCAATTCGAACCAGTAGTTGATGACCGCGGTCAATCAAACAAGCGAAGAAACTCTTCAGCTTTAAAATATTGTAATAAGTATACATAGATGTGAAAGGATTGTGAAGATATTTGAATATTTGTTACTCAATGACGATCAAACGGCTGAACGGATCTGGCTGAAATTTAGTATAGGTAAAGATTATAGTCTGAAGTAATACATATTAAGCAATTTTTATCCCTGGGATAGGTTCTCGGGGCTTGCTGTAACGGGATACGAGTTCCACGCGGATCGAACCGCACTCTCAACCAGTCGAAACTAGTTAAATAATATTGGACACTATGGCGACATTGTGAACGTTTAATAATAATTAATTGAGATTTCTGTGACTAGATAGACCTCCCTGGCAATAACAATATGCTGTATTTTGTACTTGTAAAGCTTTCTGGCTTAAAAAATGTTAACAAATTTGAAACAGATGATGAGTACAAGAGAACACCAGAAGAAAAGACTCGTTCTTCCAAGGGTCAAAAAATATAATGCTACTTCCAACGTCAGAGACCAGAATCATCATCATCATCATCATCAACCTATTCTGGTCCACTGCTGGACATAGGTCTCCCCTAATGAGCGCCATAGCGCCCTGTCTTCAGCTTACCGCATCCAGCATCTGCCCGCAGTCTTTCGCAGATCGTCATCCCACCTGACCGGAGGCGTCCTACACTACGTTTGCCGAGTCGCGGTCTCCACTCAAGAACACGTTTACCCCAGCGGTTGTCGGTTCTTCGCAAGATATGGCCGTGACCGGAATGGCAAGACTTAAAAAAGTGACTAAATTACTTTTATGATGCCAGATGTCGCATCCGTTCGCGGCATGTAGGGGATTATACAAATTAGCAATCATCTTTTCTTAATATAATTACACATATAATATCAAGAAAGGGTAGATATTTATGAAGGTCTAGGTATTATTATTACATCCAAGTTTTGTCAGTTGTACTAAACTTTTTAATACCACGTTAGCTTAATCAACGTACAGAACAGAAACCCAATATCACTTAACCGCCCCCGCTGGCCGGCGGGGGGTATCCGAAGGGATTTCCGCACGAAAAAAAAAAAAAAAGTGCCAGAATAGAGGAACGAACTCAGGACTGTGGTCACATGGTAACATTACCACAGCACCCACCTCTATCATATAAATAATATATCCACGTAAACTCTAAACCATAGTCACACTACACCTGCCGAGTGATTAGGTAACTTGAGCTTTACATTGAAAATGAAATAATACTAGACTCTATATTGAATAAAATAACGTTTAATATGCAACAACTGAGATTTATGTGGCTAAGTAGACTTCGCTGTCAGATATAAACTAACTGACAGAGATGCTACTAGTCGTAGGCAGAGCTTAAAGTATATTGAAGGATTTACAATGCTATCGGGATTCGGTTTGTTTGCTCCGAATCGTTTTAGACATAATATAGCTGTTTATTCGTAGAGGGACTCGTGTTTACGTGGTAAGCGAGTAGTTTAACATGTTGCAAAGTTAGGTCAGTCTTAAGATGATTGACGGTCTCTGTGGTTCGACTGTTATGACAGGAGGCGCGGGTTCGATTCCCGCACAGTGCAAATATTTTTAAGCATTAATATGTCTATTTGCATTGGTCTGTTCTATGTAAAATATGTATGTATTCACAAAAAAAAAAGTATATAAGTATGTTTATCCGCATTCTAGAACCCATAACACAAGCTAGTTAAACTATGCTTACTTTGGGTCTATAGAGCGCTGTGTAGAATGTCGCAGAATATTTATTCATTCATTCATTCATCATTCTTAACACATTGAGATCCTTCCGTGCCTTGGAGAGTACGTTAAGCCGTTGGTCCCGGTTGCCATACGAATAGTCGTTACGGCTAGTTGGAGCCCTAAAAAGTCCGACAACTGGGGCCCGAATCAGTAACGCCACGTTTTCAAAACGCGTGATTTCGATTCGATTAGTAAGAAAAACTGTAAAAAATATTTTAGTATTCATTATGATCAGTCAAAACAAAACCAACGTTCACTTT
Organism: Cybosia mesomella; assembly: GCA_946251805.1. Taxonomy (NCBI): domain Eukaryota; kingdom Metazoa; phylum Arthropoda; class Insecta; order Lepidoptera; family Erebidae; genus Cybosia; species Cybosia mesomella. The sequence continues at coordinate 20,077,997 of OX276410.1, forward strand.
ACTGAGGTTATTAAACACTTAGAAACAGTCAGACTTGATTTTGTTTTCTTTTAGATTTTGAGACTTTAATGTTCGTTAGTTTTGAAATCATACGTTTAAAAAACGTAATTTTACGAATCGCCCTGAAAGCCTTTTTTGTATTTTATTTGCGGAAATCCCTTCTGATACCCCCCCTCCCCCCGCCGGACAGCGGTGGCGTTTATGTCGTGCTTCGACTAAAACCGGACGGTGTCCTGCCCAAGTGTCCATTGCCGAGCACCCCGGGTAAGCCCTTAGAAAGGATAACCCCAGTTAATCGAACCCCTGGTCTAACTAAAGAACTTGTGTGAACGTGTATTGTCAGTGGATTGTAAAGGTTTGATATCGGCAGTCGATTCAAGGAATATGTCGAAGTTCAGCAGTTTCGTAGTTAGATTGAGAGCCGACCCCAATTTCGGAAAAGACTCAGATGAGCATCGTTTATTCTTCTTGAATTGTACCTTTTTTTTATGGTGCGGAAATCGACATAACCCCCCCGCCGGCCAGCGGGAGCGGTTATGTCGGGCTTGAACCGACTAAAACCGTACGCCGTCTCGGGTCTTCAGACGCCGGGGTGTAAGGTTGTCCATAGAGCATATCCCTCGCTACCCGACTGACCCTGGGCCATCTCCGGTTTCGAGATGGCCCCCTCGGGTTTGGAAACCAAAATGTCCCCGTCTTACCCCGGTTTGGGGGAGGGGCGCTAGTCGCCCCACCGTCCCGGCCTGCTTCTGCTGGGGTGACAGGCGGCCTCACCTGCCACCCCTAGGCCTGCGCTCATGGAGGACGGAGGTCGTTAAACGCACTCCGGCGCCTGAGTCGCCTGCGACGCGCGGCGAGCATGTTGCGGGTTCGGTGGGCCGGGAGAGTTCTGAACCTCTCCCGGGCGCGCTCCGCCATCTCCTTCGCGAGCATTACATGCTCGCAGAAGGAGGTGGTGCGGCGCTCCGCACCATTGCCGCAATCATGCTGCCGAGCGAGAGGACTCCCACCCTAATGGCTGCCACGAGGTCACGCCTCGGCGCCTCCCACGCTGGGCAGTCCGCCAGCGTTTGCATCCCTGAGTCCTCGCTAGCGTCGCAGTGATGACACTCAGGCGTTGGCTCCTTCCTGATCCGATGCAGGTGGTCCCCGAAGCACCCCTTCCCTGAGACCACCTGCGTCAGTCGGTATGAGAGGCTTCCGTGTCGCCTCTCTAGCCAATCCTCCATGATGGGCCTAACCGCCACTATTGCGGCGTGCCTTGCGCTTGGTCGCCCAAGTCGTTCCTTCTACTCCACCACGATGGCCTGGCGGAGCTGGGACTGCACGGCCTCGATTTCTCTCGCGCCTCCTTTCGCCACTGGTACAGTTGCGAAAGGGCTCACGATTCCAGGTCCCATGGCGGAGTTCCGGCAAGGAGACTCGCCGCCTCGAAGGAGATCGTGCGGTACCCGCGGATGACCCTGATTGCCATCACCCGCTGCGGAGCGCGCAGCATCCGCACACTTCCAGCCTTCAGGACCTCCGTACATACAGGGCCATGGACCGCATGATCCCCGCGTAGAGTCTTCTGCAAGAGTCATCGGGCCCCCTCATGTTGGGCAGCAGCCGCGCTAGAGCGAGAGCTGTGCCTTTCAGTTTGGGGGCCAGACTTCGGATGTGCTCTCCGAAGTCCCATCGGCCGTCGAGCACGAGCCCCAAATGAAATATTTGATTCCGATGCGATTACCTCCCACGATGAGACTGTATCCCTCAGGTGGCTTGCTCCGAGGCCCATGAAAGAACAGGGCCTCGGTTTTATGCAGAGCCACCTCGAGACCCAGCCGCCGCATCCGCTCCACGAATTGGGCAACCGCGGTCGTGGCCTTCAGGGTCGCTTCGCGGTACGTCGCCCCGCACGCCGTCACGAGCGTGTCGTCCGCGTAGCACGTGACGGCGGCACCGTCTGCGAGCTCACCGCGAAGCACCCAGTCGTATCCGATGTTCCACAGGAGCGGCCCCAGGACCGATCCCTGCGGAACACCGCACGACATCTCACGCCGGCCGAGACCGGTCACGGTTGGGTAGAAGACGGCTCTCTCCTTTTATTATCCTCCGCCAGAGCCCTCATGCGCATGATGGCATCCACGGTGGAGCGCCTCTGGCGGAAGCCATATTGGCCATCCGCCAGGTCCGGCCCCACTCTTGAGAGGTGCTCGACGAGGCGCTTCGCAATTACTCTTTCAAAGAGCTTGCACACCTCGTCGAGCAACACTATGGGCCGGTAGGCGGACGGCGAGTCCGCCGGGCCCCTCCTTTCGGATGAGGACCACTTTCCCCGTCTTCCACAATTTCGGAAACTGGCCCCGTGTTGAATTGTACCTAAGTAGTTAATATTGTGTTTAATATATTTTGTGCAGGGGGAGGGGTGTCCAGCAATTCCACTCGCACTACCAACATCTTCGGTGCCCAAGTCAACCTTACCTGCAAACCAACACTTACTGATTGACAGACAAGGTTCTGGCGTAGGCTTTCCTCTGAAGAGTCAGGTGACAATCGCTCCCGTAAAGACCAAGAGAAATTAAATCTTGGAAATGGGTCCAAAGTACGAATATTGGCTAAACCGATGGAAATGGGTCCAAAGTACGAATATTGGCTAAACCGAAATTGACGCTCAATTAATTATGATGTTTAATTGATTTCATAAGAGATAAATTGTGAACCTACATGTGAAACAAATGTTTTTTTATTGATTTATTTATTTTTATTTATTTATATATGTATTGTTACAACGATCGTCGATATCTCGGAAACTACTGATCGAATCTTCTAGAAATTAAAACGCATTGTTAATGTCGAAGTACTCTATCGATCCGTTTAGAAAAATCCAGAAAAGTCAATACAAAATCACACGCCCTTTTGTCTACCTATACCAACTTTACCTACAAATCGCGATAAAAAGGGCATTCACCTCTATCGTCGGCACGACTGTGTAGGTACTTATTTTCTCGAACGCCCCAGTAAATACCTACTATTCTCGAACGCTCTAGTATATTCTACCCCGCTTATTAAGAGCTATAAAAGGACGCCCGGCTATCGACACGAATCAGTTAATTTTCGAAAGCGAAAGTGAACACATCTTACCGAAGTGAACCAAGAGAGTTATACCTGCGACTTAAGCAACGATTGTGGACTACTGTGAACTGCTGAGCGACTGGAACTGTTGAAGAGTACTGTGTGTGCTAGTTATTTAGTTGTCTAGTTTGTGGTGAGCGAATAAACCTCTTTGTTGTGTAAACGGCATTTAATTTGTACCCCGCGCACGTAACAACTGGTGTCAGAAGTGCGATGCCGTTATTACCACGTGAAGACGAAGGGCGTACTCCACGGACCAGACGTCAAGTGGAAATGGATGCTGCACGTCAACGGAGCCTTGAAGAGGAAGGGCGTCAGGCCGATCCTGCTATCTCAGCGGTAACTACGGCAGCACCAGATGGAACCTCGTCCGATATCAACATGATGACGCTATTGGCTTCTATACAGCAGATGATGCAGGCCAACCAAGAGGCTAGTCGACAGACGATGCAAGCCTCCTTGCAAGAAATGCAGGCCAACCAAGATGCTAGTCGACAGACGATGCAAGCCTCCTTGCAAGAAATGCAGGCCAACCAAGATGCTAGTCGACAGACGATGCAGACCTCCATGCAAGAGATGATACAGGCCAACCAGGAAGCTGTCATGGGTAAAATCGATGCAGGCATCCATGCACTGGGAGATAAAGTGAAGAACCTCGAAGACGGCTTGCAAATGCTGAGTAAGGAAGTGGCTTCGAAGACTGGGACCATTGACGACTGCTTGCAAATGCTCAGTGAGGAAGTGGCTTTGAAGACTGGGACCATGGACGGCCGCTTACAAGAGCTCGAAAGAGAGATTGTCAGGCTAAAAACCTGCGGACCTGTTGTCGCGACCTCACCATCATCAGCGAAGTTCGACCTACCACACTTCGATGGAACCTCCTCGTGGACAGCCTTCAAGTATCAATTTGAGATATTGGTAAAAACTAAAGGCTGGAGCAACGAGGAGTCTTTTATGGCCTTGACACTTGCATTACGAGGAGATGCCTTAGTAATACTGGAAAACCTGCCACCTGAAGGAAGGACACTGGAGTCCCTGATGGAAGCATTAGACACACGCTACGGCGACAAGCACCTGGAGAATGTCTACCGAGCGCAGCTACGCGAGAGGAAACAAAAAGCTGGTGAAAGCCTCCAGGAATGGGCTGTAGAGGTTGAAAGGCTCGTTCGTCGGGCCTACTCATCGACACCCGTGATGATCGAGACCACTCTACTGGAGGCCTTCCTAAACGGTATACGGGACGCAGAAGTGAAAACTAGTGTACAGTTGCGTCACCACCAGACCTTAAAAGAAGCACTGGCTTATGCCCTTGAGGTGGAAACCGTACGGCAGAATGCCGGGATAAGTAAGGTCAGGGAGATCAAGGAGGTAGTTGAGGAGGAGAGGAAGCCACGGTATGTCCCAACGTGTTATTCCTGTAGAGGAAGGGGCCATATCCAGTCAGAGTGTCCTTCGAGGAAACGGAGGAGGGTCACGGACTCCGGGACCCAAGTCGATCAAGATGTTCCGTTAAACTAAATGTCGCCAGGGCCGCGGGGCGGGCGCTGGCTGGTCGACATGAGGCCCCAACCATCACAATAACTCAAGTTGTCAATGGAAATAATCTGATCATCGAGGCCATCTTAGACAATCAACCTTGCAGTTTAACAGTGGATACTGGAGCTTCACGTACAGTTGTAAGGCCGGAATTGCTGAAACGCACCATAAGGTGGGAAAAACGATCTCCGAGGTGCCAGCTTCAGACAGCTACTGGCCAGCCAGTGACCGTCCTCGGTGAAACAGATGTGGAGGTAAGAATTGGCGACCAAATATACCACCAGTCAGTATTAATTGCTAATATTACTGATGATTGCATTTTGGGACTGGATTTCTTGAGGAATCACCGATGTGTCTTGGATATACCTAGAGGAGTGCTGAGATTTCCTGATCAGGAAGTTTGTTTACAAGGATCGCACCCGTGCACTCTTTACTGTTTAACGGATACGACGTTAGCTCCTAAATCGGAAACATTAGTCAGAGTGAGGTTTCCTGCGAAGACTGAACAAAGAAGATGTCTTATTGTGGAAGATACCGGCAGTCATGAAAACTTAATAACAGCGAGAACCTTACTGATGCCGAACGGAATCGCTAGGGTGAGAATCCTCAACCTCAGTGACGAAATAGTTCTCCTGAAGAAGAATAGTGTGGTTGGAAAATGTGAAGAAGTAAAGTACCTGAGGCGGCTGAACAACACTACGACTAAACAAGGCGGTACACAAATCTCCGAAGATCACATCCAGCAACTTCTCGAGAATTCAAAGGAAAACTTATCGGCATCAGAATTGCGTCAAGCCGGAGACCTCTTGCTACAATTCAGAGACATCTTTGCAACCGGAAATGACTGTGGAAGGACTGGGCTCGTGAAACATCGGATTGACACAGGTGACTCCAGGCCTATAAAACAAAGACCTCGACGTTTACCATGGGCAAGAGAAGAGGAGGTAGCAGTTATGATTAAAGACATGGCCGATAACAAGGTGATTGAACCTTCTACGAGTCCGTGGTCATCACCTGTGGTACTAGTAAAAAAGAAGGATGGCAGTACAAGGTTTTGTGTGGATTACCGAATGTTGAATAATATCACAAAGAAAGACAGTTATCCTTTGCCTAGAATCGATGATACCCTGGACATGCTAAGTGGTATGAAATGGTTTTCAACCATCGATTTAAAAAGCGGCTACTGGCAGGTGGAGATCAGTCCGGACGATAAAGAGAAGACAGCCTTTAGTACTGGAATTGGAAACGGTTTATGGCATTTTAATGTCATGCCATTTGGTTTATGTAATGCACCGGCCACGTTTGAACGCCTCATGGAAAGAGTAATGGTGGGTCTACTTGGAGACGTCTGTCTGGTTTACCTGGACGATGTTATAGTTATGGGACGTAGCTTCAAAGAAAACCTGAAGAACCTGGAAAAAGTTTTTACTCGGATTCGTGAGGCTAACCTTAAACTGAGTCCAAAGAAGTGTGCTCTATTTAAAAAGGAGGTCAGCTATCTTGGACATGTGATCTCAACGGAAGGTGTCAAAACCGACCCCGAGAAGATAAAAGCCGTTCAAGAATGGCCTGTTCCAGAGAACAAAACGGAGGTTCGCGCGTTTCTGGGACTATGCGCGTATTACAGACGCTTCATTAAGCATTTCTCGGATATTGCTAAACCACTACACCGACTGACGGAAGATAAACGAGACTTCGTTTGGGACCTGGATTGCGAGCAAGCTTTTAGTAGGCTTAAACAACGATTGTGCGAATCCCCTATATTGGGTTATCCTACTAGGGAAGGTAGATTCATTGTGGACACGGACGCCAGTAACACCGGAATAGGTGGAGTGTTGTCACAAGTGCAGGGAGATCGCCATGTTGTAATAGCGTACTTCAGTAAATCGCTATCTAAACCGGAAAGGAATTACTGTGTAACTCGTCGTGAACTTCTCGCTGTGGTGAAGTCTTTACAGCATTTTAATAAGTACCTTATAGGACGAGAGTTTACACTAAGGACAGATCATGCTGCGCTACAGTGGTTGCTGCAATTCAAGAATCCGGAAGGCCAAGTAGCAAGATGGATCGAGCAACTACAGGAATTTCCCTTTGTGATAGAACACCGAAGTGGAAAAGGGCACGGCAATGCTGATGCTTTGTCACGAAGGCCGTGTGTCGAAGATTGCAAGCATTGTCAGAGGAACGAAGCCCGAGAAGAGATTAAAGTCATAAAGGTGAACGGACTTGACGACGAATGGAGAGGAAGCAGTATGAAGAAGGCGCAAGAAGATGATGATGATCTACAACCTATACTGCACTGGAAACAACTTGGAAGCAAACCCCGATGGAGTGATGTATCTGCTTACAGTTCAACTACCAAAAGCTATTGGGCCCAGTGGGACAGCTTAGTTCTGGTAGAAGATGTCCTGTATAGGAAATGGGAGTCTAACGATGGTAAGGAAGTAACCATGCAAGTAGTGGTACCACGAAGCAAGGTGGCCCCACTCTTACGGCACATCCACGATGGTGTTTCTGGCGGGCATCTCGGAGTCAAGAAAACCCTGGTTAAAGTGCGACAGCGGTTTTACTGGCTTCGTTGTCGGGAAGATGTCGAGGATTGGTGCCGTAAATGCACTGCATGTGCTTCGGTTAAAGACAAGACAAGAAGCAAAGGAAAATTGAAGCTGTACAACGTTGGAGCACCGTGGGAACGTATCGCCATTGATGTTGCTGGACCTTTTCCAACGACTGATGAGGGTAACAAATACATCATAGTAGTGCAAGACTACTTCACTAAGTGGCCGGAAGTATTTGCGACACCCAACCAGGAAGCAGTCACTGTAGCCAAGAAACTAGTTCAGGAAGTGGTCAGTCGATATGGCGCACCTATGGAGATCCACTCCGACCAAGGACGGAACTTCGAGTCTGCTCTGTTTCAAGAAATGTGCAAACTCCTCGGTATAAACAAGACCCGTACGACTCCAGCGCACCCACAGTCAGACGGAATGGTCGAGAGGTTTAACCAGACGTTGGAAAATCACTTGGCTAAAGTTGTCGACGAACACCAAAAAGATTGGGACCAGTACATCCCACTGTTCCTGATGTCCTATCGATCTGCGGTGCATGACAGTACGGGACACACTCCAGCTAAAGTAAATTTTGGTCGAGAGATAAGGCTACCAGTGGATGCAATAACCGGCACGCCACCCGAAAGTCCTAAGCCCGTAACGGAGAGTGAACGTGAACTACGTGAGTGAACTTCAAAACCGGCTGGACGAGGTGCACAGAATGGTACGGGAAAACAATTTGAAGACAGGTATAAGGATGAAAACCCGGTACGATAGAAATGCAAACATCAACGGTTTTGAAGAAGGAACACTGGTATGGTTTCACAACCCGCTACGCAGAAAAGGGAAATCTCCAAAACTTCAAGCTCGCTGGGAAGGACCCTATACGGTTGTCACAAGAATCAATGACATCACCTACCGCATTAAGAAGGGCCTTAGGGGAAAACCAAAGGTAGTCCATGTGGATAGGTTGACGCGATATCATGGAACAAATGATGCTCGGGACGAGCATGATTAAGAGGGGGGTAATGTTACAACGATCGTCGATATCTCGGAAACTACTGATCGAATCTTCTAGAAATTAAAACGCATTGTTAATGTCGAAGTACTCTATCGATCCGTTTAGAAAAATCCAGAAAAGTCAATACAAAATCACACGCCCTTTTGTCTACCTATACCAACTTTACCTACAAATCGCGATAAAAAGGGCATTCACCTCTATCGTCGGCACGACTGTGTAGGTACTTATTTTCTCGAACGCCCCAGTAAATACCTACTATTCTCGAACGCTCTAGTATATTCTACCCCGCTTATTAAGAGCTATAAAAGGACGCCCGGCTATCGACACGAATCAGTTAATTTTCGAAAGCGAAAGTGAACACATCTTACCGAAGTGAACCAAGAGAGTTATACCTGCGACTTAAGCAACGATTGTGGACTACTGTGAACTGCTGAGCGACTGGAACTGTTGAAGAGTACTGTGTGTGCTAGTTATTTAGTTGTCTAGTTTGTGGTGAGCGAATAAACCTCTTTGTTGTGTAAACGGCATTTAATTTGTACCCCGCGCACGTAACAGTATTATATATGTTAAAGAACATTTAAAAGTTCACGGACCTTTTAGAAGGTTTCCGTATCCATAAATTAAGTTGTAGATACTTAGTAGTTTCTCGTAGTGATTGCGAAGTATTACCTCGTACATGTCACCGTCGGAGCGGTATGGTACATCTATTAAAAACTGCGTTACAGTGGCGAGAACACTTGCGCAAGGAAATAATTACAATATGTTTTTCTGTTTTTTGTCTCTTTTGTTGAATAACGTCAAGAAGTGACCAATAACATAATATAACATAAACTCACGCCTATATCCCCGAAGGGGTAGGCAGAGGTGCTAGCACCCACGTTTCGCCAGTTTATGTTTTAGGTCCCAATGTAATAGGTGGCGAGCCTATTGCCATTAACCGGGCACTTATAAACCTGCGATAAATACACACATAACTTCGAAAAGCATCGAAAAGTCATTGGTGTGTGCGATGGTAATACCTGGGATCGAACCCGAGACCTCGTCTCAGCAGTCCTTTACCCATACCACTAGGCTACCGCGGTTTTACAAACAATTTACAAACGATCTGTACATGTACATAAGATCCATCAGTAAATAATTGTTCTAGTAAGCCTCACGGACACGTTTAATATACATATTTATGACTTTATTTTAGAGAGATCTTTAATTTGAAACATGTAGAACTATTTTTAACGAAGGCTGTACATTTTGGTTGTCATCATATTTCCTATCCTATCATACTAACCTATCCTACAAACATTATAAATGTGAAAATTTGTGAAGATGTTTGTATGTTTATTACTGAATTACGCTCATATCAATATGCTAATATCATCAACAGGTTTCCATGGAACGGGATAAAAACTCCATTACCGATAGCTACCGCCGTGAACCGATTCCTCAACTCACACTCAACACAGGACGGCAGTTGGGCGACTCACCGTCCCTACAGAAGCAGGCCGTGGCGGAGGCGTGTCGTGTATGTCACACACGCCTGCCTACTCACCGACACGGGATAAAACCGGAACCCCACCAGGCGAGGCCTGGTCGGTTTTCGTTTTTTAGTCATATCTCCACTTCTCCAGTTCTACTTAACCAATTGCAATCAAACATACAGCAGATTTTAAGCCTGACCAAGACCTTTCTAATAAAAGAAACCGCATCAAAATAAGTTTAGTGGTTTTTGCGTCCATCGCGAACAAACAGACAAGAATTCCAAAACAATATAGTTTTGTGTTTAGAATTGCTCACTTAACAAACCCAAGTATATAAAAAAATCTCCAATGTACAAAGACATCTAATTTACAATTTCATAATAGTATAGATAGACTAACTGATGCCGGCGGCTCTGCTCGCGTGGAGGTTATCGTTTTTTGGACATATCTCCGGATCTACTTAACCAATTGCAATCAAACATACGGCAGATTTTGAGTCTGACCAAGACCTAATGGAAAAATTGCATCAAAATCCGTTAGGTAGCTTTTACGTCCATCGCGAACAAACAGACAAGATTTCCAAAAATAATAATTTTTGTGTTCAAAATCGCCTACTTAACATAACCCAATATTCTTTAAATATCTTTTAAACATCTATTAAGAAAGAAAAAAAAGATTTCGCTACTTAACCGCACATTCCACACCTCGCGGTTCAATTTCAAAGTAGCACAAACCAGATATTGCGGCCATGACACTTATAGACAACGTCGCGCATCGAATGAAATCCGGTTATATACGCATGTACTGTGCGGTAGTTCAATTAAAAATACGACATTTTAATGAATCATCATGAAAAAAAGATGTCGGTTTTATCTAAAACTAGTGTTCTCGCTTCCTATCTGAATAAATTCCTGCGATGAATGTAGCCTATATGGTATTCCAGTCTATAATCTATCCTTAATTATCCCGTTCTATGGGAACCTATTCCGGGGATATATATATATATTTTTTACGTGCGAAAATCCCTTCGGATACCCCCCCCCCCCAGGCCAGCGGGGGTGGTTATGTCGTGTATCGACTAAAACCGCACCGTGTCCTCCCCAAGTGTCCGTTGTCGGGCACCCCGGGTAAGCCCTCAAAAGGATAACCCCAGGGTTGCCGGCGGACTTGGGCCGCCACCGCAGCCTCGCCTGGTGGGGTCGGGTTTTATCCCGCTTCGGTGAGTTGGCAGGCGTGTGTAGGGCACACACGACACGCCTCCGCCACAGGCTGCTTCTGTAAGGACGGCAAGTCGGCCAACTGCCGTCCTCAGGCCCCGATCATGGAAGTCGGTAGTCCCGGGCGTATATTGCGAAACTCGAGGGGCAGGGTTCTCTCCCGCTCCCTCTCCGCCGTCTTTTTCGCGCGCATTACCTGCTCGCAGAGGCGGCGTGCCACTTGCTCCCATCGGAGACCACGGCCCTCACCATGGTCTCCAACGAGAGAACGTCCACGCCCAGGACCGCAACGAAATCCCGGCGGATGCGCCGTGTCTTCGCCAGGATCCTCGCAGTGCTGGCACTGCGGCGTTGTCTCCCGGTGGATGCGCCATAGATACACAGATTTACTTACCGAAACACCCGTGTCCGGTAAATATCTGGCACATCCGGTAGGAGAGGTCCCCATGGTCCCTCTCCAACCACTTCTTCATAATCGGTCTCACCGCGGCAATGGTGGATTCCCCACACCTTGACGCTCAAGTCGCACCCTCCACGTCTCCATGAGTTCCTGACGGCGGAGCAGGGACCGCTGAGCCCTGATTTCTCGGGGCTTCGGCATGTGGCTCCTCTCCAGCGCCTCCTTGCGCCACTGGTACAGCAGCGCAAGGGCTCTCGCTTTCAGTTCCCATGGAGGGGACCCGGCTAGGAGACATGCCGCCTCGACGGAGATCGTGCGATACCCCCTGATGACTCTGATGGCCACCTCCTTTAACAGGCTGTTTAGAACAGCCACGTTGCGGGCCGCCAGAGTCTCCGCCCATACGGGAGCCCCGTATAGGGATACCCCCCCGTATATGGATACCCCCCCGCTGGCTAGCGGGGGCGGATATGTCGGGCTTGTACCGACTGAAACCGCACGTCGTCTCGGGTCTAAAGACTTTTCTTTCTTTTCGGTTTCTTTTGGTTTCTTTTTTCGTTTCTTTTTGGCATTTACGAGAGCGACTGTTGGCCCCAAAGACCCCATTTTATCATAGTCTCTTTTACAAAATGCCAATTTCGTTACACAACAGCAACAACATATGCTTTGATTTTATTTCGCAAAGAGACTTTAGAGCGTTACGGTGCAGTGTTACGTACGAGTTGTATTTCAAAGAAAATATATGGCTATTTATATTTCAAAGGACCAGCTTCGGTTATAAAGGGATCATATTACAACTACAAGTTTTAATTTATTTAATAATAAGTATTTTGCAAATGCGATCTGCGGCGATAGCCCAGTGGCGTACGTAACGGACTGCTGAGACGAGGTCGCGAGTTCGATCCCCAGTCGCTCCGGGCACACACCTCTGACTTTTCGTAGTTATGTGTGCATTAATAAATGTTAATTATCGCTCGCAGATGACAATAGCCTCGCCCCCTATTACAATGGGACCTTAACATAACTGGCGAATCGTGGATGCGTAATACACCTCTGCCTAGCCCCTTCGGGAATACAGGCGTGAAGTTATGTTATGTTATTTTGCAAATGGACCTAAATCTGCCATATCTCTTTAGAATAACGGGGCCTCCCCTAGATCTATCTAGATCTCACCTGCACGTCAGAGCCAATCAGCAGGTGTGCTGAGTAACGGACAAAGTTCTGGTGCAAGATTTCCTTTGGGGGGGGGGGAGGTCAGACGGCAATAGCATCCGTAAAAGCGCGAGCATTGTTATCTTCGTATATTATGAAAAATACTTGCAATTTGTGTGGTGAATTCGGATAACCGGCCAGCGGGGGCGGTTATGTCGGGCTTGAACCGACTAAAACCGCACGCCGTCTCGGGTCTTCAGACGCCGGGGTGTAAGGTTGCCCATAGAGCATATCCCTCGCACCCCCACTGACCCTAGGCCATCTCCGGTTTCAAGATGGCCCCCTCGGGATTGGATCTAAAAATCAATAATAACTACTTATTGAGAGATTATTTCTCACACAATTTTTGTTCTTAACGTTTAGTCTAGTATCATACAGACGTCTTTGATTTTGATTTCAGAAATAAATAAATAAATATTCTACGACATTCTACACAGCGCTTTCTAGACCCAAGGTAAGCATAGTTTAACTAGCTTGTGTTAGGGGTTCCAGAATGCGGATAAACATCCTTAGAAACTTTTTTTTTGCAAAAACATACACACCAAGAACAATGTAAATAGACATATTCATGCTTACAAATATTTGCACAAGCGGGAATCGAACCCGCGCTCCCTGTCGTAGCAGTCGAATGCACTACCGCTACGCCACAGAGGCCGTCAAAAAATGAGTGTCGGTAATCTTTTGTTATTCCTTTAACATCGGGCAATACGTGATTGTGACTGATTCTTTTCTACGATGCCAATCCGAAATAAATCGTTTTATTATTTTTAAATTGAAGCACTTTCTCATGTGATCGCAGTCGACGACTTCAATATATATTCTGGTAGCGCGTGTTAGCTCCGGAAAAAGTTAAAAGGTATAGAATTGGCGCCTTTCTGAACAAAATGCAGCAAATATTTGCAGCTATCTAATCGTTAGCGGTAGCCTAGTGGTATGGGTAATGGACTGCTGAGACGAGGTCTCGGGTTCGATCCCAGGTTTTACCATGGCACACACCAATGACTTTTCGATGCTTTTCGAAGTTATGTGTGTATTTATCGCAGGTTTATAAGTGACCGGTTAATGGCAATAGGCTCGCCACCTATTACATTGGGACCTAAACATAAACTGGCGAAATGTGGGTGCTAGCACCTCTGCCTACCCCTTCGGGGGATATAGGCGCGAATTTTAGTTTATGTTATGTTATCTTATGTTATGTTATGTTATGTTATGTTATGTTATGTTATGTTATGTTGTGTTGTGTTGTGTTGTGTTGTGTTGTGTTGTGTTGTGTTGTGTTGTGTTGTGTTGTGTTGTGTTGTGTTGTGTTGTGTTGTGTTGTGTTGTGTTGTGTTGTGTTGTGTTGTGTTGTGTTGTGTTGTGTTGTGTTGTGTTGTGTTGTGTTGTGTTGTGTTGTGTTGTGTTGTGTTGTGTTGTGTTGTGTTGTGTTGTGTTGTGTTGTGTTGTGTTGTGTTGTGTTGTGTTGTGTTGTGTTGTGTTGTGTTGTGTTGTGTTGTGTTGTGTTGTGTTGTGTTGTGTTGTGTTGTGTTGTGTTGTGTTGTGTTGTGTTGTGTTGTGTTGTGTTGTGTTGTGTTGTGTTGTGTTGTGTTGTGTTGTGTTGTGTTGTGTTGTGTTGTGTTGTGTTGTGTTGTGTTGTGTTGTGTTGTGTTGTGTTGTGTTGTGTTGTGTTGTGTTGTGTTGTGTTGTGTTGTGTTGTGTTGTGTTGTGTTGTGTTGTGTTGTGTTGTGTTGTGTTGTGTTGTGTTGTGTTGTGTTGTGTTGTGTTGTGTTGTGTTGTGTTGTGTTGTGTTGTGTTGTGTTGTGTTGTGTTGTGTTGTGTTGTGTTGTGTTGTGTTGTGTTGTGTTGTGTTGTGTTGTGTTGTGTTGTGTTGTGTTGTGTTGTGTTGTGTTGTGTTGTGTTGTGTTGTGTTGTGTTGTGTTGTGTTGTGTTGTGTTGTGTTGTGTTGTGTTGTGTTGTGTTGTGTTGTGTTGTGTTGTGTTGTGTTGTGTTGTGTTGTGTTGTGTTGTGTTGTGTTGTGTTGTGTTGTGTTGTGTTGTGTTGTGTTGTGTTGTGTTGTGTTGTGTTGTGTTGTGTTGTGTTGTGTTGTGTTGTGTTGTGTTGTGTTGTGTTGTGTTGTGTTGTGTTGTGTTGTGTTGTGTTGTGTTGTGTTGTGTTGTGTTGTGTTGTGTTGTGTTGTGTTGTGTTGTGTTGTGTTGTGTTGTGTTGTGTTGTGTTGTGTTGTGTTGTGTTGTGTTGTGTTGTGTTGTGTTGTGTTGTGTTGTGTTGTGTTGTGTTGTGTTGTGTTGTGTTGTGTTGTGTTGTGTTGTGTTGTGTTGTGTTGTGTTGTGTTGTGTTGTGTTGTGTTGTGTTGTGTTGTGTTGTGTTGTGTTGTGTTGTGTTGTGTTGTGTTGTGTTGTGTTGTGGATAGGTCTTCGAAAATGATATTGAGGTTTCTAATATATTTTTTCTCTAAACTGAATACTTTGCGCAAGAGATACTTCCAAAGTGGTAAAATGTGTCCCCCCCCCCCCTGTAACTTCTAAAATAAGAGAATGATAAAACTTAAAAAAATATATGATGTACATTACCATGTAAACTTCCACCGATAATTGGTTTGAACAAGATCTAGTAAGTAGTTTTTTTTTAATACGTCATAAATCGTAAAACGCAATTTACATTTCATTCAATCAACTCAAACGTAAAATTTTTAAAAAAGCATTATATTACTTACTGCTACGGAACCCATCATCAGAAATAGTCAGTAGTAGAAAAAAAAAGTTTTTAAAAACCACGTTTTCAACACTGAAAAAGGTGGGGCGAGCGCTTTAATCCTTTAATGTACGTGTATCGTTTACCTTACATATTCAATAATTTAAAAATTTCAAAGCGCCCGCCCCACGTTTTTTAGTGTTGAAAACGTGGTTTTTTTTTATGTGTGTATTTATCGCAGGTTTATAAGTGACCGGTTAATGGCAATAGGCTCGCCACCTATTACATTGGGACCTAAACATAAACTGGCGAAATGTGGGTGCTAGCACCTCTGCCTACCCCTTCGGGGGATATAGGCGCGAATTTTAGTTTATGTTATGTTATCTTATGTTATGTTATGTTATGTTATGTTATGTTATGTTGTGTTGTGTTGTGTTGTGTTGTGTTGTGTTGTGTTGTGTTGTGTTGTGTTGTGTTGTGTTGTGTTGTGTTGTGTTGTGTTGTGTTGTGTTGTGTTGTGTTGTGTTGTGTTGTGTTGTGTTGTGTTGTGTTGTGTTGTGTGTTACGCCATTGCATAGCACCAGGAACGCTGACACGCGTGTTACACCATTGCATAGCACCAGGAACGCTGACACGCATTTACCTCACAATCGCGCATAACGACAGCGGCGGACACGAGGCGCTATTTCAGCGAAACGTGCTTGGTGAAGACACCGGACGCGGCGGCTCCGTTTTCGCTTCACTTTGTATCTGACATTCGTCAAATCTAGTTGTAGTTCTGATTATTGTAATCGTTATTAATAAATTTATTAAGTAATATTTTGCATTTTTTTGCATCCTCCGGCTACAGCCTTCGTAATTGGCGCAGTCGGTAGGATACTCGCGGGCCGGTTCGCGAGATTAGAAAATCTCATATCGATATTCGCGTTCGCGAGTCGCCACCCGCGCGGTTATCAAGCCACGTGTCGAGTATCCGAACCTACGAGAGCTGCAGACCAGAGGAGTATCCAGACATCGATACAGCAGAGAGGTACAAGATATATTATATGTGAGTACTTTAGAATCGCTCTAAAACCGCATTTCCTATCTTTTAAGTGATCCCCTTTGTAATCCAAGATTTTCCATCCACGGCAATCT
This sequence comes from Cybosia mesomella, assembly GCA_946251805.1. NCBI lineage: Eukaryota > Metazoa > Arthropoda > Insecta > Lepidoptera > Erebidae > Cybosia > Cybosia mesomella. The sequence continues at coordinate 20,094,346 of OX276410.1, forward strand.
CGGACCCGTAGGTTAGATAGCGGTAGACACCTCATGGTGGATGCCAATAGAGATTTAGAAAATATAATTTTAGAAAATTACGTTAGTGATAGCGTGGCCTCGCCGAACATGACCGAGTCAGTCGATTTCGTTTACAAGGCCCTACGATTGGTTCCAGAATTCGATGGTAACTCGAATGTGTTAACCCGTTTTATAAAAATATGCGATCAGCTAGTGGAACAATATGTGAGAAATGACCCTGCTTATATGTTAACGAATTTATCGCTACTAAACGGGATATTAAATAAAATTGTAGGCCCGGCCGCTCGAACAATTAACTCGAACGGTATCCCGGAAAGCTGGGAGGGCATTAGGAGTGCCTTAGTTAATAACTTTGCGGACCAACGGGACGAAACCTCGTTATACAATGACTTAGCCCTTTTAAGTCAAGGTTCGGCTACACCACAAGAGTATTATGAACAGTGCCAAAATTTATTTAGTACCATTATGACTTATATCAGCCTGCATGAAACGATAGCCAGTACCATTGAATCGAAACGCACCTTATATAAAAAACTAACGCTACAGTCGTATGTACGCGGTTTACGCGACCCATTAGGCTCTCGCATTCGGTGCATGCGGCCTGATACAATTGAAAAAGCCCTAGAGTTCGTGCATGAAGAGATGAACACGTTGTACTTACAGCAGCGCAACGAACATGCTCCGAGTAGGAGGCCCCAGGTTCAACACCAGGTCAGTCAAAACCCTTTTTACGACTCTAAGCCTTTTCACGCAGCCCCTCATGTACCGCGATTCTTCAACTTGCCACCCGGTAGATCTTTTAATATGCCAGCGCCTCCGCGACCCTTCATACCTCATGTGCAACAATCCACCCCGCTTTGGAAAAATCAATCACCGCAATATCGTGGCCCCACGAGGACCCAACAAGTGTTTAGCGCGCCTCCGATGAATTACGGGCCCCAAGGTCAGGTTTTTAGAATGCCGGGTCCCAGACCATCAACTAGTAACGCGCCGCAGCCTATGAGCGGCGTTAGCCATTATGTACCTAGGCCATTTGCGCCTCGCGCACCACATGACTGGTCTAGATTTGGAAATCCTCAGCCGTCAAATTATTTTAAAACTAGAGAAACAAACTTTAATGATTTTTGTGACCCTTATGGCTGTTATAACGATTATTATCCTGATGATTATTACTACCCCCAAGAATTCTTTGAGTATCCGGATTACACCCCTACAAATGATTACATGTGTGAGCAAAATCAATATACTGACCCGTGTACCGTAGAGGAAGTAACCGACGCTTCTCCGACTGAGACTAAGGATTTTCAGAAGACCACCAAATCCGACAAGTTAGGATAGAGATTAACCTACAAATTCAGAGGCAGTTACCATACATTCAGATTACGAACCCACCTATTAAGCTGTTAATTGACACAGGTGCAAATATGTCTTTCATTAGTCCCACAGTAGTTCAAAATTTTTTATCTCACGTCCCACTAACTTATGACCCCTTTACAGTCACGAATATCCACGCGTCAACTAGGAATGACTACTCCATTTCGATACCGTACTTCCAGGAATTTAACGAGCCTGGAGAGGTTAACCTTTACGTCTACGCGTTTCATGACTTTTTCGATGGGTTGATTGGCTATGACTTACTAGAAAAATTAGAATCTAACATTGATTTAAAAAATAGATTGTTGGTCACGCGTAATTCCAGTATTCCGTTATTAATGTATGACTCGCGCAATAGTAATTTGTACGAGGATATAATACCAGCTAACTCGTCTAAACTAGTAAAGATTCCAATAAACTCTCAAAATGGTGAAGTTTTAGTTCCGCAACAGACTGTCTCTAATTGCCTTATCGGTGATTGCCTTACTACCGTGAAAAATAATAGGGGTATAGTAGAGGTAACAAATTCGTCGCGTCACGATGTAATATTCTCAATGGATAACCCAGTTAGCGCAGAATTGTATAACGTTCAATGTATGCCTACCAAGCAACCATACGATCGTGCAAGGGAAGTCCTGTCTCGCTTGCGTACGAATCATTTGAACCCTGAAGAGAAGGCAAACTTAGAAGCACTTTGTGCCCGGTACGCCGATGTATTTTACGTTGAGGGCGAACCTCTATCTTTCACTAACCAAGTCAAACACTCTATTCGGACTACGGACGAAGCCCCAATATATACAAAAAGCTATAGGTACCCTTTTATACATAAACAGGAGGTTCAGGACCAAATATCCAAGATGTTGGAGCAGAATATCATACGCCCGTCACAATCTGCTTGGAGCTCCCCCATCTGGGTTGTGCCCAAGAAGAACGATGCCAGCGGCACGCAAAAATGGCGCTTGGTAATCGACTTCCGGAAACTTAATGAGAAAACCATTGACGACCGGTATCCCATACCTAACATTTCTGACGTCTTGGATAAGTTAGGCAACTGTCACTATTTTACCACCCTAGACCTTGCAAGTGGGTTTTATCAAGTGGAAATGAACCCTGATGATATTCATAAAACTGCGTTTACAGTAGAGCACGGTCATTTCGAGTACCTTAGGATGCCGATGGGTCTCAAAAATTCCCCTTCCACATTTCAACGCGTCATGGACAATGTCCTACGGGACCTACAAAACACCATTTGCCTAGTTTACCTTGATGACATAATCGTATTCTCTGTCTCGCTCCAGGAACACCTGGTAAACCTGGAAAAGGTATTTCAGAGACTCCGGGAATCAAACTTTAAAATTCAAATGAACAAGTCCGAATTTTTAAAGTTAGAGACTGCATACTTAGGACACATCATAGGTAAAGATGGAATCAAGCCGAACCCGGATAAAATTGCAGCTATACAAAAATTCCCACTACCCAAAACGGCTACAGAAATTAAACGTTTCCTAGGTCTCTTAGGTTATTATAGGAAATTTATCCCAGATTTTGCCCGTATCACAAAACCGATGACACAATGCCTCAAGAAAAATTCAAAGGTAACCACATCCGATCCCAATTATACTAGCTGTTTTGAGAAGTGCAAAACGCTTTTGACTAACGACCCTATATTACAATACCCGGACTTTAGTAAAGAGTTTATACTGACGACTGACGCTTCTAATCTTGCCATTGGTGCCGTGCTCTCCCAAGGACCGATAGGTAGTGATAAACCTGTAGCATACGCATCCCGTACACTAAACTCTAGTGAAATTAATTATAGCACCATCGAGAAGGAGTTATTAGCCATTGTGTGGTCCACTAAGTACTTCCGTCCTTATTTATTCGGTCGAAAATTCAAAATTATTACAGACCATAAACCATTACAATGGGTTATGAATCTAAAGGAACCCAATTCACGTCTAACTCGGTGGAGATTAAAACTAAGCGAATATAATTTCACTACTGTCTACAAACCAGGTAAATTAAACACTAATGCTGATGCTTTGTCCCGTATTGAAATCAATCACGAGGATGCAATCTCTATTGCAGTTAACACGTCTGAAAAACCCCCGTCAATTGCCGGATCAACTACAATAACTGCCCATACCAACGCGGAAAATCCCATATTAGAAGTCCCAATATCCGATGACCCCCTTAATAAATTCCATCGTCAAATATCCCTTGTAGTCGTAGGAGATATAAAAAAACGTCCCACCGCATCTAAACCTTTCGAATCCCATACTAAGACTACTATACAATTATCGGAATCTAATCTCGAAGATGACGTTATTAACGCTGTAAAAGAATATGTTAATCCAAAGGTAAAAACTGGCATTATTATTCATCCACCCCTAGCTATGTATAGTATTATCCCAATTATACAAGATAAATTTAAGAGTTCCGCCATGAATATTGTCTTAACAAAAAAAGAGGTAGAGAACGTCAAAGATTACTTAAGACAACAGGAGATTATACGAAATTATCACGAAGGCAAAACGAACCATCGTGGAATAACCGAATGTTTCCTTGCCTTATCATATCGCTATTACTGGCCTAAAATGAAAGAAAGTATAACTAAATATATTAGCGAATGTAGTATCTGCGGCCAAGCGAAGTATGACCGAAATCCTATTAAGCAAAAACTCTCCATAGTTCCTCCACCAACCAAACCTTTCGAAACAGTACACCTCGACCTCTTCACTGCCCAGAACGAGAAATTCCTTACCTTAGTTGATGCTTTCTCGAAATATGCTCAGGCATATCATCTTAGAGATGGTACGGCCTTAAGTGTTGTTCAAGCTCTTTTAACGTATTGCACCCATCATGGCGTTCCATATACTATTGTAACGGACCAAGGACCCGAATTTACAAATGCCTTATTTTCGGAATTCGTACGGCTCCATAGAATACAGCACCATAAAATACTTGCACACACCCCTAATGACAACGGTATAGTAGAGCGTTTTCATTCAACTATTCTCGAGCATCTCAGAATCTTGAAATTAGAAAAGCATAATGAACCTATCATAAACCTCATGCCCTATGCAGTTTTAGGTTATAACAGCTCCATACATAGCTTCACTAAATGCAGACCTATAGATCTAATTACCGGACACTTTGACCCTCGAGACTCCCTAGACGTTGACTTATCTGAACACTTATTTCAACAGTATCTACAAGACCATAAAAAACGTTTAACTCAAGTTTACGATATTATTAACGAAACATCTCTACATAACCGTACGGAACTAACGGAAAACCGCAATAAGGATCGTGAACCCGAAAAGGAATATAGCCCTGACCAACAAGTCTTCGTTAAAAACCCCCTAGCAAATAGGCAAAAACTTGCACCACGATTTACACAGGACACAGTCTTAGCCGACCTTCCTATCCATATCTACACTAGGAAAAAACGAGGCCCTGTTGCAAAATCTCGTCTTAAGAGAAGCCCTAAAGAGATTGTATTGTTACAGGATGCTACTCTTACTACTACTCCAAATGATTCAAGGACAAGAAGTAACGATTGACAGCTTGGGTAACGGTCCCGGTCTACTCCCTTTTAACTTAGGGCCAACACGAGTAGTTTCACATTATCACTCTTTCCTTAATTATGTTAATCTGGATAGTATACAAACTCAAATTAATTTAGTTAATTCTAAGATGTCGGAATTCAGACCTAAACTGAATAACAAGACTTCATTTTTATTCGAACCCCATTTTAATTATCTCTCATCTAAGTTAAGCAAAATATCTATACAATTAGAATCATTTGAGCATGGTCGATACAAGAGAGGTCTTATAGATGGTCTTGGTTCCATTATTAAAAGCATATCTGGTAATCTGGACCAAATGGATGCCATCAGGTATAATAACGCCATAAGAATCCTTGAGGAAAACGAACACAAATTAGAGGTCCAATTTAATCAGCATGTTAGTTTATCTAAAAATTGGGCTTTACATAACGAAAAACTACTAACAAACATAACCGAGAATCAAATACGCATCTCTCACGTATTAAATCGCATACTCAATAGTGGAGAACCGGATTTAGTTCACTACGCCCATATGGCCCAATACCTTATAATGTTAAACGACTACATAGAGAGCTTATCCGAAGAACTTTATAGATTAGAATACACGCTAGCTTTTATACGTGCATCGAGCACACCTCATTCAATTATTAGCTTAGTTGAAATAAGAAATATGGTAGATAGGCTACGGACTCTTTATTCAAATAAAGAAATCCTAGATTTGCAATTTAGGGATTACTACGATGTAATCAGATTAGGTTATTTTTATATAGATAATCAGATAGTTATAGTTTTCAAGATGCCGATCATTTTCCCACCAACATATACCCTTTACAAACTATCCATTGTCCCTAACAAATATAATAAAATCCTCTTACCCATCTTACCTTTTATTGCGATTACTGAGCATGGTTCTATGTACATAGAGGCTGAATGCCCGAAGATTAACTCCTTGTATCTCTGTGAAGCAAAAATGAAACACCAAGTTCAAGGTGAACCAGACTGTATCCAGCATCTCATCACCAGCCAGGAACTTCAACCGTCTTGCAAGTTAACATCAGTCACCCTGAAGAGGCAAGCCGTAGAACAACTCGACGAGAAACATTATACTATGAGCTTCCCGTTCCCAGCCATAATTAAGATTTCCTGTGGACATGAAACGTACAAAACTCTTGAAGGAAGCTATTTGGCCACTATCCCGCATAACTGCCACATAAGGACACCCGAATTCACCTTAGCGAATTCTAACAATCACATTAAAGGATTCGCCCTGGAGATAATGCAACTCCCAACATTTGGAGAGGCCGAGACATCTACTGAAACGCCATTCGTATTGGACTCCCTCGATTTAGAAAACCTGCACTCCATCAATAAGAAGATATCGTTACAAACCCCAGTTAAATTGAACGATTCCAGTGATGCGAGTCTGTATCACACTACAATTCCTATCTATATAATACTATTCGGAGCAGTTATTCTCACTGGTACCCTGATTTACCGACGACGTTACGGAAGACACCATCCTTATAAAGCAAAATCTACAGAATTGGATGCTGTAGCTTCTTCAGGCAACTACGCTGAGATTCGAGAATCCAACAAAGTCATTCCAAGCAAGATTGCGATCAATCACAGCACTATTTCGTCATCTCTGCCGACTCCGAAATAGTTGCTGATCTTCGGGGGGAGGTGTTACGCCATTGCATAGCACCAGGAACGCTGACACGCGTGTTACACCATTGCATAGCACCAGGAACGCTGACACGCATTTACCTCACAATCGCGCATAACGACAGCGGCGGACACGAGGCGCTATTTCAGCGAAACGTGCTTGGTGAAGACACCGGACGCGGCGGCTCCGTTTTCGCTTCACTTTGTATCTGACATTCGTCAAATCTATGGGCCTACCGCCCAAGTGTCGTCGATATCACAGCCGTCGAAATGTTGCGCTGGTCAAGGTCGACGGCCATTTTGTACCGCCCCATTGATAATCGATGCCGGCGCGGCGTAAGAATGAATGAAACGCTGTTTTTGACACTTAAATAGCTGCCGCTTAAAAAAATTCAAATCTACGGCGTCGCTTTGAAGTGTCATTTCATTACGGCACCTCATGAGGTGCCGTAATGAAATGACACTTCACACAATGAGCTGTCGTTTTGAATATTATTTTCTTTCCCGAAGGTTGATTACGATGCCGATTGCACCTAACACTGGGCTACTATGGCTTTTATGGGTGCGACTGCCGACGAGTGGATTCTGCCGTCCTATTGCACCTAACACTGGGCTACTATGGCTTTTATGAGGGCGACTGCCGACGAGTGGGTTCTGCCCTCCTATTGCACCTAACAATGGGCTACTATGGCTTTTATGGGGGCGACTGGGTTCTGCCCTCCTATTGTACCTACCTAACACTGGGCTACTATGGCTTTTATGGGGGCGACTACCGACGAGTGGGTTCTGCCCTCCTATTGTACCGAACACTGGGCTACTATGGCTTTTATGGGGGCTACTGGGTTCTGCCCTCCTATTGCACCTAACACTGGGCTACTATGGCTTTTATGGGGGCGACTGGGTTCTGCCCTCCTATTGTACCTACCTAACACTGGGCTACTATGGCTTTTATGGGGGCGACTACCGACGAGTGGGTTCTGCCCTCCTATTGTACCGAGAACACTGGGCTACTATGGCTTTTATGGGGGCTACTGGGTTCTGCCCTCCTATTGCACCTAACACTGGGCTACTATGCCTTTTATGGGGGCGACTGGGTTCTGCCCTCCTATTGTACCTAACACTGGCTACTATGGCTTTTATGGGGGCGACTGGGTTCTGCCCTCCTATTGTACCTAACACTGGGCTACTATGGCTTTTATGGGGGCGACTGGGTTCTGCCCTCCTATTGCACCTAACACTGGGCTACTATGGCTTTTATGGGGGTGACTGGGTTCTGCTCTCCTATTGCACCTAACACTGGGCTACTATGGCTTTTATGGGGGCGACTGCCGACGAGTGGGTTCTGCCCTCCTATTGTACCTAACACTGGGCTACTATGGCTTTTATGGGGGCGACTGCCGACGAGTGGGTTCTGCCCTCCTATTGCACCTAACACTGGGCTACTATGGCTTTTATGGGGGTGACTGGGTTCTGCCCTCCTATTGTACCTAACACTGGGCTACTATGGCTTTTATGGGGGGACTGGGTTCTGCCCTTTTATTGTACCTAACACTGGGCTACTATGGCTTTTATGGGGGCGACTGGGTTCTGCCCTCCTATTGCGCCTAACACTGGGCTACTATGGCTTTTATAGGGGCGACTGGCTCCTATTGTACCTGCGACTAATTAAAACACTTTAATCTTTACCTTACCTACTTAAACGTTTATGCTGTGTTGTTTGTTGTTTTCGTATGTGTCAGAAGGAAGGAATAAGCGAAGGAGTTGGAGGATGAAATTCCATCGTCGGCAGTCGCCCCCATAAAAGCCATAGAAGCCCAGTGTTAGGTGCAATAGAAGGGCAGAACCCAGTTGCCCCCATAAAAGCCATAGTAGCCCAGTGTTAGGTACAATAGGAGGGCAGAATCCACTCGTCGGCAGTCGCCCCCATAAAAGTCACAGTAGCCCAGTGTTAGGTACAATAGGAGGGCATAACTCAGTCGCCCCCATAAAAGCCATAGTAGCCCAGTGTTAGGTGCAATAGGAGGGCAGAACCCACTCGTCGGCAGTCGCCCCCATAAAAGCCATAGTAGCCCAGTGTTAAGTGCAATAGGACGGCAGAACCCACTCGTCGGCAGTCGCCCCCATAAAAGCCATAGTAGCCCAGTGTTAGGTGCAATAGGACGGCAGAACCCACTCGTCGGCAGTCGCACCCATAAAAGCCATAGTAGCCCAGTGTTAGGTACAATAGAAGGGCAGAACCCAGTCGCCCCCATAAAAGCCATAGTAGCCCAGTGTTAGGTACAATAGGAGGGCAGAACCCACTCGTCGGCAGTCGCCCCCATAAAAGCCATAGTAGCCCAGTGTTAGGTACCATAGGAGGGCAGAACCCAGTCGTCCCCATAAAAGCCATAGTAGCCCAGTGTTAGGTGCAAAAGGACGGCAGAACCCACTCGTCGGCAGTCGCACCCATAAAAGCCATAGTAGCCCAGTGTTATGTGTAATCGGCATCGTAATCAATCGTCGGAAAAGAAAATAATATTCAAAACGACAGCTCATGAGGTGCCGTAATGAAATGATACTTCAAAGCGACGCCGTCGATTAGAATTTTTTTAGGCGGCAGCTATTTAACTGTCAAAAACAGCGTTTCATTCATTCTTACGCCGCGCCGGCATCGATTATCAATGGGGCGGTACAAAATGGCCGTCGACCTTGACCAGCGCAACATTTCGACGGCTGTGATTTCGACGACACTTGCGCGGTAGGCCCCCTAGTTGTAGTTCTGATTATTGTAATCGTTATTAATAAATTTATTAAGTAATATTTTGCATTTTTTTGCATCCTCCGGCTACAGCCTTCGTAATTTGTGTTGTGTTGTGTTGTGTTGTGTTGTGTTGTGTTGTGTTGTGTTGTGTTGTGTTGTGTTGTGTTGTGTTGTGTTGTGTTGTGTTGTGTTGTGTTGTGTTGTGTTGTGTTGTGTTGTGTTGTGTTGTGTTGTGTTGTGTTGTGTTGTGTTGTGTTGTGTTGTGTTGTGTTGTGTTGTGTTGTGTTGTGTTGTGTTGTGTTGTGTTGTGTTGTGTTGTGTTGTGTTGTGTTGTGTTGTGTTGTGTTGTGTTGTGTTGTGTTGTGTTGTGTTGTGTTGTGTTGTGTTGTGTTGTGTTGTGTTGTGTTGTGTTGTGTTGTGTTGTGTTGTGTTGTGTTGTGTTGTGTTGTGTTGTGTTGTGTTGTGTTGTGTTGTGTTGTGTTGTGTTGTGTTGTGTTGTGTTGTGTTGTGTTGTGTTGTGTTGTGTTGTGTTGTGTTGTGTTGTGTTGTGTTGTGTTGTGTTGTGTTGTGTTGTGTTGTGTTGTGTTGTGTTGTGTTGTGTTGTGTTGTGTTGTGTTGTGTTGTGTTGTGTTGTGTTGTGTTGTGTTGTGTTGTGTTGTGTTGTGTTGTGTTGTGTTGTGTTGTGTTGTGTTGTGTTGTGTTGTGTTGTGTTGTGTTGTGTTGTGTTGTGTTGTGTTGTGTTGTGTTGTGTTGTGTTGTGTTGTGTTGTGTTGTGTTGTGTTGTGTTGTGTTGTGTTGTGTTGTGTTGTGTTGTGTTGTGTTGTGTTGTGTTATGTGATATCAAAATAATACGAATTTAATAAAAAAATTAAACCATTAATACCTTTTTTACCACGTTTTTAGGGTTCCGTTGCCAAATGGCAAAAACCGGAACCCTTATAGATTCGTCATGTCTGTCTGTCTGTCCGTCCGTATGTCACAGCCACTTTTTTCCGAAACTATAAGAACTATGCTGTTGAAACTTGGTAAGGAGATGTATTCTGTGAACCGCATAATGATTTTCACACAAAAATAGAAAAAAAAAACCAATAAATTTTGGGGAGTCCCCATACTTAGAACTGAAACTCAAATTTTTTTTTTCATCGAACCCATACGTGTGAGGTATCTATGGATAGGTCTTCGAAAATGATATTGAGGTTTCTAATATATTTTTTCTCTAAACTGAATACTTTGCGCAAGAGATACTTCCAAAGTGGTAAAATGTGTCCCCCCCCCCCCTGTAACTTCTAAAATAAGAGAATGATAAAACTTAAAAAAATATATGATGTACATTACCATGTAAACTTCCACCGATAATTGGTTTGAACAAGATCTAGTAAGTAGTTTTTTTTTAATACGTCATAAATCGTAAAACGCAATTTACATTTCATTCAATCAACTCAAACGTAAAATTTTTAAAAAAGCATTATATTACTTACTGCTACGGAACCCATCATCAGAAATAGTCAGTAGTAGAAAAAAAAAGTTTTTAAAAACCACGTTTTCAACACTGAAAAAGGTGGGGCGAGCGCTTTAATCCTTTAATGTACGTGTATCGTTTACCTTAGATATTCAATAATTTAAAAATTTCAAAGCGCCCGCCCCACGTTTTTTAGTGTTGAAAACGTGGTTTTTAAAAAGTTTTTTTTATTTTATTTTTTTGGTTTTTCGTGCGAAATCCCCTCTGTTACATTCTGTCATATCTGGCAGGACTACAATATATTAAATTCGAGAAGAAATGTGATTTTGTCCATTCCTGCGACACACACGAGCCTATTCCAGAAATAAAGCCTTGACGCGATTCCAGACTATAATCCATCTCTATGCGAAAATATCATCTAAATTCGTTCAGCCGTGACGTGATTGAGCATCAAACATCCATACAAACTTTCACATTTATAAAAGTAGTAAGATTCAGGAACCGTGACACATTTTTTGTTCTAAGAAGCTGATTTAGTAGTATACTCGTAAATCGAAGTCATTGGTCTTACGGCAGTGAGGTAACGTATGATGAAGTGATGAGTGATGAGATGAGATTTTTGTATTTTGTTTTGACATCTAATATTGACTTTTTCTATTCAGTATCGACATCTAGTATTGAGATTTTTGTATATTTTTGTTTTGTTAAAAAGATTAATATAAAATCGAAACTAAATGTAATAAAAACTACGTAATTTTAATGACATTTTAAAGCAAGACTGTGTATAACTATTATGTAAATGTTGAGGGTAAGTTCACCCCTAAATATATATTTTTATTTTGAGATAAAAAAATATGTTACAGCATTAGAAAATACATACAACCCTGTATTTTCAAACCTCTACGATCAACCCCTATTTTTCCATCGCGATATTTTTTTTAATAATTTCCTTCAATTATGATTTTTTTCTCAATTCCATTTGATCTTCCGCCTTCGCCGGTCAACAACCGATCAACTATCAATCGATCAGTTATCCTTGCTAGATGTCTACCGTTGGGGTGTGTGTTGGGTAACCTCCTCGAGTGTCGCTCCGATTCCGATCCCGCTGCAGTCCGGGGGGAACGGAATCGGAGCGGCCGGTACACCCTGGGCGGCGGTCAATGGCTTCCCCTTCACCCCTTCATAGGGTTGGCATTGATCGTCGGCCAATACGTGGCGGGAACACATCGCTCTCCGTACTCCTGTGCTGTCAGAGGAGACAGGATGAGCGATGCTGTTAGTGGTGAGATGGCTCAGGGTCAGCCGGGGTGCGAGGGATATGCTCTATGGGTAACCTTACACCCCGGCGTCTGAAGACCCGAGACGGCGTGCGGTTTTAGTCGGTGCAAGCCCGACATAACCGCCCCCGCTGGCCGGCGGGGGGGTATCCGAAGAAAAAGATGTCTACCGTTGTCACCTCTCATCCAGCAAACATCACGGAGTAGGGATGAGAACGCAGCCGGTCTCCTGTCTTACTCACTATACAGTTTTCGGCATACTCTCATTGATTCGATTATAAGTAAATCCCCGCATACTTATAGTGGATAGTTATTTTCATTGAACTAAAAAAAAGCCGCGGTAGCCTAGTGGTATGGGTAATGGACTTCTGAGAGTAGGTCTCGGGTTCGATCCCAGGTTTTACCATGGCACACACCAACGACTTTTCGATGCTTTTCGAAGTTATGTGTGTATTTATCGCAGGTTTATAAGTGCCCGGTTAATGGCAATAGGCTCGCCATATTACATTGGGACCTAAACATTAACTGGCGAAATGTGGGTGCTAGCACCTCTGGGGAATATAGGCGTGAGTTTCTGTTATGTTATGTAAAAAAATGTTTCCTAGAAATAATATACATGGCAAAACAACGTTTGCCGCGTCAGCTAGTATTTTATAACATACTAAATCATCTACTCAAATCAGCACTCATCAAACACAATGGAATAAAATTAAGATAATTACAATTAATTAAAAAAAACAAATAGATAGCAATGCATGTATTTATTTTATATTATATATATTTATATACATTATATATATATCTATATATACTTATATATACCTATACTGTCTCTCGTCTTCCCCACACACTGTTAACTTATTCTCTTCTATTCAAACTCTCCTCTCGCAGGTCTGCTGGAAGAGATTTCTTTGAGAAATAAGCAGAGCCTCTGTACTACTTTTTCCATTTTAGTATTTTTATATCTGATTGTGTGTGTACATAAATAAATAAATAATAATAATATCTTCAATATTAAATTATAGAAACGAAACTGTGTACAACAGAAAATTCTCCGTCTCTCCAAACATTATGCTGTGCCCGACAGGGTCCATAAATTGTAACTTAATAATATTAACATGACATCTGTATCACATCGTGGGTGTGTAATACACCTCTGCCTACCCCTTCGGGGATACAGGCGTGAAGTTATGTTATGCTGTATCACATTATGGAACGCAATAAATGTATTGAGTATTGAGAAGAACGTTCAGTCAGAAGCTTATGGTGATTCAAGAATAATAACGAATATACTGAAATGTCCTTTTTAGGGTTCCATAGTCTGTCCGTCCGTATGTCACAGCCACTTTTTTCCCAAACTATAAGAACTATGCTGTTGAAACTTGGTAAGTAGATGTGTTCTGTGAACCGCATTAAGATCGGTAACGAGATCTAGTAAAATATATAGTTTTTAAAGATTTAGATCGGAAAAAGAGAACATCTAGGACGATGAACCTAGAACGAATGAATCTAGAACGGATCTACAAAATGCTTAAAAATTTAATTGAATTATATAGTTTTTTTTTTACGCCATAAATCGTTAACCTCAATTTACCTTTCGTTCAACTCACTACTTGCTGCTACGGAACCCTTCATGGGCGAGTCCGACTCGCACTTGGTCACTTTTTTTCTTTCTGTCTGTGGCACGTGCCCTCAGCAAAATTTATACTATTATAAAATTGTAAACTAGTTGTGTCTGTACAATGGAGATATTTAAAAGAAATACTTGGGTGTTAAATGAACGATTCAAAATATATATTTTTTTTTGGAATTCTTGTCTGTTTGTTCGCGATAGACGCAAAAACTACTGTACGGATTTTGATGTGGCCTTTTTCTATAAGGAAGGTCTTGGTCAGACTTAAAATCTGCCGTTTGTTTGATTGCAATTGGTTAAGTAGAACCGGAGGTATAACCAACAAACGGTAACCAACCTCCAGCTGATAGCTAGTAGGCTATAATCTGGAACGGCACAAAGGCTAGTTTTTATCCTGAGAATAGGTTCTTGTTGCTCACATGAACTGGATCAGTATTTCACGAGCCGAAGCCGTGGGTAAACGTTAGTATACCGTAAGGGAAACTTAACTAGGTCTGCAAGGCGAATCGCTTCTTGCAATGTTCAGCTGAGTGAGACATCGTGATTCTTGTCCAATAGATTTGACCGCTATTGCGGAATCAGATTTTGAAAATTTTGAATAGTGATCATTCCTCCGTGGCAAGTCCGATTTTGAAAATTCTTTTTGAAAGTCACAACTCTGGACATGCTTTCTGAGCGTGTAAAGTTTGGTCACAGTGTCTCGAGCGGTTATTATGTAATTCCATCTGGATTTTTTTAACTGTGATCATTCCTCTGTGGTAGCATTAATTTTTTCAAAATATATCCATAAACCTTCCTCTGATTGACCTCTTTAATCATGCCAAATTTGGTTCTGATTGGATTAGTAGTTTAGGAGGAGACCTGTGACAAAGAAAATCCTGAAGTCTGGTATGAGGAGCTTTCGCTCGACTTCGTCTCACTCAGCTCAATTACATATGTATAGGGATTTGTGACGAGCACTCAGAAGCCTAAACGAGTAATCGATTCCTAATCGAGTAGATCAATCGAATCGATAATACTCATTAAATGAAGCACCCTTCAAACTGTATTATTTATTTATCAATCTCGTTTTTTCGTCCTTTTTGCATTTAAATTAGAGTTTGTGCCAACACTAACTGTTTTTATTTTATTTCATTTAGTATTGGCTGTTGCCCGCGACTTCACCCGCGTAGAATTGTGTTCTCATTCCTGTAACCTGCGGACTCGAAAATGGGGACCTATTCCAGGGATAATAAGTAGTATATGTGTTATTCCAGACTATAGTCTATCCTTGTACCAAATTTCAGCCAGATACGTTCAGCTATTAGAGAGTGATTGAGTAACAAACATCCAAACATCTTCACAAACTTTCACATTTATAATATTACTAGCTGTTGCCCGCGGCTCCGCCTGCGTAGAATTCTGATCTCGTTCCCGCAACCCATGGGAACCTTTTCCCGGGATAAAAAGTAGCCTATGTGTTATTCCGAACTATAATCTATCCCTTTTTTTTTTTATCGTGCGGAAATCCCTTCGGATACCCCCCCGCCGGCCAGCGGGGGCGGTTATGTCGGGCTTGCACCGACTAAAACCGCACGCCGTCTCGGGTCTTCAGACGCCGGGGTGTAAGGTTACCCATAGAGCATATCCCTCGCACCCCGGCTGACCCTGGGCCATCTCACCACTAACAGCATCGCTCATCCTGTCTCCTCTGAAAGCAGAGGAGTACGGAGAGCGATGTGTTCCCGCCACGTTGGGTATTGGCCGACGATCAATGCCAACCCTATGAAGGGGTGAAGGGGAAGCCATTGACCGCCGCCCAGGGTGTACCGGCCGCTCCGATTCCGTTCCCCCCGGACTGCAGCGGGATCGGAATCGGAGCGACACTCGAGGAGGTTACCCAACACACACCCCGACTATAATCTATCCCTGTGCCAAATTTTAGCCAGATCCGTTCAGCCGATTTTGCGTGAAAGAGCAACAAAGATACATATTACATATACTCACAGAATATGGACGCCAAGTAACAGTATTTGAACTGTTGCGTTCCGTTCGGTGAGTGAGAGTGCCGGAGCCCAAACTTCTTTCCCATCCCCTCCCAAACTCCTTTCCCATCCTCTTTCCTTTACAGGGTCGGCAGCGCGAGTGTGACGCCACTGGTGTTGCACACGTCCATAGGCCGCGGTAACCGCTTCCCATCAGGTGGGCCGCGTGCTTGTCTGCCACCTTAGAGGATAAAAAAAAAAAAAAACAAACATACATACATACATACTCACAAACTTTTGCGTTTATAATATTAGTAGGATAGCAGACCAGGCAAACTTCGTTCTGCCTTAGAACCAAGTTATGTTGATTACCTTATCAGCTGAATTTATTTCGAGAATGTCTTCTTGAACCCTGGTATTAAAGACCCGAGAAGGCGTGAGGTTTTTGTCGGTTCAAATCCGACATAATTTTTTTTTTAAATTTAAATATTCTACGACATTCTACACAGCGCTCTCTAGACCCAAAGTAAGCATAGTTTAACTAGCTTGTGTTATGGGTCCCAGAATGCGGATAAACATACTTATATACTTTTTTTTTTGGAAATACAT
The DNA here is from genome assembly GCA_946251805.1 of Cybosia mesomella. Lineage (NCBI taxonomy): Eukaryota > Metazoa > Arthropoda > Insecta > Lepidoptera > Erebidae > Cybosia > Cybosia mesomella. The sequence continues at coordinate 20,110,660 of OX276410.1, forward strand.
ACATATTATACATAGAAACACCCAGACCAATGCAAATAGACATATTCATGCATATAAATTTTTGCACTGAGCGGGAATCGAACCCGCGCCCCCTGTCGTAGCAGTCGAATACACTACCGCTACGCCACAGAGACCGTCAATTACCCCCACTGACCTGCGGGGGGGGGGGGTTACCGTGGCCACAGAGGTCGTCCATCATTGTTATATATGTTCTATGAAAACAGTATGTCCGACTACAAGTCTAGTTTTGAATTGCTAGTCTAGTAACAAGTAAGGTGCTATAGACGTAGATCGGAGAAAGAGAACATCTAGGACGGGACTTGAACCCGCGACCAGTCCCTAATAGGGGGAATGCTCTGACCAACTGAGCCACCTAGACACGTCCCACATATTCGAAATTTTCCGATATATTATTATACGTCTCAAGGCAACGCTGGAGCCATCTTCCGTAATTGGTGCGAATTACGGAAACAATGAATAACTTTACAATCATTTAACATTATTTTTTGATAACAACGCAACACATTAATTCAATTAAATTTGTAAGTAATAAGTATAGGAAAAGGAGAACATCTAGGACGGGACTTGAACCCGACCAGTCCCTTACACGGGGCATGCTCTGACCAACTGAGCCACCTAGACACATCCCAGATATTCGAAATTCTCCAATATACCTTTTTTGTTTTTTTTTTATCGTGCGGAAATCCCTTCGGATACCCCGCATTGTGTAAGGTGCTGTTTCACGCGTGAATAAATTTAAATGAATAATTGTTGTAGTTACAACTTAAACATTACATTGTTTGTATGTCAAGCTCTCAAACGGACGACGCTTTTTATTATAAAGCAAAATGTTTTGAATTGTGACTTGTAAGGCATGCTAAAATTGTTTTAATAAATTAATGTTATTAAAATAAAATAATTTTTAATGCATTCTATCGCGATTGATGTTATTTTAATATTTACATTGAACCCGACGTTTCGGTTGGTTTTCAGCAGCCATGGTGGCGATAGAATCCGTGAAAAGCAGTTTTATTTCAATGTGTAACATTCGCGTAAACTTCCGACAAAATTAGTGTTATCTTTGTGTGTTATTAGTATAAGTATATTTGGGACTTGCTGACTCTCCCCCCCCCCCCCTTAACCCGTATAAGCCTGTATTTTTATTTTCATGTAATGTATGGGAATCTGTCGGTTTTGTTAACATTTATGATTACTGCTCAGCTCCCTTGCGTAGTAGCGTGATGATATATAAACTATGACGCTCACAAATAATTTGGCTTTCTATTTGTGAGAGAATTCTCAAAATCGGTTTAGTAGATTAAGAGATTACCCCCTACAAACTCAAAACTTTACCTCTTCATAATATTAGATTAGATAGGGACGATGGGTGAGATCCTGTTAAGATCTTTGGAGTGTAAACCCACCAGCCACCAGTCACCTGCTAGTTAGTACACCAAGCCAATCAACAACGTGGCTTTTCTCTCGGTGTTGGGAAGTCATACGGCAGTGACTTCCGTATAAACAAAACCAGATAAATAAAAATATGCCGGAGGTAAAGACGGAATGTGGACCTCAAGCTCCGAGGACGACCTCTGTGGCGTAGCGGTAGTGCATTCGACTGCTAAGACATGGGGCGTGGGTTCGATTCCCGCTCAGTGCAAATATTTTTAAGCATGAATATGTCTATTAGCATTGCTCTGGGTGTATCTATGTATAATATGTACGCATTTACAAAAAAAAAGTATATAAGTATGTAGGTAGATTTTAAGTCTGACCAAGACACTTCTAACAGAAAAAAACCTCATCAAAATCTGTTCAGTAGTTTACGCGAGCGTCCATCGCCAACAAACAGACAAATAGACAAACAGATAAACAGACGCACAGACAAGAATAAAAAAAAAAATAAGAATCATTTAACATAACCCAAGTTTCTTTTTTAATATCTCCAATGTACAGACACTATTAATTATCAATTTACAATAGTATAGAAGTTAACATTTCAAAATTGAAAAAAGAAACCATGTTTCATTACTATTAAACCCTCCGTTCACAAAATGTAACTATATATTAACCCCTCTGTCTACCCTTTTCAAGATATACAAGCGTGACATACAATTTAAAAAAAATACAAAAGCGTCCCCTATTCTAAGTAGTGTCCTGTAAGTGTGGTGTACATATTTGTGTACACAGTGAACACACACCGTACTCCAAGCTGGAAACAATAGGATCTGAATACACTGCTTGCTTCCGCTCAGTAAACAGAGACACGACACAGATGTCCTTGTATCCTTGTGCTGGATGTGGCCGTGTACTTTCTACTATCGTACTATAGACCGACCGCAACCTCTGTACCGCGCCTTGGGTATGTGCGCAGCATGACGGGGGGTGAATATCGGCCGTCAGATTGGTATACAAACACCGTGAAAAAAAATCGATGCATTGCTACATCGATAGAGAAAAAACCTCGATGTGTAAAACATCTTTCAATTGGCACTGTATTCGTTCGTTGTTGTTGTCACAAATTATATCATAGAATTATTTCACATCATTGTTGAGTCATAGATTAGGTATGATGTCATAATTCTATATCATAGATTACGTAATGGCTGGAGAGGGAATGATGGTCAGTGTTGCCAATTACAAAATGGAATTAATATAATATAAAGATGGTCTTAAAATGCAAAATATATATGTAACACGGTATATCTTTGATTATAACTAACTTCATTTAAAATGTTGTCATTGAATAGTTATAGTTAGTTAGGTTCGTGGGGTCCGAGCGCACGGTCGCTTTACACGGAAATTGCAACGCGACTGGTCGATGCTTCGCGTGACCAAAGGGCTGGCCTGTATTTTGCCCAAAGGATTGGCATTGCCATCCAACGGGGTAATGCCGCCAGCCTATTGGGTACGTTGCCAGTCGACATCGATGGGGAGGAATTCTTCGACACCTGACCCCTTTTTCCTTTCCCTTCCTTTTTTTTAATCTTGTAAATATTTTTATTTATTAATTTAGTTTTGTTTATCTTTAATAAATTTTGTAATAACTATAGTTATATTATAAGTTGAACTGTTTTGTGTTCTGCAGTAAGTCAAAATAAACGCATTTTTCTTTCGTTCTTTTTTTTTCTAAAAATATCGCTTAGAAAACATGGATGTATCTTAATATTGATATTTAATTTTTTTTGGAATAAAATAGTATTCAAATTGTTAATTATTTTTATTAGATATTAATGATTATTCGGACATCAAGGCACTATATGAGCGACGGCCGAAATATTTACGAATTTTTTTAAAGAAAAGGCAAAGAAACTATGCTACTTAATCACGCTCAAACGGCTGAACGGATCCGGCTGAAATTTGGTACAGGGATAGATTATAGTCTAGAATAACACATAGGCTATAAGTTTTTACTATTTATCCCTGGAAAAGGTTCTCAATGGAGCCAATTCAATATATAAAGGAAGTCGATATAATTAGTAGATTTCTCCTTTCTTTGAATCCTTATTGCTTTGCCGCACCATAAAGACTTGGGATTCTTTACCAACGCACTTGTTTCCTTCTGTAATCCACTTTACTACTTCCTACAATCGCAGGACTTGTACGCGGGTGTGAAAAAGCTTCTGATGAGGTCGTCAAACTGAGAATCATCATTGTAATAATATGATTTCGAAATAAACATAACGTTGGCAAAAAATGCCTGGTCATGCCTTCACCGCCGGATCTCGGTAGGAAGGTTAGACCCAAGAAGCCCTGGCTTAGCGTAGTTGAAGATGAGCTGCGTGCCAATGGTTTCGCTACAATGGATACTCAGTACCATGCGAAATGTAGAAGTAAAATCTGGAATGCGGACCTCGAACTCCGAGGTCAGAGTCAGATATGTTTTAAAATATTAAAAAACCGGCCATGTGCGAGTCGGACTCGCCCATGAAGGGTTCCGTAGCAGCAAGTACAATGTTTATATTTGAGTTGATTGATTGAAAGGAAAAAAGGTAAATTGTGGTTTACGACTTATGACGTATTAAAAAAAACTACTTACTAGATCTCGTTTAAACCAATTTTCGGTGGAAATTTATATAGTAATGTACATCATATATTTTTTGTAGTTTTATCATTCTCTTATTTTAGAAGTTACAGGGAGGGGGGACACTTTGTACCACTTTGGAAGTGTCTATCGCGCAAACTATTCAGTTTAGAAAAAAAATATATTAGAAACCTCAATATCATTTTTGGAGACCTATTCATAGATGGTCTTTATATATTATTTAAAAGTCAAGGTTTTACAGCACAGGTTATTAGAAAATTCAGAAAAATTAAAAAGATGAAAATTAAAGTAAATTTTGATATTACATGTTTTCCCGAAAACCCAAATTTACCCATATCTTTTTTCGTGTTGATTCAGGACTTGGACCAGCGACACCTAGTAGGGATTATAGACCTCAGTATCTGGTATAAATTTCAACTTGCTAGGTCCACCTGTCCCTGAAACAATCGATGGTGACACACGAATAATCAGATTCAGCTTCAGATCAGATTTGCATTGGACTGAGTGTTTCTATGTATAATAGGTATGTATTTACAAAAAATAAGTATATAAGTCTGTTTATCCGCATTCTATTACCCATAAAACAAGCTTGTTATGCTATGGTCTAGAACCAAAGTAAGCATAACAGCGTATTCATTCGAAAGCGTTCAACATAAATATTATATGTAGAATATCGTAGAGTATTTATTTATTCATTTAAATATTATATAAGCATTCTTATCTAGTGGCCATACATCCATGTAGGTGTTCTGTCTCCCCACACCCATCTATTCTCGTCAATCTTAACGCCTGTTCCTCTAGTTCAGCTGCAACTTGCGTGATACCACCTCGAAGTGTGACATAAATTGATGTCATCAAGCATGCTGATGTGGCTTTCTTGTTACGGAGTAATGGTGTTTGTATGATGATATAGAGTTGTTAGATGTTAGCTGTTAGTAGTAGTGTGTGTAACTCAAGCTCGTATGCCGTCAGTTGGCGACTCGGGTTCACTATTTCTAATTTACTTATGATATTACGTCACTACTAGTGCACCACCGCGCTCCGCGTGCGTCCGCGCAGCCTTAAGCCGCGTTTCCACTAGGCAACATTTGGCGCGCGACACGGGACGCTCAACATGTACGGCAACGCCGCACAACAGCGCGCGACGTTGTCAGCTGGCGCGCAACATGACGCGCGGCTTGTTGTTTGTTTAAAGAGCATAGTTAGTTGCGCATCAGATGTTGTCGAGTGTAGATGTGACGCGCAACAATGTCCGTAGTATGGTGTAACGAACGAGTGCTCAAATTAATCGAACTGTACCACACGGAGATCACTGAATACATTCTTTATTTTGTAGGTATTTTCTAACCCACCAACGTGTTTTTTTTCTTTTTGATGCATTTTGCTATAAAATTATAACCACTGCCGCTGAAATCAACACAAGTTCCTCTGGCGACATGTTGTCGACGACTGACGTAAAGTAGTAAATGTATAGACAGACAACGTTGATGGGCAACATGTTGGGCAACTTGTTGTGCAACATGTTGCGCGTCAATTGTTGCCTAGTGGAAACGCGGCTTTAGCAAACAGTGCAACATCCGCGCCCCATGGTCCGGACGCGAATGGTTGAATCGTCGAATCGCTCGAAAGCTGGAGTTGCATTTTATTATGTAATGTAATACACAGAGGCAGTGCGATGACACTAGCTGGGCGTGTGCGCGGACACCGGGCCCAGATATCTACATGTACCTATATCTATTTGACTTTTTAGGGTTCCGTTGCCAAATGGCAAAAAACGGAACCCTTATAGATTCGTCATGTCTGTCTGTCTGTCCGTCCGTATGTCACAGCCACTTTTTTCCGAAACTATAAGAACTATGATGTTGAAACTTGGTAAGTAGATGTATTCTGTGAACCGCATTAAGATTTTCATACAAAAATAGAAAAAAAACAATAAATTTTGGGGGTCCCCATAATTATTTTTTTCATCTAACCCATACGTGTGTGGTGTCTATGCTATATAATATATATCTCTATATATCTATCTATATAATTTTTTTCTAAACTGATTAGTTTGCGCAAGAGACACTTCCAAAATAGTAAAATGTGTGTCCCTGTAACTTCTAACATAAGAGAATGATAAAGCTAAAAAAAACATATGATGTACATTGTTATGTAAACTGCCAACGATAATTGGTTTGAGCGAGATCTAGTAAGTAGTTTTTTTTATACGTCATAAATCGTAAACCGCAATTTATCTTTCATTCAATCAACTCAAATATAAAAATTTAAAAAAAGCATTATCATGTGACTTGCTGCTGCGGAACCCTTAATGGGCGAGTCCGACTCGCACTTGGCCGCTTTTTACTTTTTGTTGTTATTATGTACTCTATGTTCCGATTTTTCGGTGGGCTTATTGTTGTTATTATACCTACTTAGTTGTATGTTGTGTGTTTAATAAATGTATTTTCTTTGTCTTTTTTCTTATTTTCTAACAGAAGCAGGCCAAGACGGAGGCGTGTCGTGTGTATCCTACACACGCCTGCCAACTCACCGACGCAGTATAAAACCCGATCCCACCAGGCGAGGCTGCGGTGGCGGCCAAAGTCCTGCCGGTAACCCTGGGGTTATCTTTTCGAGGGCTTACAAGGGGTGCCCCGGCAATGGACACTTGGGGAGGACACCGTGTGGTTTTAGTTGGTCCGATTCCGACACGACTATCCCATCGTTGGTACCGATGGGGTGAAGCGCGTGGGGGTTTCCACATGTTAAAAAAAAACTCTTATGCCGCTGTGAAGAAGAAGAAGATACGCTTTTCACTCTCCAGGGTACACTTAAAGAGTCACTACCATTGTCATAAAACCTTTCATTTAAATGTTTAACTAGTATGACTGTTTAACTTTGACTAGGTGAACGCGGCCTGAGGGCAATTTTTTTATTAATTTAGTTTTTCGTTTCTCTTTTTATATATATGTCTCTGGTAAATATAGCGATCATATTAATTAGTACCGTCACTACCGATTAAATTCCTTCGTTTATTACTAAAGTAAAAGTCTGGGTTCGTCATTGTTAAAAAAATAAACCTTTCATACGAATCCACTGGTTGCGAGTACTTCAGAGCTGCCAGTTTTTCAATATATCATAAATTTCAACAGAACATGTCCTGAGAGGTTGGGATCCCTTAGATGTGCTTTTACAAAAGAATGTTGGAAATTGACCAAAATAAGAAAAAGTGAAAATAAGTGGTTGATAGAGCAACCGTTGTGTATGAGGTCCTAGGTTCAATTTACGGGTGAGGAAGTTTTACTAGGTCTGCAAGGCGAATCGCTGCTTGCAATGTTGAGCTGAGTGAGACATCGTGAATCAGATTTTGAAAATTTTGAACAGTGATCATTCCTCCGTGGCAAGTCCGATTTTGAAAATTCTTTTTGAAAGTCACAACTCTGGACATGCTTTCTGAGCGTGTAAAGTTTGGTCACAGTGTCTCGAGCGGTTATTATGTAACTCCATCTGGAATTTTTTTAACGGTGATCATTCCTTTATGGTAGCATTAATTTTTTCAAAATATATCCATAAACCTTCCTCTGATTGACCTCTTTAATCATGCCAGATTTGGTTCTGATTGGATTAGTCGTTTAGGAGGAGACCTGTGACAAAGAAAATCCTAAAGTCTGGTATGAGGAGCTTTCGCTCGACTTCGTCCCACCCAGCTCAATTAGATTTTTCTGTTAGGAAATGTTTAGTAACATCTCGAAGTAAAGTACTCAGTAGACAGCAATGGACCCACCACCAATTACATGGGACTAAAAATATAGCTAGTTATTATGTAACATTACGCAGATATTCAAATGTGATTATACGTATTACACATGGGTTAGCCCTTGTATTTTATTTATAGAACAATAACAACATCCCAGTAAAAGTATCCTGACGGCAGCAATAGCATGTAACAGAAAAACGTAACTTGCCAAATGTGGATGTCAATACAACTCTTCCTACCTACTTCAGTCCCGATTTACATTTCTCTCTCACCTCTGCACCCATTTTACTAGCCGTACGTCTGTAAATCTCAGATGCAGCGTTATCGCATGCAGACGGGTCCGACTGCGCCGAATTTCCCTAAGGCACCACTGAGGAAATACTAATGTATTAGAAATAGATTCACACAAGCGTATACCTGCGGTCTTGCTCGTTGAGCTGAGAGTGAGACGAAGTCGAGCGAAAAGCTCTCTATACTCCACTCGGTGTATTTCGGTTGTGACGCTACTCCTCCTAAACTAATCGAGCAATTTTGACCAAACTTGGCATGTAAATACAACTTGATACCCGAAAGGTTTAGAAAAAATTAAATTGACAATCGAAAATACCATGGAGGAATAATCACCCTTCAAAAATTTCAAAATCAGATTTTCAATGATCGACATCATACGTGTCCTTACCATTGATACCTCATCACAAATGATGACTTACGAATGCCCATGATGCCCACCGTCGATGGTAATCGAGGGGTAGTTCTTGGACAGGTTTTGTAGGTAATCATGTAGTGCACTCTCAGCTCAACATTGCAACAGCAGAATGCATTGCGCCCCTAGTATTTATGTAGATTTTGTCAACCAATTATTTTTTTCATTCCTCATGAAAGGGCTTTATTTTACCGCCTCAACCATGGCGAGTTTTCTGATGGCTCTTTCAATTAACCCCACCGTCTATTTTATCTAAACTCATCCACATACGGTGCAATACTATCTCGAACTAAGCGCTTTGGTATTTCTTTTCTTTGGCGCACGATAAAGAAGTGGTATACTCTACGAGCACACATGTTTCCTTCTTCTTACAATCCCGGGTTTTCACGCGGGAAGTGAACAAACATCAATAGAGGCCGTCAAGGTGGGAACCACCAAACCACCGTTGTTGTTTCTCGCAAAAAAACAGACAGACGCGTCGGAGGACTTTGTTTCATAATATGTGGTAGAAGATTAGCAAGTTAGTAACTTACTCCAACTTAACAGCTTACAGCTGTTGTCACTAGCGTACACTCTGTGGAACTACTACGCAGTATTTTTGCGAATGACAGCGTGGAAACTGACAGTTCCAGTGGTCAAAACGTGGCAATCATAACCATACTTTAACAAATATAACAATGTATTTAATAGAAAAATACAGTGGCACTCCGAAAGTGCCAACAGAAGTGAAAACTTGAACAATTAGGTGTGTATTTTTTAAATCGTCAGGAAATATGATTATATACCTCTGCTTACGCTATCAAGGATATACATGCAAGCGTCAGTATATATTATCTGTTAAAAAATATCGCGACCGAAACCGAGCGTTACGTCAGAGGTATTGGGTTCGATTCCCGCTCAGTGCAAATTTTTGTATGCATGAATATGTATATTTGCATTGGTCTGGGTGTTTCTATATTGTATAATATGTAAGTATTTAAAAAAATGTATTTAGGCATGTTTATCCCCATGATGATAATAATAAATGAGTCAACTGCGATATTGTTTGTTAATGTCACCATTTAAAGGTTCATAAAGTGTTGCCAGCGGCTTCGCCCGCGTGGAATTCTGATCCCATTGCAGCTACCTATGGGGACCTATTCCATGGACAAAAAGCGGCCAAGAATGGCCATGAAGGGTTCCGTAGCAGCAAGTAAGATTTTTATATTTGAGTTGATTGAATGGAAGGTAAATTGCGGTTTACGAATTATGACGTATTAAAAAAACCACTTACTAGATCTCGTTCAAACCAATTATCGGTGGAAGTTTACATGGTAATGTACATCATATATTTTTTTAGTTTTATCATTCTCTTATTTTATAAGTTACAGGGGGGGGGGGGCACATTTTACCATTTTGAAAGTGTTTCTCGCGCAAACTATTCAGTTTAGAAATGAATGATTTTAGAAACCTCACTATCATTTTTGAAGACCATAGATAGTAGTTTGATGAAAAAATAAAATTGAGTTTCAGTTCTAAGTACCTTTTTTTTTTTTCGTGCGGAAATCCCTTCGGATACCCCCCGTGTGCCAGCGGGCCCCCGGGTATTTTGGGCTTGAACCGACTAAAACCGCACGCCGTCTCGGGCCTACAGACGCCGGGGTGTAAGGTTGCCCATAGAGCATATCCCTCGCAAGTTTTAAGTACCTATGGGGAAACCCCAATTTTTTTTGTTTTTTTTCCTATTTTTGTGTGAAAATCTTAATGCGGTTGACAGAATACATCTACTTGCCAAGTTTTAACAGCATAGTTCTTATAGTTTTGGAAAAAAGTGGCTGTGACATACGGACGGACAGACAGACAGACATGATGAATCTATAAGGGTTCCGTTTTTTGCCATTTGACTATGGAACCCTAAAAATCTATCCCTGTACCGAATTTCTGCCAGGTCCGTTTAGCCGTGAGAAAGTGATTCACTAACAAGCATATATCTTCATAAACTTTCAAATTTCTAATATTAGTAAACAGGATTTCTCCTACTAATATTCAATTTAATTATATTATTAGGTGAAACATACAATGTGGCCTTTAAAGCCTGTAGATGGTAGTCACTCCACAGAAAATATCTTAATGCGGCCGTTTCGTGGTTAGACTGAAAAACTGACCCCAACTGAATTGGAAAAAGGCTCAAAGGATGGTGAATGATTTTCCTTGTCGGTGTAGTCGTGGATTGTAGTTAACAATAAAACAGGAATATCTCATAATATATCATTATTGAAGAAATCACGACCCCCTAATTACCTTTTTTTTTTCGTGCGTAAGTCCGGTAATCCCCCCCGCCTGCCCGCGGGGGTGATTATGATGGGCTTGAAGTGACTAAAAGCGCACGCCGTCTCGGGGCCTCAGACGCCGGGGTGTAAGTTGGCCCATAAGGCATTTCCCTCGCACCCCGACTGACCCAGGGCCACGGCAGATGTTGCCACCCCTACATACTTTTGACAGCACATGGCGCCACGTCAAGAGGTCAGTCATAGACACAGAGTATATTGGTCATAGAGTAAAATAAAATATGCGTATTGAGACACAGATAATAAATTGTGTGGGCTCCGGACACGGTCAAATAACCATCAATAACTTGACGTCATAAGATATTTTTAACAGGTTTGACTCAATATTATTGACCGTGTCCGGAGAATAAAAAAAAAAAAAATAATGTCCTTTGACCTTCATGGACGTGCAATGGCGATGCCGACTGCGCTTTTATCCCTACAGAGGGCGCATCTTTGATATTGTTTATGGCCTCCTTATTATTTGTTGTTTTGTTTGGTCATTTGCTGCTGCCATCTACAATTAGTTTTGCGTCGGCATCCCCATTAATATAAATATTTTGTGGGTGCAATGTAAAATACTGTTCCGAAGCTTTGCAATAAACTTTTATTTATTTATTTATTTTATCTCCGGTTTCGAGATGGCCCCCTCGGGTTTGGGAACCACGGTGAGAAAGGAGGGGGGCGCTAGTTGCCCCGCCTGCTTCTGCTGGGAACCCCCTAATTACCTGCGAATAAATAGCCTCTACGGAATTCGTTGAGTTTATAGGAGCTTATAAAGCCAATCCCGTTGAGTCCGCATCGAGCCTACGTGGCTCACAGCCATAAATAACATTAACCCTTGGGTCTATTAAAAGCCCTGATTGAGGATTTTTGCCCTTTTAAAGGTAAATGCGTTTAAAGGAAACTATATTAAGGGAATTTTATTTTATCTAGTCTTAAGGGTACCGTAACTTTTTTTTTCGTGCGGAAATCCCCTCGCATTTCCCCCCACCGGCCAGCGGCGGTTATGTCGGGCTTTAACCGACTAAAATCGCACGCCGTCTCGGGTCTTCAGACGCCGGGGTGTAAGGTTGCCCATACAGCATATCCCTTTCACCCCGGCTGACCCTGGGCCATCTCCGGTTTCGAGATGGCCCCACGGGTTTGGGAACCACGGTGTCCCCGTCTTGATAGTCGCCCCTCCCCCGGTTTGGGGGAGGGGCGACTATCCCGGCCTGATTCTGCTGGGGTGACAGGCAGCCTCACCTGCCACCCCCAGGCCTGTGCTCATGGAGGACGGAGGTCGTTAAGGGACCTCCGGCGCCTGAGTCGCCTGCGACGCGCGGCGAGCATTTTGCGGGCTCGGCGGGCCGGAAGAGTTCTAAACCTCTCCCGGATGCGCTCCGCCATATCCTTCGCGAGCCTTACATGCTCACAGAAGGAAGGGTTCCGTACCTCAAAAGGAAAAACGGAACCCTTATAGGTAACCCTCTGTCTGTCTCTCAAGACCTTTTTTCTCAGGAACGCGTTTAGGTATCAAGTTGAAAAAAATATGAAATACTCAGGTCTGTAACATCTTAAAGTTGTAAAAAAAAATCAAAAGTCTACGTTTATGCAACCAAAAGATATTGCCGTTTATGCAGCATACTTAGACAATCGCAAGGGAATCAAAACCTTTAGAGTACAACCCGTTGAGCAAAAATCATGATAGTTTGGAGAAAGTAAAGTCTCATAGCACAAATAAAGGGAAAAGTCCGAAAACCGTTTTTTTTTTGAAAAGAATATTAATAACCGAAATTACTAATATTCCCCCTAACCCCTCCAGCTAAGCTAAATTGCTCGTGTTAGGAGTCGGTTCACGTCGGTAGTGTAATGGCCAGGATTCGAACCCGGGACCTCTCGATCGTTGGGACGACTCCTTAACCACTAAGCTACCGCGTCGCTTCAAATTAAAAATAATATGTAGTGACTAGGTACTCACATCACAGAAAAATATGTCTATCTGTCAAAACTAGTACGGTACTGTTTTGTACGGAATCCTCCGTGCACGAATCGGACTCGCACTTGACCGGTTTTTTTAAAATACTAGTATTTTTATTAATTACTAGTTGACCCTTCAGCTAAGCTCAATTATTTATAATGGGAGTGGGGTCGGGTTGGTAGTGCCAGGATGCGAACCCGGGACCTCTCGATTATCAGGCCGACTCCTTAACCACTAAGCTACGGACACGTGATAAAATATATGTTTGGAATAGATAGAACTAAATGTTATAGGTTTTTGGTTGGAATTCTGATCATGTTTCCACAACCCATGGGAACCTATTCCAGGGATAAAAATATGTCATATGTGGCATATGTCTTATTCTAGGCTATAATATATCCCTGTAGCAAATTTCAGCTAAATCCATGGAGCCGTTACAGTGTGATTGAATGACAAACTTTCAGACTGCTACCAAACTCGAATTTAAGGAAAGTTAACGAAGGGCACGCCCTTGGGGTGTATGTTGGGTAACCTCCTCGCGTGTCATTCCGATTCCGATCCCACTGCAGTCCGGGGGGAACGGAATCGGAGCGGCCGGTACACCCTGGGCGGCGGTCAATGGTTTCCCCCTTTATGGGGTTGGCATTGATCGTCGGCCAATACCCGACGTGGCGGGAACACATCGCTCTCCGTACTCCTCTGCTTTCAGAGGAGACAGGATGAGGGATGGTGTTCGTGGCGGAGGCCACCATAGGGTCCTGGGGGACCCAGGGGCGGGTTGGCCCACTGCTAACGCAGGGGCCGACGGGCACTTGTGCCGCCGCCGGTGAGAGAGGACTAGCCATCCTCTCGCGTTCCGTAATCGGTAGGTGATCAGCAACGACCTGACTGGTGGCTCCAGAAGGGGACGCCGTGAACTTGCTGACCGGAGGGCTTGCCTTTATTGGTCGGCCCACGACAAGGAAAGTCTATAACACCCGACAGCGAAGTCGTAAAAACCTATGGATACCAGCCGACCTCCATAGTATTTAGGCTTGTCCAGGTGCAGGGGGCTCCGCCTGGATCGACCGTCCTTCCCCCATACTCGTGGGATATGAAATGAGCAATTTAAATCAAAAAACCAAAACTAATACCGAGGATAAATCAGACGACCAAGGCACGCATAACGGCAATGATAATGACGGAGTGGAGGTAGTGAGGGAGGAAGAGGTGAGATTCCTGCGGTCTCGCACGCGGGCGACCAAGGCCGTCTTCGCCAGACCTGCTACACCACTACCTATGGGAGAGGTAACGGACGCGGAGATTGCGTCCACGGCTGGGACTGACAGCGAGTCAGCTCCCAGCCGAATACGTAAGAGGCCTCGCTCTCGTGGACCCGCTCTAGACCGGAGCAGAAGCTCCTCCGGACAGAGGGCGGTCTCCTCGAGTGAGGATGATCGGCCGGCAAAAGTGCTGGCCACTTCGGCGGGCAGGGTGCCGGTGCACGTCCCTCCACTACCCAGTGGCAGGGACCAAGGCGTCCCCGCGGCTAGGGAGCTCCTTGCAGCGCTTGCTCGGATTACAGAAACCATAAAAGGTGCAAAAAATGTATCCGGCAAGAAGAAGACGGTGGCGGAGAATGTTGCCGTCGCCAAGACAGCGCTTGAGGAGCTCCTCTCTCGGAGCGTATCCGAGGAGGAAGCGAAGCTCAGGGACCGGGTCGCAACCCTGGAAACTGAGCTCGCTAACTCGCTGGAGCAGCAACGGGTGCTCCGCGGGGAGGTCGAAAAGCTGACCCAGCTAGTTACGGGGTCAGCGGGGGCCCGGACTGCGCCAGGTCCCCGGGAGGCACCGCCGGCCAGGGTGGCCTCTGGTACCGGGGAAATAGTGGTGCCAAAATCAGCGCCAGGGCCAAAGGCGGCAAAATCGACGCCAACGTCGGCGCCTAGATCGCTGCCTACGCCGGCGCCCAATCTGGCACCCAGGCCGGCACCAGAGCCTGCGCCGAGCATAACGCAGCTGCTGTCGGCGATCGAGAGGCGCCTTGGCGTACTGGAAGACCGGACGTACCGTCCTCCACTGGTGCGGCCCGCCTCCTACGCGACTGCCGCCAGCGGAAATCCCGGTCCCAAGACAGGGACCGGTGTCCCGGCGAACCCAACGCCCTATAAGGGGAAAGGGAAGGGGAAGAAGCGCGGCACCCCCGCTGTATCCGCTGCTCCCGCTACACCCGAGCATTCCTCCAGAGGGGAGGGATGGGAGGTAGCGGGGGCCGCGAAAAAGGCGAAAAAGGCCAAAAAAGCCGCCAAAAAGGCGGCCAAGAAGGCGGCCAAAGCCGCTGCGGCGAAGGCGCCGAAGAGGCTCCGCGCCCCACGCTCCACTGCCGTCGTCCTGACGGTGACGACGGAGGGGGTGGAGAAGGGCGTGGGGTACGCCCAGGTACTGAGGCAGGCGAAGGCCTCTGTGGACCTCAAGGCCCTTGAGATTGAGGGTGGGCTCCGGTGCAAGACGACTCGCACCGGAGCTCGCCTTCTCGAGGTCTCCGGCGCCACCAGCGGCCCCAAAGCAGATGCCCTAGCGGCCAAGCTGAGGGAGTCGCTGGACGCGGAAGCCGTCCGCGTCACCAGACTCAATAAATGCGCAGGGTTGCGCATTTCGGGTCTGGATGATGCGGCCACGACGGAGGAACTTATCTCCGCCGTCATGGAGGCAGGCGGCTGCCCCCGGGATCAGGTGAGAGCTGGAGAAATCCGCTTCAGCTCCACCGGTCACGGCACGGCAGTCGTCAACTGCCCCGTCGCAGCGGCGCAGAAGATTGCGGACGAACGGAGCCTCTTCGTTGGGGGCTTCCTTAAGGCGCGGGTGCAACTCCTGCAGCCCCGCGAGGCCAGGTGCTTTAGGTGCCTGGCCGTGGGGCACGTGGGAGTGCAGTGCACAGCGGGAGACACCGTGGGGGACCGGTGCTTCCGCTGTAGTCAGCCCGGGCACAAGGCCAGCACATGCGATGCTCCGCCGCGCTGCTACAAATGCGTAGCGGAGGGCAAAGCGGCGGAGCACCGGGCGGACAGCCGATCCTGCGCCGCCTCGAGGCCAAAGCCCCGTTCGTCCGCAACGGGTAGTGGGGGTGCCGCTCAGGAGCGGCCACATTCCCGGCGGGATGCGGAGATGGACGTCCATTAATGGACACACCAATCCGCATCCTGCAGGTGAACATAAACCACTGCACCGGTGCTCAGGATCTTCTGTACCAGAGCATCGTGGAGTGGTCTATCAATGTGGTCGTGGTCGCTGAGCCGTTCTGGGTCCACCCCGGAAGCCCGGTGGACCTGGACGGCGTAGCGACCGTCTTCGGGGGTTCCGCCGCGGACACCTCGCGCCTTGCAGTCATTGCAAGGGGCCGAGGCTGTGTCGCGGCGGACTATGAGGGTTTGGCTGTCGTGGCCGTCTACTTCTCGCCAAGCCTTGACCAGTATGAGCTTGAGCTATGGCTCGCAGGACTGGACATCGTTCTCGCTGCGTGCCGTCCTCGCCCTGTCTTGGTCCTGGGAGACTTCAACGCCTGGTCTCTGGCTTGGGGCTCCCGGGAAACCAATGCCAAGGGGCGAGTTCTGGAGGACTGGGCCAACACCCGTGGCCTAGAGGTCCTCAACCGGGGGAGGGTAGCCACCTGGGAGCGGCGGGGGCTCAGTTCGGTCGTGGATGTCGCATTCGCGACCCCTGCTCTCGCCCGCCGCGTCCAGGGTTGGCGCGTGGTGGAGGAGGAGGAGACGTCATCGGACCACAGGTACATTCGGTTCAACGTCTCCCCTCCACCTAACCTACCGCTGACTATAGCGAACCCCCCGGATCCACGTTGGGCGCTCAGACGCCTGGATCGGGAGGCTCTCCTGGAGGCATCTATTGTGCAGGCTTGGATTCCGTCACCGGCCAGGCCTGCCGATGTCGACGCAGAGGCCGAATGGTTCAGGAGAGCCATGTCGCATATCTGCGATGCGGCGATGCCTAGGGTTAAGCCCGGCCCGGCAAAGAAACAGGTGTACTGGTGGTCAGCGGAGCTCGCACAGCTGCGAGCAGCGTGCGTGACCGCTCGCCGCCAGTACACCAGGTTTCGCCGGAGGCGTCGCCGCCCAGACGATGCGGCAGCCCGAGAGGCGGAGCTGTATGAGGCGTACAAGGGGGCCAAGAGGACCCTCCAGGAAGCCATTAAGCAGGCCAAACGGCGGGCCCGCGAAGAGCTGCTGGAGTCTCTGGAGCAGAACCCATGGGGGCGCCCTTACCTTGCGGTCAGGGGCAAAATCCGCCCAAGGGCGCCCCTACTGACCCAGAGCCTCCAGCCGGAGCGGCTGGAGGGGATACTGGGCTCCTTGTTCCCAGCGAGAGCGGAGGAGCATGTTCCTCCGCGTATGGCTCCGCCTCAGGCGCCTGACGCTGATAATAGCGAGAGCGATGTGCCCGAAGTCAGGGAGAGTGAACTGGGGGTAGCAGTGCTCCGGCTTAAAGCCCGGAAATGCACTGCCCCCGGACCCGACGGCATTCCAGGCCGAGCATGGGTCCTGGCCCTTGAGGAACTAGGGCCTCGACTGGTGGCGCTCTTTAGCGCATGCCTCGAAAGGGGCCAGTTTCCAAAGGCGTGGAAGACGGGGAAACTGGTCCTTATCCGGAAGGCGGGGCGGCCGGCGGATCAGCCATCCGGTTACCGGCCGATCGTGTTGCTCGACGAGGTGTGCAAGCTCTTTGAGCGGATTATTGCAGACCGCCTCGTCGAGCATCTCACGAACGTGGGGCCAGATCTGGCGGACAACCAGTTCGGTTTCCGCCGGGGGCGCTCCACCGTGGAAGCGATCATGCGCGTTAGGCGCCTGGCGGAGGAAGTAGTCTCGCGGGGTGGGGTGGTGGTGGCGGTGTCTCTCGACATCGCCAACGCCTTCAACACCCTACCCTGGAGCTGCGTTAGGGAGGCGCTCGCGTATCACGGAGTGCCTCCTTACCTCCGCCGCATTGTCGAGGCATACCTATCCGAGAGGGCCATAGTTTACCCGAGCTGGCTAGGGCCAGGGCGGCGAGAAGTGTCGTGCGGTGTTCCGCAGGAGTCGGTCCTAGGGCCACTCCTGTGGAACATCGGATACGACTGGGTGCTGCGCGGTACGTTGCTCGAGGGTGTCAGCATAGTGTGCTATGCTGACGACACCCTCGTTATGGCGCGGGGAGCAACGTACCGAAGCGCGGCACTGAAGGCCACGGCAGGGGTTGCTCAAGTCGTGGGTCGAATACGGCGGCTGGGACTCGAGGTGGCTCTCCACAAATCCGAGGCTATGTGTTTTCACGGGCCTCGGAGGGGGCCACCTGCGGGAACCAGCATAACCATAGGGGGCGTAAGCATCGGCATCGAGCCCACGATGAAGTACCTTGGGCTCGTACTCGATAGCCGATGGGACTTCGGACCTCATCTCCGAAGTCTGGTCCTGAAACTGAGGGGGGCTGCGGCCGCGCTATCGCGGCTGATGCCCAACGTTAAGGGACCCAACGCCCCCACTAGGAGACTGTACCTGGGGATCGTGCGAAGCATGGCCCTATACGGGGCCCCCGTATGGGCGGAGACTCTGGCGGCCCGCAACGTGGCTGTTCTTAACAGTCCGTTAAAGGCGATGGCCGTCAGAGTCATCAGGGGGTATCGCACGATCTCCGTCGAGGCGGCATGTCTCCTAGCTGGGACCCCTCCATGGGACCTGGAAGCGAGAGCCCTTGCGCTGCTGTACCAGTGGCGCAAGGAGGCGCTGGAGCGGGGCCATAGGCCGGAGCCCCGAGAAATCAGGGCTCAGCGGTCCCTGCTCCGCCAGGAACTCATGGAGACATGGAGGGTGCGACTTGAGCACCCAAGGTGGGGGGAATCCACCATTGCGGCGGTGAGACCGATCATGAAGGAGTGGTTGGAGAGGGACCATGGGGACCGGGGCCTGAGGACGGCAGTTGGCCGACTCGCCGTCCTTACAGAAGCAGGCCGTGGCGGAGGCGTGTCGTGTGTGCCCTACACACGCCTGCCAACTCACCGAAGCGGGATAAAACCCGACCCCACCAGGCGAGGCCGCGGTGGCGGCCAAAGTCCGCCGGCAACCCTGGGGTTATCCTTTCGAGGGCTTACCCGGGGTGCCCGGCAACGGACACTTGGGGAGGACACCGTGCGGTTTTAGTCGAGACACGACATAACCACCCCCGCTGGCCAGCGGGGGGGTATCCGAAGGGATTTCCGCACGTAAAAAAAAAAAAAAAAAAGGGCACGCCCTTATTTTGCTTTATTTCAATACCGATAACGGCTTCCTGCAGTCCCGGGTGCTTTAAGCGGAGTGTGAAAAAGCATCTGATGAGTCCCTCAGTCCCCATTGTAGCATTATCAGGGTCTGTAGTGGTGACCCCCATTCCTGAGACTTTACCATTAGCTTAAAACGAGGTAAAGTCATATTGACGTGACTATATAAAAAACCTGCTCTCAGTGCACAGAGAACACATTCCAACATTCTAGAACTGACCTGGGCCTCGATTCTGGTATTTTAACATAACACATAACATAAACTCACGCCTATATCCCCGAAGGGGTAGGCAGAGGTGCTAGCACCCACATTTCGCCAGTTTATGTTTAGGTCCCAATGTAATAGGTGGCGAGCCTATTGCCATTAACCGGGCACTTATAAACCTGCGATAAATACACACATAACTTCGAAAAGCATCGAAAAGTCATTGGTGTGTGCCATGGTAAACCTGGGATCGAACCCGAGACCTCGTCTGAGCAGTCCATTACCCATACCACTAGGCTACCGCGGTTTTTTTCCTATTGCTATCTGCTATTTTATGTTTTGGATTTTATTGTTATACGATTAAAGTCTAAAATTGACTGAAGAGAGTTCATCACACCTGTTCATTCACTCTACAAAATGCTATATTGTTTTCAGACTTTATTTCTATGACATTAAACTCTAAAATAAAAGGGCTTTTTTTAGAGTGTCAGTGGAATGACAGTATAGCAGAATTGAGACCCTGGCTATCATTACTTAACCCTACAATCTGCTAACTTAGTCGGGCTTGAACCGACTAAAACCGCACGCCGTCTCGGTTCTTCAGACGCCGGGGTGTAAGGTGGCTTTCCTTCGTACCCCGACTGACCCCGGGCCATCTCCGGTTTCGAGATGGCCACCTCGGAGCCATGAGCCCCTCAAACAAAATTAGTGTAAACATGCTATCACACTATTATACTCGAAACAACATTTGTACTTAAATGTATATGTTCTCAGTCGAACATAACTCGTATTCACGAAGTCTAGAACCTTCTACGCTTGCCAAAACGTTCATTTTTCATTTCAACCACAACCGTATATGAGCATACAAGAGCAAATTGGCGTTCAGCCAACCAACGGGCCAAGCGTAATGTTTGAATTTTAAAAGCACTTTGAACTTGTATTATCATTCGGTCAAGTATGTATGAAAGGTTTAATGATAGTAGAGTAAGCTCGTGACGTTTGTAATGCTAAAAGCAGGTGGTGGACTGTTGCCTCGGCATACCCCGAAGGGGGAAAGGCGTAGATGTATGCGTGGATTTGAACGTAAGATAGCAAGCTATTATGGTACGTTCAGCGTAAATATTTCTATATATATGCAAGCTTTGCAACCAGGACTATCGTTCGGATGATGATGATGATGGTGATTATAGGAGGTACCTAAACCTTAAAGAAAGCTCCTTTGAGTTTGGAATCTCAGATGGTAGTCACTCCAGTTCAAGACAATATCAGCCACAATATAAGACACCCACTGGTCCCACTAGTGCTGCGACCACTATCCCTCTGCCCGGCTATGCACTTGAACCGATCAGCACTGTACACAGAGATCTCTCTTCATAGATAGCACTTCTTACCATGAACTTTCCGGACTAGTGGTTCCGGCGCTTCGCCGGCCGCTGCCGCGGCACGGTCGCTTCGCTCGCTCGGCTCGCGCTCTGTTGGGGTCACAGTTCTAACCTAACCTAACCCACTTTACTTATTTTCGGAATATAAGCTGAGCGAGGCAAGAAGTGCGAAATATCCACCAGTGGTGGCCAAATTGGTGGTGGACACCGGGACTAATCAGGTAATACGATTATTCCCGGTGTTGCTCTGTCCACCACTGGTGGACAGCGGAACATAATTTCATAATTTGTCTCTGTTCACCAGTGGTGGCCAAATTGGTGGTGGATACCGGGACTTATCAACTTGAACGCAATCAAACCGAAATTGGATTACTATGGGGGGATTTTCGCAAAGATCTCATTCAAACCAATTTTCGTTGGAAGTTTACATGGTAATGTACATCATATATTTTTTTTAGTTTTATCATTCTCTTATTTTAGAAGTTAAGGGGGGGGGGGACATTTTACCTCTTTGGAAGTGTCTCTCGCGTAAACTATTCAGTCTAGAAAAAAAATGATATTAGAAACCCCAATATAATTTTGAAGACCTATCCCTAGTTAAACACGCGTATGGATTTGATGTAAAAAAAATATGAGTTTCAGTTCTAAGTATGAGGAACCCCCAAAATGTATTATTTTTAGGGTTCCGTTCCCAAATGGCAAAAAACGGAACCCTTATAGATTCGTCATGTCTGTCTGTCCGTCCGTATGTCACAGCCACATTTTTCCGAAACTATAAGAACTATGCTGTTGAAATTTGGTAAGTAGATGTATTCTGTGAACCGCATTAAGATTCTCACACTAAAATAGAAAAAAATCAATAAATTTTGGATACCCCATACTTAGATATTACTCAAATTTTTTTTTCATCAAACCCCGTACGTCTCAATACGTGTAGGGTATCTATGGATAGGTCTTCAAAAATTGAGGTTGCTAATATCATTTTTCTCTAAACTGAATAGTTTGCGCGAGAGACACTTCCAAAGTGGTAACATGTGAAGTTAAAGGGGGGAGGGGGCCTTTAACTTCTAAAATAAGAGATAAAAAAAAATATGTTGATTACCATGTAAACTACCACCGAAAATTGGTTTGAACGAGATCTAGTAAGTAGTATTTTTTTTAATACGTCATAAATCGTAAACCGCAATTTACCGTTCATTCAATCAACTCAAATATAAAAATTTTACTTGCTGCTACGGAACCCTTTATGGGCGAGTCCGACTCGCACTTGGCAGGTTTTTTTTTCTATTTTTGTGTGAAAATCTTAATGCGGTTTCCAAAATACTTACAAGTTTAAACAGCATAGTTCTTACAGTTTCGGAAAAAAGTGTCTGTGACATACGGACAGACATTTTTTGCCATTTTGCTACGAAACCCTAAAAATGTAATGTGAAGGAATGCAGTTAACAAATAAATATTCTAGGGCATTGGTAGGTACATGGCGCCATTAAGATCCAAACTAAGCCGAGATTGTCTTCACAGAGATTCTAGAATGCGAATTAACATACGATACCTATCCTTTTTTGGCAATACATACGTTTTATAAATAGTAACGTCCAAAGAAACATCGAAACCAGCGAATGGACATCGAACTCGCAATGTCAGACTCGGCTGACGAACGCTCAACCACTAAGCAACAGAGGTCGTCGAAAAATAGTACCGTTATCGGCAATGGTAGCAAAATATATTCTAAATTGCAAATTACAATATTGTATTTATGAGCAATAGATATTATATAAAAATCTATTTTTCTGTTGTCAATAATGTTTTATGTAATGTAATATAATGTTTTATGTATTCAAGAACTATTTGTAAGTTTCATCGAAATACATAAATTAGACACGGGAGCTCGCGACCGACAGACAAAATGTCGTTAGTTCCAGTCTAGACGTATTTTTGTCTGTTCTTGGAATTCATTTTAACTCTTTAAGACTCCTTTGTTGAATTAATGTTTATTCTTATAACTTTCTTCGAATAAAAAAGACGTCATCCAGACATTTTATTGTGTTTCATATTGTCGGAAGTTTACGCGAATGTGTTGATGTGCGAATGGTCGCGAATTTGACGGCCTCTGTGGCGTAGCGGTAGTGCATTCGACTGCTACGAGAGGGGGATCGGGTTCAATTCCAGCTCAGTGCAAATATCTGTATGCATGAATATGTCTATTTGCGTTGGTCTGGGTGTTTCTATGTATGATATGTATGTATTTACAAAAAAAAGTATATAAGTAAGTTTATCCGCATTCTAGAACCCCTAACACAAGCTAGTTAAACTATGCTTACTATGGGTCTAGAGAACGCTGTGTAGAATCCGTTAAAAATAGTTTTATTTCAATGTTATTGTTGTTCATTTTTAATATACAGGGTGTATTATCGATGTTCAAGCATCAGGTGAAACCACTTTCCATAATGATGAGGTTAGATACTAAACAGGAGTTGACTTTTTATATATATACTTAACTAGCTGATGCCCGCGGCTCGGCACGGAGATTGGTTACCGTTTTTTGATCATATCTCCGGTTATTCTTAACCAATTGCAATCAACCATACGGCAGATTTTAAGTCTGACAAAGAACTTTCTAATAGAAAAAACCACATCAAAATACATTTGGTAGTTTTTGCATCGCGAACAAAGTGATGGGGCAGACGAGTAAAAAAATATTTTTGTGTTCAGAATCGTTCATTTAACATAACCCAAGACTTTATTTAAATATCTCCAATGTACAGTTACAACCAATTTATAATTATAAAACTAATTTAGTGTATTAATAGTATAGATTACTATCGCAGTAATTTGATTAAACTAGTCAGCGGATTGGATGCTTAGGCCGGTCATTAAACGCTGGCATCCAAAGCAAACGCAAAGGTTAGGGTCACTGCGAGTCCCCCGCCCTATCCTTCTAACCTAAACTATCTGTTTTGAAGCCCGCAGTGTCCACGCGTTCCTTACACTCACTCCCACGGCGTTTAATGAACGGCCTAGACGTCCAATTAGCAGACTTATTTGACCGATAAACTAATAAATAAATATTCTACGACATTCTACACAGCGCTTTCTTGACCCAAAGTAAGCATAGTTTAAGTAGCTTATGTTATAGGTTCTAGAATGCGGATAAACATACCTCTAAATATACTTTTTAGGGTTCCGTTGCCAAATGGCCTAAAATGGAACCCTTATAGATTCGTCATGTCTGTCCGTCCGTATGTCACAGCCACTTTTTTCCGAAACTATAAGAACTATGCTGTTGAAACTTGGCAAGTAGATGTATTCTGTGAACAGCATTATGATTAGCACACAAAAATAGAAAAAAAACAATAAATTTTGGGGGTCCCCATACTTAGAACTGAAACCGATTTTTTTTTTTTCATCATACCCATACGTGTAGCTATGGATAGGTCTTCAAAAATGATATTGAGGTTTCTAATATCACTTTTTGTTAAACTGAATAGTTTGCGCGAGAGACACTTCCAAAGTGGTAAAATGTGTGTCCTGCCCCCTGTAACTTCTAAAATAAGAGAATGATGAAACTAAAAAAAATATACATGTAGATGTACATTACTATATGAACTTCCACCGAAAATTGGTTTAAACAAGATCTAGTAAGTAGTTTTTTTTTAATACGTCATAGATCGTAAAACGCAATTTACCTTTCATTCAATCAACTCAAATATAAAATTTAGAAAAAAGCATTATTATGTTACTGCTACGGAACTCTTCATGGGCGAGTCCGACTCGCACTTGGCCGCTTTTTTTTTGTAAGTACATACATATTATACATAGAAACACCCAGACCAATGCAAATAGACATCAAACCCACGCCCCCTTTTTTTTTTTACGTGCGGAAATCCCTTCGAATACCCCCCCGCTGGCCAGCGGGGGTGGTTATGTCGTGTCTCTACTAAAACCGCACGGTGTCCTCCCCAAGTGTCCGTTGCCGGGCACCCCGGGTAAGCCCTCGAAAGGATAACCCCAGGGTTACCGGCGGACTTTGGCCGCCACCGTGGCCTATCATGGATACAAATATTTGCACTGAGCGGGAATTGAACCCGCGCCCCGTGTCGCAGCAGTCGAATGCACTACCGCTACGCCAATGGCTACGATACATATATCAAATCGCCACAGCTTCCGATTCGAGCTTAATTTCCATTCCACGTTTTCGTTATCCCATTATTGTTTAAGTGCAAAGTTAATTGTTGGAACTGTAGCCAAGTTTTGTAAGCGCCAGTGGACTTGTTGCCGAGTGTAATAACATACAAACATACTAAGTATTGCGACCTCTGTGGCGTAGCGGTAGTGCGTTCGACTGCTAAGCCAGAAGTCGCGGGTTCGATTCCCGCTCATTGCAAATATGTATATTTGCATTGGTCTGGGTGTTTCTATGTATTTACAAAAAAAAAAGCATGTAAGTATGTCTATCCGCATTCTGGAACCCAAAACACAAGCTAGTTAAACTATGCTTACTTTGGGTCTAGAAAGCGTTGTGTAGAATGTCGTAGAATATTTATTATTAATATTATTTATTATAACTGTGATTATCACCGCGCCGCTGTCGTCATGGACCCATCCTTATAGGACAGGAAAATATAACCATTAGGAACTAGTACGTAATCTTTATGTCGCCATTTAGTTCCATTAGTTCTCGGCATCACTTCGCTATCGGCGCAAACCTCCTTATCGCAGTCTAATTGCAAAGTTAAGTGGGGACGTCAATAAAAAAAGATTGTTATGTGCAATGGCTGCGATCTATTTTGTGTTAATAGTTTTGGGTTCTAGAATAAGTCGCGGTAGCATAGCATACCATAGAGGATACTAGCCCGTGCCCGTGACTTCGCCCAGCGTGGACTTAGATTTGGCTTTTAATTTTTTTGCGCGGAAACCTAAGTCTGTTTCTGAAATTAAAGGAATGCATTGTAATATTAGCTATCTAACAGTGAAAGTCCCATCAAAATCGGTGAGCCGTTCCAGAGAGATTGTGTCATAAATAAAGGGAAAGATTATGTACAAAGGAAAAGGTTTAGGTGTCGAAGAATTTCGCCCCATCGATGTCGATAAGTAATTAAATTAAATTCAAAGATTTTTTTTAAACTTCTGGTTGGTCAGTTTTCAGCGTTAATCCCGTTTTCCTCGAAAGTTTGCGCTTCAAATCCCGGGGACCACTCCCCGCTCTTAATCCTCCTTTTCAAAATGGTTTTTTTTTTATAAATAAATATTCTACGACATTCTACACAGCGCTTTCTAGACCCAAAGTAAGCTAGTTTAACTAGCTTGTGTTATGGGTTGCAGAATCAGTTCGGTTTCCGCCGGGGGCGCTCCACCGTGGAAGCGATCATGCGCGTTAGGCGCCTGGCGGAGGAAGTAGTCTCGCGGGGTGGGGTGGTGGTGGCGGTGTCTCTTGACATCGCCAACGCCTTCAACACCCTACCCTGGAGCTGCGTTAGGGAGGCGCTCGCGTATCACGGAGTGCCTCCTTACCTCCGCCGCATTGTCGAGGCATACCTATCCGAGAGGGCCATAGTTTACCCGAGCTGGCTAGGGCCAGGGCGGCGAGAAGTGTCGTGCGGTGTTCCGCAGGGGTCGGTTCTAGGGCCACTCCTGTGGAACATCGGATACGACTGGGTGCTGCGCGGTACGTTGCTCGAGGGTGTCAGCATAGTGTGCTATGCTGACGACACCCTCGTTATGGCGCGGGGAGCAACGTACCGAAGCGCGGCACTGAAGGCCACGGCAGGGGTTGCTCAAGTCGTGGGTCGAATACGGCGGCTGGGACTTGAGGTGGCTCTCCATAAATCCGAGGCTATGTGTTTTCACGGGCCTCGGAGGGGGCCACCTGCGGGAACCAGCATAACCGTAGGTGGCGTAAGCATCGGCATCGAGCCCACGATGAAGTACCTTGGGCTCGTACTCGATAGCCGATGGGACTTCGGACCTCATCTCCGAAGTCTGGTCCCGAAACTGAGGGGGGCTGCGGCCGCGCTATCGCGGCTGATGCCCAACGTTAAGGGACCCAACGCCCCCACTAGGAGACTGTACCTGGGGATCGTGCGAAGCATGGCCCTATACGGGGCCCCCGTATGGGCGGAGACTCTGGCGGCCCGCAACGTGGCTGTTCTTAACAGCCCGTTAAAGGCGATGGCCGTCAGAGTCATCAGGGGGTATCGCACGATCTCCGTCGAGGCGGCATGTCTCCTAGCTGGGACCCCTCCATGGGACCTGGAAGCGAGAGCCCTTGCGCTGCTGTACCAGTGGCGCAAGGAGGCGCTGGAGCGGGGCCATAGGCCGGAGCCCCGAGAAATCAGGGCTCAGCGGTCCCTGCTCCGCCAGGAACTCATGGAGACATGGAGGGTGCGACTTGAGCACCCAAGGTGGGGGGAATCCACCATTGCGGCAGTGAGACCGATCATGAAGGAGTGGTTGGAGAGGGACCATGGGGACCTCTCCTACCGGATGTGCCAGATGGTTACCGGACACGGGTGTTTCGGTAAGTATCTGTGGCGCATCCACCGGGAGACAACGCCGCAGTGCCAGCACTGCGAGGATCCTGGCGAAGACACGGCGCTCCATACGTTGGTGGAGTGCCCTGCGTGGGCGAGTCAACGCCGTGATCTCGTTGCGGTCCTAGGCGTGGACGTTCTCTCGTTGGAGACCATGGTGAGGGCCGTGGTCTCCGACGGGAGCAAGTGGCACGCCGCCGCCTCTTTCTGCGAGCAGGTAATGCGCGCGAAAGAGACGGCGGAGAGGGAGCGGGAAAGAACCCTGCCCCCCGAGTTTCGCAGTCTG
Source organism: Cybosia mesomella (assembly GCA_946251805.1). Taxonomy (NCBI): domain Eukaryota; kingdom Metazoa; phylum Arthropoda; class Insecta; order Lepidoptera; family Erebidae; genus Cybosia; species Cybosia mesomella. Next base: position 20,138,102 of record OX276410.1, read on the forward strand.
CGGCGAGGACGCCGCAGACTCATCTACGCCCGGGACTACCGACCTCCATGATCGGGGCCTGAGGACGGCAGTTGGCCGACTCGCCGTCCTTACAGAAGCAGGCCGTGGCGGAGGCGTGTCGTGTGTGCCCTACACACGCCTGCCAACTCACCGAAGCGGGATAAAACCCGACCCCACCAGGCGAGGCCGCGGTGGCGGCCAAAATTCCGCCGGCAACCCTAGGGTTATCCTTTCGAGGGCTTACCCGGGGTGCCCGGCAACGGACACTTGGGGAGGACACCGTGCGGTTTTAGTCGAGACACGACATAACCACCCCCGCTGGCCAGCGGGGGGGTATCCGAAGGGATTTCCGCACGTATAAAAAAAAAAAAAAATGGGTTGCAGAATGCGGTTAAACAAACTTATATATGTACTTTTTTTTGTAAATACATACATATTGGAGATAAAAAAGCGGCGATAGCCCAGTAGCGTACGTAACGGACTGCTGAGACGAGGTCTCGAGTTCGATCCCCAGTCGCCCCGGGCACACACCTCTGACTTTTCCTACTTATGTGTGCATAAATAAATGTTAATTATCGCTCGCTTAATAATGTGCCCGGTAGATGGCAATAGGCTCGCCCCCTATTACATTGGGACCTTAACATAACTGGCGAATCGTGGGTGTGTAATACACATCTCTGCGTACAGGCTGATACAGGCGTGAAGTTATGTTATGTTACATATTGACTTTTACGGGAGCGACTGCCATCTGACCCCCCAAACCCCACAAGGAAATCTTTCCTTGTGGGGTTTGGACTATCTAGTCCCAGAGCCTCGTCCGTTTATCAACAAATGTACCGTCTTGCAGATGAGTATGGCTTGGGCCCCGAAGATTTTGGTCCCTTATATACTCGTGTGAAGTCTTCTTGACGTACGACCTTTGTGGCGTAGCGGTAGTGCGTTCGACTGCTAAGCCAGAGGTGGTGGGTTCGATTCCCGCTCAGTGAAAATATGTATATTTGCATTGGTCTGGGTGTTTCTATGTTTATTATGTATTTATTTACAAAAATAAAAGTATTTAAGTATGTTTATCCGCATTCTAGAACCAATTTGACAAGCTCTGCTTGGTTTGGGTGTAGATAGCGTTGTGTACTTTGTCCTATAATATTAGGTCGTTACATATGAAATTGCTGCTTTTCTTGAAGAAATTGGAGGAAACCCAATTTTGAAAAGTGACAGCTGTTAAGTAATACGAAATTTATCATCAAAATGGATAGCATTTAGGAAGTACTGTTTTTGAAGATCGAATTAATTTATCAAGCGGCCAATAAAAACAAAATTTAATACAGAATTGTAAAATCTTGAAATCAACTTTCAAACAAAATATAAATAACGGAAATAGCTATTAAATTACAGGTATAACGAACTCATGAATTTGTAGGAAAATTTCGGCAATTTCATAGGTAAAGACCTATTGGGGTGCTTGGTTGGGGACCTCCACGCGGTGCACCCTGGGCAACGGAGACGGCAGCGCCTCTCTCCTAGGGTGGGAGAGACGCTGCCGCCGGAGGCGAGGACGGCCCTGTTGAGGGCTGTTCGGAAGCTTTCCACGTGTCCCTCTGATTAGCAGAGGGCACAGTGGAGAGCAAGTAAGGGGGCCATCTCGAAACCGGAGATGGCCCAGGGTCAGTCGGGGTGCGAGGGATATGCTCTATGGGTAACCTTACACCCCGGCGTCTTAAGGCCCGAGACGGCGTGCGGTTTTGGTCGGTGCAAGCCCGACATAACTGCCCCCGCTGGAGGTCTCCAGCGGGCCAGGGGGGGGGTCCCCCGGGGCGGTATCCGAAGGGATTTCCGCACGAAAAAAAAAAAAAAAAAAAAAAAAAGGTAAAGACCTATTATTTAAGTAAGAAATATACAGGGTGCAAAAATAATACGATGGGGAGCACGTTCAGCCGTCGGTGGTACCATACAACCACCTGTGGCATTCGTTATATAAATAACTACGATATCAACAAACAAAGTTCAGCCATTTCGTAGTTAGACTAAAAACCGAACCCAACTGAGTTGAAAAAAGCGGCCAAGTGCGAGTCGGACTCGCCCATTAAGGGTCCCGTAGTAGTAAGTACCAATAATGTTTTTTTGTTTAATTTTTATATTTGAGTTGATTGAATGAAAGATAAATTGCGGTTTACGATTTATAACGTTATTAAAAAAAACTACTTACTAGATCTCCTTCAAACCAATTTTCATTGGAAATTTATATGGTAATGTTTATCATGTTTTTTTTTTAGTTTTATCATTCTCTTATTTTAGAAGTTACACACATTTTACCACTTTGGAAGTGTCTCTCGCGCAAACTATTCAGTTTAGAAATAAAATGATATTTCAAACCTCAATATCATTTTTGAAGACCTATCCATAGATACCACACACGTATGGGTTTGATGCAAAAAAAATTTTGATTAAGTATGGGGAACCCCCAAAATTTATTGTTTTTTTTAAATTTTTGTGTGAAAATCTTAATGTGGTTCACAGAAAAAGTTTCAACAGCATAGTTCTTACAGTTTCGGAAAAAAGTGGCTGTGACATACGGACGGACAGACAGACAGACATGACGAATCTATAAGGGTTCCGTTTTTTGCCATTTGGCAACGGAACCCTGAAAAGACTCAGAGGAGAGACGGTGCAATAAAATATTATTATATCACATTTTATTCCACACCAACCTAACATGATTTAAAACCCTTACAACATCTGCCTACCTTCAATAAACAATATTAGACAAAATATAAAAACGCTTACAAAATATTTGCAAACAAAATACCTACAATATTTTATGTCAACATTTTGTTGTCGGCGATCGCCAACGGGCGACCCAAAAGGGTTAGCCATAAAGATAACGGCTTTATCCTCCTTGCTTTTAAACCTATTATGTAATGATGATCTTCAAGACGATAGGCCCTTCCGTTGGCTCAACGTATCCTCGTTGAGCCAACGGAAGGGGCTGTTCTAGTGGTTGAATTGACAAGGTACGCTGTGCTAGGGATTTGATAAGGCATGTCTTTTAGATATTCAAAGATTGTTATTGGTGTGTGAATTTTGTTTGAAAAGAATGGATAAAAATTGATTTGTCGAACTTCTGCATATGTAAGGTTTAAACTAGCTTCTTGAACTAGCTCTCAATTGGATTTATTCTTAGCTAACCTATGCCAGCGTCTCCACCCGAGTGGAAATCTGATCACGAAATCGTGACCACGTGCATTCCAATTTTAAGCATATTTGAAAAGAACGCGATTTTAGACAATTTTATATTTTACTAGCTTTTACAAGCTTTTTTAGGGTTCCGTACCCAAAGGGTAAATCGGGACCTTATTACTAAGACTCCGCTGTCCGTCCGTCTGTCGGTCACCAGACTATATCTTATGATCCGTGATAGCTAGATAGTTGAAATTTCCACAGATAATGTATTTCTGTAGCCCCTATAACAACAAATACTAAAAACAGAATAAAATAAATATTTGGGGTTCCCATACAAGAAACGTGATTTTATTATATAGTAGCTCGCGGGAGGCAGGGGCCATATATAAGTCTGAAGGGTCATTCCGCCCGTCATTCAGCGGCCCGACCTCGCGCGGTACAGGCGTAAATACCTATCGTCGTGCAACTCTTATTGCTACAGGTATACATATATAGTATATGATTAATATGTATAATATGAGTTTTATGAATAAATGAAAATACGGGGGTGAGGTAGTTTGGATCGCGGGCCAGCACTATCAAAGACTATAAAAGCAGGGACCATTTGTTAGGAAATCACTCTCTCTCAGTACGCGGTCAAGAACAAGGAAGCTCAACACGAAATAGTACATCAAGGGTAGTGCTGGGCCAAGACCATCCAATGCCTCGCTGACGTCATTTAAGCCACCCATCCAAAGTGTTTTCATTCATCGACCAACATCTCAACATACAGTCCACTGAAGTCAGACCAAGTAGTGGCAGTCTATTCGCAACGGGGTAGGCTGTCACGAGCAACGGTCATTAACATTGGTCCTTCGGAGCCGGACTAAAGTCCACGGTCCTTCGAAGATCCAGGTCAACTTCAAGTCAAGCCACCAACCATAGACGTTTCATCATTCTTCAACTAAGGAAGAAGTGACAGTCTATTCGGAACCGTACTAGGGGTAGGCTGTCACGAACATCTATGGTCTTTCGGAGTCGGGTTAAGGGATAGCAATAAAGTCCACGATCCGTCGAAGATCCAGGTAAGTATAAACTTGAAGAAAGAAGAATGGTTCTCACCAGAGATGGAGGGAAGCGTCGTCAGGAAGAGGAACCGGCATCAGCATCAGCACCAGTACCAAGACCAGTACTACACCCTGCGGCCACTGAAGAGGCCAGAAGCTACGCGGACAGTGGTGGTGCATCGGAAGCCACAGCCAGCTCCGAGCAGACCACGTCCAGCACAACTGTGACCACTGAAGAGTCAGGGACGACGGAAGAGGTGTCGCCCCACACCCGCGCTGGTATATATGGGGAGCCTAGCTCACAGCGCACCATGCGGCCGTTGGACACGAGGTCACGCTGCTCCACCGGTTCAAGAAAGAAGAAGGAACTGAAGGTCAAACAACGCTTGGCAGAACTGAAGCTCAAGCAACTACAAGCCGAAGCAGAAATAGAGCAGATCCGTCTACAGCGGCTACGACAGGACGAGCAGCGACGACGGGTCTGAAGAAGATCTGGCATCGGTACGTATAAACACGTGGCTACAGAAGGATGACGCTGCGGCACCCAACCTGAAGGAAAAGGGGCAAGACATCGAGGCAAACACTCAGAGCGGCCAAGATAGGGGCCACCTAGTGGAGAAGTGTCAAACCCAAGAAAAATCAGAAGCAAGTGCCCCAGTGAAGAACTCCGTAATCGACGTAGCTACGCTCACCGCGGCCCTCTCCCAGGCTATGAGAAGCAACAGGGAGCCGCCCAAGTATATACGGGAACTACCGTTCTTCAGCGGAAGCAGTACAGAATGGCTCGCCTTCAAGACAACGTATAAAGAATCGGGTATATACTTTACGAAGAACGAAAATATTGCAAGAATAAGAAAAAGTTTACGTGGACTCGCACAAGAAGCAGTCGAGTGTCTAATGCTGAGTCAACCTGACCCCGAGGTGATCATAAGGGCCCTCGAGAGAAGATTTGGTAGACCAGAAGCACTCATCCACGTCGAGATGGAGAAGCTCAAGACTCTGAACAAAGTGACCGATAACGCTAAGGACATCTGTATCTTCGCTGGGAAGATAGCAAACATCGTGGGAACCATAGAAGCCTTGAGGAAGCCGCACTACCTACACAGTCCAGAGATGTGCAGAAGTATCATCGAGAAACTCACACCTATACTCAGAAACAAATGGTACGACTTCGCTGCAAAGAAGAAAGAAGATATACCAGAACTGAAGAAAATATCAGTGTTTCTGTCAGAAGAGGTGGACAAGTGCAGCTCCTACGCGCTCCCAGAGGTGAACCACACAGAAGACAACAGAAGAGCCGGTTATCGTCCTCAAAGAAGCAGAAGAGTTGAACAGACGCTCACCATCAACAAGAAGACATCAGAAGAGAGATGTCCACAGTGTAGCAGGGATCATTAGCTACCTGACTGCAAGTAGTTCATCGCCCTAGACATCAGCGCGAGATGGGAAACAGCCAAGAAGAACAGAATCTGTTATCGCTGTCTTCGAGGTAACCACCGACGCGTCACATGCAAAGCACCGGCCTGCGGGAAGAACGGGTGCCAGATGAGGCATCACCAACTACTGCATCGCGATATGCCGCCGGGAGACCGTGAAGAACAGAAAGAAGAGATCACGACCTCAACGGCAGAAGTAGCCACAGCAGCAGTTCCCCGCAGTCAGCGCACGGCCTACCTCAAGATGGCACCAGTGACACTAAGGGGACCAAGCGGTAGCGTCAATACCTTTTTTTATTTTTTTTTATTTTTTTATCGTGCGGTAATCCCTTCGGATACCCCCCCGCCGGCCAGCGGGGGCGGTTATGTCAGGCTTGCACCGACTAAAACCGCACGCCGTCTCGGGTCTTCAGACGCCGGGGTGTAAGGTTACCCATAGAGCATATCCCTCGCACCCCGGCTGACCCTGGGCCATCTCACCACTAACAGCATCGCTCATCCTGTCTCCTCTGAAAGCAGAGGAGTACGGAGAGCGATATGTTCCCACCACGTTGGGTATTGGCCGACGATCAATGCCAACCCTATGAAGGGGTGAAGGGGAAGCCATTGACCGCCGCCCAGGGTGTACCGGCCGCTCCGATTCCGTTCCCCCCGGACTGCAGCAGGATCGGAATCGGAGCGACACTCGAGGTTACCCAACACACACCCCGGTAGCATCAATACCTTTTTTTTTTTTTTTTTTTTTTTTTATCGTGCGGAAATCCCTTCGGATACCCCCCCGCGTGCCAGCGGGGGCGGTTATGTCGGGCTTGAACCGACTAAAACCACGCCTTATTAGACGAGGGAAGCACGATCACGCTGATAGATGAGACCATAGCAGACGTCATCGGGGCAGACGGACCAACCAAGGAGATCTGGATCCAAGGTGTAAACAGCGACATGAAGCACGAGATCAAGACAGTCAGTTTACTCATCAAAGGGAAGTACGCCGATGAAGAGTACGACTTAACCGCCCGCACCATGGACCGACTCCGCTTCTCACCCGATACCGTGTATGAAGAGCATCTCAACGGCTGCGAGCATTTGGAAGACATACGTGATAAGATAACGTACGAAAAGGCTTCACCCAAAGTGTTATTAGGACAAGACAACTGGCATCTCATCGTAACCTGTCAGCTGCGCACCGGAAACCGTAACCAGCCTGTGGCATCGTTCACTCAACTCGGATGGGTGCTCCACGGATGCAGCAGTTCAGTGACTGCAACATTGTCACTCTGCGGTAAGTTACAAGAGCGCGAAAAGGACTCCATTGAAGATACAGTGAAGAATTACTTCAAGTTGGAGTCACTGGGCATTGAACTCCGACGCCCGCGAGAAGATCCCGAACTGCGAGCCTTGCAGATTCTGGGAGAAAAAAGCCAGCGGTTACCAGATGGAAGATATGAGACCGGACTGCTGTGGAAAGAAGAAAACTACAAGGAAGCTGAGAAACGTCTGCTTACGCTCGCACGAAGACTCGATAGGGATGAAGATTTGGAACGAAAATATGAAGAACGATTGAAAGACCTGTTCAAGTCAGGCTACGCAGAGCCAGCCCCTATTCCACCGCAGAAGGGAAGGACGTGGTACCTACCTCACTTTCCGGTCATCAATCCCGCCGAGCCGCACAAGCCGCCTCGACTGGTACACGACGGCGACACCGAGATAGAAGACTTATCACTGCCACAAGACAGCAGTGCTACAGTGGAACTCGGCGGCCAAGAGACAGAAAAAACATTGAGTCTAACATGGCACGTCAACGAAGATCATCTTGGCTTTAACGCGAGCAACTTGAAAATCCAGCGCGAAGTGGAAATAAACACGCGACCTCCAGCGAAGCGAGAAGTCTTAAGTGGGATAAGGGCCTCATTCGATCCGCTCGGCTTTATCTCACCGATAATAATTCCCAGTAAACGTATTTTTCAGGACACATGGCGCTATAAGACGGAATGGGACGACCCACTCCCAGCAGAGCTACAAGAACGAGGGTACAAATGGTTCACGCAGCTCAACCGCTGCTACAATCTAGCAGCCGCGAAGAGCGGAGTGACCCCGTTGAAGCCCATCTCCATGCCGAGACTCGAGCTTCAAGCTGCACTACTGGGAGCGCGCCTGGCTCAAACCACCCTGGAAGAACACGACTACGACTTAACAGAGAAGACCTATTGGAGCGACTCACGAACCGCACTCACATGGATAAGGTCGGAGCCGCGTGTGTATAAGTCTTTCGTTGCACACCGCCCCGCCGAGATAGAAGATACCACGAAGAAAAAGGAAACTACGAGTCAACACATCGTGTAGAAGTACATATCCCCTTCCACACCCTTCATGGGGGGGCATGGGATCGTATAGTGAAAGCAGTGAAAGAAGTGCTTCGTGTCACCATGATGGAAAAGCATCCCAGCTCGCGACCCCTCACACATGTCTCGGTTGATCCTAACGATCCCGAGGCCCTCACGCCGAACCACATCGGCCCAACGGCCATGTGCCACCACCAGGGCACTTCTCTGCAGACGACGTGACTGCTCGCCAACAATGGAAGCGAGCTCAAGCCCTGGCTGACATCTTCTGGAGGAGGTGGGTGAAGGAGTACCTTCCCCTATTGCAACACCGGCGGGAGCCCACCAACACCGGCGGGAGCCCACCAGCACCGGCGTCGCCCCGAAGGTCGGGGACGTCGTCATCATTTGCGACTCCAATTTGCCACGCAACACCTGGCCGCGAGGACGCGTCAGCCGGGTGTTCCCAGGAGCCGACGGCGAGGTACGAGTCGTGGACGTCACCACCAGCAGCGGACACGTGCTGAGGAGGCCTACGAAGAAGATCGTCGTGCTATCAACGGAGCTCGCAGACGAACAAGGGTCAGCGACGGCGGGAGAATGTGCACGACACAAATAGACAATGGACACATGTGCCAGTGACATGTAGATAGTAAGCGTGAATGTAATGAATGAATTGTGAAAATGTTAGGTTTACGTAAATTAATTATTTTAATATTAAGCTAAGATGAATAGCTTACTACTGTTAGGAGTTAGTTTTCTGAGTAATTAAGTATGTTAGAGTCAAATTTAATAAAGAAAGTCCACTCCCTGAAAATCATAAGTAGCAAATATAATTACGACTATGCATTACTCAGATTCTAACATAACTTCGTAGAAATAAGAAAGACGACATTGTACACTAGTATGTAAGCTTAATTACGCCCCGCGACTGCCTCCCACGACGTGAGAAGCGAATATGCGCTCCCCCGGCTCGTGCCATTTTATTATATAGTAGCTCGCGGGAGGCAGGGGCCATATATAAGTCTGAGGGGTCATTCCACCCGTCATTCAGCGGCCCGACCTAGCGCGGTACAGGCGTAAATACCTATTGTCGTGCAACTCTTATTGCTACAGGTATACATAAATAGTATATGATTAATATGTATAATATGAGTTTTATGAATAAATGAAAATACGGGGGTGAGGTAGATTGGATCGCGGGCCAGCACTATCAAAGACTATAAAAGCAGGGACCATTTGTTAGGAAATCACTCTCTCTCAGTACGCGGTCAAGAACAAGGAAGCTCAACAGGAAATAGTACATCAAGGGTAGTGCTGGGCCAAGACCATCCAATGCCTCGCTGACGTCATTCAAGCCACCCATCCAAAGTGTTTTCATTCTTCGACCAACATCTCAAGTCAGACCAAGTAGTGGCAGTATATTCGGAACCGTACTAGGGGTAGGCTGTCATGAACAAGGTCATTATCAGATTTAATGTATTTTTTATGCATATTTTTTTTAATATTAGTATTCTGCATTTCTCCTCCATATAAGTGTGTGTGTCCCAAATGCACAGTAGCAAATGTAATGTTTTATTTATTGATTTACTAGCTGACCCGCCAGACTTCGTACTGCCTCAATCGAAAACAACTTCCATATTTATTCACCTTTTGAACCTTCTCTGGACCTCCACAAATAATTCAAGACCAAAATTAGCCAAATCGGTCCAGCCGTTCTCGAGTTTTAGCGAGACTAACGAACAGCAATTCATTTTTATATATAAGAGAAGATTGTATTTTTATGCATATTTTTTTTTAAATACTAGTATTCTGCATTTCTCGTCCATATAAGTGTGTGTGTTCCAAATGCATAGTAGCAAATGTAATGTTTTATTTATTGATTTAATGTATTTATTATGCATATTTTTTTTTAATATTAGCATTTTGCATTTCTCCTCCTTATAAGGTATAACGATGCCAAATCGCACACTCCTCCGTACGCTCAATTTTCGACAAAACTGATGTTAAGTTTACACGCATTATTAATATAGACATAAACCTATTTTTTATACTTTTTTTTCAACTGTATTAATCAATTTAAATTCCTTTGCTAGACTTCGAATATGTAAGAATTTTATTCTTATACTGTCCATAAGCATTGGTCTGTGGCCATGTACTTATTATGTATTAATAAAATAAAATTCCCCGTGAAGTTTGCACTTTCAAACCCAGGTCCGCTTATTGTTTTTGATTGGTATGTTGGCTTTTCCGGGAACGACTGCAATCTAACCTCTGAACCCCGAGAGGGAAGCCTGCGCCAGAGCCTCGTCCGTTATTTAGCAGCTGCTCCAACTAGCAACCACGAGCAGGTGAGGGTGGCTTGGGCTGCAAGGTTTTGGTAGGTCCTAAAATATTCCTACACACGCCTGCCAACTCTCCGTCGTTGGATGAAACCCAACCCCGTAGGCCAGTCCGCGATGGCGGCCAAAGTCCGCCGGTAACCCTGTGGTTATCTTTTCGATGGCTTACCGGGGTGCCCAGCAATGGACACTTTGGGAGGACACCGTGTGGTTTTAGTCGGTCCGATTCCGACACGCCCTTCCCATCGTAAAAAAAGGTCCTAGAATATTTCTTTTTTTTTTTGTATACTGTTATCTACCTACCCCAATGGGAAAAAGGCATGAATATATGCATCTATGTATGTACATTTATCTAGATCGTAAAAAGTTTAATCAAAACACTAACCAATATTATTTGAAGTCATGTCAAGCGCAACGTCTAACTTCCTATAAATCTTTTAAATCTCACATCTTCCATTTTTCAGTTGGCGTGTTTCCAAGATGTAATGAACCTGCTAATGTTTGGCTTTACACACAAACTAACATAGCTTCAAGAGAATGCTTAGATAAATGTAGTTAGAAGTCTAGACTTTAAGTTAACCGGTAAAATTTCATTGCGATATTGAATGACTTTTAATGAGGCGTTTGACGAAAATTGTGTCACGGTTCCTGGGTTAGGCGGGAATAAATTTTGAATTTCAAATTTGGAACAAAACGCAGAAACTACAGTCCGTCAAATCTAAGAAGTACCGTTTGACAGTTCTGACAATTGAATGATAGGGATGGGATGAAAAAATCGATTACTATAATATCCGAACTTTAAGAGATCGATTACTATAATATCCGAATTTTAAGAAATCAATTGTTATAATTAAATAAAAGAAATGTTTAGGATATTTTTTTATTCACTACTAGTACTAGTATCGTCGTCTTCGTCATCATCGTCATTTAAATTAATGACCAGTTGATTGTCCATTACATTATCAAAGTGTACGTCTCTTTCGAAGTCGTCCATTATTATTTTCTTTGTTTTTTGTACTACTTTACTCCAATCTTCCTGTGTAACTTGGGCACATGCTTCCTTTAATAAACCTTCCATTTTCTTGACACTGAAGGGTGGTTTTGTGTTGTGTCTTGCTGCATAACCTGTAAAACAATAATGTAACTATTTGATAGCAGACGAAAACCATTGTTTAAATTATAAATGTTAGAAGTACTCGTGTTATTATTATAATATTATAAAATATTACCTTTAACTTGGGCCCAAATCAGTTCAATGGCATTATATTGGCAATGGTACGGAGGAAGTCGTATGACTTTGTGCCCGTGCTCTTCGGCCAATTGGTCAATTACATATGTCGGTTTTGGTGGTTTATGCAATTTCACTAACTGTAATAATTCAGCTTTTAATAGTGACATGTCGGCATCCACTCCTTTTCTTTGCAGCCATGCCACCAAATCTGCTTTCTTATTGGCTGACGTAGGTGCTTTATCAATTTGCACAGAGTGGTATGGGGCATTATCCATTATAATTGTGCTGTTAGGAGGGATATTCTGTAATAAATTTAAGAACCACTCTCGGAACCTTACTGCGTCCATTTCTTCATGATACTCTTTAGTGCTTTTGGATTGGAAAGCTAATAAAGAGTTTTCCACGAAGCCTGTAGACGCTGACCCAGCATGGCATATTATGAGGCGTCCACCTTTTCCTATCGGCACCTTCGAGCACGAAGCTTCAGAATCATCAGTCCATGTTTTCGGCACAGAATGGTTGGAATTTAGCCAAGTTTCGTCCAAAAATATTACATTATCCCAGTTTATAATTTGTTTAACTTCGCGCAGGAATGTTAGTCGCTGCATAATTATGTCATGTCGCTCCATAACAATTTTTCGTTTGTCAACTTTTTTGTATCTGAAGCCAATTCCTGTTATTACCGTTCTCAACGACTCTATGCTTCCCTTATACAGCCCGGCATCTTTTAAAGTTGCACATAACTTTGCCAATGTTGGAAATTCGCCTCTTGTAAAATACCCGTATATATGGTTTCTAATAGCATGACTATCGAATTCATCGATGCCTGTCACAGGTTTATTTCTTTTTCGTTTTTTCGGTGTGTGAAGTACGTTACTGTCACTCCCCGAAGGCCCATATTTTTCACTTAATATTTTGCCAACGGTGCGGCTACCAATACCGAGAGCTTCACCGACGCGATCCCGAACTTGTGTAACTGGCAGTAGAAGTCCACCATTTTGAGATTCACGCTCAAAATACTCGTGTAATTTCACCACCAATTCACGAGCCTGGCTGTTCAAAGTACGTCCTCTTTTCGACATTATTAATAAACACTTGCTTAGTTCGGAGTCCAGTATAAATATTGCCAAGGTAAACGGATAAAGAATGATCAGTCCAGAAAAGTAATAGCCAAGTCACAAATTGTAAAACACAAACGAGAAAGCAAGTACGCGCACAGTCAGCTTCCAAGATGGCGAGAGACTGCTGACGCCGAACCGACCGAGCGGACCGCGTGCGCTTGTAGTTGGCAGTGTTGCCAGAAAAAAAAAATTGTAGAGACTTGGACACCTGCGATTTTGCCTATTGACCTAAAAATAATTAAATTAATTTATTTTAGGGTATCTGTGTATTCAGTGCATTATGCGGTCGCGCAGTAACGTCGTTAATTTATAACATCAGGCAACAACATTTTTGTGAATGGGTTCTACATACCTTATTTTTATTAGTTTTAGACGTAGAAATAAGACTTAGAAGAAAAAATTGTAATTGTAAAATCAATGGATGTGCTTGTTAAAAATTTGTTTATTTCTCTGTAATATGCAAACCCATACTATCATACACAAAAATAAATGTAAAAAACACTATCCCTGACTCCATTTACTATTTCGACAGCGTTAGCGCGAGAAACCCCGACTTATTTGGGCGCGAAAATCAAAAATCGACAAATCGCTTTCGACAACTTTTTAAAGAAGCAAATATATTTGATTTATAAATACGTATTTTTGGTGAATGGGTTTTATCTCATATTTTACGATTACATAACTATTTAGTTATGTAATCGTAGTTATGTAATCGTAATATGTGAGATAAATCCCATTCACATGAAAAAATATTTGTTTGGTTGTCAAGTGTAATTTGTAAATAATACATTCGATTTTTCGTATATGTAAACGATTTTTTTGCATACAAGTGTATCCGAAGAGTCGCAACACTACGTGCAGTGACCTAACTACGTAACTTTGTAATGAGGTCAAGAATATAACTATTAGAAATTATTTACTGTGTAAATATGTGTTATTTTGCTTTGTTTGAAAGTTTTCAATTACATTTAGATATTAAGAATTGTACAGTACAGATACAATAATGAAATCTTTCTAAATTCATGGTTTTATGAAAAAGGTTATCGAAACTGAATAATGTACGTATGAACAAAGTTGTTTCGGTTTGAAAAATATGAAACGTCAAACGGTACCTCTTAGATTTGATGGACTGTAGATAAATGAATTAATGAATTTCAACACCTGTATTTAATTTTAATCTGTATATGCAAAGCGCGCCTTTTTGTAATGTTATCTGTATGACAGCTACAAAATTTATTGGTCAGCTTGTAGTTTATCGCGATTCCATTTTTTTTTGTTATAAACGTCAGGCAAGTAGTATACGGTGAGTCTTTTACGAGAGCAACTGCCGTCTAACCCCCTGACCCAGAGAGAAAAGCGTCAGAGTCTCGTGTGTCAGTCAACAAATGTACCGACTTGCAGTCAGTCAAGTAATTTTATTGTATGTATTATTATAATCAGAAGGCATAATTCTACTATATAAATGACTAAACTGTGCAATGTATTTTGTTTTTTTTAACGTGTGGAAACCCCCACGGGCTTCACCCCATCGGTGCCAACGATGGAGTGGGCGTATTGGAATCGGACCGACTAAAACCACACGGTGTCCTCCCCAAGTGGCCATTCCCGGGCAGCCCGGGTAAGCCCTCGAAAGGATAACCCCAGGGTTTGATAACAAAACATTCAGCCTCAGTTACTCCACCTTTAAATACAGTACGGAGTACGGCATTATTGTTCTTACTATTCTAGTATAATTCCATGTCCCAAAGACATATAACAACGCATGTTAAACAAACAATCATTTCATAAAATAAACAGAGACCAAATATTTTTTTATATATGTACATATTTTTCATATTTCTCGAAGCATAAAACTATTATGTAATCTGTCAAACATTTCAAACTGTAGCTAAACTATCTGTAAAAAAAAAACATTTAAAAAATCAACAGTTGTCGAAACATAGACTAAAATGGAACGTGAACAACTTTTTGTAAATTGAAATTTTGCACCGGCATGCAGCAAATTTTTTCGCGCGCGAATTTTTTATTCAGTGCCAAAAGATATATACCCGATAGCTCCGTGATTGATGGGCATTCGGTGCGATAGTATTTTAAGCATGAAACCTGATTTTAACGGCACAATTCTTTCATTGTTGTGGATTTTTTTCTACACAATTAACGGCAAACGGAACTCATATTGAACAGACCAAATTATGGTGATGATAACCACAAAACATTGTTACGAGGAAGTATTGTTTGTGGGCCCCAATGCTGTCAAGATGTTCAACATTTATATCTTTATGCCTTTGGTTACTAAAATGACTCCTATGTATACTACCATGCACAGGTGCCAACATTCAAAACTAAGTAATTTATAAAATTTCCAGGAAATATACATTACTAGCTGACCCGGCAAACGTTGTTTTGCCATGTATATTATTAATTGTTGCACTGGAAATTAAATAATTAACATGAGAGATGCACAGAAAATTTAAAATAATACGTATAACAGTCACTGCTACGATCGATACACAAATAAAACCAAAAGAAAATGAAAATAAAAATCGCGATGGAAAAATAGGGGTTTATCGTTGAGGGTTGAAAATTAAGGGTTGTATGTATTTTCTAATGCTGTATCATACATTTTTTTATCAAAAAATTACAAAAGAAATTAGGGAGGGGGGGGTAAACCCTTTACATTTAGGGGGATGAAAAATAGATGTTGTTCGATTCTCAGACCTACCCAATATGCACACACATGAGAATCGGTCAAGCCATTTCGGAGGAGTTTAACTACAAACACCGCAACACGAGAATTTTATATATTAGATAGATAATTTGTTTAAAACCCAGTAATAAATTTGTTATGAAGGTTGAGTAACTAGCTGTCTTTTAGATATTTCACCGTTTATTAAGAATGAGATAAATATATGGCTTGGCTTCATACGTTAACATATAGTGTTGTCGAGGAATCATACATATTAAAACGCACATGGCGTGAATACATACAAACACACACACACACACATAGACTTTATTTTTATACATACTGTGCAGAACAACTAGTATATAAGCTTATTTTGTTAGTACATAAGTAATAGTGTATATAATTAAACTGATTTAACAAAAAACTGTAGGAATAATCGTGTATAATAGTTATAAGTTTGCGACGAAGAAATCGTCATTGTTTACCGATCTATAAGTGTAAATTGTATCTTATTTCGTGTCACCTTATTTCTACTACCTATTAGAATACATAATACGGTATATAAATCATTGTAAATAGAAAATAAACACATAATTGTAAGATTGACCGACCGACCATTAGGGTATATCCGCAAAAAGTCGTTAAGCCGCGGTGTCACTAACGAGCCGCGAAAGTTCAATCGGCCAATTAGAAAAATCGAATTAATTGGATTAAGACTATAAAAAAACCGCTGTAATTTGACTCGACACCGGGGCGCCACATTCGACACTCCGCTGTCGTGACCGCAACACGTACGCTCTGAGCTCCGACCTATTCACGAATAAGTCACTCAGATATTACGTGCGCTTTTTTCAAAGCGAAGTTCTCAATTATCAGATTGAAAGTCAGTATCATTATAATTATAATATACGGCGATTCTCTGTTGCAGTTACTACGGGCGGCGAGCCAAGGTCGTGTGACGTCACTGCACACCTGCGAGCGGCGCTTCGACGATAGCGAGCCCAGCGACTTTTCGCGCGCTTTTTAACCGTTCATTGAGCGGCTGATTTGCGCGCGTAAATTTGTTTGGCGAGCTCGGGTTTTTGACCCCTTCAGGGTAGCACTGGTTGATACCTAACGGTGATAACGAAGCCAGGGCGAGCGGCGACCCGACCCGCAGCTCCACCCCCTCAGGGCAAAGCCAGTCGGACGGGGCTGGGGCAACCGGTGGCGAGGAAGACCTCCTGCCGATCCCAGCCGTCACCAAATTCCCCCCTTACCCATCCCCCCATTCCATTCTCGGGTGTTCGTTTGGTGTGCGGTCCCCTAACCGACCGTACTATCTCGGCATCCGGGCTGCGAGGGACTCACTCATTGCACTTCGAGTGTATGACCAGCTGTTGAGGTACACACCCACACCACAAGTACTCATCCTCCCAACTTCGGTTGGGCGGAATTTATTTCGCGTCGACACGAATAGTGTTAGGGCCACGCCACACTCTAGTATAAAGGTCGAACCACACTTATTTAATTATCTTTTAATTAAATTTTTCGTTTTTTGTTGTTATCAGTTAGGCTTATCCTAACTGCATTTTTACCAGGAAAGGGGTAAGCAGGGAAGTCGGCATCATGGCCGAAACTTCCCTGCTTGATCTCCTCCTAATGGACCGGGAGGTCCACGCCTTTTTAAAGGCGAGGTTCGGGGATAGAATCCCGGACTCCCCCATCGTGGGGCCCGACACTCCACATATTACACCCCCAACGACCACCACACCCCCACTACCTACCATCACCACAAAAACAGCTAGGGCCTCTGCCGCGTCGTCAAGCTGCTCGGGCAGCCGTTCTTCTAGGGGCGGATCGCCGACGCGAGAGCGCAGCCCTCTTCCCCCGATCGCCACCGGGGATGAAGATAGCAGTAGGGACAGCATGGACACTGCTGACATCTCTGCCTCCGCCTCGGAGACAGAAGCGACGTCCTCCTCCTCCGACGAAGGGTTCACGCCCGTAGCCAGCGGGAAGAGGAGACGCAGCCCAAAAGCCGCACAGGCGGCGCCGCCAGCGAAAGCGCTGAAGAAACCACCGGTCCTCACCGAAGCCCCAGCACAGGTAAAGCCCACTCAGGGGCCCACCACCGACGTCCCGGCTCGCAAGGAGCCCACCCCACCCCCCGTTTATGTTCACGACAAAGACCGGTGGACCGCCATCTCCAGCTGGTGCAACGACCAGCACATCCACTTCACCTCCGCCCGTTCCACCCCTCAGGGTATTAAAGTTTCCGTTCCCTCTCCAAGGGACCACCGCGCATTAACCACCCTCCTAAAGGAAAGGAACATTCAGTTCCATTCCTTCACCCTTCAGGAGGACAAGCTTCTCCGCGCCGTCGTGCGTGGAATCCCGAAGGAGGTCTCCTTAGAGGAGATCACCAAATCTCTCAAGGAGGATCAAGGCCTCCCTATTCATAGCGTCCATAGGATGGTCCGCGCTAGGACACACGAGCCCTACGATATGGTCCTTGCCACCCTGGACCGATCCGAGGCCGGGAAGGCCATATTTAGGACTCAGACGGTGTGCCAGTTGGCTGGCATAACCGTCGAACCGCCACACAAGAAGGGGATCATATCCCAATGCCACAGGTGCCAGCAGTACGGGCACTCAGCCCGGAACTGCTATGCCCGCCCAAGGTGCGTCAAGTGCCTTGAGGACCACGCCACAGCAGAGTGTAGCCGTCCGAAGGATAGGGCACTCTGCTCGACACCACCTGCGTGCGTCCTATGCGGGCAAACGGGCCACCCCGCGAATTATCGCGGGTGCCCGAAGGCACCCAAACAACAACCGTCACGCCCATCCGGGCGTACACCTCAGACCGTAGGTCAGTCGCAGCCCCAAGCACCAGCTTCGGCTCCACCGAAGCCCTGCCCATGGGGACCCAACGCAGCCTCCTCAAGGCCTGCGTTCCCCCCCTTGCCGTCCCAGACTAGGAACGCCCAGACTTCGGGGATTCCGGCGCTCATGAGCGTATATGTCCCCCCACCTCAAGTCACGCAGCCTCTGTTGCCAACACCAGCTCCGCAACAGCCGCGCCCCCAACAACCTCCGCGGTCGCAGGCTGATAGGACACACACACAGCCCCCACCACCACTACAACCACAACCACACACAAACACGGCGAGCCAGCCAGCGACCGGGGAGTCGGACCTCGAAGTCGTGGCACGCTTTGCCAGCATACTCAATTACGCGGAACTGCGCGACATGGCCGCGCAGATCCGCGCAAATGAGGGAAACCCGATGGCACTCCTAGGTGTCACAATTAGGTACTCGACCGTCTTCGAGGCCCTCGCCAACTTCAGAGTAAATCCTTAATGGATTCGCGAAACACTGGCAGAGTCAAACCACGAACACTCAAGTTAGGGTATTTCAACGCGGACGGCTTAGCCGGTCAAAGAGATCAGGTAGGTGAATTCCTTAGGGTCCATCAACCAGACATACTTCTCGTGCAAGAGACCTTTTTAAAGCCCGCCCAGAGAAACCCTAATATTGCGAACTACAACATAGTTCGCAACGATAGGGTCGGCTCCCCTAAGGGCGGGACTCTGATCTATTACAAGAGGTCCTTGCACTGCTCACCTATGGATCCGCCAACGCTGACGAACGTTGAGGTTTCGGTCTGTCGGTTAGGGATGACCGGCCACCAGTCAATAGTCATAGTGTCAGCTTATCTGTCACCAACCAAACAGCTGCTCGGTAGCGATCTCAGGGCCCTATTCGAACTAGGACCCTCAGTCATAGTCGCTGGCGATCTCAACGCCAAACACACCATGTGGAACTGCCCCATCACCTGCACCCGAGGTAGGGTCCTGGAATCGCACTCGAGCACGCTCAACTACGATATAATAGCTCCATTAGAATGTACTCACTTCCCGTATGAAGTGGAACATAGGCCGGCGGTGTTAGACCTGGTGCTTCTTAAGAACGTGAACTTACGTTTGTGCTCTATAGAAGTACTGCACGAGCTTACCTCAGACCATAGGCCAGTTATGGTAGAACTGAAACAGAGACTAGGTCCCATTGATACCGGTCAAGCCCCCCCGAATAGGTGGATTACGGATTGGGCGCGGCTTGAGAAAAGACTCGAGTCGACCGAATCCGTACATCTGAACAAAATACCAGATCACATCGTTAGCGTAGAGGACACCACGGAGGCGATCGACTCCTTCACAGAGCACGTACAATCGTTACTTAATGATTGTTCTCGGAGGGCTCCCGAGACGGAAGACCGTCGCTGGAAGCTCCCCGATGACGTGCGTGATCTGCTGAGGAGAAAGAACGCCGCCGTGCGCGCCTACGATAGGTTCCCTTGCGAAGGCAACAGGGTTAGTCTCCGCAGATTAGAACGGGCCGTTAAGGCTCGCATACAGGAAATGCGTCAAACTCGATGGGACACTACATTAAGCGATCTTGAGCCGTCTCACGTCGCTTTCTGGCAGTTGTCTCGATCTTTGAGGAAAGACGTGGTCGCCCCTATGCCTCCCTTAAAGAGGCCCAATCAGTCAGAAGCTTTCGAAGATGTAGAAAAGGCGGAATGTCTGGCCGAAAGTCTCGAGTCTCAATGTTCGCCCAGCACCCTACACACCGACTTAGAACACGTACGCGAAATAGACTCTGATGTGGAACGGCAAGCTTCACTTCCGTTACCACCGGACAGCGACGGTCATATCGACCCAGTCACCCCGGAAGAGGTTCAGGAGATCATCAAGGGCTTGCACACGCGTAAAGCACCCGGCTCGGACGGCATCACAAATAAAGTCATTAAATTATTCCCAGAGAGGTTACTCGTCCTTCTGACATACATTTTTAACGCAGCGCTCAAAAATAACATCTTTCCGCAGCAATGGAAAGAGGCCGTGGTCATTGGGATACCCAAGCCCGGTAAGCCAAAGTCCGAGCCGACCAGTTATAGACCGATCAGTCTGCTTAAAGGTTTAGGGAAAATCTATGAGCGACTAGTATGCAATAGGCTGAAAGCATTTGCCGATGCAAAGGGTCTCATTCCGAACGAGCAGTTTGGCTTCCGCGATCAACACTCATGCGTACAACAAGTGCACCGCATCGTTGAGCACGCCAGCGAGCGGTTGCAGTTCAATCAATTCACAGGGGTTCTCTTCTTCGACGTAGCGAAAGCGTTCGACAAAGTGTGGCACAACGGCCTCATTTGGAAGCTGTTCCACATGGGAGTGCCACACAGGCTCGTACTCATCATACGGGACTACTTGTCGAACAGAAGCTATCGCTACCGAGTGGAAGGGACCCTCTCGGATCCTCACCCCATTCGCGCCGGTGTACCGCAGGGGTCGGTACTCTCACCCATCTTGTTCACGTTATTCACGTCAGATATACCTTTGCACGGGCAAGTGAAGACGGCACTTTTCGCAGACGACACAGCCATCTTCCACTCGGGACTTAATCCCAACATAGTAGCTAGAAAACTCCAATCCGCGGCCGACACCCTAGGGGCATGGTTTCGGAAATGGAGGATAGAGGTTAATCCAGATAAGAGTCAGGCCGTGCTGATCCACAGAAGGAGGCGCGACCTGTATCCCTTAGAGGGACTTACACAGATTAGGATGTTTGGCAAGCCGATCCCTTGGGCTAGGCAAGCCAAATATTTAGGTATCATCCTTGATGATCGCCTCAGCTTCAAAGCTCACCTCAAAGCGGTCCGCGATCGGGCCGCCTTCGTATTAGGTAGACTACATAGCTTAGTGAACTCTCGTTCTAGGTTATCACTTAGGAGTAAAGTCAGACTTTACACTAGTTGTGTTAGGCCAATCATGACATACGGATGTCCGGTTTTCGCTCATGTTAGTGAACAAAGGATCCATAGGCTACAAACACTACAAAATCGTTTCATGCGCCGAGCTACGGGAGCACCGTGGTTTATGCGTAATGTCGAGCTTCACACCGACCTAGAACTGCCGACGATCAGGCAGTACATAAAACAGTGCTCCCTTAGCTACTTTGACTCTGCCCCGACTCACCCCAACCCTCTAGTGGTTGAGGCTGTAAACTACACACCGAGTTTAATTTCACGCACGCGGAGACCTAGACACGCTCTCGGAGAGCCCGATGATGCAATAACACTCGCTCAACGAAGAGCCTACACAGCTCGCGGAGCTACACAAAATAAACCGCGGTTCCGTCTTCGCCGACGAGGGCGGAACACGCGCCGCGCTTTGTTCGTAAATGTGGGCCTAGGTCGCCCCAGTATTAATCCAGCAGCAGCCCAAGCCGAGGCCGCCCCAACTGGGGACCCTTGAGGCGTGTTGCTTAAAATCAACTTTCGGCTGAGAGCCCTATGCGCTCGCCACACTGTTCGCGTAAGGTTGTAGAGGCCTGTCGGCCAACAACCCACACCGCACACAAAAAAAAAAAAAAAAAAAAAAAAAAAAAAAGACTCGACACCTCAGTCGGCAACTAGAAAGTCAAGCGAGAAGTGCTCTCTCCTCTTCACAAGGAATAAATGAAGATACATGAAAAAATCTCTCTTTAATTCTGGAAAATTCAAGTACTCTTCGAGGCTGCCCATAATAAGTGTTCCGCTTAAGACCATCAACGCGCCGACATCCACATACCAGCTCACCCCCCAAAGTACACACCCATTGCGGCGAAGTCGTGCTGAAGAGCAGATTAAAGTCTCATCGACGGAATTGGCTTTGGGTTGTGTACATTTTTGGTCCTATCGGAGCCGGATTTGGAGTCAACATTGAAGAAAACCTTAAGTGGAACACGAGGGTGGTCTCGAAGAGTGCGTGCCTGAATTTTCCACTGTGAAGAATTGAAAAATTGAAGATGCCGACTACGAGGTCAGAAGAAAGAAGCCGTAAAGCCGCCTCCGTTCAGGGTCCATCAGACACCGAGGGGACCGCCGAATCCGGGACAACCACGGAAACGTCTACCTCGGAGAACACCACAACGGAGGGAACTACGAGCACCGAGACGGTGACTACCATCGAGCCACCGTCAGCTACAGCACCAGGTCCGAAAGCAACGGCACCTGGAACAGAGAAGATAGGGAAGAATAGCAAGTCACAGCCGCCTCATCCACAACCATCCAAGAAAGGGGTAAAGGGGGGTTCATCTGTGCATTCGAAAAGCAAAGCCGCGAAGATCGCAAAAGCAAAAGAAGAATTACTTCGTCTTAAAATAGAACTTGCAGCAGCGAAGATCGCCGCCCTGGAAGAAGATGAAGACGAAGATCAAGAAATAGAAGAATTGAATCAAGAAGAAGTGTCGGCGGCAGCTGAGGAGAAGGTCGGCGAGTGGTTCAGCCGTCACGAATCACCACCTCCTCCCATGTTGGCCATCGCCGATACACCACATCAGGGGCCAGGTGAACCAACGCCGACAGCAGCGCCACCAGCCCAGCAGCAGAACTTCAGCGAACTGGCTACCGCCATCACTCAAGCGATCAAGGCAGCCCAGCGACCGAAGTTCATCGAGCTACCAATCTTCAGTGGAAGTCACCAGGAATGGCTGCCGTTCAAGGCAGCTTACTCCGAAACAGAAGATGGCTACACCACCGTGGAAAACCTCAACAGGCTACGAAGAAACCTCAAGGGGAAGGCGAGGGAGGCAGTCGAGAGTCTCCTCATCACCAACTCGCAGCCTGCTGATATCATCAGAACATTAGAATCAAGATTCGGGAGGCCTGAAGCAATAGCAACTACAGAAATGGAAGTGCTTCGAGGACTACCAAGACTGAGCGAATCACCAAGGGACATATGCATCTTCTCAACGAGGGTCACCAACGCCGTGGCAACACTCAAGGCGCTGAACTGCATCCACTACCTATACAACCCAGAAGTCTCAAGATCAATGGTTGAGAAACTTACACCTGTTCTCAAGTATAGGTACTACGACTTCGCAGCAGCTCAGCCGAGGGAAATAGCGGACCTCTTGAAGTTCGAGAAGTTCATGAGAAGAGAAGCAGATCTATGCGGACCCTACGCTCAACCTGAAAACCTAGCAGTCCAGCACACCACTCATCAACAAAAGCGCCCCCAGAGGATCAACACGGTGATGGAAGCCCAGCAGCAAGTCAAGACGTGCACCATCTGCAACGAGCAACACCCCATCTACAAGTGTGAGCAGTTCAAGACAGCTGACGTCAACGCAAGATGGGACTTAGCCAAGGAACACAGGCTGTGTTTCCGATGTCTACAGAAGATGGAGAAGAAACACACCTGCAGAGAACGACGCTGCGGCATCGACGGCTGCAAGCTACTGCACAACACCCTGCTGCACTACAGAAGAAAAAGGGACTCCACAGAAGAAGAAAGCACGAACACGGCCGAAACAATCAACTCGGCGTGGACGGGAAAGAAGACCACTTTCCTGAAGATACTGCCGGTCCAACTGACGGGGCCAGCAGGGATGGTCAACACCTTCGCGCTCATAGACGACGGGTCAACAGTCACACTACTCGACGACACCGTAGCAGAAAAGATCGGCGCGACGGGACCTATCGACCCACTGCGGGTCGAGACCATCAACAGTACGAAGACAGCTGATCAACAATCAAGAAGAGTCTCATTGAAAATACGAGGCATTAAGGATCCAGCTGAAGAAGAAGTTCAAGCCAGAACAGTGAAGAACTTCAAAGTATCATCTCAACGGGTCACCTATAGACAGTTACGAGGGTGCAGTCATCTCGAAGATATCACCAACGACCTCACCTATGAAGAAGCAAGACCTAAGATCCTCATCGGTCAAGATAACTGGCACCTGCTGGTGACGTCCGAGACCAGAACGGGCGAACCAGACCAGCCAGTAGCATCCCGAACACCTTTAGGCTGGGTGCTCCACGGCAGCGACTCGAGGACCCTAGGACACCGCATCGAGTACGTCACCCACGCAATTGAAGATTCAGAAGACGATCGACTCGAACAACTGGTGAAAGAACACTTCGAGACTGACAATCTGCTCCTCAACCCTCGGAAGCCGAAGACAGATCCAGATGAGCAAGCATCTCGCATCCTGGAAGAACATACAGTCCGCAACGAAGATGGAAGATACGAGACTGGCCTGCTATGGAAACATGAAGAAACTTCGCTTCCGAACAACAGCGAGAACTCGTTGAAGAGAGTTCTCATCATTGAAAACAAATTAGATCCTGACCCGAGCTTCAAAGAAAAGGACACAATAGAAGATAGCTCAACAATGAACGAATGGCGATGGGTCCCCACGAAGATGAACGTGGCAGACGACGCCACCCGAGACGTACCTACGGACTTCAGCCAGAAGCATCGCTGGTACAGAGGCCCTGACTTCCTCCACTCATCAGAAGAATCATGGCCACGAGATACATCGCGACAAGACAAGTCCGAAGATATAGAAGAAAGGGTACACACTATAAGTACCAAGAAGAAAGAAAAATTATCTGAAGCCCTGCCGGTAGTCACCCGATTCTCTAACTGGGACCGACTACGTTACGCTACAGCTCGAGTCTTACAGTTCATTCAATTGTGCAGACGAAAATCGGAACGAGTCAACTACAAACGGACTAAGAAAAACCCTAAGGCAGATCCAGACTGGAAGAAGGCACCACAGAAGAATACAGCATCACCTTCCGTACTGAAAAGGACTTTAAGCGCCGATAGGAAGTACATACCTATCACCGCCGAGCTCCTACGGTCAGCCGAAGACCTCCTCATGCGAGCATCACAAGAAGACTCCTTCAGCAGCGAGATTGAAGATCTGCAACGAGGAAGAGTGATCCCGAAAGAAAGTCGCCTTCATCAATTGAGCATCGTATCTGTCAACGGAGTGCTACACTTGAGAAGCCCCATACAAGCCGTTCGAGACGTATCCGACGACATCAAGACGCCTGTGATATTAGACGGAGATAACCCTACGGTCAAGCTGTGGATTCAACACACCCACAAAAAATTGCATCACTCGGGAGCTGAAGCCACTATCAACGAGTGCAAACAGCAATACTGGGTTGTACGCCTACGCCCGGTAACACGCTCACTACTACGACAGTGTCTACATTGCCGCATCAAGACTCAAGCACCACCGTACCCGAGGACCGGTGATCTACCTGAGTGTCGCCTGGCTCATCACAAGCGACCCTCCACACACACAGGGGTTGACTACTTCGGCCCACTCACAGTGACAGTCGGACGTACCAATCAGAAGAGGTACGTCGCGATATTCACGTGTCTCACAACACGTGCCATACATCTCGAGATAGCAAACTCGTTAAGCACCGACTCCGCTATCTCCGCTCTCCGACGCATGATGGCAAGAAGAGGATGTCCTGAAGAAATCTGGTCTGACAATGAGACCAACCTGAAGGGAGCCGACCGCGAGCTGCGACGAGCCATCGACGAAGCAACATCGCAAGAAGCAGCCAAGAAGAAGACATCGTGGCGCTTCATTCCACCCGGCGCTCCTTTCATGGGGGGAGCCTGGGAGAGGATGGTGCGCTCAGTAAAGACAGCACTCACCGCCACACTGCACGAGCGACGGCCCTCCGAGGAAGTTCTATCTACTCTGCTTGCCGAAGTAGAGTACACCGTCAACAGTCGCCCACTGACGCATGTGTCAGTGAACCCGGAGGACCCTGAAGCCCTAACTCCCAACCACTTTCTGCTGGGAGGACCCGGTGGAGTACAGCAGCCGGGCGTCTTCATTGAAAAGGACGCCGCATCGAGATCCAGCTGGAGAGCGGCACAGCGCCTGGCCGACCTCTTCTGGACCAGGTGGCTCCGCGAGTACCTGCCGGAGCTCCAACACCGACGCATGCCGCACGGACGAGGACCCCCAGTATGCCTACATGACTTGGTCTTACTGGTGGACCCCAACGCACCCCGCAACCTCTGGATCCGAGGACGAGTCATCGCAACGTACCCCGGGCCTGACAACGTGACACGCACCGTGGACATCCAGACCAAGGGAGGAGTGCTGCGCCGGCCGGTGAGGAAGCTGATCGTCCTGCTGACCGAAGACACGAGTTCTGCACGCGAAGAAGTGTGACTGCGTCTCACGGGGGGAGAATGTGCAGAACAACTAGTATATAAGCTTATTTTGTTAGTACATAAGTAATAGTGTATATAATTAAACTGATTTAACAAAAAACTGTAGGAATAATCGTGTATAATAGTTATAAGTTTGCGACGAAGAAATCGTCATTGTTTACCGATCTATAAGTGTAAATTGTATCTTATTTCGTGTCACCTTATTTCTACTACCTATTAGAATACATAATACGGTATATAAATCATTGTAAATAGAAAATAAACACATAATTGTAAGATTGACCGATCGACCATTAGGGTATATCCGCGAAAAGTCGTTAAGCCGCGGTGTCACTAACGAGCCGCGAAAGTTCGATCGGCCAATTAGAAAAATCGAATTAATTGGATTAAGACTATAAAAAACCGCTGTAATTTGACTCGACACCTCAGTCGGCAAGTAGAAAGTCAAGCGAGAAGTGCTCTCTCCTCTTCACAAGGAATAAATGAAGATACATGAAAAAATCTCTCTTCAATTCTGGAAAATTCAAGTACTCTTCGAGGCTGCCCATAATAAGTGTTCTGCTTAAGTACAGCACCACGACGACATCCACAATCCAGCAAACCCCCCAAAGTACACACCCATTGCGTCGAAGTCGTGTTTCTGAGCAGATAAAGTCTCATCGACGGAATTGGCTTTGGGTTGTGTACACATACATACTTTAATATTATAACTTACTTACTTATCTTGTTAGCCCACGACATGTATCAACAATTTTGTAATCTCAATAAGATATAAATGAACACCCTTTCCTAAGATACAGACAGAAACTCTGCCTAGTTTAGGAAAATGAGTCCTACGACCCTTCTTTTGTTGTAAGGGTTTTTCTTATCTAATATAAGTTTTTCTTATCTATTATCTATAACCTTTAATTATATAAGATAACTCTGTATGCCATGAACAAACTACTTATTAATAAATAAACTAGGAATTCAATGCAGGTTGCGACTGAAATAAATTGAGCTGAGCGAGCAGGGCTCTTACTTGAAAATAAGACTTCTTACTACGGTCCCGCGCTTAGTTAAGGTCGCGCGCTCGTGAGTCTGTTTTTCGGTGATTATTCCTCAATGGTGCATCGGACATGAACCATCTAGCTTCAAAACACTCCTCAGTGTCCTCACTCCACACTATCACCGTGGTAAATTTGGTCAAGATCGCGCGAGTGGTTGCGGAGGAGTTCAGCCACCAACAAACGGCTATGCCGCGTATAAGAGCTACGCTCGCTCAGCTCAATTATTATTCAAATAAATACACATTTACGTCAATGACCTCTATGTATACTTGACAAGCAGTTCAGAACAAAAAGTGTGTCACACTTCGTGGGTGAGGCGGGAACTGGGGAGGGGTACGGGACGCTTCACCATAGATTAATAATTTTGAACGCCCTTACACTACTTCACAGATGACAGGTGATGATCTCATGTAAAATAAATTTTATGTACTCTGTGGCTATGACAGCATCAAAAAGTGGCGCCAAAGTTGTGTCTATACATATCCAAAACTCTATACTAATTTTTTGCTCCTAACAGCCAGTCTTAGAAGTCATTGATTTACATAGATTATGAGCAGCAGATACGCCAAGAGGAAACAGAGGATGCAGTTAAATGGGTAATATGACACCACCACCCAGCAGCATCTTTATACTTCATATTTGTAGTTAGAGGCCACTTAATACCATAATAGTAGTTTTATTCACATAATTTCAATAGTTACTTCATTAATAAACCGGCCAAGTGCGAGTTGGACTCACCCATAAAGAGTTCCGTAGCAGCAAGTAACATAATAATGTTTTTATTTTTAATTTGTATATTTGAGTTCATTGAATGAAAGGTAAATTGCGGTTAATGATTTATGACGTATTAGAAAAACTACTTATTAGATCTCGTTCAAACCAATTTTCGGTTGAAGTTTATATCGTAATGTACATCATATATTTTTTTTACTTTTATCATTCTCTTATTTTAGAAGTTACGGGGGGGGGGGGATATTTTACCACTTTGGAAGTGTCTCTCCCGCAATACCTATCCGTTGATATTGACACGTATAGGTTTGATGAAAATCATTTTTTATATTTCAGTTCTGAGTATGGGGAAACCCACAATTTTCTTTTCTATTTTTGTGTGAAAATCTTAATGCGTGCAAACCAAGTTTCAACAGCATAGTTCTTATAGTTTCGGAAAAAAGTACAAACGGACAGACAGACAGACATGACGAATCTATAAGGGTTCCGTTTTTTGCCATTTGGCTACGGAACCCTAATAAAGCAGAAGCCTCTGGGAGGCAAAGTGGAATAGGGTAAAGTTTCTTTCACTGTCACATCTGCATAATACCTTAACTAGCCTCGCCATGGATTAATAATACTTAAAACTTATTAATCTATAGCGAGGCGTCCGGTATCCCATCCCCTTTCCCGCCTCACCCCCGAAGTGTAACACACTTTTTATTCTGAACGACTACTCTTACTTACATTTACTTCTAGGGTAGCCCTCTGTTGAAAATTCTAACCATTCAAGTCAATATTTTGAGTGAGGCGATGGGTTATATTATGGGAGAGTTTGATGATACTAGTTTCCATAGTAACGAGAATTACAGGCACTTCCTTCCACTAGGTCTTGACCGTGGCTGCGCCCGCGTGGAATTCTGATCCCGTTCCCGCGTCCCATGGGAACCTATCCCAGAGATAAAAGTAACCTATGTATTATTTCGGACTATAATCTATGTCTTTTTTTACGTGTGGAAACCCCCACGGGCTCCACCATGAAGTGGTGCCAACGATGAGATGGCTGTGTCGGAATAATATAATGAATAATATTTTACGACCTTCTACACAGCGCTTTCTAGACCCAAAGTAAGCATAGTTTAGTTTTAAAAAAAAAGAATAAAAAAGAAAAAAAAAACTAGCTTGTATTATGGGTTCCAGAATGCGGATAACTTACTTATATACTTTTTTTTAAATACATACATATTATACATAGAAACACCGAGACCAATGCAAATAGACATATTCATGCATACAAATATTTGCACTGAGCGGGAATCGAACCCGCGCCCCTGTCGTAGCAGTCGAATGCACTACCGCTACGCCACAGAGGCCGTGGAAGCGAACCGTTTAAATCCACACGGTGTCCTTTCCAAGTGCCTATTGCCGTGCACCCCGGGTGTGCCCTCGAAAGGATAGCCCCAAGGTTATGTTCTAAATTTCAGTCAGATCCGTTCAGCTGTCAGAGCGTGGTTGCGTAACAAACATACAAACATCTTCACAAGCTTTCACATTTGTCTATACATATAATAAAATCGTAACGAAGTGAAAACCGTACATTTTATGTACTTTATTATTACAAGGTGGATTTAAAAAACCGCGGTAGCCAAGTGGTATGGGTAAAGGACTGCTGAGACGAGGTCTCGGGTTCGATCATTACCATGGCACACACCAATGACTTTTCGATGCTTTTCGAAGTTATGTGTGTATTTATCGCAGGTTTATAAGTGCCCGGTTAATGGCAATAGGCTCGCCACCTATTACATTGGGACCTAAAACCTAAACTGGCGAAACGTGGGTGCTAGCACCTCTGCCTACCCCTTCGGGGATATAGGCGTGAGTTTATGTTATGTTATGTTATGTTATGTTTACGAGATTATGTAATTCAGCAGAACTCAGACATGGTCGAAATTCGGACTATAACTCATCACACTATACCTGATATACCTGATACTACTACTGTAGCAGTAAAATGTAACAGAGTTTCCCACGTATTATTTATTATTATTAGTGATTGATTAGAGAATGAATGAATGAATGAATGAATGAATGAATGAATATATTATATTAGGTCGTTACATATGAAATTGCCGTTTTTCTTGAAGAAATTGGAGGAAACCCAATTTTCAGTTCTAACATTTTTGCATATTTTTAGGAATAAACATAACATAACTTCACGCCTGTATCCCCGAAGGGGTAGGCAGAGGTGTATTACATACTCACGATTCGCCAGTTATGTTAAGGTCCCAATGTAATAGGGGTCGAGCCTATTGCCATCTACCGGGCACATTATTAAGCGAGCGATAATTAACATTTATTAATGCACACATAACTACGAAAAGTCAGAGGTGTGCGCCCGGGGCAACTGGGGATCGGACTCGAGACCTCGTCTCAGCAGTCCGTTACGTAAGCCACTGGGCTATCGCCGCTTACTTACGTGTTAGTATCGAGACGGCAGAAATAGATTTGATCAATTCCGAACTTAATGCGTACGAAGCCGCGGGCAAAAGCTAGTAAATAACATTAGTAGGAATTAGGATAGTACTCGTAACATTTAAAAGTTTTAATAATTCTATGAAACGCTGGGAGGGATAGGAATTAGGATAGTACTCGTAACTTTTAAAAGTTTTAATAATTCTATGAAACGCTGGGAGGGAAACTGCGGACATTATCAATAGATTTTAATATTCTAAACAGTGTTCGGCAGTCTTTTGTAAAAGTTGCTAGAGCTAAAATTCTTTTGTGCTACTTTATTTTATGTAATGGAAAATAATTTCGAGTGTGGTAACACAATGGAATATTACTAAATAATTTCTATAGTGGAGTATGAATTATTTAAGGCCTGCGGTGAACAATTAGTTTAGGCTTAGTCGTAGCGAATATGAAATTGCTTGTGATATTGGCAATTATATTTTTACATAATAACACATTTTTGTTAGGGTTCCGTTGCCAAATGGCAAAAAACGGAACCCTTATAGATTCGTCATGTCTGTCTGTCTGTCCGTCCGTATGTCACAGCCACTTTTTTCCGAAACTATAAGAACTATGCTGTTGAAACTTGGTAAGTAGATGTATTCTGTGATCCGCATTAAGATTTTCACACAAAATTAGAAAAAATACAATAAATTTTGGGGGTTCCCATACTTAGAACTGAAACTCAAAAATTATTTTTTCTTCAAACTCATACGTGTGTGGTATCTATGGATAGGTCTTCAAAATGATATTAAGGTTTCTAATTTCATTTTTTTCTAAACTGAATAGTTTGCGCGAGAGACACTTCCAAAGTGGTCAAATGTGTCGTCGTCGTCGTCGTCCCCCTGCCCCCCGTAACTTCTAAAATAAGAGAGTGATAAAACTAAAAAAAATATATGATGAAAACTTCCACCGAAAATTGGTTTGAACGAGATCTAGTAAGTAGTTTTTTTTAATACGTCATAAATCGTAAACCGCAATTTACCTTTCATTGAATCAACTCAAATATAAAAATTAAAAAGTTAATATTATTATGTTACTTGCTGCTACGGAACCTTTAATGGGGGAGTCCGACTCGCACTTGGCCGCTTTTTTTTTATTTTGGAAAGTAAATTAGTCGAGAGTTTACTTAGCTATGTCGTGGTTTTTTTTAAATTATATTTTTTTCAGCTTCTGGCTATTAACTATATGATGAATACAGCTCTAAACGTAATACAAGTTATGAATTTCATATGGATTACTTTGTGATCTAGATTAGGTGTACGGGCCCCACAGACCTCACTAGCTAGCTGGTACACCTACTAATTAACGGATGAGGCTCTGGCGCAGGCTCCTTTCAAGATTAGGAAGTCTAACGGCAGTTGCCCCCGTAAAAACCAAAGTGAATCAAATTACGGAAAGGAGAGCGGGCTTCGGATAGCAAAGTGCGAGTTCGATTCCCACTTAGTGCAATTATTTGTATGCATAAATATGTAAGAGTACCCGCAACCGGCGTGCATGTATGAAAACAAATTATGAAAGTAGAAGAATTAAAGACGTATTCCAGGATCGTAGCAAGTGGAAAGATGTTGTCTCTGCCTACCCCAATGAGAAAGAGGTGTGACTTTATGTATGTGTGTATCAATATGTCTAAGTAAAATAAGTATAGGTTTGTCACACCAGCCGTTCGCGATAGTGAGTACTTTTTTATTTTATTTCGTGCGGAAATCCCCTCGGGTACCCTCCCGCCGGCCAGCGGGGGCAGTTATGTCGGGCTTGTACTGACTAAAACCGCACACCGTGTCGGGTCTTCAGACGCCGGGGTGTAAGGTTGCCCATAAAGCATATCCCTCGCACTGATTATATAGATACTCCCCGTACCTTGCGAGGGATATGCCCTATGGGTAACCTTACACCCCGGCGTCTGTAGACCCGAGACGGTGTGCGGTTTTAGTCGGTTCAAGAACGACATAACCGCCCCGCTGGCCGGCGGGGGGGGTATCCGAAGCGATTTCCGCACCAAAAAAAAAGGTACTCCCGTACCTATATAAACA
This sequence comes from Cybosia mesomella, assembly GCA_946251805.1. Classification (NCBI taxonomy): domain Eukaryota; kingdom Metazoa; phylum Arthropoda; class Insecta; order Lepidoptera; family Erebidae; genus Cybosia; species Cybosia mesomella. The sequence continues at coordinate 20,170,784 of OX276410.1, forward strand.
AGAAACAGCTGTCGACTTCCTATACACTAAAATCTTACATCGCTCCTGAAACATGTCAGCTCTATCGTGTCGCAATATCTGCACCCAAGCCCATAGTCACCTTGTGAACAACTCGAAGATATCGGAAATAATTATCCGTTGGGACATCACATAGAGCCTTTTATAGAGACATAAGTTCGCGCAGGGTTGCCCCTTGGGGTTGTAGAATAATATGTTATTTCCTTTGTCTGCCATTACTCTAATACAATGATTCTCGAGAGAGAAATGTGACGTTATATGTATGTTATTGGTTTTTGTGTGATTTTTTCTGCTTATGAAAGTACTATATACCATATCTACCTTATTTATATTACCACTAATACAAATTGTCTCCAAGACAAGCTATATAAAACAAAAATTGTGTTACGATTACTGGTTAGGCGGGAATAAAATTTGAAATTCGAATTTCGACTGGGCCACAGATAGGTACTAGATATATGAGTCAACGAATCATAACACCTATATAATATATTATTACGCGCCTTTTTGTAAATTCTTGGTTAGGCGGGAATAAAATTTGAAATTCGAATTTGGAACGGGACACAGATACTAGGTGTATGATAAGTGTACGCGCCTTTTTGTAATTAATCTGTATGATAGCTACAAAAAATGAGAGAAGACTATACAGAGAGGCGTCAAAATTTATTTACGCGTTTATTTAGTCTCTGTCTCAACCACGACACATTTTTAATTCTAATTAGCTTCTCTAGTAGCAGGTACACCTTCCTAGAAGTTATTGGTACTGGTTTGTATTACTACAAGTCACGATTAATCTCTATATTAATAACTAGCTGGCCCTCCCCGGCTTCGCTTGTGGCTTATTTCGAACCTCCGTTGCACCCTTTAAGCCAATATGCCCGTAATTTATAAGGTTTCATATAATATATGGAAATTAGCCGGATTTATTGACATTTATGATTGCTGGTCCGCTTCCTTGGGAAGTATATAGCCTAATAGCATGAGGAATGATATATAGCCTGTAAAATAATTTTCAAAATCGGTTGCGTAGATCCGAAGATTACCCCCTATAACCTCACAAACTTTACCTCTTTATATACTAGCTAGGCCTCCCCGGCTTCGTCCGTAGCGTATTTTAAACCCCTATTGTACCCCTTTAACCCATATATGCCATAATTTATTAGTTTTCATTATAATGCATGGGAATCTGCGGAATTTATTGACATTTATGGTTACTGCTCCGCTTCCTTGGGCAGTAGCGTGATGCTGTATAGCAAAAGAATTTTCAATATTGGTTCAGTAGATCCAGAGATTAATAACCCCCTACAACCCCACAAACTTTCTCTCTTCATAATGTATAAGCAATTAGTAATGTGTGCATATTTTGGACTTTATGAAAAGTTTATTTCATTTAAATAATATAGATTATACTAAACGAAAACAGGAACCTTTATTATCTGATAGTCAATCTTTTTTTCATTTAGTAGCTATTGAAAAAACTGTTTCTGGGTTTTTTATATGTTGTACTTATTTAAAAAAATTAAATCAGTATTTTTTTCATGTTGACCTAAATCACAATTCACTTGCTTGCTTTGAAAGAAATTTCGCAGGAGGCACTCAGCCCGCCATTTACAAAAAGCAATCAAGAGCGGCGATAAAAATCGAATTAAAAAGAATCTGGTTCATGGTCTGGTTTTTGCTTTTGATGACAAGTTGTGATTTAAACTTCGAACGTCAGCTAGTCACATGACAAACACAAGAACGCTTCTTGTCAATGCATTCCATAATTTTCCAAAACTTATAGTATAAATACAAAACCGAAACTCATAGTAGAAATACAAAAACGATTTGATTTATTATTTTTATGCAAAAAAAAATGTTTCTATTTAGGAGTATGCCGTATGCAACTATTACACTGAAATGAATTTCCAATAAATTAATTTTTTTATAATAATAGACTTTAATCAACTTATAATTAAATTATAACCGCGGTAGCCTAGTGGTATGGATAATGGACTGCTGAGACGAGGTCTAGGGTTCGATCCCAGGTTTTACCATGGCACACACCGAACATGCTTTTCGAAGTTATGTGTGTATTTATCGCAGGTTTATAAGTGCCCGGTTAATGGCAATAGGCTCGCCACCTATTACATTGGGACCTAAACATAAACTGGCGAAATGTGGGTGCTAGCACCTCTGCCTACCCCTTCGGGGATATAGGCGTGAGTTTATGTATGTATTGCGCAAATCACAGAAAAAAATCTTTAAAACAAATATTTTCACGGTTTCCACTTGCTACGATCGTAGTATACGCTTTGCGCTTCTTTTCCTTTAATAAATTGTTTTCATACATGCTCACTGGTTGAGGGTTCTTTTGATCTGGTCCGTCCTTAAAATGTCCACTATCGGGTTGACTTCCGTCGCCCTTGTCGACCCTTACCGGGTTGCCCATCTCTGTTTCGTCAATCTTATTTCATCCATCCTCATGACGTATACAAATTTTCTAAGCATCTCTTTTTCTATCCTGGTCTTAACATTTTCCACCATACCACAACATTCTCTTATCACGCTCTACCTTTTTTTTTTTTTTTATCGTGCGGAAATCCCTTCGGATACCCCCCCGCCGGCCAGCGGGGGCGGTTATGTCGGGCTTGCACCGACTAAAACCGCACGCCGTCTCGGGTCTTCAGACGCCGGGGTGTAAGGTTACCCATAGAGCATATCCCTCGCACCCCGGCTGACCCTGGGCCATCTCACCACTAACAGCATCGCTCATCCTGTCTCCTCTGAAAGCAGAGGAGTACGGAGAGCGATGTGTTCCCGCCACGTTGGGTATTGGCCGACGATCAATGCCAACCCTATGAAGGGGTGAAGGGGAAGCCATTGACCGCCGCCCAGGGTGTACCGGCCGCTCCGATTCCGTTCCCCCCGGACTGCAGCGGGATCGGAATCGGAGCGACACTCGAGGAGGTTACCCAACACACACCCCTTACCCAACACACACCCCTATCACGCTGAGGTATCACGCTGTACCTCACTATTTTTAGTACGGTACTGTAGTCTAGTAGATACATAAGTCTGTATTGAAAACAAAGATGGTATTCTCTCTATATCTCAATGATATTATTATTTAAAAAAAGTTGTTTTAAAAACTTTTTTTTTCCTTCTATGGCGATTCCAACGGTTCCGTCAATAACTCAGTTTTTAAACTGATCGAAATAACGTGTGAAGGAACAAGTGAAAAACTGTTATATACAAACAGTTGATTTTGAAAAGTGGTCAGGTGGCAGTGCCTGACAACAAAGAGTGATTGAAACTTCAAACTGCTTCCCACAAATGACAAATGTCATCAAATTTCAACCACAATGATTGCCATATGACACTGAGCCCGAAACTTGTCAACTTGAGGGTTCAACGTTAAATGTTGGGAATAGTTAGTAGAGATGAATTTAGTTTGGTTTCGATCACTTTCCCATTAGAAATCTCAGAGATGTTAAACTTGTTAGGGATGTATGACATTTCCAGTAAAAAAAAACAATTCAATTCAAAATAGATTGGCCACGGAGGAAAAAGAATTTTGTCTCCGTTTTGTAAAAAAAAACTATTCTTTGATTGATGGATAATAATAGGCAAATAAAAAATATTTTGCCACGGGACACCCGGTAGATGTCATCATCATCAAAGTTAATTGTAAAAATGATTAATTGATGGAAATCAATAAAGAATTATGGAATTAAAATACATCAAATTTAAACAAACGTAGTTTCATCACTAAAATCTATATCATTTCCTAATTTTAAAATCGTGAGCCATTTGAGTAAAGAGTTGAGGTGTGATCTAAAAAAATGTTTTTTTTTTTTTCTTACGATATCTAAAATGCGCTCAAGCGTGAGTCTTGAAGTGGAAATATATGAGAGAGATAGGTTTTATGAGATTATCCATTAGTTGCGTAATCGATTACACAATAATCATAAAAAGAAAACTATGCACTTAGGTATTTAACCCAAAGTAATTTAAAAAAAAAAACCTTTATTTCGGACCGGAATCCATAGTTTTAGTAACAATAATCTTAAAAACTACGTTAGTAATATAATAATTTTAACACATTTTTTTTTAATGTGTTATGTACATACCAGGATACCACTATTACACATTATTATTATTATTATTTCCAACGGGGACGCCGATGACCTGGCGGGTGATCAACCCTTCTTCAGTGGGTCATTTCACCCATTTCCCCTGATCCTTCCTTCTGGGAAGGATGTGGTTACCCGGCAATCACGGCGTTCCGTCGAACCTACCTGTGTCCTTGCAAAATCTTACGATCTGGTCCACCTTCAGATCCTCCAAGTCTTCTGTGTCCAATGTATCCAACCCCATTGTCTCTCATCTAATAAGTGAGTACATGGGGCTTTCGGCGAGCAGGTGGAAGCTGGTCTCGTCACCGTCCATACACTCTGGGCATCTGGGGTCGGTTTTCACGCCGATCAGTGTCAGGTGCCTGTTCAGTCGGCTGTGTCCTGTTAACACTTCTATGACGAGCCTCATGCTTACTCTTGAGAGTTTTATTAGTTGGCTCGTCCTTTTTTTGTCTAGGCCTTTTATGAATATCTTCGACTGTCTCATGCCTGTCGATGATTTCCATCTCCGGTTGGTCTCTTCTTCAATGCTTCGGCTGATGACTCCCTTGGTTATTTTGTGGGCGATTGGCAGCCGGGGCTCCGGGCCAACCTCGTTTTCATCAGCTCCTTTCCTGGCCAGTTCATCTGCTATTTCGTTGCCCGTGTTGCCCTCGTGTCCGGGTACCCAGGCAATCGTAACGTCAGCTGTTCTGGACAACTTTTCCAATGACTTTTTGCACTCTTTGACAACCGCTGATGTTGTCTCTACTTTGCCAAGTGCCTTCAGCGCTGCCTGGCTATCGCTGTAGATGGTGACCTTTCCCATGTTGTTTAGGTGGCCTGCCATTTCTGCGCATTCCATGATAGCGAAGATTTCTGCTTGGAAGACACTTGCAAACTTTCCTAGGGGTATTGACCTGTTTTTCTCTGTACCGTCTGAGGACTTGATGTGTACTCCGGAGCCAGAGAGCTTGGTTATTTCCTTTCTGGAGCCGTCTGTGTAGCAGATGGTGCCATTGGTGTTCATCTGCCAGTCGTCTCTCGGTCCTATGTGTATTCTGTACTTCTTATCAAAGGTCCTTTCTTTCATTGTTTGAAAGGATCATGGATAGTTTTTCTTCGTAGTCTTGACTGATCATGGCATGGCCCTCATCAAATGTGTTGCCAGTCCATAGGCCAGTACTTTTCAGTTTGAACCATTGTTCAATCGCTCTCTTTTTCGTTTCCAAATCTAGGGGGTTCAGGGCCAGTATGATCTCAAGCGCGGCCGTGGGTGTAGTCCTCATCGCGCCGTTGGTCATCAGGGCCGCCAGTCTTTGGACTTTGTCTAATTTTTGTTTGTTCCTTCCTATGTTGGCTTTATGCCACCATACTAGGGCACCGTGTAGGATTCTCGGCATGATGATTGCCTTATAGATCCAGAGTACTGTGGCTGGCTTTATTCCCCAGCTTCTTCCTATTGCACTTTTACATTGCATCATGGCCATTTTCGCCTTTGAGCATGTGTTGCTTATATGAGTCTTGAAGGTCAGCTTGCTGTCCAGTGTGACACCCAGATACTTGACTTCTTTCACTACTTCCAAGTCATGATTATCTAGTCGTACTGGTTCAGCACTTCCAATTTTCCTTTTGTTGGTGAAAAGAACTAGTTTGGTTTTGTCAGGGTTGAGGTTGAGGCCTTTGCTCCTGCACCATCCTAGTGCTTCTTTCAGACCTCTGTTCATGATATTGCACATGACACTGAGGACTTTGCCTGTGATTAGGAGCACACCGTCATCAGAATGTACCTGTGTATATATGTGCATCCTGTTTATCTTGTTGACTAGCTCGTCTTTTAGCAGGCACCACAGTAGTGGCGATAGACATCCACCTTGAGGGAAGCCTCTCCTAGCTATCACCGTGCGCCTTGTTCCTGCTATCTCTGCTTGTATCAATCGGTGTTTTAGCATGTTTTTCACCCATTCTGATATGTCTTTATCTATGCCTTCGCGGTTTAGGGTATCCTCTATTGAGGCCGGAGTTGCCTTGTCAAAGGCACCTTCGACATCGAAGAAGCAATCCAGTGCATATTCTTTGTTGCTTATGGATCTTTGCACTTTGTTTACCAAGTTGTGGAGTGCTGTCTCAGTTGACTTGCCTTCCATGTACGCATGTTGGTTATGGTGAAGTGGAGATCCGCTTTTGACTATTTGTTCTCTTATTATTCTGTCTAATATTTTCTCTAATGTCTTGAGTAAGAATGAGGAAAGACTAATACATCTGAAGGCTTTTGCCTCTTGGTACATAGCCTTTCCAGGTTTAGGTATAAAGACGGCTCTTACTTCTCTCCATTTCTTTGGGATGTATTTCATTCTGATGCTGCTATTGTATAGAGCCAGAAGATCGTCACTTATGTACTTGATGGCTATTTGCAGCATTTTTGGGAAGATCTCGTCCGGTCCAGCGGCTTTATAGGGCTGGAATGACCGGACACTCCACATTATGTGCTCTTTTGTGATTAGTGCCTTTCCCATCGTCTCCACTGTGGGATTCGTATCAGCTGACGTTTCATCACCTGTGTGTTCTTCACATTCTGGAAAGTGTGTTTCCAGTATCACTTAAGATCTTTTCCGGGTCGGTTATTAGTTCGTCTCCGTTCTTGATACTTCCTAGTTTGCAGGTGTTGGTTTTTGAGAACATTTTTACTAGACGCGCTGAGTCGGGGTATTTCTCTACTCCTTCGCAGAAAGCTTTCCACCTTTCTGGTCATTTTCCTTTTCTTCTCTAGTGCCCTTGTCCACCAGGGCTGTCCTTTACCTGGTTTGATCTCTTTGAGTGGGCATGCCTTATGGTATGCTTCTCTTAGAGCTTCATCCAGTCTGTTGGCCTCTTTTTCTATCTCTCTGCTGTCTTTTTGCGAGGTCTGGTTACCTGGGCTCCACTTTTTTATGTGAAGTTCATATGTAGTCCAGTCAGTTTTCCTCGCATTCCTAACTAAGGTTTTCTCAATTTTGGTTCCCAGATTAAAAGTTATTCGTCTGTGGTCCGATTTCGAGTCGCTTTCGTCTACTTTCCAGTCTGTTATGTACCGGCTTATCCTGTCTGTGGCGATTGTGATATCCAGTACTTCTCTTTTAGTTTTGGTAACGAATGTTGGCGTGTTGCCTTCGTTTATTATGTCAAAACCTGTTGCGCTTATAAAGTCTAATAGTAAGTCACCTTTAGTATTGCAGTCTGTGCTGCCCCATACTACATGATGGGCATTGGCATCACAACCTAGAATAATCGGAATGTTCTTACCTTGGTATTTTCTTATTATATCTTCCATTTCTTGTGATGGTGGTTTGAAGTCTGCCTCACTGGGTAGATATGCGGAGACTAAAAGCACCCTCTCTTTGTTGCCTGTGTTCGTCTGTATTATCACTGTGGCACTAGCAAGGTCACTGTAACAATCTGTCTTTATTATTCCTAACGATCTTACCCTACTGCTGGCATATATGCATGCCCTAGGAGTTGACTCACCCATTTCGTGGTAGATGATTTCTCCTCCCAGGGAGCTGAGCCCTGACACACGTCCTTTAACGACGTATGGTACTTGCAGTAGAGCAATGTCTATTTTCTCATCCACCACGTGTCTGCAAAGCTCGATCATGGCGTCGCGGCAGTGGTGTAGATTTACTTGAACTATTCTTATTTTTTGTGTGTGTGTTTGTGGTGTGTTATTGTTTTTGTGCATGTTTAGTGTTATTGTGCCTGTGTGTCTGTGAGTGTTAATGCTCCCTCCCTATTTTCGTCACATCGGTGGACTCTTGCCCAGCCAAGACGGTTGCAGTAATGCAACGCTTGGTGGGGGAGTCCGGTCACTCCGTGTCGTAGGGAGGGGGTGTGCTGTGTGTTGTTCTGGGCGTATCTGTTGGTGGGGCGTTTGGTTTGCGGTCGTCACCCCCTTTGAGGCTCCCGTCCGCGCTCCGTCTTCCCCTCCTTCAGGCCCAGAGCGGTGTGTGTCTGGCGCCTGTTGTGTGCTGTTTGGGATCGAGCACAGTCGGTGCGGTCTGCCTTCGTCAGTGGCTCCCCTCTGCGGGGCTGCAGACTGATCGTTACTGCCGCTTTCGACAGGTTCTTCTCCCGGTGTCTTGGTGTGGAGGTTGGTGGGATGTACTGGGCATGTGCACTTTTCGGGGACTTGAGTTGGTCCTTTTCCCAGGACCCGGGCATACACTTGTGTGGCTTGATAGATGAGCCACACGTGGGCTTTCGCTACGTCTTCCGGGACTCCCACCACAAGTCGTACTCCCAGAGGCAGAATTTCCTTGCGGATGAGAGTCCAGTCCGACAGCTTTAATTCCTCCCTGTAATTATTCTGGATCCTGATCAGTTCCAGTGGGTCGATGCGTCGACCTCCGGTGCTGCCAGGGAGCCAGATGGATAGCCTGTGGATATCCAACTTTCTGGGCTTTAACGGGACGCCGTTCCACTCGCCGAAGTCACAGCCAAGCAGCCAAGTCATCGCCTCCTCGGTGTTTGGGCTCACGAGGAAGTACCCCTCGGCTACCAGTCCCGATGCCGCGAATGATAGACTTTTGCCACTTACCCCGTCTAGAGCAGCTTCCTCGATCTTGTCGACTAGTCGTATTCTTATTTCGGCGGCCGTAGCATCGTCCATCGCCGTGCCATCTCCCCGGTGAATGATAACCGAGCGGTCACTTTGGCCCGCGGTGGGTCGTCGTGGCCCTTCGTTGCGAGGGGTGGGTTGTGGCTTCGGGCGCTTCGGTGGACGCTGCTGCGTTCGCTCCTCAGGGTCGGTGCCCTGCCTTTTCATTTTTGTGGCTCTTGACCTATTTACCTCTCCACTCGGTGTGGCCGTCTCCCTGCTGGTTGACGCACCGAGTTTGGTTTGGCTGGTCCTCTCCTGCTGTCGGCGCGTTCTCTCCCTCCTCTTTTTGGCTTTGGTGATCCACGCGCCTTCAGCCTGTTTGGTGCTTGTTTCCCCGATGCTCATGCTAGTGAGGCCGGCTCCGAGAGATTCCGAAATGGATCTTTCGTGTCGGCTGGGGATCTTGGTAGTACTTATTGGTTTTTGGGAAGATTGCGCTAATGTGCCCCCCCCAGAATACGAAGGGCTGCCTGCATCACTACGTGATACAGGGAGGGATTCTCCGGCATTGCCGGTACCCTCCTGGGGTAGTTTGTTGTTGTCATTGGCGCTCATTTTTTGGTCGACGTTCCGGGATTGCCGGATTTGGGTTTGGGTCCGGATGGGATGGATGGGAGGTGTGCCACGCTCTGTGCCCCGGACGCCCCGCGAGCTCTCTCGCGTTGCGTCCGGTGCACAGGCGTGGCATGAGGATGAGGTGTGGAAGGGGTGGGGAGGGGTGGGAGGTAGCCCGGATAGAGGTTTTTGTTACGTCTGTTTCTTAAGGAATCAGACCAATAACAGGCGGCAACCTCGTGAAGGATAACTCTCTAGCCTTGCCCTGAGGAGCCTAGCGACTTGCGCTCCCCCCAAGACCTACGCCAAACTCTGCACCGGACTAGGTGCTGAGAATAGGGTTTCTCGAACCAGACGCATTTTTCGCAGGTCGAATCCGCCCCGCCCCACTATTACACATATCGGTTATATGTAATTGCGGTATCCTTGGTTATGTGAAAGCGTGTCCAGTGCTGCATAATAGCACTGTCCACATCAAGCCTGTTGGCTACAGTCTTCAGGAGGCTGTTGGAACTGCCACGGACCCGCTGTAACAGGGACGCTATTCGCTTTCTGATGATAGCCGAAAAGCTATTAACCCCAGCTGTGGCCAACATCCCTGAAGTACTACAGTGGCGTCGCAACCCCAAAAGCGCCCTGAAGGCATTATTATATTGGATACGTAGGGTCCTGTATGCTCCTTGAGTGTAATTCATCCACAGGCTGCACGTATACAAAGAGTGACAATATGCTTTGAAAAGTGTGATCTTAGCTTTTTTAGAACAGCGTGCAAACCTGCGGGAAAGCATATTAGCTCGAATGCACAGGGCCCTGCGCTCCCGTTCCATGTCCATGTCATCCTTCAGCGATTCCGTGACCCAGTGCTCCAGATACTTAAAGCTGTTTACTTGTGCTATCGGGGTCCCATTGAGCATTACTGGAGGTACTTTGTAAGACTTATTACCAGCCTTGAATACAAGAAGTATACTTTTATTTGTATTATACCTAAGACCATGAGCCACAGCGAATCTCTCACAGATGCCCATTAGTTTATTGAGAGCACTGATTGATGGGAACAGCAGCACCATATCGTCAGCGTAACTTATGTTGTTGACAAAGGTACCGTCAACAGAACAGTCAACTCCAGCGCTGCTGAGCTATCAATCAACCCATTGATATACAGATTAAAAAAGGTAGGCGAGGTAATTCCCCCCTGCCTAACTCCACATTCTAAGCTGTAAGAGCATGAAGTCCCTCCAGACCATTTCACATAATTTTTCTGATGTGCATACCATTATTTTAATAAAGATATAAACTCGTGTGGCGTGTTTGTGTCCTCATACAGTTTTTTCCAAAGAATGTTGTATTGAACCAAATCAAAGGCTTTGGACAGGTCTAGAAATACAGCATAAACAGGTGTATTCCTAGCAGCATAGTACTGGACAGTCTGCTTGAGACACAAGACAGCGATTTCAGTAGACAGACCTGGCCTGAATCCAAACTGTGCATCGTGAAGCTTAACATGAGCGCTAAGCTGCAGGTCCAGCAGTCTGTCCAGCACCTTAGCGACTATGGTTGCCAATGATATTGGTTGGTAATTAGATTTGTCACTAATATCGACAGTCTTATTTTTGACTATAGGAACAACTAATGTTTTTAACATACTATCTGGCAAGTAGCCGTGATTCAAGCAAAGTGAACAAAGCAAGGCTAGAACTCGTGGCAGGTGTACGCCAGCATGTTGCAGATGTTCTATGCTTAAGTGATCATGACCAGGAGATTTTCCCCTAGTCATTTTTCTCAACACAGATCTTATATCCTTTGCTGTAACCACAACTGGTTTTCCACTAATACAGTGTATGCCAGAAAAGTCAGTATTTTTACTATCATTTACCCCCAATGGTGACTGAACCTTAAAGTGTTCCTTGAACATTTCTGCTATGAGCGAGCAATCACTTAGCCCTTCCACGTTTGCAGGAATACTAGGTTTAGAGTTTAGCCTTCTAGTTTGTTTCCAAAAATTGGGAAAGTCTTTATTCGAGTGATGCATAGCCAAAATGTCCATTTTGATCTGCTGTTTATTTGTTTGACACCATTTCAGTTTTAAAGTTCTTTTTTGATTCACACATTTTGTCATATACATATCCAGCCCGAGGTTTATTATATAATACCCAGTACTGAAACCAAAAACGAGCCTCACTATGTGCTTCCTTAACATGTTTATTCCAGCCACATATGTATTTCTTTTTACTGACAGAGACAAATTTCTCTTTAACACTATAGATAGAAGCTTCATTAAGAACAGTAACAATTTTATTATACATATCCAACAATATCTTATTATGACTAGGATTATTACACAAAGCCTCGGCACAATTTTTTTTTCAATTTAATACACGGTATATATCTATATGTACACATTAAATTATAGTGATATTAACAAATAAAATGTCAATTAAATACTGAACGTACAATATCATTATAATCGAATCGACATCAGCAAAACCAGTCAACCTTTTTAGTTTTTTTTTTTTTTTTACGTGCGGAAATCCCTTCGGATACCCCCCCGCTAGCCAGCGGGGGTGGTTATGTCGTGTGTCGACTAAAACCGCACGGTGTCCTCCCCAAGTGTCCGTTGCCGGGCACCCCGGGTAAGCCCTCGAAAGGATTTAAATAAAATATCAATTTTAACGTATTTCACAACTGCCAAATGTTTGCCATGACGGCAAATACCAAATTGTTCATTCATTCATTTTCAAAGACCTCCTTGATTTTTACGAAGTTGTGCAAGGATCGCGCATGCTAGCTTCTACTTTGGATACCAAAGATAAAGTAAACTAAATAAAGTAGCATTGATTCCAAAAGGATATAATCATCTGAGTGATGTTTTGGCGCGTAAACTCACAAGCAACAATAATCTAAATTGATATTCTTTGGCCATTTTAAGCCACTCATGGTATAATCCCAATAAGTTTATAATCTGCCTTTAGCATTTATCTGCCAACGCAACGGCGCCTATTGAGTGTGTTGCAATGTCGACTTGGGAATACCTAAAGCGTATCTTCCAACGCAACGGCGCCTATGGTGTGTATTTCAACACAACGGCGCCACACAATTTGCATTCGTAACGAAACGTCGCGACAACAGTCCCAGAAAAGTAACACAATTCAAAACTTTCACCGCACTCATAACTTGTTGACTATCCACGTATTTCAGCCCTATTCCTCATTTCGTCCTGAATTTCAGAGTTGAGAGGTAAATAAAGAGCAACATTTCACTGGTGGTAGAAATTTGATGACACAAATTTATCACAAAATTCGGCCGGGTAGGTACCACCGTGCACGATTGCGGAAAACCCTCCATAGTAATCCAATTTCGGTTTGATTGCGTTCAGGGGTCAGCAAGTGCATAGCCGGGCAGGGGGGTTGTGGTCGCAGCACTAGTGGGACCGGTGCGTGTCACGCGGTGCTGCGACAACAATCCTCTTCTGATGAGGCCGTCAAGCTGAGTGCCACCATTGTTAACATGGTACGTGTATGTTATGGTGACCCTCTTTCCTGAGACTTTACCTTCAGCTTACCATCAGGCGAGGTGAAGTCAAATTGACGTGTTCTAAATATAAAAAAAATATATATAAAAAAAAAACATTATTTTCTCAAATTTTAATTCTCTTTTCAAATAGATTTCATCAATTTCGTTGATATTTTTTGTCTTTTTTTATGTGTAACAAGCGCGGCTTAACAGTAAAAGCCAGTCATGCCGTCACGCCCCACATTATGCTGTGGAGAAAGGGGATGTGATGTTCCTCCAACACAAAGGGAGGATCCTCCGACCAGGCAAGGTGATTACGCCTGGCGGGCCGCGGCCCAACGGTTGTTGTTGTAGGGATGTTGTATATATATTATACCAGCGCGCGAACTTCACTTTCGCGATTCAGGATTGGTAGTGACGTAATAGTTTCGAAGTAGTTCAACTTGTTGTTGCTAGATGGCGCTGGGTATATGTGGTATCGCCACAATGCATATCACCATAGCGCTTTGCGTCCTAAGTTTTGCTCTTTGGAGCACGAGATCCACTTATTGTTTTTGTTTGGTATATCGGCTCTTTCGGGAGCGAATGCCGCCTGACCACTCAACCCTGAGAGGTGCGCCTGCGCCAGAGCTTCGTCCGTTGTTGAGCTGGTGCACCGACTTGCAGGTGAGGTTGGCTTGCGCCTCAAGGATATTGGTAAGGCTTATGCTACGCCCATATTTATGAATACAATGTTATCTTTTTTATTCACACCGAATTTCTGCGTTGGTTTTCATTTATTATTATTTCTACCATTAACTTTGACGTTTCGATATAACAACGACCATAACGTCGCGATATAAGCTGTTGAAAACAGTTTTATTTGAATTAATGAAGAACAAAATGTTGACAACCCTATCGCACCAACACATCTAATACTAAACTGAACTACAGTTCATCAAACATCAAAAGCCTAAGGGGCATTAATGATTTTTCTACTGTTGTCACTTTTTAGTCATTTTGTTATAGTACTGTCGTTACCCTTTTTTTTCGTGCGGAAATCCCTTCGGATACCCCCCGCCGGCCAGCGGGGGTGGTTATCTCATACTTGAACCAACTAAAACAGCACGCCGTCTCGGGTCTACAGACGCCGGGGTGTAAGGTTGCCCATAGAGCATATCCCTCGCACCCCAATTGACCCTGGGCCATCTCCGGTTTCGAGATGCCCCCCTCGGGTTTGGGAACTACGGTGTCCCCGTCAAGTACTGCCGTTACCTACTATACGAGTCCTCTGGTTGAAAATTTTCGCAAAAACATTATTGTCTGTGATACATTCACAGACAATACACATTTTATATCATCATCATCATCATCATCATCATCATAACAGTCGTAGGAAGTCCACTGCTGAACATAGGAACTATCGTCAGTTTGGGGGGGGGGGGGTTATTTGCCTAAATGCAATACATTTGACAAGTAACATGTATATACTATACAAGAATTACTCGTTTAATAGACAAATGGCATAATATGAGTAGATTAAGACGTACAACGGGTGGAAATGTTAATTGTATCCAGACGATTCTATCATCATTTTTAAAGATATTGCAAAACTTTTAACTGATTTGAAATTGACATCGCTTAATTCATAAAATGATATAATAAAAATAAAAATAAAGTCGAAAAAATACATGCAATATGGTAAAAGTACAAATTGCGAGCATTTGACGATATTCTTTTGAACTTTTTTTATTATATTCTGTCATTTTATGCATTAAGCAATCCAAAAATTAAAGCAATTAAAAATTTCACAATGTTTTTAAAATTGACGAAATAATCATCCGGACACACTTAACGTTTCCACCCTGTATATAGAACTAGCAAATCACCCTCGCTTCGCTTCGCTTAATATGAGGTTTATTTTTAACTCATGCCATCATAAGTTACACATATAATATCTAGCCAAGCCTATGAATATCAGGGAATACCTTTCAATGGTGAAAAAAAAATCCAATAAGTACCTTTTTTTTTGTGCGGAAATCCCTTCGGATAACCCCCGCCACCAGCGGGGGCGGTTATGTCGGGCTTGAACCGACTAAAACCGCACGCCGTCTTGGGTCTACAGACGCCGGGGTGTAAGGTTACCCATAGAGAATATCCCTCGCACTCCGACTGACCCTGGGCCATTCGCAGTGTCCCCTCTGATAACAGCAGAGGGGTACCTGGAGCGACCACGCCCCCCCCCCGCCATACCCTGACCCCCTCGTGCAATGGGGTCAGCTGGCCCTGAAAAGGGCCGGTTGGTCAGACTCTCGGCCGTTGACGTTGACGCCAGTTACTCCAGAGGAGCAATCAATGATGTGTCATCGCCCACGTTGCCCAGGGTGCACCAAACTTGGAGGTGATCCAACCAGTCGCACCCCATCCAATAAGTACCTACTGTGTTTCCGAAGATTATCCCAGATATAAAAACAAATTTACAAAATTCAGCCTCTCCCTTTAAAATATTGGTATAGATAATAACATCATGAGAAATACCGCTTTTTTTTTTACATACGGAAATCCCTTCGGATACCCCCCCGCCGGCCAGCGGGGGCGGTTATGTCGGGCTTGAACCGACTAAAACCGCACGCCGTCTCAATATAATTTCTCGCTCGAGAAAGAGTCACGTGTCACAGTTGGTTTAGACCAGCTGATAAGCGTTTTATAGTCTAGGAGCTAGCAACCAAATTCATGAAAAAAAATACAATATATTTTACTTACTGATTACTTTTTATTGGTTTACGTAAGTAAATACTAAAGGTAACGCGGGCGTGACCTGTATTTATTGCTTACTTAACTGCAAATGCCTTACTTTTATATACTTTTTTTACCATCTTTAAATTGCCGGTTGTTAAATTTAATTGTTGCATATATGCGAAACCTACAAAACAATTTTAATACATATTCCACTGGGAAACATGCACATGGTGATTGTGGAGGTATATTTCTAAAAAGTTCTATAAGTTTGCTGCCTGGATTACTTTGAACACAATATATACCTACCTATCCGATACCTATCTCTTGGGGCGTGACTAGTTGGATCACCTCCAAGTTTGGTGCACCTTGGGCAACGTGGGCGATGACGCATCATTGATTGCTCCTCTGGAGTAGCTGGCGTCAACGTTAACGGCCAAGAGTCTGACCAACCGGCCCTCTTCAGGGCCAGCTGACTCCATTGCACGAGGGGGTCGGGGTATGGCGGGCCTTCAAGGCCCGCGGGGGTGGTCGCTCCAGGTACCCATCTGCTGTTATCAGAGGGGACACTGCGAATGGCACAGGGTCAGTCGGGGTGCGAGGGATATGCTCTATGGGTAACCTTACACCCCGGCGTCTGTAGACCCGAGACGGCGTGCGGTTTTAGTCGGTTCAAGCCCAACATAACCGCCCCCGCTGGCCGGCGGGGGGGGGGGGTATCCGAAGGGATTTCCGCACATAAAAAAAAAGGTACCTATCTCTTTTTGTGCACTACTGTGAAAAACTGACGGGTGTCGTTATGTCCTGCAACGAGAGTTGCCAAGCAATAAGCATAGTTGTGCTAGACGGGTACCTTATTCTGACATAGTCGATGCTTGCGCCACAGAATAGACAATAGTGCAAAGCTACCGTATCCGCTTACGATCAGGCGGACCGTACGCTCGTTTGCCACCGACGAAGTTTCAAAAAATGACAACCCTATCTTCGGCAAGGTGCGGAGTAATGTCGACCTTCGCGCCGGGCAATAGAACTCAATGACGGCGCGGCAGGCGTGCGGTCCGTTGCTAATAATAATTAATAGGCACGTAAAAAGGCGCCATTCGTGAACATCAAAACAGAGGGTCTTCTGTACTTGTACTATTATTTATTCTGTGGTAAAGTTTAAGGAAGATTATTTAAAATTTGTTCGTAGATATTATTAATTGTTGAAATTATTTATCACATATATGAGACTGTTAAAAACTTGACATTGTTAATTACATATTTTGATATTTAGACATTATTAATTACATACTATGACGTTATTCAATACGTATTATTAATTATTTGATATTGGTATGATAATATTGCTAAGACAACAGTTATGATAAATTTTCATGAAATTTCATTGTTGCATGCTAACATATAATTTTAAAATTTGCACACCTGTCAGAGGTAAGGCGGAGCACTCATACATATGTAATTATATAAACCAACTCTATGTACCTGTCTTATGCGAATAAAATGATTTGATTTGATTCGTTCTACGATTATTGTGGAACAAGTTAATTCCCGTGACTTTGTTTTGGACCAATATGGTCTACAACAATATATATCGCTCCCAGGTGAACCACGGTGTACGCACCGTGGTTCCCAAACCCGAGGTGGCCATCTCAAAACCGGAGATAGCGCTGTTTCAGCCGGGATGCGAGGGAAATGCCTTACGAGCCACCTTACACCCCGGCGTCTGAAGACCCGAGACGACGAGTGGTTTTAGTTGGTTCGTATCCGATATAACTACCCTCGCTGGCCGGCGGGGGGGGGGGGGGGTATACGGGGGATTTCCGCACGAAAGAAAGGACAATATACAGTGCTATCTAAACCCGAACCGGTGCGCACAGTGAGGTGTGAGAGGAACTTAATTCCTGGGACGCTTAGGATGTGAAATGATCTCGATCCCGCTGCAGTCCGGGGGGAACGGAATCGGAGCGGCCGGTACACCCTGGGCGGCGGTCAATGGCTTCCCCTTCTCCCCATTTCATAGGGTTGGCATTGATCGTCGGCCAATACCCAACGTGGCGGGAACACATCGCTCTCCGTACTCCTCTGCTTTCAGAGGAGACAGGATGAGCGATGCTGTTAGTGGTGAGGCCCAGGGTCAGCCGGGGTGCGAGGGATATGCTCTATGGGTAACCTTACACCACGGCGTCTGAAGACCCGAGACGGCGTGCGGTTTTAGTCGGTGCAAGCCCGACATAACCGCCCCCGCTGGCCGGCGGGGGGGTATCCGAAGGGATTTCCGCACGATAACAAAAAAAAAAAAAAAAACAAAGGATGTGAAATGATCTCCCTGCTGTGGTTTTCCCAAGCGGCTACAATATGGGGTTCTTCAAGAAAAAGGTTTTTACAGGGTCGGCAGCGCGAGTGTGACTTTCCTTGTGTTGCACATGTCCATAGGCCATGGCAACCGCTTCCACTCAGGTACACCGTGTGCTTGTCTAGCACCTAAGCGGTCGGTATAAAAAAAACTAAGCATAGCTTGTAATATGGTTTCTAGAATGCAAATAAAAAATACTTTAATCCTACTAATATTGTATATAGATGCGAAAATTTATTAGTGTCTTTCACGCAAAAACGGCTGAACGGATCTGGCTACACTTTAGTACAGGGATATATTATAGTCCGGAATAACATATAGGCTACTTTTTATCCCTGGAATAGGTTTTAATAGGAACCGGGAACAGGATCACAATTCCCTGCGGCGTAACCGCGGGCAACAGCTTGTGATAAATAATACCTACAGTTATATCCATGACATATATTATCTTATCTTATATCCAAATAGTTAAAGCGGCTTCTGAGATATGTAGCAGTATATAGAAAATATAATAATAATACAAGAATTGCATACGATTAAACGAGCAATTCTGGTACCATCCTGGTATTCCTTATATGTATACTATATATTAAAAAATGTTCCAAAGTTTTGGACGATAATTTTTATATTATAATATAAGAAATGTGAAAGTTTGTGCAGATGTTTGGATGTCTGTATGTTTGTCACTGAATCACTCACAAACGACTGAACAAATTTATATATGATTTTAGATTGACATGGTCATTTACATTAAAATTAGAAAATATCTCGTTTATCATTCTAATTTTAATGAACAAATTTAGCTGAAATTTGGTAGCTCGGAACAACAGATAGGCTGCTTTTTATCCTTGGAATAGAGACCGCGGTCCACCTACTCATTCTCCCTCTTTTTGTCTGATTTATACTGCTTTTATTTAGAGCCACTCCCGTCTGACCACATAACCCTGACAGGAAATCCTGTGCCAGAGCCTCATCAGCCAATTAGCAGGTGTACCGGATTGCAGGAGAGGATGGCTTGATCTTATTGCGCACACGGCTATAGATGCTGGCGGGAAAAATTCCGAATCATTCCCTTCGAATACTTCGGAAGTATTCCGAAATATTCCGAAACTTTGGGAATATTTCAACTGTAAAAAATAAACGAGTAAAATCGACCTTACAACCTATTTCGCTATTTCTTGTTACGTTTTGAAATATATTAAAATAATTTATTTAAGATATCTTTATTCACACCTGATGAGACCAGATTCTGCCTTTAACTGAACTGATTAATGAATACACAAATTAATGATTGTAACTTTAATAACGAAACTAAAAGTGATTACAAAATGATTTGTTAAATACTTATTACGAATAAACACAGATCTGCAATATAGACCGGGACCGATACGTTTGAAAATGGTAAAAAGTGAAAAAAATTGTAGGTAATCGAGAGACCTACAACTTTTGTAAATACACTTTTTTCACATAACCTCAAAATTTATGTGAAAAATTGAAATAATCAAGTTTTTGGTTTATTATTTCTAACTTATGCAAAAACAATTTTTTTCTCACGAAATTTGGTGAAAACTTACCTTGTTATGTCCTAAAGGCACTGTAATTTTTTTGATTTCGAATATTTATTTTTTCACCTTATTTTAGCTTAATATCGAAAAAACACCCTAATTTTCAATCGAAACTCACGTCAAAATACCTATCAGCTTTTTAAAAAAAGTTGGGGAGATTTTTGTTCGTTGAAATCTCTTCTTTCTGATAGTGTAAAAAAAATATAAATATATATCCATTTACTATGCGACTCGCGAATAATACAGTATTAATTACCTACCTATGCGACTCGCGAATAATACGGTATTAATTACCTACCTATGCGACTCGCGAACAATACAGTATTAATTACCTACCTATGCGACTCGCGAATAATACGGTATTAATTATCTACCTATGCGACTCGCGAATAATACGGTATTAATTACCTACCTATGCGACTCGCGAACAATACAGTATTAATTACCTACCTATGCGACTCGCGAATACTCGCGATGCTTACAGAGCTACATACCTACAAACTAACCAAAGAAATAGGTAACCCTTATTTCAAAAAACAAATCCAATATGCTAGGACTGGTTTTTTATTCCACAACTGACACTTATTAAAATAGCATTCGATTTCCTAATAAGTAGGTACCTACCTAAAAACAGAAGAATAAAAATCCTGTTAATCGCAGGCTAACATCTATCTATAAAAATCTTATCAACACTATACTTAATCAATCCCATTTATAATAAAATAAACATTTATATTTTACTTACGTATGCTCCACTGAACAATAATAAACTCACCCACCACACCACAAACAAACACGTTTATTCCCATTGAATTATTCAGGCGAAATATTCGGAAATATTCGGCGGAAACATTCGATTCCGGGGGTACGAATCTTTCTCGCGGGGCGAGGAAAACTTCTCCAGGGAGCATCTCCCCTCTTACGCACCCCGCCCCGCCATCGCCTGCACAGTGCACACACGACCACGACTCGTGGCGTGGCAGTCGGGGGCGCACGCGCGCGGTGCCAGCGCGGCTACATTGGCGTTCGCACAGATTGCCAGCGGGCGGCGGCGATCGACGATCGATGCAAACTTTGATTATATAAATGACATTATATAATCAAAGGATGCAAAATACGATTTTCGCCGCCAGAGTAGCTTTGTTTTTATTTTGTATTTTTTTTTTTTTATTGTATTTGTACCTTTTTTTTCGTGAGGAAATCCCTTCGGATACCCCCGGCCGCCGCCGGCCAGCAGGGGCGGTTATTTCGAATCCGCAAAGAAACACTTTTCTTCCTTTCTTTCTTTCTTACCTTGAAATGCTTGGTGGGGCCAAGATATACCTTAGCCCTCCCACGCAAATGCAACAAAGTACGCTATAAACTCAGACTAACTCATAAATTCCATTCCGAAAATATGAAATCAGATAAAGTTCAGTAACAAAAAATTAAAACCTACAAACTGCACTAGACCGATGCTCAGTGAGGCTGCTAAGCGAGGCCAAACTGCTATTATAACCGGCCTGAACCACTTAAAACTGTTACAAACTAGCGTCGACTGACAATGACCTGGGCCTGTAGACAAAGTCACATTCTACTAATGGAATCGCAACGAAGCGAACCTTCAAAAGACCGAAATGTATAGGAGAGACAACATTTGTCGACATGTCACGTGTAACAAATAATGTCAGTCCCATACATATTGAACATTTGAAGTTTCGCTTCGAAGCGATTCCACTAGTAGAATGTGACTTTGTCTACAGGCCCTGGACCGCTACTATGAGTTACTACTATAGCTTTAGATCGGAAAAAGAGGACATCTTGGACGGGAAATGCTCTGACCAACTGAGCTACCAAGACACGTCCCAGATGTTCGAAATTCTCCGATATATTATAAACGTCTCGGTGCGACACTGCAGCCATCTACCGAAATTCTTGCGAACTACGGAAACATTGAATGAGTTTACAATCATTTTTAAACATTGTTTTTTGATTACTCCGCCACATTAATTCAATGATGTTTTTAAGCAATTAGTTTGCTTTCTTTTCCTTTATATCTTCGATTTATATCAGAAAAAGAAAAGTTACTACTATAGTTAACTTCAGGGACTTCATCAGTAAAAGGGACACGACCGGTGTTCCTACTGGCGTCATCCACCTGGATTAAAGGGTAAATATCAAATTTCCTGTTATACGGATCGGCAGGTGTGGTGTGTAGATTCCTTTACTCGTAGTTAACACTAAAATATTAACAAATGTTTTTTTTTATGGGAATACATGTACCATTTTTAGGGGTCCGTAGCCAAATGGCAAAAAACGGAACCTAGATTCCTCATATATGTCTGTCTGTCCGCCTGTATGTCACAGCTACTTTTTTTCGAAACTATTAGAAGGTATTGGTAAG
Organism: Cybosia mesomella; assembly: GCA_946251805.1. Classification (NCBI taxonomy): domain Eukaryota; kingdom Metazoa; phylum Arthropoda; class Insecta; order Lepidoptera; family Erebidae; genus Cybosia; species Cybosia mesomella. The sequence continues at coordinate 20,192,619 of OX276410.1, forward strand.
TAGATGTATTCTGTGAACCGCATTAAGATTTTCACACAAAAATAGAAAAAAAAATCAATAAATTTTGGGGGTACCCATACTTTGAACTGAAACTCAAAATTTTTTTTCATCAAACCCATACTTGTTTGGTATCTATGGATAGGCCCTCAAAAATGATATTGAGGTCTCTGATATAATTTTTTTCTAAACTGAATAGTTTGCGCGAGAGACACTTCCAAAGTGGTAAAATGTGTCCCCTCCCCCCTGTAACTTCTAAAATAAGGGAATGATAAAACTAAAAAAAATATATGATGTACATTATCATGTAAGCTTCCACCGAAAATTGGTTTGAACGAGATCTAGTAAGTAGCTTTTTTTTAATACGTCATAAATCGTAAACCGCAATTTACCTTTCATTCAATTGGCCTGTTTTTTTGACGTGCGGAAATCCCCTCGAATACCCACCCGCCGGCCAGCGGGGGCGGTTATGTCGGGCTTGAATCGCCTAAAACCGCAGACCGTCTCGAATCTTCAGACGTCGGGGTATAGGAATACATGTACCTAATAATGAATGTAAAAGTATTTTATAATCCCCAGAGGACAATGTTAATACATTTCATGTCTTGTTCGTTATTTTATAAAAAGTTTAAAAGTTAAAGTGATCAATAAATCTAGTGGGGCGGAAATCACACAGTGATTGTCAAACTTCGGGCCAAACTTAGATATTTTTGTTGCAGTATTTTCATTCAAAATTACAGACCTTAGGCTTTATGCATATTATTCGACGCGTCTTTATATATTGAGCAATAAATATGAGGAAAATGAAATCAAATCAAACGTCTTCGACGTCAAAAACACAAAAAAAAAATTTATATATCAGTTTCTTTCAGAGTCTGGTTGTTTTATGTAAATATACAATATACGTATTGTCATTGTCACTAAAATGTCAAAGTACGCGTTACTCTGATAACTCGAAAGAAACTCACTTGTAAAAGTTTTTTAGGGACAATTTGTATGGTAGGTACCCGAAACCTTGAACGTACAAACCCCGAAATCTAATCAGTTCTTCCCATTAACCAAATCGGCCAAATCATCTTGATGGTTGGCGAAAGAATTTTTTAAATTGGATAAGTGGTTCTTGAGTTATTGCGTAAACAGAAATCCAGACATCCAGACATCAAGACCAACAGACAGACAGACACAAAAATTTTTTTTACTTAATTAGATTTAGAATCATGTGATAAAAAGTGGGTGTAAGATTTTGATTTTTCTTGCGTGATTTTAAGACTTCGGTGTCCACGGTTGGTGGCCCGAAGTAATTTGAATTTATTAAGCCACTTTTATCATAGACTGTACCTTATGCTTACTACTGTCGCTAGCGTCAAGTCGACCCATAGTGAGAGCTCGCTTTATGGATCAAAAGCGGCGAAATAGAATTAATTTGTTCTTTGTTCCAAATCAGCTTTTGTTACGGTTTACTAAGTATGTAAAGCAAATAATTATCTGCCTTATATTGTTTTGTTTTATGAAACAAAAATTCCCTTTGTTTTACTTTGTGAATAGATTGACGTAATTTTTGAGTAGCTTCGTAACATGAAGGTCGGTTCTATTTTTAATGAAACAGAAGAATGGACAGTATTCCGTGAACCGTCAAAAGTGTTCTCTTGAATTAAATTCTGAAATCTGGAAGCTATGTTAAGCAAAACTAGCCAGGTCAAACTTAGGATGGGTAACCATTCTTAACACAGTAAGACCTCTTCATGCGTCAGAGAGCACGTTAAACCATCGGTCCCAGTTACCATTTTTTTTATATATATATAAGAATATTAGTAACCCAAATGACTAATATTCCCCCTAACCCCTACAGCTTTTTTTTTTACGAGCGGAAATCCCTTCAGATACCCCCCCGCCGGCCAGCGGGGGAGGTTATGTCGTGCATCGACTAAAATCGCACGGTGTCCTGCCCAAGTGTCCATTGCCGGACACCCCGGGTAAGCCCTCGAAAGGAAAACCCCAGGGTTACCGGCGAACCTTGGCCGCCAGCGCGGCCTCGCCTGGTGGGGTCGGGTTTTATCCCGCGTCGGTGAGTAGGCAGGCGTGTGTAGGACACACACGACACGCCTCCGCCACGGCCTCCTTCTATAAGGACGGCGAGTCGGCCAACTGCCGTCCTCAGGCCCCGAAAACCCCTCCAGCTAAGCTAAATTGCTTGTGTTAGGAGTCGGTTCACGTCGGTAGTGTGATGGCCAGGATTCGAACCTGGGACCTCTCGATCGTAGGATCCTTAACCTCTAAGCTACCGAAGTTGCATCATATGATAATTATGATCATCTCTAGCATTTATTACTTGTAAATGGAACCCTAAAAAGTCAAACTACAGTACTTCGATATTGCCGGTGGTTTGTGGCGGTTTGATGACAGCCCCTTCACAGAAAATATCGATGTTCAAATACTTATATGCCACAATGCTGTAAAGATATTCAACGTATACCCTTTTCGCAACGTGAATAGCCACTAACTGGCTACTAGGTCTGCAAGGCGAATCGCTGCTTGCAATGTTGAGCTGAGTGAGACATCGTGATTCTTGTCCAATAGATTTGACCGCTATTGCGGAATCAGATTTTGTAAATTTTGAACAGTGATCATTCCTCCGTGGCAAGTCCGATTTTGAAAATTCTTTTTGAAAGTCACAACTCTGGACATGCTTTCTGAGCGTGTAAAGTTTGATCACAGTGTCTCGAGCGGTTATTATGTAATTCCATCTGGATTTTTTTTAATGGTGATCATTCCTTTATGGTAGCATTAATTTTTTCTAAATATATTCATAAACCTTCCTCTGATTGACCTCTTTAATCATGCCAAATTTGGTTCTGATTGGATTGGTAGTTTAGGAGGAGACCTGTGACAAAGAAAATCCTGAAGTCTGGTATGAGGAGCTTTCGCTCGACTTCGTCTCACTCAGCTCAATTAATTTTCCATCCAGACTATTTTCGCATGTTTTTTTTTATACCACTCAGCTGGCAGACAAGCACATGGCCCACCTGATGGGAAGCGGTTACCGCGGCCTATGGACGTGTGCAACACCAGGGGGTCACACTCGCGCTTCCGACCCTGTAAAAACCTTGTAATGCCCTTGTTTGAGTAGCATATAAAGAAACTCCCTCTCGAAATTATGATATCCGCTATTAAGAATTTGTTAGCCTGAACTTATAGAGCTGCGCATCCCCGGAGCAAGATCTGTAGAGAATAAATAATAAAATAAATAAAATAAATATTCTACGACATTCTACACAGCGCTTTCTAGACCCAAAGTAAGCATAGTTTAACTAGCTTGTGTTATGGGTTCCAGAATGCGGATAAACATACTTAGATACATTTTTAGGGATTTTCTTTAGAAAAGCCCTATTGCTAAGGAGTTGTCGTCGACGTCGTCGTCGTCGTTGCCAATTTTCTGTCACGGTTTTGGGTATGAAGGAGATGAGCTATCGAGTTGCTGTTTTCGGTAATAGATTCTTGCTGGGGTGAACCATTGCAAGATAAAAAAAAATCGCAAAATGTCGCAAAATAAAACAAATATCACAAAATCGAAAATCCCTTGTATTCGGCTGAGCTCGTCTCAGGAATTCAACTTGTTTTGTAAATACATACATATCATACATAGAAACACTCAGACCAATGCAAATGCATACAAATATTTGCACTGAGCGGAAATCAAACCCGCACCCCCTGTCGTAGCAGTCGAGTCCACAGTCCACGTAGCCATTTTCCACAAAAATCAAAGGCATACAATAATCACACGAAGACGTTACTGACAGGCTGAAGTGTATAGGAATGCAAAGAAAGTACAAGACCTCTGTGGCGTAGCTGTAGAGCATTCGACTGCTAAGTCAGAAGTCGCGGGTTCGATTCCCGCTCATTGCAAATATGTATATTTGCATTGGTTTAGGTGTTTCTACGTATAATATGTATTAATTTACTAAAAAAAACGTATCTAAGTATGTTTATCCGCATTCTAGAACCCATATGACAAGCTCTGCTTAGTTTGGATCCAGATGGCGCTGTGTAATATGTCCTAGAATATTTATTTTATTTTTATTTCATTACAAGATTTGAAAAGGTTCCTATTTGAATACATCACCTAAGTTCACTCACATGTTCGACCCGTTCCGATTTCAATAAGGAACACAAATTACTTGCAGAAAGTATCTCTCCACTCTGCTGTATTCGAATCAAGCTGTCTAAATATAAATCTAACATATAACCCTACTTTGGTCCATACTAACTCAGCAGCCAGCAGCCCAAACATCGACCTCTCCTAGATTCAATTAAAAAGATCTTATTAAGACAGCCGGTGACACAACGATATTATAACGTATTCCTACGTATGGAACGTATGGTGGCGTGGCGGGCGGCAGAGCGTTTGATTGCTAAGTCAGACAGCACGAGTTCCATTCATTGTGAATATTTTTCTGCATGAATATATGTATTTGCATTGATATGAGTGTTTCTATATATAGGTAATATGTGTGTATTTTACCTGAGACCTATAGATTTAAATCGGAAAAAGAGAACATCTAGGCGGGAACTTGAACCCACAACCAGTCCCTTACAGGGGGAACGCTCTGACCTACTGAGCCACCTAGACACGTCGCAGATATTCGATATATTATATACGTCTTAAGGCAACGCTGGAGCCATCTACGGTAATTCTTGCGAACTACGACCTCATAAAATTTTAATCATATGCCCAGACTTGGGACAAGTGATAGTGTGTTTTTCGGCTTCATCTTCGAGGCCTACGCCAACATCACCTGCAAGCCAGTACACCTGCTGATTGACGGACGATGCTCTTGCGCAGGCTCTTCGCTTGGGCTGGGGAGTCAGACGCCAGTTGTTCTCGTAAAAGTCAAACAAACTAAATTATACAAAAGAAGTGTAGCAGAGTTGCGAGTCGAGATTGGCGTTCATAGGAAGAAGAGAGACTATCGTTTAAATATCGTTACTCATTATAAGCAATCAGGTACACTAGTGCTCCGTTCCAATTTGCCGACTAAATCATATTAGTCAATTTGAATTAAATAGTTCGTTTAGTACGCCATTTTATCGGCTAGCAGAGAAGTGATAGGATCTCTTCGTGGCTTTTAAATAGCCTATTTTACATAAACAGGCTATTTGAAAGCCATGTTCAGAAATAGATATTGGCTATAAAACTTTAGATTGGTAAATTTTATTGGAAAATTCGAATGCAGCGGTGACGTTGGTAATTAAAATTGTTTTAATTTAGATACTCGTATACAAGAACGACCGTATTAAAATCTTCGGTTCTCTAGCCAAACTCTCTTGCAAGCCTACACCTGCTGATAGACGAACGAGGAACTCTGGCGCAGGCTTTCCTATCGGAGTTGGGAGGTCAGATATCAGTCGCTACCGTAAAAGTCAAAAGTAAACTAAAAATGAGGAGTAGAAGAGTGGACTCCGGGTTCGTAAGTGTAAGTTTTTTGTTGTAGTTAGGACAGTAGCTTCCCATGAAACTCACAATCGCAATTGAAGGCCCGAATGAAACAGATTTCGTTCTTTTGGTCGGGACCATAAAGTATGTTCGGGAATGAATAAAAACATATCTAGGAGGTTTTCGTTTACAATTTTTTTTTTTTTTTTTTTTATATTTAGGACACGTCAATTTGACTTCACCTCGCCTGATGGTAAGCTGAAGGTAAAGTCTCAGGAAAGAGGGTCACCATTACATACACGTACCATGTTAACAATGGTGGCACTCAGCTTGACGGCCTCATCAGAAGAGGATTGTCGTCGCAGGACCGCGTGACACCCACCGGCCCCACTAGTGCTGCGACCACAACCCCCCTGCCCGGCTATGCACTTGCTGACCCCTGAACGCAATCAAACCGAAATTGGATTACTATGGAGGGTTTTTCGCAATCGTGCACCGAATTTTGTGACAAATTTGTGTTATCAAATTTCTACCACCAGTAAAATATTTCTATTAAATAATGTACTATTATAACCCAACATATTAAAAAATACATTCCTTTGTATTGGATTATGATAACCTTTCGACCTTTTGAAATAAGTCGTAGTGTTCACATTAAATTTTTTTTTTTTCGGGCTATCAACAATCCGAATTTTGCGGTTTCGGGTCGTTTCATGGTAGGGTTTAGGCCGAATGAACTGTCATGTGCCGTCTTGGGGCCCGATTAAGGGATGAGTGTGTTTCATGGTACCGATTGCCCGATATTTCGTTCCACAAATGCGGTTGAACGTTTCATGGTATATCTACAGGGTCTGACTACGACGAGTGAAGCCTGATTCAGTAACGCCACGGTCTCAAAACACGTGAGTTTAATTTGATTAGAATGAAAAAACTTAAAAAAGTATATATTCCTGTTTCCTGAAATTATAAAACACTAGCATCGCTACGCGGTTTCACCTGCGTAAGTTCTGATCCCTTTGTAGGGTTCCACTGCCAAATGGCAAAAAACGGAACCCTTATAGATTCGTCATGTCTGTCTGTCAGTCCGTCCGTATGTCACAGCTGGTAAAATGTGCCCCCCCCCCCCCCTGTAACTACTAAAATAAGAGAATGACAAAACTAAAAAAAATATATGATGTACATTGCCATGTATATATATGCCCTGACGGCCTCTGTGGCGTAGCGGTAGTGCATTCGACTGCTACGACAGGGGGCGCGGGTTCGATTCCCGCTCAGTGCAGATATTTGTGTGCATGAATATGTCTATTTGCATTGGTCTGGGTGTTTCTATGTATAATTTTTTTTTTATTTTTTTATTAAAGGTTCACAAAACTGGTCAATACAATTGACAATTACGCTCACAATTTAATACTATGATGTTATATGTTTGTAAGACCTACTAGATGCGAACACAACATAACACAAAACAAATTACAAATTAATGCTACTGAGAAATATTACAGAAATTATCCACTTATTTGTTCAAAACAAAGCTTCTTGAAACTATTCATCTTTACGCTAAAAATATCTATTTCGCTGCAAATACAGTTGTATGCAAAACACATGCGATAAATAGGTGCGTGCCGCAGTTTTATAAGTAGGGCTCCATACGGGGCTGCTGTACTCCACTAAACTACGAACATAGCAATTAAAAAGTAGTATTGATACTGATGGATCTCTGAAAATCTTGGTTTGTCGAATAACGAAACCAGCGAGTCTGCTTCCCTTCTTAAAAATGTGGTCAATATGCTCTCGAAAGTCCAACTTTGCATCCATTATGACACCCAAATCTCTTATACTCGAAACCTCACTTAGTTTTGTTCCATTAAGATAATAGGTTACAGCGGTAGGTTTTCTCTTGCGAGTAAATTTTATGTGATGACATTTAAAGACATTGAGAGACATACAGTTGGTGACACACCATTCATTTATTCTATCAATGTCATTCTGTAGGATACGGGTATCATAGTTACATGCAATTGTCTTATAAATTTTTAGGTCATCCGCAAATAACTGACACTTAGACTCAACAATAAATGAATGAAGAATAACGGACCCAGGTGGGAGCCTTGCGGTACGCCAGATGGTACACATTTGGGTTCCGATAGAAAGCCTCGAACTTTTACCATTTGTGAGCGATTACGCAAATATGATTCGCACCACCTTAGCAGCGAACCACATATACCCGCATGGTCAAGCTTGCGAACCAATCGATCGTGATTTACTACGTCAAAAGCTTTTGAAAAATCTGTGTAAACTGCATGAACCTCCAATTTTTTCTCCATTGCTTCGGAGATCTCGTTTACATAACACATGAGATTAGATGTAGTTGATCGTTTAGGTAAAAATCCGTGTTGATATTCACTAATGTCGTTTTTTAGAAAGGGCAGTAATGTTTTTTGAACCAGGGATTCAAACAGTTTACCATAAGCGGACAAGATAGATATTGGTCTATAGTTGGAAACGTTACTGCATCACCTTTTTTCAAAATGGGAGTAACATGAGCAGTCTTCCATTTAGATGGAAATGCACCGAGACATAGAGATCGGTTGAAAATGGTATATAAAGGTTCATAAAGTTGTTTGGCACAAGATTTGAGAAAAATTGGAGGAATTTGGTCTGGCCCAGGCCCTTTGTTGATGTCCAATAATAATAAATAATAATAATAATTTATTTTCAGATTACAAAAAATGATCCATTGTGTTAGTACGAACTTATATCTAGTGTTAGTTTGCACATTAAATTTGACTATATGATTTATTCATTCCTCGTGGTTTTGAGAAACGACTTCAGCCAGGAGAACAGACCTAACTGATCGTCCTTCTCACCAGGAATTTATAAATTGGAGAGTTAATACTCTCCGCCACTGTCTTTAAGATGCTGTTGTCACTATCCCATACCCTGCGTAATAGTGATGCCGTTTTTTTGCGTATGACGGCGTGGAAGCCGTCAGTTCGGTTTTGTACGAACATTTCTGAGGCGCTGCAGAACCGTGGTAGTCCCAACAGCACCCTAAAGACATTATTATATTGAACGCGCAGCTCGTCTAACGCACTTTTGGTGTAGCTGACCCACAGACTCCCCGTGTAAAGGCCCTGGCAATAGGCTTTAAACAGAGTTAACTTTACTTGTGTACTACAACGAGAGAATCTACGGGCCAGCATATTACCTCGGACCGCTAGCGCTCTACGCTCTCTTTCTATATCCAGATTGTCTCTAAGGTCGTCGGTAAGGAAATGGCCTAGATATTTGACTTTTGTAACTTGTTTAACATTCAAGCCGTTAAGGGTGATGTCTGGTGTTTTATCATTAAGGCATCCACCGACGGCCCTGTCTGTCCCTATCTACTTCGAGGTGAGCGGACGTGTTTGCTGTGCTCCGGTGCTTTATTAACTATCAATCTCTGCGTGACAGTGGTGCGTGTATTAAAAATCGGCCCCTCTCGTTCTCTCTTGGGTAGTCCCCCATAAGAGACGGCGGCCTTTTTGGCATCAGAGCGGGATGCAAAGTCGCGTGTGATCCGTGTGTGGGCGATTATCGGACCCTCTCGTTCCACCTTGGGGCCACGGCCATAAGGTCTCGCGGCCATCTTTACTCGCGAGTGAGACAGAGAGTGCCTCAGTGATAGTGACACTTACCCCTGCCAGTTTAGGCATTGCCGAACTGACAGGTGCCATCTTCGCGACAGTGACGTTTTTTGTTTGTGACACTTGACAGCTCGACAGCTTGACAGGTGTCATCTTGTGCGATAGTGACGTTTTGTTTTTGTGACACTTGACAGCTGTCAACCTACATTCTCCACAACTCAAAAGTGACAGTGACACTCAGTGCGACATTGACGTTTTGTTTTTATTTTATTTATTTTTTTCTAAATCCGTTTCGTTTCGCAACAACATTTTCGTGTATCAGCTAATACATAGATGATACCAAAACTTTATCCGATCGGTAGTGGGTCGTCAATATAAATAAAGGAAAAAAAAAGAAAACTTTCTTTTTCTTTATCTTTTCTTTTTTTTTGCTGGACTACTGTGTGCGGACCATCCTGAAGATTGCCTGATCCCCTCTGGGACCCCCCCGCCTCCAATAATGGAGGAGGATGACGACACCCGGCGCATTCGATTGGAGGAGGAGCTCCGCCTGTTGTCGGAGCGGGGCCTGGCGTCTGGCTTCATGTCAGGTAGGTCATCCCTCAGCAGGACCCCACCCCAAAACCAGTGCACCCCCATGCCCCCCCTGATTGAGTCTTCAGGAGTCCCTGCCACCCCGGTGCAGACCAACGCGCCGGTCCCCACTGACTTGCTTCTGGATACCCCAGCGCCAACGACTAGGGAAAAGCGCCCTCTGACGTCCCCAGATGAGCAGCAGGAGCAGAACAGGCGCCGCATAAACGCCAGACGCCCCGGGAAAAGCGACGCTCCCCCCATAGGCGGCATACTGAATGCCGCACCCAGCGCGACCACGGCCCCGCCGTCAACCCCAGGGATATCCGGACAGGAATTGTCATCAGCAGGCTACGTCGAACTGGCGGACATCGCGGGCTCGGCAACCACCGGAATAATGGACACCGTGCGTTCCAAAACGTCCAAGCTCAATAAAGATGAGATTGCAGTCATTGGGCAACACGTCGCCAATGCCGGAGCCCTAATCACATCGCTTATATCCAGATTGGCAGCGGCTGAGCAGCGCGCAATGGTGGGGGAAGAACGCGCAAGGAATAACACACCAGGGTACAACAATGGTTCCCAACCTACGCAAGAGGCGACTCTCCCAAGAAGGGACTTCGCAACAGCCCTGAGATGTGGCCGCCAGGTGGCGCCTATACCAATCCCCGCACCCACCGGCCCAACCCTCGCCTTTGCCCCTGCAGAGGAAGGATCCCTGAAAACCGCGGAGGAAACTAAAACAGAGCTAAAACGGGCTATCAATCCTTCTATTATAGGCGCTCAGGTCACCAACGTCAGGAAAATTGGAGGAGCACGTGTGGTTGTCCAGACCACAAATGTCCAGGCAGCAAACCGGCTCAAGGAGGCCGCTCCAGCAACATTGAAAGTAACGGAACTCAGCCGTCGCCAGCCCCTGGTTTGCCTTAGCCCGATTGACGGGGACCCGAAGTTCGATGAGATCATCAGCGCGGTTCACGACCAAAACTTCAGGGACAACCCGAAGTGGACCAAAGAGGCCCTTGGGAAAGCCATGCGAGGAGCGTTCAAGAAAACTAGAAGGGGTGGCGCTGCTGTTGCGGCAGTTTTTGAATGCTCCCCTGGGTTGCGACAGGATCTGGTCGAGCGGGGGAAGCAATACATCGGCTGGCAGGTGGTGGAAGCCACCGACTTCGTTTCGGTAACGTGCTGCAACAGATGCCAGCAATATGGGCACCCAGAGCGACACTGCCGAACCACGGAGCCTACATGCTCCAAGTGCGGCGCAACCGGACACCGTGAGCCAGAGTGCACCAGCGAAACCTCCAGGTGTGCCACCTGCCACAAATTTGGACGCGGAGAGGCGTCCAGCCACCGGACTGCTGCCCCCAGCTGCCCTGCGCGGAAATACGCGGATAACCGAGCCATGTCTATGACGAACTATGGATAAAAGCCGCTCTATTAAGTGTGGGCAGCTGAATCTCGGTAAGTCTCTGAGAGCCACCAGGGAACTGCCGGCGATTGCGGACGACCACGGCCTCGACGTCATCCTAGTCCAGGAACAACATCCTGGATCACTGGGAATTATTGAAACCGGCCCATCCCCTATGGCGGGCGTATATGTGCACACCCGCTCGCTGCCATGTGTGGTGCTGACGCACCTCAGCAACGAGCATTGCCTCGTGGTCGCCTTAGGCAAGGACAATGTCACCATGGCCTCAGCCTACTTCCAATACAGCCAAGATGTAGGCCCGCACTTACACCATCTGGACATCACTATAAGTGCCACCAACGGCAAACGACTGATCATAGGCGTAGACAGCAACGCACACTCGCCGCAATGGCACAGCTACCCGCGGCACTACACTGGCCGAGGCAGGGAGGCCGATCTACGCCGCAACCTGGTAGAAGCATTCATCGCAGCCCACGACCTGAAGATCGCTAATGCTGAGGGCCAGTTAGCCACATTTAACGGTCCAGCGGGGGAGTCAAACATCGACATAACGCTCCACACCCGAAGTGCAGTCATTAACAACTGGGCGGTATGGGACTGTCAGAGTGCCAGTGACCACAGGCTGATCACGTTTGACGTAGCCACCACCAACCAATGCCGTTCTCCCAGCGAACGAGCCTCGCTGAGCCCCGAACCGGTGCGCTACCGGGACAGGGGGGTGCATTGGCCCGGCTTCCGATCTGCCATAGCGGTGCGAGCAGGACTACTCCGCCCTAACGCATCTGCTGAGGTTCTAGCTGAGGGCTACACCAACATGATTATCCGGACCGCGGATGAATTTCTGGGCCGACAAAAACCGCGGAAGCCCAACAGGTATGCGTGGTGGAGCCCCCAGCTGGACAGCCTCAGATCCAAGCACAATAGGGCCCGCCGTAGGTGGCAGGATGCTAGGCGTGCAGGTGGTGGTAAGGAAGCTAATTTGCGAATGGAATTTCATAGGGTGAGAGCGGAGTATAGATGGAAAATGGGGGAGGCCGAACTCGCGTTCTTCCGCAAAACAGCGGACCTGGGCAACCAGGATCCCTGGGGCCTGGCCTACAGGGCTGCTAGCGGTAGGCTCAGGCCACCCAGCAACGTCCTCAACGCGATTAAACTTTCATCGGGTTTCACAGGGACGGTGGCTGACGCCATGAATGGAATACTGCGGTCGCTGTGTCCTGATGATGACAACTCTCGGGACACCGCGCACCACCGGCAGATCCGCATCCTGGCCTCGGCCACCCCCTCGGGCAGCCACACACCTTCCCCAACCTGTGGGGAGCTGGGGCAGATTATACGACGGCTCCCGAACACTGCTCCCGAGTTGGATGGCATCAGCGCCACCATTGTAAAGCAGGCGTGGAGAGCGGCCCCCATGGAGGCCGCATTCGTCTTTGCCAGGTGCATAACCGATGGGATTTTCCCCTCCATCTGGAAAACTGGCAGACTTTTGGTCCTGCCAAAATGTAACGGCAAGCCCCCCACTGATCCAAAGGCATACCGCCCAATCACGCTCCTGCCTGTGCTCGGCAAAATCCTGGAACGCGCCGTTCTTAATTGCTCTCCCTTCATCAGCAGCCAAATCTCCCCGAGCCAGCACGAATTTTCTCCGGGTAGGTCGACCACCACGGCATTATTGACTATGATGCGTGCAGTGAAGGACAGTCCTTCCAAATATGTCCAGGCTATTTTCCTGGACATAGCTGGCGCCTTCGACAACGCCTGGTGGCCAATGATACTCACAAAGCTAAAAGGGCGCGGATGTCCCCCCAACATATTCAAAGTCATTAGGTCCTACTTTGAAGACCGACGGGTGGGCCTTTTCGTTGGCGACCAGGCGGTGTGGAAGGTCCAAACCATGGGCTGCCCCCAGGGCTCGGTACTGGGCCCCTCACTTTGGAACGTCCTCATGGATGACAGCATGCGCTTGCCGCTGCCATCGGGGGTCAGTATCGTCGCCTACGCCGATGATATCACGGCCCTGATCGAGGCGGACTCGAGAGCCGAAATTGAGCGCAAAAGCGCGGCCACTGTGGACCTGCTGAGCGGGTGGGGCTCTCGAAACCGGTTGTCCTTCTCCCCCGGCAAATCTTCGACGATGACCCTGGGGGGCAGGCTCCAGCGGCCTCCCATCATTAAGATGGATGGCACCTCGATCAGGAGCGTGAGGTCCGCGACGGTTTTGGGGGTAGTCCTGGACTCTGGCCTGTCCTTTGCAGAGCACGCAACGAGCATTGGGGAACGCGCGGCCAAATGCTTTGGCAAAATGAGTAGGGTATCGGCGTCCACCTGGGGCGTCAAATACAGGGGCCTGCTCGCCGTGTATGGGGGTACCTTTGTCCCCACCGTCACATACGCTGCGGCGGTGTGGTACAGGAGGGCCCTCATGCACGTCGTCCGCAGCCCCCTACTTCGAACGCAGCGGCAAAGCCTAATACTCCTCACAAAAGCGTATAGGACCACCAGCACCAATGCGCTTGCAGTACTCGCGGGGGTACTACCGGCAGACCTGGAGGTGATCCGTGCTGGGGAACTGGAGGAGGCTCGAATTAGGATTGCTGCCGAGCGCAGGGAATCGTGCGGGCGGTTGCAGGAGGAGCTCAAACAGTGGAGGGCGAGCACGCGCGCGACCGCGTTACGGGCCTGGCAGAGACGCTGGGATACAGAGGAGAAGGGGAGGACAACGTATCTCTTCTTCCCTCTCGTGGAACAGCGGCTTTCATGGCATTGGGTCGAGCCGGACTATGAGCTGTCCCAGCTCCTCACCGGGCATGGATGCTTTCGAAAGAGATTGTATGACCTAGGCCTTGGCAGCGAGAGTGAATGTTTCTGTGGTATGGAAGACGAAGACCTACACCATGTGTTGTGGGTCTGCCCCTTGTACGCTGACATCCGCGCCACCATGTTAAGTGAGGTGGTTAGATCGGAGGTTGGGCCTATGTACTATTCGGACCTGGTAGGCACACCCCAAAACTTCGGCCGGCTACGGAGCTTTGCGCATGTTTGGCACGAAAGGCGCAAAGCCCAGGAGGTTCCCTAACGGCGAGCAATTTCCGTTAGTGTGGCGTGCTGCCCCAGAAAGGGGAGAGTGTACAAGTAGGAGGGCACCAAAAAATTTGTAGGGAGTCAAGAAATGCGCGCCCGCAAGGCAGTCGCCAGTAGGGCGTGCATCTCCCAAGATTCGGCCCGTTATAACCAAGATGGTTGGTAGGGCCATGGGAAGGAGGTGGGAAAGAAGGCCCTAAAGACAATGTATTCACACTTCTTACCATTATAGATTAGCCCGTGTGAACTGGCGTACGTCTCGCAGACTCTCAACATCTCATTGATAGCCCCAGCAGTTGGGGCAAGCAGCACCATATCATCTGCATAGCTGATGGTGTTTACTTTAACACCATGTACACTGCATCCCACCCGCATACGGCTGAGTTCAATGATCAAGTCATTTATATATAGGTTGAACAGCCTGGGAGACGTTAACCACCCCTGTCTCACTCCGCACTCTAACCTATACGTTTCTGAGAGCTCATTAGACCACTTAACATTATTGGTTTGGTTCCCATACCAATACTGTAATAGGCCTAAGATTTCGACCGGCGTACCCCTGTCCTCCAGCTTTCTCCAAAGCAAGTTATAGCTTACAAGCTCAAAAGCCTTGGAGAGATCAAGAAAACAAGCATGCACCGGTGTCTTCCGCTCAGTGTAATATCGGACAGTGTGCTTGAGACTTATGATAGCACTTTCAGTTGACAGTCCAGGTTGAAATCCAAACTGTGAGTCATGCAATGTAAGGTATTTTTTCAGGTAAGAATCAATCACACTATCCAATATCTTTGCCATTATGGTTGCCAGACTTATAGGTCGATAGTTTGCCTTATCCGAGATATCACCTGTCCGATTTTTAACGATGGGTACTACCAGGGTTTTCATGAGTTGTGGCGGTAGGTACGAGTGGCTAACGCACATTGTATAAAACAACGCCAGAACTCTAGGCATGTGTACTCCCGCGTATTTCAAATGCTCAATACTGAGCCCGTCATGCCCGGGAGACTTACCTCTGCTCATGTTTTTAATTACAGTTGCCACTTGCTTCGCTGATATTTGTATTAATGGCTTGTCTCCCTGACAATCAGGTTCATTTCTGGGTTGGAAAGGGTCCAGACCGAGAGGGGATCGCACTGCGAAATATTCTTTGAACATATTCGCAACCGCCGCCGGTTCACTCCTCCCCCCTACAGTTACGGCCCGGCCAGGCTTAGTATCGAGTCTTTTCGTAGACTTCCAAAACTTAGCATAATTTTTTGTGGCTCTTTCGTTTGCTATCTTGTCCATCTTAATTTGATCCTGATTGTTTTGGCACCACTTTAAACGACTCTTAAAAATGTTACGAGACACCCGCATTTCATCAAAAACAGGCCCAGAGCTCGGGCGATTATGCATCACCCACATATTAAACCTAAGCCTCGCTTCCCGGTGTGCAACCTGGACATGGTTATTCCACCCACACAATACCCTACGCCTTCTACATCTACCCCCCACGCCTACCGTCTTATATGTTAGCTCGGAGGCATCACATAATGCATATATTATGCTCCATACATTTTTTCTAAAATTATTTTGTGCTCCCTTAAGTTACACGACCTATGACTACATTCTTTAAACTCCTGAGGGAAGTCTATATCACGCAACCTGTTGTTACACACTTCGCGATATTTGACAATTTGCGTGTCATTCCTCTCACCCCAAACGATTTTATTGAGAATAGTATCTGTCGTAGTTACCTTGGTTCTTACAATTTTTAAGTCACACTCGACGTAAAGAGGAAGGTGATCCGACATATATATGTCTTCTTTTATGCCTACTGTAACAATTGTGCACCAGGCTGACAGCGAAACCACACAGTGATCTAGCCATCTTCTACATCCGTGCGCCTCGCTCGTAAAAGTATAATAGTCAGACTCACACCCCAATTTTTCAGTATCAGCACATACCCACGATTGGTCAGTACAAAAACCCGTGAGTTCCCTATAAAATAGTTCAGTAGGGTGAGCATAAAAATCTCCTAAAATAAACAGACTCTCAACATCTTCACTCGCTGCAATGGCACTTATCTCACCTAACACTTCCGTAAACATAGATAAGTTATCGGGCGAATTCGTTGGCATGTATACCGAAACTACCACAATTGAGCGCCCGCCAGTAGTAGCTCTAATGGCAGTCAGCCGATGGCTATTACATTCTAACACATTAACAGTCTCGAAAACACCCTTCCTCCATAATATAGCCACTCCCCCATACGGCCTTCCGATTAATACTCCCGCGGTCGTGTCAACAGCTGACTTCCCGGTATATTCAAAGTGGTTAGAAATGGTACTTAAGAAAGGAATTTCATGGGGGAGGAGCCATGTTTCTTGGAGGCACACTATATCTGCCAAGTCACATAATTGTCTAATGTTTTCAATTGATCTTTTCACATTTTTACAGTTGAAACTGATAAACCTACAGTTTTTGTTATTATTTATCATAATGGGAGGTTATTCAAAACTATTACACTGGTTCTGCTTATCTCTGTATATAAACCGTACAAAACGTCTAAAGGTTATACCGTCTGGCCATAATTCATCATTTAAAAATAGTTCTAATTTACTTTTAGACACAAATACCTTAAAAGCATTATATCTTTTTGTAGACTTAATTTTTACCATCTTTAACGACACAATTTCTTTTGTTTTTTCTTGAATATAATTTATAATATCCTGCTCACTTGTTTCCACACTAACATTTGATATAAACAGAGGTACTTTAACCTCTGCCGCCTTAAAGTTGCTATCGGGAGCCGCTGTTGCACGTCCTTTTTGGCCAATCAGTCTATATTGTTTAGACGACTTACGTTGCACTACCGTCCACTCTGTATTTTCGCTTACCGGTTGTTTACACTGTAATTCCGTCTCCAAAGCCGGCATACATTCCGCAGTTGATTGAGAGCATTGTATTATTCTCGAAGTAACCATATCACAATATGTCGCCGCTGGGTTCACTGACGGACTGTTGGCCATATTGGGAGGGGATGTGTTCTCCGCATCGGTCGGTGCAGTATCTCGTTCGTGCAGAGCCGTGATATAGGCCTCTCGCTCCTTTCTCCCAACGCTCAGATGTTCATCAGGTTGCGTCTCGTTCTGTTTCTTACGCCTGTTTCGACTTCGGGTATTTTCGGGCTGGCTTGCACTTCCACTCTTCGGGACATCAGTCACCGTTGTTATCTCTGTCGCATCTTTTTGTTTATGCAAGAAAGTGATAGAAAGCTCCTCATCACTTCTCGTTCTCGGGGAATGACTTGCAGTTATTACGCAACCGTTTGAATTTGTATCAGCTGATTGTGCTGTATTTATAGGCACATATTCAAGCCCTATGGGACCACTATCAAGGGGGCTGTTTTGTAAGCACGCACCACCTCGCCTTTTCACATTGATATACGAGGGAGAATGTACCAACAAAGATGCATGTTTCATGTGTTCAATCTCTTGGTTTAGTAGTTCAAACTTTGCTGTAGTAACAAATTTCTCTTCCAGTGCACCGAGTTGATTTTTTAAATTCAGAATGTCTTTTAGAAGTCGTGTTGCGTCTACATGGTCAAAAGTAACAGGAGGAAGTTTGTGTAGTTCTTTAGCGACGAATATTGGGAACAACTCAGGGTCGGCCGTGGTCATAAGACAGATGATGTCGTTGAGATCTCGAGACATCTTTTTCTTCCCATCCTTACGTCTGATTGGCATCTTCTTCGCATTCGGTATCGACTCGAAAAATAAAGACTTCGCTTTCACAATATCATCAGCCGTGAACGATGTGGTACACAGCTGGTGTATACTTTCTTCATCCATAAGTCCCAGCACATTTCGTAGAAACGCTAAAAGTTCGTTAATTACAATATTGCAATTTACACACTTCACAGTATTCGAGGTCATTGCCCTTCACGATGAGTCACTGTCGTCACGGTAACGCTATATCGCGTCCGTTCGCAGCCGTACGCACGATAAGACTGTCGACTTGTTGTGATTCTAAAGATTTTAATAAATCAGATTTCGATATCTCGAAGTTATGTATATGCTTGTGGGTAGTGCTATTGATGTCGATATCTTGGTGGTCACTGTTATCAAAAGTTGTGTCAAACGTTGAATAAAAATATTGAGAGAACAATTCCGCGATATCCTTGCCACCACGCGCTGTTTCATTTTGTAAATACATGTCATCCGGTATGTCACAGCTATTAGATTTTGAAAATTTAATGAAGTTCCAGAAGTATTTAGGGTTTCTCTTAATGTTCTCTTTCGCATCCGCTTTAAATTTGAAATAACATTGTGCTATCATTTTGCTGCAGCGAGCCCTCAGCATGTTATAGGTTAATTTGTCTCGAGGATTGTTATACTTTTTGTTAATTTTGTGAAACTTCGACTTTTCATTTAGTGCATTGATCAGAGAGGAACTGTACCACATGGGATATCTGAGATCCTTTCTTTTAGTTAAAGGCGTGTATTTTTTAATTATTGGCATTGTAAGATTATAGAAAACATCGACCAAGTGATCTATGTCATTCATGTTTACGAAACTCTTAGACCAATGTATATTGGATAGTTCATTTGCGATTGCTTCATAATTAGCTATGTTGAAATTAAAGATGGATTCTCTATTTATTTTGGGTATTTTTAGTGAGTTTGACTTGAAAGTGGTCACAAGTGCAGGATGGTAGACGTCTATTTCAACTAAAGGATGGTCAGCTTCTGAAATACTGAATAGGTGATCCCGATTTGTAAGAATTAAGTCTAGAGTTCTGTCTAGGTTATTTTTTACATTATTCAGTTGCGCGAGATTATTAAAGGACATTGTATCCACGAGCAGTTTTTCCATTTCAGATGTAGGATTTAAGGGAGACAGCGCACCAGAGTCATCATCGTAGCCCCACTTTAGATGTTGCTGATTGAAATCACCAGCTATAAATATTATCGATTTTGTGTTAGCTTTGTACTGGATCGTTCTGGTCATGTTCATCAAAAACTCTTCCAAGCAAACGTATGTGGCTGGTGAAGGAATGTACGCAGTGCAAATACAAAAGTCAGTTGTAACAGAGCCCTGTTGAAGTTTTATCACATCCCAAATATCCTCACCAGCGCACTCCCACCTTATCTTACGAACAGCTTGTAGTTTTTTCGAGACTGCAATGAGTGCACCACCGCCATCAGATTTTTGGTTGTTTGACGTGGAGCGATCTCGCCTAAAGATACAATACCTTTTTTTTTTTTTTTTATCGTGCGGAAATCCCTTCGGATACCCCCCCGCGTGCCAGCGGGGGCGGTTATGTCGGGCTTGAACCGACTAAAACCGCACACCGTCTCGGGTCTACAGACGCCGGGGTGTAAGGTTGCCCATAGAGCATATCCCTCGCACCCCGACTGACCCTGGGCCATCTCCGGTTTCGAGATGGCCCCCTCGGGTTTGGGAACCACGGTGTCCCCGTCTTGCCCCGGTTTGGGGGAGGGGCGCTAGTCGCCCCACCGTCCCGGCCTGCTTGGTGACAGGTGGCCTCACCCAAAGATACAATACCTACCGTCTAAGAATTCATGATCGAAAACAGAATCATTGAGATTGGTTTCCGTAAGTAAAATAACGTCATAGTCTTGCCGTAATGCGTTCAGTAATATAATGTCTGTCTTAGTCCTAAGACCACGAACATTTTGATAATAAATGTTTAAATTGAATTATGAAACCTTATGCTTAAAACCATACATCAACGAAAAGTCCCAACAATTAATCCAAGGTATGGAGTATCTCCATATCCTTCACCACAAAGCTCTTCGAGTTAACATCTTTTCGCATATAAATGCGACCATTTCGTATCCACACAAATTCGTAGAGCTTTTCTTTAGCAATTTTGCGACACGCTGCATGTAGCTGCTTGTTTGCAGGAGTCAAGTGCTCCCCGACGAAAACCGGACACCGGTCACCCGCTATGCCCAAGTGCGACGAGTTCAACTTATCGCTGCTGTGACTTTTATTGTAGTTTTTCACAGCAGCGATAATTTCATCCCTTTTTAGAGGACTGGGTAACTTAACAATAATCGAGCGTGGTCTACTTGACTCTTTATTAACTTTGGCCACTCGATGATAGTTGAGCAGGTCGTGTGTACCCAAGTCACAACCAACCGAAGCTGCTAGTTGTTTCACTACAGTCTTGAGGTCTTGTGTTCAGGTACACATTGAATCTCGAGGTTACACTCGCGTGACTGCTGCTCAAAATAAACAAGCCGAGCATTAAAATCCTTCACGTGCACTCTAAGTCCCTTATTCTCCGCTTCAAGACTGTTGATTATTTGGATCTTGCTTTCCAGTAATTCCTTTATTTCCTCATATTTTGCAGACATAAAGCGCTTTCCGTCAGCTCAGTGATCTTAGACTTGGTGTCGGCGCTGTCGCTTTTTATGTCATGCTTTATATCTCCTCTTAGTTTCTTCATAGCGTCCTCGAGTTTCTCGTTGAAATACGTTTTCAGCGCATCTACTACATCGGATGAAGTTGTTCCCTTGTCAGACTTGCAGATCATGCATTTCCATGTTGACTTGTAGGATTTTGACTCCTTTGCAAACGTTTCGGCTGACAATCCCAAACACTGGTAGTGAAACTTGCCATGACAGAGAGTACACAATTTGGTGTCAGTCTGCTTGACCTGTTTACTGCATTTGCCACAAGTATCCATTCTCTTAAATTGCGACCAATCTAGGGTAATTTTCAGAATATGGCAACACTCTTACGTCAAATGACTTGTCAAGTCAGTGTCGATAGGTGTCAAATTGAAGATGACAGTAGACAAAGATCAATGTAGTGGGTACACGCAGCAAGATGATGACAGGCCAGTTAGATCTCAATAATTGAGGGTATAAAAATAATAACAGTTTCAAGCAGTTTTGGGTAAGAAAACTCAACTAACTCCTTGTGAGTTAGTTGAGTTTTCTTATTTTCCTTATGTTCCTTTTATTTGCGACACTAACAATTTTATGACCGAATCTAACAGTTTGCTCTGTGTGGTCACTGATTAGTTTTGTGATGCCATCTTTATCAACTTTTATTCCAGTTTGAATTTCCAGATCGAGCCTGTCTGCAGCGTGTATTGGAATCCATCAAGAGAGTGAGGCACGGATTCCAGAACACCCGGCTCACAGGCACATGATGGGTCCGCCTTACACTTGAACCCAGGCAAGAATACGGAGAACCCACCGTGTCCCGTGAGGAATTGGGTGGTTTTACCCTTGATGGAGATTCTCTTGATGACTATGTGTGCCTGTATTGCGCAGGGGAAAAAGATTTTTGTGGTGGAGGCTGTTGCTCCCTCCCTCAATTCCATTCGTCGAGGGAGCCCCGACGTCTCTCGACGAATGAAACAGGACACTGGTCGTAATCAGGGGCGTTTTTGAGTTTCAGGGCGGCCTCCTTGGCGAGCCCATCTGCTCTCTCATTACCCTCAAGGCCTACGTGGGCCTTGATCCAGTAGAGAGAGACGCTCTTGCCACGCTGTTTACAGCGGCCAAGAGCGTTCATAGTCTCTACCGCTAAGGGGTGGAAAGAGTGCAGATTGACTACGCTAAGGAGCGCGGCTCTGCTATCCCTGAAGATGCCGAACGCGGCAACGTCATGCCGCTCTACCTCGCACACCTCTTTGCTCAACGCCAGGAGCTCCGCCTGGTAGACGGTGCAGTAATCTGAGAGAGCAAGCTTGAGTTCCCTTGTCTCGAACTGGCTGTGCCATACAGAGACAGCAGCCCGACACGGTCCTCAATCTTGCTAACGTCAGTATATATCCGTAAGTAGTGAGATTTTACGTTAGATAGATGTTCCTCGTCTACCTCGCTGTCGAACTCCAAGCGTATGCGCTCCGCCTGATCCCTTGGGAATATCGGGATAAAAGGTAGCCTATGTTGCCTATAAAAGGTTGCCTTAGGAATAATGTTAGTCCATTGAAAAGTTACATTTGGGGTTGCGTTTTTTAGAGGACGCAATTTTATTTTTTTGATGTGTAGGGGGGGTCAGTGTAAAGCTAAAACCAAGTTTGTGGGATCGCCACCCTTGTCGAACGGCCGCCATCTTGAAAATAGGGGTCGAAATGGTTTTTACGATATATCTCTTAAACTATTTATCTGATAAAAAAAAATTATTACCATTTTTTGTTGCAAATTAAATTCTCTACAACTTTGGTACAGTAACTTTTTGTCGTAGAACTACAAATAAAAAAGTTATAAGCGAAAATGTTCAGAAACTTTTTTTATCTCTTTATACGGTGGTAATAAAGATGATAATTTTCTTGACAGCCTAAGATACAAACAATTTGCCAAGGCAGTAACAAAAAGCACATTTAACTTATCTTCACTTCCTCCAATACAATACACAGGTCGCTTTCATACTTTCCGAGTCTACCATCAGGTCCAGTCGTGGCTTGGTAATAATAATGATCTTGAAGACTGGGGCTGGAAAAACATGTGGAAAATTATTGATGCCAGTGCAGAGCTCTAAACCTCCAGGACCCCCTGAGCTTCCAAAATTGATCTTTTGCAAATGCAAAGGAAACTGTGGATCAATGTGTGGATGTCGAAAAGCAGGGCTGAACTGTTCTGCAGTGTGCTTCCATTGTTCTGGAGAGACTTGCAGCAACGTAAGGGGGCTCTCAGAATTAATAAATGAAAATGACTTTGATGATGAACCGCCGACATTAACACCCCTTCCTTCTCCAGTTCTCCCACTGATATTTAAATCAGAAAGCCGATCAGATGCTGAGCCGCAGCTTGGTCCATCGAAAAGACCGAGGACGGAGTAGTTCAAATTTAGAAAATCACCATGGATTATGCCTATTGGGGATACCACGTAAAAAAAACGCGCCTCCAGACTCTTCCTCGTGTGTGGTGGGGAAAAGAGTCAATAGGTAATTAATTATTAATAATATTGCAAAATTAATAATTTAAAAAATTATAATAACTAAATAAAAAAGAAAAAACAAAAGTTACTGGACCAAAGTTGTAGAGAATTTAATTAGCAACAAAAAATGTTAACAATTTATTTTTATCAGATAAATAGTTTAAGAGATATATCGTAAAAACCATTTCAATCCCTATTTTCAAGATGGCGGCCGTTCGACAAGGGTGGCGACCCCACAAACTTGGTTTTAGCTTTACACTGACCCCCCCTACACATCAAAAGAATAAAATTGCGTCCTCTAAAAAACGCAAGGTTAGGCCTAAAAAATGTAACATTTCAATGGACTATGTAGCATTTTAATGGTGAAAGAATTTTTGACATTGGGCCAGTAGATTCGGAGCCTTGTCAATACAAACAAACGAACCAACAAGCTGATACTAAATATACTACAGAACGTCTTTAGCGAGCCGGTCCCGCAACCGCTATGTCCCTGCATTTTATATCTGTAATATCTTCGAAAATATCCATTTACATTAACATAACATAACATAAGTTCACGCCTGTATCCCCGAAGGGGTAGGCAGAGGTGTATTACACACCCACGATTCGCCAGTTATGTTAAGGTCCCAATGTAATAGGGGGCGAGCCTATTGGCATCTACCGGGCACATTATTAAGCGAGCGATAATTAACATTTATTAATGCACACATAACTACGAAAAGTCAGAGGTGTGTGCCCGGGGCGCCTGGGGATCGAACTCGAGACCTCGTCTCCGCAGTCCGTTATGTACGCCACTGGGCTATCGACACTTTTTTTATTTCGCCATTTAAATTATATACTGTAAATGCCATATTGATCTATATTAAATGCACAATATATTGAAGGTACTAAATTGGATAAAGATTGATGCTGTATTGCTTAAAATTGCTTCGTAAATAACTCATTATTTCTTGTAAAAAGTAAAAGATAAAAAATGGTTATTGTGGGTTATCCCTAAGAGATAGACATATACCATTGCGGATTTTTTTGTAGAACTTTTTAAGGTGCAAAATACTGTAGTACATTATTTTGATCTATATCGTAGTTTTCAGGCAGCGTTTGCAATTTAAGCGCAAAAAGAATGTGTTTATTCACGACTACACGATTCAATAGAAACCTCTAATATTATCAGTATTTCTCTCCTATATTTTGCTTATATTATAAATATAAACCTTCCTCTTGAATCACTTTATCTATTAAAAACAAGTTGAATTCCTGAGACGAGCTCAGCCGAATACAAGGGATTTTCGATTTTGCGATTAATTTTTTTTGCGATTTTTTTTTAATCTTGCATTGGTTCACCCCAGCACGAATCTATTACCGAAAACAGCAACTCGATAGCTCATCTCCTTCATACCCAAAACCGTAACAGAAAATTGGCAACGACAACGTCGACGACGACAACTCGATAGCAATAGGGCTTTTCTAAAGAAAATCCCTAAAAACCGCATAGACACCGGTGCGAAGTTTTAAAAATCTAAGCATACATAGGGACAGACAGACACCGGGACCGACTTTGTTTTATACTATGTAGTAGTAGTCTAGATTCAGAATCACTCATAGTTGATTCCGTTCTCAATATGATTTTTTATGAAAAATGAGTCTGAAAAAGTTTTGAAATTACATGTTTTAATAACAAAATTTTACTGAATCGGGTTCCAGGTTAGTATTGCTGAACCTTGAAATGTGCTAACCTTGGTTACCCCTTAGCCATGAGCCTTACTATAGATAGATACAGACATACATAGAACCTTCTCCTTTTTGAAGTCGGTTAACTAATTTTCTACGATATATTCTACGACATTCTACACAGCGCTTTCAAGACCCAAAGTAAGCATAGTTTAACTAGCTTGGGTTATAGGTTCCAGAATGCGGATAAACATACTTATATACTTTTTTCTGTAAATTAATACATATTGTACATAGAAACACCCAGACCAATGCAAATAGACATATTCATGCTTACAAACATTTGCTTCCAGCTCCACAAATTTGGGCAAAATTTCGATTTCCGTTCAGCGAGAAACCATTCCACTTGTTATCCGGTGCTATAATAGAATTTTTCTAAGAAAATACTGAAGTAGGAACATATTTGATAGACATTCTTATTCCAGGTCAATTGCTAATGTAAAGGGAAATTGTCGGCTCATTGGTTTTTGTGGTCGAGTCCGTCTTGAAATATCGGGCATTTCGTTTCTGTGAAATGAAAATTTATTCGCATGTAACATGATAATTCGGATGTTAAAATTTTTGATTGAGATAGAATGTTCTGCTTTTATTATAAATGCGAATTATGTTCTTAATTTTAGGGTTCTGTGTCTCTAAAGGAGAAAAGTGACTTTATAGGATCACTTTTTTTTTATAAACATTCTACGAAATTCTACACAGCGCATTCTAGACCCAAAGTAAGCATAGTTTAACTAGCTTATGTTATGGGTTCCAGAATGCGGATAAACATACTTATATAGTTTTTTTTTTGTAAATACATACATATTATACATAGAAACACCCAGACCAATGCATAGACACATTCATGCATACAAATATTTGAACTGAGCGAGAATCGAACCCACGCCCCCTGTCGTAGCAGTCAAATGCACTACCGCTACGCCACAGAGGCGTCAAATCACTTAGTTTACTGTTTGTCGTCAGAGCCATTTTCACTGGAAAATGCTGTATAATATTCTCTATTTATCATTCTATAAACATAGGCTAGTTATTGGTGTATGGGGCCAAAACAAAATCTTCGTGGTCCAAGCCAAACTCACCTACACGTCAGTACATCTACTGATTGACAGTCGAGGCTCTGGCAAAGGCTTTCGTCTCGACAAACAGCAGTTGCTCCCGTAAAAGTTCGGACCCCGGGCTCCAGGCTTTTGATGAAAGCACGATTGGTGCTCGGATGAAGAAGAATCTTAATGAATTTCATTGGTTTCATAGTTAGCGCTGTTATATCATGTGCTAGAATATGAGATAAGAATGTGCCAAGTGATCTTGCTCAGCAGAGGGGTTAATGACCTGAAAATTCCGCCAAAAATGCTTTAAAACATTTTCTAATTATCTTTGATATATCGGAAGCAACTATACATATATATTTTATACTAGCTGATGCCCGTGGCTCCACCCGCGTGAATGTTAGTTATCGTTTTAGGTCATACCTCCGGATCTTCTCTCAAAGAATTGCAATCAAACATACGACAGTTATTAAGTACCCTTTTTTTTTTTTTTTATCGTGCGGAAATCCCTTCGGATTTCCCCCCGCCGGCCAGCGGAGGCGGTTATGTCGGGCTTGCACCGACTAAAACCGCACGCCATCTCGTGTCTTCAGACGCCGGGGTGTAAGGTTACCCATAGAGCATATCCCTCGCACCCCGGCTGACCTGGTAGTCTTGCGGTCATTTCAAACAACCGACCATCAGATCAACAGTCAAGAATTGCAAAAAAAAACAAATTGAGTTCAG
The DNA here is from genome assembly GCA_946251805.1 of Cybosia mesomella. Lineage (NCBI taxonomy): Eukaryota > Metazoa > Arthropoda > Insecta > Lepidoptera > Erebidae > Cybosia > Cybosia mesomella. The sequence goes on from OX276410.1 coordinate 20,219,169, forward strand.
AATCGTTAATTTAACGATTCCCATTTTTTTTCGATATCTCTTAGACACAACTCATTTCCAATTTTATAACAGTAGGTACTAGCTGTCATCGAGGTATTCAGGGGGATTTCCGCACGAAAAAAAAGGGTTCAAGCTGTCATTGGTACTTGACCCGACGGACGTAGTCCTGCCCTAACTATGAATATTGAATTCGGTTGCTCTTTTTTTTTTTTTTTTTTAACGTGCGGAAATCCCTTCGGATACCCCCCCGCCGGCCAGCGGGGGTGGTTATGTCGTGTCTCGACTAAAACCGCACGGTGTCCTCCCCAAGTGTCCGTTGCCGGGTAAGCCCTCGAAAGGATAACCCCAGGGTTGCCGGCGGGCTTTGGCCGCCACCGCGGCCTCGCCTGGTGGGGTCGGGTTTTATCCCGCTTCGGTGAGTTGGCAGGCATGTGTAGGGCACACACGACACGCCTCCGCCACGGCCTGCTTCTGTAAGGACGGCGAGTCGGCCAACTGCCGTCCTCAGGCCCCGATCATGGAGGTCGGTAGTCCCGGGCGTAGATGAGTCTGCGGCGTCCTCGCCGCAGACTGCGAAACTCGGGGGGGCAGGGTTCTCTCCCGCTCCCTCTCCGCCGTCTCTTTCGCGCGCATTACCTGCTCGCAGAAAGAGGTGGCGGCGTGCCACTTGCTCCCGTCGGAGACCACGGCCCTCACCATGGTCTCCAACGAGAGAACGTCCACGCCCAGGACCGCAACGAGATCCCGGCGTTGACTCGCCCACGCAGGGCACTCCACCAACGTGTGGAGCGCCGTGTCTTCGCCAGGATCCTCGCAGTGCTGGCACTGCGGCGTTGTCTCCCGGTGGATGCGCCACAGATACTTACCGAAGCACCCGTGTCCGGTAACCATCTGGCACATCCGGTAGGAGAGGTCCCCATGGTCCCTCTCCAACCACTCCTTCATGATCGGTCTCACCGCCGCAATGGTGGATTCCCCCCACCTTGGGTGCTCAAGTCGCACCCTCCATGTCTCCATGAGTTCCTGGCGGAGCAGGGACCGCTGAGCCCTGATTTCTCGGGACTCCGGCCTATGGCCCCGCTCCAGCGCCTCGTTGCGCCACTAGTACAGCAGCGCAAGGGCTCTCGCTTCCAGGTCCCATGGAGGGGTCCCGGCTAGGAGACATGCCGCCTCGACGGAGATCGTGCGATACCCCCTGATGACTCTGACGGCCATCGCTTTTAACGGGCTGTTTAATACAGCCACGTTGCGGGCCGCCAGAGTCTCCGCCCATACTGGGGCCCCGTACAGGGCCATGCTTCGCACGATCCCCAGGTACAGTCTCCTAGTGGGGGCGTTGGGTCCCTTAACGTTGGGCATCAGCCGCGATAGCGCGGCCGCAGCCCCCCTCAGTTTCGGAACCAGACTTCGGAGATGAGGTCCGAAGTCCCATCGGCTATCGAGTACGAGCCCAAGGTACTTCATCGTGGGCTCGATGCCGATGCTTACGCCCCCTACGGTTATGCTGGTTCCCGCAGGTGGCCCCCTCCGAGGCCCGTGGAAACACATAGCCTCGGATTTGTGGAGAGCCACCTCGAGTCCCAGCCGCCGTATTCGACCCACGACTTGAGCAACCCCTGCCGTGGCCTTTAGTGCCGCGCTACGGTGCGTTGCTCCCCGCGCCGTAACGAGGGTGTCGTCAGCATAACACGTTATGCTGACACCCTCGAGCAACGAACCGCAATTTGGTTGCTCTGGACTAACTGTGATGAACATACACTTCTCAAAAACCCCACTGTACAATTTTTTAGGGATTTTCTTTAGAAAAGCCCTATTGCTATGGAGTTGTCGTCGACGTCTTCGTCGACGTCGTCGTCGTTGCCAATTTTCTGTCACGGTTTTGGGTATGAAGGAGATGAGCTATCGAGTTGCTGTTTTCGGTAATAGATTCGTGCTGGGGTGAACCATTGCAAGATAAAAAAAAATCGCAAAAAATCGCAAAAAAAAAAACGCGAAATCGAAAATCCCTTGTATTCGGCTGAGCTCGTCTCAACTTGTTATAAATTATCTTGTAAAATATGCACTAAGCATTAATAAAAGTATTTAATAAAAAAAAAAAACAGAAAGAAGTATTCTACGATATTGTACACAGCGCTTTCTAGACCCAAAGTAAGCATTGTTTAACAAGCCTGTGTTATGGGTTCCAGACTGCGGATAAACATACTTATATACTTTTTTTTTAAAATACATACATATTATACATCGAAACACCCAGACCAATGCAAATAGACATATTCATTCATACAAATATTTACACTGAGCGGGAATCGAATCCGTGCCAGCTGTCGTAGCAGTCGAATGCACTACCGCTACGCCACAGAGGCCGTCCAAATATTTTATCAATATAATTCCGACAGATGCATTTGTCACTTGCGCCAATTACTAACGATTTACAGGTATGTTAAACGCCATTTTTTTTCTACATCACTTAAATTTACAGGCTCACCTGATGAGAAGCAGTTACAGCGGCCTATGGACGTGAGAAACACCAGGGGCGTCACACTCGCGCTGCCGACCCTGTAAAAACCTATTAGGTTACATTATAAAAGTTAATATGGTTGTTAAGTTTAAGTTTAGTTAATTTTCTGAACAACTTTGTCTTTCATAAGGACCTTCTCCTGACAATAACAAACACAACTAAAGAAGAATTAGCGAAATCGGTCCAGCAGTTCACGCGTGTTACCGTGACCAAGGGAAATTTGGATTCATTTTTAGTTTAGATTCACAGAGTTGTACAATGTATTGTGGTCCCACATATTTGAGGACAACCAGGCTCTTTTTCTTGGGCTATATCTAACCGACAGTGCTCGATTGACGGTAATAAGTTAATCCCGTTACATATACAACTCTGCCTACCTCTTTAGAAGTTTTTTTTAAGAGTACTAAAAACCGATATTACTAGTTTTCCCGCTAACCCCTCCAGCCAAGTTAATTTGTTTGTGTTAGAAAAAGTGGGTTCAAGACTGTAGTATAATAGCCAGGATTCGAACCTGGGACAGACCTGGGACGCTCGTAACTCCTTAAGGCCCTGTCTGGACGCAAGCTACCATAATTATGCTTATTTTTTGTTTCTAAGATTATTTCTCTCTCTCTCTAAGATTACTGATGCTAGACAGTTGATTTTTTTATATATACAGCTAATTATCTGCTGTTCACGCACATCCAAAAACATTTTGGATACATAGAGCAGTTTCTTGTTAAAAAAATTGCAAAGAAACACTCTTTGAAATAAATTTTTCGTTTCAATTATCTCAATATTTTTAGCGATGACATATATATTTTTTGTTACAAATATAAAGAAAATTTAATCAACTAGTGGAATATCTACAAATTAACATCCTCAAATCCGTCATATTTTTTAAATGATTTATTTACCCGTTTGCCGCCAAACAAATCAAACAAATCAAACAGATAAATAAATCATTTAAAAAATATGACGGATTTGAGGATGTTAACTTGTAGATATTCCACTAGTTGATTAAATTTTCTTTATATTTGTAACAAAAATATATATGTCATCGCTAAAAATATTGAGATAATTGAAACGAGTGAGAGAGAGTGTTTTTTGCAATTTTTTTAACAAGAAACTGCTCTATTTATCCAAAATGTTTTTGGATGTGCGTGAACAGTAGATAATTAGCTGTATATATAAAAAAAACAACTGTCTAGCATCAGTAATCTTAGAGAGAGAGATAAATAATCGTAGAAACAAAAAATAAGCATAATTATGGTAGCTTTTTTTTTTTTTTTTTTTTTTTTTTTTTTTTTTTTTTTTTTTTACGTGCGGAAATCCCTTCGGATACCCCCCCGCTGGCCAGCGGGGGTGGTTATGTCGTGTCTCGACTAAAACCGCACGGTGTCCTCCCCAAGTGTCCGTTGCCGGGCACCCCGGGTAAGCCCTCGAAAGGATAACCCCAGGGAAATATTATATTATGATAATTATGGTAGCTTGCGTCCAGACAGGGCCTTAACCACAGTAATTTTATAACTTTCAGTATAGTCATAACAAAAAACTAGCTATGTATAAGTACTTATGAGATTAGCTAGCGAAAATGCTTCATAAATGGTTTTAAGCTGGTCGAGTTCATTATGCAGATTAAAATTTTATGCTTATCGGAATGGAGTGGAGGGCATTCATTTTTTAACTTTTTATTCATATGCTCACGCCTATATCTATATCCTCGTAGGGGCTCAACAGAATGTAATGTATATATGGCGGACGAGGCTGTGGTACAGGCTTTCTCCTCGGGGTCGGGAGGGCAGACGGCAGATGCTCCCACAGAAGCCAAAATAGCCAAAAAATATGGCAAGTTTTGAAAAAGATCTTGCCAGGGTTATTGCCCCGCCGCAAAATGGTGCGCAGGACCCTCGTCCGCCTTCTGAGGCAAGTGGGCAAGGACTACCGTCTCAGAGGCAAGCCCTCGGTCTCATCCCGGTTGCATCTGAGGCTTTGACCTTGGTGCCCAGAGTCAGTTTTCCAGCTTCTCTTCCTCCGCTTCACCCGTTCAAATAGGGGATCAAAGTTTCAATGAAAGTTCGTCATTTTCGAAGATATCGCCATGAAACTTTATATTATTAAAGGCACTTGATAATAAATAAATATACTACAGAGTTTTTTTTTTAATTTCGACCATTTTGGGGCTGAAATGGGAGATGAGAGTTCGTATGGACGTCCACGCGCGACAACCAACTTCCAGGCGGGCCGAGCCGCGCGGGCAACGGCTAATATATAAATACATATATTAAGTGGACATTTCACAAAAAAGGATTGTGTGGTTTTATGAAACAACGATAAAAGTGAAACTTTTTTTCACATTATAGACATTTAACTAAACCATTTTTTGAATAATATGCCATTAAATAACATAACTTCACGCCTTATATGCCATTATGGGTAAAAAAAATCCGTTCCCGCAGGGGGAACGCACGCAGATTTCGTGAAGCAATGAATATTATTTTATATAGAGAACTACGGACTTTAAACAGTTTAATTTTTTTTCTCGAAAACGGTAACTTTTAGCGAAAAACTTTTCAGACATTTATTTTAGACTTAAAAATGGCCTATCGATTAAAAATGTTTCCGACGGCAAGAACGTTCACCGGTTAGAAGTTATGATTTTTTTCCCGAAAAATTTTGGTTTTTCCCCCCTCCACTTTTAGTTAAAGTTTTAATCTTATAGGTTTATAATTGAAAGTTCTTGGTATTCATGTATACTATGGGATAAAATTAGAACGGTTCGAATTTCTTTCATGGAACGTGAAATTTTGAGGAAAAACTGATTTCACAAAAAGTGAGGCCCTAACGTCCCCTTAGGCCGGATTCCACCCGTTCACGAACTTAAACTAAGTTTACACCCAAGCAATTTTTGACCGCAGTTTGAAAGCGATCGGGGCAAAAATGCGACCGTGAGAGTGCCGCAAATTTTGGGAAGTGGAACCATACATACTTATATACATACATATATACATACATATGTACATACATATATACATACATATAGGTATATATATATAAACTTTTTGACCAGTGGTCATTTCGGACTCATGTTGGGTCATAACTAGACCACCTCCTATGAAGAATTTTTTTTTAAATTCCACAGTAGTCAAGAAACCAATAGGTAGATCGATTTCATCGAAATCTTCCTAAAATCGCTTTACCAATCTTAATTTTATACTTAATAAATAACAACATTTACATTAAACACTGACAAACAACATTTACACTAAACACTGTCAAAAACAAACAAAATAGCGTGGAGCACCGGCACAAATGAGTAATAGTCTATACACTACACGGTCAGCTGCTGCGAACTATGGGCGCCGCCATATTGACCTTGGCTGCTATGACGAGCCTTTCAGTTTATCCCTACTCCGCGGCCGACCGTCACGCGACATGCAACGTTTCACTTTGAAATAAAACTATTTTTAACGGATTCTATCGCGGTTTATTTGATGTTATTTTATATTTTACATTTAACTTAAAAATATAAATAATGTAAAAGTATAAAATTTCACTTTAAAAATAATAAAGACAACCCCTTAAACGTCGAACTGAGATGACATTTTCAATATAAACCCTGCTCCAATGTATTTCCCGAAATATAACACAGAATTTAACATTTTCATCAGCATCAATCCTTGTCCCTGGAAACCCAAAATAGCCCTAAAAATACCCTTTCTTTTACTCAGTCATTGTCTAAGGAATGCAATTTTTCAAGTAATACACTCTCTCGGGCTCCCCTCATCACACGGCAGGACCGGTAAGATGGGTACTTATCATCAATCGTTCATAGGTAGGGAGGTGACGGCATATTTTATTGAACGCTGACCCGCAAACTTCGTTTCGCCTTAGAATTAAGTTAATCTGGTTACCTTATCAGCTGAATTTATTTCTTGAATAACTCATATTTTTAATTATCCGAATTTGTAGTATAGGCACAGTATCCTGATGTCAAGCGAGGACATCTTAAAGCCGTAGATGGCGCAGGGTCAGCCAGGGTTCGGTGGAATTGGCTTATTTGGCCACCTTACACAGCGGCATTAGAGACCCGAGACTGCATGCGTTTCCGGTCGGTTCGAGTCCATCATAACCACCACTGCTGGCGGCCGGTGGAATCCCGGTAGGGATTTTCGCACGACAAATAACAAGGCGGAGATAAATCTATAAAATCAAAGATCATGAAAATCAGTTCATCCGTTCTCGAGTTTGTTGTGGGTTGTAGTTGTTGATAAATAAACACTTGGTTTTTATAATATATTCTTTATTTCTTTACTCACATGCATATAAAATTATTATCTATCTTACAACAAATATTAACTCGACTGACCTTATTCCTGGTCCAAAACCAGAGAGGGCCATAGAGCGGTCGCTCTCAATTAAATACCACAACAGAGTTATAAAAGGTGTGACTAACCCGACTTTTTTTTACGTATATAGATTTCGCACTCTGTTGCGGCAGTTGCGAATCAAAACTGTATTTTTCGATACGTTGATCCCTTCAGTGATTTATCTATTCATATTTCATTTTTACACACTTCTGTTTTGTTTTTATAGTTTCATATATCATGTTTATGTACTTTGCGCCTGCCAAGTATCTTACAATGAACTGAGTGCCTAGTGCGAGTTTTGTTTAATTCGTCTCACAAAAACGTGTGTATACGTGAAGATTATTTTGTACAGGAATTTAAACAGTGCAACCTATATGATAAAGAATAGAATACGATACAATCGATACAGAGTCATCTAGCGACAAACGCGAGAACTAGGTTAAAATTACAAATTTATATACTTTTTTTTTTCATTCAAATTCTCCTATTAATCTTAGAGTCAGCTGTTGCTATTATTCAATCTTATGTTATTGCAATTTTAAGAACTCTTTATTCTAGTGAAGTTAATTAATAATGAAAATAAATTATAATCACCCATTTCATTTAGTAGATTACAGTCCATGACCTTTAACAGGAGCTATTGGAGTTATAACTTTAGTAGTTAACCCACTCCTAACACAAGCAATTTAGCTTAGCTGGAGGGGTTAGGGGGGATATTAGTAATTTCGGTTACTAATATTCTTTTAAAAAAAGTCTTCAATTACCTCTGCTGAACCCTTACGAGATAATAAGCGCGCGACAATTTATCGATTTTGCTTACGATTTTTTTATATTGCCTTGAGATGAAGAAGTTACGTAACGGACTGCTGAGACGAGGTCTCGAGTTCGGTCCCCAGTCGCACCGGGCATACACCTCTGACTTTTCGTAGTTATGTGAGCATTAATAAATGTTAATTATCGCTCGCTTAATAATGTGCACGGAGCCTATTGCCAGCTATTACATTGGGACCTTAATATAACTGACGAATCGTGGGTGTGTAATACACCTCTGCCGACCCCTTCGGGGATACAAGCGTGAAGTTATGTTATATTATGAAATGAAGAAGACACATGCAACAAAATAGCACGAGGATATGGTAGCTCGAGTTTTTTTCATCATTAGTGACTTTTAGTTCATCATAGTATGTATTTGTTTAAAAATATATATTTGTTCCGAAAATCATGCCACTGCCTCCTTGACTATACAAATATCCATAAAAGAAAACGTCGTAAAGACACAAAACTGTGTATATATCTCGCAACAATCAGTTCATTAAAATGACACAGCATTACACTGTCGAGCCATAAAAGAATGTAAGCTTTTCTCTTTTATTTGCTCTTTCAAAATTAATGTTTTTTGTATAATTTAGGGCACAAAAATTGACCCTCATCAAATTACCTTTAAGTGAGGTTTCTGGTTGAGATTTCTCGAAGCGAGAATTCCCGGCAAATCTTGCCTTACTCGAGACGAGAAAACTGTTGACGGTAATATTGCGAGCGGCCGCTAGTCAATAGTTTCATAATTCATCGAAAAACTTACTTTGTCTTATTTTAAAGCATTCCAATACTCGAAATTTGATATTACGTCAAATCTGTCTCCATCAGGAATAGCTGAGTTTCGCACGAGAAAATTTTGTGAATTGAAAAATAAAGAAAAAGCCCATTTATAAATTGAATTAAACGCGTTATATTCATCGGTATAATCTAGCCTTAGATAACACAGTTTTGTCGCAATCGAAAATGGCAGTACATAAAATACGAGAAAATAAACATTGATTTTATATCAATGACATTTTGAAGCAATTAGTGTGTTAATTTTTCTAATATATTTAGTTCGAAAAAGTTGACCATCTAGGATGGAACTTGAACCCGCGACCAGTACCTTACGGAAAGAATACTCTGACCAACTGGACACGTCCTAGATATTCGAAATTCTCCGATATATTATTACTCTCGGGGCGACGCTGGGGCCTTGACATCTAGGACTTATCCAGCTCAATTGGTCAGAGTATTCCCGCTGTAAGGGACTGATCGCGGGTTCAAGTTTTTTTTAGGTTTTTCCGAACTACGTCTATTGATTTTATATATTAACTAGCTGTGCCCGCGACTTCGACCGCGTGGATTAAGAGTTTTAGGGTTTTAATTTTTATGCGCGGAACCCTAATTATTTTTCCTAAAATTAAAGTAGCCTATGTTACTCCTTGTTATATTACCTTTCTGCCAGTGAAAGTCCCGTCAAAATCGGTCCAGCCATTTCAGAGATTAGCCGGAACAAACAGACAGACGGACAGACAGACAAAAATTGTATAAAAAGTTATATTGGTGTATGTACCGTATATATATTCATATACATGTAGTAAAAACGGTTATTTCAATATTACAAACAGATACTCCTATTTTATTTATATGTATGTATGTGTATATATATAATGTATATGTATGTATAGTATACATACTTATTCGGATACCAAGAAACCAAAAATAATTTTCACTTTTATTATTTTCTACTATATCACGGGGTACGTTTTTTACTACACAGTGTATTCTACCTCAAGAGAAAGCCTTTCAATTTATTAAAAGGTTGACAGAACAAAACGATTTTTAATTTCGCAGCGTTTGGAAAAGAAATATATATAGAAAACGTATTTTTTTATTCTTTTTATTATTTATATGTTTCAATATAAAAGCGACTCTTTACAGTAATATTACTGAGAGTGTGCTCATATAAAGGGAGTTTTTGTATTTATTTAAATGAAAGTGACTGTTGTTCTTACAATTTCAGAGATTTTTTATCGTGTGAAGCCCACACGGTAATAAAATATTGTATTCAACGTCAATTGTCGGTTATGTCTTTGAGAGAACAAGTTTTTATATATATTCACGCCCGTATATCCCAAAAAAGGTAGACAGAGTTGAATTAAACATTCAAATTTCACCTTTTCCACCATTTCGGTGTAGCGAGCCAGTGCCTCCAACGTGGCGATTTTGATCCCAGTACTGTTTCAGGAAATTTCATAACAGAAAGTCCAACAACACTTTGGCTGACCCAGAAATTGAACTCGGGGCCTCTGATGTAGCCGTACAACGATCTTGTACAACGCCACAGAGGCTATCAGTAGTAATTTTGGTTACTAAATATAAAATCACCCCACCTTTTTTTGTTTCACCGCAGTCGGGTAATAATGGGAGAGGCCTATGTCCAGCAGTGGACTGCAATAGGCTAATTGATTGGGTAATAAAAATCTTTAGGGTTGAATATACGAGAGATTCTAGTGATAATTGATTATAAATATAGGCTCAACTCACACCAACGCAGAGTCAACGCGACGCCTCACGTTTTCCGCCTATAGCATATTTATCTCTATTTTCACATTATTAAGGTAAAAATCTGTGTTATGCAAATTTAAAATCACACGTTGACGTTACGTAAAAGTCGAACGGTTTTGCGCGCTGCCGTGCGTTACTTGCGCGCAGTGACGATGACGCATCAGATGCCGACTACACAAGACGTATATTATTATTTCCAACAGGGACGCCGACAGCCGGACGAACAATCCACCGATGCTTGTGGACCACTTCGTCCATTTCGCCAAGCCCCTTGGGGAAAGTGTGAAGAGCTCTCTCATGGCAACATGTAAAACCTTCTTGTATCCTTAATCAATCTGATCATCTCTTTCACTTTTCCTTAGGTCTTCCTCCTCTAGTCTGTCCGACCCCAGGAGCTCCCATCTGATCAGTGAGCACTGCGACGAGACGACAACACCATTTGTGATCACTGACTATAAATGGTTATTCTTTCTATTTGAGACAAGTGGGAACGAAGCCAGTGGGGACGACTGGGAATACCAGAAGAGAGCGCAAAGCGACGATGCTTCGTCTTTGCGCCAGTGTGAGTTGAGCCATATTTGCTTTTGCATACAGGCCCGTGCGTTGCTCACTAGATGCTAATATGACGAATCAACATGTTCATATTGTGTAGATAGCACAAACGCCTGCATTTCAAGTTGCGGAAGGTGATCAAAGTAGACAAAGGAATTGGTTCAAATGGAATTTCATACACGTAGATAGATGCTACAGCTTATTCGTAGCAGCCTACGATAGCTACGCTACGTAGCAAAGTCTACACAAGACCGTAAAATATAATTTCTAGTTCACTATCTAATATGACCTGACTTCGCGTGGAACTTCTCGTAATAAAAATCCATAACGCTAGTGCCGTGCCACGGGTCTATAATCTTACTATGCCTATAACCTTCGCACAAGTGCAAGCTATGAATTGACAATTTTCTACCGCAATTAGATGAACAGTTTATTTAAACCTATTGATTACTAGTATTTTTTTTAGGGTTCCGTTGCCAAATGGCAAAAAACGGAACCCTTATAGATTCGTCATGTCTGTCTGTCTGTCCGTCTGTATGTCACAGCCACTTTTTTCCGAAACTATAAGATCTATGCCGTTGAAACTTGGTAAGTAGATGTATTCTGTGATCCGCATTAAGATTTTTGCACAAAAATAGAAAAAAAACAATAATTTTTGGGGGTTCCCCATACTTAGAACTGAAACTCAATAATTTTTTTTCATCATACCCATACGTGTCTAGTATATAGATACTACATATCATATCATTTTTGAAGACCTATCCATAGGGATAGGTCTTCAAAAATGATATTGAGGTTTCTGATACCATTTTTTTCTAAACTGAATAGTTTGCGCGAGAGACACTTCCGAAGTGGTAAAATATGTCCCCCCCCCCCGCTGTAACTTCCAAAATAAGAAAATGATAAAACTAAATAAAATATATGATGTACATTACCATGTAAACTTCCACCGAGATTTGGTTTGAACGAGATCTAGTCAGTAGTTTTTAGGGATTTTCTTTAGAAAAGCCCTATTGCTAAGGAGTTGTCGTCGACGTTTTCTGTCACGGTTTTGGGTATGAAGGAGATGAGCTATCGAGTTGCTGTTTTCGGTAATAGATTCGTGCTGGAGTGAACCCTTGCAAGATAAAGAAAAAATCGCAAAAAATCGCAAAAAATCGCAAAAAAAAAAAAAAACGCAAAATCGAAAATCCCTTGTATTCGGCTGAGCTCGTCTCAGGAATTCAACTTGTTTTTTAATACGTCATAATTCATAAACCGCAATCTACTTTTCATTCAATCAACTCAAATACAAAACTAAAAAAAAACCATTATTATGTTTTGCTGATACGGAACCCTTGATGGGCGAGTCCGACTCGCACTTGGCCGATTTTTTTCAAAAGAAATTGTTTCATCTGGCAATCTGTTCCACTATATAAATCATGGTAACCATTCATAATCAGGTAGGTAGTACGTTTGTTTGCTACCCCAGTAAAAAAAACATAAATAATGTAAAAGTACATTGATCTCCACATCCTGTACTTCGGAGTAACATATTGGTGTCGTTGACCTCAATAGCGTTGCGAGGAACGTTACAGTGATAATGGCCGCCATTTGTTACTTGGGGCAAGGTAGTGGGGGAGGAGGGGGGCACAGTGAGTTACAGAAATATGAATCCATCGGTTACAGGTAGTGATGAATAAGTTTTTTTTTATGTAGCATCCTGTATAAGAAGAGCTTTCCTTTCCTTTCAATAGCGTACTGTTGTCCTGTAGAAAGAATCTTATCAGAAACAATATCTACTATAAATTTAGTTAAGAAAGTTTTACGTCCAGGACGGGACTTGAACCCGCAATCAGTCTCTATTTAGGGGAATACTCTGACCAACTGAGCTACATTATACATGTTCTGGAAATGATTGAAATTCTATACATACATCTTTTTCTGATCTAAATTTATAGAGAAAGTTACTCGTAGCATACTAAAAAAATAAGTAATATCTACTTATTAACTAAAGACTAAAATTAAAAATGAATTCATCGTCTTCCGAAGAACTGTTCCGGTTGCGTCGCAAGCTTGCACTTTGGAGCCCGAGGTCCGCTCTCCTGCTTGCATGCTTTCCATGGCTCGGTCTGGTTATTACGAGAGCCTAACGTTGATTATGCATAAAAAAATCTGTCTAACAAAAAAAGAATATTGCAAATCCGTCTACAAATGTAGGAGTTATACCCGACATAAAAATATAAACATCCGAATGGAGAACCGCCTCCTTTTTTGAAGTCGGTTACAAATTTAACCGCGGAGTCAAATGGGAACAGATCTACAACATCCCACCTGATCGCTGGCATCGTGGGGTGAAGCCCGTGGGGGTTTCCACACAAAAAAAAGAAGAAAAAAAAACAGTCTGATCTGCGCATTAGGCGCAAGCCAGACACAGCGGACGTGAGACTTGACGACGAGTGAGTGGTGTATTCGTGCCACGTCGTGCGTCGTGTCTGAATTTTACATCCTGTCTTTTATAACATCTGTAGGATCTATAGTAATTTTAAGAGAATTGCCGAATTTTGTGAGTTTGTTTATATGTTTGGAGTAATCTTCGGACCCACTGCTCTTATTTTTTTGTATATAAAAAATTCGAGACCCAAAGTAAGCATAGGTTAACTAGCTTGTGTTATGGGTTTCAAACTGCGGATAAACATACTAATATACTTTTTTTTGTAAATACATACATATTATACATAGAAACACCCATTATTACACCGTCGATTATTGGAAAAAATCTTTCACCATTTGAAAGATGTATTATCCTCGATTTATTTAAATTCAAATTCAAATTTATTTATTTCATGAAGCATAGGTTATGTTGTGTTTATTTATTTCATGAAGCATGAGGTCGATGGCCATAGGCTATATATTTTGTGTAAATTACTATGGCTTGAGTTAAAAAAAACTCATATAAATCGAAATGAAGTGAGGGCAAGGCCTAGTTGTCAATAAAAGAACGTCTTACGTCAGTTGAGTCTGGGTCCCGCCTTAGATGTTTCACTTAGTAAAAGAACTGTCAACTCCAACATACCTATATATATATGTTATATTGAGGTGGAATTACTCAACATTTTAGGAGCCCCCATTATCTGCTCGTAAAACAAAAGTGACTTTACGCTAACAAATGTAAGACAAAAGCCAGTAATTATTCATATGAACAGCCAAAGTAAAGCCTATTGTTTCAAACCACCATCGTTCACTACATTGTTAACAGTAAGAGACAAAAGCTTTCTAATGATGCCTCTTCAAATCAAGGGTTGAAGGCAGCTGTCTATAGGCGTACTCGGGCCATCTTGATTTTGTTTCAGTTCGGTATGTTTTTTATACCATTTAGGTGACAGTCGCGGACAAAATGCAGGAGATTCGCCTTCGCTGGTGTGACCAGATTCTCCGACGTTTTACCATGTTTACATGTTTGTTAGGAAGATTTGATTCTTATGATTAACCCTATCCAATATTGCCATAAAAGTACAGGATGTATTTTTTTCGAATTTTAGACGCTTCGATTATTGACTGCGGCAAGCGAGTTTTTAAAAATCTTTGATGTACATAACTTCACGCCTGTATCCCCGAAGGGGTGGGCAGAGGTGTATTATACACCCACGATTCGCCAGTTATGTTAAGGTCCCAATGTAATAGGGGGCGAGCCTATTGCCATCTACCGGGCACATTATTAAGCGAGCGATAATTAACATATATTAATGCACACATAACTACGAAAAGACAGAGGTGTGTGCCCGGGGCGACTGGGGATCGAATTTGAGACCTCGTCTCAGCAGTCGGTTACGTACGCCACTGGGCTTTCACCAATATTTACTAATGTAGTTTGAATTGTTTTTAAATACAAAATTTTTTTTTTTTTTTTTGGGAAGATTGGCTATCTACAGTATTTAGGATACTTTACCTCCATGTGGCATAACCGTGGGACGCCCTGTACAGTTATAAACGTTATAATAATGGTAGGTACAGTTGCCCACAAAAAAATATAATCATTGAATAATTGACATATAATTAAATAAATAATAAATATTGTACGACGAAGTACACAACGCCATCTAGACCCAAACTAAGCAGAGCTTGTCATATGGGTTCTAGAATGCGGATAAACATACTTGAATACTTTTTTTTTGTAAATAAATACATATTATACATAGAAACACCCAGACCAATGCAAATATACATACTTCCACTGAGCGGGAATCGAACCCGCGACCTTTGGCTTGACAGTCGAATGAACTACCGCTACGCCACAGAGGTACTTTTTTTTTTTACGTGCGGAAATCCCTTCGGATACCCCCCCGCTGGCCAGCGGGGGTGGTTATGTCGTGTCTCGACTAAAATCGCACGGTGTCCTCCGCAAGTGTCCGTTGCCGGGCACCCCGGGTAAGCCCTTTTGTAATATTCCGGGGATAAGGTTAAGATATTTTATGTTTTGTTTATTATTAAATAAAAGATTTTAGAGTTATCTATATTGCAAACTATGCTTCGTTTGAGTCTAGATGACGCTCTATTATCTGAATTCGAAGCAACTCTAAATATAAAAAACTACCCTTCAAACTGTTATTAAACAACAGTATATAGTCAAAGATAACGAAAGATAAAGAAAGACGACCTGTGTGGCGTACCGGTAGTGCGTTTGACTGCTAAGTCAGAGGTCGCGGTTTCGATTCCCGCTCAGTGCAAATATGTATATTTGCATTGGTCTGGGTATGTATAATATGTATTTATTCACGAAAAAATGTATTTAAGTATGTTTATCCGCATTCTAGAACCCATATGACAAGCTCTGCTTAGTTTGGGTCTAGATAGCGTTGTGTCATTTGTCCTAGAATATTTATTTATATATTTATTAAACGTAGAGAATCCGCGGATAATACACGAATGTCACGTACAATAAACAAACCGATTATAATGAGAAACAACATGACATATGTCACGATGACAGATGTCAAATTAGTAGACGTCATAACGATATACGAGTTATACAGATGATAGAATATTTCTATTTTCTGAAAGCATCAAATTATTTTGTCATCATAGTTAGGTTGAAAATGAAATTGAAATGAAAAACTATACCCATACTTATATCATAAAGAGCTAAAGTTTTTGATGTTGTGAGTTTGAGGGGGGTAATCTCTGGATCTACTGAACTGATTTTGAAAATTGTTCCACCAATCGGAAGCCACATTATTTATAGTCCAGTCAAAATAGACAAAAATAAGTCATAACTAGGGAATAATTCGCATAGAGCTGAAAATTGGCAGAGACGTTAAATACATCAGCCACGGGCGAAGCTAGGGAAGCCAGTTAGTTCAATATAAAGAATCATCATCATCATGAAAGCGTCAAGTCGTGACATTCGTTGCATCCGTGGCTTACGTCTTCGAGACCGGGGTCCTTTTACTCTTTCTCCTCCTTTCAATTAGGTTTATCGTAGTTTTTTGGAATGACTGCCGTTACATCCCCAACCCTTTTTTAATTATAAATTTTCTTTATCGATAGTGTGTGTGTGTATGTGTATGTGTGAGTGTGTGTGAGAGAGAGAGAGAGAAGGGGTGTATGTGTGTATGTGAGGGAGGTGTGTGTGTGTGAGGGAGGTGTGTGTGTGTGTGTGTGTGTGCGTGCGAGCGTGTGTGTCTGTGCGAGTGGATTTAAGTTTGATTATGCTATGTAACCCTGAGACAAACTTCCTCCAGAGCCCAGTCCGTAAATTAGCAGGTGTACCTCAAATCAAACCCGCAAATAGTAAATTAGAGTTACCAGTCGAATGCTCAACCGCCACGCCACAGAGATCATCAAGGATAGAACTTCTCTTTAAACACCCTACCGACCTAAAAATCTGGAAAATAAGAACCTCCTTTTTTGTGAAGTTGCTTAAGGAAAAACATCCAGGATATTCCTGAAATAAAATGACAAATAAAATAAACTTCCTCTTTCATAATATTGATGACTTCCCATCGACACTCAAAGATCACAATGTCGGTGAATACAGCGTTCGTTCTTTTGTCAACATTCACACAATCTGTCAACAAAATTAATTATTCAATCAATCATTCGATTCGTTCACTTATTTTGTCATTCATTCTTTATTGTGTTCGATATTCGAATTATGCAAGTCATTTAATTTCAGTTGTGACAACGTAATATTAAAAACAAAACTTTATTTATAGATTAATTAAAAATACCCGTGCATCATGATTGGAACGATAAGTCCATGAAGTTGTGATCTTTTACTGATGGTAGAAATTTGATGACACAATTTTGTCACAAAATTCGGCCGGGTGGGTACCACCGTGCACGATTGCGAAAAACCCTCCATAGTAATCCAATTTCGGGTTGATTGCGTTCAAGGGTCAGCAAGTGCATAGCCGGGCAGGGGGATTGTGGTCGCAGCACTAGTGGGACCGGTGGGTGTCACGCGGTGCTGCCAAGACAATCCTCTTCTGATGAGGCCGTCAAGCTGATTGCCACCATTGTTAACATGGTACGTGTATGTAATGGTGACCCTCTTTCCTGAGACTTTACCTTCAGCTTACCATCAGGCGAGGTGAAGTCAAATTAACGTGTCCTAAATATAAAAAAAAAAAAAAACATCTTGTGTTCTGAAGAATTGCTTGTGATAATGCCTTCGCTGGTGCAACCATATTTTGCAACGACCGCCAGGCTATGTGCGTAGCAAATCTCTGACTACGCCGCCTCCTCCGGGCCCCGGTAGGAAGGGTAGACCCAAGAAGTGCTGGTTATACTTGCCAATGATCGTACTACCAGGGATGCCAAAGACCGTGCTAAGTGTTGGACATAAGGGTGGAAGTTTAAATACTTTTTGATGTTTGTCTGTGGTCAAACTTTATGAAGAGATTGTTTTGAAATTTAAAAAAAAATGAAATAAACAGTTGAATAGTTTTTCAGTCGCTCAGTCTTGTTTTACAGAAAATAGAGTTTTTGTTTGGATAGTCTTTTGAGTTATGATGTTTGTTTTAAAAGATGTATTGAATTATTTGATAATGTTTGTTAATAAAATAATGAGTATGAATGTGAAGTGAGAAATAATAATGATGGAAATGCAAAATAGAACTTTTATTTGGCTCCCTCAAAGGAATTCATCAAGACTAAGTAGAGTAACAAAAGCTGGAAAGCGGACTCCGAGGAGGTGGAGGCCTCGGATGAGGGGGAGGAGGAGGTCTGGAATAACACATAGGCTACTTTTATACCTGGAATTCCTTATAAAAAAAACCTTATAACAGGAACGCGATCAGAATTCCACGCAGGTGTAGCCACGGGTAACAGCTAGTTAATCCTACTCCTGCAAAAAGTTCTCGTTGCATCCAGCAACCGGGATAGGCGCTTATGCAATAAGAAAAATATACCAATTTTTTGTAATATAGGTACTCACTGGAGTAGCTGGCGTCAACGTCAACGGCCAAGAGTCTGACCAACCGGCCCTTTTCAGGGCCAGCTGACCCCATTGCATGAGGGGGTCGGGGTATGGCGGGCCTGCAAGGCCCGCGGGGAGGGTGGTCGCTCTAGGTACCCCTCTGCTCTTATCAGAGGGGACACTGCGAATGGCCCAGGGTCAGTCGGAGTGCGAGGGATATGCTCTATGGGTAACCTTACACCCCGGCAGCTGTAGACCCGAGACGGCGTGCGGTTTTAGTCGGTTCAAGCCCGACATAACCGCCCCCGCTGGGCGGCGGGAGGGTTTCCGAAGGGATTTCCGCACAAAAAAAAAGGTACTCAATATGTTTCGGGGTGCGAGGGATATGCTCTATGGACAACCTTACACCCCGGCGTTTTAAGACCCGAGACGGCGTGCGGTTTTAGTCGGTTCAAGCCCGACATAACTGCCCCCGCTGGCCGGCGAGCGGGTATCCGAAGGGATTTCCGCAAGAAAAAAAAAGGTACTCACTTAATATATATTTTCGTCTGTAATGGCGGCCAGTCAATCGGAATCCAAGCACCACTAGGGTCGTGAGACAGATTTATATCTTTATACGGCGAACACTTAAGCGGTCGTTCAATCGCTCACTCATTCGATCGCTTAGTGATTCATGTTGGTTGGTTTCCAAGTAGTCAATCACCGTAATTCGCTCATTCAAATAGATCAATAGGGATGGCATTTCTTGCGAGAAAAACATCTCTATGTTTATCCAACTGTCTTATAAAGGATTGCTAGGTTTTCAACGTTCATGTATGTTTGTAATTTTCTTTATTTCACTTCAATGACTTCAAGGACAAGTTGTTTAGAACAAAAATTAAGTCACGATTATTGGGTGAGGCTGGAATGAATTTTGAATTTCGAATTTGAAACGGGACGCATAAACTAGATAAATGAGTTAATGAATTTTGACACCTATCTGTATAAGCATTACGCGTCTTTTTGCAATGTCATCTGTATGATGACTACAAAAAGTTGCACATTGTTGGTTGTCGATTAATAGTCTTTCACGAAATTTTTTGGTTCCGTACATCCATTCTAGCAGTATACATAAAACTCATTCTTAACTACGTCTTGAAATTCTTGTTCTAGTAGCCGCAATAAAAATCGGATATAGCTGTTATCAGAGATTTTATCGACCCTTGGGCGCGAAAGCGTAGTAAACGGTGAACTACGTCATAATAATAATAATGGATAGATGGTTATGTTTCAGTGTGTAACCCGCTTTATGACTTGCTAACTGATAGTTGAACGATATCATATTTTTTATATATGTTCATTCATTTCATTCATTCCAGTGAACGACTTGTACGCATACTAGACAAGCTGTTTAGAGCAAAAATTATGTCACGGTTCCTAGGTGAGGCAAGAATGAAAAAATATTTTTGCCTTTGATAACCCAGCGGGTCTGAAAGAGACCATGGTGAGGGCCGTGGTCTCCGACGGGAGCAAGTGGCACGCCGCCGCCTCTTTCTGCGAGCAGGTAATGTGCGCGAAAGAGACGGTGGAGAGGGAGCGGGAGAGAACCCTGCCCCCCGAGTTTCGCAGTCTGCGGCGTGAACGCCGCAGACTCATCTACGCCCGGGACTACCGACCTCCATGATCGGGGCCTGAGGACGGCAGTTGCATGGCCGACTCGCCGTCCTTACAGAAGCAGGCCGTGGCGGAGGCGTGTCGTGTGTGCCCGACACACGCCTGCCAACTCACCGAAGCGGGATAAAACCCGACCCCACCAGGCGAGGCCGCGGTGGCGGTCAAAGTCCGCCGGCAACCCTGGGGTTATCCTTTCGAGGGCTTACCCGGGGTGCCCGGCAACGGACACTTGGGGAGGACACCGTGCGGTTTTAGTCGAGACACGACATAACCACCACCGCTGGCCGGCGGGGGGGGTATCTGAAGGGATATCCGCAAGAAAAAAAAAAAAAAGCGGGTCTGAAAACGCCATTCAATTGAAATCGTATTAGGAAAATAATATGGGTCATACTGAAAATCGTAAAATGGTCCCACATTGATCAATTATAATTATGAGCTACGCTCAATTCTAATGCCGCAATTCTTGTGGTTGACAGTTTTGTATGGAAATTCGTAAAAGGTCCACAAAGAGACAGAGGTCCACAAAGGGGTGTGTGTTGGGTAACCTCCTCGAGTGTCGCTCCGATTCCGATCCCGCTGCAGTCCGGGGGGAACGGAATCGGAGCGGCCGGTACACCCTGGGCGGCGGTCAATGGCTTCCCCTTCACCCCTTCATAGGGTTGGCATTGATCGTCGGCCAATACCCAACGTGGCGGGAACACATCGCTCTCCGTACTCCTCTGCTTTCAGAGGAGACAGGATGAGCGATGCTGTTAGTGGTGAGATGGCCGAGGGTCAGCCGGGGTGCGAGGGATATGCTCTATGGGTAACCTTACACCCCGGCGCCTGAAGACCCGAGACAGCGTGCGGTTTTAGTCGGTGCAAGCCCGACATAACCGCCCCCGCTGGCCGGCGGGGGGGTATCCGAAGGGATTTCCGCACGATAAAAAAAAAAAAAAAAAAAAAAAAAAAAAAAAAAAAAAAGGTCCACAAAGAGAATTCGTTGGCGTCAGTTCGCAGAATCAAACGATGTTACTGCAATTCCTTTTGCAAATTTTCTAACAAATGCAATATAATATAAAGAAAGTAAGAAAATAATTAACGTTTGGTGATATGTTTTATTCATAAATTATTTATTGAGCTGAGTGAGACGAAGTCAAGCGAAAGCTTCTCATACCAGACTTCAGATCAAACAATTCTGACACAATCAACCAATGGATTCAACAAAGACAAAATTGTGCCACAGATAATATAATGCTACTGACAACAGATAACATTCGCTGTGATTGAATTCAGTCAATCTGCAGTCCTCAAACTAAAAAGCAGATAAGTAAACTAGGAATTCAGTGCAGGGTGCGACTGAAATACATTGAGCTGAGCGAGCAGGACTCTTACTTGAAAATAAGACATCTTACTACGGTCGCGCGCTTAGCTAAGGCCGCGCGCTCGTGAAACTGTTTTTCGGTGATTATTCCTCAATGGTACATTATATTTGAACAGTTGACCCCTCTAAACACTCAGCGGTGTCTACACTATCACCATGGCAAATTTGGTCAAGATCGGTAGTGTGGTTCCGGAGGAGTACAGTCTCGACCAAACGGCTTAGCCACGTATAAGAGCTTCGCTTCGCTCAGCTCAAAAAACAAATTTCGAGCTAGAGCTGAAAAATTATTTTAGAACCTATGCTATACCCGGGGTGCCCGCTAACGGACACTTGGGGAGAACACCGTGCGGTTTTAGTCGATACACGACATAACTGCCCCTGTTTTCCGCACGTAAAAAAAAAAAAGAACCTATGCTGGTATCCATACATATAAATAAAATCGCAGTGTCTGTTTGTAATATTGAAATAACCGTTTTTTACTACATGTATATGAATATATATATAGGTACATACACCAAAATAACATTTTTTACCTGTCTGTCTGTCTGTTTGTTCCAGCTAATCCCCGAAATGACTGGACCGATTTTGACGGGACTTTCACTGGCAGATAGCTAATGTTACAAGGCGTAAAATAAGGTACTTTAATTTACCTTACACCCCGGCGTCTGCAGACCCGAGACGGCGTGCGGTTTTAGTCGGTTCAAGCCCGACATAAGCCCCCCGCTGGCCGACGGGGGGGTATCCGAAGGGATTTCCGCACGAAAAAAAAAACCGTTCCCGCAGGGGGAACGCACAGGTAGATTTCGTGAAGCAATTAATATTATTTTATATAGAGAACTACGGACTTTAAACAGTTTAATTGTTTTTTCTCGAAAACGGTAACATTTGGCGAAAAACTTTTCAGACATTTATTTTAGACTTAAAAATGGCCTATCGATTAAAAATGTTTCTGACGGCAGGAATGTTCACCGGTTAGAAGTTATGATTTTTTTCCCGAAAAATTTTGGTTTCCCCCCCCTCCACTTTTAGTTAAAGTTTTAATCTTATAGGTTTATAATTATAAGTTGTTGGTATTCATGTATACTATGGGATAAAATAAGAACGGTTCGAATATCTTTCATGGAACGTGAAATTTTGAGGAAAAACTGATTTCACAAAAAGTGAGGCCCCACCGTCCCCTTAGGCCGGATTCCACCCGTTCACGAACTTAAACTAAGTTTACATCCAAGCAATTTTTGACCGCAGTTTGAAAGCGATCTGGGCAAAAATGCGACCGTGAGAGTGCCGCAAATTTTGGGAAGTGGAACCATACATACATATATATATATATATATAAACTTATTGACCAGCGGTCATTTCGGACTCAGGGGGTCATAACTAGACCTCCTATGAAGATTTTTTTTTTAAATTCGACAGTAGTCAAGAAACCAATAGGTAGATCGATTTCATCGAAATCTATCTAAAAGGTACTTTAATTTTAGAAAAAATTTGGGTTCCGCCCAAAAGAACCAAAACCATAAAAATCGAAATCCACGCGGACGAAGTCGCGGGCACAGCTAGTTTTCTTTAAATCTGCAAATACGTTGTCATTTAACAGTGGGTAGATATATTCTTACGAGCATTTACGAGAGTAACTTTGCTATTGAAATATATATAAATAATTGTTTAAAGTTAAGATGTGAAAATTCATCAGAAGTCACTTAACCGCCTTTTAGCTTGAGGACGGCATAAATTCAGTACGAAGTATGTAAGAGCAAAACAGACAGATGGACAGTAAAAATATACATATTCTAGAACACATTACACAGTAGCATCTAGACGCAAACTAACAAGAACTTGTCATATGGGTTCTAGAATGCGGATATCGGATAGCGGTAGAACGTACTACTGCTAAGTCAGAGGTCGCGGATTCGATTCCCGCTTATTGCAAATGTGAATATTTGTATAGATCTGGTTGTTTCTATGTTTACAAAAAAGTATCAAAATATATTATACTAGCTGATGCCCGCGGCTCCGCCAGCGCGGAGGTCGGTTATCGTTTTTTGGTCATATCTCCAGTTCTACTTAACCAATCTAAAATAAACGTAGCCTAAGTTACTCCTTATTACATCAGTTACCTGCCAATAAAAGTCCCGTCAAAATCGGTCCAGCCATTTCAGAGATTAGCCGGATCGCTGCTTGCAATGTTGAGCTGAGTGAGACATCGTGAATCAGATTTTGAAAATTTTGAACAGTGATCATTCCTCCGTGGCAAGTCCGATTTTGAAAATTCTCTTTGAAAGTCACAACTCTGGACATGCTTTCTGAGCGTGTAAAGTTTGGTCACAGTGTCTCGAGCGGTTATTATGTAATTCCATCTGGAATTTTTTTAACGGTGATCATTCCTCTGTGGTAGCATTAATTTTTTCAAAATATATCCATAAACCTTCCTCTGATTGACCTCTTTAATCATGTCAAATTTGGTTCTGATTGGATTAGTAGTTTAGGAGGAGACCTGTGACAAAGAAAATCCTGAAGTCTGGTATGAGGAGCTTTCGCTCGACTTCGTCTCACTCAGCTCAAAAAAAAATATTTAGGTGTATGTACCTATATATATTCATATACATGTAGTAAAAAACAGTTATTTCAATATTACAAACAGACACTCCAATTTTATTTCTATGTATAGATATAGATTTAAACCAATGTAAATATTCATATTTGCACTGACCGGGAATCGAACCCGCGACCTCTGACTTAGCAGTGGTACGTTCTACCGGTACGTCAAAGAGTCAAACAATATAAAGTGACAATCTTATATTCCGGTTCCTTTAAATTTAAATTGCAAAAAGTCAATATACAGAACGGGGTCGTAGCGTCGTCCCAAAACGTATCTATAGGAGAATTTCCAATATCCAAGATGTGTTCAGGTAGCTAAGTTGTACATGGTATTCCCCCAGAAAAGCACAGGTCGCGGGATCAAGTCCCTTCCTGTATGTGGACTTTTTGCCATCTAAAATAGGAAAAATTAGTACTTAAAAATAAGGGTTTCTTGGAAACAATTATGACAGTAGAAGCGAAAGGCGTATGCCAGGATTGTAGCAAGTGGAAAAATGTTGTCTCTGCCTACCCGTATGGGAAAGATGCGTGCCTGTATGTATGTATGTTCCTTCTAAATAACAAACCATTAGAGCTGAGTCGCAGGAGTCATCCATTAGTGTTAGTTTTATACGAAGCAGCTCAAACAGCAGCGGCGAGATTGTTCCAAACTTTACTAATAGCAATTCACATTAATGCTCCGTTAGACGAACTAGTCTGATATTTTATAAAACTTCATTTGGTTAAGAAATGAATCAAAACCAATCTCTTGAATATATTTTCATCGAAGAAAATGATCTAAGTAAATAAATATTCTAGGTCATTCTACATAGCGTTATCTAGACTCAAAGTAAGCATAACTTAACTAGCTTGTATTTTGCCGCATTCTAGATCCCATAAGTCTGTAGACTTTTTTCAACGTAGGTGGTTTTTTTTTTTTATATATTTACGGCACGTCAATTTGACTTCACCTCGCCTGATAGTAAGCTGAAGGTAAAGTCTCAGGAAAGAGGGTCACCATTACATACACGTATCATGTTAACAATGGTGGCACTCAGCTTGACGGCCTCATCAGAAGAGGATTGTCGTCGCAGCACCGCGTGACACCCACCGGTCCCACTAGTGCTGCGACCACAATCCCCCTGCCCGGCTATGCACTTGCTGACCCCTGAACGCAATCAAACCTATTATATCTTGCAAATAAAACACTGTATTAATTAAATGTGTATTTAATTGCACAGCTACGTGTCACACTGTAAATAACTGAAGAGAGAGAGAGGCGTATATCTATCGCGCTCTCACGCTATACCACACTCTCCCCAACTTAGACTAGAACGACAACTACGGGTGAATCTAGCTCAAGGCATGTTGTCGTGTTCTAAACAAGTCTCTGAACACGGCAACATCTGATTTACATGGCGTTTCCACCTGCATCCTTCTACTTCTATTATATAAGTAACATCTGGTATAGAATTTTCAATAATCAAACCCTGAACCCATGGCTTACTTCCCTTCCTGTAATCTTTTACCATTACTTTTTGGCATATTTCGAATTTAATCTTCCTACTTCCCTGTTCTCTGTTCTCTAATTTGGCGTCAAGCTCCTCTCTCAGCGGTGGAGGTCTAAGTAAGCTAAATCTATTCCTCAGCTCTCTACCCAGCATCAGACGAGCTGGTGCAATGCCAGTTGTTCGTTGAGGAGTGCTCCTATAATCCATTAAAAATAGGTTTATTGCATAAGACATAGAGTGGCCACTTTCTATGATTTTAGTAATTGCCGATTTAAATGTTTGGACAAAACGTTCCGCTGCTCCATTTGTGGCCGGGTGGTAAGGTGGTGAAAAAGTGTGCTTAATTTGAGAGTTAATTTACAAAATTCTTGAAATTCCGCACTAGTGAATGATCGGCCATTATCTGTGACTAGGTGTACAGGGAAACCAAATGTTGAAAATATTTTTTTAAATACTTCAATGGTACGCGCCGATGTAATGTTGGACATTTCGTATACTTCTGGCCATTTTGTATAGCTATCCACAATTATAAGGAACATTTTATTGTAAAATGGGCCGAGAAAATCGGCATGGATCCTATACCACGCTGAGGGGGGTACTGGCCATGGTTTCTGGGTTTTACACGGAGATTTATTATTTTGTAAACATACAATACAATTTTTTACTATAATTTCTATGTCAGTGTCCAGTTTGGGCCACCAAAAGTAAGATCGAGCAATCTCTTTCATGCGGACTATCCCAAAGTGACTTTTATGAAGCTCTGTTAATACAGTTTCGCGAATAGCGTTCGGTATGACAATACGATATCCCCAGAACACACACCCTCTATCTACAGTTAATTCATTTAATCGAGTGTGGTAGGGTAGTGTGTCTTGAGTTAAATGTTTTCTTTCTGGCCAACCGTCAGAAAGATATCTTATGATTTTTGTCAGTGTACAATCTTTTTTTGTTTCCAACTGTATTGTTTTCCAATCCAAATATTCCAATTGAGATTCATTCACATGATAGATGTTGCTCGAGTTACCATTTGAACAAAGTGGGTGAGTATCTTCCTCTTCACATTCTTTTTCTACGGCAGTTCTAGATAAATAATCTGCTGGATTTACATTTGTTTTAATATGTCTCACCTTATAGTTAAATGCAGACAGGAATATTGCATAATGTTGCAACCTTTTAGCAGCCATTTTTGGAATACTTTTTGTTGGGCCAAAAATCCTTACTAAGGCTGCATTATCAGTTTCGAGTTCAAACTGTCTCCCATATAAATAGTTATAAAATTTCGTTATTCCAAAAATGACTGCCATTGCTTCCTTATCAATAGTTGAATATTTTTGCTCCAATTCACTTAATTTTTTGCTTGCATAAGCAATCGGTTTAACCACACCTTGATAATCCCTATTGGATAATACTGCGCCTAAGCCCGTATCAGACGCATCGCACGTTAAAATTAATGGTAAATTCGGATCATAGTGTTTTAAATTATAGGCTGATGCTAACTTGTCTTTGATAAGTTGAAAAGCTTTGTCACATTCAGGCGTCCAATTAAATCTGTTTTTTTTTGTACATTCATACAATGGTGTAATTGTGGTAGCCATATCTTTCAGAAAACGAGAATAATAGTTTATTTTTCCTAAAAAAGATTTAAGTAAAGTGAGACTGGTTGGCGTTTTTGCGTTTAACAAAGGTTCAATATTTGACTGAATAATTTTAATGCCTTTTTTATCCACACAATATCCAAAAACATCCAGACTAGTTACAAATAGTTTACACTTCTCAGGTTTTAATTTAAATTCACATTGCTGTAACCTATTTAGTACCTTACAGAGAGTTTCTAAAGTTTCTTGCAAATCTTTCCCTTTTATATAAATATTGTCAATAAATACAATGGTGTTTGGTATATCTCTTAATTTTTTAAACATCAAGCGCTGAAAAGAACCCGGTCCTGAACTGACTCCATATGGAAGATAATTATATTTATAAGTTCCCACCTCTGTGACTATTGTTGTACAGTCTTGACTATCAGCACTAAGAGGAGCCTGCAAATAGGCTTCTTTTAAATCCAATTCGCAGTAATATTCGCCGTTTTTTAGTGTATCTAATATATCATCGACATGGGGTAGTGGGAAGTGATCAATTTCTAAATATTTATTTACTGTTAGCTTGTAGTCCCCACAAAGTCGCACTGACCCATCTGGTTTTAATATGGGTACTACTGGCGTTCCCCATTCACTGTGTTCAACTGCTGAGATTCTCTTGTTTTTTAGTAATCTTTGAATTTCATTGTTTACCTTATCCCGCAAAGCAAATGGTACCCTTCGCACAGGCAGACATTTTGGTTGGGCATCAGACTTCAACTTCAAAGTGATCACTTCACCTTTAAAGTTGCCCCATCCAGGGCTGAATACTTCTGCGAACTGATTTTTTACATGTTCTTGTGCATCTGAAAGAATTTGTATTTCATTAGATCCAATATTTACATTATTTGTTAATTCTGGAGGCCATAAACCTAACTCATTTAACCAATCTCTGCCAATGACTCGTGGAGCATTATTTTTTACCACAAAAATGTTTAATTTTTTAAATTTATTGTTACCCTTCACTGGAATTTCTTTTATTATGCCTAATGGTTGTGAATAAGTTTGATCAAAGTTCCTGAACATTACATTACAACTTTCAACATGAAATGATTTTAAATATCGTTCTTTATCTTGAAATGGCATCACAGTGACCTCTGATCCAGTATCTAACTGAAATGGAATACAATGGTTATTTAATGTTACTGAAATATAATGTGGAGGTATCCTACTTACACGATTATAGGAATAAGTTTGGAATTCTGCATGTGGACTCTTATCTATTAAAATGACTTCCTCTTCTTTCGTTTCTTTTTCACCCGGCTCCGCCTCCAACATATTAGTTTGCCTCGTGGATTGTTTCTTCTTAGAACACATTCTGAATATGTGACCTTGTTCGCCACATTCAGAACAATATTTTTTTCTCAAAGTACATGTAGCTTTGAAATGGTTATCTTTACCACAGCAAAAACAGCATTGTTTTTCCGTTAGTTGCCTACCTTGATTTCTTGTAAGCTTTGTTTTCCCATTTTTGATTTTACCTTGATTGTAGAACACTTCAGTTACCTCCCTGGTGTCACTGTGTAATAATGCTGTTTCTACAGATCGTGAGACTTCAATACATTTGTCCAGAGTCATATCACTTGCACCTTTTAACAACTCAAATTTAATAATTTTAGATGCCACTCCATCAATCAATTTTTCTTTAATTTGGTCTTCCACATCCTTGAAACCGCATTTTCTTGCTAACTTTTTTAGTTCAAGGACATAATCTTCTATGTTTTCGCTGGGCTGTTGATTCCTTTGTCTAAAATTGGCTCTTTCTAACACCGTGGAAACTGGTTTCACATATTTTTGTTTAAGTTTTAGACACAATTCATTATAGGTAAGTTTGCTCGGGTTAATGGGTGCACACAAATGTGTTAAGGTTTCGAAAACTTTGGGTGTTAATTTGGTGGCTAATAGTGAGGCCTTTTTTTCTTCTTTGATGTCATTTAGGGTTATAAAAAAATCCAACTGTTGCTGGAAAACTTCCCATTTATCACCATCGAAAGGTTGTAATTCTCCGTACGAAGTCATGGTCCTCTTAAACTCCTGTTCAATAACAGTTTTATTCTTATAGAATTCGCTTAGATTTCTTCTCAATTCGTCCACTGTATTGTTTTCCGGAAATGGTAAGTTTTCCTCTATATGTATTTTAATTATTTCATTTTTCGTACACTTATAAATGTAACTACGCTTACCCGACCTTACTTGTTGAATTTTTTCAAGTTCACTGTTCTGTTGGCCCTCGGTGCTGGGTTCAGATTCAGACTCGGAATCAGCGTCAGAGAACGAATCCGACGACATTCAGTTCTTGTGAAATGAAAAATAAATATTGATGAAGACAGCCACTAACAACTGCAATATGGCGGCCGACGCCACGCTCGGTTTTAAGATTTTACCGATTATCGTTTAAGATTGTTGTAGTTTTGCTCAACCTTCTTGTTATTCCCGCACGCCAAGTTCTACTTTCTCGTCGCCACTATTATATCTTGCAAATAAAACACTGTATTAATTAAATGTGTATTTAATTGCACAGCTACGTGTCACACTGTAAATAACTGAAGAGAGAGAGAGGCGTATATCTATCGCGCTCTCACGCTATACCACAAAACCGAAATTGGATTACTATGGAGGGTTTTTCGCAACCATACACGGTGGTACCTACCCGGCCGAAATTTGTGACAAATTTGTGTCATCAAATTTCTACCACCAGTAATGCTGCAGACCCGCTTTCCGGGGCAATATGGGGACACTGGTTCCAACACCTGAGGTAGCCATCTCAAAGCCGTAGATGACACACGGTCAGCCGGGATTCGAAGAAGTCACTTACCTGCGGACCGGTCCTCAAACATTTACGACGACCGATATTATATTCCTATTGTGTGTCTACACGCAATTTAAATTATTCAAGTTTTTATTGTTTTGTAGGATACTTATTGAGTGTAAAATTCTCCAAATAATTCATTTAGCCAGTTATTGTTATTTCGTAGTTACAGTTATTGTAAGTATAGTTTGTCCACCTCCCTAAGCTGGCTTCCTGAGTGAAATAAAAAATGGTAAGTACTCTTATATTAGTTACTATTATGTTATGTTAGTCGTGTGTAAAAATTATTATAGTAATACGTTTAATTCTCCGATTTATTATATACGTCTCAAGGCGACGGTGGAGTCCTCTACGTTAATTCTTGCGAACTACGGAAACAATGAATGACTTAACAATCATTTTTAAACATTTTTTTGTTTTGATTTTTATTTTTTGTTTCTTTGTTTTTAATCTGTTCGAAATTGTTTACGTACGTGACGTCACCGGTTTGGCGCCATTAGAATACCAGCGCTGCGCATGTTGTAACGGCATGTGCAGCAGTTATGCTGAGATGGCGACCATATTTAGATACGCACAATGGACCTGTATTAGAATTTAAGGTTAGGTTGTAAGTCATTAAGTGTATGTTTTATTGTGTGTATTGTAAATAAAATATTTTTCTTTCTTTCTTTCTTTCAAACATTGTTTTTTGATTACTCCGCCACATTAATATAATAAAATATAATATAAGAACAGTAAGCAAACTAATTGCTTTAAAATTTTAATTGAATATGTTTAATGTTGAATCAAAAGTTCATAAATGCACTCTTAGCCTAGGTAACACTTGTAATGTAGTCTTAACTACGTCTTAACTAAAACCGCACGGTATCCTCCCCAAGTGTCCGTTGGCGGGCACCCCGGGTAAGCCCTCGAAAGGATAACCCAAGGGTTGCCGGCGAACTATGGCCAGCGCAGCCTCGCCTGGTGGGGTCGGGTTTTATCCCGCTTCGGTGAGTTGGCAGGCGCCAACGCCTGTATCCCCGAAGGCAGAGGTGTCTTAGACACCCACAATTCGCCAGTTATGTTAAGGCCCCAATGTAATAGGGGACGAGTCTATTGCCATCTACCGGGCACATTATAAAGCGAGCGATAATTAATATTTATTAATGCACACATAACTACGAAAAGTCAGAGGTGTGTACCCGGGGCGACTGGGGATCGAACTCGAGTCTTCGTCTCAGCAGTCCGTTACGTACGCCACTGGGCTATCGCCGCTTTACCATAACACGCGCTAAAATTACATCAAAACTTAAAGTCGTTAAAGTATTTGTAGCAAGAGTACCAGCCATTTATTATTTTTATTCGCACTCGAAAGAGTAATTCACTTTCGTAAGAGGCAATTAAAGTTGGTTGCTTAATAACCAGGCTCCCCTCAATCCCAATTTTAATAATTTATTGAGTAAATGATGAACGCTCAACTTGCTCATTTAAGGATTGAATTTTTAATTTCGGAAGCCTTAACTTCGGGTACGAGGAAAACTTAATAAAAAGCGGTTATTTATACCTACAGATATACTTATATGTCCAGAACTAGCTGTGCCCCGCGGCTTCGCCCGTGACACACTTCGTCCCTATGACACCCATTTCTCCTGAACATAAATTATTAGTTCTATAATACTGAATCTAAATTTGTCCGATTTGTTGACATTTATGATTACTGCTCCGCTCTCCTGGGTAGTAGTGTGATGATATATAACCTATTACCTTCCTCGATAAATGGACTATCTAACACAAAAATAATTTTTCGATTCCGACCAGTAGTTCCTGAGATCCAAACAAACAAACTCTTCTGCTTTATATAATAACTATTGATATAGATTTATCAGCTTTTTATCTCCGTTTTGAAGATGGATTATTTTTAAATATATGTTGAAGAGCACAGTATCTGAACGTCAGAGTCAGAATGACCTATAGATTCCCCTCGAGGTTGGGATGTCAGACGGCAGTAGCTCCCGTAAAAGTCAAGAAAAGCCTAATCAAAAAAGTGGGACAGTGCACCCCGGGCTCCAAACTGCAAGATTCAGATGCAACCTGGGACTATCTGTGGTGATATAATGATGATTTAACTCACCGATGTTCAACAAAATTAAAATTAAATATAGTATGTGTCATGTACGTCGGTACTAACATTAATATCACTTTATACGGAGCTCAGGTGCTCGCTGCACGTGTGGTACTTTGCAGTGTTGAGTTCGATGCCCGGCTTAAGCTCTGACAAGTTAGAAATGCTTTGTTGAACGTACTAGGTTTCATTTGATAAATTGTGTGTTAAGTGTTAAAACCCAATTCGAGAGGCGGACGGACGGACGGTCGGACTAAGTTCCACTATTTATATTAGGTCGTTACATATGAAATTGCCCTTTTTCTTGAAGAAATTGGAGGAAACCCAATTTTCAGTACTAACATTTTTGTATTTTTATTAGGAATGATAAATCCAATTTTTATTTTTTTGTGTATGAATGAGACAACATTAAGCTAACAAACAGCAACTTTTATTACATTTTTGAAAAGTCACAGCTGTTAAGTAATACGAAATTTATCATCAAAATGGATAGCATTTAGGAAGTACTGTTTTTGAAAATCGAATTAATTTATCAAGCGGCCAATAACAACAAAATTTAATACAGAGTTGTATATAATCTTGAAATCAACTTTCAACCAAAATATAAATAATGGAAATAGCTATTAAATTACAGGAATAACGAACTCATGAATTTGTAAGAAAATTTCGGCAATTTCATAGGTAAAAATGGGAAATACATCTAAAAATAATGTATGTGGGGAAGAAAGAGATGTATAATCATAATAGGTCTTATTATGATTATACATCTCTTTCTTCCCCACATACATTATTTTTAGATGTATTTCCCATTTCCTAATATCCCACTAATATCCCACTAATATTGTAAAGTGAATGTTTGTGAAGATGTTTGGCCTAGCCGCAGACTCGTCTACTCCCGGAACTACCGACCTCCATGATCGGGGCCTGAGGCCGGCAGTTGGCCGACTCGCCGTCCTTACAGAAGCAGGCCGTGGCGGATGCGTGTCGTGTGTGTCCTACACACGCCATCCACACCGACGCGGGATAAAACCCGACCCCAACAGGCGAGCCCGCGGTGGCGGCTAAAGTCCGCCGGTAACCCTGAGGTTATCCTTTCGAGGGCTTACCCGGGGTGCCCGGCAATGGACACTTGGGGAGGACACCGTGTGGTTTTAGTCGGCCCGATTCCGACACGCTCACCTCATCGTCGGCACCGATGGGGTGAAGCCCGTGGGGGTTTCCACATGTAAAAAATAAATTTAAAAACAATGTTTTGCCTACTTCGTACTTCTCATAACATAACTTCTCGCCTGTATCCCCGAAGGGGTGGGCAGAGGTGTATTAAACACCTACTATTCGCCAGTTATGTTTAGGTCCCAATATAATAGGGGGCGAGCCTATTGCCATCTACCGGGCATATTACTAAGCGAGCGATAATAAACGTTTTTGATACTCACATAACTACGAAAAGGTAGTGGTGTGTGCCCGGGGCGACTGGGGATCGAACTCAAGACCCCGTCTCGGCAGTCCGTTACGTACACCACTGGGCTATCGCCGCTTTTACTTCGTACTTCTCTATTCCTAATAATAATATAAATGCGTATTTATGTGTGTATATTATAAAAGTTTGTGAAGATGTTTTTAGTTTGGTCGTTTGGGTGTTTGTTACTCAATTACGCTCTAATAGCTAAACGGATCTGGCTGAAATTTGGTACAGGGATAGATTATACCTAGTCTGGAATAACACATAGGTTATTTGTACATATGTTATCTGTGTATTCCATGTATGCATATTTTTATTGGTGTACAATAAATTTTATAACTACCACTACTTTTTATTCCTGAAATAGGTTCCCACAGGAAGAGGGAACGGGAAGAGTTCAACGCAGGCGAAGCCGCGGGCAACAGCTAGTCCTACTATCCCACTATACCACTACAAATGTGAAAGTTTAGTTGAAGGGATGTGTGGATGTTTGTTACTCTTTCAAGCAAAAACGACTGAACGAATCTGAAATAAATCTATTTTTAACGCATTCTATCGCGATTTATTTAACATAAACATAACATAACATAAACTCACGCCTATATCCACCCACCCACATTTCGCCAGTTTATGTTCAGGTCCCAATGTAATAGGTGGCGAGCCTATTGCCATTAACCGGGCACTTATAAACGTGCGATAAATACACACATAACTTCGAAAAGTATCGAAAAGTCATTGGTGTGTGCCATGGTAAAACCTGGGATCGAACCCGAGACCTCGTCTCAGCAGTCCATTACCCATACCACTAGGCTACCGCGGTTTTACTCAGTCACAGGGAAACCCCTAGTCTCCCTGTGACCATGACTGCTCGTCGGGATCAATGTAAAATCTTATATATAAAAATGAATTGCTGTTCGTTAGTCTCGCTAAAACTCGAGAACGGCTGGACCGATTTGGCTAATTTTGGTCTTGAATTATTTGTGGAGGTCCAGAGAAGGTTTAAAAGGTGCTATCGATTGAGGCAGTACGAAGTCTGCCGGGTCAGCTAGTATAAAATAACATCAAATAAATCGCGATAGAATCCGTTAAAAATAGTTTTATTGCAATGTGTGACGACATTCGCGGAAACTGCCAACAATATCATGAACGAATCTGACTGAAATTTGGTACAGGGATATGTATAGAAATAACACGTAGGCTACCTTTTATCCGTAGATTAGGTTAAAAAAGCGGCCAAGTGCGAGTCGGACTCGCCCATGAAGGGTTCCGTAGCAGCAAGTTACATAATAATGTTTATTTTTATTTTTATATTTGAGTTGATTGATGATGAAAGGTAAATTGCGGTTTACGGTTTATGATGTATTAAAAAAAAACTACTGACCAGATCTCGTTCAAACCAATTATCGGTGGAAGTTTACATGGTAATGTACATCATATATTTTTTTTAGTCTTATCAATCTCTTATTTTAGAAGTTACAGGGGGGGGGGACACACATTTTACCACTTTGGAAGTGTCTCTCTTGCAAACTATTCAGTTTAGAAAAAAATGAAATTAGGAACCTCAATATCATTTTTGAAGACCTACCCATAGATACCACACACGTATGGGTTTGATGAAAATTTTTATTTTGAGTTTCAGTTCTAAGTTTGGGGAGTCACCAAAATTTAATGTATTTTTCTATTTTTTGGTGAAAATTTTGATGCGGTTGACAGAATACATCTACTTACCAAGTTTCAACAGCATCGTTCTTATAGTTTCGGAAAAAAGTGACTGTGACATACGGACGGACAGATAGACAGACATGACGAAGCTATTAGGGTTCCGTTTTTTGCCATTTGGCAACGGAACTCTAAAAAAGGTTGCGGGAACGGTATCAGAAGTACACGCGAGTGAAGCCGCGGGCAACAGCTAGTTTTATCTAAGTTGTGACACATTCCACTTAAGTCCTTGCTGTCACGCTGCATACCAAAAGGGCGACACTTACCTTAGCATGTTAATAAACATTACACCACATGCTGCTCATCTGTGCATATTGCGCCTGCACGAGAACAGGTGTTGCAATAACTGTTTAGTGCCAAACTTATGCTTAGAGCAACAATTTAGCTAGCTTATTAGAAGAAATATGTAGTACCATATTGTATAAAAACAACACAGTACTTTAAACTTTAGATATTATTATCACTACATATTATAAAAAAACCGGTGAAGTGCGATTCAGACTTGCCCAGGAAGGATTCTGTAGCAGCAAGTAAAATTTTCATATTTGAGTAGATTGAATGAAAGGTAAATTGCGGTTTAAGATTTATGACGTATTAAAAAAAAACTACTTACTAGATCTCGTTCAAACCAATTTTCGGTGGAAGTTTACATGGTAATGTACATCATTTTTTATTTTATTTTATCATGCTCTTATTTTAGAAGTTGCAGGTGTGTCCCCACACACATTTTACCACTTTGGAAGTGTCTCTCGCGCAAACTATTCAGTTTAGCAAAAAGTGATATTAGAAATCTCAATATCATTATTGAAGACCTATCCATAGATCCATGTATGGGTTTGATGAAAAAAAAAGTTTTTCAGTTTCAGTTTTAAGTATGGGGACCCCCAAAATTTATAGTTTTTTAGGGATTTTCTTTACAAAAGCCCTATTGCTAAGGAGTTGTCGTCGACGACGTCGTCGTCGTTGCCAATTTTCTGTCACGGTTTTGGGTATGAAGGAGATGAGCTATCGAGTTGCTGTTTTCGGTAATAGATTCGTGCTGGGGTGAAACATTGCAAGATTTAAAAAAATCGCAAAAATCGCAAAAAAAAAAAAAAACTATCGCATAATCGAAAATCCCTTGTATTCGGCTGAGCTCGTCTCAGGAATTCAACTTGTTTTTCTATTTTTCATGCTGTTTTCACTAATGGATGGAGCAGTTCTCGAGGAACGTTTCAATATATAATATGTCAAGTTTTTGTATACCTACATTGGCTAAAATATAATTATATTTGTTGGAGGTGTCGGAAAAAGATAAGCCGTCTGGGAGCTTTCAACGAAAACGCTGCCTAAATCTACTGCCTAATCCGGTGTGAATGGTACCTTCAACGTCGCTGCAATCTGTCGAGAGCATCTAGTAAGTACTGAACAGAGCCATCTTAGACATGAGAGCAATATTCCACACGAGAATGGATTCGTGACTTGTATAGAAGACACCGATGCTGCGGCGTGAAAAACCGTCTCACCTTGTTCAGGGCTCCGAGTTTACGCGAGGCTGTTTTGATGATGCTCTCAATGTAATTTTTAACATAACATAACATAAACTCACGCCTATATCCCCGAAGGGGTAGGCAGAGGTGCTAGCACCCACATTTCGCCAGTTTATGTTTAGGTCCCAATGTGTGGCGAGCCTATTGCCATTAACCGGGCACTTATAAACCTGCGATAAATACACACATAACTTCGAAAAGCATCGAAAAGTCATTGGTGTGTGCCATGGTAAAACCTGGGACCGAACCCGAGACCTCGTCTCAGCAGTCCATTACGCATACCACTAGGCTACCGCGATTTTTGTTTGTAGAATATACTGCTTCCAGGCTGTTTGGCCGTGGTCCATATGAAACTTGTGTTCCAAACGTTTCGTCGATCACTGCGGTCGAAATCTTCAGTGGTACACGTCCGCGTGGCGACGAGTGCGAAGAAGTCTCCTCGGCGGCGACTTCTCTGCGACTGATCTTGAATCACTGGCGTATTTATAGGCGCGGTTGGAGAATACACTAATCAAAATAAGCTAAAATATATGGAAACCTTATTGCTAACAGCAATATCTTACAGACGGACATGAATAGTAGTTTTTAGGGATTTTCTTTAGAAAAGCCCTATTGCTATCGAGTTGTCGTCGACGTCGTTGCCAATTTTCTGTCACGGTTTTGGGTATGAAGGAGATGAGCTATCGAGTTGCTGTTTTCGGTAATAGATTCGTGCTGGGATGAACCATTGCAAGATAAAGAAAAAATCGCAAAATGAAAAACGCAAAATCGAAAATCCCTTGTATTCGGCTGAGCTCGTCTCAGGAATTCAACTTGTTTTTTTCTTTTTAAGAATAGTAGTACTAACCGAAATTACTAATATTGCCCCTAACCCCTCCAGCTAAGCTAAATTGCCTGTATTAGGAGTGGGTTCACGTCGGTAGTGTAATGGGCAGGATTCGAACCTGGGACCTCTCGATCGTAAAGTCGGGTATTAAACCACTAAGCTACCGTCGCATCTTGAACTTGATAAAGCTTGGTTTACTACGTTCATGATAACAAATATATAATAAGCACGTATTGGCCAGCAGTGGGCAGCGAGCACGCGGCTGTAAATCTTAGCACCCCAAACTAGACATAAAGCTCCGCCGTGACCATAAAATAAACCATTACTGTAACCCAAGAAATGGAAGTGTCAGTTGGGGTGACCATACGATCAGATTTTGTAAGAAAGTCCTGGATTTTAGATTTTTCGTCTTCTTGTTTAAAGTTTAACTTTTGAACAAAAAAGTTTAATGTTGGGCAATCTGTAATTGCTTGTAATCAGTTACGATTGATTATACACACCTAGGTATATAACATACGTTGACATAAACTTTATAATTACACTCCCTTCTAATAGGGAAACTTTCTTATAGTTGATTGGGAGATATTCCAAAAAACGGAACTATAGTACCATTATAATTTACTTAATTTTAATAGCATGCAAATTAATGATCATCAACATTGCTGTGAAGAATAATTCAGGCGCGTCGCAAAAAATAGTTAAAATTAATTGTTCAACTGAGCTTATTAAATAAATAATAGCAAAAGAGCTGAAAAAAAAGTTCCGTTCTTATTTTATCGCTTTTATTACCGTTTATTATCGCTTTTATTAACCACTAATAGTAAATTATTTGATAATATTACGAGTTATGACGTCATACCAATCCTTCCTATATTACCCGTCACGTCATAACAATGACGTGATTGGTTAAAATTTTCAACACAGAACAATCGCGTTTAAATTGTGTTGAACGTCTTCATAATATTAGGGGTACGATTCCATCTTCCGTGGTTTAAACCAATTATCTATCCGTGCTGTGCAAACATGTGCAAAAGTGCTAACATGTCCCGAAAATATCATAATTTATTGATGACACCCACATCGTACGCAGGTACACGCCCGATTTTTATACGTTCCACCTGCGACTTATAAAATGTAGACCCTTAAAATTTATATATTGAAATAGAAATATCCTGCCATTGTACCTGCTTTATTGCTTTGCTAACCTTTGAACTCAAAAACATGATTAGGGGTTAAAATTTGGTTCCAATTAACGAAATTTATTAGGTACTGGGGCTGAATACTCGAGAAGGACAAGGAGGAGCGCGCCCGGGAGAGATTTAGAACTCTCCCGGCCCGCCGATTCCACAACATGCTCGCCGAGCGTCGCAGGCGACTCAGGTGCCTGAGGTCGCATAACGACCTCCGTCCTCCATGAGCACAGGCTTGGGGATGGCAGGTGAGGCCGCCTGTCACCCCAGCAGAAGCAGGCCGGGACGGTGGGGTGACTAGTGCGCCTCCCCCAAACCGGGGCAAGACGGGGACACGGTGATGTTCCAAACCCGAGGGAGCCATCTCGAAACCGGAGATGGCCCAGGGTCAGTCTGGGTGCGAGGGAAATGCCCTATGGGTAACCTTACACCCCGGCGTCTGAAGACCCGTGACGGCCTGCGGTTTTAGTCACTTCAAGCCCGAGATAACCGCCCTCGCTGGCTAGCGGGGGGGTATCCGAGGGGATTTCCGCACGAAAAAAAAGAAAAGGTACTGGGGCTGAATCGCTCAAGTAATTAGCAACTGACCCCGAGAGGAAAGCCTGCGCCGGAGCCTTGTCCATCAATAGCAGGTGTACCGGCTTTTAGGTGAGATTGGCTTGGGAAAACACCCCTAATGGACAATGCGCAGGTGTTCCTCTCGGGGCTGGGGAATCTGACCATATGGAGGTCGCAGGACGGAGGACGTAAAATCAAACACGCAGACTTAGGACAAGTGTCTTTTTATTTAGCGTGTGGAAACTCCCACGGGCTACACCCCATCGGTGCCGACGATGGGGTGGTCGTGTCGCAATCGTCTATTGCCGGGCACTCCAGGTAAGCCCTCAAAAGGATAACCCCAGGGTTGGACAAGTGTATATGTCTTTTTCGGAGTCATCTTTGAGGCCCACGCCATCTTAACCAGCAAGCCGGTGCTCCTCCGGACGCAGGTTGTCCGCTTAGGGTTGGCGGCCAGTCGGTCTCGCAAAAGCTAACCAAAGCATTCCTATTTTATTTTATTTTTGTGAATAATAAAAAATGTGCACATAGTTGACTTACATAGTAATTAAGTATTAGGTCGTTACATATGAAGGGCACGCCGCAATAGCGGCGGTAAGGCCCATCATGGAGGATTGTCTGGAGAGGCGACACGGAAGCCTCTCCTACCGACTGACGCAGGTGATCTCCGGGAAGGGGTGCTTCGGGGACCACCTGCATCGGATCAGGAAGGAGCCAACGCCTGAGTGTCATCACTGCGACGCGAGCGAGGAATCAGGGCTGCACACGCTGGCGGACTGCCCGGCGTGGGAGGCGCGCTCGGCAGCATGATTGCGGCAATGGTGCGGAGCGCGAGCGCGTGGGCCGCCGCCGCCTCCTTCTGCGAGCATGTAATGCACGCGAAGGAGGTGGCGGGGCGCGCCCGGGAGAGACTTAGAACTGTCCCGGTCCGCCGAGCCCGCAACTTGCTCGCCGCGCGTCGCAGGCAACTCAGGCGCTGGAGGTCGCTTAACGACCTCCGTCCTCCATGAGCGCAGGCCTGGGGGTGGCGTGTGAGGCCACCTGTCACCCCAGCAGAAGCAGGCCGGGACGGTGGGGCGACTAGCGCCCCTCCCCCAAACCGGGGCAAGACGGGTGTCCCCGTGGTTCCCAAACCCGAGGGGGCCATCTCGAAACCGGAGATGGCCCAGGGTCAGTCGGGGTGCGAGGGATATGCTCTATGGGCAACCTTACACCCCGGCGTCTGTAGACCCGAGACGGCGTGCGGTTTTAGTCGGTTCAAGCCCGACATAACCGCCCCCGCTGGCACGCGGGGGGGTATCCGAAGGGATTTCCGCACGATAAAAAAAAAAAAAAAAAAAAAGGTATATCGAAGTTAATGAATGAATAAGGATGTGTATTTTGTGATAATAAATGATCAAACAATATAAACATTTAAAAAAATATGGAAAATAGGAGCATGAGAGCGGACAATGAGCTAAAAAGTGCAAGTTTTTGATGGAACCTTTCACTGGTGGTAGAAATTTGATGACACAAATTTGTCACAAATTTCGGGCCCAGGGTCAGTCGGGGTGCGAGGGATATGCTCTATGGGCAACCTTACACCCCGGCGTCTGCAGACCCGAGACGGCGTGCGGTTTTAGTCGGTTCAAGCCCGACATAACCGCCCCCGCTGGCCGGCGGGGGGGTATCCGAGGGGATTTCCGCACGAAAATAAAAATTAAAAAAAAAAGGTACCACCGTGCACGATTGCGAAAAACCCTCCATAGTAATCCAATTTCGGTTTGATTGCGTTCAGGGGTCAGCAAGTGCATAGCCGGGCAGGGGGATAGTGGTCGCAGCACTAGTGGGACCGGTGGGTGTCACGCGGTGCTGCGACGACAATCCTCTTCTGATGAGGCCGTCAAGCTGAGTGCCACCATTGTTAACATGATACGTGTATGTAATGGTGACCCTCTTTCCTGAGACTTTACCTTCAGCTTACCATCAGGCGAGGTAAAGTCAAATTGACGTGTCCTAAATATAAAAAAATTCGGAGTTCTTGTTGAAACTGTTCCTTTCTTTTCAGTTCACGTTTTCCTAATGTTAGTTATACAGGGGTTATATACTTTTCTTTTCATATCGGGGTAAGAATATGTAATTATTTTTCAGTGTCTTTTGGACATTCTTGTACTATACTTGTCATTTTAGTCTATTATGCTTTACATTTACTTTCATCTCTGCTATTACTTACGTATATTATTTTGCTTACGCTTTACTGTATACTCTTACTTATTATGTATACTATGGGTTTTAGAGCCCAGAACCGGGATTAGAGCTCAGATGATGAAGAGGAGAAATCTTTTTCCCGTTCCCGCTACCCATGGGATCTTATTCCACCACCTATGTAAGATACATAATTCCACCATACATCATTTTCTTATATCATCTCAAAGGTTAGGCAGCGTTTTCAATGAAAGCTCCCAGACGGCTTGTTTTTTTCCGACGATTTATACAAAAACTTGACAAATTACATAAATAAATAAAAATTCTACGACATTCTACTAAGAGCTTTCTAGACCCAAAGTAAGCATAGTTTAACTAGCTTGTGTTATGGGTTCCTGAATGCGGATAAACATACTTATGTACGTTTTTTTTGTTAATACATACATATTATAAATATAGAAACACCCAGACCAATGCAAATAGACATATTCATGAATACAAATATTTGCACTGAGTGGGATCGAACCCGCGGCCCCTATCGTAGCAATCGAATGCACGACCGCTACGCCACAGAGGCCGTCTTATACTAAAACCTTACTCGGTATGCACTGTATCCAGTAATTTTTGAGTTTATCGCGGACAGCTAGACAGACAGACTTTGTTTTATAATATGTAGTACCATTTGATACCTTTTTTTTTTTTTTTTTCGTGCGGAAATCCCTTCGGATACCCCCCCCCCCTCCGCCGGCCAGCGGCCCCAGTTATGTCGGGCTTGAACCGACTAAATACCTATCTCAAATGTTGGAGACTGACAATGTTGTCTATGATGGAGCTGCTTGCCATGAAGCCTAATTTGAAGTTATTGCCATGTTGGATTCACACTAAACGAATTATTTCACTGTTTATTCATGAATGTGGGGTAATTGTATTTAGAGGCGGGTAACACCGGATGGCTTTGTGGGTAACGACTGGTGTTGGGCAGTCAATTCTGTTTAACAGCTGACAAGAGGCGTATGCTCGTAGACCCATTAGCTTTGAAATCTGTTTATTACTTAACCATTAGTGCCTATTTGCAATAATGACGGTCTCTGTGGCGTAGTGGTAGTGCATTCGACTGCTACGACAGGGGGCGCGGGTTCGATTCCCGCTCAGTGCAAATATTTGTATGCATGAATATGTCTATTTGTACTATGTATAAAATGTATATATTTCCAAAAAAAAAGTATATAAGTATGTTGTACCCTAACTACCAGTCAATGACTTCTATGTAACTAGACTGGCTGTACGGTACAAGAAAAGTTGGTATCGCGAAAGACCACTACTTGACCAGCAACAATGAGCGACTTTTCGTAGCTGCATACAATTACAAAAAGGCGCACCCTGTCTATACAATAGATGTCAAAAGTAAGTAACTAAATTATCTAGTTTTTCATGCGATCGATAAATTTTTTTTGACTTTTTTTTTAAATTTTTATAAGCATCATTCCACACTCCATCGTGTTAGCACAACTAAATGAAACCCGCGACGTCATACCGATATTCATTGCGGCATTCATTAATTTTGGATAAAGTGGTGCATTTTTTTATGAAGTTATCATTCCATTTAGCTGTACAATATGATAGAGCGTGAATGAAGTCAATTAAACATTTAACAAAAAAGGATTTAATAAAAAAAAAGTAAACCGATCGAAAAAAAAATCGCTCAAATTTTTTTTATCTTCAGTAAGTGCTATGTGTCTGTCTTCGTTTTTTCCTAACACCCTGTATAGTTTACAATGACACGGCACAGCTGACGGTTAGCGATCACTGGTACCCGGTTCCATATTGAAAATTCGTTGGAAAATATATGCGTGCAAATTTCCGTTACAACAGGTAGGTACCCTCTAAGTCGGGGACACCGTGGAGCCCAAACCCGAGGGAGCCATCTCGAAACCGGAGATGGCCCAGGGTCAGTCGGGGTGTGAGGGATATGCTCTATGGGCAACCTTACACTCCGGCGTCTGTAGACCCGAGACGGTGTGCGGTTTTAGTCGGTTCAAGCTCGACATAACCGCACCCGCTGGCATCCGAAGGGATTTCCGCACGAAAAAAATAAAATAAAATGGTACCCTCTAAGTGTCATATTCATAATAGTTCGTTCTACTGGGAGGCCAAAATCAAATTATGGGGTAATTTTAGCCAAAGTATAGTTCATTATGTCAATGTAGGGTCAATCCAGACTAAAACTAAGTTAAAACGGCGCGTCAGTAGCGAGAGCAAAAAAATCAACAGCATCATAATATTTTTCATGACTAAAGTTAACTAATGAAAGAAATTATGTTGTTGTTTTGTGTTTGTTATTGGG
This sequence comes from Cybosia mesomella, assembly GCA_946251805.1. NCBI lineage: Eukaryota > Metazoa > Arthropoda > Insecta > Lepidoptera > Erebidae > Cybosia > Cybosia mesomella. The sequence goes on from OX276410.1 coordinate 20,262,813, forward strand.
TTCCTCGGAAATATAAATAATATCTAATCCAGGACATATCTATTATCTCTTCACTCGCGTGAAAAATAGGTGGTGGCGAAAAATGACACGCTCTGTTTTCATACTGTCTAATGTGGTTCCACGAATGTTTGATATTCTCTGGGACTTCATAAGTACCACGTCACTCGAGTGACCTCATCGCTGATGGCAAAAAAATAATACTCGGTTTTCATACTGTTTAATGCATTTGCTGTATTTACCCGTCTCTAAAGGACAATGCCCATGTCAGTATGGAAATCGGTTGCACACTTTTTTTTGCTATGTCACATAAGTATAAACTGCATTAAAAAGCCTGCATTAAGTATTATCTGAAATATAAACGCATATTGTAACAGAACTTGGGGTTATTGAGAAATTAAATGATTACAACGCGAAAAACAACAACAACAAGAAAATATTGTGACACTGACTGTAGAACTGACGTTTGAGTTTTCTTTTGGAATAATTGGAATGTTTTAAGACAGGGATACCATGTATAAATTAAGAGAAAATTACCACTGAAGCAAACATTATTTTACAACTTTAGCTGATTATCACTAATAAACTACGAATACATACACGAAATATTAAGATTACATAACTGCAATATATTTGAATGTCACATTGCGAATTATTATCGCGTATTATTATTTAACCATATTATTTTAAAAAGATTGGTATATTTGCATTCTACCACCAATGGTTTATTTTAAATAATGGTAACAATTAAATTAAAATGGAAACGATTAGTCATTCAAGTTTTATATCTTTATAATTTAAATTCAAACCCCAAGTTCTATAAAAGCGATTTGGTGTTGAAAAGTCATACTATAATCAATATTATTTTTTAACATTTGAAATATTGACGCGAACGTCTAAAAGCGCAACCAAGAATGGGCATTCTCCTTTGTACTACTGTCGTTGTTAAAATCTCGAAAGAAAACAGAAGCCATTGAAATATTCAAGTTTCCCAACAATTTTAACGGAAGAAACGAAGGTTTTCAGCTCCAAAAAGATTGGTACCCAGCACTGACAGCCGCTCTTCATCACAGTTCAAACATGACTTAGCCAACACCATCCCCAGTATTGGGCGGTCACGCCCCCCTGCTTAGCCAGGACCAATCAGGATCGATCACATCGTTTCCCCCTTCACTTCATGCCTATAAATACGCCAGCGACTCGGGTCTCTACATCAGTCGCAGAGAAGTCACCGCCGAGGAGAGTTCTACGCAGTCGCCGGCGCCCGGACGTGTCCACTGAAGATGTGGATCGCAGTTATCGACGAAAAGTTTGGAACACAAGTTTCCTATGGACCACGGCCAAACAGCCCGGAAGCTGTATATTCTATACACAAAAGAACATACTTAATAAAACTGTTTTCCCTTATTTGTAATCAAATTCAAGACCACTTAACCACACATATATACCTACACAAAATTGCCTTAAGATCAACAGTTACCAAAAGAAACAGTTAAAGTTTTAAAATATCATACAACATAATTTACTGACGCTACTTCACAAACTGAATATAGTTTTAGTGTATAAACTGACACAGCTCGTCAGCTAACACATCGCCACTATACGCAGACGGTTAAGTTTAATGCACTCTATACTATATACTTAATCTCTCGATATCTAGTTATAGTAAATAAATATTCTACGACATTCTACACAGCGCTTTCTAGACCCAAAGTAACTAACTAGCATGTATTATGGGTTCCAGAATGCGGATAAACATACTTATATACTTTTTTGTTTGTAAATACATACATATTATACATAGAAACACCCAGACCAAAGCAAATATTTATATTCGTGCATACAAATATTTGCACTGAGCGGGAATCGACCGTCTGACGTAGCAGTCGAATGCACTACCGCTACGCCACAGAGGCCGTCATAACACTCATAACATAACATAACATAACATAACATAACATAGCATAGCATAGCATAGCATACCATAGCATAGCATAGCATAGCATAGCATAGCATAGCATAGCATAGCATAGCATAGCATAGCATAGCATAGCATAGCATAGCATAGCATAGCATAGCATAGCATAACATAACATAACATAACATAACATAACATAACATAACATAACATAACATAACAACATAACTTCTCGCCTGTATTAGGCCGTCAAGTTACCTAATAACGAGGCGACGGAATTTAGTGTGTATGACCCGCTATTAGTCGGTTCAAGCCGGACATAACCGCCCACGCTGGCTGGTGGTGGGTATTCGAGAGGACGTCCGCACGAAAAAATTTAAAAAGTATTTCGGGGCCACCCATCTCACCAGCTAGCCGGTACTCCTGCTGATTAACGGACGAAGCCCTGACGCTTTCCTCTTATGCTTGAGGGGTCACACGGCAGTCATTCCCTTAAAAGACAAGATAGACCGTTGTTGTACGGGAATACATATACATAACTTCACGCCTGTATCCCCGAAGGGGTAGGCAGAGGTGTATTACACACCCGCAATTCGCCAGTTATGTTGAGGTCCCAATGTAATAGGGGGCGAGCCTATTACCATCTACCGGGCACATTATTAAGCGAGCGGTAATTAACATTTATTAATGCACACATAACTATGAAAAGTCAGAGGTGTGTGCCCGGGGCGACTGGGCATCGAACTCGAGACCTCGTCTCAGCAGTCCGTTTACGTGTACGGGAATGAGATCAAAATATCACACGAGTGGAGCTGCGGATGACAACTATATAATATACAATACTTGTACAAATGGTCGCAGCACAGCGCAAGCTGCATTGCATCACAGAAGTTTAATTATATTCCTAGCAGAAGCATGCCTAGGGTGGTGGTGCGTCGTGGTTCAGCACGCGTCTCTCTATTGAAGTAGGGGGATCCCCAACGATACGTTAGGGTCACCAACGTTGGCGGCCGGGCAGGTTCCCCTGGTACCTCTTAATTTGTTTCAACAATAAGTAAAAGGAATTATATAAACTATTTCTGATGAGACCGTCAAGCTGAGTGCCATCATTCTTAACATGATACGTGTATGTAATGGTGACCATCTTTCCTGAGACTTTACCTTCAGCTTACCATCAGGCGAGGTGAAGTCAAATTGACGTGTCCTAAATATTAAAAAAAACAGATTTCCATTTTCTGACTCACGTACGAATTTACGACGCATCCGCAGTGAATACGTGTTAAGAAAATAAACTTAAAAAGCTTTTATTAAAAACTGTTTTTAACAAGCTTTTATTAAATAACTAGCTGGCCCTCCCCGGCTTCGCCCTAGGCGTATTTCGAAACCTCAACGCACCCCTTTATCCCATATATGTCCGTAATTTATTAGTTTTAATTATATTGTATGGGAATCTGCGGGAGTTATTGACATTTATGTTATGTTTATGTTTGAAAAAGGCAAGAAAAAAACCGGCCAAGTGCGAGTCGCGTTCAAGCCAATTTTAGGTGGAAGTTTAATGTATGTAATGTAGGTACATCATATATTTTTTTTGGTTTTATCATTCTCTTATTTTAAAAGTTACAGGGGGGTCACACACATTTTACCACTTTGGAAGTGTCTCTCGCGAAAACTATTCAGTTTAGAAAAAAATGATATTAGAAACCTCCATATAATTTTTGAAACCCCTACACGTACCTTTGAAACCCCTGGGGTTCCGTTTTTTGCCATTTGGCAACGGAACCCTAAAAAGGGGAAAATAAAACTTTAGCCTAACTTGGCATCGAACCCGGGATCGTATATTAACTGCTGAGCAACAGATACTATATATTTCCAGATATCTTATCATCAAAACCAAATTCACCAGAATCATGCGCACTTTGACACAGAAAATATAAGCGTAAATAAGGATAAATTAGGGAAATACGCAGATAAAGTGACCCTTACAAATATCTCTTCGGGTTATCACAGAAACATGTTTAAAGAATACATGATGCAATGATGTCGAGGACAATGGGGGAATTGGTTTTGTTACAATATACATACAATATACAATATAGGTACATATTTTAATATTAATTTAAGTTTCCGTGCCACCAATCCAATAATTAGTTGTTTTTGTTTTACAGGTATAAACAAAACTTAACAAAGATTTTATTAGACAGGTTTCCAAAAAGAAATTAAATCTGACACTTTGAATTTAAATTTAATTAAAATTGCATGGCTTTAATGGATAACTGGTTTAATATCAGATGACTTTTAATCCGTGTACGTTATCTTTGCTAAGTATAGTGAGCTTAAGTAGTTTAGCGCCCTTGGATATACTAAACTGTCGGCGCTGTTCCGTAGACACGCCGCTTCACACACTAGCAAAGTGCCTAGCGTAGACGGTGCGGCGCCTCGTAACAGTCATCGGAGCCGGCAGTCCGGCGCTACAGATCTTGGTGCTGGCCGTTGCCCTCTTTTGCGAGGCAGTGATGCACTCCAAAGAGGCGGATGAAAGATACGAGAGAGGTATAGCACTCCCCCGTGCCGCAGAAGGGGGCGCGCGCGTGGTGAAGATCCCGAAATAATATCCGTCCTCCATGGTCACGCACCTGGAGGTGACGGTTCGGTAACCATCGTCCTAGCAGAAGCATGCCTAGGGTGGTGGTGCGTCGTGGTTCAGCGCGCGTCTCTCTATTGAAGTAGGGGGATCCCCAACGATACGTTAGGGTCACCAACGTTGGCGGCCGGGCAGGTTACCCTGGTACCTCTTAATTTGTTTCAACAATAAGTAAAAGGAATTATATAAACTATTTTCTAATATAAACATAAATAATTATAGTTACACTTCTACATACAAAGTCTTTTAAAATCATAGCATTTTCCTTGTATTCCAATTTTACCCACACAACCCTAAGATAAGTGTATAATTCAACTTTTAGGCACATTTCAGACAAGACAGTATCAAAATGAAGACATGTATTGTATTCTTTATTTTATATTTTGCGTGTTGTTTTAATTGTAAGCCTTTAGATAACTCTGAAAGAATTACAAAAACTGAAAATCATGGTGAAGTTATAGTATCAATAAATAATAACAACGATATCAATACTAATGGATCGTCTTCGGAAAATGAAGAAGGTGCAAATAGCGACAATTCACAGGCAGTGACAGTAACTTGTATTACCATACCCAGAACGGACTGCCCTAAAGGATATTACCAAACCAATGGTCATTGTTTCCCAATAGAAGACAACCACGAATAAGGAAGGAAGACCAAAGAAATATAATTACAAACTAATCTTAACCAACCTAGTTGACAGTGTAAGAATATCAATATAATGCTTGTGTTATAAATACATCTATCAAACCATATTGCCTGGCGAATAGACCAAGAATTCTGTGTGGTATAAACGTAAATAATAATAGTTACACTACCACGTATATTTGAATATCAGTTTGTTGTATTATTGTATTCCAATTTTACCCACATAACCTTTGCTGTTACAAAGATAAGTGTATGAAGTACTTTTTTAAGCACATTTCAGACAAGACAGTTTCAAAATGAAGACTTGTATTGTATTCTTTATTTTATATTTTACGTGTTTTAATTGTAATCCTTTAGATAACACTGAAAAAAATAATAAGATAAAAAATCATGGTGAAGTTATAGTATCAACAAATAATAACAATAATACTATGAATACTAATGGATCTTCCTCGGAAAATGAAGAAGGTACAAATAGCGACAAATCACAGGCAGATACAGTAATTTGTCATTTTTCCATCAGAACGGCGTGCCCTGCAGGATATTACCAAACCGATGGTTATTGTATTCCAATAGAAGACAACTACGAATAAGGAAGGAAGATAAAAGAATAGTTATTTATGCCACTGTCAAGCAATGATAGCTATTGTAACACGAGTGCTAGTTTGTGCCACTCAGCTACGCTTCGTGGCACAATAGATCAGCACGAGTATTACAATAGCTGTTTGCGGCAGTGGCATACAAAACTTTTTCTACGACCATGAAATAAATAAATACAAAAAACCGTCAATGTTGAACTCTTTCAAAACAATTTTATTTATAAGTGCGCAATGTTGTTTTGTTGTTATAATCCCAGAAGTGAAAGGCAAAGGCAATTCATCCATACAGCCTAATTACATGCAATGTTTAGTCGTGACGCAAATACGCGCGCTTTTTGGCATAATCATATGTTGATTTTTTGATGCCATAGCCATAACACGACTTGGCAGGAATGAGTACTATTGAGATATGACTTGTGGTTATGTATTAAGCAAATTACCAAATGGTCGTAGAAAAATATAATTACAAACTAATCTAAACCAACCTAGACGACCGTGTAAGAATTGATAATCATATATCAGTTTTGTTGTATAATTGTATTCCAATTTTACCCACATAACCTTTGCTCTTACGAAGATAAGTGTATGAAGTACATTTTAAAGCACATTTCATACAAGACAGTTTCAAAATGAAGACTTGTATTGTATTCTTCATTTTATATTTTGCGTGTTTTAATTGTAATCCTTTAATTAACACTGAAAAAATTAAAGAAATAGAAAACCATGGTGAAGTTATAGTATCAACAAATAATAACAACGATATTACTATTAAAACTAATAGATCTATCTTAGAAAATAAAGAAATTATAACTAGTGACAATCGACAAGCAAAGACAGAGAAGCCGTTTCATGTTATTTATAACGATTACTACAGAATTACGTGTCCTCCAGGATATGTCCTAATCGGAAATTATTGCATTACAAAAGAGAGTTATGATTATTGAAGAAAGTTAAGCAATAAAATCACAAACTAATCATAATCAACCTGAGTAATTCCGTTAGAGTTATTAATAAATCCATCTTTAAGAACAGAACGCTCGGCAAATAGACAAAGGAGTCTGTTGTAAAATGTTAATGGATTTGAAAACTACATAATATATTTGTATACGTGAATCGCATCATCATCATCACATCACATCATTGAGTCAGAGATAGGTATGATGTCATAGATCAATCAAATATCATAGATTTCGTAATGGCTGAATAGGAGATTGATGGTCAATGTTGCCAATTACAAAAATAAATGAATAATTAGGTAGTATAAAGATGGTTTTGTAATGTAAAAATATATATTATGTACCAATGTATTATCTATAACTAACATTATTTAAAAAGTATTTGTCATCAATAGGTATATTATAAGTTGATCTGTTTTGTGTGCTGCAGTAAGCCTAAATAAACGCATTTTTTCTTTCTTTCTTTCTAATATATATATTTACATTGGTCTGCTTGTTTCTATGTATATTATGTATGTATTTACAAAAAATGTATCTAAGTAAGTTTATACGTATTCGAAAACCAATGTTTCAAGCTATTTACGCTATGATAAATTGGGGTCTAGATAGTGCTATTTTGTATGTCATAGATAAAATATTATTATTATTAAGTGTAGTGCAATATGTGTAGATAATTAGTGCGAATGTGAGGTGTAACGTGAAGATAAAGAAATACATATCTTTTATATAACTTCTATACTTTGCAATTAATGATTTCAATTAATAAATGAGCATAAACATGTTAAATCTAACAATTTTTTTTTTAAGACTTTGTAACCGAAATTACTAGTATTCTCTTTAAACCCTCCAGTTAAGCTAAATTGCTTGTGTTAGGAGTGGCTTCACGTCTGCTTTTCTGTGTTTCGAAAGATATGTACCTTTTTTTTTGTGTGGAAATCCCTTCGGATACCCCCCCGCCGGCCAGCGGGGGCGGTTATGTCGGGCTTGAACCGACTAAAACCGCACGCCGTCTCGGGTCTACAGACGCCGGATGTAAGGTTACCCATAGAGCATATCCCTCGCACTCCAACTGACCCTGGGCCATTCGCAGTGTCCCCTCTGATAACAGCAAAGGGGGACCTGAAAGAAATGTACCTATTGTGTATTTTATGTATTAACATAATAAGTTTTTTTTTTAAATATTTGTAGAATAATATAACAATTTGCTATGTATTTGCGTTACAGCTTCCGAAGATGAATCTTGTAGAATATACTGCTTCCGGGCTGTTTGGCCGTGTGCAGTATAAACTTGTGTTCCAAACGCTTCGTCGATCACTGCGGTCGACATCTTCAGTGGTACAGGTCCGGGCGCCGACGAGTGCGTAAAACTCCCCTCGGTGGCGACTTCTCTGCGTCTGAATTTTTTTATATATTTCTTCTTTTCCCTGTCTACATGTAAGTTTCACTCGATTCATCATCATCCTCCTCCGAGCCTATTCCCAACTCAGTAGGGGTCAGGTTTCAGTCTAATTACGAAACTGCTGAACTCGATGTCTTCTGTGCCTTCTGATCTCCACAGCCCACTGGCCATATCGAAGCTCTGTAGTCAGACCAGTGAGCCTACTTCCTACAATCCTAAAAAAAAACCGTAAAAGTTTGTAAAGATGATTGTAAGTCTAAATATTTAGATGTTTGTTACTCAATCACGCTCTAACGGCTCAACAGGTCTAGCTGAGATTTGGAACAGGGATAGATCATAGCCTGGAATAACACATAGTTACCGTATGTTTCCCGATATCTAATCATGAAAAGCAAATTCATCAAAATCATGCGCACTTTGACACAAAAATTGATTTATTTATTAGGACAGCCATTGGTTAATACAACAATACTATGCTATAATTACATAAACGATCGATCTATTTGGTTATTTAACCTTTTAAGGCAGCCACTGCATGCTCAATTTAGATCGAGTTCAAGGCTCAAATCGGCCTGTTTTATTAGGTATTAAACCTCGATCTCGATCACTCCACATAAACACAAAAAAAAAAAAACATAAAATACACAAACGTCACTAGAAAAGATTTTAAAATAGTAATCAATTAATCGGCCTAGAAAAGTGGCAGACTTGACATTGGCGTCTTCGCCATTAATAATTTTATAAACATTTATTAAATTTTACTTAGTCCATTGAAATGTTACATTTTTTAGGCCTAACCTTGCGTTTTTTAGAGGACGCAATTTTATTCTTTTGATGTGTAGGGGGGGTCAGTGTAAAGCTAAAACCAAGTTTGTGGGGTCGCCACCCTTGTCGAACGGCCGCCATCTTGAAAATAGGGGTTGAAATGGTTTTTACGATATATCTCTTAAACTATTTATCTGATAAAAAAAAATGGTTTTCATTTTTTGTTGCTAATTAAATTCTCTACAACTTTGGTCCAGTAACTTTTGTGTTTTTTTTTTTTGTTATTATAATTTTTTAAATTATTAATTTTGCAATATTATTAATAATTAATTATTGACTCTTTTCCCCACCACACACGAGGAAGAGTCTGGAGGCGCGTTTTTTTTTACGTGGTATCCCCAATAGGCATAATCCACGGTGATTTTCTAAATTTGAACTACTCCGTCCTCGGTCTTTTCGATGGACCAGGCTGCGGCTCAGCATCTGATCGGCTTTCTGAATTAAATATCAGTGGGAGAACTGGAGAAGGAAGGGGTGTTAATGTCGGCGGTTCATCATCAAAGTCATTTTCATTTATTAACTCTGAGAGCCCCATTACGTTGTTGCAAGTCTCTCCAGAACAATAGAAGCACACTGCAGAACATTTCAGCCCTGCTTTTCGACATCCACACATTGATCCACAGTTTCCTTTGCATTTGCAAAAAATCAATTTTGGAAGCTCAGGGGGTGCTGGAGGTTTAGATCTCTGCACTGGCATCAATAATTTTCCACATGTTTTTCCAGCCCCAGTCTTCAAGATCATTATTATTACCAAGCCACGACTGGACCTGATGGTAGACTCGGAAAGTATGAAAGCGACCTGTGTATTGTATTGGAGGAAATGAAGATAAGTTAAATGTGCTTTTTGTCACTGCCTTGGCAAATTGTTTGTATCTTAGGCTGTCAAGAGAATTATCATCTTTATTACCACCGTATAAAGAGATAAAAAAAGTTTCTGAACATTTTCGCTTATAACTTTTTTATTTATAGTTCTACGACAAAAAGTTACTGTACCAAAGTTGTAGAGAATTTAATTTGCAACAAAAAATGTTGACAATTTTTTTTTATCAGATAAATAGTTTAAGAGATATATCGTAAAAACCATTTCAACCCCTATTTTCAAGATGGCGGCCGTTCGACAAGGGTGGCGACCCCACAAACTTGGTTTTAGCTTTACACTGACCCCCCCTACACATCAAAAAAATAAAATTGCGTCCTCTAAAAAACGCAACCCCAAATGTAACTTTTCAATGGACTAACTAGAGATTGGCGAAATTGCGGTGATTCTACTGCAGAAGCCATTAACTAAAACAAGAAGAAGAAGAATCAATTAATCTGTCACAATGGTGCATAATGTAAAATTTAAATGTAAATTAATGTCAAGTAATTAATTATAATGCAATCATGTCGATGAAATAGTAATAAATACGAAAATTATGAGTTATATCTAAAATTGATGGTTTTGTACATTGTGAGCAAATTCAATAATTATATAGAACAGCTAAAGATAAAAAAACCAAAAAAATATATACCAAAGCTAATAAGGAAAAGTGTCCTTAACAAATATTGACAATAGTAAGATTTTGTCAAAACTAAACATACTACAATTTAAAGTATTTAAGAAGATTACAATGAAATTATTTACATGACAATTAAATGAGATTATTTACTTTGTTCCTGATTCAGCTTGTAATATTGCATGCCTATTATGGTGAAATATGGTGAAACTGTACCTTTTTTTTTTTTTTTTTTTATGGTGCGGAAATCCCTTCGGATACCCCCCCGCCGGCCAGCGGGGGCGGTTATGTCGGGCTTGCACCGACTAAAACCGCACGCCGTCTCGGGTCTTCAGACGCCGGGGTGTAAGGTTACCCATAGAGCATATCCCTCGCACCCCGGCTGACCCTGGGCCATCTCACCACTAACAGCATCGCTCGTCCTGTCTCCTCTGAAAGCAGAAGAGTACGGAGAGCGATGTATTCCCGCCACGTTGGGTATTGGCCGACGATCAATGCCAACCCTATGAAGGGGTGAAGGGGAAGCCATTGACCGCCGCCCAGGGTGTACCGGCCGCTCCGATTCCGTTCCCCCGGACTGCAGCGGGATCGGAATCGGAGCGACACTCGAGGAGATTACCCAACACACACCCCGGTGAAACTGTACCTACTTACTACTTTTAACAACCATCTGTAACCCATATTTGTTTTTTTTTTTTTTTTTTTTTATTGGCTCACGAAACTGGACGTTACATATGGCATGAGTATTACATAATCAATATGTCAGAAAGTGATGTAAAGTCCTTCTTGACGTGAACACTACATGCGTTTTCTAAGCATTAAAAAGAAAAAGTAGATACACAATAGGCACAAAAGTTACTTATAAAGTAGTGATGACATAATTATTATTTGAGTGTCAGTTACCGCAAATCTGGTCATAAAAGAATTTCTTTATAGTAGCGGACGTTGTATCGAAAAGATCTAGATCGTTACATATTTTGTTATATGAGGACATCATGCGGTACAGTGGCGAATGTTGTTCGTAGTTGGTGTGAGAAAGGGGAAGCGCGAACGTTTTCCTATTGTGGAGGCGACTGCCAGGGCGCGGTATAATAATGTTAAATTTTGCGATCAAGTTGGAACAATCCACCTTACCATCAATTAGCTTGTGCAGATACACCATATCGGCTATGTTACGTCTATTGTGGAGTGTTAACATTTTAAAATGGGTGAGTCTAGCGTCGTATGAAGTTAGATGATTGCAAAGATTGTGTGCATAAGACAGGTGGTAAAGAAATTTTTTTTGAAGTGTTTCCAATCGGTTGATATGAACTGCATATGAAGGACTCCAGATTTGGCAACAGTATTCTAAGAGAGACCGGACATAGCAATTGAAGAGTAGAATGGAAATTTCGGGGTCCTTGAAAAACTTCGTTTGCCGAATTACGAATCCGGCCAGTCGTCCACCTTTATTGCTAATCTTGTCCATGTGCTCGTGAAACTCCAATTTGGGATCCATCGTTACACCCAAATCGCGGATACTCGAGACCTCTCGAAGAAGAACGCCATCCAAATAGTATTTGGCCGTGGTAGGTTTCTGCCTTCTTGTGAACTTGATGTGGCAGCACTTAGATGAATTTAATTTCATACCATTTTCCGTGCACCACCTGACAATAAAATCAATGTCCGTTTGCAAAACTATTACATCGTCCTGGCTGCGGATAACTCGGTAGAGTTTAAGATCATCGGCAAACATCTGATAGTTGGATATGATATTTTTACACAAGTCGTTTATGAACACAAGGAAGAAAAGAGGACCCAAGTGCGAGCCTTGTGGGACTCCCGATGGTACGATGCTTTGTGCAGATCCAAAGCCCCTCACCATCACAAGCTGCGAACGGTTGCGAAGATAAGATTCACACCATCTCAACAGCGATCCGCAAATTCCGGCATGATCAAGCTTCTGAAGTAGTAGACCATGATTGACCACGTCGAACGCCTTCGAGAAATCAGTGTAGATAGCGTGTACCTCTAGCCTATCCTTAAGAGCCTCATTTACGTCACTAACATATTCAAGAAGGTTCGACACGGTCGACCTCCCCGAAAGAAATCCATGCTGATGGTTATCGAACAGCGGTCTCAGATGGTGATGAAGATGGTGTTGGACCAGGGATTCAAATAGTTTACCCAGGGCTGATAAAATTGAAATAGGCCTATAGTTTGTTATATCAGCCTGAACTCCGTTTTTATATATAGGGCTAATATAGGCTAACTTCCACTTTGATGGAAACTGTCCGCGTAAAAGAGATTTGTTGAACATATAGTGAAGAGGTGTTACGAGTTGAGCGGAACAATTCCTTAGAAAAATGGGAGGTATGGAATCGGGCCCAGGCCCTTTGTTGATGTCTATTAGTTGAAGAGCTTTTAAGATTTCAGATTCCGAGAGGTAAATTGTACTGAGAGATCTATTATTACTGGTTGGTTCGGTTGGGGTAGTAGTCAGCGATGATTGTTGTCTAGGGTAAATTGATTGAAAATATTCCGAAAAGAGATCGCTGATATTCTGTCCACCATGAGCGTTCCTGCCGTCAAAACACATCTCGTCAGGTATATCAGTGCTATTAGATCTAAGTGATTTTACAAATGTCCAAAAGAATTTCGGGTCTTTTTTAATGAGGTATGTTGCTTCTGTTTTGAATTTATCAAGGCATTCCCTTAGTAACTGAGCACACTGAGCGCGGAGTGTCTGATATGTTAGCAAGTCCCTAGGGTTTGCGTATTTTTTGAGTCTCGAGTGAACCCTAGCTTTCTCCTTTAGCATCTTAATTAGCGGGCGATTAAACCAGATAGGATAAGCACTATTTCCTTTTTGAGTTAACGGAGTGTACTTGGCTACAATTGGGCTGATATTATTGTAGAAAATGGCAATGATTTCATCGATACTGTTATTAAAACCGAACTGATCATTCCAATCTATCTCTTGTAATTCTGCATTGATTTTTTCATAATCTGCTTTAAAAAAGTTAAAGCCAAGAGTTTTTTTTACTTTAGGGTTATTTTGTGAGTGGACTTTTAAAGAAATAGCTAATGCGGGGTGATGAATGTTTTCTTTTACCAATGGGGAAGTACTCCTGGAAACTTTGAGAGAGCCACAAGTATTCGTTATGACCAAATCCAAGACGCGTGAATTCGAATTAAGAATAGGGTTCATTTGGTAAAGTCCGTTGAAAGAGATCATGCTGGTTAATATACTCTCTGTTACGCTTACATTACAGTTGGGAAGGTAAAACTTTTCGGTCGGGTCCAATTGCCACGACAAATGAGGAAGATTAAAATCGCCTGCTATCAATAATATGGAATCTGGGGGTAATTTATGTTGGATAGTATTCGATAGATTTGCTGTCAGGGTGTCCAATCGACTGTCAGTGACCGGTGATGGTAAGTATACAGAGCAGATACATAGAGGGATTATTGAACTGTTACGTTTTAGTTTAATAACAACCCATAAATCTTCATCGGCCGACTCCCAGTGTGGCTTTCTAATTGGAGAATATTTTTTTAATATTGCAATCGCGACTCCACCGCCCTCATCTTTGTTAGAGCTGGAAGAACTCCGATCGCGCCTAAATACAGTGTATCTGCTATCAAAGATTTCATGATCAAAGACTGAATCGTTAAGCCATGACTCCGTCAAAAGAATAACATCCGCCTCCTGTTTTAGTACGTTAGTTAAGATCGTGTGTGTCTTGGTCTTAAGACCTTGAACATTTTGGTAAAATATATTTAAACTATTACATTTGTGCGGAGAATTCTGTGAAGTGGCCATGCACTGGTGTAGCGAAATTACAGACAGATCAATACAACTATAAGAGAAGAATTACAGAGAGTTTAAAATGTCCTTATTTTTGATAAATAAACTATTAGAGCTAATGTCCTTTTTTATGAAAATACGCCCGTTTCGTACCCACACAAACTGGTATCTCTTCTCTCTTGCGACTCGGCGTGCAGCTGCATGCAGTTCTTTATTTGACAAAGACAAATGTTCAGACACGTAAATTGGCTTTTTATCTCCTGCTATGCCCAAGTGTGACGAATTAAGCTTGTCGCTTTGATGAGTCTTGTTGAAAGTCTTAACCGCAGCTATAATCCTATCACGAACCAAGGGGCTAGATAGCTTCACCAAGATATTCCGTGGCCTATTGGACTCCTGGTTTACTTTAGCCACGCGGTGATAGTTAAGTAGCTCGTGTTCCGGTAGTGAACAACCTACAATTGTGGCAAGTTGTCGTACTATGGTGCCTATGTTCTCTGATTTGTGCTCCGGCACGCACTGGACTTCTATGTTACAGTCACGAGATTGCTGTTCGAATTGATCCAATCTGGAACCAAGGTCAGTCACTTTGGTCTTGAGCGTATTATTTTCGCTTTCCAAATCTCCAATCTTCTTGGCCTTAGCAATCAAGTCGTCCTTTAAGTGTTCGTATTGAGTGGACATATAGTTTAGGCTTTCGGTTAGTTCCTGGATTTTACTACGAGTGACAGAGCTTTCCTTTGTAAGATCAAGTCTAATTTCCTTAAGGAGGCGCGAAAAGGACTCCTCAAGCTTTATGTCAATGTATTGCTTCAGTTCTTCGTTCGTATCGGTAGACAATGGCACCGGGCTTGGGGTTAGGAGTTGAGAAGGAGAAGACGAGATATCTCCTCTTTTGGTAGTAGCAGTGGTTCTGCAATCACAACATTTCCATTTGGCTTTAAAGGCCCGAGATTCCCTTGCAAAATTGTCGACAGACACTCCCTGGCACTGATAATGGAAGGCAGCGTTGCAATTACTGCAAGCTTTCAAGTCGACGGGTTTAATTGCCTTTTTACACTTTAAGCAGACTGACATATTTGGATTTACCACTATTCGAGTGTATTTTTATAACCTGGCAACACTTTTCCACTGTCGAATGCAAAATTCGTAACGTCAGTTGAAGTTGACACTTGTCAAATTGCAACGATTATAACAAATAAATAGGTTTGAGGGACACCGATCCAATAAAAAGTTGTTTTTGTTTTACATGTATGACAAAATAGTTTAAACGAATACTTTATTTGACTTTACAAAAGATTTCAAAGAGAAGTGAAATCTAGGACATTGAATTGAGATTTAATTAAAGTTACTTGGCTTTAAAGGACAACTGAGTTAAATAGCAGATGAGTCTTACTCTGCGTACGTGATCTTTGCTCAGTATAGTAAGCTTAGTTAGTTTAGCGTCCTAAACTTAAACTGCCGGTGCTGTTCCATGGACATGACGCTTCACACACTGGCAAAGTGCCTAGCGTAGACGGAGCACCACCATGTTCTCCTAAAAGCCATTGGAGCTGGCAGTCTGACGCTGTAGATCCTGGTGCTGGTCGCTGTCATCTTTTGCGAGGCAGTGATGCAAGCCAAAGAGGCGAGCAAAAGGTACAAGAGAGGTCTAGTACTACCCCGTGCCGTAAAAGGTGGCGTAGATCCCAAAATGATCTCCGTCTTCCATGATCACGATCCTGGGGGTAATGGTTCGGTAACCATCGCCCTAGCAGAAGCAGGCAGTGGTGCTGTGTCGTAGTTCCTCGCGCGCCTCTCTATTAAAGTGGAGGGATCCCCAACAACACGTTAGGCGTAACACGTCACCAACGTTGGCAGCCAGGCAGGTTCCCCTGGTACCTCTTAATTTGTTTCAACAAAAAGTAAAAGAAACTGTATAAACTATTATCTGATATTATATTAAATAATAATAGTTACAATACTACTCGTATAGTCTTTTAAAATCATAAAACAGTTGACTTGTATTCCAATTTTACCCACGCAACCTTAAGATAAGTGTATAATTATACTTTTTACGCACATTTCAGACAAGACAGTTTCAAAATGAAGACTTGTATTGTATTCTTTATTTTATATTTTGCGAGTTTTAACTGTAAATCTTTAGACGTCATTGAAAAACTAGATAATGAAGAAATTTTGAATAAAGATATAATATCAGCAATATCTGAAAATAACAGTAATGCCAATGCTATCGCTGGTGACGGAACTGCGTCTGAGAATGAATTAGATACAAATAACTTCGGACTTGAGGAGATGGCAAGGGCAAATAGGATTCCAATTTTGAATAAAGATATAATATCAGCAATATCTGAAAATAACAGTAATGCCAATACTATCGCTAGTGACGGAACTGCGTCTGAGAATGAATTAGATACAAATAACTTCGGATTTGAGGAAATGGCAAGGGCAAATACGATTCATCATATTTTTCTAAACGGTGATGAGTGCCCTATAGGATACTCTAGGGCTGATGACGGCACTTGTGTAATTGAAGTAAACAAATAAGGGAGTAAAAAAGAAACGTGAAAATACAAACTAAGTTAACCAATGTAACAGTGTAAGAATATCAATATAATGCTTGTGTTACAAACAAATCCATCCATCAGACTAAGGACAAATATTCAAAAGACTATTTGGTAAGGTGCTAAATGATTTGAAGCGAACGTAAACGATTATTTAAGTATAATAACTGCAATATGTGTAAATCTTAGTTCTACTGCAAAGGATAGAGGCCTAGTATTATGTTTATCGTTCAAATTTGTGTTATGATAAGACGATTAATATAAACTTTTCCTTGTAATTCATGATTCCATTTATTTTATGTGTATAAACATGATTATGATGTGCTTTAGGTATATATAAATTGGGGTGTGTGTTGGGTAACCTCCTCGAGTGTCGCTCCGATTCCGATCCCGCTGCAGTCCGGGGGGAACGGAATCGGAGCGGCCGGTACACCCTGGGTGGCGGTCAATGGCTTCCCCTTCACCCCTTCATAGGGTTGGCATTGATCGTCGGCCAATACCCAACGTGGCGGGAACACATCGCTCTCCGTACTCCTCTGCTTTCAGAGGAGACAGGATGAGCGATGCTGTTAGTGGTGAGATGGCCCAGGGTCAGCCGGGGTGCGAGGGATATGCTCTATGGGTAACCTTACACCCCGGCGTCTGAAGACCCGAGACGGCGTGCAGTTTTAGTCGGTGCAAGCCCGACATAACCACCCCCGCTGGCCGGTGGGAGGGTATCCGAAGGGATTTCCGCACGATAAAAAAAAAAATAAGGTATATATAAATTATATTTTTCACTTAATATGCACAATACATGGTGATGTCAAATTCACAAGAATTATGCGTTTCTTTTAACATAATCAACATTAACACCGTCTTGTGTTGTGTGGGGTCACGCATAGGATTTCGTAAGGAACTCTCGCATCCACGGCAGTCTTCATGTCCGTGATATCGCGGACGAAATGCAGGAGTGTCGCCTTCGCTGGTGTGGCCACATTCCGTGGCGTCCATCATGGTGCGTGTGGGTAACAAATGTCTGGCCATGTCACCTCTGCAGGGCCCCAGTAGGAGACGTAGAGAATCAACCAAGAAGTGCTGGCTTCACGTCGTAGAAGATGACATGCGTGCCTATGGTCTTACTACCATAGATGCCCAAGACAGTGCGAAGAGGACGTCAAAGTCTGAAAGTGGAGCACAGACTCCGAGGTGACAACCTCGGATGCGACCGGGACTAATGCTAAAATAATGATGGACAATAACATTCTCTTCTCTTCATACTAACGTTGTCTCGGTTCCCTACAAAGCTTCCACTTTGGGGTCCGGGGTCTGCTTACCTACTGTTATGGAAGCTAATGCCATCTGACCTAATAACCTTGAAAGTAGAACCTGTGCCAGAACATCGTCCGCTGTTCGGCAGGTGTAACAGCTGGCAGGCAAGGTTGGCTTGGGTCTAAAAATCTTGGTAGGGCAGCTGCAAGGTACACACTGATAATATAAATATACAATAACGTAAGTGGAATATATTATAGTATATGTATTATATGAGGAAAAATGTATGTTTTAAGTGACCCTTTTATCTACTCGACTTTATCACAATAAACAGTATTCATATTGTGGAGTACAGTGGGGTCTTAGAGTATACATAAGCATGATTATTTATACTAGAAGAATGAGATAATTATTAAAAACATAATAATAAAATTAGAGGAGTAAGCAGCACAATAGGTGGCCTATTGCTTGAAGCGATTTCTACCAGACAACATTATATACAAGTCTCCAAGAATTTTATAATATTTTATAAGATTAATTATAGTGGTTAAGGTTGTTTTATAATAAATATAAATATTATAATATTATCGGGGTTTGGAGGTCAAAAGGCAGTTGTACCATTCAAGGCAAAACAAATCAATAGAAGAAGGAGCAGGAGGGTGGACAAACTACGAGCTTTAGAAGCGACGGGGATTATGGATCGGAGGACGGAGAGGGGTTCCTGAGGGGTAAAGAAGGCTTTAAACAGATTAACTTATGAAAGTTAATCTATTAATTCGTTTAGATAAAAAACAAAAGATTAAAGGCTATCGTCCAAATAATAAAGATGAAGAGTTTTTTGTAAGAACTTTCGAACAATCTTCATAGATATACGTTGATGAGTTCTAGCCCTCATGCCTCCAAAATGTTGAAATTCTAAACTAATACAGAAGTAAGAATAAACAACATTGTAAACCAGTTTCAGTTTCGTTTGGGTGCTCCGTGTGTCTCTCCTCATCGCTGTCAGTGTGGAATAGTCGACAGCCTTGGACATCATGGCCTATCTTGCGGCAGGAGCGCAGGATGCATGTCACGTCATGCACACCTAAACGATATTATCCGCCGGGCTCTTGTCACCACCGGTGTTCCAGCCGTGCTTGAACCTGCTGGTTTGGTTCGCGACGATAGCAAAAGACCAGACGGTATGTCTTTGGTGTCTTGGAAGTTGGGTAGGCCTTTGGTGTGGGACGCAACTTTTGTCGACACCCTCGCGCCTTCTCATCTTTCAAGTACGACGGGCTGCGCTTGTGCTGTTGCGGCATCTGCGGAGACCCTCAAACGGCGCAAATATAATAATTTAGTCAGTAATTATATTTTTGAGCCATTTGGGGTCGAAACACAAGGTTTGTGGGGGCCGAGTGCACGGTTGCTTTACAAAGAAATCGCTAAGCGACTGGTCGACGCTTCGCGTACCCAAAGGTTTGCTGGTTTTTTGCGTACAGAATTGGCATTGCCATCCAACGTGGCAATGCCGCCAGCCTATTGGGTACGTTACCAATCGACATCGATGGGGTCGGCAGCGCAAGTTTGATGCCCACGTCCATAGGCCACGGTAACCGCTTCCCAACAGGTGGGCCGTGAGCTTGTCTGCCACCTGAGTGGTATAAAAAAAAGGAATTCGTTGACACCTAAACTTTTTACTTTGTGCATACTCTTTTGATTTTAATATATTCTTGTAAATATTTTATTTTATATTATTTTGTTTCTTAAAATGACTGATAAATAATTTGATGTATGTGTGAAATTGTTTTAAAATAAAAGTTTCAGGCATGATTGGTTATAGATTTGTTAGAAAAACGCTTGATCCAGTTGACCCAAATGTACTTTATTTGAGATATGTTTGAACTTTAGCAGATAAATTCAGAAATTTCATACAAAACAGAACCATTCAAGATTAAGTATTGTAACGACAAAGAAGTGCCTGTTACTAGAACTGAATGTGAAATTTTAAGCTGTAGTTGTCAGTGATCCACCTGAAAAATATGAAGTACCTGATTCTGTTGTGCGTTTCGCTTAATACTATTCATACGTGTTTGTCAAAGCCATTAAATACGGAAGATAATGTAAATCAAGCATTTACAAAACATAAGCACTTGGAGATCACAACAGAACATAAGGAAATTGTGGACAAAAATGCTGTAGACAGCTTTGATGTATGGAATAATTCAAACATATCTATTAATGCAGAAACTGAAATAATTACCGATAAACCGGTAAAATATGAAGATAATATTCAACAACCAAATAACCATGAACCAAAACCTTTGAATTATATAAGAAAACAAAGAAAAAGAAAACGTCCATTGCTATTAAGGAGCTCGCTTGTTGGTGATGGTTGTCCACATAATGAGGAACGGGCTGACGATGGAACTTGCTTACCCTTAGTGCACACAGGTGACTCGCCTGAAGTTTCAACAGAACATGTAATAAGGACAACAACGCCAAGCCTACTGCCCATCAGTTTTATGGATTCTAACTGGATTGATATATTTTCAATACTTTAATTAATTTTAATGTGAATTTACATTTTCATGGGAACCTTTTCCAGGGATAAAAATAGCCTATATCCTATTCCAGACTTTAATCTATCCCTGTACAAAATTTCAGCCGGTTCCGTTCGGTCGTTCTGGCATGATTGAGTAACAAACATCCATCCATACATCCATCCAAACTTTCACATTTATGATATTAGTGTATATAATACTTTTATGTTTATCACCCGATTTCTTGTTCTTCATGATGTCTACTCACCGGTCAGCTGGAAGAAATATCCAGTACTTACCATTGTACTATTATTTCCACCATCCATTTTATGTTATACTAGCAAGCCGTCCTCGCTTCGCTTTATTTTAGTATTTTTAACTTAATCCATCGTAATTTACACATAACACATAGTCTATGTCCACCGGGGACAATGTGCTTTTCAAATGGTGAAATCAATCAATCAATTAGCCTATTGCAGTCCACTGCTGGACATAGGCCTCTCCCATTGTACGCCATAGCACCCGATCCTCCGCCTTGCTCATCCAGTCTATCCCAGCTACCTTTTTCAGGTCGTCCGTCCATCTTGCTGGTGAAAGAATTTTTCTAATGAGTGCAGTGGGTCCGAAGGTTACCTCAGACATATAAACAAACTCACACCTTTTTTAATATAGATTTTTCTGTGTGTGCATAGATAAATAAATCAAATGAGTATGTATAATATTTTTAATTTGGTTTTCACCTCAAACCACCTTACCTACCTTTCCTTTTCCTCTTTCAGTGGTTGGCTATTATTATATATTTTTTAATATACTAGGACATTATACATATAACACACAGCGCTCTCGAGACCCAAAGTAAGCATAGCTTAACTAGCTTGTGTTAAGGGTTCTAGAATGTGGATAAACATACTTATATACTCTTTTTTTTGTAATTACAAACATATTATACATGGAAACACCCAGACCAATACAAATAGACATAGTCATGCATACAAATATTTGGGAGTCGAACCCGCGCTCCCTGTGGTAGCAGTCAAATGCACAACCACTACGCCACAGAGTACGTCGACTTAACTAACCAATTAACTCCCTAACTCCTCCAATTTAATTCCGATTAATGTCGATCCGAGTTCCAAGACAGTTTAACATCCCCTGGGACTTCCCGAGTGACTCGGCATCTTTGTGGTTACTGCTATTCATCAGTGCAGGAGTTAAACTAGTGAGAATATGGGTGGGTCCAGTACCTTTAACTGTTATTTAGGGTTGGCAGCGCGAGTGTGACGCCCCTGGTGTTGCACACGTCCATAGGCCGCGGTAGCCGCTTCCCATCAGGTGGGCCCATGAGCTTGTCTGCCACCTGAGTGGTATAAAAAAAAAAAAAATAGTTGGTATTCATCAGGCTTGAGTTATTACTAGTTAATGGTTTTTTTTTCGTGCGGATATCCACTGGATTACCCGAGCGAGGAAGGCTATGTCGGGCTTGAACCGACTTAAAACGCACGCCGTCTCGGGTCGTCAGACACCGGGGTATAAACCAGGGTCAGTCGGGGTGCGAGGGAAATGCCTTATGGGCAACCGCCCATAAGGCATTTCACTCGCACCCCGACTGACCCTGGGCCATCTCCGGTTTCGAGATGGCCCCCTCGGGTTTGGGGACCACGGTGTCCCCGTCTTGCCCCGGTTTAGGGAACGGCGCTAGTCGCTCCACCGTCCCGGCCTGCTTCTGCTGGGATGACAGGCGGCATGGGCAACCTTACACCCTGGCGTCTTAAGACCCGAGACGGCGTGCGGTTTTAATTGGTTCAAGCCCGACTTACCGCCCCCGCGATTTCCGCACGAAAAAAAATAAATTAAAAAAAAAGGCTCACCAGCCTGTTGATATTACTATCGATACGCGTTTGTTTTGTGTTGACGATTTGAGACAATACAGATTCTTATTATGTTACTAGCTGATGCCCGCGGCTCCACCCGCGAGGAGTTCGGCTATCGTTTTTTGGTCATATCTCTTAACTAATTGCAATCAATCATACGGCAGATTTTAAGCTTGACTGGGACCTTTCTAATAGAAAAAACTGCATCAAAATCCGTTCAATAGTTTTGGCGTCCATCACAAACAAACAAACAAGAATTCAAAAAAATATTTTTTATGTTCAGAATCGTTCCTTTAACACAACCCAAGTATTTTATCTTAAATATTTCCAGACACACATAATTTACAATTTTATAATAGTATAAACACTTGCACTTGGGTCACTACCAGGCACGACACGAGACAATTCTAAAGTACTTAGTACGATCCTTCGTCGCCAATGTAGTTAAATTAGGTTGAAGCTTGTGATTGTAGTTTATTGAACTATTTACTTAGTATGTTGCTATGAAAATAATAGTAATAGTAGTAATAATAGTAATAATAAAAAAGCAGCGATTGCCCAGTGGCGTACGTAACGGACTGCTAAGACGAGGTCTCGAGTTCGATCCCCAGTCGCCCCGGGCACACACCTCTGAATTTTCGTAGTTATGTGTGCATTAATAAATGTTAATTATCGCTCGCTTAATAATGTACACGATGATGGCAATAGGCTCGCCCCCTATTACATTGGGACCTTAACATAACTGGCGAATCGTGGGTGTGTAATACACCTCTGCCTACCCCTTCGGGGATACAGGCGTGAAGCTATGTTTTTTTATGTTTATGTGTTTTGCATTCATGTTGAACATGGAAAAGACGTGCCAAGGTGACTGTTTTATCTCTTCGGGTTATCAAAAGGAACAGTAGTGACGACGTGGAGTATAGTAGGGTAATTTAGAACCACTATGTAAGGTTATTGCTGATATTGATCAAGAATCAAAAATACCAACAAGGATCATACCTCAACTAGGTCTGCAAGGCGAATCGCTGCTTGCAATGTTGAGCTGAGTGAGACATCGTGATTCTTGTCCAATAGATTTGACCGCTATTGTGGAATCAGATTTTGAAAATTTTGAACAGTGATCATTCCTCCGTGGCAAGTCCGATTTTGAAAATTCTTTTTGAAAGTCACAACTCTGGACATGCTTTCTGAGCGTGTAAAGTTTGGTCACAGTGTCTCGAGCGGTTATTAGGTAATTCCATCTGGAATTTTTTTAACGGTGATCATTCCTCTGTGGTAGCATTAATTTTTTCAAAATATATCCATAAACCTTCCTCTGATTGACCTCTTTAATCATGCAAAATTTGGTTCTGATTGGATTTGTAGTTTAGGAGGAGACCTGTGACAAAGAAAATCCTGAAGTCTGGTATGAGGAGCTTTCGCTCGACTTCGTCACACTCAGTTCATTAAATTTATTTCATAAGTTAGAAAAAATATCGATAGAAATGATAATCGCTTTCTGGGATAAAACTGGTAAAATTTTCCTCATGAAAAGTAGGAAGAGTAATTATAATATGAGTATAAAAGCAAGAGTAACGAGCAAAGGAACGGATAAGTGATATATCAATTCATTGCTGTTATCACTATACAACCCTGGAATGATATCAAAAGTTCTCCAAGGGTCTCTACATAAGTCGAATTCGTGTATAAAAAGATCAATAAACTTTCTTGCAAATAGAAATACCGAAATGAAATTAGAAATCTAGTGGGCGGAAATCACACAGTGATTGTCAAACTTCGGGCCAATGCAGTATTTTTGTTCAAAATTACAGACCTTAGGCTTTATGCATATTATTCGACGCGTCTTTATATATGGAGCAATAAATATGAAGAAAATGAAATCAAATCAAACGTCTGCGACGTCAAAAACACAAAAAAATGATTTTTTAGGGACAATTTGTATGGGAGGTACCCGAAACCTTGAACGTACAAACCCCAAAATCTAATCAGTTCTTTCCATTAATCAAACAAGATGATTGGCGAAAGATTTTTTAAATCGGATAAGTGGTTCTTGAGTTATTGCGTAAACAGACATCCAGACCAACAGACAGACCGACACAAAATTTTTTTTTGCTTAATTAAACTTAGAATCATGTGAAACGTCGAAAAAAGTGATAAAAAGTGGGTGTAAGATTTTGATTTTTTTTGCGTGATTTTAAGACTTCGGTGTCCACCTGGTTGGTGGCCCGAAGTAATAACACAAAAATCATATATTATTTCAATAGATTGTACATATGTCCCAATTCTACCCACACAACCTTGGCACTATAAAGATAATTTAAAAAATACTTTTTAGACACATTTTATTCGACATAATTTCAAAATGAAGACGTTTCTGGTGATTTCTATTTTATACATTTCGAATTTCAATTGTGAAGCGTTAAATCTAATATTTGATAACGGTGAAATAGATGAAGTTAGGGTAGCAAATATTGATTTCAACATCACTGATATTAGTCATGATAATGGATATTTACCTGAGAATAAAATAGACATAAATAACAACAATTCTGTAGCGGATACAGCAAGATTAGAAGATTTTACCATAACTGGTCCCAGACAAGGCTTCAGGGGCGATGAGTGTCCTACAGGGTATTCTAGAGGAGACGACAATACTTGCATATTAGAAGTAATATAAACGAGAAAAGTTTGAGAATGGAACAAACGTATGTTGACTACTCCAAGTGACAGTGTATATACATTAATGTAATGGCAACATCGAAAATGGAGGAGGAGGACACAGCAACGAAAGGAGTAACAGACTGACTAAGTATAGAAGAGCATAATATGTTCGCGACCCCAAATAATTAGGACCAAGACGGGATACATGAATGTATATCGCAAACCAAAGTGTTGGACAGAATCAGACAAGAGAACATTGTTCAGAATTCTTCAAGCATCTAAGGGTTGACTAAAACTTGAAGGCAAAACTACTACTAAAACTAAACTTAATTAACTATTTGAATATTGACTAATTGCTTGAAGACAATCTTTACCACAATGATTGAAATATGTGTACGTCAAATAACTTTTGCTCGGATATTTCGGAAATAGTCCCATCAACCTACAACGAGTTATCCAAAATAATGTGAATTTTGTAAGCTCATTTGATGATGATTTGAATTTTGTAATTTATGATTAAAATAATTTATTAATGTGTGTATTATTAATTGCGTTTCCTTCACTTATGATGTAATTTAGTTACCTCCAAGCCCTTTCCACCAACGAACGACCAGACGCACAGCGACGCGCCACCGCTACATGGTGAATATTCCACTCATACGCACGAAACGGTGACACATTTATTATGCGTACAGCTAAGGAGTGGAATTGCCTGCCTGAGTCTGTGTTTCCGGAAAGCTATAACCTCGGAATCTTCAAGTCTCGAGTGAGTAGGTTCCTTCTAGGCAAACGTGATCCATCGTAGACCACATCGTCACTTACGATCAGGTGAGATGCAGGTCAAACGTCATGCATAAAAAAAAAGTCATTTCTCTGAGTCATTTGAATAACACCTGAAATATTTTTTCAATATAATATCAGCAGTAGCATTTTTTATTGAATTTCAATTTATCTATTGAATTTATCTGCATGCTCTTTGAACTTCGATGTAATCTGGCCATACATTTTCCAAGAACATTTATTTTTCTGTTATCGTATGATCGACGCTTCTCGTGACCAGAAGGTTGGCTTCTTTTTAGCACAGAGAATAACATAACATAACATAAACTCACGCCTATATCCCCGAAGGGGTAGGCAGAGGTGCTAGCACCCACATTTCGCCAGTTTATGTTTAGATCCCAATGTAATAGGTGGCGAGCCTATTGCCATTAACCGGGCACTTATAAACCTGCGATAAATACACACATAACTTCGAAAAGCATCGAAAAGTCATTGGTGTGTGCCATGGTAAAACCTGGGATTGAACCCGAGACCTCGTCTCAGCAGTCCTTTACCCATACCACTAGGCTACCGCGGTAGAGAATAAGTATTGCCATACAACGTGGCACAGCTGCCAGTCTTCTGGGCACGTTACCACAGGAGGCATGTGATGCGGAGGAATTTCACGATGCATTTTAGGTTTAAGTTTTTTTTAAATTATTTATTTTATTTTAGTTTTATCTAGTTTAGTTGTATTTCAATTAATGTTGTGTGTTTTCTATAGAAATAAATAATCGCGTTTTTCTGTTTAATAATTTAAAGTAGTAGAAAAATTAAAACTATACAAGCTCTTTGCCTCATAGCATAATAAATTTAATTAGCATGTCGGCATTGTATAGTAATACAAAACATTTAACGAAACTAATTTAACTAGTTACTACAAAATTATAACAGGTCAGATCTTTATAAAAATAACGTCCAACTAGATACAATTCAGATTCAGGTTGAAAATCATTTAAATGGTAAAGTTCTTAGAATATTTAATCTTCTGATCATAAATTAACTTTCGGTTTCTTTCTTCGAGTAACCGTAATAGTTATTGTGGAGTTTTATTACTTTTTGTTGAAATTACTTTTCGTTCGAGTTTTCACAACATTTAATTAAATTTAAAATTGATACCATTTTATTGATAAATAAGCAGGTGGACCAGCTTTTTCCAACGGATTGGGGGTCGACCCCGCAAATAACGGCGAGACCACCTGTGTTATGGCTGGTGGTCCAAGACTACCAGGGTGATGGACAGGGTGGTGAAGACACGTGATAGACCACCGAGTTGTTTTAGTCGGTTCAATTTTATATTTAAGTTGATTGAATGAAAGGTATATTGTGTTTTACGATTTATGACATATTAAAAAACTACTTACTAGATCTTGTTCAAATCAATTTTCGGTGGAAGTTTACATGGTAATGTATATCATATATTTTTTTTATTCTCTTATTTACAAGTTAAAGGGGACACATTTTACCACTTTGGAAGTTTCTCTCACGCAAACTATTCAGTTTGGAGAAAAATTACACTAGAAACCTAAATATCATTTTTGAAGACCTATCCATAGATAGGTACCTCACACGTATGGGTTAGATGAAAATAAAAATGTTGAGTTTCAGATCTAAGTATTTACTATAGCCCTCAAAATTTATAGCTTTTTTCTATTTTTGTGTGAAAATCTTAATGCGGTTCACAGAATACATATACTTACCTACCTTACAGTTTCAACAGCATAGTTCTTATAGTTTCGGAAAAAAGTGGCTGTGACATACGGACGGACAGACAGACAGACATGACGAATCTATAAGGGTTCCGTTTTGTTGCCATTTGGTAACGGAACCCTAAAAAAAAGTCCACAGAACAAAAAGGCTTATATTCTAAATTCTTAAATTCTAAATATCTATACAAATGACCTACGCCGTCTCGGGTCTTCAGACGCCGGGGTGTTCCAACTACCTTTTTTTTTTTTTTTTTTTATCGTGCGGAAATCCCTTCGGATATCCCCCCGCCGGCCAGCGGGGGCGGTTATGTCGGGCTTGCACCGACTAAAACCGCACGCCGTCTCGGGTCTTCGAACGCCGGGGTGTAAGGTTACCCATAGAGCATATCCCTCGCACCCCGGCTGACCCTGGGCCATCTCACCACTAACAGCATCGCTCATCCTGTCTCCTCTGAAAGCAGAGGAGTACGGAGAGCGATGTGTTCCCGCCACGTTGGGTATTGGCCGACGATCAATGCCAACCCTATGAAGGGGATAAGAGGAAGCCATTGACCGCCGCCCAGGGTGTACCGGCCGCTCCGATTCCGTTCCCCCCGGACTGCAGCGGGATCGGAATCGGAGCGACACTCGAGGAGGTTACCCAACACACACCCCGGTGTTCCAACTACCTAACCTTAAATTACCTAGAATGCCCTTTTTTTTCTTTTTACGTGCGGAAATCCCTTCGGATATCCCCCGCCGGCCAGTGGGGGTGATTATGTCGTGTATTGACTAAAACCGCACGGAGTCCTCCCCAAGTGTCCGTTGCCGGGCACCCCGGGTAAGCCCTCGAAAGGATAACCCCAGGGTTACCGGCGGACTTTGGCCGCCAAGACAATATGATGTGTCGCAACTATTTGTTTCAGGACTTTCATTTTATTAATCCGTTTGAGATAAAAAGGGACGTATGAAGGACGTATGTAATTTTATTACCGAAACGAGTATAAATGTAGGCGTTCTTAGGCTTACAAACGAAATTGAATATGTGAATGTAAAAGAATTGAGACACATTAAATAACTGTCGTATTTCTATCGAATCAAAAAGAGTGGCCGTGAGTTTTTATTGCCAGAAACTTGTCTCACAGGTTTTACTTAGTGCCTTGTGAATCTGCTTCGTCTTCTCCGTCCAGTAGAACTACAGCCACAAGCAACAATAACTAAATCATGGAGTCCCGGTTATGTTGGACTCGAACCGAATAAAACCGCACGACGTCTCGGGTCTTCAGAATCTGGGGTGTATGGCATTTCACCCAGAGCCATCTCCGGTTTCAAGATCACCCTCTCGGGTTTGGGAACCACTGTGTCACCGTCTTGCCTTGGAAAAAGTGGGGCGCACAACACGCCGCCACCCCGCCCTGCTTCTGCTAGGCCTGCGCTCATATAGGAAGGAGGTCGTGGAGCGACCTCCGAATGTCTGATTCGCCTCCACTCCTCGCGGGTTCTACTGAGTCTCTCCCGGACTCGCCCCGCTGCCTCCTTCTCAAGCATTACTTGCTTGCAGAAGGAAGCAGTGAGGAGTGCGAACCCTGTGCTCCAAAGTGCAGGCTTTGGATACCTTGGGTTCAACCATATGCCGCCCAAAAACCCCGTAGAGTAATTTAATTCTTCTACTTGATTCTAGTTACAATACAAGAGATTCAAGAGTAACATACAATTTCTGTTCATACAATTTCTCAGAATTACGGCACACTTAATTGCATGTACCTAGAATTATTTAATCATCGCTTATATTGAGCTAGGCAACTTAAGGCGAAGTTAAGATAGCAAATGCTTACAAAATTAGTCTAAATAAAAAGTTTAAATAAAATTCTGAGCGAATTGCAGTAGATTGATCTTACATCACCAGAGATGAAAACTGATTGACAAAAGCACTATCACACACACACACACACACTATACAGAAGTTAAAACGGCTGCCATATTTTTCAATGTTCACCTCACCTGATGGTAAGGTGAAGGTAAAGTCTCGGGAAAGAGGGTCACCATTACATACACGTACCATATTAACAATGGTGGCACTCAGCTTGACGGCCTCATCAGAAGAGGATTGTCGTCGCAGCACCGCGTGGCACCCACCGGTCCCACTAGTGCTGCGACCACAATCCCCCTGCCCGGCTATGCACTTGCTGACCCCTGAACACAATCAAACCGAAATTGGATTACTATGGAGGGTTTTTCGCCATCGTGCACGGTGGTACCTACCCGGCCGAATTTTGTGACATCTGTCTTTTTTGTGTAGTTTTTATCGGAGCCGGCTGCCATCTGACCTGCCAACCCCGAGAGGGAAGCCTGCGTCAAAGCCTCGTCCATCAATCAGCAGGTGCACCGACTTGCAGGTAAGGTTGGCTTACGTCTGAAGGTCACTATGAATCTGTGGAAGAACAGGGTGTGATGTTCCTCCAACACAAAGGGAGGATACTTCGACCAGGCAGGGTGATCACGCCTGGCGGGCCGCGGCCCAACGGTTGCCGTTGGGATGTTGTATTTATGTAATACCAGCGCGCGAACTTCACTTTCGCGATTCAGGATTGGTAGTGACGTAGTAGTATCGAAGTAGTGCAACTTTTTGTCGCTAGAGGCGCTGGGTATATGTGGTATCGTCACAAATTAAAACTATAGTATTTATTTTTAACAACTTAACGTTTTATATTAAGTAGCTTGATCATATATTCTATCTCTACTCTTCTACCCTTTGAACTTACTAAGATAAATATAAGAGCATTATCACTCTTTGACTCTCTGCCTCGTTATACACATTTCTGTTTAATAATGCACTTTCCAACTATACTTGTAATTATTCTTGTGACAAATTGTCAGTGTGGAGACACTAATTATGATTTCAGGGAAAAAAACGAAATCAATCATAACAATAAACAGAATCTCACTAATACTGGTCTTGTCAATCAATCTTATGGTACGGAAGTTGTTAAAAATCGTTCAGGTAAAGAGGCTGTTAATATATAAATTTCAAAATATATTAGGTTTGAATTAAACAAAATATTGCACTCTCTATATTATCAATACGAAAGTATGAGCTTGATTTAGAATGTGTGCGTGTTAATAATAAATTATGTTCACCTAAAAGTTGGTATCAATTTTTAAGGAATCGCAAATAGAAAGAGATTAACACATAAGGTTTTATTCTGAAATTATTTTTAAAATCATTCAGGTATTCAATTTATGTTTGAAACTGTGAAAATATTTAGAAATAATTTGATAATCTAAAGTAGTAATGATGAAAACTTCGCAGGTACAGATGCACTACGAGGAGTATCGGTTCATGCTAGGCATTTCTTTAACGGAGATGAATGCCCCGTTGGATTTAGCAGAGCTGACGATGGAAATTGCTTAGAAGAAGTATAAATAAATATGTTTGGCTATATGTATAATATATATGCATTCTCAAAAAATGTATCCAAGTATGTTCAACCAAATTGGAGAACTCATAATACAAGCTATGCATGTGCTTACTACGGTCTAGATAACACCGTGGTAGTTATGCATTAAAGAGGTTAATTTCGATATTAGGTCAAATAAATAAAATTTCTTCATAAAACAAAGTTTATACTGTTACAATCCTTTGTAAACCTAACAATTAATTATATATTATCACTGTTCTACATCTAACCAAGTAGCTTTTGACCCTAGAAAGATTAGTTAGATGTCTTTTATGCACTATTACTAAATAAAGGCAGTCAAACAGACGTCTATCACAATGAAAGTCTACATCGCGATAATATTAATATGCGTTGCACAATCTCAATGTGGTCTTGTAGATCTTTTGGGTCCAAAAAGTGTTGAAGGTGATAAAAAAGTTGTAGGGGACGTGGTTACAACTCTTCAGGATGGCACTACCGTTCTAGTGGATTCCCTAGGCAATATAGTTATGCCTTTAAATAAAAATAAAGATAATGGTGAAACTCCGGTGAAGGCTACAACAGGAAAACCGAAATTACCAGAAAATAATAATATAGAAGATGAGAAAAAATCAGATACTCCAAAACCAACAAATGCTCCTGAAATTGCAGAAAAGCCCAAACCTGATGATGTCAAAGTCACAGAAGCAACAGTGCCTAAGAAAACAGAAAAACCAGTTGACGAAACTAAAGTGGATAAGAAGGATGCTTAGGAGTTGATGTTAGTCAAAGAGATATAAGCCGAAGAGATGGAGCATGTTTACTAGACCAATAACTGTTAGTTAATAGAAAAGTAGTATAATAATAAATAGGGGATTTAATTAAATAAAAATATAACTCTTCATAAATGGCATTTTATTTCAATAAGTGCCACCTTAGCTTGGTTGCTTGACCATAAAACCTGCTAGAGACATTCTTGATATTCAATCCTTAAATTGACGGCAGCCCGCTGGATGGCAAGAAGCTAGAGTGAGTCCTGGAGATAGGGGAGGGAAGGGGGAAAGGGGGAGCCATAGATACACGAGGCACATAGATACAGTGCCTATATTTAAGAACCGAAAGTCGCTATGCTAACCTGAATACTCAAGGACATGCACCAGAATGACAGCTATGACGACACTCACCGCCAGTTTACCGTCAGCCTTTAACGGGTATAAACGTGTTCGTGCTGCCATCTGCTAATACCCGAACTGCGATCGTGTCTCAGTACCGTCTCATTAGTTGTTTTTGTTATTTTATGTTACCAAAGATAAGTGAATATTTTCAAAAGTGTGTTTTAATAAAAGTTGTTGAGTTCAACATTAATAAATAATTTAGTAAATTAATTGTTTGTGAAAAACGTCCGTTGGGGAACTTTGATTCATTAACAGGTACAATGATACCTATTAATCTGCCTTAATGATATTAAATACTTGTTCCAACCATTTATTTAACTTTTGAAAGCTAAATTTTTCGTCAATCAATAACCTATTCGATTTCACACAACCATCGACTTTTTATTTATGAAGAAGTTGCAATCGATTTTATATATCGAAATTCATTTTTATTCTGAATATTTATATACTTGCTTTTGCATACCAGAGGGCCTGCCACGATACGAATTATGCGATTCAGATTTGGGCAGCGGCTTAGAGTAAGCAAGATGGAGCACCCTATGTATAAAAGCACCCCTCGGGTGGAGCAGAAAGATGCAAAAAATTTACTGATTAAAAGTAGTATATACTAGTATATACTCTATATATAGTAGTGTATACTCTATACCTATATCATTTTAGCGATTATTTCGTATCAAAAATAATAACTATATTAGTCAATACATAAGTTAAAAGTAAAATAAGTTTTGAAATATAATGCTTTTCGAACATTAAAAATGAGATTAAATGTTTTTGCATCAATGCCCCCCACCCCCTAAATATTTTACTCAATTATTCGCAAATTCGGATAATGTAACAGAAATAGAGAAAAAGAAATTAAATACACGTAACTAGAATTAAGAATTATTACCAAAGAACTATATACATTAATGTCAGTAGGTAAGTGATTGTATACATAGATTTAATACACTTATTCATTTTATACACTTTGCTTCCCTCTGTAATTTTTTCTGCCTCTACTGCTCAAAGATTTGCTGGTAGAGAACTCCTATAGAGTTAAGCTCGCCGTTGTACATAATTAATTTTACGTATAATATATACATTTGTTTTTATTAGTGTTCAATAAAGAATTAAGAATTATTTCATATATTACATACAATGTACATATTCACATCTCATAAGTATTTTGCATATCATTCTATTATTTTTTAACCAATGTAAGTGCAGACACTTAACAAGAGACTGACAATTATCAAACATTAACTATACACCGTCATTGATAATAGTCCGTATTTACAAGACATTCGATCTTATTATGATAATACTGTAGCTATTAATATAAACGGTGTGGTCCATTGTCAAATCAGTTGCTAGATGTCCGACATTTGTGTAACAGTGTTTTAAAATGGATAAATTTGTTTCAATTGTCGTGCTTTGCTGTATAAGTGTTGAATGTGGGATAATTCTCGCCCTAAACGATGAAAATAATATCGAGAACTCAAATATTATAAATAATATTACTGATGCACTTAATACGGAAACAGTTGGTAAAATGGACGCTACAGAGAAAGTAAATGGAATTAATATGAATAATCTGGACAAACAGCCAAAGTTTAAAAAGACTTTTAAATGTAGGTGCTGTGGAAGATCTTGGAATAAAAATAATAGAAATAATCAAGAAAATCCAAATACAGAAGTAATTAATACATCACAATCAGAGAACTTTATAAACGTAACAGTGACTGAATTTAATGATAATAAAAATCAAACTTCAATAAACAAGGATAGTGTCAAAGATAACCTCAATGGTACTGATGTTTTATCGTCAAATAAAGACATGAAAACAGTAAGTGAACATGAAAATCTTACTAACGATATGAACATTGTAAGTGAACTTAAAAATAGTACTACTTTCGTACTACCAGGGCACGTTAAGACCATAGCGAACACTTTCAATTTCTTGAAGGCAGATGAGTGCCCAACTGGAAAAGGTCGAGCCGATGATGGTACTTGTGTAGAAGTAACAATTTAGAGAATTGAAAAATTACAAACATTTAATATTTTGTTTTATTTTCTTCGAAGGTGTTTAATTAAACAACTTCTGTGGTGTAGCGGTACAGTATTCGTCTACTAAGTCGATCGCGGGTTCGATTCCCCCTCTATAGAAATATTTGTATTCATGAGTAATTATTTTGGCATTGGTCTGGGTGTTTCTATGTACAATATGTATGTGTCTTTTTTTAAGCTAATAGTAACCGAAATTACTAATATTCCCCGTAACCCCTTCAGCTAAGTTAAATCGCTTGTATTAGGCGTGGGTTCACGTAAGTAGTAGCGTAATGTTATCCACATTCTAGAACCCTGATTGCAGCCTAGATAGCGCTGTGTAGTATAATATCCTAGAATATGGTTACACAAAATTGTCGTTTCACAGTTAATTTTTGGGTCTTACTGATATGGTGTTGATGATGGGTATACAGGACCCTA
Organism: Cybosia mesomella; assembly: GCA_946251805.1. NCBI lineage: Eukaryota > Metazoa > Arthropoda > Insecta > Lepidoptera > Erebidae > Cybosia > Cybosia mesomella. The sequence goes on from OX276410.1 coordinate 20,297,515, forward strand.
CCAACACCTTCATGGCCCAAGTCAAGCTCAGCTGCAAGTCGGTACCCCTGCTAAACGACGGACCACACTCTGGCGCAGGTTGTCGTCTTTTCCCTCCGGACCATCTGACCACCATGAACTTGCCACCGGTTGTCAATTGAGACGGAACTGGGAAAAACTTATTCCCAATTCACCACTAAGTAGTGATAAAATGGGACGATTTCAGTTCTAATTGACCACCGGTGTTGAGATGGTGTAAAATTTTACCACCAGGGGTGAAATGGGACAAATGGGACTAATCTGCTATCCGTAAACACTACCTAGCCTGTTACGATTTGCTTTGAGTAGAATCCTCCTTAATTAGCCTCCAAATAAATAAATACAAATAAATGTTTTGGATTTAGTAAACGGTATATTTATTCAAGTGGTTTAGATAATCTTGATTTTACTAAATTGAAACTGATCTTATAATTTGACCACTGGTGGTAAAGTGCTACTGATGAGGTTTGATTTTACCACTAGTGGTAAAATGAGACAATTTTCACCACTGGTGGTGATATGGCAGTAGTACTGTGTTATTTGGTCACTGGTAGTCAGTTGGGATATAGAAAGCCGAAGTCACCACCAGTGGCAAGTTCATGGTGGTCAGATGGTCCGGAGGGGTCGTCTTGGGGGGATGTCAGATGTCCATCACTCTTATAAAGTCAACAAACCAATCAAAAATATTTACCAGACCCTGGGCTCCAAAATGTACACTTTGGACGCGACCAGGAAATCGCTAGCAGGATAACGATGATCAAGTGTCGGTAGCTTAGTCGTTAAGGAGTCGACCCTACGATTGAAAGGTCCCGGGTTCGAATCCTGGCCATTACACTACCGAGGTGAACCCACTTCTAACACAAGCAATTAAGCTTAGCTGGAGGGGTTAGTGGAGAGGTTAGTTAACCCTCCAGGGTTAGGGAGAATGTTAGTAATTTCGGTTACTAATATTCTTTAAAAAAAATGGTGTTGGCTTTCTTCTCGGGATTGGTAGTCAGATAGCAGTAGTTCCCGAAAAAGCCGACTTACCAATTAAACACAATAAGTGGACCTAGGGCTCCGAAGTGCAAATTTTTGGCCGTTTCTGGGCAATCGCTATGAGGATGATAACTGAATGATATTATTGATGTTCAAATACCATTTAATACAGTACACTTTTATGTTTATATTAGGTTGTTACATATGAAATTGCCGTTTTTCTTGAAGAAATTGGAGGAAACCCAATTTTCAGTACTAACATTTTTGCAGTTTTTTTAGGAATAACAAATCCAAATTTTATTTTATTGCGTGAATATGTCTATTTGCATTGGTCTGGGTGTTTCTATGTATAATATGTATGTATTTACAAAAAAAAAAAAGTATATAAGTATGTTTATCCGCATTCTGGATCCCATAACACAAGCTAGTAAACTATGCTTACTTTGGGACTAGAAAGCGCTGTGTAGAATGTCGTAGAATATTTATTTATTTATGTTTTTTTTTGTGTATGAATGAGTTTAAGCTAACAAACAGCAACTTTTAATCCATTTTTGAAAAGTGACAGCTGTTAAGTAATACGAAATTTATCATCAAAATGAATAGCATTTAGGAAGTACTGTTTTTGAAGATCGAATTAATTTATCAAGCGGCCAATAAAAACAAAATTTAATACAGAGTTGTAAAATCTTGAAATCAACTTTGAAACAAAATATAAATAATGGAAATAGGTATTAAATTACAGGAATAACGAACTCATGAATTTATAAGAAAATTTCGGCAATTTCATAGGTCCTATTATTAGCTGTGACTTCGTCCCCATAGACTTAGATTTAGGTTTAAATTTTCTTGCACGAAACCTTTTCTAAAATAAACGTAGCCTCTGTTACGCCTTATTATCTGCATCAAAAATCCCGGTTAAACTCCTCAGCCTTGACTAATAAGGTAAAAGACGAAAATTTCAAAAACTGTTTTTTGTTATAGGTATGGTATGTACACTGCTGTGTTTATTAAGAATGACTTAAATATATATGTACGATCCTGTGCAGAAGTTCGCTAAATTTTGAGCAACATTGTGGGCAAGAATGCATTTTACGTTAGCAACTTATACGGTATCAAGATTTAATATTTCATAAGTTGTGTTTATGAAATGACACACTGACCGTAAATCAGAGTTTTTATACGACGGTTTATGGGATAGATTAGACGATATTAGGGGATGAAATAGGGTAGTGTTTTGGGTCCTAAGCGCATACTATTTTGACTATTTTTGATTATCGTATCTGTGTGTAAAGAGCCTTACATCCTTGAGGTCCAAGCAAACCTCACGGCCAGCTACAGAACCTAAAATTTAACTTAAATTACGCTACAGATAAAAAATTATATGTTTGAAATCAGCACAATCTGTAGTCATTATTTTAAACCACCTACCTACCTATCTGTGCAATAAACGGTCTTAAACAACTTCGAATAAACAACGAACGAGTCTTTGGCGCAACCTTTCCTGTCATAGTTGGTAGGTCAGACAACAGTCACTCCCGGAAAAGCCGACATACCAATGAAAAACAATAAGTGGACCTCGGGCTTCAAAGTGCACACTTTTTTATATACCACTTAGAAGGCAGACAAGATCCCACCTGATGGGAAGTGGTTACCATGGCCTATGGACGTGTGCAATACCAGGGGCGTCACACTCGCGACGATGTAGAAACCTTCTAATGGCCATTTTGGAAAACCATAGCAGAGAGATCATTCCACAGTTTGCGCGGAATGAAGTTTCTTTCAAATCTTACTATCTAACTTTAGGTGCAACTGGGTAATCGCTATTAGAGTGGTGATCAGAGATCGGAATAGGTAGAGTATATTTACCTACAGTTCGAAGAAGTAATTAACATAGAGTTGATCCTCTAAAATCCCGGAAGCATAAATATGACAATTAAAATCCGGGATTATGAAAACATGACCAGAGGGCCATTTCTCGTAAGATGTTCAAATTTCAGTCTCGATAAATAAATAAATATTCTACGACATTCTACACAGCGCTTTCTAGACCCAAAGTAAGCATAGTTCAACTAGCTTGTGTTATGGGTTCCAGAATGCGGATAAATATACTTATATACTTTTTTTTGTAAATACATACATATTATACATAATAACACCCAGACCAATGCAAATAGACATATTCATTCATAAAAATATTTGCACTGAGCGGGAATCGAACCCGCGCCCCCTGTCGTAGCAGTCGAATGCACTACCACTACGGCACAGAAGCCGTCTGTCTGGCCTCGATCTGTCAAATGTCACAAAGGTTTGTAGTACAATTAAAGCGACTGGTAGCAGACCTTCATAACCCAGTATAAAACCAGTATGATTCTTAGTTAGACCAGCTGTTGTGAGACTTCTCTTAACAACTGTCCTAATCTGTGGATGATAACCCATCCAAGGATCAAATAAGGCAAGCATTGTTCAACCTTTGAGAACCTTTATCTTCTTCTTCTTCTTCTTCTTCTTCTCTTATATATAAAAATGAATTGCTGTTCGTTAGTCTCGCTAAAACTCGAGAACGGCTGGACCGATTTGGCTAATTTTGGTCTTGAATTATTTGTGGAGGTCCAGAGAAGGTTTAAAAGGTGAATAAATATGGAAGTTGTTACCGATTTGGCAGTACGAAATCTGCCGGGTCAGCTAGTAACAATATAATCAAGTAAATAACAGGAGAAAAAACAACGCTTTTTAATTTAACACTTTTAGTACGGATCCCTAAAAACATAATAAGATTCATCAATATAATAATTTAGTTCAAATGTATTCAAAGCGCAATACGTATAATTTACAGTTTCTAAAATCCCGGGATCTAATCTTCATGTTTATGATTAAGGGATTTTAGAGGAGGTATTATCAACTCTATGTTACTTCCTTCCTCGAACTTTGGGTAAATATACTCTACCTATTCCGATCTCTGGTGATGATACTAGCTTTGTTCCCGGATGCATCCGACGGTTTCGCCTCAGAGTCCGAAGTCCGTTTACTCGTTGTCCCCCTTTTAGTTTGGTTTTGTTTTAACAATTGCCGTCTGACCTCACAACCCCGAAAGGGAAGCTTCTACCAGAGCCTCATGACCAGGTAAAGTTGACTTGACCCTCAGAGATTTTTGGTGGGGCCCAAAAAAGCCCCACTTGTTAAGTAACACTTTTTTAAGTATCATCATCATCATCATCATCAGGAAATCCACTGCTGACCATAGGCCTCCCCCATCGACTTCCATTTCGACCGGTCTGTGGCGGCCTGCATCCACCGAGTCCCTGCGCTCTTACTTGGTCGTCTATCCACCTTGCGGGAGGCCTTGCTACGCTGCGCTTGCCGTTACGTGGTATCCACTCAAGTATGATTCAGTTTAAAATATATAGATAAAACTTAATACGTAATAGATTTAGTTCGGAAAAAGTGAACAACCAGGGCGGGACTGCTTCAGGATGGCTCCAGCGTCGCTACGAGACGCATAATGTATCGGAGAGTTTCCAATATTTAGGTCATGTCCAAGTAGCTTAGTTGGTCAGAGTATTCCCACTGTAAGGGACTGGTCGCGGGTTCAAGTCCCGTCTTGGATGTTCACTTTTCTGAACTAAATCTATTGAAAGGATAGCATACTAATTGCTTAAAAAAATCATTTAATTAAAAGGTAATTTCTTAAAAGCAACATGTTATGTCTTTAAATTAAACACTATAATTAATTAATATAGTTTTATTGGCTCCACACACAATGAACAATCTTTCCGTCGAATCCAGAGAGAGAGAGACCATTTATAGTAAACCACAGATAATATAATATACTACAGATATACTATAGATTAAACTTAACCACAGACTATGTACCCAACACAACAAATATTATTACAAAGATGACTTACTTTTGAGATTGACTTTAAAAGTTGGGTGTGGCTTAATTCGTAGATCGGTCTGTATCTTGGCTTTTGCTGTTTTAAATTATAGAAATCCTCAGACATCAAATTGTTTATTAATCCCAACCGCTCCAATAATATAAATCTGGATTAGTAAAGATTTCATTGTGGGGTCCGATTCAGTAACGCCACGTTTTCAAAACGCGTGGTTTCAGTTCGATTAAAAAGAAAATCGTAAAAAATACTTTGGTTTTCCGTATGATAAGTAGGTATGTCAAGACAAAATATACCTACATGTTTGAGAGGTAAATAAACTTCAGAATCACTCATAATTTGATTCGTTTTCAATTAGATTTTGAAATAATAGTTTTGAAAGTTTATGCAGTTATACTTCTTTTGGCGCGTTAGGGAAAAATGATGATAGTAATTTTTTACGATGCGCGCTTACACCGTCACGAAAAACCGACACCATGAAGTTAGCTAGAAAACCGACGATCTGAAGTTAGGTAGTCAACATTTTGTAGTGTATGTATTATTTATTGACATCATAAACTAAAATAATTATTATTTCTACATACGTAGGATAACGCGAAGGATATCTTTAAACAGATTTTTATCTTGGTACGCCAAATAAGTATAACTTCTTACGTGCGTACATAAGTACACACACACAAACTTGTAGTAAGGTATATTGAATCAAATCACTTGTACTGCTCCACAATATTTATTTAATAAACCTGACTGGTTTCGTCTGACGGTATTCTCAAGGGTTTTTACACTTTATGACAGTTAAGTAACTGTCATAAAAAGCTTTAACTTACAAGTGAATGTGTAGCAAGTTCCACCAAGTGCCATCAGTCAACAGTATTAACGGTTTTCGTAAGTTTTGAAATAACACGTTTTAAAAAGTAATTTTAATGAATCAGGCCCCTAGTGAGATTCAACTTCAGTGCAGGTGTAGCGCAAGTTATAAATAAATTAAAGAGGATTTTAGAACGAAACAGACGCCATATTTTAAGGGCAGAAAATGCAAACACAGACTAATTGCCAGCAGGTGGGGAGTGTAATGAACAAGATTACTTGCTGAGGGTGGGCCGCTCCCCCCTTTCCCCCCGGAAATTGACACCTTCTTGGCATTCCACGATTATCTTTTAATCATCGTAGGACAACTGAGCGTTTAATTTGAGAATTTTATAATAACCGTTGTAAACGAGAATAGAATTTGCATAAGAAATCGGCCTTACCATCTAGAGGTCCTAAGCTCGAATCCTAGTCATTTACTACCGACGTAAACCCACTTCTAACACAAGCAATTTAGCTTAGCTAGTTAGAGGAAATAGTAAAGAAATCTGGCCAGGATTCGAACCCGGGACGTCTCGATCGTTTGTCACTAAGCTACCGATGCTTCATTTGCACTTTGGAGCCCGAGGTCTGCTTTTTGATGGATGTTATGTCGACTTTTCCGGGAGCGATTGCAATCTGACCTTCCAAGCCTGAAAGGAAAACCTGCAACAGAGCCTTATCCGTTGTGTAGCAGGTGTTGCAGGTGAGGTTGGCTTGGTTCTCAAGGATCTTGGTAGGGCCCCGTAAACCCAGTTGTTTTCAGTTATGCTCATTTCCTTAACTGTTTTTAGGGTTCCGTACCCACAGGGTAAAACGGGACCTTATTACTAAGATTCCGCTGTCCATCCGTCCGTCTGTCACCAGGTTCTATCTTATGAACCGTGATGTTAGACAATTGAAATTTCGACAGATGATGTATTTCTGTTGCCGCAGCATAAAAAAGACATTTAATATAGATAGACTAGCGCCTCTCCCCCAAACCGGGGCAAGACGGGGACACCGTGGTTCCCAAACCCGAGGGGGCCATCGCAAAACCACGGAACCAGAGCAGTCGGGGTGCGAGGGATATCCCTTGCACCCCGACTGCTCTATGGGCAACCTTACACCCCGACGTCTGTAGACCTGAGACGACGTGCGGTTTTAGTCAGTTCAAGCCCGACATAACCGCCCCCGCTGTCCGGCGGGGGAGTATCCGAGGTGATTACCGCAAAAAAAAAAAGGTAGTCTGGCATGCCATGCCAGTTTGAACATCAAGAAGAAGCCGTATAGTCTTCATCATCACCATCTGAGCGTTCTGTTCCGATTGCTTCCGAAGCCTACACCTCAGAGCCCGGGTCCGCTTTCCTGCTCCCTTCTCCGCTTCCCTTCTCCACTTCACACTATCTTGGACATCCATGTTAGTAAGACCATTGGCACGTATATCATCCCTTACGACGTCACACCAACACTTCTACGGTCTCCCTCTCCTACCGGGGCCCGGCGGAAGTGCCATGGCCAGACGTTAGTTACCCACGTAACACAAAAAACAATAAATTTTGGGAGTTCCCCTCCCCATACTTTCTTTGTTTTTGAAGTGACATTCAAAAATTTTTTTTTCATCAATCCCATACCTATGGATAGGTCTTCTAAAATGATATTGAAGTTTCTCTTTCAGTTCTTCTTTCATTTTTTTCTAAACCGAATAGTTTGCGCGAAAGACACTTCCAAAGTGGTAAAATGTGTGCCCCCCCCCCTCCCCCACTGTAACTTCTAAAATAAGAGAATGATAAAACAAAAAAAAATGATGTACATTACCATGTAAACTTCCACCGAAAATTGGGTTGAACGAGATCTAGTAAGTAGATTTTTTATAATACGTCATAAATCGTAAACCGCAATTTACCTTTCATTCAATCAACTCAAATATGAAAATTTTACTTGCTGCTACGGAACCCTTCATGGGCGAGTCCAACTCGCACTTGGCCGGTTATTTTTATTCTGTCATCGAAAATGGTCAGATCATTTCATCAAAAATCAACAAACAGATCCAAAAACAAATGGCCCAAAAACTATATCCTCTTATCTTTTTTTTTTCTTTTTTTTTTTATTGGCTCACGAAACTGGACGTTAATACATATGGCATGAGTATTACATAAACAATATGTCAGATAGTGACGTAAAATCCTTCTTGACGTGAACACTACATGCGTTTTCTAACCATTAAAAAGAAAAGTAGATACACAATAGACACAAAAGTTACTTATAAAATAGTGATGACATAATTATTAGGTGAGTGTCAGTTACCGCAAATCTGGTCATAAAAGAATTTCTTTATAGTAGCGGACGTTGTATCGAAAAGATCTAGATCGTTACATATTTTATTATATGAGGACATTATGCGGTACAGTGGCGAATGTTGTTCGTAGTTGGTGTGAGAAAGGGGAAGCGCGAACGTACAATCGTTCTTTTAACGCTAGAGTCCTATCTATCCCTGGCGATAAATCCGCGAGCTCGGCGGTGGCACCCCCTTGCGATATATACTGTTACAAGAAATTATCCTAACGACACCCAAAGATTTGTGTGAATGTAACTTAACTCGCTTCGAAATTATTTCATTCACGGGCGTAGCTAGAATTTTGTTTCTTGTTTAAGAAAACAAAACAACATATAAATGTTCATGTAATGATGTATAATATCACAATATGCATCCAAAACTCGGACTAGACATACCCGCCTTTTCAGTGTTCCTCTGCATCGCACTGACTACGGTAAAAATGCAGTTTTCACACGCTTACCTAGTTGTTACAATGACAACTTTGATGACATTGACATCTTCCACCTCTCAAAAAGTGTTTTTAAGAAAAATAATATTTATAAGTTACAATCATACTTGCCCAAATAAAGATTGTATAAGAACTGTTAGATTAAGTTAGAATAAAATAGTGAGAATATTTATAAATACATAGATATTGCATATTGATATGGTGCATGCAATTTTTACTTGTCGGGAAACTTTGTTACTGGCTAAGAATCCAATGTAATTCGTAATGTACCCACGCGATATGTATCATAGCTGTTAAGTTTCTAAACAAAGAAATAAATATCACTAGCTATGCCCACGACTTCGTCCGCGTGGACTAAGATTTAATTTAAAAAAATTTACACGTTCCGTGCATTCTATTGTTTTTTTTTTTCAAAATAAGAGTTCTTAGCCTAAGTTACGCCTTAAAATTTCAGCTATTTATAATTTATGCCAGTGAAAATTCCGGCCATTTCGGAGATTACCAGAACAAACAGACAGAAACACAGACAGTTACACAGACTATTTTGACTGTTTTTGTTATAAGCATCGTAAATACACTGTATTATTAAAAAACTTATATTTACATTTTAACATTAAAACACTTATATTAACAATGTTAATTTATTCAATTAAATTTTTAAGCATTTTGTATGCTTACTTTTCTCTAAAGATTTAGACGTATTAATGTATCGGAGAATTTCGAATATCTGGGACGTGTCTAGGTGGCTCAGTTGGTCAGAGCATTCCCCCTGTAAAGGACTGGTCGCGGGTTCAAGTCCCGTCCTAGGTGTTCTCTTTTTCCGATCTAAATCTTTAGAAAAAAATCTTAATTTAATTTAATTTTCTTTGTGTGTAATACCTATGTGGTAATGCACGATATAAGCTACGTTTAAATTCCGTTCAGCCGTTTCAGTATGAAGGAATAACAAACATACGAACAACAACGCTTTTGAAATATTTATAAGACGCAAGTTAATATCGTGCATTAATGAAAATTCAAAGCGTATACAGTGACATTCTAAGTCCCCCCTAAATACCCACATCTCCATGTGGCACTTATTGAAAGCCATTTATTGTTGTAACGATGCCGTATTATGTTTTTAATTCAATGGTGAAACAATATTGTGAATACTACTTGCTATTACACCATGTGTTTCGAACTTCATTGAAATATACCTATAGGGGACTGGAAAATGCACTTATAATGAACTAGCTCATTATAGTTTTTGACGTGACAACGTCTCATAATTCGATGGAGCCGGCTGCACGCACGAAAAAACATGACGTATGCATCGTTACCTCGCTCTGAGGCGTTCCATTTAAGGCTTGAAGTGCAAGCGAGAGCGCGGAACGAGCGACAAGGAGGCACAATCGGCCTCCGCGTTCGGCAGAGCGTTCGACAATGCAAAGGCAACCATTCCATCAGTATTTTCTTATGACGTTGTCACGTTCAACTATCGTCTGTAAACCGACTTTACAGACAACCGATTTTTTTGGTTATATCTCCGGTTCTACTTAACCAATTGCTATCAAAATCACGGCAGATTTTAAGTCTGAACAAGACCTTTCTAATAGAAAAAACCGTATCAAAATCCGTTCAGATATTAATAAAAAATGGGAACTAAAATGTAATAAAAAACTATGTATTCGTTAATGACTATGTATAACAAATATGTATCGGCATGAATGATATAAATGGACATAGAACAATAATTTGTTATTAATATTTCGTTTATTTGAATACTATTGTCAAATAATATTTTATAAAACACTAAATCATCTACTCACATCATCACATCATACAGGATATAATATATAGGAATAAAATTAAGATTGTTACAATTAATTAATAAAAACAAATAGATAAATAATAATAATATCCAAAATTAAATTATGGATGCGAAACTGTGTACAACAGAAAATTCTCCCTCTCTCCAAACATTGTGCTGTGCCCGACAGGGTCCATAATTGTAACTAATTAATAATAACATGACATCTGTATCACATTATGGAACGCAATAAATGTATTGAGTATTGAGTATTGAGTATTGTTAAATATTATAATAGTATAAACTAGCTGTGCCCGCGACTCCGTCCGCGTTTATTCAGATCTAGGTTGTAATTTTTGCATGAAGCTTCGAAATTCTAATTCTTAGTTTTTTCTACAACAAAAATGGACAGTTACTCCTTATAACATCAGATATCTGCCAGTGAAAGTTCTGTCAAAATCGAACCAACAGCTTCATGGATTCCTGTATTATAAAAATGTTCAACTATCTGTTCAACCAGATTAGTTAAATAGACAGAAAGACAGACAAAAAAATGTTGACGACACTAGATTCCATGCTCATTGTCATCACAGCATTAGTTTCAGTTCCATGAGAAGCTTGTACTTAAGAACCCAGGATCTGCTTTCCTACTGTTTCTCTTGATTTTACTTATCTGGCTTTCTCGTCTGACCCCCGAACTCCGGGAAACCCTCCATAGTAATCCAATTTCGGTTTGATTGCGTTCATGGGTCAGCAAGTGCATAGCCGTGCAGGGGGATTGTGGTCGCAGCACTAGTGGGACCTGTGGGTGTCACGCGGTGCTGCGACGACAATCCTCTTTTGATGAGACCGTGAAGCTAAGTGCCACCATTGTTAACATGGTACGTGTATGTAATGGTGACCCTCTTTCCTGAGACTTTACCTTCAGCTTACCATCAGGCGGGGTGAGGTCAAATTGACGTGTCTTATATTTAGAAAAAAAAAAAAAAAAAAAAGATGAAAGCCCTGCGCCGAGCCTTGTCCGTTAATCAGCAGGTATACCGGCTTGCAGATGAGGTTGGCTTGGGCCCCGAAGATTTTGGGAGAGCCCAAATACACTAGAGTTCATGCTTACGTGGTTATCGGTTCTTGATTTCATCTTCGGTGCGTAAAATTGCTAAAATCTCTTTAACAGTCAAAATTTGGTATCGCGAAACACCACTACTTGGTCAACTACTACAACAGCAACAATGTGCAGCTTTTTGTAGCCGTTATACTGATGCCAAGTTACGCCGCCATATCTGTCTAATGTCAAAAAATCATTATTTTAATGCGCCCCGTTTCATATACGACATTCAAAATTCATTCCCGCCTCACCCAGGAACCATGACACAATTTTTGTTCTGGACAACTTGTGTAGTATTATTGTGTGTGCGTAAAACCGTAGACTATATCTGTCACTTTATTTCCAGCCGTCCCCACCCTGTCGTCCCCAATGGGTACGAGTGGGAAAAAAAAGTTTCGTTCGTAACCAGTGGTGACGATTGGAACTTTATATTTCCCACACGTTCCGCTATAGACCGAGAGTCAAAACATACACGTCGTAACATTATAGTAAAATATTAGTTACCTGTAGATAGTCCCCACTCATACCCAGTGGGGAAAACCGGGAATATTCCTATTTGTTTACGCTAAAATCTCATCCAACTCATAGACAACAACAATATAAATGTGTTTTATAAGCTTTACTCTCAAAATCGATAACCGTAGAAGGTTCAAATTCAATTTGATACACTTTTGCAAAGCTGTAGGGAAGCCAAATTCAGTTTAGTGCCCGTAAGAAGCTTTTAACCTTAATTTTTGTAAGAAATTTTTGTGGACGGTCTCTAAGTTGACTCAACAGTTTTTTTTTGTGTTATTTACAGTACAAATTCAAGTTTTAGATGTTGGAGATATGCTTTGTCCAGCTTGAATCAACGAAATCCACTTTTTACAACACTTATTATTAAACATAACATAACATAACATAAACTCATGCCTATATCCCCGAAGGGGTAGGCAGAGGTGCTAGCACCCACATTTCGCCAGTTTATGTTTAGGTCCCAATGTAATAGGTGGCGAGCCTATTGCCATTAACCGGACACTTATGAACCTGCGATAAATACACACATAACTTTGAAAAGCATCGGAAAGTCATTGGTGTGTGCCATGGTAAAACCTGGGATCGAACCCGAGACCACGTCTCAGCAGTCCATTACCCATACCACTAGGCTACCGAGGCTGGTTACATAGTTTGAAATAGAGTCGACCTATCTGTCGATATAATACTTACGCTTATAATTTTTTAATTTATTAAGTACCATATTCAATACTTTATTAATATTACAATCTAACCTATTGACTAATAAGTAAATATATGTCACCTAAATTACTATGTAAACATAAATCTAAGAATGAGCCCAGTAACACTCACTAAGTTTCTGTCAAGTCGAAGACACTTTGTGCATGTGTGCTTTGAACGCGGTACTTATCACTGCTTTTATTTATTTGTCACTAAAAAACACTACACTTACTCTAACTTACTAACGGCTTGGTCCGTTTCAGTCTTCTCACTATATTAGTGATATCAAGGAGCTGAATTGCCTCGACGTTCACATGATGAAGTCTCTTTTTTTTTCTTTTTTTTTTTTTGTATATTTAGGACGTCAATTTGAGTTCACCTCGCCTGATGGTAAGCTGAAGGTAAAGTCTCAGGAAAGAAGGTCACCATTACATACACGTACCATGTTAACAATGGTGGCACTCAGCTTGACGGCCTCATCAGAAGAGGATTGTCGTCGCAGCACCGCGTGACACCCACCGGTCCCACCAGTGCTGCGACCACAATCCCCCTACCCGGCTATGCACTTGCTGACCCCTGAACGCAATCAAACCGAAATTGGATTACTATGGAGGGTTTTTCGCAATCGTGCACGGTGGTACCTACCCGGCCGAATTTTGTGACAAATTTGTGTCATCAAATTTCTACCACCAGTCTTTTCATGACAATCGGCATATTTCTGTATGACTTGATCTACGATTACCATTTGTTTTTATACCAGTTAGGTGGCAGAGAAACTTACGACCCACCTGATGCGAAGCGGTTACTGTGGCTTATAGACGTGAGCAACACCAGGGGCGCCACACTGGCACTGCCGACCCTGTAGAAACCTTCTGAAACCCTTCTTGAAGAAGGTCATGTTTAGATCCCGATGTATATATGATAATGATAATTCTTTAATTTAATTAAATTTTTAAGCATGTTGTAAGCTTACTTTTTCTTATAGATTAAGATCGGAAAAAGAGAACATCTAGGACGGGACTTGAACCCGAGACCTTACAGGGAGTGCTCTGACCAGCTGAGTCATCTAGACACGTCCCAGATATTCGAAATTCTCCGATATGTTATATATGTCTTAAGAGACGCTGGAGCCATCTACCGTAATTCTTGCGAACTACCTTGTCCCGTCCTAGATGTTCTCTTTCCCCCGCCCCCCGCCGGCCAGCGGGGGCGGTTATGTCGGGCTTGAACCGACTAAAACCGCACGCCTTCTCGGGTCTTCGGACGCCGGGGTGTAAGGTTGCCCATAGAGCATATATGATGATGACCCCTTATGACATGAATAACATTTTCCACATAATATTTTAACCATTTTCAAAAACATCGTGACAAATCAACAAAATCTTCATAAAGTATAGTCGCAGTACGCGAGCAAAACCGCTTAATACACATAGCTAACTTCACCTTCCTAATCACTATTACACCCTTTAGTAATTTTCCCATCATTTGCATCCGAAAATCGAACCCCGTACCTTCAATAAAACAGTAATAAAGCGAGTTTGGAAGTAGTTACTGCTTGTTAAGCACTTTTCTTGAAGCACTTCGAGTTGAGAAGTTCCTTGACTCAATACAGGCACCTGAAGAACCCTCGAAATTCATATTGTATTAAAAACTTTTTTGTTACGTAGTTATTTGTGACTGTGTTGAATGCTATAAAGAATAAATTTGTCAATCATGAAGACGCAAAGAATTCTATAAACAGGGAGTTTTGGTGCCAACGCGGGAAAGATATATCGAGGCAGTGTTTCATTTTCAAAAATTTGTATAATTTCGAGTTTTTATGTGTCAAAATGGTGGGTTTTTAGACATAACGTCTTCGATGACATGCACAAGTGTAGGAAAGTGGCATATTTACCGTGAATTGTGATTTTCCGTATTGTTTCCAAAACTCCACAGAAGCCTTTAGTAAAGCCTCCACTACTTCACTAGGGCAGGACTTTGACTTGACTATGACTATGAAGGACTTTACTTGACGTTGACTTAATTACCAAAACGCTGCATTATATTCATATTTGATTTATTAAATTACTTGACACTGGCATTCATTGCATATTTGCCAAAGAAGGAAAAAAAAACATCGATAAACAATCCGTTAAGAACAAAAAATGTATCACACTCAGAAACTTAGGTAATAGGTACAGGGGCAAGACGGGGACACCGTGGTTCCCAAACCCGAGGGGGCCATCTCGAAACCGGAGATGGCCCAGGGTCAGTCGGGGTGCGAGGGATATGCTCTATGGGCAACCTTACACCCCGGCGTCTGTAGACCCGAGACGGCGTGCGGTTTTAGTCGGTTCAAGCCCGACATAACCGCCCCCGCTGGCACGCGGGGGGGTATCCGAAGGGATTTCCGCACGATAAAAAAAAAAAAAAAAAAAAAGGTACAACTATAAGAAAAAAAAAAAAAAGGTACATCTATAAATACCACGTGTCCTCTGATTAGCAGATGGCACAGTGGAGAGCAAGTAAGGGGGCCATCTCGAAACCGGAGATGGCCCGGGGCAGTCGGGGTGCGAGGGATATGCTCTATGGGTAACCTTACACCCCGGCGTCTTAAGACCCGAGACGGCGTGCGGTTTTACTCGGTTCAAGCCCGACATAACCGCCCCCGCTGGCCGGCGGGGGGGTATCCGAAGGGATTTCCGCACGAAAAAAAAAAAGAAAAAGAAAAAGGAACAACTATAAATAAATATTCTACGACATTCTACACAGCGCTTTCTAGACCCAAAGTAAGCATAGTTTAACTAGCTTGTGTTAGAATGCGGATAAACATGCTTATATACTTTTTTTGTAAATATATACATATTATAACATAGAAACAGATCAATGCAAATAGACATATTCATGCATACAAATATTTGCACTGAGCGGGAATCGAACCCACGCCCCCTGTCGTAGCAGTCGAATGCTCTACAGCTACGCCACAGAGGCCGTCGAACTATAAGCAAAAATCTTCACAATGTTCCTACTCTAGATTCGCAGAACGAATTTTTAGGTCTCTTTGTAGGTGCGCCCCGCCATCAAGCGTCCGTAGCTTAGTGGTTAAGGAGTCGACCCTACGATCGAGGGGTCCCGGGTTCGAATCCTTTCCATTACACTACCGACGTGAACCCACTCCTAACACAAGCAATTTAGCTTAGCTGGAGGGGTTAGGGGGAATATTAGTAATAACGGTTACTAATATTCTTTAAAAAAAAAAGCATAGATAGGTATATAAAACTTATCTCGGATTCAAAGGGCTTACGTCCTTGGTTGATCAGTCCTTTTATTGGTTTTTGATTGGTCAGTTAGTGCATATCCGCGAATTCTTGACGTTTGTTCAAGATTTTTGCCTCAAAATATGCTAGCACAACCTTACGCTACAAGTAGTAAGTCTATACACTTAGTACACATCTATATAAACAGATTCACAAAAAGCTACATATAATTGATCTGAAAAAAAATAACAATTAGAATCCCAAGTTACAACTTGGCTTCTCAAACAAGACTACTCACAAACTGAAACTCTTCTAACATACATATCATAAGCAAACTTAAATTAATTCACACACTCGAACGAACACAAACGTTCGCACCCAATCTCCCCCCCCCCCTTCACACACACATACCCCTCTCTCTCACACACACATTCACACACGCATACACACACAAACACGCACACTCCACGTTACTAAAAGCACAGATACTTGAGACTGGTCGAGACTGTTAAGGAGTTTAAAAAAATTGCACAGATGGAACGAAGCATACTTTTGTCGCGTATACCTAGGCTGTTTGATATGTAGCCGTTTTCTAAATGTACTAATATCACTGGCCGAAAATATGTATACCACCTTTCTAAGCCATTCTTCAGAGGCGGGAAAATTAAAAAAAAACCGCAGTCTTTTGTTTTTTTTTCTCATTTGACAGCGATTCAGTGGAAGCGTGAATGTAAAATTGTTAAAATGGAGAAATAACAGTATCGATCTGTAATTAGGTTTTTGTTTTTGGAAGGGAAAACATGTGATGAGATAAAAGTAAGAATGCAAGCGGTTTACCATGAATATGCTCCTTCTATGACAACCGTTAGATACTGGTACAACGAGTTCAAGCGAGGGAGAACAACCGTCTTTGACGAGGATCGCCCAGGGCGCCCAATTGAGGTGACTACAGACGATATGGTTAAAAAAATTAAAAATATCGTTCTAACCGACCGCCGAATTTAACTTCGAGAAATCGTTGATGCTGTAAACGTTTCAATTGAGCGAGTACAAAACATATTAGATGAAGGGTATGAAGAAAGTATCGGCGAGGTGGGTGCCGCGTTTACTCACGGAGGAGCAAAAACGGAACCGACTGACTACTTCGGAGCAGTGTTTAGCAGTGTTCAAACGTAACCCGAAGGAGTTTCTGCGTCGTTTTGTGACCGTAGACGAAACGTGGGTTCACCACTATACCCCGGAAATGAAAGAGCAGTCAAAGCAGTGGATTTTACCGGGTAGACCTGCTCCAAAGAAAGCAAAAACCGTCCCATCGGCTGGAAAGGTCATGGCCACCGATTTCTGGGATTCGCAGGGTATTATACATATTGGCTACTTAGAAAAAGGAAGAACGATAACAGGGCCGTACTATGCCAATTTATTGGATGAATTTGAAGCTGTGTTGAAGGAAAAAGGATCCCATTTAAAGAAGAAAAAAGTACTGTTTCATCACGATAACGCCCCAGCTCATTCGTCCAGAATCGTGATAGCCAAAATTACACAATTACGATACGAACTATTGCCTCACCACCCGTATTCTCCAGATTTGGCCCCATGCGATTTCTTTTTGTTTCCCAACCTGAAAAAATGGCTCGGTGGTAAGCGATTTAGATCAAATGACGAAGTCATTGCCGCCACAGAGGCCTATTTTAATGACTTTCCGAAATCATACTTTTTAGATGGTTTATTGAAGCTTGAGTATAGGTGGAATAAATGTATAGAGTTAAAAGGAGACTACGTAGAAAAATAAATGCATATTTACAAAAACGACTGATTGTTTTTTTCATAAACGGGTAGTTATCAAACAACCCTCGTACTGTCTCTTATGATACAAGATATCATCCTAGTCTAAGAGACAGGGTTTAATACTTGTCAAATCCATATGAATCTAGCCTTAAATTGTGTACCTTGTATCCCTTTTTGTGTTAATAAAGATAATTTCAGAGAATTAGATTGCTGGTAGAGAACTCTTTTGAGTTAAGCTCGCCTTTGTACATAATTTATTTCCCCCCACCAAACGCGACAGTGAATCGAGGCTCTACATCAGTCGCAGAGAAGTCGCCGCCGACGAGAATTCTACGAACTCGTCGCCGTCCGGATGTGTGCCACTGAAGATGTCGACCACAGTAATCGACGAAATTTTTGGAACACAAGTTTCATCTGGACCACGGCCAAACAGCCCGGAAGCAGTATATTCTACATAATTAATTTTACTAGTAATACATTTGTCTTTATTTTGTGTACAATAAAGAATTGAGAATTAAGAATCAGGGGCTTACCAAATATGTAGCATATTTAGCCACTAACTAATTACTTCAAAACATGTAACATAACGTTGCACTTCTTAAAAGCAAATAAATTTTTGATTGATTGATTGGAATAAAAGAAACCAGCCAAGTGCGAGTCCCAACCCCATGAAGGGTTCCGTAGCAGCAAGTAAAATTTTTATATGCGAGTTGATTAAACGAAAGGTATATTGCGGTTTACGGTTTATGACGTATTGAAAAAAAACTACTTACTAGATCTCGTTCAAACCAATTTTCGGTAAAGTTGAAGCACACACTTTTTACTCCTTTGGAAGTGTCTGTCGCGCAAACTATTCAGTTTAGAAAAAAATCATATTAAAAACCTCAATATCATTTTCGAAGACCTATCCATAGATAGTACACAGGTTTGGGTTTGACGAAAAAAAAATTTTTGGTTTGATCTAAGTATGAGGAACAACCAAAGTTTATTGTTTTTTTTTCAATTTTTGTGTGAAAATCTTAATGCGGTTCACAGAATACATCAACTTACCAAGTTTTAACAGCATAGTTCTTATAGTTCCGGAAAAAAGTGGCTGTGACATATGGACGGACAGACAGACAGACATGCCGAATCTATAAGGGTTCCGTTTTTACCCATTTGGCTACGGAACCCTAAAAAGAAATAAATGTAACTTCAAACAATCATTATTATATGAAACTTAAAGCTGGGTACAGATTAGAGTTACGGGGCGAAATGTAACAAAGCTCACTCTCTCTCAAAAGCAAGCAGTTTTTAGTGATTGCTAGCTCGTTTCGCCGTAAGTACTGACTGCAAGAATGCTCGTGGTGTAATATGTTACATCGCGCCCCACGACACTAGTCTGTACCCACCTTTATATAAAATCAATTAAAATAACCTCCGAAATAAAACGAAAATGACATCACACTAATTCCATGCATCATATCCCACTGTTAATAAAAAAAGTTAGTTAAAATTTTCATTATTATTAACGAGAATGTTTGTACAACGATTCACGATATTTTTCATTATTTACTTCCAAATTGTTCTAAGTTTACGTGTCATCAAATCTAACAAGGACGCAGACAATGGTTTTTTACCAGCAGTACCTGAAAACAACGTTGAAAAATTTAATTATAATCCTGGCATTAATCTTAATAAACTGAGTAAAACCTTCTTGGGTAAGGCAAAATTAGTCAGTAGGGTCATTCCACATGGCTATCACGCAGGACCTTACGAATATGACAGTAATTTGAACACTTTATACAAACCATTGATAAGATTTCACGTTCAAAAACCTTTGAAGAAAGTTAAAGATCAAACGAAAAACTCGGAATTACTGGGTTACGCAATCGTCGTTAATAAAAATAAACTTGGAAAAAATAATAATTATCACGCGAAATCGAAAGATTATATTAATTTGATTAGGTATTTAAGAACCGGGCCATACAAGAACACTTTAGATACACTGTTGGATAAGTCAAATGAAGCTTTTGATGACTTACAACCAGGACTGGCCCCTTTTAGTGATACATCTGATGAAAAAACAACGAAATCACCGGTAGTAATACCTGTGTATCCGTTTTGGAACTACTGGACGGTAAGATATTTAACTTTAACCACTCATCATCATCATCATCATCATATCAGCCGTAGGAAGTCTACTACTGAACATAGGCTTCCCCCATCGACTTCCATTTTCACCGGTCTGTAGCGGCCTGGGACCACCGAGTCCCTGCGCTCTTTACCAGGTCGTCTGTCCACCTTGCCTTCCTACGCTGCGCTTGCCACAAATCTATACAAATAAATAAAATTGAAGTGTCTGTTTGTAATATTAACATAACAGATTTTTAATGATTGCACATGAATGTATACACGATAGTGATAACAAAAATAATGTTTTTTTTTATTTTGTCTGTCTGTCCGTCTGTCTGTCTTTCTATATATTTGAAAGAGGTAATCTCTGGAACGTACAGGCCCATTTTGACGGGACTTTCAATGGCAGATGGGTAAGGTTACAAGGCGTAACATAGGCTACCAACTTTAATTTTAGAAAAATAATTATTGATCCGCGCAATAAAAAAGGAATCCCACAAAATTGTGAATAAAATATGATTTAGGTACTATTTCTATCGGGGGTGCTTGGTTGGGGACCTCCACGCGGTGCCCCTTGGGCAACGGAGACGGCAGCGACTCTCTCCTAGGGTGGGAGAGACGTTGCCGCCTACGGCCAACTCCGACCGAGGCGAGGACGGCCCTGTTGAGGGCTGTTCGGAAGCTTTCCACGTGTCCCTCTGATTAGCAGATGGCACAGTGGAGAGCAAGTAAGGGGGCCATCTCGAAACCGGAGATGGCCCAGGGTCAGTCGGGGTGCGAGGGATATGCTCTATGGGTAACCTTACACCCCGGCGTCTTAAGACCCGAGACGGCGTGCAGTTTTAGTCGGTGCAAGCCCGACATAACCGCCCCCGCTGGCCGGCGAGGGGGTATCCGAAGGGATTTCCGCACGAAAAAAAAAAAAAGGTACTATTTCTATCGACTGGGCCAATTTTGACCAGATTTTCACTGGCATATAGGTATTATAATACGTAACATTGGCTACTTTTATTTTAGAAAAACAATTAGGGTTCCGCGTAAAAGCAATAAAACCCTAAAAATGTAAATCCACGCGAACGAAGTCCCGACACAGCTAGTAAAGAAATAAGTAGTTACTTTCTAAAACATTACACAGCTCTATCAACCAAAGCATAGTTTGCAATATGGGCTCCAGAATGCAGATAAAAGTTAAAAGGGTAAACGATCCTATCATTGACTGAAATCGCTGACAGCCATCCAGTTGTTGGCACTTTTAACTCTTTTTAGTGCGTTTTCACATGAGAACGTCAAAACGCGTCAGTAAATAGCAACGGCAGAAGCAGATGCGCCGGCAGATGATCGCAGTTTATTAAATCAATATGGCGCACTACATTTCAAAAATGAATTCCAACGGGCAGACTTTGTTGCTCCTGATTTTGATAGTACTACTTCTGCACCATTAATAACATATATATCGATGCTTGCAACACTAGCTCATGGCCGACTGAGTGAAAGAAAGAAAGAAAAACATTTAATTCAGGACACGTACAATGAACACATTACATAATAAATAAATATCTTACAAACTAGAAATACCTATTTAGGCACACTGTGATATCCCCAAATATGGCCGCCATCTCAGCATAAATGCTACGCATACCGTGTGATATGACTGGTTTTCAGTGCACAATTCTTTCATCTGCCTTCGGTCGGCGCAACATGTCGTCTGCTAAATACATTCCTGTCAGATTTTATCTCCAATATATTTCTTTTTTTTTTTCAGTATTCTAAAACTATCCACCAAGACAACTGTCCAGGGAACCTTGTTAAGTTAGGCGAAATGTGCATATCCGTGTCTGGACACCGCAAGAATAATAAACGGTGAAAGAAATATAATTCTAATGCTTTTAAATTTGCTTCTAATTTTAAATTAAATTGTATTATTTAGGAAGATAATAGAAAACAAATTGTTTACCTAATTGACTGTCAAGTCAAATCAGTTTCTTTTTATTGTGACGTCACATTTCGTTATTGTCAAATAATATATATGGGTCGATGATTAAACTTAAATAAAAACGATAAAATAAGAATTGGAGTGATTTTTATTGTTCTTTATTCATTACTTATTTAATCTGCTCAGTTAAATCATTTATTTGAACTATTGGAGAGTATCTGAGATTTCATTCGAAAACATCCTTTTTTTATACATATAAATAAAATTGGAGTGTCTGTTTGTAATATTGAAATAACCGTTTTGTACTACATGTATAGAAATATATATACGGTACATACACCAAAATAACATTTTTAAAATTTTTGTCTGTCTGTCTATCTGTTTGATCTCTGAAATGGCTGGACCGATTTTGACGGGACTTTCACTGGCAGATAGGTAATGTTACAAGACGTAACATAAGGTAGATAGAAAAAAAAACAGGATTCTGCGCAAAAGAACCAAAACCATAAAAATCGAAATCCACGCGGACGAAGTCGCGGGCACAGTTAGTAATAAATAAATGTGTTGCGCGGGTTTCAAGTCCTCATCATTTTAGTCCCTGTTTCGCTGTGTTTATTTCAAACACTATAATGCACGATAGCCTTTCGCCAGTGCCCCGAAAATATATAATAAGTTACCTAAAAGCATAAAGTAGTCGAGCAAGACTATTTTTTTTTATTTTTTTTTATTTAGGACACGTCAATTTGACTTCATCTTGCCTGATGGTAAGCTGAAGGTAAAGTCTCTGGAAAGAGGGTCACCATTACATACAAGTACCATGTTAAACATTTGTGGCACTCAGCTTGACGGCCTCATCAAAAGAGGATTGTCGTCGCAGCACCGCGTGACACCCACCGGTCCCACTAGTCCCACTAGTGCTGCAACCACAGTCCCCCTGCCCGGCTATGCACTTGCTGACCCCTGAACGCAATCAAACCGAAATTGGATTACTATGGAGGGTTTTTCGCAATCGTGCACGGTTGTGCCTACCCGGCCGAATTTTGAGACAAATTTGTGTCATCAAATTTCTACCACCAGTACAAAACAAGCACTAAAAACCTACTAAACGATAAATGCTATTATAATTTAAAAGGCTTTCTTCAGAATAAATTTTAATCTATAATTCAATTAATTTTTTAAGCAATCAGTATGCTTACTTGTCCTATAGATTTAGATGGGGGGAAAAGAGAACATCTAGGACTAAAATTGACTTCAACCCGCGAACAGTCCCTAACAGGGGGAATCCTGGCGTAGCGGTAGAACTTTCGACTGCTAAGTCAGAGGACGCCGGCTCGATTCTCACTCATTGCAAATATGTATATTTGCATTGGTCTGGTTGTTTCTATGTATAATATGTATTTATTTACAAAAAAAAAAGTATCTATGTATGATTATCCGCATACTGGAACCCATATGACAAGCTCTGTTTATTTTGGGTCTAGATGGCGTTGTGTTATATGTCCTAGAATATTTATTTATTATTTTTGATCGCCTGTAAAGTACGACAGTATATACCAAAAATGTTATGCGGGATTAAGCTTTAAGAGGTGCAAGTTCATCGTAGATCTGATTAAACAATCATACTGGTGCTGGTGGTAGAAATTTGATGACACAAATTTGTCTCAAAATTCGGCCGGGTGGGTACCACCGTGCACGATTGCGAAAAACCCTCCATAGTAATCCAATTTCGGTTTGATTGCGTTCAGGGGTCAGCAAGTGCATAGCCGGGCAGGGGGATTGTGGTCGCAGCACTAGTGGGACCGGTGGGGGTCACGCGGTGCTGCGACGACAATCCTCTTCTGATGAGGCCGTCAAGCTGAGTGCCACCATTGTTAACATGGTACGTGTATGTAATGGTGACCCTCTTTCCTGAGACTTTACCTTCAGCTTACCATCAGGCGAGGTGAAGTCAAATTGACGTGTCCTAAATATAATAATAATAAAAAATAAAAAAACAAACAAAGTATATTTAATATTTATTTCGTTATAGTTCAGAGAGCTAAGTTTTACAAATCTGATATAGTTGCTTATTCTTTATTGAAGAGATTTTTTTACAAAATCGCAAGATGAGCCAGCTGTCCTGCTGATATTATTGGATTTACTAAAGTTTCACCTATTTTGTTTGTATATAAGAAAATTTATTACAAGAATATTGACACTAAACTAAAGCTTGTTAACACTAGTTGGTATAAGTTATATTCGATAGACAATTAAGATCAGGATTGATATTGTGGGGACACACACACATACACACATTCATGTGGGTCTAATAGATAAACAGATCGAGGTGAGTCAGATAGTTTTAATTAAAGATATTTCGAGATATAGTAAATAAATAAATAAATATTCTACGACATTCTACACAGCGCTTTAGACCCAAAGTAAGCATAGTTTAACTAGCTTGTGTTATGGGTTCCAGAATGCGGATAAAAAAAGGTACTTGTATACTTTTTTTTTGTAAATACATACATATTATACATAGATACACCCAGACCAATGCAAATAGACATAGGTATTCATGCATATAAATATTTGCACTGAGCGGGAATCGAACCCGCGCCCCCTGTCGTAGCAGTCGAATGCACTACCGCTACGCCACAGAGGCCGTCTATTATAGCAATAAATTAGTATGATAACTTTTTCTATACATTTAATTTGGAATGTGTCAACATCTAGAATACCTACCACAGCCTAAAAGATGTGTATACGAGAATTCCAGCTATCCAGGGACCCGCGTCATTAAAATAAAGTTTTTAAAACGTGTGTTTTCAAAACTAAATTTAATTTCAAAATCTAATTGAAAACTAATCAAACTATGCGTCATTCTGAACGTTTAATAACCTCACGAAAACATAGATAGGTTTTGTTTTGACAGATCATATGAAATACCAGTTTCTTAGAATTCATGCGTTTTGAAAACTTGGCTACACTGAATTGAGCCCCCAGGATAGGTCTAGGGTACCTTTTTTTTCGTGCGAATATTCCTTTAGGCAACCCCCTCGCCCCTCCCCAACCGGGAAGGCCCCGGCCCCGCCTACCTACACGCCGAGGTTGCCCATAGAGCATATCCCTCAGGTCTAGGGTACCTGTGTGAACATATTCCCCTTAGAACCAGGATTGTCGTGGATTCAAGACCCGTCCTAAATGTTGGCTTTTCCGATTTAAATTTATACATTCTCGAGATACATTTGTAGCTTATATGTAAGCTTTTCGCTTATTTGTAGAAAAGGTATCCAATATGGCAGCTGATTAAAAAGAAGCATTTTAAATTTTTCTAAAAGTACATTACATTACAATTTCTCAGTTTTACAAGAAAACACAGCCATGAACTAAAATGTTAATCAAAATATACAAAGCAAACATATTTAATTCATTTTCATGGAAGTAAAATAATTTGACTAATATAACGTTATAAAAAAATCTCAGGATTATTAATATTATTTAAACTTAACATTCTAATGTACGACCACATTGAGCCAATCGTAGGGTAGTTAATTACTTCAGTTGTGTTTAACAATACATAATAAGGTTTTCAGATAAAATACCGGTTATAACCGTAATCAACAAAAATAACCGTATTCAATCATAATAACGGCCATAACCGTAGGAATGGCTTACATCAGACTTCGGCACATTTTTTATTTAGAACTAGCAACCCACCACAAAGAGTGCGAGTCTTTATTAAAAAAAAAGTATTTGTTGAATTGTCAGGAAATATTTACAGAGGTGTCGGTAACGGTAACAGTGTCGCGAATTCAATTTCTTAGCAACGCGCGACGCGCCTGAAGATGACACTTACACACATATTTTTAGGATGGCTACTGGGGCCTTTACCATTAACAATCTATCCGCCATAATCCTTACCCTATGTAGTCGTACAATTACCCCACACCAGTTACCCCTCTTTTGGCAAAGTTACCCTAAATTAGAACATATGTGGGAGCGCACTGCACTCCACAATTGTTGTCTTTAGTTGACATTAGGACGTAGCCGTCGTTTCCCCACATGTTTGACCAGGAGTTCTTGATGAGCCAGTACTTCTGGCCTTTGAGAATGCCGTACCCAACTGCTAAAACTGCATGGTCCAGTTCCTCTACCTTGTTGTGGCTGTGGATAAAATTATTGGTCTTAAAATTTTACATAAAATAACGTCACGCCTGTATCTCCGAAGGGGTAGGCAGAGGTGTATTACACACCCACGATTCGCCAGTTACTTTTAGGTCCTTATATAATAAGGGGCGAGCCTATTGCCATCTACCGGGCACATTACTAAGCGAGCGATAATTAACATTTTTAATACACACATAACTACGTAAAGTCAGAGAGAGTCCGGGGCGACTGGGGATCGAACTCGAGACCTCGTCTCGGCAGTCCGTTACGTACGCCACTGGGCTATCGCCGCTTTTAAAAAATATATATTCTACTACAAAATCCAGATCATCATCCTCCTGCCCATATCCCAAAACTTATTTGGGGTCGGCACAACATGTGTGCTTTTTCCATTCATCTCTGCTTGCGGTCATCTCAACATTCACTCCCTTCCTAACCATATCCTCTTTCACACAGTCCATCCATCTCCTCTTAGGTCTTCCTCTCCCCTTGTAACCGTCCACTTCCATACTTAATACCTTCCTCACGATATTACTCTAATCCCTACGCATTACATGTCCGAACCAGGACAAGCGATTTTCTCGCAATTTTTCGGTTATTGGCGCTACTTTTAAACTTCTTCTTACTTGTTACACTACACATCCATCTCAGCATTCGCATCTCGGCTGCATGCAGCCGTCTTTCATCTGTCGCCTTTACATAAATCCGGATAGCGGCTGATTTTCGAAGTTACAGCTAAATAAGTGTATTGAGGGTCCCCAACAACACCTTCGAACCTACAAACCACCACCTGCTGAGTAAAGGACATGGACGAGGATTCCCTCTAGGGGTTGTGAGTTTATGATGATACCTTTTCAGGTTGTCTGACCCCCAACCCCGAATATTTATCATCATGATGCAAGCATCCATCCCGGTTTATCTTGCCTTTTAAGAGAGCAACTGCCGTCTGCCCCCCCCCCCCTCCCCCCAATCCTGAGAGGAAAGCCAGAACCAGAGCCTCGTCCGCCCACCAGCAGGCGTACCGGATAGCAGGTGAAGTTGGTTCGGCCAAAGATATTTGTGGGGCCATTTTAATCCCTATTCACTAAATAAACGGTGCGTACAGTCAGGTATGAAAGGCAATTTATTCCGCGCACCCTCAGGCTGTGGAATGATCTTTCTGCTGTGATTTTCCCAAGCGACTACAATATGGGGTTCTTTAAAAAGGGCATTAGAAGGTTTTTACAGGGTCGACAGCGCGAGTGTGACGCCCGTGGTGTTGCACACGTCCATAGGCCACGGTAACCGCTTCCCATCAGGTGGGCCGTGAGCTAGTCTGCCACTGGAGTGGTATAAAAAAAAGGTTAAGTTAAAATAGATATTTACTCACCACTTAGGCTCATAGTAAACGCCGTTCGAGTAGAAACTGAAGCTCTTGTGTGCCGCGTCGATAGCCACTGATACCGGGCCATACTTGAAGATCGCTAACTGAAAGTCATACCATATACATTTAATCATTTTTATTAGTGTTACCTATAACTACAGTATCCGGTTTACTCTGCACCTCGGGAAGACGAGGAAGTGTTCAGCTAAAGGACAGGCCACAATGCTAGTTAGTGAATGAACGAGCGAGCTGGGCGAGGGAAACTATACAAATTAAACCAAAGAAAATCGATTCCTACCTAGGATGCTCCGTGAGGCTATTGAATTTTTTTTTAAACATCTTAATTTTAAGAAATAAGATGGTTGGAATGTTCCACCAGCTTGGGACAAAGTCATTCACTTAATCAATTCTAAGAAAAATCAAAATACAACAAGAGGTCATGACACTGTGAGCTCATTCTGCGTAAATAGTAACAGCAACAATTCAACATAGTTCGGGTACTTTGAGATAACTTACAGCTCAAACTATAAGTCAACCACCATCTTTAGTCTCCTGTGACCACGGCTGCTGAAAAGCAACCGGTCGGTTTCAATGTGAATAATAAAATAACATCAACTAGCGCCCAGCCCCTCCCCCCTCCCCCCCCCCCCCCAACCAGGACCAGACGGGGACACCGTGGTTCCCAAACCCGAGGGGGCCATCTCGAAACCGGAGATGGCCCAGGATCAGTCGGGGTGCGTTGGAAATGCTTTATAGGCAACCTTACAACCCGGCGTCTGTAGACCCGAGACGGCGTGCGGTTTTAGTTGGTACAAGCTCGACATAACCACCCCCGCTGGCCGGCGGGGGGGTATAAGAGGGGATTTCCGCATGAAAAAAAAAGGCATAACTAATATTTATAAGAAGTTTTTTCTTAATGACATGTCATTTCTAAATGGTACTTGAAATTGATGGAACGTTAGTAAACTAGGAATTCAGTGCAGGGTGCGACTGAAATAAATTGAGCTGAGCGAGCAGGACTCTTACTTGAAAATAAGACATCTTACTACGGTCGCGCGCTTAGCTAAGGCTGCGCGCTCGTGAAACTGTTTTTCGGTGATTATTCCTCAATCGTACATCGGACATGAACCATCTCGCTTCAAAACACTCCTCACTGTCCACACTATCACCGTGGTAAATTTGGTCAAGATCGCGCGAGTGGTTGCGGAGAAGTTCAGCCACCAACAAACGGCTATGCCGTGTATCAAAAAATCACTCACCTTGAGAGCGTTTTCGTTGTTTGTAGTAACATTGACCCAGCCCTTGACTTTCGTAACAGCGGTCACGTTGTCGATATGACAGTAGCCATCCTGAAACAAAGCACAAATATGTATATTTTTTATATATCGTCGATCGTCGTCGATCACTGCGGTCGACATCTTCAGTGGTATAAGTCCGGGTGGCGACGAGTGCGTATGAGTTCTACTTTCTACGTTTGTAACACAAGTTTCATATGAACTACGGCCAAACAGCCCGAAACCAGTATATTCTACATGCAACGCCGGCCGTGAAAGCCTAAAGACTTATAGTACACATTTATAGATTTTTCTTTGATGAGATCAAAATTAAAAAAGAAATTTATCTCACCTGTCCCAAATAGCCTCCGTAATCTTCTTCAGTAGGG
Source organism: Cybosia mesomella (assembly GCA_946251805.1). Lineage (NCBI taxonomy): Eukaryota > Metazoa > Arthropoda > Insecta > Lepidoptera > Erebidae > Cybosia > Cybosia mesomella. The sequence continues at coordinate 20,326,365 of OX276410.1, forward strand.
AGGCCATGCTTCATGATCCATTGGTACGCTCTGAAGTCCTCGCCTCCGTCACACCCGTTGTTACCATAGCTGTAAGCCAATAAAATATTAGAAAGATAGAAATAATGTAATTCTAATACGGATGGTAATATTACACACACACTAATACAAAAGAGAGAAATAAAAAATACTAAAACAGAATATATAAAAAAATAAGAAAAGAAAAAAATACTACCTAACAATAAATACCAAGTGCAGATTTCAGATTATATGCCGAAGTATGCACGAAGGGCTCGTGCTTAAGTGGCAACCTAAAACTTTACATATAATATACAAAAGTTGAAAAATGTTAAGTTCAGAGGGTGCCCTCCATTTGTACCTCCCGTGGACCCCTTATCCATGGAACTTAATATTACACTTGGATACTTAGTGTTACTCTTGGAACCCCTCAACATCAAGGAGTTAAAATTTTGAGATAAATCGCTACATGCCTATTTAGATTTAATCTTCTAAATAATATCTGACATTGGACATTCTAAGGAATATGGGTTTTTATTAACCAACTTCAAAAAGAAGGAGGTTCTATGGTCATCTGTATCTATTTTTTTTTTCTTTATTTTAAAGCACAATGAATACAAACAAAAAATAATAATGACACCACAATATATATTTTACGACATCTGGATATGATTAGTTTCCAGTATCCAGATACTGGAAACTAATCAATAAAATATGTAAGTTATTTATATAGGTAAAACTTAGATAGGTGGGGTGAAGCCCGTGGAGGATTCCGCACGTAAAAAAAAGTATAAGTTAGGTAAGCGAAAAAAAAAAAAGTTGATTTCTTCTCTTTTGGATCAGTTAGGATCAATGTGTTAACAAAACTGTATTTTGTGTAAATGTATTTTCTTCCAACTATGCTTTAATTTCATCACAATCACACTAAAAACTCTTTAATGCTCTAGAGCAATAAAAATGTATGAAATTTCATTATTGCACAGTTTTTTTTTAATCGCACCAAAAGGTGCCAATCTCAATGGATTATCTCTATTCAGCCAGCCGACATCAATACTTTTTTTTTACGTACGTATTATTCGTTTCGATCCTACTTGTTCCAAATTTAAAAAATGATTGCTGCTTACTCTGATTTAAAAATGAAAGAAATTAAAAAAAAAACAAAAAAAGAAAAAAAAAACAAAAAAACTGTTTGATATGAGTTTCTTTTATCTACTATTCCTATAGGTAATAGTTGAAAGAAAAGCAGATTATGCACCTCGCCTTAAGTAATTTATATTGCCCTCGTGCCTGTTAGATTAGAGCCCTCGCTAACGCTCGGGCTCTAAATCAGGCACTCGGTGCAATAATAAATTACTTTGTGCTCGATGCAATAATCTACTATTATTGAGCCAGTGTCGAAGGCAACTTCGGTTGTCTGGACAAACCTATAAAGGTTTTTTTGACAACTTTGTACATTATATGTCATGATGATCCTTGAAATGAAACTATGTTTAACGGATTCTATCGCGACTTATTTGATGTTACTTTATTATTTACATTGAACCCGACGTTTCGGTTGCTTTTCAGCAGCCATGGTCACGGGGAGACAATAACATCAAATAAATCGCGATTGAATCAGTTTTATTTCAATGTGTGACATTCGCGTAAACTTGTTTAAACTTCCGACACTATTCTGATCCTTGATATTGAATATTATTTTAAAAGTTATTTATTGTTAAAAACAGTTGTGATAATTGATGTAAGAATTATTTTTGTAATCTTCAGAAGACCAATTTTTAAATTTCTGTTTATTCTTTTCTGCACAGTTTTAAATCTTTCTTTTTTATACCACTAAGGTGGCAGACAAGCACACGGCCCACCTGATGGGAAGCGGTTATCGCGGCCTATGGACGTGTGCAACACCAGTGGCGTCACACTCGCGCTGCCGACCCTGTAAAGGAAAGGGGATGGGAAAGGAGTTTGGGAGGGGATGGGAAAGGAGTTTGGGATAGGATTGGGAAAGGGGTTTGGACTCCGGCACTCTCACTCACCAAACGGAACGCAACAGTTCAAATACTGTTACTTGGCGTCGATATTCTGTGAGAGGGTGGTGCTTCCCGGTCGAGTCGGCCCATATATGCAACGGCCAGAATGACTGTTGCTTGACTCTACCACTCACAAAAGCTAATATGGTCGGTTACATAGAATGTGTTAATTTGATACCGATGCGACTGGACTTACCCCCAAGAGCAGTCGACGAGAGCTTGTTGACTGAGGCGTACTAGATGGTTACCGTTTTGCAGGAACAAGGCTCCCTCTACAGCCCCAACGGTTCCGAAAGACCAGCACGATCCACATACTGATTGATCTGTAAAAAACAAATTAAAGGGGATTTTGTTTTAAAGAATATTAGTATCCGCATTAGGAGTGGGTTCACGTCAGTAGTGTAATTGCCAGGTTTCAAACCCTAAACCCGACCTTTTGAGAGTAATTAAAACCGAAGTTATAGTTTAAATCCAACTAATATTATAAATGTGTTAGATGTTTGAATGTTTGTTACTCAATTACGCTCTAACGGCTGGACGGATCTGGCTGAAATTTGGTACATTTCGATCTGGAATAACAAGGATATACATTGTATGTCTACCTAACTCTAAATACCTTTGACTGGTGTCACAGCGCCGAACAATCTCCAATCGAACTCCGAAGGCACTTTATCACTTTCAGTCTTGACTAACTTGTCGCTGTAAGGGAATGGGAGACCTGCAAACAATCAAACAAAACATGATTAGTATAGGCCTCCCCCATTGACTTCCATTTTGACCGGTCTGTAGAGGCCTGCATCCACCGAGTCCCTGCGCCCTTTATCAGGTCATCCGTCCACCTTGCGGGAGGCTTTCCTACGCTGCGCTTGCCGTCACGTGGTCTCCACTCAAGAACCTTTCTGCCCCAACGGCCATCGGTTCTCCGAGCTATGTGCCCTGCCCACTGCCACTTCAGCTTGGAAGTCAATGGGGAGGCCTATGTTCAGCAGTGGACTTCCTACGGCTGATATGATGATGGTGGTGATGATTAGTATTATTGGATGTACCTACAGGGCCCTACCAACCTCACCTGCCCTTTGCTGCTCGTTCTCAACGACGGACGAGGCTCTGGGTCAAGGTTTGGGAGGTCAGACGACAGTCGTTCCCGGAGAAGTCGAGATACCAATCAAAAACATTAAGAGGACAGGCTCCAAAGTTGGTCGCGACTTCGTAAACGATATGAGGGCTGGGCTGGGCTGGGCTGGACGCAATTGAATCCGTAAAAAAAAATTATTACAGTGTGTTCGCGCCATATTTTTTTTTGTTGACGAAAAATATCGGTTTATAATATGAAATATCATATAACATAACTTCACGCCTGTATCCCGGAGGTGTAGGCAGAGGTGTATTACACACTCACGATTCGTCAGTTATGCTAAGGTCCCAATGTAATAGGGGGCAAGCCTATTTTCATCTACCAAGCACATTACTAAGCGAGCGATAATCAACATTTTGAATACACACATAACTAAGAAAAGTCAGAGGTGTGTGCCCGGGGCGACTGGGGATCGAACTTGAGACCTGATCTCCCGCTCTGCCGTTACGTACGCCACTGGGCTATCGCCCATATAATATAACTAGCTGATGCCCGTGGCTCCACCCGCGCGGAGGTAATTATCGTTTTTTGGTCATAACTCCGGTTCTACTTAACCAATTACAATCAAACATACGGCAGATTTTAAGTCTTACCGAAACTTTTGAAAAAGATAATACCGCATAGATATCCGTTCAGTAGTTTTATGTTTATCGCAAACAAACAGATAAACAGACAAGAATTCCAAAAAAATATTTTCGTTCTCAGAATCGTTAATTTAAACATAACAATGCATATTTTTACATAAAAGTAGTATTGCAAAGAATCTGACGACTATGTCAACAGCCCTATGAGGAGCTGTCAAGCCACATACCCTGGTTGGGCCCGGAGTACCGCCTGCCCCGGAGCGCGGCCAGCTCCTCGTCAGTCCTGTCGGTGAGGTGGTTCACGGCCGTCCTGAAGCTGCGGCGGGCGCGGTTGTGCGAATATATGAACCTGGGGACACCAAGGACTTTCAATTAGTATCCTACTAATACAATAAATATAAACATAAACTCACGCCTATATCCCCGAAGGGGTAGGCAGAGGTGCTAGCACCCACATTTCGCCAGTTTATGTTTAGGTCCCAATGTAATAGGTGGCGAGCCTATTGCCATTAACCGGGCACTTATAAACCTGCGATAAATACACACATAACTTCGAAAAGCATCGAAAAGTCCTTGGTGTGTGCCATGGTAATACCTGGGATCGAACCCGAGACCTCGTCTCAGCAGTCCATTACCCATACCACTAGGCTACCGCGGCTTGTAACAACAATAAATATAATATAATAAAATTGTTCTTGAATTAATAAAAACAAACAAAAACAAGTTGAATTCCTGAAACGAGCACAGCCGAATACAAGGCATTCTCTTTTATTATTTTTTTATCTAGCAATGGTTCACCCCAGCACGAATCTATTACCGAAAACAGCAACTTGATAGCTCATCTCCTTCATACCCAAAGCCGTCACAGTTTTTTTTTTTTTTTTTATCTTGCAATGGTTCACCCCAGCACGAATCTATTACCGAAAACAGCAACTCGATAGCTCACCTCCTTTATACCCAAAACCGTGACAGAAAATTGGCAACGACGACGTCGACGACAACTCGATAGCAATAGGGCTTTTCTAAAGAAAATCCCTAAAAAATGAAGATGACAGTTTACGAAGATGTTTGTTACTCAATCACGCTCTAACGGCTGAACGGATCTGGCTGAAATTTGGTACAGGTATAGGGGCAAGATGGGGACACCGCGGTTCCCAAACGCGAGGGGGCCATCTCGAAACCGGAGATAGCCCTGGGTCAGTCAGGGTGCGAGGGAAATGCCTTATGGGCCACCTTACACCCCGGCGTCTGAGGACCCGAGACGGCGTGCGGTTTTGGTCGGTTAAAGCCCGACATAACCACCCCCGCTAACCGGCGGGGGGGTATCCAAGGGGATTTCCGCATGAAAAAAAAGGTATAGATTCGGTCTGGAATAACACATAGTCTACTTTCTATCCCTGGATTAGGTTCTAATGGATTGAGGAAACGGGATCAGTAGTACACGAGGGCGAAGTCGTAAGGCTGTTCTAAATAAATAATTGGTATCTAATAAGTTACCTTAGATTTTGTCTGAATATGTTTAATCTCTTTTCGTGTTCCACTTCGCTGACGTAGTTTTTGTTGTGCTTATTCTTGAATCTGTAAGAAAAAGAATAATATTTGCTTTATTCAATTTTAAAATACTGGTGGCAGGGGGGTTGTGGTCGCAGCACTAGTGGGACCAGTGGGTGTCACGCGGTGCTGCGACGACAATCCTCTTCTGATGAGGCCGTCAAGCTGAGTGCCACCATTGTTAACATGGTACATGTATGTAATGGTGACCCTCTTTCCTGAGACTTTACCTTCAGCTTACCATCAGGCGAGGTGAAGTCAAATTGACGTGTCCTAAACATTAAAAAAAAATATACATACAAATTATATTTTCAAAATCTATCTAATTGCGAACGAATCAAACGGTGAGTGATTCTGAAGGATTATTAACCTTACGAAAACGTAGTTAGGTTTTATTTTTACAGTATGAACGGAATGCTGGTGTTCTTTTGATGTTTTACATTCTCATCATCATCACCATCTCAGCGTTGTATCCCGATTGCTTCCGACGCCCACACCTCGGAGCCCGGGTTCTGCTTTCCAGCTTTTCCTTCTCCACTTCGCATGATCTTGGGCATCCATGGTTTTTCGTGGGGAAATCCCCTCGGATACCCCCCCCCCCCCCAGCCGGCCAGTCAAACTTACTTTCTAATCGAATTGAGATCACACGTTTTGAAAACGTATCGTTACTGAATCGGGCCACTTAGTTGGGAGGAGGCTCGTAGGAGAATGATGATGTTACCTGTTGAACTCATGGTGGAGATGGTCGTCTCTAGCGGGGTGTACGAACTCCATCATGGGGTTGAACGTAGTGTAGTGGCGGTTGCCGGGGCCCGGGAACGAGGAGCACTTTGCAACTGTAAAAAAAAAGATTTAGATCGGAAAAAGTCTACATCCAGGACGGGACTTGAGCCCGCGACCAGTCCCTTTCTCGGAGAATACTCTGACCAACTGAGTTACCTGGACACTTACTAGATACTCAAAATTCTTCTATACATATATCAGATTTTCCCAAGACATATAGTCTTGGGAAAATCTAAAACTATAGGAAAAGTTAACTTACTGATTGTTTCGAAACTTCATTAAAATATAATAATGTTATTAAGTTTTACATACATGTATTGTTATGGACTGGGATTATATTAATCCCGGTTAGGTTAAAAAACTCAAATTTAAACTGCGTTGACTGGTTGATGATGCGTATATTAGCAACTGTTACAGAATGAATGATTTTGAAAAATGATGACAGTTTCAATTTTGAAGGACGAGAACGTGAAGCAAACGTAACATAGACAAGTGTATTGCTCTCCTTGTAATGGTAGGCGTTAACATGTATGAAAATAGTTTTGAAAGTAGAATAAGAGAAAGGTGTATGCCAGATCGTAGCAAGTAGAAATAGGTGATCTCTACTTACCCTAATAGGAAAGAGGTGTGACTTTATGTTTGTATGTATGAAGGAAAAAGCCATGTGCTTAGTAACAAAACTAGTGTCCGATCAATAAGGTATCTTAAATACATAACATATGAAATAAAAATATTAAATTTATGAAAATAAATGTATTATTAGAGTTTAAAATGCCGTTTTTAGTATCATAATTACCCTCTATCTCGCCAAAATCTAAGAATGTGACAAAACCACAAAGTAGATCCAATAATAATCTGCGGCGGCCCAGAACACCGCCTCCCACTGGCTGCGCCACCACACCCTTCTATGTTGCCATGTAAGTTTTCTAATTGACCTGATGAAGATTTTTATCCCTGTACCTTTTTTTTCGTGCGGAAATCCCCTCGCCGGCCAGCGGGGGCGCTTATGTCGGGCTTGAACCGACTAAAACCGCACGCCGTTTCGGGTCTTCAGACGCCAGGGTGTAAGGTTGTCCATAAGGCATTTCCTCCGCACCCCGAACCCCTATCTATACCTTGGACCTTCACTGATCGGACACTAGTTTTGTTACATATTGTTACTACACTTACTATCGTCGATGTTGAAAGCAGCTGGGTCAATATCCTCGATGTCGTAATCCGAGTAATCTATGTAGTAATGGTCGTAATGGGATCCGAATAGTGAGTTGAAACCTTTCATCTCGTACCTACAAAAGACAAGATTCTTTTAGTATAGAACGTATTACTCTTTAAATGTTTGCACTAGACAGTAGTGCTTTAGGTAACATACATCAACTATAGGTGGCAGCACTAAATCAACAAAAGAGACACTATGCGGACAGTAAGGGAAACTTATTAGACCTGTCATCGTTCTTACAATGATGTAAACTATTAATATTTTATTTAATATTGAACTAATCAAAAAACTATGGGTTCCGGTCTATCAATAATTGCTCTCATATACGCGGGATAGCCGCTTACAAACTCGGATACTCCTTTGCAACCACAAATCTGATTTCAACCAAATTTGGCTTGGTCGTAACGACAATCTAGGGGCATGTTTTGAGGCCATAAAATTAAAAATCGGACATACCATTGAGGAATTATCGCCGAAAAACAAATTTACCATCGAAACTAATGGAAAAAGTTCGCGCGCGCAAAAATTGAATTTTTCAGATTTTGAAATAAAAAAATAAATGCTCGCTCAGCTCAATTTTCTTGCGATCGGTTAACTGCATTGCATCCCTAGTAATAATGATTCATTTATTTCAGACATAGGTCCACATGTGTTCCAGCGCGGGCGGTGGAACATGTTCCACCGCAGATGACTCCGCCTCGGTTGCCAATGGTGCCCGACGTAGATGACGACGACGTGCCCGAGGTCACTTGGGTAGAACTAGATAGATAGATAGATAGATAATTCTTTATTGTACACCAAAAAAATACAATAAAATATATGTAGTAGGTAGTAAGTAAACAGTTGAATGTACAATGGGCGGCCTTATCGCTAAAAGCGATTTCTTCCAGGCAACCTTAGGATGGATAGAAATGTGACGGAAGCAAAATGTTATGGTGTAGTTATTAAATACAAAATGAAATATACAAATTAATCGAATGAAGAAGGAGAAAATAAAATAAAAAATAAATAAATAAATGTAAAAAATAAATTAAATAAATAGTTTAGAAACGTAATATAGACAATAATATATACTACTATAATGAACTAGAATAAATGAAACTAGAGCTGGCGGTGAGAAGGCTGAGAGACAAACGCACCGCCCCGGGACCCGACGGCATTCCAGGCCGAGCGTGGGTCCTAGCTCTAGTCGACGACGCTCTCGAGCCCCGACTGAGAGGGCTTCTCAGCGCATGTTTGGAGCGGGGTCAGTTTCCGAAATTGTGGAAGACGGGGAAACTGGTCCTCATCCGAAAGGAGGGGCGCCCGGCGGACTCGCCGTCCGCCTACCGGCCCATAGTGTTGCTCGACGAGGTGTGCAAGCTCTTTGAAAGAGTAATTGCGAAGCGCCTCGTCGAGCACCTCTCAAGAGTGGGGCCGGACCTGGCGGATGGCCAATATGGCTTCCGCCAGAGGCGCTCCACCGTGGATGCCATCATGCGCGTGAGGGCTCTGGCGGAGGATGCAGTAGCCCGGGGTGAGGTGATGTTGGCGGTGTCCCTGGACATCGCCAACGCGTTCAACACCTTGCCCTGGAGTTGCATTAGGGAGGCGCTCGTGTATCACGAAGTGCCTCTCTACCTCCGCCGCATAGTCGGGGCGTATTTGACGGAAAGAGCCGTCTTCTACCCAACCGTGACCGGTCTCGGTCGGCGTGAGATGTCGTGCGGTGTTCCGCAGGGATCGGTCCTGGGGCCGCTCCTGTGGAACATCGGATACGACTGGGTGCTTCGCGGTGAGCTCGCAGACGGTGCCGCCGTCACGTGTTACGCGGACGACACGCTCGTGACGGCGTGCGGAGCGACGTACTGCGAAGCGACCCTAAAGGCCACGACCGCGGTTGCCCAAGTCGTGGAGCGGATCCGGCGGCTGGGTCTCGAGGTGGCTCTGCATAAAACCGAGGCCCTGTTCTTTCATGGGCCTAGGAGCAAGCCACCTGAGGGATCCAGTCTCATCGTGGGAGGTAATCGTATCGGCATCAAGCCCCAAATGAAATATTTGGGGCTCGTGCTCGACGGCCGATGGGACTTCGAAGAGCACATCCGAAGTCTGGCCCCCAAACTGAAGGGCACAGCTCTCGCTCTGGCGCGGCTGCTGCCCAGCAGGGACTGAACCCCGAGCATCGAGAAATCCACATGTGTTGGGGTGCGACTGGTTGGACCACCTCCAAGGTTGGTGCACCCTGGGCAACGTGGGCGATGACGCATCATTGATTGCTCCTCTGGAGTAGCTGGCGTCAACGTCAACGGCCAAGAGTCTGACCAACCGGCTCTTTTCAGGGCCAGCTGACCCCATTGCACGAGGGGGTCGGGGTATGGCAGGCCTGCAAGGCGCGCGGGGCTGGTCGCTCCAGGTACCCCTCTGCTGTTATCAGAGGGGATACTGCGATTGGCACAGGGTCAGTCGGAGTGCGAGGGATATGCTCTATGGGTAACCTTACACCCCGGTGTCTGTAGACCCGAGACGGCGTGCGGTTTTAGTCGGTTCAAGCCCGACATAACCGCCCCCGCTAGTCGGCGGGGGGGTATACGAAGGGATATCCGCACAAAGAAAAAAAAAAGGTCCACATGTGTTAATAACAATGATCAAACAAAAATAAATAAACATAAACAAATTACAGAATAAATCGCGGGAATGCGCTAGCAGTCGCATCCACCTTTGTAGGAGTGGAAGGTCCCACCTCTCGGACAATACCCTGGGTCAATAATAATAATGATCGTCAGTGTGACCAAAATATGTCCAAAAGTCAAAAGATCTTCGAGGCTAGCCATTTATTGAAAGTTATAATAATTAAGAAAATGCAGCTATGATATCTAGCAAAATGTCGCACAAACTAATATATAATAGACCTATGAAATTGCCGAAATTTTCTTACAAATTCATGAGTTCGTTATTCCCGTAATTGAATAGCTATTTCCATTATTTATATTTTGTTTGAAAGTTGATTTCAAGATTTTACAACTCTGTATTAAATTTTGTTTTTATTGGCCGCTTGATAAATTAATTCGATCTTCAAAAACAGTACTTCCTAAATGCTATCCATTTTGATGATAAATTTCGTATTACTAAAACAGCTGTCACTTTTCAAAAATGTAATAAAAGTTGCTGTTTGTTAGCTTAATGTTGTCTCATTCATACACAAAAAAAATCATAAAATTTGGATTTATCATTCCTAAAAAAAATGCAAAAATGTGAGTACTGAAAATTGGGTTTCTCCAATTTCTTCAAGAAAAAAAGCAGCCAAGTGCGAGTCGGACTCACCCATGAAAGGTTCCGTAACAGCAAGTAACATAATAATGCTTTTTTTAAATTTTATATTTGAATTGATTGAATGAAAGGTAAATTGCGTTTTACGATTTATGACGTATTAAAAAAAAACTACTAACTAGATCTTGTTCAAACCAATTTTCGGTGGAAGCTTACATGGTAATGTACATGATATCTTTTTTTTAGTTTTACCATTCTCTTATCTTAGAAGTTACGGGGGGGACACACATTTTACCACTTTGGAAGTGTCTCTCGCGCAAACTTTTCAGTTTAGAGAAAAATTATATTAGAAACCTCAATATTATTTTTAAAGACTTATCCATAGATACCACACACAAATAGGTTTGATGAAAAAAATATTGAGTTTCAGTTCTAAGTATGGGGAGCCCCCAAAATTAATTGTTTTTTTTTCTATTTTTGGGTGTACCAAGTTTCAACAGCATAGTTCTTATAGTTTCGGAAAAAAGTGGCTGTGACATACGGACGGACAGACAGACAGACATGACGAATCTATAAGGGTTCCGTTTTTTGCCATTTGGCAACGGAACCCTAAAAACGGCAATTTCATATGTAACGACCTAATATGCAACAATGCATTATGATAAGCTAAAATATTTTCACTAATTAAATTACAACTTCATAGGTATTTAAACTATCATGGTCACTAACATAAGTATTAGAGTTTACCATGTGTTTTTAAGAGTGTCCGATATTTCGGCTGAAGAAGAAACTGAAGACAGGTCTCCCCTAATGAGCGCCATAGCGCCCTATGTCCAGCAATGGACTAATAGAGGTTGATGATGATGATGATGATGATGATACTTCGGCACTGTTGGAAGCGCCATGATTTCTCCGTGATCATGGCGCTTGCAACAGTGCCGAAATATCGGACACTCTTAAAAACACATGGTAAATATCCCGTTAACTCTAATACTTAAAATTACAACTTGTTATAAATGTCAATATCAACTATTAATAGAGTACCAGATTCGGATTCGCGACGCCAGTTGGCAGCACCTTCGTTGTACACGTTCCCTATCTAGAACCCAGAGCGCATACAGAGAGGTGTTGTAATCAGATTTGCCTATAAAAGAACGCGTGACACTTGGCAGGGGTTATGAGGGGTTAGAACTTGTCCACATTCTTGTCATGTCCACATGTCTTGTCCACATGTCATGTCCACATGTCCACATGTCTTCATTTTCCATCTACCACACACATTGTGCTCGTATGTATTAAATAATAAATAAATAAATACTCTAGGACATATTACACAGCGTCATCTAGACCCAAACTAAGCAGAGCTTGTCATATGGGTTCTAGAATGCGGATAAACATACTTGATACTTTTTTTTAAATATAAATACATATTATATTTAGAAACACCCAGACCAATACAAATATACATATTTGCAATGAACGGGAATTGAACCCATACCTCTGACTCTCTGACGAATGCTCTACCGCTACGCCAGAGATCTTCCGTATTTACAAAAGAAACGCTTTTTTTTCACGCACACGGCCCAACTGATGAGAAGCGGTTACCGCGGCCTAATGACGTGTGCAACACCAGTGGCGTCACACTCGCGCTGCCGACCCTGTAAAGGAAAGGGGATGGGAAAGGAGTTTGGGAGGGGATGGGAAAGGAGTTTGGGCTCCGGCACTCTCACTCACCAAACGGAACGCAACAGTTCAAATACTGTTACTTGGCGTCGATATTCTGTGAGAGGGTGGTGCTTCCCCGGTCGAGTCGGCCCATTCATGCAACGGCCAAAATGACTGTTGCTTGACTCTACCACTCTAGGCTATGATTCGACGATGACTGACCTGACTGGTATAGGTATCGTTTCTCCTTTCAACGTGTTCTCCTTGTTCTCCTTGTACTTGACCCACATGGTGTATTTGTTGATTTTATTGCCTATAGTCTGTACCATCTGCCATTTGGACGTGTCAGAATCTTCCATGTTTTCTGTACCTAAAATAAATATTATAGTTTCTCAACCATATCTCCCCAAATCTTATTCGTTTTTATATTAAATTTATTTACATTACATTAGAATTCGATTATATTAGATTCGACTAGGATTACGACTAGACTAGACCACCGACTAGACTAGACTTACGACTAGTCCGGCCTTATGACTAGACTAGACTTACGACTAGACCAGACTTACGACTAGACTAGACTCACGATTAGTCAGGACTAAGACTACACGTTCTAAATATGAATGCACGATCGTATACAACCATAGGGTTCAGGGTCAAAATGTCCAATTCTCAAAATGTCCAACAGTGTCAAAATGTCCAAATCCAAAAATGTCCAATTCTCAAAATGTCCAATTCCCAGAATGTCCAATTCTGAAAATGTCCAATTCCCAGAATGTCCACTCTTTGAGAATGGACTACAGGTAGCAAATTGTCCCTTAACCTGGGTTAGGTTAGGTTAGAACTGTGACCCCAACAGCGAATTGATTTGTATAATAACAATATAATTATTATAGTAGTTATTTTGTTTCTATCAGTATTTTGTATTTATTGTTTTTCATAAGTATTAATAAAGCGCTGTGATGTGTAATTGAACAAATTTACCACATTCTCAAAGATTCTGGGAATAGGACATTTTGAGAATTGGACATTTTCGGATTTGGACATTTTAACACCGTTGGACATTTTGAGAATTGGACATTTTGACCCTGAACGAACCATAACCGTAAACCTACGTAAAACCCGCAAATAAAAAGTGAGTCAATTTTGTATAAATATTTTTCATCTTAATTATCAAATATTTTAATTACGCACCGATAAACTTGAAGTCAGTCATATCGGGTAGCACAGTTTGAACTTCCACTGCGCTGTCCGATGACCCATTCACTTGCAAACATGTCTGCTGGTTCAATACGGTCTCAGTGGTCACTGGGGCGATCTGGAAAAATGAAATAGAAAAAAAATAGTTTCAAAAATATCAGCTGTAATAATACGTTTTAAAAGCTGTTGCCGTTCCGTTCCCACAAACCTAGGTACCTTTTTTTTTTGTGCGGAATTCCCTTCGGATACCCCCCCGCCGGTCAGCGGGGGCGGTTATGTCGGGTTTGAACCGACTAAAACCGCACGCCGTCTCGGGTCTACAGACGCCGGGGTGTAAGGTTACCCATAGAGCATATCCCTCGCACTCCGACTGACCCTGGGCCATTCGCAGTGTCCCCTCCGATAAGAGCAGAGGGGTACCTGGAGCGACCACCCCCCTCCGCAGGCCTTGCAGGCCCGCCATACTCCGACCCCCTCGTGCAATGGGGTCAGCTGGCCCTGAAAAGGGCCGGTTGGTCAGACTCTTGGCCGTTGACGTTGACGCCAGCTACAGCTTGCCCAGGGTGAACCAAACTTGGAGGTGATCCAACCAGTCGCACCCCACAAACCTAGGTACCTATTCCAAAAAGTAGCCTTTGTATTATTCCGGACTATAATCTATCCCTGTGCCAAATTTTAGCCAAATCCGTCAGCCGTTTTTGTGTGCAAGAGTTATAAACATCCACACAAACTTTCGCGTTTATAATATTAGTAGAATGTGTATGGGGCCCATTCGGATCTAGCGTCGGTAGCTTAGTGGTTAAGGAGTCGACCTTACGATCGAGAGGTCCCGGGTTCGAATCCTGGCCATTACACTACCGACGTGAACCCACTCCTAACACAAGCAATTTAGCTTAGCTGGAGGGGTTAGGGGGAATATTAGTAATTTCGGTTGCTAATATTCTTTTAAAAAAAAAAAACTGACGACGTCTGCAGCGAAGCGGTAGAGCATTCGACTGCGAAGTAAGAGGACACGGGTTCGATATATTTATAAGCTGCTTTGATTGTTGACATGATTTTCGCTGGGATAATGGTGACCAGTACTATATTGTAGAGTTTGTCACAAAAATATTTTTTAATGAATGAATCACTTAGCATTTTTTCCCCTCACAGAGTGTTAAAAAATTGGACGTGAATGTCTGTATCAGGGGCATGCACCTCCTGGGGTTATCCTTTCGAGGGCTTACCCGCCCGGCAATGGACACTTGGGGACGACACCGTGTGGTTTTAGTCTGCCTTGATTGTTGACGTCATTTTCGCTGGGATGATGGTGACCAGTAATATATTGTAAGTTTGTCACAATAATATTTTTTTAATGGATATGATCATTCGGCATTTTTTCCCCTCACAGAATGTAAAAAAATTGGATGTGAATGTCTGTATCAGGGACATGCACCTCCTGGGGTTATCCTTTCGAGGGCTTACCCGCCCGGCAATGGACACTTGGGGAGAACACCGTGTGGTTTTAGTCGGTCCGATTCCGACACCCCCACCCCATCGTTGGCACCGATGGGGTGAAGACCGTGAAGATTTCCACACGTAAAAAAAAGAGGCATGCGCCTATATTAATATATTTTTAATAAACACCCACCTTTATAGATGTTCCATAGGGTTTGTAGTTCGCAGAAGAAATCTGATACGTCTTGACCATTCCGCCATAGTAGTCGATGCGGGACTTACCCGCCTTGCTGTCAAACCTAGAAAATAGAAAATAATATACTTTCTTTTTATTTGTAACTAACAACTCGCCCTCACTTCACTTCGGTTCATAAGAGTTTTATTTTAACTCAAGCCACATAATATATAGCCTATGTCCATCGGGGATAGTGTACCTTTCAAATGGTGAAATATTTCTTCCAATTAGTGCAGTGTTTCTGAAGATTACCCTCAACATATAAATAAATTCACAAAATTCGGCCTCTCTCTTTATAATTAGTGTACACCAGCTCACAATTCCGTTATATACAAACCTAGGAGGGGCTCGCGGCTAGGAGAGGCCCATGGCTTAGTGATAACAGCATATGGTAACACATTGCAAAGTTAAGCAACACTAGCCAAGTCAGTCTTAGGATGTAGAATATACTGCTTCCGGACTGTTTGGACGTGGACTTTTCTGCGACACACAGCAGAATATTCTACATGCAACACCGGCCGTGAAAGCCTAAAGATTTATGGGTTGGGTATATGGGTTGGGTATATGGGATGGGTTGGGTTGAGACCCTCCGTGCTTCGGGTAGCACGTTAATCCGTCGGTCCCGGTTGCCATACGAACTTCTATGGCAGTGGAATAGTTGAAGCCCTAAAAAGTCCGACAACTGGTCTAACTATAGAACTTCGACATCGCCAGTGGGTTGTGGTGGTCAAATGTCAGTCGCTTCACGTTCAGTTAGACTGAAAGACAACCCCAACTGAGTTGGGTAAAGGCTCGAAGGATGATGATGATGATGATGATGATGATGACGAACATACAAAACCAAGCTAATAAAAAACCTGTCAAGTGCGAGTCGGACTCGCCCATGAAGGGTTCCGTAGCAGCAAGTAAAATTTTTTTTTTTATTTTTTTTTTATTTTTATTTATTAGGTACAGAGACATACAACAGATTACAATATCCAGATTAAAACATTTTAGAGTACACTTTTAGAATCTGACATCCAATTATATCTGTACACAGCATTTAAATGTTAAATAGCTTCATCAAGATAGGTAGATTGACACAGAAAAATAAACATAGTAGGTACATTAACTTAATGAACAAATACTTGACAAAAAAAGAAAAAAATTCACATAAGTTGTTTTTTAAAAGAAGTGAAACTTTCGAAAAATATGTCCAGTTGAGTACAAACTGTATTATACTGACCACACATTCTGTGAAGTGGATTGTTTTGAGAAACATTGTTTTTGCTTAACGGTATAACAAATAGTTGTGGAATGCGCACGGACCGAGTAGGTATCTTAAAGTTTATATAGTTGACAAGGTTACAATCAATTATACCTATTTGAGTTGATTGAATGAAAGGTAAATTGCGGTTTACGATTTATGACGTATTAAAAAAAACTACTTACTAGATCTCGTTCAAACCAATTTTCGGTGGAAGTTTACATGGTAATGTACATTTTTAGAAGTTACAGGGGGGGGGGGGGGGCATTTAACCACTTTGGAAGTATCTGTCGCGCGTTTAGAAAAAAATGATATTAGAAACCTCAGTATCACTTTTCAAGACCTATCCATAGATACCCATCCATAGATAAGTTTCAGTTTTAAGTCTGGGGAACCCCCAAAATTTATTGTCTTTTTTTTTCTATTTTTGTGTGAAAATCTTAATGCGGTTCACAGAATACATCTACTTACCAAGTTTCAACAGCATAGTTCTTATAGTTTCGGAAAAAAGTGGCTGTGACATACGGACGGACAGACAGACAGACATGACGAATCTTTAAGGGTTCCGTTTTTTGCTATTTGGCTACGGAACCCCAAAAACTTGTCAATAAACGTTTAGTGTCACTGAACAGACAAGAGAAGACAGATTGAAACATATTTGACCGAGATTACTTTGAGTGTAAACAGCATATTTATTTTATTGGTGTGATAGTGGTCTTGTAATGACCTAGCGATAAAAGATCAACGTCCATAAACAATCCTAGCCCCTTTGTCTTTGTGCTATTTGCTTACGATAATTCTAATTATGATCACGTAATGCGCAGAGATTTGTGATTAAAACAGTAATACTGCCTTGTTCACTAAAACTTCCGGGGCCAGGCGGTCTTCGAGTTTCACCTACAAGCTGGAACATCTGGTGATTAACTGCTGATCCAGTGCACGTTTTCGTCTTGGGGTTGGGAGAGCAGACAACAGTCGCTCCCATAAAAGTCTAAACAGACAAACACGGCTGATTGACGGGGGTGTTTGTATAGACTAAAACCGCACTTCGTCTAGTGTCTTCAAACGCGGCGGTATAGGGGAGTAAAGTGGATCCATAAGGCATTTCCCTCGCACCCCAGCTGACCCAGGGCCATCTCCGGTTTCGAGATGGCCCCCTCGAGTTTGGGAACACGGTGTCCCCGTCCTGCACCCGGAAAAAGGGAAAGCGCGCAACGAGCCGCCACCTAGGCTTGCTTCTACTAAGGTAACACCACGCGCAACCTTAACCGGAGGGGTAAGCCCACCCAGTGCAGTGGTTAAAAAGATACGTGTAGGATGCGCGTTGGTTCAGTTTGTCCGGCGCCTTAGTTGGATTTATACGGAGTATTATGTGAATATATTGCAATAATTACCATTAATCTACAAACCTTAATGAATACATTAAAACTTTCATAACATCATTATAACATTATTTTTAATTATACCAGAATGATTCGAGGTACCTTCGTAACAATTCAATATATTGCTTAAAGTGATAAAAATGCCATATTATTGTGAATGGTTTTTTTAAGGTTCCGTACCCAAAGGGTAAAACGGGACCCTATTACTAAGACTCCGCTGTCTGTCAGTCTGTCACCACGCTGTGTCTCATGAACCGTGATAGTTAGACAGTTGAAATTTTCCCAGATGATGTATTTCTGTTGCCATTACATATAACAACAATTACTAAAAAACAGAATAAAATAAATATTATGGGGCTTCCATACAACAAACGTGGTTTTTTTACCATTTTTGCTCGATAATGGTACGGAACCCTTGGTGCGCGAGCCCGACTCGCATTTGACCGGTGTTTTTGACGTGACAACGTCTTATAATTCGATAGAGCCGGCTGCACGCACGAAAAAATGAGGCGTTCCATTTAAGGCTTGAAGTGCAAGCGAGACCGCGGAACGAGCGACAAAGAGGCACAATCGGCCTCCGCGTTCGGCAGCGTTCGACATCTGTCTCTCTCCTACTCGAGTGAGCGAAGCGTCCGCGTGGACAGCTGCTATACAATAATACATTTACAATTGTTTCGTCAAGTATGAAGTGCAGTGAATTCTTATAACCTCAGTGAATCTTAGTGGTTAAACAAATAAAATTAAGATTTTCTTTTGAAAAATGCAACCATTCCATCAGTATTTTCTTATGACGTTGTCACGTTCAACTATCGTCAGTAAACCGACTTTACAGACAACCGATTTTTTTATTTACATTACACGAATATTCTTTGAAATAATTCACATTACTTCATTGATATTATTTGTGTATTAGTTTAAGCAAGCGTAGGGTAGTTTAAAAAAAAAAATCGTTTTCTATTTCGTTTCTTCACCATAAATAGGTACTTATTGAAGCTGTTAACAATATAGTTAATGCGAACAGCTGTGCAACTAGAATAGTTGATGTCTTTGTTCAAAAAAAGAAAATCGATGATTAATTTGGGTCAAAATGTTATTCCCCCGTATAATATTTGTATGGCTGTGTGCAATAAATGGAGACTACAAATAGATTAAATACATAACATTATTATTAAATACAAAGTTGAATAACGAGCGGATAAAATGGGTTGGACACGGAACATATATGAGCCTCTCGCGCAAGCTTTACTCTCGAGATTGGAAGATCAGAGCCGTCTGATCTATTCTTTCCTCTTATCCTCGATTTTATCTTTTCCCGCCCGTAAAAGCATAGATAAACGAAACGGACAGGGATGCTGTCAATTAACGGGTGAATATAATTTAAAAAAAAAGCGGCCAAGTGCGATTCGGACACGCCCCTGAAGGGTTCCGTAGCAGTAAGTATAACATAATAATGCTTTTTTAAATTTTATGTTTGAGTTGATTGAATGAAAGGTAAATTGCGGTTTACGATTTATGACGTATTAAAAGAACCTACTTACGATCTTTTCGGTGGAAATTTAAACGGTAATGTAAATCATATATTTTTTTTAGTTTTATCATTCTCTTATTTAAGAAGTTACAGTAGCTGTGACATACGGACGGACGGACAGACAGACATGACGAATCTATAAGGAACCTATAGAATCGAATATTCCGTTTTTTGCCATTTGGCAACGGAACCCTAAAAAAGTATTAGATCCGAGACCACCCGGCTTTTGCTATCCTAAATCCAAGAGTAACTTATCGGAATCGTAAGAACAAAAGTGTGTTTTCACAAACATTGGTAACTTAACTACTACCGTAGAAAATCGACGTCATTCATTCTCAGGTTACGACCATTCGTGGATTTGTCATCGCATCGACTTCCTTGTAGTGTTTTATGAAATCTTTTACCGGTATAATGAGCCGCAAACATCTTGACAATGTACTGTAGCTGTAGGACAAGGACAAAGTACACAACGCCATCTAGACCCAAACTAAGCAGAGCTTGTCATATGGGTTCTAGAATGCGAATAAACATACTTAAACACTTTTTTTTGTAAACAAATACATATTATATATAGAAACACCCAAACCAATACAAACATACATATTTAAACTGGAATCCGCCACAGAGGTCCAAAAAAAACCGTCCGCCACAAAAATATACGTCTTATAGATGAATGAGTTGTTATTGTCAATTTCTTTTCTCATAGGCTTGACCTATCTGGCAAATGTAGAAGCAATAATTTCATGATCATAAGTGTTACTTTATGATTTACATTGTCACTCTGTTGTTGCTTAATTAGGTTCATGCTGATTAATGAAAAGAAATCCGTTACATGCCGTAATAATTGGTGATGTAAGCGATGTTTTGTGAATGTGACAACCTAATCAAATTCGGATTCTGTTGTTGTGTGTGTCGTATCTACTTAGGAAGTCATTGCTCGCATCCACGCCTATTTCAAACTATTTACCGAAATAAAGAGATTTTTCTTTCTTTCTTTCTATATTGGGTGAGCTTGTTCCCGCTAGTTCGATTCATTAGTTCGATCGTCGAACTAGTGAGAATTTTTGATTCATTAGTTCGGCCGTCGATCCTACTTTAATCAATACTACACCGCGCGGTTAGAAGGGTTATTGCGGAGATCTCGCAGAGACCTCCGCAATGACCCTTCGTGTTAGGTCACTTGTGATAATGCACGTAGAAATAGGAGCCCCGCGAAGTGGGGCTCCGTCGAAATCATTAACTAATAACTAAGATGTAAAAGAAAAATATCTACACGTAAGTATAATATTACCCCACTCCTGATTGGGTGTTTAGTTAAACGTTCTGATGTTAATAATGATGTACCTTTTTTTTTTTCGTGCGGAAATCCCTTCGGATACCCCCCCGCCGGCCAGTGGGGGCGGTTATGTCGGCCTTGAACCGACTAAAACCGCACGTACCTACATGCCTAAGTCCTATAGGTATACAGATGCATATAAGGAAATGTACAGTGGAACTATTTGTAAGATCGACGGTCGAATTAATGAGAAAAATAATTCTCACCAGTTCGACGATCGAACTAATACACCCCGTACACCCAACCCTATGTTCTCACTAGTTCGAGTGAGAAAATAGGGTTGGGTGTACGGGGTAAATTAAGATTTACCAGCCCTAACAAGATGTTCGGGGCTAAGCCAACCTCACCGCCAGATAGTCGATGCAGGCCACCTGCCGGACAACAGACCTTCCTTTCGGGGATCAGATAGCAATCGGTAATATAATACCCAATACGCCAACTAAAAATGGTTAAAAGGATTAGGCAAACAAACCTATATGTAAATATTGTCAATTTAAAATACGAGGTATTTCCTTTATTCCCGGAGTAGGTATGTATATAAATACACATTCCATTGTTAGTATTAATTCGTTAATATTTCCTGTCAATAATTTATACCTAGATATTTAGCAAAGAATCTATAACTGCAGTAATAGTTGCAAGCAATATTTGTTGATAAATGAGTCCATTGCCGTGTGTAATTGCATCAATGCCCGGGTAGGGCAAAAAGTTTAATGTACTTGTTTTTTCTCTGTCAAAAATATAACCAATCAAGTCACAATTTTATATGGACACTTGGGTAGGACGCCGACTCCATCGTTGGCACCGATGGATGGGGTGAAGCCCGTGGGGATTTCTACACGTTATAAAAAAAAAAGTATTTGTTCATAATATGTTAGAATTTGGCGACATTACTTTCAATACAAACGAATTTTAAGGTCACCCCTTTAATATTTCGTGACTTTCGAAGGCTTACGCTACACTTGACAGAAATGCCGTCACGGATCTTCCGCGAAAGAACGCTAATACCTGTTATTGCATCAACCAATCAATCAATCAATTAGCCTATTGCAGTCCACTGCTGGACATAGGCCTCTCCCATTGTACGCCATAGCACCCGACCCTCCGCCTTGCACATCCAGTCTATCCCACCTATCTTTTTCAGGTCGTCCGTCCATCTTGCTTGGGGACGTCCTACCTTCCGTTTACCGATTCGTGGTTTCCACTCGTTATTAAATGATTAATAACGGGACACTACGCGAATGGTCGATCGCTCTGTCGCGCCTAAAGGTGTGTTCAAAGATCTGATTGCGGCATTAACGAGCGGCATTGTCAGGGCAGAAACTTGGCACAAGAATATTTGCGCCTGTCGCCGTCGTAGAATCACAGCGCGGCAGGTCGCACGCGGCGCATCACGCCCGTATGTCGCGTTTTTTGGACACTCTTTAAATAGTGATTATATGTGGAATTCGTTAATATACATAGCGGTGTATAGGAGGCCCCACTCAAGTCCACTGCCAGCTGGTTCAACCAACCTAACAATGGGTCAGATTCTGGCCCTGGCTTTCCTTTCGGGGGTTAAGAGGTCAGATGGCAGTCAGTGAAATAATAGCCAATAAAAAAGGATAGGAGTAGAAAAGCAGAGTAGTAGTAGCTTTCCGAAGCAACCGGGACAGCAGTAGGATGAAGAAGTTTTATAACTCTAAACTTCACAACATATAAAAAAATATATGTAACTTACCATGCATAGAACGGTTCTTTCAGCTCGGCATAGGGAATGTTGAGCAATCCCTTCACTGTATATACGGGATTCCATTCTGGCGGTGCGGCTAAAATTAAAAAATATATAGGTATACAGATTATAAATGGTCACATATTTCCCTCTGGAATAAGAGACAATTGTCCAAATTTCCTCTGCCCTCCTTTACTTTAAAAGAATACTTTATAGCGGAGATGTTAAATTGTAAATATTTTATTATATAACTTGTGATGATGCATGCACTCAGATCTCAGATAGTTATAACATAATAATATCAAATTTATCAGTATACACATTTTAGTAAGCAGCATCTGATTATAGAACCTAATGAGCATTATGGAATGAATAAAACTATTTTGGTTAATAGGTCATGTTTTCTTTTTTAATAGACCGCTTATTTGTTTTGCAACCAGCCAGCCTTTTATAGATAAGTGGCTGAATGTGAAATGTCTTTGCAAAAATACTTTACATACAGAGATTCAATTTATGGTTTTGAAATTAAAAACAATGTAAATAGTAGGATAATTTATGCTTTGACATAATTGCAACTATTTTAATGCTAAAAACATGCTAATATAACAATTTAGTAATCAAAATAATTGGCCTAAAACTACTAAGATAGTTTTAGTTTTAATAATTATATTTTTGTTTCTGATTTAAGTAATAATTAGAGCATACCTAAACGAATTGGCATTATTATGTCATATCATCAGTACTTCCTAATTTAATAAGTGATAAAATTCAAACAATAGTATATAGAAATGCTGGTAGGTTTATATATTTATAACAATAAATTTTTTAGGTCATGGAATGGAAAATTAGAAACAAAACATAAAATAACATCATAAGTAAGTTCACAGTAGCAAATAACTGAATTTGATTCAATTTTTTTTGTATAAATAATGGGTAGGTTACTAACAGAAACATTTGTTTATCATGTTCCAAGTTTAAAACACCTACATTAGTGTTTTTTACTTTTTTAGTTTCATCTGCCATCAGCCAATTAGGCAATTATTAAATTTGTTGATTCTTAATCTCACACACAAACAATATTTAAGTAAAAGATGAGTAACACTAGATTACTGTGACAAAAACACTTTGGATAGGTAACATACCAGTTTTTGCTACAATACAATTTAATTGGAATAACAAAATGGTACATTGTCCCGTAATTTGCCGTTTTTGTTTTAAATATGTTATATAGATATAATATAGCGCCAAGTGCGATAAATTCAATATAGATAACAGTAATTACGTACCCTTATCGACATAAGCGACGGCCGAGCCGAGTAGCACACAAAACACCATCAACGAAAACATCGTGGACCGCTCTGGAGCGCAGCCCTAGGCAGAATGACGAATACCAATCGTGAATTTATGCACGCGAAGCGATAGTACGAAGACATATATCAACAGAAATTTCAAACAAATTTATCTCTTCAGTTTATATCAAACAATTATTTACAACACTAATGTTAGTTATTTTTCTTTGTCGTAAGTAGTAGGCAATAGTGATTGAGATTACATATTCGATATGTACAGGTAAACATTTGCCTTTTCCTACTGGTAATGACTTCCAAACTTCCCATAATTACTTATTTTATAAATATTATCATTAGATGATATTTATCACTTACCCAAATTATTGATCCTTAAAAAGTTTAGCTATAACTGTCTATGTATGAAATGAAATAAGCAGGTCAAAAATTATTTTAATTTCCTAAGAACTTTCAAAGTTTCCAAGCCAGGAGTCCAAGATCAATCCAAGATGAAGACGAGTCAAAAACAAAACAAGTAAAATTACATAAATTTACTAATGTTATAAATTGTCTGAAAACACGAACAGCATTAACGAAACGCACAGGTCAATGTTCAATTGTTCAATGTCAAATATTGTGATTTCTTTTCTTTAGTTAATAAAAAACATTTGACTAAATCCTAGCAAAGTCAAAACTCTAACTGAAAGACTTTTCATACAATCTATACTTCTATACTAATATTGTAAAGAGGAAAGATTTGTATGTAAGTATGTTTTGTATGATTTGTATGTGTACTTTCCCATTAGAATGCTACATTATCCCTGAGTAACATAGGCTACTTTTTATCCCGAAATTCCCACGGTATCAAGACTTACGCGGGTGAAACCGCTTGACGATGCTAGTGTATTAATATCCAGATATTTAACCCGGTGCCGTCCAGGTGGAAAATTGTTACACCAACATCCACGTCGGGGCAAAACGGTCAAAATGACCCGTGTATAAAAAATGACTTATTTTGAAAACTTATTCAACATTTCGGGTACCTATTATGAATGACAAAACATTGACATTGCTTTACATAAGTGTAAAATAAATTATAATTAAAGTATTAAACGAAAAGCACTTTATGCTTATATTTTTTAAAATACTACAAAAATGAAAAGGCAACCTCTTTAACCCTCTTAAACTTGAAAATACCCGACATTTTACTTCTATTATAACTTAGCTGAGATCTTGATTAATTATCAGAAAAATAACAATTATGACATCAGTATGGACATGATAGAGGTCATTTTCACGGCGGCAGTTTAGACGGCCTCTGTGGCGACAGGGGTGCGGGTTCGATTCCCGCTCAGTGCTAATATTTGTATGCATTTGTATGCATGCAACACTAAAATCCAGTGTTTCTATGTATAATATGTATGTATTTACAAAAAAAAACTATATAAGTATGTTTATCCGAATTCTGGAACTCATAACACAAGCTAATTAAACTATGCTTACTTTGGGTCTACAAAGCGCTGTGTAAAAATGTCGTAGAATATTTATTTCCAGCGATATAATTTGCACATTACGCGTAGAAGGTAATTATGTGTTCAGGAAAGGTAATATGACACGACATTCATGGCAGGTATGAGTAGTCCTAACATACTTTTTCCCTGTGCATTCTTAATGACCTTCTGCGAACACCTGGAATCTTGGCCTCTGGCTTCACCAATGAATTCCTTAATCCGCACTGTTGTATACAGCAGACTCCAGGCAGTTTATTATAGACGATGTTGATGATAGCTTAACAAAATGTACAAGCTGAGCTAGCGATAAGTCATTATCATCAGCATTATTAGACGCCTCCTGTTCAGTTTGAATTTGTTCTAAGCACTAACTTGCGTGATCAAGTTCCTCTTCATCACTTTCTCACTGTCGATGTCGCCGTCGTCGTCAGAACCAACCTCCTCTAGCATTGCAAGTATTAGATGTCGTTCTGTTCCCCCGTGATACGATATAATAACCCGAAAATAAATAAATAATTAAGTTAAATTAAAAAGTATAACTTTTTTTTATAGGTATATATTTTATCTGTCAATAGACTACACTCTGCCTGATGGTAAGCTGAGGTGGAGTCCAAAGAGTAGTAGCTACCATTCCAGATGCTATCGCTAGAATTTTTTTCAGGCCCCGCTTAAAGAACCCGGGATTGTAGGTAGAACACGTGTGGGGGTAAAGCATTAAAGTTCTTTATCGTACGATAAAGAAAGGAATCACCGAACTGATTGGTTCGCGATGGTATCGATCGCACCGTATGAGGTAGCACCTAAGTCCTGCACGTGTTGTTCGGGATAGGAAGGGAAAAAGTTGAAAGAATTGTAATAGCTCGTCAGAACACTCACCATGGTATAGACAATAGAATACTGCCAAGGAGGCTATGTCTCTATGCAGCTGCAGGGGCTCTAGGGTTTAAGTGACCTTAGGACTATCAGTCATTTGAATTGCACGACGCTGCAATCTGTCGAGAGCAACTAATAAGTCTCTTCCTCTTTCCTGAGACTTTACCTTCACCTCTACCATCAGGCGAGGTGAAGTCAAATTGACGTGTCCTAAATATAAAAAAAAAATGATTGGAGCTATTCCAGAGGTAAGAACAGTATTCCACGCGAGACGAACCTTGTTTCTTGTATAAAAGACACCACCAAGTTCAGCACTCTGAGTTTACATAAAGCTGCTTTAATTACACTCTCGATATCATTTTTGTTATTTAGTTTGCAGTGAACATCTATACCGAGAGGGTTTCGGAACCCCATTGAGAAAATAAATGTGCTCCAGGTACCCGGTCGAGCTTAATGACAAGTTGCCGTCTTTTCTCCTCAATGTCAGACTACAATGGCACAAAATTATTACATTGAATGCCAAGTTATGTCAAATTTACCATGTTTGACTTTACAGGTGTCTATTTTATGCAATTTTATGTGATTAGCGCATAATGACTATGATGCACTGCAAATCTAATAAAACGAAGCTTACCTCAGCTATAACGAAAATCAATATGTTTGCGTAACCTATTTTTTTTTGGGTCATTATGACCCAACGTGGATGGCTATGGGTTAAAAAGGTTCAGCATCACATGCATGTCGCACTGGGAGCTGGGTGGTCGTTTTTAGTATCTGCTGTCGTCTGTGGTGATCTTAATTTTGTATTGCTGTCACTTAGTTCTGCACTGGCTGGCCGATAATGACATGACTTTGACACAAGTACTCAAATGCAAGTGTTATTGTATATCGTCAAAAAGTCAATACAACATAATTATTTATCGTTATTGATTTATTTTACTGAGGCGGAATTAAATAGTACTAGTAACTTTAAAATAAATTGATAACCAATAAGGAAATATATGCCTCACCGCTATACGAGAAATATATAATGTGGAAAGCAAACGCATTACATAGCTCATAATTCATGTTCGTAAGCAGCTGAATCCCATTTCAACTTGTTCAAGAGTGAAGAATATTATACAGCAGTTACAAAATGAATAAGAAACCAATATCCTTCGGCAAAATAAGTCTTAACATCAGCAAACCTACAAAGAGCTGTGAAAAAAATGAGGCCGATTCAACGTCAGGTTTCGGCACATTTGGTCGTACACCCATCCAAGAACATAAGGAGATAGAAGAAATAGCTGAAGATTTGGAGAATCAACATGTCCAACAAGTAATGGGAATAAAAAATTTTGGTAAGAAGGCGAAAAATTACGACGTTACGGAAATGGTGCATCAGGCAAAATTAAAAGCTCAAGAAGCCAATAAGAAGAAATTGGAAGCTGAAGCCAGTAGTAGCACAGACCAAATACCTACTGTTGAAGATGAGGAAAGTGATGATGAACTGATAGGTCCTCCAATACCCCCTGCATTGTCACAAGACAATGATGATATTGGTCCACCTGTTCCACCAGAGTTACTAAGTGAGAGCAGTAAAGATGAGATGACTAGAACTAAAAAAAATGAAGCAAGTGATGATGATAGTTACGATGAGTTGAGTGGGTCTGATGATGACGATTTGCCGATAACGAAGAGGATACCAAACAGTCATGAAGTGAGTTAAAAAATTATATGAATAAATAGCCATTATCCATAACGAGGATACTCTCCTCTATAAACAACTAGAACTAACTGTTATGTATTAGGTTTTTATTACTAATCTTATTTACTATACTACTTTGCAAGGAAACAAAAGGTTTGCAGCTGTGCTGGGAAAGATAAGATAAGATAAAATATTCTTTATTGTACACCATAAAAGTAGTACTATATAAATAATATTCGACTTGAGCTTAATGTACAATGGATGGAATTATCGCTAAAGCTGGATTGACCACGATTGACCAAGCTCTCCCCAAGGGGAGGGATGGGGAAATGGATGAAATGGTTTGCAAGCTTAGTAGGTGTATCGTTCCTCAGGCTACCGGCGGCCCTGGAAAAATAATAATACTATACTACTTTGACAAAACTATAACTAACTAACTAACTATGAAGGAGGAGGTTCGCATTTCGATGAAATCTTTTATTTCTTCTTTAAATTCCTCATTTACTGAACACTGCACAGATCTGGAAAATTATTTTTCTCGTTTAGTAAAGTTATTAGTTACAAATGCAAATGCTAACATATCCTCAAGTTACAAGTTATTTGAAGCCTAAATCATAAATATCATAATATTTAAGAAAAATAAAATAATAATCTGTTTTAGTGCCCTGGACAACATTGAAAATAGTGCAATAAAATTGTTTGCAGGTCGAAATGTATCACGGCAATAAAGCAGTTGTGGCCTTAGCAGTAGATCCATCTGGAGCTCGGCTCGCTACTGGCTCTATAGATTATGATGTGTGCTTCTGGGATTTCGCAGGTAAGGAAGTACTTCAGATTGCTGTACCCTAATGTTAATCAATTGATTATGTCCTGGCTAAACTTGATTTTTAAAATATTATTTTTACCCGGGATAACCTGTGAGAGAAAATAAAAAGCGGCCAAGTGCGAGTCGGACTCGCCCATTAAGGGTTCCGTAGCAGCAGGTAACATAATAATGTTTTTTTTTAAGTTTTATATTTGAGTTGATTGAAAGAAAGGTAAATTGCAGTTTACAATTTATGACATATTAAAAAAAAACAACTTATTAGATCTTGTTCAAGCCAATATACAGTGGAAGTTTACATGGTAATGTACATCATATATTTTTTTTAGTTTTATCATTCTCTTATTTTAGAAGTTACAGGGAGGGGACACACATTTTACCACTTTGGAAGTGTCTCTCGCGCAAACTATTAAGTATAGAAAAAAATGATATTAGAAACCTCAATATCATTTTTGAAGACCTATCCTTAGATACCACACACATATGGCTTTGATGAAAAAAAATATTTTGAGTTTCAGTTCTAAATATGGGGAACCCCCAAAATTTATTGTTTTTTTCAATTTTTGTGTGAAAATCTTAATGCAGTTTACAGAATACATCTACTTACCAAGTTTCAACAGCATAGTTCTTATAGTTTCCGAAAAAAGTGGCTATGACATACGGACGGACAGACAGACAGACATGACGAATCTATAAGGGTTCCGTTTTTTGCCATTTGGCAACGGGACCCTAAAAAAGGGCAGCCTAACAGTTGAAAGGCATACCTAAAACATCAAGCCACTCTTAAAATAACTGCTTTTGGTTTTAACTGAAACTAATTGCATATTAGGATTTAGGGGAAATGGGCCACTTAGTTAAGGTTGATGACCCGCCCGGAAGCCGTAGGAAAAAACCATTGAAAATAATAATGTTAGGACATATTTAAGAAAATATATATACATAGTCTGCCTATACTTCCTCGATGAGAAACCCTGCTTCTGAGGCCATTAAGAGAATCACCAAGGGGATATTTATTTTGCATTATAAAACAATTGTTTGCACTATGCACACATAGACTTTTTTTTTTGCATGGTTAAATAGTATTCTATAAATAACCAGTAACTTTCTGCAGTTTACATTGAAATGGACAATAATCTTGCTTCTCATCCCGCAGGTATGGACTCTTCAATGCGCTCCTTCCGTACACTACAACCCTGTGAGAACCATCCTATAAAGGCATTACAGTACTCCACCACCGGGGATT
Source organism: Cybosia mesomella (assembly GCA_946251805.1). Lineage (NCBI taxonomy): Eukaryota > Metazoa > Arthropoda > Insecta > Lepidoptera > Erebidae > Cybosia > Cybosia mesomella. The sequence continues at coordinate 20,356,064 of OX276410.1, forward strand.
CTATCCTGGTGATCAGTGGCTCTGCTCAAGCCAAGGTGTTAGACCGAGACGGATTCGAAGTACTGGAATGTGTAAAAGGAGACCAGTACATTACAGACATGGCTAAGTAAGTCCTCAAACTATACCAATATTTAGGCCTTTGCTATACTTGGTGGAAATCACAACTAATAATGGTAACACAGAGCGGATCGGGCGCTCCGTCGTGTCATCATTTATATGCAATCAAGTTATTGCATTTGGCGTTCCGACGCTGAAGATCCGCGATGGCATTTCCGTCGAGTGTAGTAAAGTTCATAACTTAGAATTCGCTATCCTGATAATGCAATAAAAGTGAGTTTACCTGTTCAGGCTAAAACGGTAGATGAATTTGACTTTGATTTTTTTTTTAAGCCTTTATTAAACGATAGTTTACAAATCTTTATTTTATTCTATTGTAGACATCGACATCATCGTCTTGCCTCCCGGCATAGGCCTCCTCCAAGTTTCGCCAAATTTTTCTATCTTTGGCTTTGTTTCGCTAAGTGGCTCCTGCCACTTGTTTCAAGTCGTCTTCCCATCTTCGAACCTGTATTCCTCTTCTTCTCTTCCCATCTCTTGGGTAACATTCTACTATTTCTTTGCTCCATTTTTCTACTTGGCTTCTCATCAGAAATAGGACATAAGCGTAGGTGAATATTCTCCCTAGAAAGAGATTGCTATGGTGGCCAAGCCTGCACCATGAACTGAAGTGATTCTTAATAATAAGTAACCAAGTACACACCTCGATAATAGTGGACAAAACATTCGCGCGATATGTATATCGCACAATTTGGTAGCGGTAGTAGAAACATGGATTTGGTAGCGGAGTGAACTTTACGAGGCTTTTTTGGCTGGAATAATCACGCGGTAAAATCGCTGTGCGGGCTTGGCACTATTATTATTATTAGGCTTGGCACTAAGAGTCCATCCTGGATGTCGATATTTTTCTGAAATGCCTAATTAATTAAATATACTAATTGGTGCAATCAGGTCCAGGTATTACATATCAGTGTTTTTTTTCCATTAGGCAAATGAAAGAGTTATAAATCAATTATAAACATTCTCTTGCAGGACCAAAGGCCACACAGCCGCTTTAAACAGTGGCTGCTGGCATCCACACATCCGCGATGAATTCATGACCTGTTCCCAAGATGGAACTCTACGGCTATGGATGACGGAGAATCCCAAGCAACACAAAGCCGTAATTAAACCGCGGCAACAAGGAGGTTTGAAAACAGCACCCACAGCTTGCACATTCTCGAGAGACGGTAACACTGTCGCTTGTGGATGTTATGATGGTTCTATACAGATGTGGGACCACAGGAAGAATTTTGTTAATACATCTGTACTGCTCCGAGATGGACATCAAAAACAGTCTGAAATATGCAGCATAGCATACTCGTACCTCGGCTCATATTTAGCCAGCAGAGGGAATGATGACACTCTGAAACTTTGGGACTTGAGAAATTTCAAAAAACCACTGAACGTGTTTGGTGGACTTTTCTCCAGGTATGAGCAGACTGACTGCGCTTTTAGTCCAGACGATGCGTTACTGTTTACAGGAGTATCATTACAGAGGGGGCAGGATACTGGACGATTAATATTCTATAATACGAAAACTTTTGACCAGGTTACGCATATAGATGTTACAAAATCACATGTGATAAAAGGAATATGGCATGCGAAATTGAACCAAATATTTGTTGGATGTGGTAATGGACTCGTGAAATGCTACTTTGACCAAAACCGCAGTCTTCGTGGAGCGAAACTGTGTATAGTGAAGACACATAGGAAGAAACATTCAGTGGAAGTGGTCAGCGCTCAGCAGATTATCACACCTCATGCACTACCATTGTTTAGGCAAGAGAAGCTAAGGACATCAAAGAAGAAAATGGAGAAAGATCGGCTGGATCCGGTCAAGTCACATCGACCAGATTTACCAATTACTTCCGGGCAAGGAGGAAGAGTTGCAGCTTCAGGAAGTACTTTAAGCTCATTTGTGATCAGGAATCTTGGATTAAGTAAGAGAGTGGATGATGAACAGGATCCGAGAGAGGCTATTTTGAAATATGCAAAAGAGGCTGAGGAGAATCCCTTTTGGGTAGCACCAGCGTATAAGAAGACACAGCCTTTGCCGATATTTCAAGGCGAAGGGGAGGCGGAAGGACCACCTGATGCAAAGAAATCTAAGAATTCATAGATATTTCTTGGTTTTATTCAGTGTACCTTTCAATATACCGGCCTCTGTGGCGTAGCGGTAGTGCACTCGACTGCTACGACAGGAGGCGGGTTCGATTCCCGCTCAGTGCAAATATTTGTATGAATGAATATGTCTATTTGCATTGGTCTGGGTGTTTCTATGTATAATATGTATGTATTTACAAAAAAATATATATAAGTATGTTTATCAGCATTCTGGAATCCATAACACAAGCTAGTTAAGCTATGCTTACTTTGGGTCTAGAAAGCGCTGTGTAGCATGTCGTAGAATATTTATTTATTTATATATTTTCCCAAAATATTAATTCTCTATGTACTAGCATATGAAAGGAAATTGTCTTAACTTAAACTTAACTTAACTTAACTTAAATGTAGTGTTGTTTGTTTATTTTGTCACCAAAGCAACAATATTTACATTGAAAAGTTGCTCAAACGAATATATTTTAATTTACTTTGTGTTTTCTGCATATAATTCTAAGTACAGTCAGGGACAAAAGTACTTACCAGTGCAATTTTTATGAAGAATAACGAATAAATTCTACAATAACTAACACTCTACAATAAATAACGAATAAAATCAAGAATAACATAATATTATGTTATTTAGTATATTCTAGTCATTTCCTATAAAGGATAGTACAAGCTTTCAAAACAGTTATGTTTGTTTAATAATAATGTAACAAAATAGCAAAAACGACTCAGGTACACTTACAATACCGTTGTACTACCACACAAATATCAACAACAAAATTCACCTACCCTCATAAAGTATTTTTTTTGATGCAACTAATTTCAACCAATTTTTTCACCATTTATTCTGTATTATGTATCATTATATGCTTTTCAGTAGCCATGGGCATGGGGAGAGTTAGACGGTTCATTAGATTTATTGCAATTGCGTAAAATTTCGATAATTTCACAAAACTTTTTTTTTTGTATCGACGCAATTGAAGGACTGATTGAAGAATTAATTTTGAAAAAGTGTTTTTATAACAGCAGCAAAAAGCGGCGATAGCCCAGTGGCGTACGTAACGGACTGCTGAGACGAGGTCTCAAGTTCGATCCCCAGTCGCCCCAGGCACACACATCTGACTTTTCGTAGTTATGTGTGCATTAATAAATGTTAATTATCGCTCGCTTAATAATGTGCCCGGTAGATGGCAATAGGCTCGCCCCCTATTACATTGGGACCTTAACATAACTGGCGAATCGTGGGTGTGTAATACACCTCTGCCTACCTCTTCGGGGATACAGGCGTGAAGTTATGTTTTTATAACATTTTTGTTACTTTTAAAATAAAATAGTTTCGTTACTTTTAAGGTGTACATTTATATTTTTAAGGCAATATTTCTAGTATTTTTCTGTGGAAGGAGCTTTGAAATATAGTTTCTAAGTTATGAATTGTGGGAATAAAATTATTTTTACAAAAATATCACCTTCGTAAATTGATGTTGTCTTAAAGTATCCGTAGACCCTTTCAATACAATATTATTGTAGCAATTGTATTAATTATGAATGTGAAATACACGAACTATAAATTCCGATTGTATTTTCTTTTATTTTAATACTAGCTGACCCGGCAAACTTCGTTCCGCCTTAGAATCAAGTTGTTGGTTTCCTTACCAGCTGAATTTATTTCGTGAATGTCTACTTACACCCCGGCATTAAAGACCCGAGACGGCGTGAGCTTTTGTTCGGTTCGAGTCGTATATATATTAATTATATTTTATATAATAATTAATATATATATTATAATTATAGTCTGGCCCAGTGGCGTACGTAACAGACTGCTGAGATGAGGTCTCGAGTTCGATCCCCAGTCGCCCCGGGCACACACCTATGACTTTTCGTAGTTATGTGTGCATTAATAAATGTTAATTATCGCTCGCTTAATAGTGTGTCCGGTAGATGGCAATAGGCTCGCCGCCTATTACATTGGGACCTTAACATAACTGGCGAATCGTGGGTGTGTAAAACACCTCTAGCTACTCCTTCGAGGATACAGGCGTGAAGTTATGTTATGAAGCCGGAACCCAGGCCGCTAGTAATTTCATAAATGTAAAAGTTTGTGAAGGCTGTACGGATCTAGCTGGTATTTAGTACAGGGTTAAATTATAGTATAGAATAATTCATATAGGCTAATTTTATCCTTTGGATAGGTTACCATGGGTTGCGAGAACGGGATTAGAAACCCTGAGCATTAATGCCTGCAGGCAACAGCTAGTATGTAAATAAAACAAAGTTAACGTTTTAAACCGTATAATAACTTACAATAAAACTGTCTAACTACTTATATTACAAAATAATTGGCTACGCGTGTGCTTCTGCGCTAACTGCCTCCTCGCTGTCCGCTGATTTCCAGGATGATCTTGATGCATTCTGAAATATTTTTCTAGGTTTTAATAATATTTAATAAACTAGTATTTTGCACGGTGCGCGTGTTATGTGTAGCGCTCTGTTTTGTTTATTTATTTCAAATAAAAAAATCGATCCGCCATCTTGGATTTTTCAACTTTTTTTTTCAATAATTCAAAATCAGAAGCCTCGATTTACTCAAAAATGACACCCATGTTGCCATGTCATCAAAGATGGCGGAGAAACGAGCACCATGTTGGCCGCAAAACGTCGAGTAAAAATCATGGTATGATCTTCGTCCACACAGTCAACATTTATAAACATTTTCAGAAAATTGCATTATATTTGATTCCATCGATCCGGCTCGATACGAGCCCTCGAGTTGTGAGTTTTGAGGTTCACACGTTAATTTTTACTAGCTCCATAGTAAAACCGTATGTGAGTAGTCAGCTTTACTGAGTTTGAAGACAAAATTTTAAATAAATTAAATTAAAAACAAATTAAATTATTTAAAAAAAGTTTGAAATCAGTAAATATCAACATACAAGACAGTACTCGAACCCCGAAATATTCTAGAGGAGAAACTTTGCCCAAATGAACTACCTGGACATATTCTGGATGTTCGAAATTCTAGTATACAAAATTGTTTTATTGAATAAACAGCTGACTCACCAGTTTCTTTGCCCTGTCTGTCAGTATAGAAAATGCGAAATGGTCAATCATGACTCCAGTTGGGAGTGCCACTCCTTGGAACCGGTACAGGGTCTTGACTTCACTGTCTTTAGAGCCTAGAAAAAAAAACAATATATTTAGTCATTTAAATGTGTGATCTTCGTCCTTGGTACGACCTCAGTCCTCCATGAGCGTAGGCCTGGAGGTAGCAGGTGAGGCCGGGACCAAACCCGAGGGGGCCATCTCGAAACCGGAGATGGCCCAGGGTCAGTCGGGGTGCGACAGATATGCTCTATGGGCAACCTTACACCCCGGCGTCTGTAGACCCGAGACGGAGTGCGGTTTTAGTCGGTTCAAACCCGACATAACCGTCCCCGCTGGCCGGAGGGGATCCAAGGGGATTTCCGCACGAAAAAAAAGGCCCGAAGCCAATCTCGCCTGCAAGCCGTTACACCTGCTAATTGACGAAACGAGGCTTTAGCGCAGGCTTTACTCTCGGAGTTGGGACTCCGATGACAGTCGCTCACGTAAAATTCAAGTTAAACCAAATCAAAAGGAGAAGAATTGTAAGCGGGCCTCGGTCTCCGAGGTGACGCCCATGGTGTTGCACACGTCCATAGGCCGCGGTAACCGCATTCCATCAGGTGGGCCGTGAGCTTGTTTGCCACCTAAGTGGTATAAAAAGAAGGCAAGATATGTGCCGACGATGGGGTGGGCGTGTCGGAATCGGACCGACTAAAACCACACGGTGTCATCCCCAAGTGTCCATTGCCGGGCACCCCGGGTAAGCCCTCGAAAGGATTACCAGATAACACTTATAGCTTAGCGGTTATAGAGTCGCTTACGATCGAGAGGGTTCGAATCCTGGCCATTACACTACCGACGTGAACACACTACTAAAACAACCAATTTAGCTTAGCTGGATTCTTTTCTCACAGTTAAGGCGCTGCGGAAACGTAGACACTTTTGTGTCTTGTGTCGGATACAAGCTACAAATGAATATTTGATTTCTATATAACCAGTATGAAGTCAGCCACTGCCTGCACAGACGTAAACATATTTTCTGTCCAGTTGCTTCCACTTGACACATACTCGTCGCCGATCAAAAAGTGTTCGGTGTCGGTAATAGGAAATAAAAGTCGTCAGTTTCAACACAAGCAACATTTACAAATTTCCTTACAATTGTACTGAGCTGCACACATGGACGATTTGCAATCGGTGTCCGTATCCTGTGTGCAAACACAAGCCACGCAAAGCAAGCATGTACAACATTAAATCTTAAACAAATTCGTTGCACAGGAACACGCTCACGATTGCCGTCACCGGACACAGCAAATACGGTTAACAGTGACCATAAGTAGAAACTGGCGACAGTGTCCGATCGCCGCTACAGGACACAGCAACACCGTTTTCCGATGATGGTGTGTCGTGTCGGTGTAAAGTGTATACGTTTGCGCATCGCTTTATACCACTTATTTATTTTATTTAGTTACTTTTGAAGAGGCTTACTAAAATTACAAATTATATGGTAACAACAAATATGTAACAATATTGCCAATAACAAGCCTCCATAGATAGACCAGGTCTGCAAGGCGAATGGCTGCTTGCAATGTTGAGCTGAGTGAGACATCGTGAATCATATTTTGAAAATTTTGAACAGTGATCATTCCTCCGTGGCAAGTCCGATTTTGAACATTCTTTTTGAAAGTCATAACTCTGGACAAGTTTGGTCACAGTGTCTCGAGCGGTTATTATGTAATTCCATCTGGATTTTTTTTTAACGGTGATCATTCCTCTGTGGTAGCATTAATTTTTTCAAAATATATCCATAAACCTTCCTCTGATTGACCTCTTTAATCATGCCAAATTTGGTTCTGATTGGATTAGTAGTTTAGGAGGAGACCTGTGACAAAGAAAATCCTGAAGTCTGGTATGAGGAGCTTTCGCTCGACTTCGTCTCACTCAGCTCAAAAAAAAAAACTTACCGTTTATCTTGTGAACAGAAGCAATGGCGATACGTCCGATTTGTCCAGTTGTGCTGATCATTGGCCCCTTAGAGATGTCAACGTGTTTACCAACTCTATACAATGTCACTTTACCTACAATATATAATACATAGCTTTATATTTGGCTGCGTTTGGGTGACCAATCTTAACACATTGACACCCCTCTGTGCCTCGGAGAGTACGTCAAGCCATTGGTCACCACTTGCTAGTTTTAAGATAACACCTCTGTTATCATATTCGCTGCGAATAAATGAATTGATTGATATGAAAATCTATGGCAGTTTTTACCGGTTCGAGCGCCAAAAGGTTCGACAACTGGTCTAACTACGTAACTTGGATATCACCAGTGGGTTGTGGAGGTCAGCCGCAGTCGCAGTCGCTTCACGGAAAAAAGCGGACCCAACTGTGTTGGAAGAAGGCTCGGAGGACGATGATGATTAGCAGCAAACGGTACCAGGAGTACACTTAGGGCTATAGTTCACCGGGACAGCATGGCGGCGCAACCAGTCGCCGCAACCAACAAAATTTATACAGCTCTAGAGTTACGGCTATATTTCACCGGGACACCATGGCGGCGCAACCAATCGCGCCACCGTGGTGTCCGAAAGCTACCAAACTAGACACCATACAAACACCAGAGTAGCCACACCACAATGTGACACACGACAGTATGAAAACGGACCTCGAAGAGATAGCACTACTGCTGTATGTACGTAGGAAAAGAGAGTTCAAGAGAAAAAATAAACAGTGGTGGGTTCATCCTTATTTAGCCGATCGCTGTAAGAAAGGACAATTCGTTAACATATACGACGATCTAAGAAGATATCCGGATAAGTTTTTTAGCTATGTGAAAGGACCTCATCCTTTGATAAGTTACCTGACTTTGTGTGACAATGATTTGTTGAAAAAAAGACACAGGATACACACACTGGCGGCCGGACTGGCGGAAGAGTGAGTGAGAGACCATATAGCGCTATAGTAATTTGTGGGGGCGCGACCAGAATGGCGGCGCAACCAGTAACATTCTGTGCACGCGGTCGAGCTGGTCGCGCCGCCAAATTGGTTGCGCAACCAAACGGACACCAGGTGAGTAGCTCTCTATAGAGCTGTATAAATTTGTTGGTAGCGGCGATTGGTTGCGCCGCCATGGTGTCCCGGTGAAATATAACCCTTACTCACCTGGTGTCTGTTTGGTTGCGCAACCAATTTGGCGGCGCGACCAGCTCGGATGCGTGCACCGAATGTTACTGGTCGCGCAACCACTAATTACTATAGCGCTGTATGGTGTCTCACACACTCGGCCACCAGTGACGCCCCCACCTCATTCCATGCAACACGTGTGCACTGTTGTGTCTTGTTTCAACAAATAATTTTTACACAAAGTCAGTAACTCATCAAAGGACCTCACGGACATTCGCACATAGCTAAAAAACTTATCCGGATATTTTCGCGATCTGCTAAATAAGGACGTTTTTTTTTATACCACTCAGGTGGCAGACAAGCTCACGGCCCACCTGATGGGAAGCGGTCACCGTGGCCTATGGACGTGTGCAACACCAGGGGCGTCACATTCGCGCTGCCGACCCTAAAAAAATGAAATTGCAAAGCAGGAATAGCCTTTAGTCTTCCGGGAAGACCAAAGGCTATTAACGAACGGAGAGGCCCGCCTCTCCGTTCTTTTCTAGTTTTTGTGCTTTCAGAAGGAAGACTCTTCCCTCTGACAGCACAAAAACTCTCAGTGAGCTCTGGCTACCCTACTCACCGCCGGGAACACAACATGAGGTTATTATGGCCGCGGTATTCTGTAGGGCGGAGGTACTTCCCCAGTCGGACTGCTCAGTTGGACGGGAATACCGTCATGTCCTACCTCTCTTAATTTGTTTCCAATGTTTCTTTATTCACTTGAACTCTCTGTTCCTATGTACATACAGCAGTAGTGCTATCTCTTCGAGGTCCATTTTGATACTGCCTCATTGTGGTGTGGCTACTCTGGTATCTGTATGGTGTCTAGTTTGGTAGCTTTCGAACACCACGGTAGCGCGACTGGTTGCGCCGCCATGGTGTCCCGGTGAAATATAGCCCTTAGACTGCTTTTTACATCGGGAATGGGTTTCTGTGGTTCGCGGGATCGGCGTGATACTGTTCCAGGACATGACAGTTACGTTTATAAACAAAGTATAGGAACTCGCAGTGCGGTTACGGTTCAAACAGCAATATATCCTGCTACTACTCTCGGGTTTGAGGGGATAGACAGCAGTCGTTCCCGTAAAAGCCAATAAAAAAAAACAATCATGGAAGAAAAGGACTCTCCTACTGAGAGTGAACCTCGTGGTTCGTGTTGCTGGCTTGGTATGCAACTAGGATTAGCACTCGGGTAAAGAAATGTCTTCGATAGGTTTTTGGTTAAGGAGTCAGCCGTACGATCGAGAGGTCCCGGGGTTCAAATCCTGGCCATTACACTACCAACGTGAACCTACTTCTAACACAAGCAATTTAGTTTAGCTTGAGGGGTTAACGGGAAGACTAGTAATTAGGATTACGAAGAGATTTTTTTTTTTACGTGCGGAAATCCCTTCGGATAGCCCCTTCGCCGACCAGCGGGGGTGGTTATGTCGTGCATCGACTAAAACCGCACGGTGCCCTGCCCAGGTGTCCATTGCCTGGCACCCTGGGTAAGCCCTCGAAAGGATAACCCCAGGGTTACCGGCGGACCTTAGATTTACACTAATAAAATTAGTTTGTCTTACCATTCGTTCTAGCAATGCTCGGAATCTGCTTACTTTTATGCTCATTATCAATGAACATCTCAAGAGCCAAGTCCTCACCGACCTCGAGTCTCTCGAGAGGGTTGTTCTCTCTGGTTAACTTCACATACTCAGCTGCTATGGTGATTAACTCCCGCTGGGACGGCTTCCAGTCAGGCAATGTGGGGAGATCGATGTCATAGATAAAAGAACCGCTCCGTACTGTGGATATAACATAACATAACTTCACGCCTGTATCCCCGAAGGGGTAGGCAGAGGTGTATTACACACCCACGATTCGCCAGTTATGTTAAGGTCCCAATGTAATAGGGGGCGAGCCTATTGCCATCTACCGGGCACATTATTAAGCAAGCGATAATTAACATTTATTATTGCACACATAACTACGAAAAGTCAGAGGTTTGTGCCAGGGGCAACTGGGGATCGAACTCGAGACCTCGTCTCAGCAGTCCGTTACGTAAGCCTGTGGATATGTTTTTTTTTATAAATATTCATGGATGTAATATATAATAAATTATAGGCCCGAACTAGTTGTATCGGGTCACAGACTGATTGCCAAGAGCCTCGATCAACATAACAAGAGGCTCGCGTTAGGCAGTTGGGTCAAGGGCTTGATGCAGAAGGCAGTGCTGCCCGACACGGCACGTATTGTGAGGAGATTCCTCTCTCTGCAGCCCTAACCACTGGTAGCGTGGTCCCTGTACCCGATGCTGGTGGGCCACCATTTTTTATATTTATAATTTTTATTATTTTTTATTTTAAGTTTAATAAAGGAAATTATAATAAATTTATTTATTTTCCCTCTCATTAAGCATACAATGTAGGTATATATACAAGCATTGTTACAGAATATGAACTGAACTGAATATTAATTATATAATAACATAACATAATATAACTTCACGCCTGTATCCCCGAAAGGGTAGGCAGAGGTGTATTACACACCCAGGATTCGCCAGTTATATAAAGGTCCCAATGTAATAGGGGGCGAGCCTATTGCCATCTACCGGTCACATTATTAAGCGAGCGATAATTAACATTTATTATATAATATGTTCTAGAATTTGAACAAACATACTTAGATACATGTCTTTTTGTAAATACATACATATTATACATAGAAACACCTAAGACAATACAATATCGAACCTGCGACCTCTGATTTAGCAGACGAATGCTCTATTACTACGCCAAAAAAACTGAATGATGATTCCTTCCTATTAGACATCGTCACAAACTTTCATAATATTAAATTTTATAATATTAAGTGAAACATACGGGATGTTATTCCATACATTTTACTCAACATCATTTTTCTAAACATAGACACTTTTTTCTATATGACTATTCATTTTATCACTTTTCTACAAAAGATAGGCGCGCAAGATGAAGTTTTTGGTAACAACTTGCATGATTTATTGAGAAAAACGAGCGAAATTTGAGATTCTACTTCGTAGTGTGAGTGGAGTAGGATATAATATTAATGGGATGGATATTTATTATTCTTTTATAAAAAACGGCTAAATGAATAAAATCTGGATAAAATTTGGTGCAAAGATAGATTGTAGTCTGGAATAGCAATCAGCAGGTCACAGGAACGAACTGGATCAGTATTTCAGGGGGGGCAAGCAGAGCCGCACTGACACGACTGGTCACAAATACGGACATAAAAACAAACCGGCCAAGTGCGAGTCGGACTCGCACACCGAGGGTTCCGTACAAACCTGTAGTAGGTATATAAGTAAAAGTTCACCCATCACGACAATCGAGTCATAGTTGATATGAATTTCAATTTAATACCTCTAATACACGTTCATGAGAAAAGAAGTAGTAACTTTAAAATTTTCAAAAATATTTTTTTTATATGATGTAACTAAAAGTTTACGGTTTTCGCAATTTTTCCTTTATCTGTACTATAAGACGTTACTTCGTACCAATTTTCAAGATTTTAAGTTCACGGGAAGTACCCTGCAGGTTTTGATTCCCGTGCCAAGTTCCGAAAATTTGCAGAAATTTGCGGCATAAACGGCTGTATCTTTTGATTGCTTTGGCTTAGAAGTTTGATTTTTTCACAGCTCCAAGGGATAATAGACCTGAGTATTAGATATAAATTTCAGTTTGATACCTCCACGCGTTCCTGAGAAAAACGATCTTGACAGACGGGACGGACGGACGGACAACGAAGTGATCCTATAAGGGTTCCGGTTTTTCCTTTTGAGGTACGGAACCCTAAAAACTACTCAAGATAGGCAGACAGATTCATACTAGGCATCCATTCATTACAAATTCAGATTAATAATGTATGTAATACTCACTATCAGGTCCAGGGAAGCTATGTAACTTAACAGGTACGGTATCTTTGAAAGCTACAGTTGCACAGGCACCTAGCATGAAGGAGCAAGTTCGCCAGAAGGCCGTGTTTGCTTTTTGTGGCTCAGGACAGTTGAATCCTTGTAGCTGTAATCAGCAATCATTAAAGATATTTAAAGTGAACTGTTGAGACGTGAATAGCTTAGGTTCTTGACGATAATGTCAAAAGAAACCTGTTGCTATCAAATGGCTGCAAATAGTTGATAGTATTTTAATATGAGAGAGTATGGGGGGACTAGTGCATATGGGGTCCCACCAAGATCTTCAAGGCTCTATCAAAGTGTTTCTCTAGGCATTGGGTGGTCAGATGGCAGTAGCTTCTGTAATAACCACAATGAAGCTTTTATGACAAACGAGTAGGAGAATGTACCTTTTTTTTTTTTTTTTTTTTCGTGCGGAAATCCCTTCGGATACCCCCCCGCCGGCCAGCGGGGGCGGTTATTTCGGGCTTGCACCAACTAAAACCGCACGCCCTCTCGGGTCTTAAGACGCCGGGGTGTAAGGTTACCCATAGAGCATATCCCTCGCACCCCGACTGACCCTGGGCCATCTCCGTGAGATGGCCCCCTTACTTGCTCTCCACTGTGCCATCTGCTAATCAGAGGGACACGTGGAAAGCTTCCGAACAGCCCTCAACAGGGCCGTCCTCGCCTCGGTCGGAGTTGGCCGTAGGCGGCAGCGTCTCTCCCACTCTAGGAGAGAGGCGGTGCCGTCTCCGTTGCCCAGGGTGCACCGCGTGGAGGTCCCCAACCAAGCACCCCAAGGAGAATGTGCCCAGGGCTCTCGGATCGTAATTGAAATAGAAATCTTTATTCGCAAGAAACACAGTTACATTGTATGTTCTTGATGGGGCATGTTTCGCCGATCTATCGGCATGCGAAATGTGTCTTAAGATTATTGTAATTTAGATAATAATATAATTAGGTTAGGCAGTTGGGTCAAGGGCTTGACGCAGAAGACAGTGCTCCTCAACACGGCATGTATTGTGAGGAGATTCCTCTCTCTGGAGCCCTAACCACCGGTAGCTTGGTCCCTGTACCCGGTGCCGGTGGGTCACTATTTTTATATTTTTAAATATATTTGTTTTCTTTTTTTATATATAATGTATTTAAAAATATAGCTTATATGTATTTTTAACTCAATAAAGGAAATAATAAATATTCTAGGACATATTACACAGCGCCATCTAGACCAAAACTAAGCAGAGCTAATCATATGGGTTCTAGAATGCGGATAAACATACTTAGATACTTTTTTTTGTAAATAAATACATATTATACATAGAGACCCCAGCGAGACCCCATAGAGATAGCCTCCGTGGCGTGGCGGTATTGAACGCGGCCGCTACGCAGGAGGCGCGGGTTCGATCCCCGCTCAGTGCAAATATTTGTATGCATGAATATGAGTATTTGCATTGGTCTGGTCGTGCCTCGGAGAGCACGTAAAGATGTCGGTCCCGGTTGCCATATGAATATGTATGACAGTCGTTATAGGGGAATTGGGTAAAATGGCCCCACATAGAAGGGCTGATCACCCGTCTGGTCAAACGGCGTCCCCACTGGCAGTAGCAGTAGTAGTAGAGACCCCAGACCAATGCAAATATATATATTTACAATGAGCGGGAATCGAATCCGCAACTTCTGACTTAGCAGTCGAATGCTCTACCGCTACACCACAGAGGTAGGTTAGACTTCAAGTAGCAATCATAAAATGTATATGGATACATAATGGTCAATTTAAATAATTAATAAAATGACAATTTAAAAGAATAAGAATTAGATCAAACAAAAATTTGGATGTTAATGGATACGTCATAGTGGCCACAACACTCCAGTTGAAAGTAAACTATTCAGGCACTGTGTAAGATAGAAAGAAACCTTTATTTGATGCATGTATGTTACATTAATTGTATAATTTTTTTTATATTTAGGACACAGACGTGAAGTCAAATCACCTCGCCTGATGGTAAGCTGAAGGTAAAGTCTCAGGAAAGAGGGTCACTATTACATACACATACCATGTTAACAATGGTGGCACTCAGCTTGACGGCCTCATCAGAAGAGGATTGTCGTCGCAGCACCGCGTGACACCCATCGGTCCCACTAGTGCTGCGACGACAATCCCCCTGCCTAGCTATGCACTTGCTGACCCCTGAACGCAATCAAACCGAAATTGGATTACTATGGAGGGTTTTTCGCAATCGTGCACGGTGGTACCTACCCGGCCGAATTTTGTGACAAATTTGTGTCATCAAATTTCTACCATCAGTAAAACATGTGCATGTTGTATTGTGTTTAAACATGTGTATGTTTTGTTCGCAACAAATTGTATTAAAGTTACATACAAATCTCTTAACCTTGGATTATACAGACCATTGGTTTGTTTACCTGATTCTTTTTCAAATTTAAGGACTTACTTCTATAGTACAATTCTCTGTTAGAGGTCTGTGCATATCCCAGTAGACTGTGCCGTTTATTAGTGCAAGTACACTGCTGTCCATATGCCATTCACTTAAATCTGTAATTTAAAAAAGCCATTAAGCTAATACTTAACTTTATGCAAGGATCATACTTCAAAACCAAACTGATAGTTGATTTTGTGTGACAGAGAGGCTTGTTCATGCTTATTATTTTTAAAGAACACTATTACATTAAGTTTTAAATTGGTCAGCTATAAAAGAGCACTCGCAAAATATGTAAAGACTGTTATTCACTCAATAACATTTATAATTCATTGTAATAGTCTAGTTGAATAAATTGCTAGATCTCTATTAATAAATACATAGATATGTATCCAAGAGAATATAAATTTGATAAACTAGCACATAAGATATCTTGAAGATGAGTTAAAGTCAAAATCTTACGTCTCGCACAGTCGTACGGTGTCGAAATGTCTTTATTCATAACCAGTGTGCAGTCATTTGGTAGTCCTTTGTATTGTACTTCTATTTTCTCTATACGACCAACGTTTTCGATCTGACGCTTTTTCTCAAGCGTGAAGAGATGGTAGCGACGATCAATTGCTTCTTTTGTACTGAGAGATCCTTAAAAGATAGTATAAATCATATTGTTTATTTGTTGCGATATATAAAATAAACTAAAAGATTTTGTATTCAACCTGTGCAGACTGATTAACTTACTTATAATAGGGAAACCTTTAGTACAATTCTGTTTACTAATGATTCGGGATAAATTTATAATATGACCCCTCATTTTAGAAATTATAACTATTTTGACTCAGGGCAAAAGAGAACTTTTAGGTTATGTATATTTTAATAAGTTGTTGAGTGTTGACAGACTGAATGCGTTCCACATTTAGGGATACCGGTAATTTAAGCATCATATTTTTATCCCGATCTTTTAAATAAAAAGTTCCCCACACGGTTAAGGAATTATTCTCATTTTATGTGGACTTCACAAACATACAATTATATATAGTATACAAACTATGAATCGGACAATTGAGTAAGTCCTAAATAGGGATCAAGTTTACAACATTCAACGTATTGGTGTAGACAAGAGGCCAAGACATGCGGGCATCATGTTTCATGCAAATTAGTAGGGAGTGATGAAAAAGTCCCTGTCATAGGCAGGGATTAGACAGTCAATAAATATCGTGATCCAATATCATCATCCAGTGTCAATCAACACCTATCAATCCAACGACGACGACGACAGTACTGACAGAGGCAACACCCAGGACTGCCTAGAACTACCCTTTACTTTATGTTCACTTCACTACATTTACACTACATAGAAGTTATGATGACGACAGGATTCTAGGAATTTCGGGAGAAAATAAAGTATTTTACATTAGATTAATATTTTAATGCTTAAATCTATCCTACCATGGTTCTCTTCCTTCCTCGAGCTCTTACTTCTTCAAATTTACTTATTATTTCTTTGATGTTGTTTTTACTGAAATGCTTATACGCTTCTAAAATATTGCTGAATAAATCAGGGTAATCGTTATGCGTACTTATTAATGCTCTTTCGAGGACGTAAAGGTCAACGCCTTTGTCTTCAGTACTGGAATCAATAAATGATAAACCGAAATCAATCATGACTATTTCCAAATCTCCAGTTTCAAGCCAATTCGAATCTTCATTTTCAATCTTCGGTATGAGCAACATGTTTGAAGTAGTTAAATCTCCATGAATTATGTTGTTGTCGTGTAATTTTCTGACAGTTTCACCAATTAGTTTCGATATTAAATTCAACTTTTGGTCACCTGATTCTATTTTTATGTGTTTTATTATGAAATCCTTAACGGTAATACTCTTCACAAAATGCTGCATATAAATACGTCGTCGCTCAAAATCAACTAAATATAATGCTGGAGATTTAACGTTTGCTGTCTTGCAACGGACTATGGAACGCGCCTCGTTTTTTATCCGATCTTTGGTTATAGCGATATCCAAATCGGGATGCCTGTACTTTTTCTGAAACCTCTCTTTTATCAATGTCGGCCTTCCAAGGTAGTTGCAGATAAAAAGCTTCGCTTCTGCACCTTGTTTTAATATTTTTAGATTTTTCTGTTCTTCATCCATGTTGATATAAAAATAACCTCAATAAGTATTTGAGAATACGATGAACTGTAATACATTCGCAACTAAAATTAGATTAAGGAAGTATTATTTGAACGGTGTGATACTAATTTGTAAACTAGATAAGTACTTATACATAGGGTTCTACATTTATTTATAAAATAAAAATATACACAACACAGCACGTTGTTGACAATGTTGACATTTGAAATGAAATTTCATTTAGACATTTTTGTGAAATATGAAACGTTTTATTGTTTTAGTTGAGAAGGTTACCATGAATACCTAAACTCAATTTACAATTCCATCGTGAAAGCATAGGTCCTTATTACCAAAAATGACTTACTACTTTTCTTGAAGATAAGTATTACAGTAGGAGCAGAAACAAAACGAAGCATATGAGTTGGGATAAGACTTACGTACACCGGAACGTATACATACAGTGTGCTCAAAATCGTCTGAAGCAGGCCGTACCTTACATTCTACACGTAGGTATTTGGATGTTTATCTACTTTCTATACATATACATCTGTATATATTCACTCACTGGAGAGCGAGGGAGGCTGAGGGCGTGATATTGGTTGTTGCACCCGGGCCGTCCGCCGGCACGACTTGTAATATTTCACTCAAACGCTAATTCCTATTAAATACGTTAGTGAAAACAGTGGTTTATCTCTGTTCAATTAAGTTTAGTGCCGGTACATCGTTCGAACGTTTTACAAGCTCTACCGAAAATTGCAGAAACGTGTGTATGAAATCAGTAAAAATACCAAAAAATATTTTTAGTGTTCAATTGTGATTAAAATAAATTGTGAGAATGATGTCGGAGGGTTTAGAATACGAGACCATTGTGCAGAATGGACCACGGAAAGTAAGTGTATTTTATTAGTTATTTTTATTAATTTTTCTCTGTAGTAAGTACAAACGAACAATGTTGTGCCTTAGTCATCATGGGAAGCGTGCTAAGTTATATATATCTAGATTCGGCAGGGGAGGGATGGATGTCCTATAGAAATGTCTGGGTGCATTTTTGTAGATATAGAATGCAGCCGTCTAGAAATGCCGGTTGATGCGATATCCTGCGTTCCTGTTTCAAGCGAATGTTGGCGGGAAATCACGTGGGATGGGTCATTTTATGTGCGGAAATAAACCATTAAACAGTCTTAGACACGGTAATAAATTATTTTAGTACTCGAGAAGTATAAATACCTATGATTTATTTCATGAGCTACTCTTACATATTTAATGCTATAGCTGTAATATATACCTATCAAATTTTTACGTGTGATCAATATTAATTATAGGTAGATATAAAAATATATAACAAAAAGAAAATTTCTATTTCTTGAAACAATATAATAAGAAATGGGCCCAATACGTACATTCGAAACGAATTCCAATAAGAAATAATATTAATAGTGTCGTTTACATAATTACAATAGTATTAATATATACCTTTCTTTTTTTCGTGCGGAAATCCCTTCGGGTTATGTCGGGCTTGAACCGACTAAAACCGCACGCCGTCTTGGGTCTTAAGACGCCGGGGTGTAAGGTTGCCCATAGAGCATATCCCTCGCACCCCGACTGACCCTGGGCCATCCCCGGTTTCGAGATGGCCCCCTCGGGTTTGGGAACCATAGTGTCCCCGTCTTGCCCCGGTTTGGGGGAGGGGCGTTAGTCGCCCCACCATCCCGGCCTGCTTCTGCTGGGGTGACAGGCGGCCTCCCCTGTCACCCCTAGGCCTGCGCTCATGGAGAATGAAGGTCGGTAAGTGAGACGGAGGTCGTTAAGTGAGTATAATATATAGGTAATTAGTGTTGATTATTAGCTTTAAAATTTAGGTACAGGTAGCAACAAAAGTAGCTTACTATATTAACTCAACGCTAACAACTTAGCTCCTAACCTTCCCGGCCTTTAAAAAAAACCGGCCAAGTGCGAGTCGGACTCGCCCATGAAGGGTTCCGTAGCAGCAAGTAAAATTGTTATATGTAGTTGATTGAATGAAAGGTAAATTGCGGTTTGCGATTTAACGTATTAAAAAAAAACTACTTACTAGATCTCGTTCAAACCAATTCCCGGTGGAAGTTTACGTGGTAATGTACATCATATATTTTCATTCTCTTATTTCAGAAGTTACAGGGGGGGGGACACATTTTACCACTTTGGAAGTGTCTCTTGCGCAAATTATTCAGTTTAGATTTTTTTAAATTAGAAACCTCAATATCATTTTTGAAGACCTATCCAAGTCACGGGAAGACAATGGCTGCTGAAAAGCTACCGAAACGTCGCGTCGAGTTCAACGTAAAATATATAAAATAACATTAAATAAATCGCGATAGAATCCGTTAAAAAATAGTTTTATTTCAATGTGTGACATTCGCGAAAACTTCCAACAGTATCAACATTAAGTATACATATTAAATGGACCTCAGAAGAATGTATAATTTTTTTTTCATTGCTTATACTTATACTTTATTATACACCAGGCAAATAAATATAATTAATTAATTAAAATCATGGTGGCTATTATTAATTATTTCCAATAATCTTGTTAGTGTTTGGCAACATAATTATGTTCCTGGCGGTACATATACGATCGATAATTAGGTCTACCTAACTTTACTAACTAACTAACTGTTGTCCGGGGCTCCACCCGCGTGGAATTCTGATCCCGTTCCCGCTACCCATGGGATGGTTATTGCAGACTATAGTCTATCCCTGTACCAAATTTCAGCCAGATCCGTTCAGCCGTTTTGCGTGAAAGAGAAACAGACATACACACATACTCACAAACTTTCGCGTTTAAAATATTTGTAGGATCTACATTCTAAGCAAACAGATATTGTTTGGATGACCATTTTAAATTAATATTTCTATTGCACGAAACTACGTTTCGGTTCGTGTGAGTTAAGAAGAAACCTATAAAAATAATGATTAGCGGAAAATCCGTTACTCTTGGCCCACAATGACGTGCTATACCTAAATCTTGGTGAGAAAGAGGGATGGGGTTATACAGGATATAGTTCCATCCCTCTTTCTCACTGGGAACACGAACGCTCACAACATCTCATGGTAGAGTCGCAGACGTATTCTTATCTTTATGAGCGCATGACATTTCAATCGAGATTTATGCGTAAAATGGTCAACTTTGATGTCATTATTCTTAGAAACTGACTCGACAACTTGGATTTATTGAGTGGTGGAGAGTAGTTATCAGCCTATTGCTGGATTACCAGGCCACTGCTGGACATGGCCCCTCGAAATATGCACCATAGCACCTGGGCTCTCGCATAGCGGCCTCGCATATCGCAATTTGTTAAATGATCCCGACTTCGTTCAGGACGGGCCATAGACTGATCAGCGGCGATGTTTAATTTTTTACCATATGTTTTTTTTTATGTAATTGTGGTGGCATACTACAAACTCCATTGTATTGTATAGCCTCTATGGTTTTTTTTATGGCACATTAGACTAGCAAATTTATCCAGGTTGGGTGTACCTGGATAAATTTGCTAGTCTAATGTGCCATAAAAAAATATCCATAGAACGTTCAGTGGGTTATTTTATATGATTGTCATTAATTATTTGCTAATGCAGTAATCTATACAATATTTTCAAGTAAAGTCTCTCTACCCAGTTACTAGTGTTTATTTCAGGTAGCTGATAAATATTCCTCTACTCATATGGAGCCTTCGATTATATCTCCAAAAAATATTTTATCTGTAATGAATCCCATTCAAATGTAATCGTTGTTCTGGTAAGGAGCGTTAGTCATTTAAGTATTATGACCTTCCGATGATTTTGCACAAACAGGAAACAGGACCGTGAGTCAGAAAATTCTGCAACAACTCGGAACTTTAGGTATTTCGTGAACAAATATTAATATTTGAATCTCTGACCAAAGAGAAATAACTGGGAATTCAGTGCAGGGTGCGACTGAAATAAATTGAGCTGAGCGAGCAGGACTCTTACTTGAAAAATAAGGCATCTTACTACGGTCGCGCGCATAGCTAAGGCCGCGCGCTCGTGAAACTGTTTTTTGATGATTATTCCTCAATGGTACATTGTATTTGAACAGTTGAACCTCTCTAAACACTCAGCGGTATCTACACTATCACCATGGCAAATTTGGTCAAGATCGGCATTGTGGTTCCGGAGGAGTACAGTCTCGACCAAATGGCTTAGCTACGTATAAGAGCTTCGCTTCGCTCAGCTCAATTAGGTATATACCTACGCACGAGTGCCATGGATACTACCACGTATTGCTTGTTTAATACTTATGAAGAATAATAAGCGAACAAAAATAACGCTATAAAATAGGTTTATTGAAGTCCAGCTCTCTAGGGGAAATAACACTATAGTTAAAGTCGAAGTTCAGAAGCGGAATTCTGCTTTTCGAACGATGTGTGTGTCTGCCAAAAGTTTTAACTCTTCCTTTTCTCTCAATGTCCGCTTCTCTCACTCCTTAGGTTCTAGAGGGAGTTGACAAACGGAGCGGAATGTCTAACTCTATATTTAAACTTTCGCGTTTCGTGATATACAATAATGTATATAAAATAATGTTAACGGGAATTAACACGATCATGTATAGGTATATACATACCTTTGGATTGCCTGACGTTTCGACCAGGTGACACTGGCCGTGGTCACAGGCTGACTCCAGCCAGTGTTAGACATACAATAGTGTAACTTTATTGTATGTCTAACTCTGGCACGTCTTGACTATTATTGTTAGTTACCGCACCTTTTTAGCGGAGATCAAACCTCACTTCTCTTTTGTTGAGCGCGGCATAAGCGTATTGCCTTACCTCATTGGCACGTTGATAGAGTGATTTATTTTTCTTTTTATTCATTTAGCGGTTGTTACTACACGGTAGTATGTTAGCCCCATCGTACCTTATTTACAAGACCACTACAGAGGTTTAGGATAGAGTCGTGGGTGCGAAAACACCCCAAACAAAATCTCGTGCAGAATCAGAGGTTGGGTTCCCCAAAATTTTGATAAGAGTGATGAAAACACCTATGAGGGTAGTTTTTATAGAGGTTTACTTCGTCACAACCCGGAAGAGACACCTTTGCTGCCCAACTTACCGTTTCTTTTTACCATCAAGTGAACTATACTTGCTATTTTAGTAGTATGGATACTAGATGACCTTCCAAACCACTTCAGCCTAGAGACATAAATTATCTATGTTGACAAGTGGTGTTGTCCATCTGTGTTATGATACAAATAACTGTTACATCAGGGCGGATTTGTTTTCATTCCACGCTCTATTGTCTTTGAGTGATATTGTCATAGATTATAGACATAGTTATAAGTACCATGTGCTATAGAAGCAATTTAGAACAGTAGGCCTAACGTGAACCATACATCCGCAATTGCGGACCGAGATTTCGGGAAATCGGTACCATGAAACGTATTTATCCCGCAATCGGGCCCGAATACGGGACGCGACAGTTCATTCGGCCTTTTTTTTTTTTCGTGCGGATATCCCTTCGGATACCCCCCCGCGGCCTAAAGGCCATGAAACAACCCATAGGTATACATTACATTGGGGTGTGTGTTGGGTAACCTCCTCGAGTGTCGCTCCGATTCCGATCCCGCTGCAGTCCGGGGGGAACGGAATCGGAGCGGCCGGTACACCCTGGGCGGCGGTCAATGGCTTCCCCTTCACCCCTTCATAGGGTTGGCATTGATCGTCGGCCAATACCCAACGTGGCGGGAACACATCGCTCTCCGTACTCCTCTGCTTTCAGAGGAGACAGGATGAGCGATGCTGTTAGTGGTGAGATGGCCCAGGGTCAGCCGGGGTGCGAGGGATATGCTCTATGGGTAACCTTACACCCCGGCGTCTGAAGACCCGAGACGGCGTGCGGTTTTAGTCGGTGCAAGCCCGACATAACCGCCCCCGCTGGCCGGCGGGGGGGTATCCGAAGGGATTTCCGCACGATAAAAAAAAAAAAAAAAAAAAGGTATACATTACATTACGGGCATTTATTATTACAGTATACATTACGGGCATTTTAACAGCTCGCCGAAACAAAGAATTAAAATTAAAACATATACTATGTGACTTATTTCAAAACGTCGAAAGGTTATCATAATTCAATACAAAGGAATGCATTTTCTTATATATTGGTTTATAAGTTCATTGTAATAGAAATATATTGTAAAGGAAAACCTCCTTGATATGTTTGATTCACTCTCGGACATACTTTATGGTCCCAACCGAAAGAACGAAATCCGAAGTAATTTCATGGTACCTACTGACACTTGCCACACTTGCTTTTAGTACGGCTTACTGAATTTGTGTACCGTTGCGGTTACTTGCAGCGCTGAAACCAATTAGTCGTCGAACCCAAAGATTAAAACATGCACCGCTAGGTTCACTTATAGAGATTAGTGTTGTGTGAGTTGAGTCGCTGCGCTATAATCGCTACCAAAGCGATTGGAACCTCCAGTTTTCTTATCTTCCGAAGTACTCGGTAAACGGCATTAGGCTTCCCACTGTTACTTGGAATAAAAAATACTGCTGACGAAATGTGGGTATCCGCCTGGTCCCCCGGGGATACGCTAGCGTGGTTAACAGTTATACCAGTTATTCAACTAATTCCTACCTTATTTATAAAAGCACAAGTAACTTGCGAAATCCAAAGTGGCTTCCCTCAGCCAGGTCATTTAATATAAATTAAAATCGCACTCACCCTTGTAAAAAGCAATCTCCATCAAAGCAAAATGTCACCGTATCTGCCCCAGTTCCAAGTAGAACCAATAGGACACGGGACTAATTAACCCAAATAATGGGATTCCAAAGTTAAAAATAACCGCGGCTATTTTAACTGTCACTTCTGTCAGGAGATAAAGTAGCGGGAAAATATTTGTTTTTTTTTTATATAAAGCGATGGTGACAGGTCAGCATTACCAAGTATGCGTTTCGGTTTTAGTCAATTAACATAGTTGTTGAACACGGATTTTCTCTTAGTTTAAAAGGGTTAAATTCCAGTTACATCTGTATTATTAGGCAAATGCAATTATTAAATACTTGTGAAGCAGTTACTAAAAGAAACTGTTACTTAAGGCTGAATTTACTAACTTTCCAATGTATTTACTCTATGTTACTGTGTGTGCTGTAAAACACCGTTATCAGTATTTATTGATAATAATAATACTTAGTAAGCAACATTTATTATGTGCGCATTCTACGAGAAATATTTTTTTATCAAAATGTTAAGTGTCTTGGATATTTCATATTGTAAACATCATAATGTTATACAAATAGCTGATATCGTAACGTTTTAATTTTGATGGTTTGTCCAATCCATGTCAGAGCCTTACTGTATTATAAATTACGAAATTTTGAATGGCCCGGTAGATGGCAATAGGCTCGCCCCCTATTACATTGGAACCTAAACATAACTGCCGAATCGTGGGTGTGTAATACACCTCTGTCTACCCCTTCGGGGATACATGCGTGAAGTTATGTTGTGTTATGAAATGTTGAATGGATGTGACCCGATCACATTACGTTCTGATGTTTGTCAGAAACCAACATCCAGCTTTACGGATCTGGATGAAATTTGACATAGGAATAGATTATATTCTGGAAAAAACTTATGACATCTTATTTAAAATTTACCCTTGCCACTTTTCCCCTTTTTACCCTTTCTATATTTCCCGTTTTTACGCTTTCCACATTTCCCCTTTTTACCCTTTACACAATTCCCCTTTTTACCCTTTTATAGTGTGTGTGTGTGCAAGTCACACACGGTAGAAGTGAAACTACTGAAAAGTCCCTGATTGAAAAAAAAGACTACGGACTTCTTTTTTCGTTTCATCGAGTTTGAAATCACAACGATTCTAAAGAAGTTTACTTCAAAAGTACATAGGTTACTTTTTATCCCGGGGGTGTCTACTCCCTGTCTACTCCTGTGGGTTGTGGGAAGCAGTATTTCACGCAGGGTAATTCGCGGGCCGCAGTCTATGTGTACACGTCTAAAGGACAAGTTAAGATATATTAAGAATCTTTGTAGAATAACTGTGATGTCAGTTTTAACTCCCACATAATACGAGGTTGGCAGTAAACTAGTATCGGTGTGCTCTGAAACGAAGCTGGCACGGGGGCAGCTGACTCACGGCGGCACAGTTAAAATTGTCTAAAACTGTATGGAAATATTGCGATTATATATTATCTACGTTACAGCTCAGTGTTCATGAAATTACGCCGTCGTGATTTTAGATACAGTTATTTCTTCCAGCATCACGGACCATAGATGTCGGGTCATAGGTTTTTTTTTGAAAGACAAGGATAGGCCTTGTGTCATTGACTCGAGAAGTATTGCCACATAATAAGGTCGCATTCAACATCATTTTTTCCATTGGCCACTGTGTAAACAGCCAGGGTTCCGCGATGTTTAGGCCACTCTGCCACTGTAGTATCGCATAGTAAGCGATTACCTTGGCTTGTAACATAACAAAATAAGTAACACTACTTATCTATGTGGTGTGTCCGTTATGCTAGCGTACACAAGAGCTATATCGAGTTGGTTACTATGCCATTAAACTCTGTGTAAATACTGCCTAATTAGTGTAAAAATAAAAAAAACTCTTCCTCTTTAGTCTAGGAAATAAACACCAATTTCACTGTGTACGCTGGCGTCACGATCAAGCTAGCGTACACATGGCCGAACTCGAAAACTGCTAATTGTAAAGCAACAGCGTTTACACACAAAAATAGTGCTCTAATACTTCTCCCACTATGCAAAATTTCATAACGATTGCTCTTGTAGGAACAGAGATATTGAACAAGACTTTTCAATGACATTCGGAGCTGGCGTTATGGCAGCGTACACATAATAGTTCTCATAGAAAGGGAACTTTTCTTTTAATAAATGCTATATGTATAAATAGTGCGTGAAATTCTGCCTCTATTAGTGTAAATGCTTTATGCGAATTTGCAGTGGAATAATAAAAAAATCTATATTAAGTTCTAGGAACAAATGTATTGACGTACAGTCGCGAACAAAATGAATTATTAGTGAAATTATAAACTGAGATATAGAGTTATTTTCTAATATAAGTTAAAACGGTAATAATAATGGTTATACTGTGATAAAAAATAATTGTTTTTGGCAAAATAAATGATATTTTTCTGATAAAGCTATTTATTTGAATTTTTCCAATTATTTCATTTTCACTCAGAACTATATCTACAAATTAATGAAGTGAATATCCTTGTAGTTCAGTATTTCATCACGTTTCAGTATTAGTTCCGTATTTTAAAAAACTTGACAAATCACTTTAGAGCACATCTGTACCTGTACTATGAACAGAAATAAACATGGATTTTTCAATTATTCCACTGCGAATTCGTATAAAGTATTTACACTAATAGAGGCAGAATTTCACGCACTATTTATACATATAGCATTTATTAAAAGAAAAGTTCCCTTTCTATGAGAACTATTATGTGTACGCTGCCATAACGCCAGCTCCGAATGTCATTGAAAAGTCTTGTTCAATATCTCTGTTCCTACAAGAGCAATCGTTATGAAATTTTGCATAGTGGGAGAAGTATTAGAGCACTATTTTTGTGTGTAAACGCTGTTGCTTTACAATTAGCAGTTTTCGAGTACGGCCATGTGTACGCTAGCTTGATCGTGACGCCAGCGTACACAGTGAAATTGGTGTTTATTTCCTAGACTAAAGAGGAAGTTTTTTTTATTTTTACACTAATTAGGCAGTATTTATACAGAGTTTAATGGCATAGTAACGAACTCGATATAGCTCTTGTGTACGCTAACATAACGGACACCTATGTGGTGGGGAGGACTAGTGAAAAATGGAGATTGGAAAAAAATAAAATAGTCGCAGTTGGGGAATTCGCCTAATGTTAAATAACTATTTCTAAGTGCTAGTGCCGTATCTACCATTCTGCCTAGCTGGCCAGCGGGGGTTTTTTTTTTTTTTTGGCCAGCGGAGGTGGTTATGTCGTGTTTCGACTAAAACCGCACGGTGTCCTCCCCAAGTGTCCGTTGCCGGGCACCCCGGGTAAGCCCTCGAAAGGATAACCCCAGGGTTGCCGGCGGACTTTGGCCGCCACCGCGGCCTCGCCTGGTGGGGTCGGGTTTTATCCCGTTTCGGTGAGTTGGCAGGCGTGTGTAGGGCACTCACGACACACCTCCGCCACGGCCTGCTTCTGTAAGGACGGCGAGTCGGCCAAGTGCCGTCCTCAGGCCCCGATCATGGAGGTCGGTAGTCCCGGGCGTAGATGAGTCTGCGGCGTCCTCGCCGCAGACTGCGAAACTCGGGGGGCAGGGTTCTTTCCCGCTCCCTCTCCGCCGTCGCTTTCGCGCGCATTACCTGCTCGCAGAAAGAGGCGGCGGCGTGCCACTTGCTCCCGTCGGAGACCACGGCCCTCACCATGGTCTCCAACGAGAGAACGTCCACGCCCAGGACCGCAACGAGATCCCGGCGTTGACTCGCCCACGCAGGGCACTCCACCAACGTGTGGAGCGCCGTGTCTTCGCCAGGATCCTCGCAGTGCTGGCACTGCGGCGTTGTCTCCCGGTGGATGCGCCACAGATACTTACCAAAACACCCGTGTCCGGTAACCATCTGGCACATCCGGTAGGAGAGGTCCCCATGGTCCCTCTCCAACCACTCCTTCATGATCGGTCTCACCGCCGCAATGGTGGATTCCCCCCACCTTGGGTGCTCAAGTCGCACCCTCCATGCCGCCTCGACGGAGATCGTGCGATACCCCCTGATGACTCTGACGGCTATCGCTTTTAACGGGCTGTTTAATACAGCCACGTTGCGGGCCGCCAGAGTCTCCGCCCATACTGGGGCCCCGTACAGGGCCATGCTTCGCACGATCCCCAGGTACAGTCTCCTAGTGGGGGTGGCCAGCGGGGGTGGTTTTGTCGAGCTTGATTCGACTAAAACCGCACGCCGTCTCGGGTCTTCAGATAAGGCGTAAGGTGGCCCCATTAGGCCGTATCTCCCTACCTCTTTTTAATTTAAGATCATTAATTATTTAGTTTTGTGGGGCGGGGAGGTAGGGAGGTAAAGTGGGCAAACACTTCAGGTGTTTCCAGCATTTATAGTGGTAATTGGCTTATCTAGTAATTGCCAAGCTTTATGGCGAAACCTGTACATTTTAAACGAAGCCGGCAAAGCGTAGATACAATGTAGTCAGCTGTAACTTAGTTATTATCACATATTGTTGTTCCGCATGCGTATTCGAAAGGGAAGATGATGAGAACTGGGCGTTTTCCATGAACTACTTTTTTTTTAAAGGTTATAAGTAACCGAAATTACTAATATTCCCCCTAACCCCTCCAGCTAAACTAAATTGCTTGTGTTAGGAGTGGGTTCACGTCGTGAGTGTAATGGCCAGGATTCGAACACGGGACCTCTCGATCGTAAGGTCGACTCCTTAACCACTAAGCTACCGACGCTTCCAAATTCCAATATTAATGAATTAATAATTTACAATTACATAACCCAACAATACAACACAAGGCCGTAATTCCTTTACAATCTCCTTTTCTTGCCTCCATACTTTAGGCCGCAATATTGCGGACCATCATGAAACATTGACTACTATGACAATGAGGATGGTGACTCCCGTGTTTGGATTCCACTGACTACTTTTCATCAGGCGGAGTGGAGTCATTTTGGTAGGCGTAATTTAAAAACAAAGGCTTTGATTAGGCACGTGCGTCGTACGAGTTGGTAGTTAAAAATCCCTACTATTATAAATGCGAATGTAAGTTTGTTAGTTACGCTTTCACGCAAAAACCACTGAACCGATTTTGCTGAAATTTGGTACAGGGGTAGATTAGACCTTGGGAAAGGACATAGGCTATGTTTTGTCGCGATAACCGACATCAACGCGGGCGGAGCCGCGGGAAAAAGCTAGTGTGTTTAAAAATACTAGCTGCATCTCGACGCATCGCCCGCCCGCATGCGACTTTCTCATCTGGTCCCTACGTCCGTCAGGTTCAGTACCCAAAGGGTAAAACGAGGCCCTATAACTAAGGATTCGCTGTCCGTCCGTCCGTCTGTCACTTTGCTGTATCTCATGAACAGTGATAACTAGACAGTTTTAATTTTGACAGATGATGTTGTGTGTTCTGTTGCCGCTATAACAAAAAATACTAGAAACAAAGTAAAATAAATATTTAGGGATTTCAGCACGTAAAAAAAAAAAAAAGCGGGGCTCCCATACAAGAAGTGATAGTAATGTCCGTTTTTTGCTCGATATTAATAACGGTAACAGGTAGACGCTTGAAATATTCACAGAATATTTAGTTGTACATTCACTTCAAAAATAAATAAATTAAAATAAAATAAACTAAGGGGGCTCCCATTGTAAGTATAGATAATGGTACGGAACCATTCGTGCACGAGTCCGACTCGCACTTGGCGGTATTTTTTTCTTATTACCCGATCCCTAAGGGTCATATCGTGATGTTATATAGCGTAGAACCTTCCTCAAGAACGTGACTATCGAATACAAAAATAATTTTTCAAATGGCACATTTAGTTTGGTGCCAGAGATTACACGTTGAAACAAATTAACAGACTCTTCAGTTTTATAATTAGTATAGATTGGAACTATGGTTATAGTTTTAACTGCCATAAAATAATCTCAAACTGTAGACGTGTCATGCTAGCACGCTCTACGAAACCAAAACACGTCGATCGGACGCTCACTCTTCTCTTCTTCCTAACATGCTAAATTACAAGCGGGGTAAGACGGGGACACCTTGGCTCCCAAACTCGAGGTGGGAAACCAGAGATGGCCCAGGGTCAGTCGGGGTGCGAGGGATATGCTCTATGGGCAACCTTACACCCCGGCGTCATAAGACCCGAGACGGCGAGCGGTTTTAGTCGGTTCAAGCCCGACATAACCGCCCCGCTGGCAGGCGGGGGATATCCGAAGGTATCTCGACACGAAAAAACGGTACTGCGCAATCTCTTATACCTGCTGACGCATTTGATATCTAGGAACGGGAGCTTCGGGGACCACCTGTGTCAGATCGGGAAGGAGCCAACGTCTGAGTGCCATCACTCTGATACAAGTGTGGAATCAGGGCTGCACGTGGGAGGCGCCGAGGCGGGCCCTCGTGGCACCCCTCAAAGTGGGATTCCTCTCGCTTGGCGTCTTGCTCACAGCGGAGGTGGCTTCCGATCTGCAGAGCCCGCGATGCGCGTAGGCGATACCCCCATGAGCGCAGGCCTGGGACTGACAGTAGAGCCGTCTGTCATCCTAGCAGCAGCAGGCTGGACCGGCGGGACGTTACACGCCCCCCCCCCCTTTTACCGGGGGCAAGACGGGGACACGGTAGTCCCTAACCCGAGGGGACTATTTCGAAACCGAAGATGGCCCTGGGTCAGTCGGGGTGCGATCGAATTGCCTTAGGGCATATAAAGAGGGCATATAAAGACCCGAGACGGCGTGCTGTTTCAGTTGGTTCAAGTGCAACATAACCGCCCCGCTAGCTGGCGGGGAGGTATCCGAGAAAAAGGGTACTGTACACTTGTAACGTATAAATTTACTTCAAAGACCATGTAGCTCAGTTGGTCAGTGTAGGTAGAAAGGGGACCTTCCGAGGCTTACACTTCGGAGCCCAGAGTTCGTTTACTCCTCCTCTTATTGGTTTGACTTATACGGCCTTTATGGGAGCGACGAGAGGAAAACCTGCGCCAGTACCTCGTCCGTCAATCAGCTGGTGTACCAGCTTCCAACTGAGGTTGACTTTTTTTTTATATATATTTAGTCCGTCAATTTGACTGCACCCCGACTGATGGTAAGCTGAGGTGAAGTCCAAAACGTAGTGGCCACCATTTCCAGATATTGTCCCTAGAATGGTGGCCCCTTACCTAGACGGCCTCAACAGATGTTTTTTCACGCCCCGCTTAAAGAGCCCAGGATTGTAGGTAGAAGGAAACACGTGTGTGGGTACAGCGTTCCAGTGCTTTATGGTCCGACAAAAAAAGGAGTCACCACACCGCTTGGTTCGCGATGGTATCGATTGCACTGTATAATGAGGATGACACCTCAGTCCTGCACGTGCCGTTCGGGACAAGAAGGGAGAAGGAGTATCAATTGGAATAGCTCATCGGAGCATTCACCATGGTATATGCGATAGAATACTGCCAAGGAGGCTATATCTCTACGCAGCTGCAGAGGCTCTAGAGAACTGGTGACCTCAGGACTATCAGTGATCCGGACTGCCCGTCACTGCAATCTTTCGAGAGGGTCTAACAAGTACTGAGCGGAGCCATCCCACAGGTGAGAACAGTATTCACCGCAGGGACGAACCTGAGTCTTATATAAAAGACACCGCTGCTGCCCCGGCGTGAAACGGCCCCGACTTGGCTCCGAAGGTCTTGGTAGGACCTCACGAACACAGTTGCAGTTTTTAGCTTCCAGACGTCCTTTTAATAGTAGACTCGTTTATCTTTTCCTGTGTATAAAGTAGTAAACAGATTAAGTGTGAACAAAGCCGAGTCTTAACTCTTAAGCTAGTTTGTAAACATTTCTCAGGCGCGTGCGCCGACCCGCGACCGACATGGGTGGACTGAACCCATTAATTAAACACATTTATTGTAACGGTATCTGTGTCATGATTTTAATAGTCTTAAGTTCAAGAAGTTAATGCATCCGCTTACTTTAATTAATGCACGACAGTTAAGGTCAAGGAGAATCTAATGGTCACTGCACACGTTGGCGAATTGAATCTGTTTAAAACTTCTTAATGATGCAGGAATTTAAAAAACTGTGCTGTGTCGTGTGTGTCCAAGATGGAGGGGTGTCGTGTGTTTCCAAGACGGAGGCGTGTCGTGTGTCCTTACATACGCCTGTCTACTCACTGACGTGGGATCAAACCCGACCCGACGTTGGCGAAGTGAATCTGTTTAAAACTTCTTAATGATGCAGGAATTTAAAAAACTGTGCTGTGTCGTATGTGTCCAAGATGGAGGGGTGTCGTGTGTGTCCAAGACGGAGGCGTGTCGTGTGTCCTTACATACGCCTGTCTACTCACTGACGTGGGATCAAACCCGACCCTATAGGCGAGGCTATGCTTTCAAGGGCTTACCCGGAGTGCCCGGCAATGGACACTTGGGGAGAACACCATGTGTTACTCGGTCCGATTCCGATACACCCATCTCATCCTTGGCACCGATGGGGTGGAGCCCGTGGGTGTTTTCACAGGTAAAAAAAATGGCCTTCATAGAGGCCTAGCTGCTATATCTGCTAATTGACGAACGAGGCTCTAGTGCAGTCTTATCTCTCGGGGCTGGAAGGTAACAAAACAGCCGCTTCCAAATAATGCCAAATCTAAAAGAGATCTCGGGTTTCGAGGTGATAATACATCGAAAAATATTATTTTTTTTGTCGTACCTATCTTGTATGATGATCTAAATCGCCAGTGATTTTGTTTAGAGGTTATATTATTATATTAGGGTCCTTATAAGTTACAGTGTAATTACTCTGGGCTTAACCGAACATGACGCATCAAAAGTTTAATATAAACAATATTTTGTTTTCTGTGCCAGTACCCGCCAACGTGAAGGAGAGCCTTTATAATCCGTGTTGCCGTGTCTAATCTTCTTTAGTTCATAATCTTATTACTCATTCATTGACAGGTTTCAGGTACGCCTTCAAAATTGGTCTTCGCATCATAAATATAACGATTTTTTAAATCATTTTTTTTGTATATTTAGGACACGTCAATTTGACTTCACCTCGCCTGATGGTAAGCTGAAGGTAAAGTCTCAGGAAAGAGGGTCACCATTACATACACGTACCATGTTAACAATGGTGGCACTCAGCTTGACGGCCTCATCAGAAGAGGATTGTCGTCGCAGCACCACGTGACACCAACCGGTCCCACTAGTGCTGCGACCACAATCCCGCTGCTCGGCTATGCACTTGCTGAGCCCTGAACGCAATCAAACCGAAATTGGATTACTATGGAGGGTTTTTCGCAATCGTGCACGGTGGTACCCACCCGGCCGAATTTTGTGACCTACCACCAGTCTAAGTAGTTTACGCTCGCGGCTCGATCCCATACCAGCAACCTATAGAAATGTATCACCAGAATGAAAATCATCCAAATCTTTGCTATACAGACTATTCGTGAGAAAAACATGACTTCACCATTGTATAATCTAAAAGGGTAACAAAAATCAAACAATATTAAACGAGAAACAATCTATCGGAACATAAACACGCAGCCCATGAAAAAGTGCCTGATTGAAGGCAATTTTGGATGTGATTTAATCTAACTCTGCATAGCCGTGAGCATTTCTACTCATATAAATTTAAAAATTTGAATGCGTGTAGTATCAATGTTTGTTACTCAATCGCTCTAGAACGGATAAACGGGTCTGGATGATATTTGGCACAGAGACAGATTATAGCATGGAATTTCAAAGGTTTCTGTGGTTCAAGGGAACGTGATTAGTAGGCCTTCTATGAAACGTACATCCGTAATTGCGGAAGTAATGTCTTTAGGTACCATGAAGTTACTTCGAATTTCGTTCTTTCGGTTGGGACCATAAAGTATGTTTGGGCGTGAATGAAACATATCAAGGAGGTTTCCATTTACAATTATATTTCTATTAAAAAATAACTAGTATAAACCAACATATAAAAAATACACTCCTTTGTATTGGATTATGATAACCTTCGACCTTTTGAATTAATCGTATAGTATCTTCTATTTTATTTTGGCGGGCTGTAAAAATTTCGACCATTGCGGTTTCGGGTCGTTACATGGGGTAGGGTTTAGACCGAATGAACTGTCACGTGCCGTCTTCAGGTCATTAATAAGTGCGTTTCATAGTACCGATTGCGCGAAATTTCGATCTGCAATTGCGAATGTACGTTCATGGTACGCCTACAGTACAGTAAATCTTGCGGACAACAGCTAGTATGCATGTAAATGTTGGTGGAAGCGCTACTACTAGTCACTCGGCCTTCAAATACAACTGTTATCAGTGCACTTAACTCTTGCATCGCTAAGCCGCCTCGTTTTCACGTTATCGCTATCAGTTACTCGGCACTTGTAATACACCACTCGGTGAAGAATCGCCTCCAGGGCCTGTAGACAAAGTCACATTCTACTAGTGGAATCGCAACGAAGCGAACCTTCAAAAGACCGAAATGTATGGGAGAGACAACATTTGTCGACATGTCACGTGTAACAAATAATGTCACTCCCATACATATTGAACACTTGAAGGTTCGCTTCGAAGCGATTCCACTAGTAGAATGTGACTTTGTCTACAGGCCCAGGAATCTCTAGTTAGGATTATGTTATGGTTTCATGCGTTTATTGCACACTCTGATTGTTATTATAGACCTTATGGTCAAGGTATAAAACGAAATATATTGTTTAACTGATCTACTGGTGGTAGAAATTTGATGACACAAATTTGTCACAAAATTCGGCCGGGTGGGTACCACCGTGCAATTTTGCGAAATACCCTCCATAGTGATCCAACTTCGGTTTGATTGCGTTCAGGGGTCAGCAAGTGCATAGCCGGGCGGTGGGATTGTGGTCGCAGCACTAGTGGGACCGGTGGGTGTCACGCGGTGCTGCGACGACAATACTCTTCTGATGAGGCCGTCAAGCTGAGTGCCACCATTATTAACATAGTGCGTGTATGTAATGGTGACCCTCTTTCTTAAGACTTTACCTTCAGCTTAACATCAGGCGAGGTGAATTCAAATTGACGTGTCCTAAATATAAAAAAAAAAAAAACTTTAACATTTCACGTTACCGTTTTTGTACTGTGGCTATTTCGTAAAACGATGGTATTTAAAAAATGAAACTCATCCAATTGACTTGATCAATTAAATGCATCGTTATATATTTTCATCTAATTTATCAGACGAAATACCTCAATAAATTCAAAACATAGAACGTATGCAATGTGATTGATTCGGCTATCGAATTTTCTTAATTTCGAAACAACTTTTCGTTTCGGTTCTTTTAACGTAGGTATAACTTCTTAAAAAGTTACTTATGGTTTATAGGATTTACGAAATGTCATCAACATCGCATTAAAAAACAAGTTGAATTCCTGAGACGAGCTCAGCCGAATACAAGGGATTTTTGATTTTGCGATAATTTTTTTTTGCGATTTTTTGCGATTTTTTTTTATCTTGCAATGGTTCACCCCAGCCCGAATCTATCACCGAAAACAGCAACTCGATAGCTCATCTCATTCATACCCAAAACCGTGACAGAAAATTGGCAACGACGACGACGTCGACGACAACTCCATAGCAATAGGGCTTTTCTAAAGAAAATCCCTAAAAAGCCAGGATTCGTCTATCGCCAAATTAAGGAGCCAAAATCTCAATACATTTTGAGTTTTTGAGCCTAGTTTGGCGCCAAACTTATTACATAACACATCTAGATACAAAATGAAGTAATCACGTGTATAACGCGATATCATCCATTGCACATAACTAGTTAATTTAAAGTGATCCTCACTGTATCCTGTACAGTCTGTACACTAGAGATCAGACGGGTTCAATGACACACACCTACGCCATCCACGCTACCTATTGAACTACCTAATCCGGTATTTTTAGAGTTCCGTGTGTACGGATTTTTTTGTAAACATATTTTTTCTCTAAATCTTTTGTTAGTGTTTGGATAATAATGTAATTAGTAATCTATACATCTATACATACATATAAATAAAATTGGAGTGTCTGTTTGTAATATTGAAATAACCGTTTTTTACTACATGTATATGAATATATATATACGGTACATACTCCAAAATAACATTTTTTTCAATTTTTGTCTGTCTGTCTGTCTGTTTGTTTCGGCTAATCTCTGAAATGGCTGGACCGATTTTGACGGGACTTTCACTGGCAGATAGGTAATGTTACAAGGCGTAACATAAGGTACTTTAATTTTAGAAAAAATTAGGATTCCGCGCAAAAGAACCAAAACTATAAAAATCGAAATCCATGCGGACGAAGTCGCGGGCACAGCTAGTTAATGTATAAAACGACCTCTGTGGCGTAGCGGTAGTGCGTTTCGACTGCTAAGTCTTAAGGTCGCGGGTTCGATTTCCGCTTCGTGCAAATCAATGACATGTATGTACCTATACTAGACAAGCAGTTCAGAACAAAAAGTATGTCACACTTCGGTGGTGAGGCAGGTACGTGGGAGGGGTACGGGACGCCTCACTAGAGATACATAAATTTGTCGCCTTTACACAAGTATTCATAGAAGTCGTTAGTTACGTCACTTAAATGACGTCACGAAGGCAGTGTGCTAAAGACACACATCGTCAAGACGAGACCTAGTCCAGTATTATAATGGCTGCAGTGACGTCACTTCTTATGCCGGCTGTATACGTTCGGTCAACGTAAGCCAATACGCACCATAGTAATAACTGGCTGTCGAAACATTCAATTACCATTATTATTATCACATGGTGGTTAACCGCGGTTGCATCCAGAGCTTGTACTTTGCAGCCGGGAGTCAGCTCACCTACTCTTATCTTTTTTTTTTGACGTGACAACGTCTTATAATACGATGGAGCCGGCTGCACGCACGAAAAAACATGACTTATGCGGCGTTCCTCGCTCTGAGGCGTTCCATTTAAGGCTTGAAGTGCAAGCGAGAGCGCGGAACGAGCGACAAAGAGGCACAATCGGCCTCCGCGTTCGGCAGCGTTCGACATCTGTCTCTCTCCTACTTGAGTGAGCGATGCGTCCGCGTGGACAACTGCCATACAATAATACATTTACATGTTTTCGTCAAGTATGAAGTGCAGTGAATTCTTATAACCGATCTTAGTGGTTAAACAAATAAAATTAAAATTTTCTTTTGAAAAATGCAACCATTCTATCAGTATTTTCTTATGACGTTGTCACGTTCAACTATCGTCAGTAAACCGACTTTACAGACCACCGATGTTTAGCTTTTACGGGAGCGCCTGTCCCCTAAGCCCCGAACCCCTAAAGGAAAGCCTGCAGCATAGTCTTGTCCGTTAATCACCAGGTATACCGACTTGGGGGTGTGTGTTGGGTAACCTCCTCGAGTGTCGCTCCGATTCCGATCCCGCTGCAGTCCGGGGGGAACGGAATCGGAGCGGCCGGTACACCCTGGGCGGCGGTCAATGGCTTCCCCTTCACCCCTTCATAGGGTTGGCATTGATCGTCGGCCAATACCCAACGTGGCGGGAACACATCGCTCTCCGTACTCCTCTGCTTTCAGAGGAGACAGGATGAGCGATGCTGTTAGTGGTGAGATGGCCCAGGGTCAGCCGGGGTGCGAGGGATATGCTCTATGGGTAACCTTACACCCCGGCGTCTGAAGACCCGAGACGGCGTGCGGTTTTAGTCGGTGCAAGCCCGACATAACCGCCCCCGCTGCCCGGCGGGGGGGTATCCGAAGGGATTTCCGCACGATAAAAAAAAAAAAAAAAAAAAGGTATACCGACTTGCATGCAGTTCTAGATTGGGCTGCGAAGTTCTTGGCAGGGCCACGTATGTACCTACACACCTCCGCGTAAACTCATCGTTGTAATAGACAAATAGACATTCTGTAGAAGTATAAACAATATTCGCAGCACATGTTCGGCCAATGTGTACAGCTGGCTTTACTTTCACTACCCAGCTGTATATAGTATTGCAAACGTGAAAAATAAATTACAGTAAATAATTACTTTACTTTCAAGCCCTTGCTCAGTGAAAGTTCATTTAAAATACGCCTAGCTGTAGTTTTAAGAGTTTAATGCACATAAATTATTGTACCTATCATATTTCATTCAGTTATCAGATCTCTTCACGCTTTTTAAACTAATGAGATGTATTATGGATGCTAAAAATTAAAAAAAAAAATTATATAATAAATCGATGATATAGAAGTACATTTTTCTTGTAGACCATCGAAATATTGTGCTTAGTTTTAGAGGTAACAAGTTAAACATGAGCAGAATAAAAATTATAAGTATCAATGATTTTTATGTATATTACTAGGTATACTGTACGTACGGACGTACGTACGTACTGTACGGAACCA
Organism: Cybosia mesomella; assembly: GCA_946251805.1. NCBI lineage: Eukaryota > Metazoa > Arthropoda > Insecta > Lepidoptera > Erebidae > Cybosia > Cybosia mesomella. Next base: position 20,394,091 of record OX276410.1, read on the forward strand.
AAAAATTGGTATCGCAAAAGACCACTAATGGACCACCATGGATAGATGGACGAGGCTCTCCGCTCTGGTACAGGCTTATCTCTCGGGGTCCGCGGGCCTTGGAAGCGACTGGAACTGGAGCTCAGGTTAAGAAGTACCTATTTTATTTTTGCGGGCGGAAATCCCCTCGGATACCCCCCCACCGGCCAGCGGGGGTGGTTATGTCGGGCTTGAACCGACTAAAACCGCACGCCGTCTCGGGTCTGCAGACGCCGGGGTGTAAGGTTGCCCATAGAGCATATCCCTCGCACCCCGACTGACCCTGGGCCATCTCCGGTTTCGAGATGGCCCCCTCGGGTTTGGGAACCACGGTGTCCCCGTCTAGCCCCGGTTTGGGGGAGGGGCGCTAGTCGCCCCACCGTCCCGGCCTGCTTCTGCTGGGGTGACAGGCGGCCTCACCTGCCACCCCCAGGCCTGCGCTCATGGAGGACGGAGGTCGTTGAGCGACCTCCGGCGCCTGAGTCGCCTGCGACGCGCGGCGAGCATGTTGCGGGCTCGGCGGGCCGGGAGAGTTCTGAGCCTCTCCCGGGCGCGCTCCGCCATCTCCTTCGCGAGCATCACATGCTCGCAGAAGGAGGTGGCGGCGGCCCACGCGCTCGCGCTCCGCACCATTGCCGCAATCATGCTGCCGAGCGAGAGGACTCCCACCCCGATGGCTGCCACGAGGTCACGCCTCGGCGCCTCCCACGCCGGGCAGTCCGGCAGCGTGTGCAGCCCTGAGTCCTCGCTCGCGTCACAGTGATGACACTCAGGCGTTGGCTCCTTCCTGATCCGATGCAGGTGGTCCCCGAAGCACCCCTTCCCGGAGATCACCTACGTCAGTCGGTACGAGAGGCTTCCGTGTCGCCTTTCTAGCCAATCCTCCATGATGGGCCTTACCGCCGCTATTGCGGCGTGCCCTGCGCTTGGTCGCTCAAGTCGTTCCTTCCACTCCAACACGATGGCCTGGCGGAGCTGGGACTGCACGGCTAAAGGGCTCTCGCCTCCAGGTCCCATGGTGGAGTTCCGGCAAGGAGACTCGCCGCCTCGAAGGAGATCGTGCGGTACCCGCGGATGACCCTGATGGCCATCACTCGCTGCGGAGCGCGCAGCATCCGCACACTTCCGGCCTTCAGGGCCTTTGCCCATATTGGGCACCCATACAGGGCCATGGACCGCACGATCCCCGCGTAGAGTCTCCTGCAGGAGTCATCGGGCCCCTTCATGTTGGGCAGCAGCCGCGCCAGAGCGAGAGTTGTGCCCTTCAGTTTGGGGGCCAGACTTCGGATGTGCTCTCCGAAGTCCATCGGCCGTCGAGCACGAGCCCCAAATATTTCATTTGGGGCTTGATGCCGATGCGATTACCTCCCACGATAAGACTGGATCCCTCAGGTGGCTTGCTCCTAGGCCCATGAAAGAACAGGGCCTCGGTTTTATGCAGAGCCACCTCGAGACCCAGCCGCCGGATCCGCTCCACGACTTGGGCAACCGCGGTCGTGGCCTTCAGGGTCGCTTCGCGGTACGTCGCTCCGCACGCCGTCACGAAGCGTGTCGTCCACGTGGTTAAGAAGTATCTCATATTAGTTTGTTAATCGGCTATAAAAAAGAGATTATTTAAATAGGTATAGTAAAATATATAATTAGGTATGTAAGTAATTATAATTTTAGTTTTAACATCTCGAAATTAATGATAATTATTTTAAGTAAGTAAGTGTTTTATGTTTTTTAATTTCATTTAGCGTAGCGTTGTTACTCGTTTTTATATGGTAACAGTATTAGGATTATTTAAAAATAATATAAAACATATGTTACGATATCTACACAGCGTATTAGACACAAAGTAAGCATAGCGTAACTAGTAATTAGCTTGTAATATGGGTTCTAGAATGACATTCGTTAATGATTTCATGAAGGAAATATTTGAACCTATTCCCGGGATAAAAAGCTGTGTTATTCCGGACTATAATCTATCCCTGTACCAAATGAATCCCAGCCAGATCCGTTCAGCTGTTAGAGGGTGATTGAGTAACAAACATACAAACATCTTCACAAACTTTCACATCTATTCTATATACTTAAAGGTGGTAGAGTCAAGCAACAGTCATTTTGGCCTAATGGGCCGACTCGACCGGGGAACCACCACCCTCTCAAAGAATATCGACGCCAAGTAACAGTATTTGAACTGTTGCGTTCCGTTTGGTGAGTGAGAGTGCCGGAGCCCAAACTCCTTTCCCATCCCCTTTCTTTTACAGGGTCGGCTGCGCGAGTGTGACGCCACTGGTGTTGCACACGTCCATAGGCCGCGGTAACCGCTTCCCATCAGGTGGGCCGTGTGCTTGTCTGCCACTTTAGTGGTATAAAAAATAAATAAATATACATATTATAGTAAAATCGTAACGAGGTGAAAACTGCACATTGAATATTTTTTCAAAAAAATAATTGTTATGTGTTCTAGGAACGATACCAATGCCAAAAATGTGATTTTTAGAATGTTTATCTGTTTGTCTACTTTTTATTATCGATGTCCAAGCATCACTTGGAAACCGCTGAACAGATTCACCTGAAATTTAGCTTCAACATTCTTCTAAGGTATGGTCATAAACTGCAATATTTATCATCACGCTATTATAAGTGTGATAGGAGCAGCAACACGATCATTCCTTTATTATTACAAAGCAGATCATCACGAAATTCTGCGGTTCGATAGAACTCGGAAATAGTTAACGTTCGGACTATAACTCATCACGCTATTGCTAAAATGTGATGAGCAGTAAAATATGAAATCTCGCAACTACAGAGTAACCTACGTGTAAAAGATAGTTGACTAGAAATTCCTTTGATAATCATCACGCTATTATATTAGGGAACCGTGTAGAATTTATTTCGATGTTACATGCTCACATTTCTCTTCATGATAAATGATTGAAAATATAACGATGAAATGAGGAACCTTATAGGTATATATATGTAGGTTCGAAACTGCAAAAGTACGTAAACATACCTTCATCTATTCCGAATTTAACGCGGACGAAGGCGTGAGTAACAGCTAGTTTATAATAAAAATATTATAGTAGGAAGTAGGATTTTAGTTTATATCAAAAGCCCCAAAAATACTATTTAGATATATTTCTAAATGCCATTTCAAAATGAATGTGAATCGCGTAAAATATAATGCAGAAGCTATTCAAACTGAACGCTAAAATCAATAGTTATCACCAATAGGAAATGAGTCTTAAAACGAGAACTATTGCTCGCTAGGTACAGGCAACGAGGGGTGTGTGTTGGGTAACCTCCTCGAGTGTCGCTCCGATTCCGATCCCGCTGCAGTCCGGGGGGAACGGAATCGGAGCGGCCGGTACACCCTGGGCGGCGGTCAATGGCTTCCCCTTCACTTCAAATAGGGTTGGCATTGATCGTCGGCCAATACCCAACGTGGCGGGAACTCATCGCTCTCCGTACTCCTCTGCTTTCAGAGGAGACAGGATGAGCGATGCTGTTAGTGGTGAGATGGCCCAGGGTCAGCCGGGGTGCGAGGGATATGCTCTATGGGTAACCTTACACCCCGGCGTCTGAAGACCCGAGACGGCGTGCGGTTTTAGTCGGTGCAAGCCCGACATAACCGCCCCCGCTGGCCGGCGGCGGGGTATCCGAAGGGATTTCCGCACAATAAAAAAAAAAGGTACAGGCAACGATAAAAGTTGTTTAACCCTAAAATATTTACAAAGCTTTTTTGAATTGGAATGCATGACTTCCAAGTTGGCTAATGTATATGATGTCCAGGTGGTAGGTGTTCTTTTGGTCTGATTAAAACTGCCGGAACTGAATATTTGTCTCTTGCTCGTTGTGGGGGAATGTCCAAGTTGGCCGCTGCAAGGAAAATTAGCAAGCGAAATGGAGCTATATTGACCGGAGCAAATACCCTGCGATTGCGGGGCCCAATCGTAGTCCATGTCGCATTTGTATTACCGAGGACCTATTTAGGGCAACGGACAAGGGTTTTAGGGCTGTGGCCAAGTTTAGGACTGACAAAATTTTAAATATCTGGTCATTGATTCGATGAAGACGAAGATTTAAATACATGTAACTTACTAGTTTGGGTGTCAGGGTTTATCCAAATTGTACTATAAAGGTAGTACAATTTGGATAAACCCTGACACCCAAACTAGTTAGTTACTTAACATTGTGTCGCATATATTCTTTTTCTTTTTTTTTTTCGTGCGGAACTCCCCTCGCCCGCCCCCGCCGGACAGCGGGGGCAGTTATGTCGAGCTGGAACCGACTATAACCGCACGCCGTCTCGGGTCTACAGACGCCGGGGTGTAAGGCTGCCCATAGAGCATATCCCTCGCACCCCGCCTGACCCTGAGCCATCTCCGATCCCATCGAGATAGCCCCTTCGGGTTTGGTTTGAGGGAGGGGCGCTAGTCGCACCACCGTCTCGGCCTGCTTCTGCTGGGGTGACAGATGGCCTCACCTGCCACCCCCAGGCCTGCGCTCATGGAGGACGGAGGTCGTTAAGCGACCTCCGGCTCCTGAGTCTCCTGCGACGCGCGGCGAGCATGTTGCGGGCTCGGCGGGCCGGGAGAGTTCTAAATCTCTCCCGGGCGCGCACCACCATCTCCTTCGCGAGCATTACATGCTCGCAGAAGAAGGTGGCGGCTGCCCACGCGTTCGCGATCCGTACCATTGCCGCAATCATGCTGCCGAGCGAGAGGACTCCCACCCCGATGGCTGCCACGAGATCACGCCTCGGCGCCTCCCACGCCGGGCAGTCCGCCAGCATGTGCTGTGTCGCATATACCCACTAAGACATTTTAAGGGTTATGGTATCAATGAAGCCCATCATTTAATAGCTAGCGGCTATAGCCCAGTGGCGTACGTAACGGACTGCCGAAACGAGGTCTCGAGTTCGATCCCCAGTCGCCCCGGGCACACACCTCTGTATTTCGTAGTTATGTGTGTATTGTTAAAATTTTAATATCGCTCGCTCAGTAATGTACCCGGTAAACGGCAATATGCTCGCCCCCTATTACATTGGGACCTAAACATAACTGGCGAATCGTGGGTTTGTAATACACCTTTGCCTACTACTTCGGGGATACAGGCGTGAAGTTATGAAGTTATGTTATGTGAATAAGTAATTTCATGATCACCGACACAGTAGGTTATAGTTTTGTTTATTATTCTATGTAAAGTTTAAGAGAAGATGATTAATAAATTAGATTTATTTAATCTACTTTTGTCGTTGACTGTCTGTCTACCTTGATTCTTACAATTTTAAAACCACAATAAGTAGACACTAACTGTATTGAATTATGCTCAGTCATGTCATTTGGTCCGAGAAAGTGGTATTGAATCTTGTGTCAGTTTGTTAAATAAATAAAAAACGGCTTTTATTAGTTATTTTTCAAATTAGTAAATAGAGTTAGCAGTTCACGGTGAAATGCGATTTTTCAAGATTAGGTTCTCGGAATGATTGGTTTTTTTTTTAATATGCAATTGCTTGACCTAAAGAAAGTTATTTTTTTTTTATAGTGGAGCCCATTCTGCTGTGACAAAACTGTCTAAACTAGACTTACAATCGCGAGAAAATGTTCAGTTCTGTCGAAAAGACGTAAAGCAAAAGGTATAGCTACAACAAAATTCATATTCAAAATAATCATCATCATCTCCCCAAAGGCGAGTCCGCCACCTTACACCCCGGCGTCTGTAGACCCGAGACGGCGTGCGGTTTTAGTCGGTTCAAGCCCGACATAACCGCCCCCGCTGGCACGCGGGGGGGTATCCGAAGGGATTTCCGCACGATAAAAAAAAAAAGGTACCCTGGGGTTATCCCTTCGAGGCCGTATCCGGGTTTACCCACAATGGACGCTTGAGAAGGACACCGTGTAGTTCAGTCGGCTCGATTTCGATATATCCACCTCACCGCTGACACCGGTGTGGTAATTCCCGCGGGGGTTCCCACACCAAAAAAAAAAGATTAAATTCAAGCTCTTCACCTGAATTTTCATTCTTTTTTTTAAATAATAGAAGTTGAAGTCACCCTATAACATCAGCTATCTGCCAGTGATAAAATTTACCCAATCGTTTCAGAGATTAGCGAAGTAAAACAGACAGAAGAATTATGCGAATCTTGCGCCATATTTTCGCACGAAGCACGATAGAGATGACCTATTCATACTGGGGAAACCCTGACTGCCTTTTGGATATCCCCCGCCGGCCATTGGGGGTGGTTATGTCGGGTTTGAACCGACTAAAACCGCACGCCGTCTCGGGTCTACAGACGCCGGGGTGTAAGGTTGCCCATAGAGCATATCCCTCGCACCCCGACTGACCCTGGGCCATGTCTGGTTTCTAGATGGCGCCCTCGGGTTTGGGAACCACGGTTTCCCCGTCTTGCCCCGGTTTGGAGGAGGGCCGCTAGTCGCCCCTCCGTCCCGGCCTGCTTCTGCTGGGGTGATAGGCGGCCTCACCTGCCACCCCCAGGCCTGCGCTCATGGAGGACGGAGGTCGTTAAGCAAACTCTGCCTGTCTACCTAGTAGTATATATATAAATATAGTTTACGTTAAATATAAATTTTATTGTTTTGAGCGTATATTGCTATTTTAGCTTCATCAACAGGAAGTATTATTATTAGCTTACTATAATTTGTAGAAGGATATATCATATTGTCACTAACGCGAACGTATCCTGTGGTTTAATTAAACATACAAATTACATAGCTGATGCCCGCGGCTCCGCCCGTGCGGAGGTCGTTTATTGTTTTTGGTCATATCTTCAGTTCTATTGAACCAATTGTAATCAAACATGCGGCTGATTTTAAGTCTGACTAAGAACTTTGTAATAAAAAAAATCCGAAGATTTAGATCGGAAAAAGAGAACATCTAGGACGGGACTTGAAGTTATTCATTGTTTCCGTAGTTCGCAAGAATTACGGTAGATGGCTCCAACGTCGCCTTAAGACGTATATGATATATCGGAGAATTTCGAATATCTGGGACGTGGCTAGGTGGCTCAGTTGGTCAGAGTATTCCCCCTGTAAGGGACTGGTCGCGGGTTCAAGTCCCGTCCTAGATGTTCTCTTTTTCCGATCTAAATCTTTAGAAAAAGTAAGCATACAAAATGCTTAAGAATTTAATTGAAAAAAAAAAATTCCGTTTCCGCAGGGGGAACGCACAGGTAGATTTCGTGAAGCAATTAATATTTTTTTTTTTTGCGAAACACTTTTCAGATATTTATTTTAGACTTAAAAATGGCCTATCGATTAAAAATGTTTCCGACGGCAAGAATGTTCACCGGTTAGAAGTTAGGATTTTTTTCCCGAAAAATTTTGGTTTTTCCCCCCTCCACTTTTAGTTAAAGTTTTAATCTTATAGGTTTGTAATTAAAAGTTGTTGGTATTCATGTATACTATGGGATAAAATTAGAACGGTTCGAATATCTTTCATGGAACGTGAAATTTTGAGGAAAAACTGATTTCACAAAAAGTGAGGCCCTGCCATCCCCTTAGGCCGGATTCCACCCGTTCACGAACTTAAACTAAGTTTACACCCAAGCAATTTTTGACCGCAGTTTGAAAGCGATCGGGGCAAAAATGCGACCGTGAGAGTGCCGCAAATTTTGGGAAGTGGAACCATACATACATATATATATATATATATCTATAAACTTTTTGACCAGTGGTCATTTCGGACTCAGGGGGTCATAACTAGACCTCCTATGAAGAATTTTTTTTTAAAATTCGACAGTAGTCAAGAAACCAATAGGTAGATCGATTTTATCGAAATCTACCTAAAAAATCCACATCCGTTCAGTAGTTTTTGCGTCCATCGTGAACAAACAGACAAGAATTAAAAATAAATATTTTTGTATTCTGAATCGTTCATTTAACATAACACAAGTTTTATTTAAAAAATATCTTATGTACAGACACGACTAATGAACAATTTTATAAGAGTATAAATAAATAAATCTAAATATTATACGACATTCTACACAGCGCTTTCTAGCCCCAATGTAAGCATAGTTGAACTACCTTGTATAATGGGTTCTAGAATGCGGATAAACATACTTATATACTTTTTTTTGTAAATACATACATATTATACATAGAAACACCAAGACCAATGCAAATAGACATATTCAGGCATACAAATATTTGAACTAAGCGGGAATTGAACCCGCGCCCCCTGTCGTAGCAGTCGAATGCACTACCGCTGCACCACAGAGACTAGCTGTTGCTTGGAATTCTGATGGCTTGGCTGGCCTGGCCTTGGCGCAGGGCTGCATCTTCAAGAGTTCAAGCGGCAGTTGCGCAAATTGTAAGATAAACCAAATCATGAAAAGGAGGAGTTGGCGAGCGGATCCCGGTTCTAAAGTGCAAGCTACAGAGTCGGCAGCGCGAGGGTGACGCCCCTGGTGTTGCACACGTCCATAGGCCGCGGTAACTGCTTCCCATCAGGTGGGCTGTGAGCTTGTCTGTCATATAAGTGGTAGAAAAAATTAGATTTGAACGCAACCGGGACTAGCGTTCGGATGATGATGGAACCAATACATGGGCCTGATATAGATTTACCAGCATCTGTGTCTTGGCTACGCTTCGGTGACCTATTTGGGGCTAAGGTTTTTTTTTGCAATTATGGACGAAGTTGTGATGACGAATAACCATCGGAGGTACCTATATTCTAAACGATGGTACGGTTGTCATATGTCGGGCGTGCCACCGTCCCGGAGAATCCCTTAGACATATAATTTCTGGTTGTTCTTGTCTTGCCAACGGCGAGTATTTGCATGGACATAACCAAGTAACCAGGATTGTTCATCAACAGCTTGCTCTAAAGTACAACCTTGTGGAATCAGAGGTACCGTACTATAGGTATGTGCCCGGCGCAGTTTTCGAAAATGAACATATCACGTTGTACTGGGATCGATCTATCATCACATCACTGACAGGACATAGTGTTGAGGATATAGTGTTGATTGATCGATCAGAGCGCCGCGCAATAATTATCGATATCACCATTCCACATGACGAGAATCTTGTGAAAGCCGAAAAAGAAAAACAAATAAAATATTTGGATTTGGCTCACGTGGTTGTCGACATGTGGAGTGTGGATTCGGCAATTATTGTTCCGATAGTTGTATCGGTTCACGGACTGATTGCCAAGAGCCTCGATCAACATCTCAAGAGGCTCGCGTTAGGCAGTTGGGTCAAGGGCTTGATGCAGAAGGCAGTGCTCCTCGACACGGCACGTATTGTGAGGAGATTCCTCTCTTTGGAGCCCTAACCACCAGTAGCTTGGTCCCTGTACCCGATGCCGGCGAGCTACTATTTTTCATATTTTTAAATAGATTAGTTTTTTATATATATAATGTACCAAAAATATAACTTATATTTATTTTAAACTCAATATAGGAAATTATAATAAATTTATTTCAGTCAACACCCATATCACATTAAAAACATATAATACAATAGTATCTGACAAATAATAATCATAATAGTACCTAATAAATAATCATAATAATTAAAAATGTAAAAAATGGAAACTGTACTTTCAAAATAATAAAATGATTATTAACAATTCCATGTAATATTAACAATTATTTAGAAATTCATTAAAAAAAAATTAAGAAGTCCATGAGTATACATAAATTTAAATAAAAATAAGTAACTGTCAAAAATTTGAATAATTCCAGATACACAAAAACTAATAATTAGAAATTCATAAGAATTAAAATGTGAAATAAAAAAATGAAATACAAATAATTTAACTTAAATAACAATATTACTATGATTTTGCTACAAGCCACAGATACCATATTTGCATATGAGACATGCAAATATGGTATCTGTGGCTTGTAGCATTTACGTAGCGTTTACTGTCGCGTTCGTTGACGATTGGACACGGTCGATAAATCTATACTATCATAAAATTGTAAATTATTTGTGTCTGTAGTCTGTACATTGGAGATATAAAAAAAATACCTGTTTTTTTTTGCGTGTGGAAGCCCCCACGGGCTCCAAATGTCAATTGCTGAACACCCCGGGTGCGCCCTCGAATGGATGGCCCCAGGTTAAAAGCTTGGGCTATGTTAATCTTGTCTGCTTCTCCTGTGCGAGCAATAAACATACTTAAAACACCGTCTCGCGAAATACTGATAGTTTTCCGCGACTGTACTATATAAATAGTACAGTCGCGGAATTTGAAAGGGTGCTTCTTAAAGGTACTTTTGTGCTTGTCGTAATTGATAAAAGCGTTTTTTTTTAGTAGAGATCCATGTAGGATCTCATATATTATAGTGGTAATGGATTTATTCTGTAAAGGCGATGTATCATTAGTTATGAAGAAATAAATACATCAAAATTAAATAAATTAACGATTTTGAACACAATTTTTTTTTTGTGTGTTCTTGTCTGTTTGTTTGCGATGAACGCAAAAAATAGTGAACAGATTTTGATGCGACTTTTTCTATTAGAAAGGTATTGGTCATTATATTAGAATAATATCATGTTATCTGTACTTAAAATCTACCGTATGTTTGATTGCAATTAGTTGAGAAGAATCTCCGATATGATCATATGACCAAAAAAACGATAACCGGCCACCGTGCGGGCGGAGCCGCGGGCATTTTTTTAAGAATATCCAAGTGATCGAAATCACTAGTTTTCTCCCTAACCCCTCCAGCTAAGCTTAATTACTTGTTTTTGGAGTTGATTCACATCGGCAGTGTAATGGCCGGGATTCAAACCCGGGATCTTTCGAAATGTAAGCACGACTTCTTAACCACCAAGCTACCGATGCTCTTTTCTTGTTCTTTAATTATTCTTATAATCGCTTACGTTGGCTCAACGTGTATAGCCGACATAAGGTCGTCTGGTAAGAAATTTCCAGACACATTCCCTTTGTGCAGGACTTACTTACATTCTACCGTACATGAGCAATCATGCGCAGTCTATAATTACATTAGCGAATAACTGCCCCACGTAAGGACACGTTCGCAGATTTTCCAGACTTGACAACGAAATAACATAAGGGCTATCGCACATTAGAAACAAGAGTCTAATTGTGTCTCGACGTAACTTGTAGGTAAATAGACAGCTTTGTTTTCTTCTAAGTATGCGCACTTTCATATGTTTCTGAACAACCATAGTGACAGTAGTCTGTCTTAACTTAAGACTGACTTGTCTATAATGAGCGCTCAGCCTAAGTTGTTATAACAAACCAGTTCCAATGAAGTCTTATTTTCAAAATTGGAAAGTGACACAGAAATAAATTAATGAATTTTGACACGTATTACCTACCTGTTTATATTGTTTATCTGTATGACGCGCCTTTTTGTAATATCATCTGTATGACAGCTATAAAAAGTGGCGCATTGTTTGTGGTCTTTCGCAATACCAAGTTCTATACAGCCTGTCTAATTAAATTAAATTAAAATGTATTTATTTCAGGTATGTACCTGAAATAAATACATTTTAATTTGAGAATGTATTTATTTCAGGTACATAATCAAAAGCCCATAATAATTAATTTTGCTAATAAGAAAATACATACGTTATAACAATGTGATATTTGAATTAAGACATTGATTATAATTATTTACTATAAAATATTATGAATAAATCGATATTTGGTATTATGAACATAAAATTTGATAATTAAATTGCCGTAGAATAATACATTAATAAATTACATTAATAATGATCAAAATACATATAAATTTAGTCAGTCAGTCAGTCAATGAAACAATACATTTTTTTTTAAAATTAATTAAAGCATTCTCTTCGTCTTGCATACATGAAAGTCATTTGTATTTTATAATTATTTGTATTTTATATATTATTAAGTAAAATCTGGCACATACTCGTATACGAATGCGTCCTAAAACGTCATGCTTCGGTTTAGTCATAAACGTGGTACGTATATCGTTAAAATTAACCATCGGGTACGCTGTGCCATCCATCTTATGTCTAAGTAGTCGCGTGAGATGATGTTTATTATGAAGCTCTTAAAAAGAGGGATAACCAGTGCGTTAGATCGTTAAACATTCTGTATTCGAACATAAGTGGGCTAGTCACATTAGTGGCCAATGAGAAGACATAAAAAATAAAAATTAAACGCATTCTGATTCTAAAGATTTAAAACTCTGGTGGTAGAAATTTGATCACACAAATTTGTCACAAAATTCGGCCGGGTGGGTATTACCACCGTGCACGATTGCGAAAAACCCTCAATAGTAATCCAATTTCGGTTTGATTGCGTTCAGGGGTCAGTAAGTGCATAGCCGGGCAGGGGGATTGTGGTCGCAGCACTAGTGGGACCGGTGGGTGGACGCGGTGCTGCGACGACAATCCTCTTCTGATGAGGCCGTCAAGCTGAGTGCCACCATTGTTAACATGGTACGTGTATGTAATGGTGACCCTCTTTCCTGAGACTTTGCCTTCAGCTTACCATCAGGCGAGGTGAGTCAAATTGACGTGTCCTATATATAATAATAAAAAAAAAACATTCAGGACGGCGCCAAGAGCCGTAATATCTAGGACGTGTCCAGGTAGCTCAGTTGGTCAGAGTATTCCCCCTGTAAGGGACTGGTCTATAGGAAAAGTTAGCAGACTAATTGCTTCAAAATTTCTTACTACATCAGGTTTTTTTTAACCGACTTCAAAAGGAGGTTCATTGTTTGTCTTGTATGTTTGCATTATGTTTGTATGCGATTATCTCACGTTTGGTTGAACCGATTTTGATGCAGTTTTCAGGAAAGTTTTTATATTCTGGAGAAGGGTTTAATATACTTGACCAATTTAAGAAAAATAATGTATGTTTTTTTAAATTTTATTAGATATCATGCGTATCTTCTAGTTTTCAGGAGTTAATAAATGAGTTGCATTCGCTAAAAAGCGAGATTTAGATCAAATTTTTATACAAAAATTTTATCGACTTTAAAAACTAAACCAAATCAAAGTGGAAAATAATTGATGCATATTGAATTCAAAAGACAAAAGCGCTCATAAGATTTTCCTGTTGAAGTCGGTGCCAAATCCATGGAGACGGCAACCTACCCTACATTTCTACCTAATAGTTCTATATATATACCTCTTTGGTTTGTAACCGAAATTGCCCTAACCCCTCTATGTAAGCTAAATTGCTTGGGTAAGGAGTGGGTTCACGTCGCTAGTGTAATTAACAGGATTCGAACCCCGACTCCTTAACCATTAAGCTGTCATTACCAGTACCTTTAATTTTTTTTTTCGTGCGGAAATCCCTTCGGATACCCCCCCGCCGGCCAGCGGGGGCGGTTATGTCGGGCTTGAACCGACTAAAACCGCACGCCGTCTCGGGTCTACAGACGCCGGGGTGTAAGGTTGCCCATAGAGCATATCCCTCGCACCCCGACTAACCCCGGGCCATCTCCGGTTTCGAGATGGTCCCCTCGGGTGACATTACCAGTACCTCTAAAGTGAAAAGTAGGACCCATAAAAAATACTTTTAACATGTGACATTCGTATCTTGTTCTTGACCGCTTTTAAATATTACGTCATGGCCACAGACAATACGCTATTTAATCTTATTCCAAAAATGGTTTCCGCATGCAACAAAAGGCAAGCAGATTACCTCAAAGATGGCTAAAATTGTGCAGGCGTTGCCAAGGTCAAAGTGAAATTATAATTATCTGCTGTATTCCATTTATTTGTGCTGTACTAAACAGTGAACGCACTAAACTGATGTAAATGTCAAAAGTTTTGAGGTTAAGTAGGTATTTACATTTTTAAAACCTTTTGTTTTTTTTTCTATGTGGTAAAAGTATGTTTGTGTGCCAGGATGTTAGTTATAGTAGCTCTAGCTGAGCATAATTTTATTGGTAAAAATCTTCTATAAGCAGTCGATAACTGTAAATTTACCTATTATAATAATTTGATTGCAGTTTTTGTGGCGTAGAATTGGTTGACTAGAAAGAGAAATGGATTTCAAAGAGGATGTAGAGTTTTAGAGATTCGAATCGAAATCCATTGAATCGAATTCTATATGATTTTTACACAGGCACGTTTCTAATATTTTCACTCTTGTCCCACGCTTATACCTATACATGGAAGTAAAATTTACCAACCTGAGTTTCGGATTTTGCCGGGCAAATAACTTTCTGTCTGACAGATGGATGACAGAGAAGGCGGGAAAAAAGTTTCACAGTCTTTAAAAGTCTATAATAAAAAAATGCTCCAAGTATAAAATCAATAGCGGTTTTATCCAACTTCAAGTGCTTTTGACATCACCGAAAAATACTCCGGAAGCGATCTATAACGCACATGTGTTCGCTACATAAAGCCGCTTTGTATTAGGATGGACAGTGATGGGCCTTACATTCGTCCAGTAATTGAATGGTGCGATGACCTCTCAAAATCATTGTTGTGCATCATTTGGTATGAGGATAAACAGTTATTTGTGTTTGTAGGGTTATTATTAGACGTTCAGAAACGTGTAGTGTGGATAGGATAGGTGAATTATTGTCACGGGTCACCGTACAAGAGTTCATAGATAAGGACAAAACTTTTAAATATGTTCTTTTCGCGTTTCTAACTGAGCTAAATACACTGTTATTGTTTTTATTATAATTTTTTAAAGTAAATAAATAATAATATTCTTTTGCACAGACGATATAATGTTTATATGCCTATCCACTCTGACCTATACCTACCCCGAAGGGTATTTACTATTTATACTACCGCGATTATCACTCGTTGCCCCTACATTTTTTCAGGTAAATTTCTTGGTCCCCCAGACAGAACTGGTCTTCACCTGTGGTGATATACCTATGGCATCTTAGTTATCATCTTCATAGCGATTTCCGAGTAGCGTCCAAAGCTCGGGGCCCGCTTTAAAGTTTTTGATTGCTATGTCGGCTTTTCCGGAGCGTCTGCCGTCCAACCTCGCAGCGTCGAAAAGAAAGCCTGCGCTAGACCCTTGTTCGTTGCTTAGCAGGTGCTCCAATAAGCAGGTAAGGTTAGCTTGGGCCACAATCTTATGTCTAAGTACTCTACGCTAGAGTACGCTACAGTACGCTAGAGGGATAACCAGTGCGTTAGTGGCCAACGAGGAGACATAAAAATTAAACACATCCTTGTGTAAGTTGGGCCCTGTACGTTGTACACTCCTATATGCCGTCTTGTAAAACCATATAACGTCCGACCCAACCCTGTAAAAACCAATGAATGATCAACCCTGAGGTTTTCCTAAGCGACTTCAATATGCAGCGAGAGTGTGACGCGCCTGGTGTTGTACACGTCCATAGGCCGCGGTAACCGGTTTCTATCTGGGGGCTCTGTGCTTGCCTGCCACCTAAATGGTCTAAAAAATGGATCCGCATATAAACTTTCAGTAGTCATAATTTTGCTAAGACTTATGGAGCCTAGGAATGGAATTCCATGATGATCCGCGATTCCTTTGCTTGTACGTTTATGTGTAATTCGTTTACTGAAATCCCCCAAATCCTTTAATACATTATCTAAAAATAACTAAAGGCGCTGGCGTTCGTCCAAATGCACTGTAGTTCGCGGTCGCAATGCTAATTCTGTACCATAGAGTTCAATGCATTTTTTCTCTAATTATAGACAATTTTGACTTCGCGTAGAGTTCACCTTTAAAATTAGTTGTTTTTTTTTCGCTCATAGGAACTTACTTCTGGAATAAAAAAACAGGCACTCGGGGAGTGCCGACAGAAGTGAAAACTTGAAGAATTACGTGTTTATTTTTGTCATCTATGTTTAATATTAAATTATATCTTTTTTTTTGAATCGCTTTGTGGCGGCAAATGCGTAAATGCCAAATCCTAATAGCCATTTCAGGTAATTAAACAACAAAGAATCGTAAAAGCTTTCTTTTATATTATTACTATAGGGCTTACCCGGGGTGCCCGGCAACGGACACTTGGGGAGGACACCGTGCGGTTTTAGTCGAGACACGACATAACCACCCCCGCTGCCCGGCGGGGGGGTATCCGAAGGGATTTCCGCACGTTAAAAAAAAAAAAAAAAAAAAAAGTCTATGATATAATACTGCGTAGACATTTTAACCTTACATAACATAACTTCACGCCAGTATCCCCTAAGGGGTAGGCAGAGGTGTATTACACACCCACGGTTCGCCAGTTATGTTTAGGTCCCAATGTAATAGGCGGCGAGCCTATCTACCGGGCACATTACTAAGCAAGCGATGATCAACATTTTTAATACACACATAACTACGATAAGTCAAAGGTGTGTGCCCGGGGCGACTGGGGATCGAACTCAAGACCTCGTGTCGGCAGTCCGTTACGTACACCACTGAGCTATCGCCGCATTTTAAACTTACGTAACAAAATATATAAATTCATAAATATTAATTGCGTTTTTATATTTATGATGTTTTTATATTGTCTAGCACGCGAGTATCTACTATTATTGTTGTAAGTTTTTTTATAATGAAGACATTAGATACATATAATTTGGTCACACGTTCAGATCAAAAGTGACCCGCTAATTCTCGGCATGCGATCGAATCGCCTACGCTACAACCAACGGAAATGCCGTTACAGAAAAATACAGGTAGTATAAGTATACGTCGAGATAATGTTATTTAAACTAATCGAAGTTTTTTTTTTTTTATATTTAGGACACGTCAATTTGACTTCACCTCGCCTGATGGTAAGCTGAAGTTAAAGTCTCAGGAAAGAGGGTCACCTTTACATACACGTACCATGTTAACAATGGTGGCACTCAGCTTGACGGCCTCATCAAAAGAGGATTGTTGTCGCAGCACCGCGTGACACCCACCGGTCCCACTAGTGCTGCGACCACTAATCCCCCTGCCCGGCTATGCACTTGCTGACCCCTGAACGCAATCAAACCGAAATTGGACACACCCGGCCGAATTTTGTGACAAATTTGTGTCATCAAATTTCTACCAACAGTCATTGATGTAAGCCATTCCCCATATATTCGTAAATCATTTTAGGATCTATGGTCGTAAATTGATAGAGCAATAAACTATTTAAGAACGCGATTAGCATTCGATGCTCGCAGTTATTTCCAAAGTGGAAAGCGAACGTTCCGCGCCGGAGGTAGAACATTGTCTCTACTGCGCGTTAGGCCGGCTTTACGAGGGCGATTCGTCGCTAATCGCATAATACCCACATAGATCTATACTCGTAGAGTGTATTGAGCTCCACCAGGCCTACTAAGATCTTCAGGCTGACAGCATTAAAGTTAAGCTTCCAGAACATACTCGTAGTGGACTCTCCGTTTGAGTGAGACTCGTTCATAGTGTATTATTATTTTGTATACTCCCCTCTGGGGTAGGCAGAGATAACAGCCTGCCATCTGCTTCTGTCCTAAGGCTGTCTACATAACAAAGGCGGCTTGGTTTTGGAACATTGGTAGAATCGGAAGGTGCATATTCGCGCGAATGAGCGAGTTCCATGCTAGCCAGTTGGCGAATAAGTCAAGTTTGCCGCCAGGTTGCACGGCTTTGGTTGTGTAGACAGTCTCAAACACTTCACGAGCTTCCTCTATTGTCGTTAAACATTTCATTGATGACTTGACATCCAACCTGAATAAGAATGATATGTAACTACCTAAATTTTTCGGCCACGGTAGTTGCTTTTTTAGCGGTCCGCTTAAAACCCAGGATTTGGTATAGGAAGGTATTTATTAAACAATACAATAGATATTTAGGTACTTCACTCAAGTACGTGTTTCCTACATATAAGTGAAGTACCTTTTTTTTACCACACGCCGTCTCGGATCTACAGACGCCGGAGTGTAAGGTTGCCCATGGAGCATATCCCTCGCACCCCGACTGACTCTGGGCCATCTCCGGTTTTGAGATAGCCCCCTCGGGTTTGGGAACCACGGTGTCCCCGTCTTGCCCCGGTTTGGGGGAGGGGCGCTAGTCGCCCCATCGTCCCGTCCGTATAAGTCAAGTACCTATACCAAATATCGTAGCATGAAGGCCGTAATTACTTATACTTTTGCTAATGATGTCGAGAGTATATAGACGGCCTAACATACATTCCAAGACTAATGAGAATATTATGACGGAAATTACAATACATTGTAGCAAACTTATTGTTTTATGTTCGAACGCACAAACTAGAAAGTTCTATAGAAACAAATAGAAATGCATCTGCTGTTGAGATTGGTGTACGTAGGTACTGCATTTAATGGTTCTTAGTATTTAGTGTGGGCTAGCCACATCTGTCAAAGGACCGATGGCCGTTGGAGCAAACGAGTCATAGAGTGGAGACCACGAATCGACAAACACTCTCCAGCGATAGTCGATCTAAAAAAGGTAGCTGGGATAGACAGGATGCGAAAGGTGGAGACAGAGAGACATTGAGAGAGGCCTGTGTTCAGCAGGGGACTGCGACAGGCTAATTGATTCATAGTATAAAAGATAGTTTGACGGATGTATGGGGCAGGAACGTACTCTGGGGTAAGAACTAAGCTACCTACTATTTCAAATTAGATTCTATACCTGTGCCAAATTTCATCCAGATCCGTTCAGCCGTTTTTACGTAAAAGAGTAACAAATATCCACCCATTTATCCCCACCAACTCACTCTAGTTAACTCCGCCCACATGGAATTCTGATCCCATTCCCGCGACCCATAGGAACCTATTCCAGGGATAAAATGCCTTTTTCCAGACTATAATCTATCGCTGTACAAAATTGCGGCCAGGTCCGTTGAGCCGTTTGAGCGTGATCGAGTGACACACATCCAAACATCTTCACAAACTTCCACATTCATAATATTATGACAAATGAATGATTATGGTAACATTCTAGGCATCATAGCTTACTCAGTAAATACAATTACATCACACATTTTATTGTTAAATGGTGGTTATGAACATGCACTAACTAGTGATTTAAACCCTAATTATCGCAGGACTCACTGATAACGGCACTTCAAGTAATTTCTTACTCAAACTCTGCATCGTTTCGTTTGTATCTTATCTGGTGTCATTTAAGGCCCTGTCTGGACGCAAGCTACCATAATTATGCTCATTTTTTGTTTCTAAGATTATTTCTCTCTCTCTCTAAGATTACTGATGCTAGACAGTTGATTTTTTTTATATATACAGCTAATTATCTACTGTTCACGCACATCCAAAAACATTTTGGATAAATAAAGCAGTTTCTTGTTAAAAAAATTGCAAAGAAACACTCTGCCGCCAAACAAATCAAACAGATAAATAAATCATTTAAAAAATATGACGAATTTGAGGATGTTAATTTGTAGATATTCCACTAGTTGATTAAATTTTCTTTATATTTGTAACAAAAAATATATATGTCATCGCTAAAAATATTGAGATAATTGAAACGAAAAATTTATTTCAAAGAGTGTTTCTTTGCAATTTTTTTAACAAGAAACTGCTCTATTTATCCAAAATGTTTTTGGATGTGCGTGAACAGTAGATAATTAGCTGTATATATAAAAAAAATCAACTGTCTAGCATCAGTAATCTTAGAGAGAGAGAGAAATAATCTTAGAAACAAAAAATGAGTATAATTACGGTAGCTTGCGTCCAGACAGGGCCTGAAGTGTCATTAAATTTCACAGGATATTGATGACTTGGACACACAACTGCGAATGGAACAAACGGTATCCCTTATGAAACAAAATTAATTGTACAGAAGATCGGCTTCGGTAAACAAGCTATAACAGAGTCAAACACTCACAAACGCCTACGTTCTCTGATCTCGGGTCTTGTCGGACTAAATGCTGGTCGTGAGTGCCCGTGCTTGCAATTTTTTTGTCTATTTCAAATTATATATTGACAACGAGTAAAAGCAAGTGCGAATGAGCGTAAATAGATATTCCTTTTCCAAGGATTGTTGAAGTCGATTATCTTTTGGGGAATTTTATTTTTTGTTTGATATAATAGCAGCCTTTTTTATTTTTTTCAACGTGTGGAAACCCCCACGGGCTTCAAGGTACGCAATTTTTTTTTTATGGATGATAGGCATACGTTTGACCACTATCTCACCTGGTCGTAAGTGACGATGTGGTCTACGATGGATCGCGTTTGCCTAGAAAGAACCCGAGACTTACAGATTCCGAGGTTATAGCTTTCCGGAAACACAGGAATCTATGAAACATACCATATGTAGGTAATAAGTTGTTAAATAGACCATATTACAGATGTAGGCAGATATTATTGACTCTGCATTACTTTACAGTTTATAGTGACCATCCAGGGACCACCTCAGGTCACAATATCATAAATCGTACCTATAACAAACGCAAAAATTAACGCGTTTGAAATATTTGCTACATGTAATATAAAATCTCATCCCTGTTCATTTAGGAATAATATCCTCACGTCATTTCAAATATATGACCATCGGAAGAGGGACATCGGAACAAGGTTAACACTCCGGCTCTAAATACGACAGTGACGCATGTACAACATGTCTTGCGCAGGAGTTGAACGAACCGATCTTGTATTCGGCTATTGCAGACGGGATGCTAGTTTAACAGAGAAACGATTTTGTGATTTACATGTTTACATGTGTACTCTATTTCCGCAAATGACGTAGTTAGATCTGTAGTTGGCGAATCATTCTAGGCTTAAAATAGTTTTTTAATAAAACCTACCGATAAAAAATTGCATCTATCTATACTGTATTATAAAATTGTAAATTAGTCGTGTCTGTACATTGGAGATATTTAAAAAAAACTTGGGTTATGTGAAATGAACAATTTTGAACACAATTTTTTTTTTGCAATTTTTGTGTTTGTTCGCGATGGACGCAAAAACTACTGAACGGAATTTGATGTTTTTTTTTTCTATTACAAAGGTTTTGGTCAGACATAGAACCGGAGATATGATCAGAAAACGATAACCGACCTCCTCGCGGTTTCCTCGTCTTATCCCCGGAAAGAGGGGGGCGCGTAAAGCACCACCACCCCGGCCTGCTTCTGCTAGGATGACAGACGACTCCACCTATCAAGCCGAGGCCTGCACTCATGGTGGACGGAGGTCGTTCAGCGACTTTCGACGCCTGAGTCGCCTTCGCGTCCCACGGGCTCTGCGGATCGAGAGAGACCTGAGTCTCTCGCGGACCCCCTCTGCCGCCTCCTTTTCTTCTGGAGCAGGCTTTTCTCTCGGGGTTGGGGGACTCAGATGGCTGTCGTTAACCTAAAAGTTAAGAAAGCTGAATCAAAAGGAGTACTCGATTTGAATTTAGTTTTTGAATCTTGGGATGCAACCGGAAAAATACGTTAGAATGTTGTCAATGAATCGTCCAACTGTGGCGCAACTAGTGAAGCGGTTAGTCTGTGCCAATAAGCCGAACACTAACATGCAACAAGGAAAACATTGCCAAGTACTTATATATTTGTATCAGGACATGTTGTGTGTCATAGCTGGTCGTAAACGTTTATCAGCTTGTTAGTGTTTGCTCATAAATTGGATAGATTGGATTTCAAGTGCTTTAGTTGTGATTTCAGTGCCAGACTGTGAACATAAGAGGTATTTATTGATTATTTTTTAACCCCCGACGCAAAAAGAAGGATGTTATAAGTTTGACGTGTCTGTCTGTCTGTGGCTCTGTAACTCGCGAAAGAATGAAACGATTTCAATTTAGTTTTTTTTTTGTTTGAAACGTGAGTTACGGACGAGTGTTTTTAGATATGTTTGATGAAAATCAGTTGAGTCGTTTAAAAGTTGTCGGGGGTGAAAGTGGGGAAGAATAACCGAATCTCTGCAAATATAATCGGTCTCAAATAAAGCGCATCACGTGCACATTATAAAATAATAATATATGTTCAATGAAAATCGGTTGAGCCCTGAAATAACTCTGGGGGTAACAGTGGGGAAAATACCCAATATCAGCAAATATATATGTGTCGGGGGTTTTTTTTAATTTTTAATCTAAGCTTGGACTTCGAATATAGAGAGTAACAAACTCTAAAATATTTTGAACTAGCGGCCCGGTACGTGCTTCGCTACGTCAAAATGATCCGCCATGTATTGAATATTCAAGGGCTTACCCGGGGTGCCCGGCAACGGACACTTGGGGAGGATCAATCCCTTCGGATACCCCCCACCGGCCAGCGGGGGTGGTTTGGTCGTGTATCGACTAAAACCGTACGGTGTGCGCACGAAAAAAAAAATTCTGAGAGATTTTCTTAATATTTTTTTCCGTAAGAACCTTGTACAGAGTATTAGAAAACTACAAAAAAAAAAATCAGCCAAATCGGTCAAGCCGTTTTCATGCTATGTCGTGACAACGGAAAACGGGTTTCATTTTTATATATATAGATTGAATCTATTCTCGAATGTATGGAGCCCCGATAAAATCTTTGGAACTCAAGGCAACCTCATCTGCAAGCCAGCATGCTAATGAATGAGGCTCTGACGCTGCCTTTCCTCCCGGGGGGGGGGAGAGGTCAGACAGCGGTCGCTCCCGTAAAAACAGAGATAAACCATTCATGAGATACTTCTGAGCGCTACAAAGTGCAAGCTTTGAATGGAACCGGGATGTTGGTTGGTTGAGGTTTTCTCTTCTTCATCCGAGCTCCTTTTATTGGTTTCTTTTCGCTTTTAGGGGCTGTTTTTGTGGGGTCCCACCCTTTGATTAATCCTGAGAGGAAGCTTGCTCCGAAGCCTTGTCTTTTAACCAGCACCTGTACTGACTTGCATGTGCTTTGGAATTTGTATAAAATACCAATATTTCAACTCATACGCTTGCATAACGACAAAGTTGGGTACTGTTAGCGTCCCGAGGGGGCCATCTCGAAACCGCAGATGGCCTAGGGTTAGACGGGGTGCGAGGGAAATGCCTTATGGGCCACCTTACACCCCGGCGTCTGAAGACCCGAGACGTCGTGCGGTTTTAGTCGGTTAAAACCCGACATAACCTCCCCCGATGGCCGGCGGGGGGGTATCCGAGGGGAATACCGCACGAAAAAAAGAAAAAAAAGGTACTGTTAACGTCGGGACGGTGGGATGACTAGCGCCCCTCCCCCAAACCGGGGCAAGATGGGGACACCGTAGTTCCCAAACCCAAGGGGGCCATCTCGAAACCGGAGATGGCCGCGGGTCAGTCGGGGTGCGACGGAAATGCCTTATGGGCAACCTTACACCCTGGTGTCTGAAGAACCGAGCCGGCATGCGGTTTTTGTCGGTTCCGCGTGAAAAAAAAAAGTTCTGGTAGCGTCTTGTATGTGCCGCCATTGCTAATGAAGATATCTTAGAGTGTCTATTACTCTAATTACCATCGTATCTGATTATGATTATTATCATAAAGTTTTGGAACTTGTCTTTTCGCGGGTCCTTGCTAGTAATGATTGACGGGCGCTATTATCGTTAGAGTGAGAGAGAATAGTTCCAGAAATAGGCAATTGAATGATTTCCGTTTTAGGCGATTTTAATTGTCGGAAGTTTACGACAATGTCACACATTGAAATAAAACTATTTTTAACGGATTCTATCGCGATTTATTTGATGTTATTTTATTGGACCCGACACGTTTCGGTTGCTTTTCAGCCGCCATGGTCACGGGGAGACAGGATGGAGACGGGGGTCAATGTAAATAATAAACAAATCGCGGTAGAATCCGTTAAAGATAGTTTTATTTCAATGCCGCGGTAGCCTAGTGGTATGGGTAATGAACTGCTGAGACGAGGTCTCGGGTTCGATCCCAGGTTTTACCATGGCACACACCAATGACTTTTCGATGCTTTTCGAAGTTATGTGTTTGTATTTATCGCAGGTTTATAAGTGCCCGGTTAATGGCAATAGGCTCGCCACCCATTACATTGGGACCTAAACAAAAACTGGCGAAATCTGGGTGCTAGCACCTCTGCCTACCCCTTCGGGGATATAGGCGTGAGTTTATGTTTTATGCTAATTCAATGCGGTTTTAATTTCTAAGTTTCGATGGTTACAAGGGAACGTTATTACCAATCCTACGTCGCGATTCCTATCAGGCACAGTTGCCTACTAAACTTTAGTGCGTGTGGCTTGAATCAAATACACACTTGGCTAGTTTTCATCCGACAACGCAACATATTCTATTTTTAGCTAGTTATATTAATTAATAAACAAAATATTAAGGATGCCAATTAATGCAGTGAACAATAAATACCACACGCATCATGCACGATATATAGGTCTGTACTAATATTTACATCACTAATGGGGGTTTCCTGTTTGTTTGCGGTCAGCAGTCCTCATCTATTCTAAAAAATCCGTTCCCGCAGGGGGAACGCACAGGTAGATTTCGTGAAGCAATTACTATTATTTTATTAACATGTTTAATTTTTTTTTCTCGTAAACGGTCACTTTTAGCGAAAAACTTTTCAGACATTTATTTTAGACTTAAAAATGGCCTATCGATTAAAAATGTTTCCGACGGCAAGAATGCTAACCGGTTAGAAGTTATGATTTTTTTTCCGAAAAAATTTGGTTTTTCCCCCCTCCACTTTTAGTTAAAGTTTTAATCTTATAGGTTTATAAGTAAAAGTTGTTGGTATTCATGTATACTATGGGATAAAATTAGAACGGTTCGAATATCTTTCATGGAACGTGAAATTTTGAGGAAAAACTGATTTCACAAAAAGTGAGGCCCTACCGTCCCCTTAGGCCGGATTCCACCCGTTCACGAACTTAAACTAAGTTTACACCCAAGCAATTTTTGACCGCAGTTTGAAAGCGATCGGGGCAAAAATGCGACCGTCAGAGTGCCGCAAATTTTGGGAAGTGGAACCATACATACATATATATATATATGTATAAACTTTTTCACCAGTGGTCATTTCGGACTCAGGGGGTCCTAACTAGACCTCCTATGAAGAAATTTTTTTTTAATTCGACAGTAGTCAAGAAACCAATAGGTAGATCGATTTCATCGAAATCTACCTAAAACTAATAAAATTGAAGTGTCTATTTGTAACGTTAAACTAACAGTTTTTCAATGAATGCTTATGAACTATGAATATATACACAGTACCTTTTTTTTTTTTTTTCATGCGGACATCCCCTCGGATACCCCCCCGCCGGCCAGCGGGGGCGGTTATGTCGGGCTTGAACCGACGAAAACCGCACGCCATCTCGGGTCTTAAGACGCCGGAGTGTAAGGTTACCCATAGAGCATATCCCTCGCACCCCGACTGACCCTGGCCCATCTCCGGTTTGGAGATGGCCCCCTTACTTGCTCTCCACTGTGCCATCTGCTAATCAGAGGGACACGTGGAAAGCTTCCGAACAGCCCTCAACAGGGCCGTCCTCGCCTCGGTCGGAGTTGGCCGTAGGCGGCAGCGTCTCTCCCGCCCTAGGAGAGAGGCGCTGCTGTCTTCGTTGCCCAGGGTGCACCGCACCGCGTGGAGGTCCCCAACCAAGCACCCCAATATATACACAGTACCTTTTTTTTTTTTTTTTTATCGTGCGGAAATCCCCATAGAGCATATTCCTCGCACCCCGGCTGACCCTGGGCCATCTGACCACTAACAGCATCGCTCATCCTGTCTCCTCTGAAAGCAGAGGAGTACGGAGAGCGATGTGTTCCCGCCACGTTGGGTATTGGCCGACGATCAATGCCAACCCTATGAAGGGGTGAAGGGGAAGGCATTGTACGCCGCCCAGGGTGTACCGGCCGCTCCGATTCCGTTCCCCCCGGACTGCAGCGGGATCGGAATCGGAGCGACACTCGAGGAGGTTACCCAACACACACCCCATATACACAGTACCTACTAACAACAAAAAACAAACTTTAAACTTTTGTCTGTCTTTCTGTCTGTTTAAAAAAGGTAATGTCTTGAACGGCTGGACTGATTTTGACGGGACTTTCACTGGCAGATAGAATATTATAAGGCATAACATAGGCTACAATTAATCAAAGACACAGCAGCTAGTCCTCAATATAATTACTTAATTGTAACTGTGCTCCAAGGGGTGCCCTGTCAGTCCTGTGGGCGTATGGGGCTCCTACTACTAGCCCTGTGGGCCATGTCAACGTCACCTGCAAGCTGGTACACGTGCTGGATGACAGATGAGGTTCTGTTGCATGCTGTCCTCTCAGAGTTGGGCGATCAGACGGGAGTCTCTTTCATGCCGAACCCAAAGGAGGAGAAGTAGTAAGTGGACCAAGCTACAAGGGGAACACCTCGGATGTAACCGGGACGGGAACCACGCTAAAACATGATGACCATTATGTGCTCCGCGATTTTACCCGGTTACTGCTTAGCTCCTAAGAATCGGAGCGTGATGTTACATATCCTATAGCCATCTCCATGAACTGAGCTATCAAATGCAAAAAGGTTTTTGAACTCGTACATGTAGTTCCAGAGTTTAAACCGCTCAAAAAAAAAAACAAAGTTTACTAGTTACTTATGCAGACATTTAGCGTTTTATTAAAAAAGTTATGTTACTTACGTAAAAAAAGTAAGATACATAACGTTTCAGCTGTTTAATATGCAAGTAGCAAATACATACACAAGTAATTAAATGTTAGATTACGACATAGGTATTTACTTTTATATTGGGGTGTGTGTTGGGTAACCTCCTCGAGTGTCGCTCCGATTCCGATCCCGCTGCAGTCCGGGGGGAACGGAAGCGGAGCGGCCGGTACACCCTGGGCGGCGGTCAATGGCTTCCCCTTCACCCCTTCATAGGGTTGGCATTGATCGTCGGCCAATACCCAACGTGGCGGGAACACATCGCTCTCCGTACTCCTCTGCTTTCAGAGGAGACAGGATGAGCGATGCTGTTAGTGGTGAGATGGCCCAGGGTCAGCCGGGGTGCGAGGGATATGCTCTATGGGTAACCTTACACCCCTGCGTCTGAAGACCCGAGACGGCGTGCGGTTTTAGTCGGTGCAAGCCCGACATAACCGCCCCCGCTGGCCGGCGGGGGGGGTATCCGAAGGGATTTCCGCAAGATAAAAAAAAAAAAGGTATTTACTTTTATATTATTGTTACGTGCGCGGGGTACAAATTAAATGCCGTTTACACAACGAAGAAGTTTATTAGCTCACCACAAACTAGACAACTAAATAACTAGCCCACACAGTACTCTTCAACAGTTCAAATCGCTCAGCAGTTCACAGTAGTCCACAATCGTTGCTTAAGTCGCAGGTATAACTCTCTTGGTTCACTTCGGTAAGATGTGTTCACTTTCGCTTTCGAAAATTAACTGACCCGTGTCGATAGCCGGGCGTCCTTTTATAGCGGGGTAGAATATTCGGGAATCATCTAGAGGCACTAGAGCGTTCGAGAACAGTAGGTATTTACTGGGGCGTTCGAGAAAGCAAGTACCTACACAGTCGTGCCGACGATAGAGGTGAATGCCCTTGTTATCGCTATTTGTAGGTAAAGTAGGTATAGGCATTAAAAAGGGCGTGTGATTTTGTACTGACTTTTCTGAATTTTTCTAAACGGATCGATAGAGTACTTCGACATTAACAATGCGTTTTAATTTCTAGAAGATTCGATCAGTAGTTTCCGAGATATCGACGATCGTTGTAACATTACCCCCCTCTTAATCATGCTCGTCCCGAGCATCATTTGTTCCATGATATCGCGTCAACCTATCCACATGGACTACCTTTGGTTTTCCCCTAAGCCCCTTCTTAATGCGGTAGGTGATGTCATTGATTTTTGTAACAACCGTATAGGGTCCTTCCCAGCGAGCTTGAAGTTTTGGAGATTTTCCTTTTCTGCGTAGCGGATTGTGAAACCATACCAGTGTTCCTTCTTCAAAACCGTTGGTGTTTGCATTTCTATCGTACCGGGTTTTCATCCTTATACCTGTCTTCAAATTGTTTTCCCGTACCATTCTGTACACCTCGTCCAGCCGGTTTTGAAGTTCACTCACGTAATCCGTTACGGGCTTAGGACTTTCGGGTGGCGTGCCAGTTATTGCATCCACTGGTAGCCTTATCTCTCGACCAAAATTTACTTTAGCTGGGGTGTGTCCCGTACTGTCATGCACCGCAGATCGATAGGACATCAGGAACAGTGGGATGTACTGGTCCCAATCTCTTTGGTGTTCGTCGACAACTTTAGCCAAGTGATTTTCCAACGTCTGGTTAAACCTCTCGACCATTCCGTCTGACTGCGGGTGCGCTGGAGTCGTACGGGTCTTGTTTATACCGAGGAGTTTGCACATTTCTTGAAACAGAGCAGACTCGAAGTTCTGTCCTTGGTCGGAGTGGATCTCCATAGGTGCGCCGTATCGACTGACTACTTCCTGAACCAGTTTCTTGGCTACAGTGACTGCTTCCTGGTTGGGTGTCGCAAATACTTCCGGCCACTTAGTGAAGTAGTCTTGCACTACTACGATGTATTTGTTACCCTCATCAGTCGTTGGAAAAGGTCCAGCAACATCAATGGCGATACGTTCCCACGGTGCTCCAACGTTGTACAGCTTCAATTTTCCTTTGCTTCTTGTCGGCGGTCCTTTAACCGAAGCACATGCAGTGCATCTACGGCACCAATCCTCGACATCTTCCCGACAACGAAGCCAGTAAAACCGCTGTCGCACTTTAACCAGGGTTTTCTTGACTCCGAGATGCCCGCCAGAAACACCATCGTGGATGTGCCGTAAGAGTGGGGCCACCTTGCTTCGTGGTACCACTACTTGCATGGTTACTTCCTTACCATCGTTAGACTCCCATTTCCTATACAGGACATCTTCTACCAGAACTAAGCTGTCCCACTGGGCCCAATAGCTTTTGGTAGTTGAACTGTAAGCAGACACATCACTCCATCGGGGTTTGCTTCCAAGTTGTTTCCAGTGCAGTATAGGTTGTAGATCATCATCATCTTCTTGCGCCTTCCTCATACTGCTTCCACTCCATTCGTCGTCAAGTCCATTCACCTTTATGACTTTAATCTCTTCTCGGGCTTCGTTCCTCCGACAATGCTTGCGATCTTCGACACACGGCCTTCGTGACAAAGCATCAGCATTGCAAACTTGAGTTGTAGTGATGGTTGGGGCCTCATATCGACCAGCCAGCGGTCGCCCCGTGACCCTGGCGACATTTAGTTTTAACGGAACATCTTGATCCACTTGGGTCCAGGAGTCCGTGACCCTTCTCCGTTTCCTCGAAGGACACTCTAACTGGATATGGCCCCTTCCTCTACAGGAATAACACGTTGGGACATACCACCGTTTCCTCTCCTCTGCAACTACTTCCTTGACCTCCCTGACTCCATGTTCCACTTTGGTCCAGGAGTCCGTGACCCTAGTCCGTTTCCTCCAAGGGCACTCTAACTGGATATGGCCCCTTCTTCTACAGGAATAGCACGTTGGGACATACTGCGGCT
Source organism: Cybosia mesomella (assembly GCA_946251805.1). NCBI lineage: Eukaryota > Metazoa > Arthropoda > Insecta > Lepidoptera > Erebidae > Cybosia > Cybosia mesomella. The sequence goes on from OX276410.1 coordinate 20,423,426, forward strand.
TCCTCGCCTCTGCAACTACCTCCTTGACTTCCCTGACCTTACTTATCCCGGCGTTCTGCCGTACGGTTTCCACCTCAAGGGCATAAGCCAATGCTTCTTTTAAGGTCTGGCAGTGACGCAACTGTACACTAGTTTTCACTTCTGCGTCCCGTATACCGTTTAGGAAGGCCTCCAGTAGAGTGGTCTCGATCATCACGGGTGTAGATGAGTAGGCCCGACGAACGAGCCTTTCGACCTCTACAGCCCATTCCTGGAGGCTTTCACCAGCTTTTTGTTTCCTCTCGCGTAGCTGCGCTCGGTAGACATTCTCCAGGTGCTTGTCACCGTAGCGTGTGTCTAATGCTTCCATCAGAGACTCCGTGTCCTACTTTCAGGCGGCAGGGTTTCCAGTATTACTAAGGCATCTCCTCGTAATCCAAGTGTCAAGGCCATAAAAGACTCCTCGTTGCTCCAGGCTTTAGTTTTTACCAATATCTCAAATTGGTACTTGAAGGCTGTCCACGAGGAGGTTCCATCGAAGTGTGGTAGGTCGAACTTCGCTGATGATGGTGAGGTCGCGGCAACAGGTCCGCAGGTTTTTAGCCTGACAATCTCTTTTTCAAGCTTTTGCAAGCGGTCGTCAACAGGTCCGATCCCTTTTTCGAGCTCTTGTAAGCGGTCGTCCATGCTCCCAGTCTTCAAGGCCACTTCCTTACTAAGCGTTTGCAAGCCGTCTTCGAGGTTCTTCACTTTATCTCCCAGTGCATGGATGCCTGCATCGATTTTACCCATGACAGCTTCCTGGTTGGCCTGCATCGTCTGTCGACTAGCCTCTTGGTTGGCCTGTATCATCTGTTGACTGGCCTCTTGTTTGGCCTGTATTTCTTGCAAGGAGGCTTGCATCGTCTGTCGACTAGCCTCTTGGTTGGCCTGCATCATCTGCTGTATAGAAGCCAATAGCGTCATCATGTTGATATCGGACGAGGTTCCATCTGGTGCTGCCGTAGTTACCGCTGAGATAGCAGGATCGGCCTGACGCCCTTCCTCTTCAAGGCTCCGTTGACGTGCAGCATCCATTTCCACTTGACGTCTGGTCCGTGGAGTACGCCCTTCGTCTTCACGTGGTAATAACGGCATCGCACTTCTGACACCAGTTGTTACGTGCGCGGGGTACAAATTAAATGCCGTTTACACAACGAAGAAGTTTATTAGCTCACCACAAACTAGACAACTAAATAACTAGCCCACACAGTACTCTTCAACAGTTCAAATCGCTCAGCAGTTCACAGTAGTCCACAATCGTTGCTTAAGTCGCAGGTATAACTCTCTTGGTTCACTTCGGTAAGATGTGTTCACTTTCGCTTTCGAAAATTAACTGACCCGTGTCGATAGCCGGGCGTCCTTTTATAGCGGGGTAGAATATTCGGGAATCATCTAGAGGCACTAGAGCGTTTGAGAACAGTAGGTATTTACTGGGGCGTTCGAGAAAGCAAGTACCTACACAGTCGTGCCGACGATAGAGGTGAATGCCCTTGTTATCGCTATTTGTAGGTAAAGTAGGTATAGGCATTAAAAAGGGCGTGTGATTTAGAGGAGCCGCGGTAGCCTAGTGGTATGGGTAATGGACTGCTGAGACGAGGTCTCGGGTTCGATACCAGGTTTTACCATGGCACACACCAATGACTTTTCGATGCTTTTCGAAGTTATGTGTGTATTTATCGCAGGTTTTATAAGTGCCCGGTTAATGGCAATAGGCTCGCCACCTATTACATTAGGACCTAAACATAAACTGGCGAAATGTGGGTGCTAGCACCTCTGCCTACCCCTTCGGGGATATAGGCGTGAGTTTATGTTATGTTATGTTCTTTAGGGGACGTATCCCCAAAGCCGGTGGTTAAATACATCTCATTTACACCTGGTCCTAATAATGCTTTGGCACCTATTTCTGCCACAATACATGAACAGTTTAAGCATTTTTGTATACCTTTTTTATTTTTTCGTGCGGAAAACCCTTCGGATACCCCCCCACGGCCAGCGGTTATGTCGGGCTTGAATCGACTAAAACCGCACGCCGTCTCGGGTCTTCAGACACCAGGGTGTAAGGTTGCCCATAGGGCATATCCCTCGCACCCCGACTGACCCTGGGCCATCTCTGGTTTCGAGATGGCCCCCTCGGGTTTGGGAACCACGGTGTCCCCGTCTTGCCCCAGTTTGGGGGAGGGGTGCTAGTCGCCCCACCGTCCCGGTCTGCTTCTGCTGGGGTGACAGGCGGCCTCACCTGCCACCCCCAGGCCTGCGCTCATGGAGGACGGAGGTCGTTAAGCGACCTCCGGCGCATGAGTCACCTGCGACGCGCGGCGAGCATGTTGCGGGCTCGGCGGGCCGGGAGAGTTCTAAATGTCTCCCGAGCGCGCTCCGCCATCTCCTTCGCGAGCATCACATGCTCGCAGAAGGAGGTGGCGGCGGCCCACGCGCTCGCGCTCCGCACCATTGCCGCAATCATGCTGCCGAGTGAGAGGGCTCCCACCCCGATGGCTGCAACGAGGTCACGCCTCGGCGCCTCCCACGCCGGGCAAGCATTTTTGTATACCTAATGCTTTATTTATATATTCTGCTGTCCGTAAGATTAATTTATTCAAAATACTGGCAACACAACAATCACTTTTACGTGCTCTTTACAACATGTTTCGCAAATAGTTAATTGAGCTCAGCCATTATCGTGTACAAATATATACCCAACAATTAATAACTTTCTTAAGACAATCAAGCAAACATTAAGTAAATAAACAAAAGCTATGCATAATAAATGAAAATATTTCCTACTGTATAATTCTTTAGCATTTGGTCTAAGTCTTAAACTCGTAGCTATATGAAGAAATAATTGTGAATCCGTGTCATTTCTCCTTTGGCAACTGTTTGCGAATCTCAGTTGCTAATTTGGCTGAAGGGAATTTGGCTGTGTCTGTTACAGTTTGCTGTGCTTATGACAAAGCGAGCTGTTGCAGAATTTTCGAAATTCTTTTACTCTATTTTTTTCACCGTTATAATTACTGCAATAAGTATAATCACGGAGTAATTCGCTGTTGTAAGGAAAATGGCGATGGGATTTTCAAATTTAAATGTATTTAATCACTAGCTGAAGCCCGCGGCTCCTCCAGCGCGGCGGTCGGTTAACGTTTTTTGGTCATATCCCCGGTTCTACTTACCCAAGTGGCCAAGGCCATGGTCATTCTAAAAAAAAAAACGCTCAGTACTTTTGCATCCATCGCGAATAAACAGACAATCAGAAAAATAGACAAACAGACAAGAATTCCAAAAAAAAATATTTTTATGTTATGAATCGTTCATTTAACAACCCAGGATTTTTTTTTCATATAAAAAAAATGAAATATACATTGTAAATTGGTTGTGTTTGTATATTGGATGTACAGACACAACCAATTTACAATTCACATACCTTTTTTTTTTTTTACGTGCGGAAATACCTTCGGATACCCCCCCGCCGGCCAGCGGGGGCGGTTATGTCGGGCTTGAACCGACTAAAACCGCACGCCGTCTCGGGTCTTCAGACGCCGGGGTGTAAGGTTACCCATAGAGCATATCCCTCGCACCCCAACTGACCCTGGGCCATCTCCAGTTTCGAGATGGCCCCCTCGCTAGCGTCGCAGTGATGACACTCAGGCGTTGGCTCCTTCCTGATCCAATGCAGGTGGACCCGAAGCACCGCTTCCTGGAGACCACCTGCGTCAGTCGGTACGAGAGGTTACAATTCACATACCTACGGCACAACCTACTTCTGCATTTACAACCAGATTCACAAGGCAATCTACTCTTGACTTACTACTCCATTATTCACTTAATGATAATTAACTTATTTAATTGACCGAGATTTCCTAGACATTTTTTTACGACACTTCCTAAAAATGAATCCTAGCTAGATTGATTTATCGCCCCCGAACCCCCCGTAGGTATATATATACATATATATATATATATATATATTATTTAGGACACGTCAATTTGACTTCACCTCGCCTGATGGTAAGCTGAAGGTAAAGTCCAAGAAAGAGGGTCACTATTACATACACATACCATGTTAACAATGGTGGCACTCAGCTTGACGGCCTCATCAGAAGAGGATTGTCGTCGCAGCACCGCGTGACACCCACCGGTCCCACTAGTGCTGCGACCACAACCCCCCTGCCCGGCTATGCACTTGCTGACCCCTGAACGCAATTAAACCGAAATTTGATTACTATGGGGGGTTTTTCACAATCGTGCACGGTGGTACCAACCCGGCCGAATTTTGTGACAAATTTGTGTCATCAAATTTCTACCACCAGTACGTATACAATAATTGGTTATATAGGTATTAGATAGATTCAGTTATGTCACAAAGTAACACTTATGAGCACCATTCTCAAACATTTACAACCAGAGTCCATAAGTTTAACAATAAGTAGGACTTACATCTTATAACTTGCACCACACAATACTCAGTGCTCCAGTTTCCCAGATGTTTTCGCGCAAATGAAAGTGATCATCGTACGCCACCGATTCTCGGTCCGCTGAGCTCATGCACAATTGATAAGCACCTTTTTTTGCAAAATCACCACTTTTTGTCGCCTGTCTATCTTGGTGGGTGGTGGAATTGGAATTATGCGTTGAAAGCAAAGACTGCATGAGCGCGTGGAGACAGTCAATATAAATGTATAATATACGATTCTGTCAATAATATTGATGTACAAACGCGATATTAATGATTTGCAAACATCGATTGATCCTTAACCTGCACCATGATATTGGATCGCAATATATATTGACTGTCTCCACCCGCCCAATAAATTAATGACTTCTAAACTAGTATCACGAAACAAAATATCACTTTGTAGCGATAGAAATTATGCTGAATATGGTTAAGGCTAAGGTTGCGTGACCGGAACACGTCGGCTACACCGCTGTGGAGGAACGGGATGTGATATACACAGGGCCGTTTTCACCCGGGGTTGGAAGGGGTGCGGGGCACCCGGGCGCATGGTTCTAGGGGCGCAAGCTTATAGACCTAAAATATCAGGGGAATCAACGCATGATATTTTAGGAATAAAGCGATCGGCTTGCGCCCCCTACGACATTTACCTAAGTAGTTAAAAACTACTTAACATTTACTATGCCTGTAAAATATATTATAGGTATACTGTTTACAGGGGTGTGTGTTGGGTAACCTCCTCGAGTGTCGCTCCGATTCCGATCCCACTGCAGTCCGGGGGGAACGGAATCGGAGCGGCCGGTACACCCTGGGCGGCGGTCAATGGCTTCCCCTTCACCCCTTCATAGGGTTGGCATTGATCGTCGGCCAATACCCAACGTGGCGGGAACACATCGCTTTCCGTACTCCTCTGCTTTCAGAGGAGACAGGATGAGCGATGCTGTTAGTGGTGAGATGGCCCTGGGTCAGCCGGGGTGCGAGGGATATGCTCTATGGGTAACCTTACACCCCGACGTCTGAAGACCCGAGACGGCGTGCGGTTTTAGTCGGTGCAAGCCCGACATAACCGCCCCCGCTGGCCGGCGGGGGGTATCCGAAGGGATTTCCGCACGATAAAAAAAAAAAAAAAAAAGGTATACTGTTTACAAAATACGCCTCATGTGATTTTTGTAGGGTTTATAAGGCCTGATAAGATCACTTCGTTGTCCGTCTGTCTGTCTGTCAAGACCTTTTTCTCAGGATTGCGTGGACATTTACCTAAGTAGTTAAAAACTACTTAACATTTATTATGCCTATAAAATATATTATAGGTATACTGTTTACAGTCGGGGTGCGAGGGATAGTCGGGGTGCGAGGGATATGCTCTATGGGCAACCTTACACCCAGGCGTCCGCAGACCCGAGACTTTAGTCGGTTCAAGCCCGACATGCAAGGCGGTTATCTAGCTTGTGTTATGGGTTCCAGTAAACATACTTATATACTTCTTTTTTTGTAAATACATTAATATTATACATAGAAAAACCCAGAGCAATGCAAATACCCATATTCATACACAAATATTTGCACTGAGAGGGAATCGAATCCGCGCCCCCTGTCGTAGCATTCGAATGCACTACCGCTACGCCACAAAGTCCGTCTAAATTACTAGGTCTGCAAGGCGAATCGCTGCTTGCAATGTTGAGCTGAGTGAGACATCGTGAATCAGATTTTGAAAATTTTGAACAGTGATCATTCCTCCGTGGCAAGTCCGATTTTGAAAATTCTTTTTGAAAGTCACAACTCTGGACATGCTTTCTGAGCGTGTAAAGTTTGGTCACAGTGTCTCGAGCGGTTATTATGTAATTCCATCTGGAATTTTTTAACGGTGATCATTCCTCTGTGGTAGCATTATGTCGCCTTCAGACGTAATAATGTATCGGAGAATTTCGAATATCTGGGACGTGTCTAGGTGGCTCAGTTGGTCAGAGCGTTCCCCCTGTAAGGGACTGGTCGCGGGTTCAAGTCCCGTCCTAGATGTTCTCCTTTTCCGACCTAAATCTTTAGAAAAAAAAGTAAGCATACAAAATCACAGATTACTAAATAGTTACTAACAAAATGCTTAAAAATTTAATTGAAGCATTAATTTTTTCAAAATATATCCATAAACCTTCCTCTGATTGACCTCTTTAATCATGCCAAATTTGGTTCTGATTGGATTAGTAGTTTAGGAGGAGACCTGTGACAAAGAAAATCCTGAAGTCTGGTATGAGGAGCTTTCGCTCGACTTCGTCTCACTCAGCAATAAACGTTTTTTATTAAATTTACCCATAATTTGTGCAAAATGAGTGATAAAAGTGTGTTTGAAAATTCTGATCGTACAAATAGGTTAGCACGGAGATGCCAAATTAGGATCTGCAAGGCCTTCCCAATATCCCTGAGGCCCAATGAGGCACAACGGACTAGGCCAGAGCCAGGCTTTCCGCTCAGGGTTAGGAAGTTAAACGGCAGTCGCTCCCGGAAAAGCCAACATACCAATCAAAAACAATAAGCGGGCTCTGGGCCCCAAAGTATAAACCTTGGACGCTACTGGGAAATCGCTATGAGGACGTCGACTTACATTGGGGTAATTCACTTCTTTTTAGCTATAATCGCTAATAATTAAATTAAAATAAGTAATTATAAGCGCATTTTATTAAATTTAACCATGATTTGTGAACAACGAGCGATGAAAGTGTGTTTTAAGTTTTTAATTTTTTTTCAAGGAATTATAGTTTTTTTTTTTTTTTTTTATACCACTCAGGTGGCAGACAAGCTCACGGCCCACCTGATGGGAAGCGGTTATCGCGGCCTATGGACGTGTGCAACACCAGGGGCGTCACACTCGCGCTACCGACCCTGTAAAAACCTTCTAATGCCCTTCTTGAAGAACCCCATATTGTAGTCGCTTGGGAAAACCACAGCAGGGAGATCATTCCACAGCCTGAGGGTGCGCGGAATGAAGTGCCTTTTATATCTAACTGTACGCACCGTTTCCGGTCACAACGTGTGAGGATGAATTCCCTGTCTGTGGCGAGCGGTGCGATGATAGAATAGTAACCGGAAGGTAGGACGTCCCCCAGCAAGATGGACGGACGACCTGAAAAAGGTAGCTGGGATAGCCTGGATGCGCAAGGCGGAGGATGGGATGCTATGGAGTACAATGGGAGAGGCCTATGTCCAGCAGTGGACTGCAATAGGCTAATTGATTGATTGATTAGAAACCGAAATTACTAATATTCCCCCTAACCCCTCCAGCTAAGCTTAATTGCTTGTGTTAGGAGTGGGTTCACCTCGGTAGTGCAATGGCCAGGAATTAAACCCGGGACCTCTCGATCGTAGGGTCCATTCCTTAACCACTAAGCTACCGACGCTTATATAGGCAAAGGGCTTAAATAGGTAAACATAGAGACAGCTAAATTAGTAGGGTCTTCTCAGGACAGGACCGCGTTTCGAACCGGTGGTCCATTTGCTAAACATTAGTCTAATTTTGTTTAACGTTTTGTTTAATATAATGGCCGTTATAATGGTCTATACAGATTAAATAAATTTTGACTTTGACTCTCTTTATAGTAGGTACTAGTACAGATACTAATATTTTAAAGAGAGACCGAATTTTGTGAGTCTGTTATATGTTTGGTGTAATCTTCAGAACCACTGCACTTATTGGAAAAAATCTTTCACCATTTGAAAGGTAGATTATCCCCGATGGATAGGTTTATGTAGGTATAAATTGCGATGGCTTGAGTAAAATAACTCGTATAAAATGAAGCAAAGCGAGGGCGGGTTGCTAGGGAACTTATAACAAATCCTCGATTAATGTCATGGTCCGAATCACAAAGTCGTTCGCGTTATCATTGTGTAAGGTCATGATCTTGAGTCGTGTGTCTCAGAACGAATATAAACATCGTCTGACGACGGTTACAGATTAAATGGCATGTTTTAGGTATATGTAATTGAGCTGAGAGTGAGACGAAGTCGAGCGAAAAGCTCTCTATAGAGTGGAGTATACTCCACTTGGTGTATTTCGGTTGTGACGCTACTCCTCCTAAACTAATCGACGAAATTTGACCAAACTTGGCATGTACCTTTTTTTTTTTTTCTCGTGCGGAAATCCCTTCGGATACCCCCCCGCCGGTCAGCGGGGGCGGTTATGTCGGGCTTGAACCGACTATAACCGCACGCCGTCTCGGGTCTACAGACGCGGGGGTGTAAGGTTGCCCATAGAGCATATCCCTCGCACCCCGACTGACCCTGGGCCATCTCCACTTGCGAGATGGCTCCCTCGCAAACCTAAATACAACTTGATACCCTGAAGGTTTAGAAAAAATAAAACTGAAAATCGAACATACCATGGAGGAATAATCACCTTTCAAAGATTTCAAAATCTGATTTCTCCAAAATGATCAATGTTGAGACCAAGATTTTGGCGCCAAAATATGCAACTTAACTATTGGCTTAAGACAGAAAAAGAAAATTGAAAATCGGTCTAGCAACGGAAGAGTAATCAGCGAAAAAACAATTCCCAATCCCGAGGGGGCCATCTCGAAACCGGAGATGGCCCAGGGTCAGTCGGGGTGCGCGGCAAATGCCTTATAAAGGCTTTTAAGGAGCTCCCAACCTCGAGAGGTAGAGCGGAAAGCCTGTACCCCAAAGGTGTTGGTCCCCACCAAACACCCAATAATGTATTAATGTTTCTCAGAATAAACTTAAATAAAATTGATTGAAAGAATGCTTGCATATGAGCATATTAGTTTTAAGATTATGTCGATGTTGAAAGACTTGATAAGGTTAATACCTACATATATAAACTTACGCTTCCTTCGGAGTAGGCAGAGACAGCCTAGTAGTCGTTGAGCGACCTCCGGCGTCTGAGTCGCCTGCGCCGTGCGGCGAGCAAATTGCGGGCTCGGCGGGCCGGGAGAGTTCTAAATATCTCCCGGGCTCGCTCTGCCGCCTCCTTCTCGAGCATTACCTACCTTCTTACCGTATATGTAAGAAGGTACTACTGCTACTTATTGATTGAGGACTTTCGTTCAAGTCGGTAGCTTTGTTGGTCTAAGGTGTAGAAGTAATATAAACGCTGCGGGTTCTCTCATTTTGTTCTAAGAAGTTTATATATATTATGTAGGAGAACTTTTAATCGCTGGCTGTAAACCAAAAAGTGTATTTTATAAATAAACCCACCTGTCATTTGTGACAACCCCAGCCAAAATCTCCGAATTCAGTAATGTGAAGAAACCCAAATTTTGGGATAGCTATGGAAAATGAAGAAATTAACCACCTTGAAGGCGCTTACAAGACACTCCTTGATAATATAAATAAATTGACAGAAAATCAAAATAATATTTTAACAAAATTTGATGTGTTGACCAAAAATGTTGAGGAATTCAAAAAAACTCTGACGCAATTCTCTGATAAAATTGCTGTTTTGGATGAAATCAGTACAGATAGGAAAAAAATTAAATCTGAAATGAAGGTTATGAAGACTAGGATAGATGAGCTCTATGCTATAGTCAAAGAAGGCAAGGAGGATGACTCGATGCTCAGTGACCACGAAGATGTCCAAGACATTGAATCCTGTCACTCAGGATTCTCTTGCTCCTCGAAGGTAAAGTTTTATAACATATTACACTACCTTCAAAGCATTCAAATCTGTAATTCGAATGTAAATGTAGGCGTTCCGGGAGAATGAAACTTGTGTAGTCTACCTGAAGGCTTAAAGCAGGTAATTTGTCACTGTGAACTTATTTATAATTTGCAACCAATCAGTAGGTTTCATACAGATGAAATTACAAGAAGTCTGTGGGCTATGCCTATACTGATAGGGGTCAAAATTCGTTAACCTAGTCCTGTACAACTCGCCCATTTCCGAATGCCGCATCCCCGGAACTGTGACACAAATTTAGCTCTAAATAACTTGTCTAGCAATACATACATAGGACTAATTCTTTGCAACTTTATGAATGGGTTAAGGATATAGCCATATAGGCTAGACTTGGAAAAGGGACAATCAATACACTACGGACATAGCCTCTTTCAACGTGCGGCACAGTACACGATCTTCCACCTACCGCATCCATTATAACCTAATGTTATTTTTAGCACAGGGAACACAAAAGGTGTGATAAGTGGTGCATACATTCTTGTACGTGACTAAGCATAAACTTCCCGCCAAGAAAAATAATGCAGTCGCTGGGTCGCTGCCTGCGCGTTAGGCCACTCAGTGTAGGGTTCCGTATAACGTACCTTTTTTGTTTTTAGGGTTCCGTTGCCAAATGGCAAAAAACGGAACCCTTATAGATTCGTCATGTCTGTCTGTCTGTCCGTCCGTATGTCACAGCCACTTTTCTCCGAAACTATAAGAACTATGCTATTGAAACTTGGTAAGTAGATGTATTCTGTGAACCGCATTAAGATTTTCACAAAAATAGAAAAAAAAACAGTAAATTTTGGGGGTTCCCCATACTTAGAACTTAAAATAAAAATAAAAAATTTCGGGGTATCAATGGATAGGTCTTCAAAAATGATATTGAGGTTTCTAATGTCATTGTTTTCTGAACTGAATAGGTTTGCGCGAGAGACACTTCCAAAGTGGTAAATTGTGTGTCCCCTCCCCTGTAACTTCTAAAATAAGAGACTGATAAAACTAAAAAAAATATATGATGTACATTACCATGTAAACTTCCACCGATAATTGGTTTGAACCAGATCTAGTGAGTAGTTTTTTTTTAATACGTCTTAAATCGTAAACTGCAATTTACCTTTCATTTAAATAACTCAAATATATAAATTTTACTTGCTGCTACGGAACCCGGCGAACCCCTGGGCGAGTCCGACTTGCACTTGGCCGGTTTTTTATTTCTTGCGGAAATCCCCTCGGAAACAGCCGGCCAGCGGGGGCGGTTATGTCTGGCTTGAACCGATTAAACACGGTGTTAATACAATGTTAGGCCCATTCAAATGGAGAGAGTTTCACGCACGTTTTAGGGTGAGAAATCGTATGCGATAATCGTAGGCGATAATCTTTAGACGATAATCACATGTCCATGTTTAAATTGAAACAAAAAACGAAAACTCACCTACGAGTATGGTCATACGTTATTCGTACGGTGATTATCGCCCAGCGTTTTGTTAACACTACGACACAAATCGCAGTACGATATTTTCCTACGATTACCCGAACTCAATCTCGTATGATATTTTTTCAAGTTCAGGCGAGTATCGTAGAAATCGGTTATCTAGCATGATTTTGTCTTGTTTACACAGGGATCCAGTGTTTAATGAAATGGCGATTATCGCCTTTTCACGTACGATATCGTATATTTAGTTTACATAACATAACATAAACTCACGCCTATATCCCCCGAAGGGGTAGGCAGAGGTGCTAGCACCCACATTTCGCCAGTTTATGTTTAGGTCCCAATGTAATAGGTGGCGAGCCTATTGCCATTAACCGGGCACTTGCGATAAATACACACATAACTTCGAAAAGCATCGAAAAGTCATTGGTGTGTGCCATGGTAAAACCTGGGATCGAACCCGAGACCTCGTCTCAGCAGTCCATTACCCATACCACTAGGCTACCGCGGCTTTTTATTTAGTTTACATGATCATATTTTCATTTCTTGCTGACGATAACCGTATCTTAGAGATAAGAAACTCTTCTCTCTCTTGAGACATTTACCGCCAGTAGGCTATTAAAATTTTGCCGCCCCAACCAACCTTTTTAGTTTTTTCCAACACCGCAACTAGACTTTGGAGCGAGTAAATTGTAGAAAAATGTATCTACGTGGTGAAAAATATTACATGTGACAATTGTTTGTGTGGACATTTAGAAATGTACTCATATAAGATGACTTTTATTTTTATATGAAAAGTAAGAAAGAAAAATCTATTTCGGTGCAACACAAATTACATAACTAAGAGCATCATACACCGCTACACAATCGAGTATGTACTCCGCATTGCACCAAAAAAGGAGCCAGTTCAGCATATAATGCCAGGCACAAGTACCTGGCGCTGGTTTTCAACTGGCTCCTACGTGGAGGACATCCGACATAAATATATATAAGTTCTTAAATTTACAAAATAACAAAAAGAAAAGAAACTCAAAAAACATCAATAGAAATAAGAAGTTGAATTCCTGAGACGAGCTCAGCCGAATACAAGGGATTTTCGATTTTGCGATTATTATTTTTTTTGCGATTTTTTCTTTATCTTGCAATGGTTGGGCACTCCAGCACGAATCTATTACCGAAAACAGCAACTCGATAGCTCATCTCCTTAATACCCAAAACCGTGACAGAAAATTGGCAACGACGACAACTCGATAGCAATAGAGAATAGATCTAAAGAAAATCCCTAAAAACATAACAACAAAAACAACCATGTTTACGGCGATCGCTGAAAAACATGTCAACCCCAGCCGTACCCTTTTTTTTTTTTTTTTCGTGCGGAAATCCCTTCGGATACCCCCCCCCGCCCCCCCGCCGGCCAGCGGGGTCGGTTATGTCGGGCTTGAACCGACTAAAACCGCACGCCGTCTCGGGTCTACAGACGCCGGGGTGTAAGGTTGCCCATAGAGCATATCCCTCGCACCCCGACTGACCCTGGGTCATCTCCGGTTTCGAGATGGCCCCTTTGGATTTGGGAACCACGGTGTCCCCGTCTTGCCCCGGTTTGGGGGAGGGGCGCTAGTCGCCCCACCGTCCCGGCCTGCTTCTGCTGGGGTGACAGGCGGCCTTACCCGCCACCCCCACCCCAGCCGTACCCCGCCGTCACTCCGAACTCCGAAGGCAGAAACACAAAGATCTGTAAAACAGATATATCTGTAAGACAAAATAATTGCCCCATGTCTGCCGCCTCTAAAATCTGCCGCCCTTGCCTCCAGCCTAATCACCCTGCTGGTAAATCGTCCACTGTATTAATATTTAAAATAATAGTCTTCATCATCTTGCGTCATCAGCGTTGTTCCCAGTTGCTGGAGGCTTTCATCTCACAGTCCGGGGTCCGTTTACTCCTCCTACTATTGATTTGGTTCACTTGACCCCCCAACCCCAAGACAGAAACCCTGCGCCAGAGCCTCGTTCGTCAATCGGCAGGTGCACCGGCTTGCTTGGTCTCGAAGGTCTTGGTTCGGTATATTCCATACATCCCGGAGGGCCCTCCCCGTTAACGGGACAATTGGGAAGAATAGTTTAATTAAACCCGGTAGTGTCTACCCCGTCATTTAACGGAGTTGATGGCACAGTTCAAGTATCATCGTCAACCCCGGTGTGTTTTAACGGGGCAGATATCACAGATTTAATAGCATACATCCTTTCGTGAAAGCTATATTTTTTGCATCATCAATTCCCTTTCCCAACCTTAATATCCATTCCGTAATACCTTTCTTACAGGAGGAAGAATATAAGCTCCTCTAAGGAACCCTAAAAACAGGCTTCGGTTACATTTCATACAGACTCATCTACAAAAATTGTTGCTTTTAACAACAAAAAAAATCTTTCAAAAATAAATTATCAACTTCAATGAAACATTGTTTAAAAGTTAATTAAAATCTTCATTTGTTTCGGCGAATTTAATTAATGGCCACATTTTTATTAAACTCCAGCTTTGCAATTCAATTATGAAAAAATAAGTGTTCATCGCGAAGTTCTATCTTTTTAAAGAAAATAAACGCAATCTCGTTTGAAACTGCCTGCCTGCTGACCTATGCTGATGATTAAAGACTAGCAACCACGTCCCGGCTTCACACGCGATTATTTCTTAAAAAATACAAAACAATTTGCTTGTGAATGAATTTGATGCCTCTTCCTACAAAAGTGACAAGCTTCACATTAAACTTTCAACCCCGAATTCATTCTCTTAGACCCCAAAGTCGAAAAGAAGTTGAAAAACTTAACTGTTAAATGACATTTCGTATTTCTTACTTTACGAATTTTTGGAGAAAAATCCGATTCACGCTTACATATATTTTATTTCTAATCAGAAGCAGGTATGTAGGTATGTGATATTTGACGACGTTTCGGTTGCTTTTCAGAAGTCCCCGTGACCCATGCTGCTGAGAAGCAACCGAAACGTCGGGCTCAATGTAAATAATAAAATAACATCAAATCAATTGCGAGAAAATCAGTTGAGTTCTTTTTTTAAAGTGAAAAATGTTATCTCTGCCTACCCCAATGGGAAAGAGGCGTGACTATACGAGTATGTATATATGGATGCTCACAACATAAAAAGCATTAACTTTTAAAATTTCAAGTTCGTAATCCCATATTTTTATTAGCAGCCCGGGAATAAATTCCGGGTATTTTTACGTCATAAATCGTAAACCACAAAAATTAAAAAAATAACATTATTATGTTACTCGCTGCCCATGAAGGGTTCTGTAACCCTTCATGGGCGAGTCCGACTCGCACTTGGCCGCTTTTTACTTTAAAAGTTAAGCACTTTCCATATAACGGACTTCCATACTGTTGTATGGAAGTACGTCATCCTTTTTTTACCCTCTTAGGGATGATAAAACCGCTTAATCACATGCACGTTCATATCTAACCAGAAGAAGTAGCTGTAAAAATTTCATGTTTCTTACTTCGATAATGACGGACTTGCCATATAGTAAGATAAAAAATATAATATGAAATTTCCCGCTTCTTACTTTGAAAATAACAGGCTCCCATACAAACGGTCACCCTTATTATTTTGCTACCGTAGGAGTAAAATTGCCAACAATCCGTTTTTAGAGAATGCCTACAACAAAAAAGTATCCACTGCCGAAGCTTCCAAGTTTGTCGGTCCAGCGGTTAAGGCTTTGCGTTAATGAATCAGTCAGTCAGACACTCAGACAGTAAGTTCTGCAAGTCAGTCGGGACAAGTAATTATATAATATACTAACTACCTACCGCTTGGAATTCTGATCCCGTTCCCGCTACCCTATTCACCACCAAAACCTTTATACATACACAAGTCCACCATAAAGTATTTTATTATTTCTCAAAGGGTTTAGGCAGCGTTGTCGTTGAAAGCTCCCACACGGCTTATTTTTTACGTCACCTCCAACAAATATCGTTATATTTTAGCCAATATATACAAAAACTTGACAAATCTATACATTATATTAAAATCGTAACGAGATGAAAACTGTACATTGAATATTTTTTCAAAAAAGTAATAATTGGTGTGTTCTAGGAGCGATAACGATGCCGATGTCGATAAGATTAGGATAGGATAGTATCATTTTTGCTTCACTTCCGCCATATTTTGACTAGAGAGTTATGACGCCATATTGGTATTTATCTATCGTCATCTATTTTTACTTTTTAAAATACAGAGAAACAGTACACCACCCTTGAAATGTTTCAAAGTGATTGCGCTGACGAATGCGGCCCGCTTGTCTTCCACGGAACAGACAGACGGAAAATTTTAAATGTAAAACTACGCCAACATTCAAAACAATGGTGGTGAAACACTGCCATTTAAGGGATGAAACTACTTCTGAGTCTGAAGACAAAACAGTTGTATTGTTAGTTGATATTACACACCTATTTTATAAAAATATATATAGTCAACCTAAAAGGTATAGACATTTTTTTAAGAATATTATTAGGTAACCGAAATTATTATTATTCCACCTAACCCATCCAGCTAAGCTATGCTTGTATTAGGAGTGGGTTTACGTCGGTAGTGTAATGGCCAAGATTTGAACCCGAGACCTCTCGATCGTAAGACCGACTACTTAACCACTACGCTAACTGTAAAGTTATTAAGAATACGTTCACGTTGTTTGGTTATGTATTTACTTGTTGGGGCTTGAACTCCGACCACCGCCGTATTGCAAATCGGATACCTAAGCAATTTGTCCTTAGTGTTCCTAAGATTTGTAACAGTTATAATTGAATGTGTAACAATTGACTTAAGTGGCTTCCGTACGATACAATTTTATGACCAATTTGACTAGATTGACAATCAAATCGTGTCGTGTGGATAGAATATTGATCTTCAACGTACGTGTGGATGGACAAATCAATTCAATTGGCAGGTCTGATTGGACAATCAAATTGTATCGTGTAGAATTTATTTATCCACATACATTGATATTACAGGTCACAAACCCAATACAGCAATGTAGAAATGAGAGAAAACACATAAGCAATCACAAAATATAGAATAGTAAAAACAACCATAACTTCCTGACTAAAGTTGAGTGAGGCAATCTAATGCCAACCTGTCAAATTCCGCCAAAGTACATACAAAAATGTCCAACCGCTTCGAGATAAGGTTCAAAAAATGGAAAGCCCGAGTAATTGGAGCAAACTTTTGAATATTAGTGCGAGATGCGGGCACCTCAAATACCTTCATACGTGGCGCCTGCCGCAGTCTTGTGTTTGGGACAAGCAGCTTCAACATTTCCAATACTTGAGGATTATTTAATTTACCACGATACACTAAAAATATGTATTTTGCTAAGGCAAAATTTCTCCTTACTTCCAGCTTATAGTATCCAACCATTCCTATGACAAAGAGTGTTGGATACATAAGTGGATAGTAGGGGTAAACACTGTATAATTTCATATACAGGTACCGGGTAAATTTATTTTGTATTTTTTCCACCATTAAACTATATTTAGTTTCATGGGGATTCCAGAAGGTTCTTTACATCTAAATAATTTGAAACTTTGTAAAGTACGACCTACCTGCGACGTTTTTGGGTTCAATAGGCTCATTCAAAACTTTTGATCAGAGCCTTGAAACTCGGTGTAATTATATACATTGTTCCGAAGCAGTTTAAGGGTATCTCCGATATTGATTACGACAGACTTGTGCTCTGGTTACGAGATTTCTGAGTCAAATAGAGATGTGAATTTGAAACAATAATAATTAATCGTATCTATGATATAAGAAAAATAAGTGTGGGAAAGAAAAATAAGGGGTCCGATTATAGGGTAATGTACCTTTCCTTTTTTTGTGCGGGAATACCCTCGTTTACCCCCCGGCCGGCAGCGGGAGTGGTTATTTCGGACTTGAACCGACTAAAGCCGCACGCCGTCTCGGCTCTTCAGACGCCGGGGGGTAAGGTGGGTCCATAAAGCATTTCCCTCGCAACCCGACTGACCCTGGGCCATCTCCGGTTTCGAGATGGCCCCCTCGGGTTTGGGAACCACGGTGTCTCCATCTTGCCCCGGAAAGGGGGGAGGGGGCACTAGCCGCCCCGCCGCCTGGGAGGGTAATGTACCTAATTACTGCTCAGTCTGTCACAATCTTGCTTGTGGGCAAAGACGTGTTTCGTATTTGGTGACAACCTATGTGGCGCGTACCAGGAGAGCGTTGACTGCTAAGTCAGAGGTCACTGGTTCGATTCCCGCTCATTATATTATGTATACATATTTACATTGGTGTTTCAATGCACTGATATTCCGATGGCGTCTCTACAAAGGCGCCATCGGAATATCAGCGCTGCTCATCGTGTGTTTTGCATGTGGTGGGCAGCATTTATGCTGAGATGGCGACGTTTTGAGGCTCGCACACCTAGTACTATCTATATGTGTGTATATATATTTTTGTTGCTACCTATTTGTGCGTGTCCTTAATAAACTTATTTTCTTCTCTCTTCTTTTTCTTCATAGGTAAAAAATATATCTAATTATAAACATACCTATACGTATATAAATGTTTTAGTTGGTCCGTATTTAAGACAGTGCCGAGTCTTACCTTAAAAAAAACCTTATAAACAATAGAGTAGTCATCACCCGATACACTGGACAGGGGATAAGCACTTTTTCTTCAATCTCTCCTTTTTTTTTTACCGACACTTCAATCAACAACTCGGTAGCTTATTGGTTAAACAGTCGACGATCTAGAGGTTCCGGGTTCAAATTCTGGCCGATGTGATCCCACTCCTAACACAAGTATTAAGCTTAGCTTGAGGAGTTACCGGGAATACTAGTAATTTCAGTTACAAGTACTCTTTAAAAAGATATTTGATATATGTATATTGTTTTCTTTATTTACATAAAATTTATACAAATATAAGATTATATCCAGTGGCCAGGACAGGCTTGCCTAGTGTAAGACTAGGCAAGCTTGTCCTAATACGATTAACGTGTCAACGATTTACAGCACTGTCCACTGATCATAAAAAATACAAAATAAATTAAAACACTCAGACATAATGCGCAACATAGCATGCATAAACAAAAGTGAAAACAAACAGAAGTAAGGCCCATCAAGTTTAGTATAAGTGGGTACTATCAAATGATTTCATTAATATATATATATATATATATATATATATATATATATATATATATATATAATAGGTCTTTACCTATGAAATTGCCGAAATTTTCTTACAAATTCATGAGTTCGTTATTCCTGTAATTTAATAGCTATTTCCAATTTTTATTTTGTTTGAAAGTTGATTTCAAGATTTAACAACTCTGTATTAAATTTTGTTTTTATTGGCCGCTTGATAAATTAATTCGATCTTCAAAAACAGTACTTCCTAAATGCTATTCATTTTGATAATAAATTTCGTAATAGTATTAGTATTTAGTAATAGTACTACAGCTGTGTGCGGTCCATGGCCCTGTATGGGTGCCCAATATGGGCGGAGGCCCTGAGGACCAGAACTGTGCGGATGCTGCGCGCTCCGCAGCGAGTTATGGCCATCAGGGTCATCCGCGGGTACCGCACGATCTCCTTCGAGGCGGCGAGTCTCCTTGCCGGAACTCCGCCATGGGACCTGCCTGGAGGCGAGAGCCCTTTCGCAACTGTACCAGTGGCGAACGAAGGCGCGGGAGCAGTGATGGAACCCCGAGCCTCGTGAAATCGAGGCCTTGCAATCTCATCTCCGCCAGGCCATCGTGGTGGAGTGGAAGGAACGACATGGGCGACCAAGCGCAGGGCCACGCCGCAATAGCGGCGGTAAGGCCCATCATGGAGTATTGGCTAGAGAGAGTACCGACTGACGCAGGTGATCTCCGGGAAGGGGTGCTTCGGGGACCACCTGCATCGGATCAAGAAGGAGCCAACGCCTGAGTGTCATCATTGCGACGCGAGCGAGGACTCAGGGCTGCACACGCTAGCGGACTGCCCGGCGTGGGAGGCGCCGAAGCGTGACTACGTGGCAGCCATCGGGGTGGAAGTCCTCTCGCTCGGCAGCATGATTGCGGCAATGGTGCGGAGCCCGGATGGCCCGGGAGAGATTTAGAACTCTCCCGGCCCGCCGAGCCCGCAACTTGCTCGCCGCGCGTCGCAGGCGACTCAGGCGCCGGAGGTCGCTTAACGACCTCCGTCCTCCATGAACGCAGGCCTGGGGGTGGCAGGTGAGGCCGCCTGTCACCCCAGCAGAAGCAGGCCGGGACGGTGGGGCGACTAGCGCCCCTCCCCCAAACCGGGGCAAGACCCGTGTGCCCAAACCCGAGGGGGCCATCTCGAAACCGGAGATGGCCCAGGGTCTGGCGGGGTGCGAGGGATATGCTCTATGGGCAACCTTACACCCCGGCGTCTGTAGACCCGAGACGGCGTGCGGTTTTAGTTGGTTCAAGCCCGACATAACCGCCCCCGCTGGCCGGCGGGGGGGTATCCGAAGGGATTTCCGCACGAAAAAAAAAAAAAAAAGGTACTACAACTGTCACTTTTCAAAAATGTTATAAAAGTTGACGTTTGTTAGCTTAATGTTGTCTCATTCATACACAAAAAAAAAACAAAATTAGGATTTGTCATTTCTACTAAAAAAAATGCAAAAATGTTAGTACTGAAAATTGGGTTTCCTCCAATTTCTTCAAGAAAAACGGCAATTTCATATGTAACGACCTAATATATATATATATATGACTTCACCTCGCCTGATGCTAAGCTAACCTCTAGCTCTAGCTAAGTAATATCTTAGGAATGAGGGTCACCATTACAGATACCAATAATGTTACAACGGTAGCTTTTGGCTTGACGGCCTCATCGGAAACTTTTTCACGCCCCGCTTAAAGAACCCGGGAATGTAGAAGGAAACACGTGTGCTGGTAAAGAGTTCCAAGTGTTTATGGTGCGGCAGAAATAGAGGTGCTGAACCGCTTGTTACATGATGGAACTTTTTGCACCGTATGAGGGTGACACCTCTGCCTTGCTAGAGTTGTTCTGTATAGAAAAGGGGAGGGTGCTATTAATTAGAAGAGCTCATCGGAACACTCGGTTACTCACTTTCACTCACTGAGTGACGTCATTCTGATATTCATTGCGGCATTTCTTTTTTTAGGTGAAGTGATGCATTTTGGATGAAATCATCGTTTCATTTAGCCGTACTAACACGTTGGTGCGTGAATAGGGCAAAAAAGCTAAAAGCAATTAAACCAAACGAAAAAAAAAATCGCTCGGATTTTTTTTTATCTTGAGTACTATCGCCTGTCTTCGTTTTCGGGACCGTTTACCTAACACCCGGTATTTTATTTATAGATGATAATTACTCATAATATGTTTTTCATTTCTTTTAGGTCGAGTTATTAAAAACTA
Source organism: Cybosia mesomella (assembly GCA_946251805.1). Classification (NCBI taxonomy): domain Eukaryota; kingdom Metazoa; phylum Arthropoda; class Insecta; order Lepidoptera; family Erebidae; genus Cybosia; species Cybosia mesomella. Next base: position 20,444,409 of record OX276410.1, read on the forward strand.
AATGATTCATATTTTTTTCGGCGACTCGACTGGAGCCCTTTCCAAAAAATTGTATAAATAGAATTAATGTTGTGTATCTTTGTCTTCAGGTAACGATGACCACCGGAATCGACAGGGACACGATACGTGCGGCATATGACGACGTACGGTCTGATAATTCACCTACCGAATGGTAAGTACATGTTTTATAAGATCGTTATTTTCATTTTATGTGCCGTAAACCTCATAAAATGCGATATTACGATATTTGTACCTATCATAAAACATCGATAAAAATGTGTCTCCCCGTGACCATGGCTGCTAAAAAGCAACCGAAACGTCGGGTTCAATGTAAATTATAAAATAACATCAAATAATTCGCGATAGAATCGGTTAAAAAATAGTTTTATTTCAATATGGATAAAAATGTTTTACCGTTAGGGTAGTTCCTTTGGTGGTCAGGTCAGGTTACGGCACTAAATGAACATAGATAGATATAGAGGGTCTTCTCCGAGAGAGAGAGAGAGAGGGAGAGAGAGTAGGATCTCTCTCTCTCTTGATTTAGCTTGTCTTGGTAACGGGAGCGTCTGCCCTCTGATCTCCCCAACCCTGAGAGAAAAGTATACGCCAGAGCCTTGTCTGTTAATCTGCAGATGTACTGGCCAGCAGGTGAGGTAGACTTGGGGCCATCTTTCCTCTGTTATTCCTAGATATACGTGATTAATGTTGTAATTGTTGTGTCAGGGCGGTGTTCAAGTTCGATGGCGCACGCATCGTGTGTTCCGCGCGAGGCTCCGACTTCACAGAATTCCGCACACAATTCTCCGATGACGACCGTGCGTTCGGATACCTCAGGTGAGTTCAGGACTTATGGCAATGCTATATGATGTTATGCAAGATCGGCTTTCTTCGGTTATGTAGAGCGATCTTTCTATTGTATACCTTTCGGACTGTTACTGTTGGCGCCTGTACCCTTTCTTGCACACTACACATTCCCTCCTTGCACAGTCAGTCTCATCCCGACCTCTATGTAAGACTGCTGTCTCAATCGAAACCCTGTTTTTTTATTTTTTTTAAAAGCCTTTACCGTGACACTCTTTACAGGACGGACAGTGATAGTTTGATATCTTTATTAATAAATTTTCGGGTTTCGTTTTTTTGGTGATATCTCCGGATCTACTTAACCAATTGCAATCAAACACACGGCAGATTTTAAGTGTGACCAAGACCTTATTAATAGAAACACCGCATCAAAATACGTTCAATAGTTTTCGCGTCCATCGCAAACAAACAGACAATAATTCAAAAGAAAGTACTTTGTGTTAACATAAGTTTTTTTTAATATCTCGAATGTACAGACACAACTAATTTCTAATTTTGTAAGCGTATATATATTATATGGATTAAATATCTTTGTGTTTAATATCTTAAAACCATCGTTTTGGTTTTAACTAATCTTTAAATATATCAAGCCGTAGACATGCGCTGTGCGTTAAAGAGAACGCTTTACAATGCCGAAGCAACAGATCTTAGCTGGACTCTCTTCTTCACGACAATGTGCCAAATCGAAAGCCGGTAATGTACCTACTTAATCTCTACATACGGCCTCTGTGACGTAGCAGTAGGGCATTCGACTGCTACGACAGGGGGCGCGGGTTCGATTCCCGCTCAGTGCAAATATTTATATACATGAATATGGTTATTTGCATTGGTCTGGGTGTTTCTATGTAAGTATAATATGTATGTATTTACAATAAAAAAGTACATAAGTATGTTTATCCGCATTCTAGAAACCATTACACAAGCTAGTTAAACTATGTTACTTTGGGTTTAGAGAGCGCTATGTAGAATGTAGAGTAATTATTTATTTATTTATTAACCAGTCCTCCGCCGCGTCTGTCTGTCTATTCGCAATAAACTCATAAACTACTGCACCGTTTTCCATACTGTTTTCACTAATGGATAGAATGGTTCTCGAGGAAGGTTTAAGTATATTATTTATCAAGTTTTCGTATACATTGGCTAAAATATAATGATAATTGTGGGAGGTGTCGGAATAAAAAAGCCGTCTGCCAGCTTTCAACCAAAACGTTTGAGATAGGTATAACAAAATGAGGTTGTGGTGGTGCAATAGGGTCCCATGGGTAGCGGGAACGGGATCAGAACTCCACGCTGGTGAAGCCGCGGGCAACAACTAGTATTACATAATTAGACATACGTTTGTTGATTGACAGGTTGCAGATGGGCGACGAAATGTCGAAACGCAAGAAGTTCATCTTCATGACTTGGGTGGGACCCAACGTCTCAGTCATCAACCGCGCCAAAATGTCTACCGACAAAGCTATCATCAAAGACATCATCTCTGTGAGTACACATTCATTCTGATTTGTATAACATACGCATAAGTATATAGGTATAGTCAACGACCGAAGTTGGTTAACACTAAAATATTCGATTTATTTGGTTTTATTTTATACTTTACATTGATCCCGACGTTTCGGTTGCGTTTCAGCAGCCATGGTCACAGGGAGACTGCTGACTGATGGCTGCTGAAAAGCAACTGAAACGTCGGGATCAGTGTAAAATATAAAATAACATCAAATAAATCGCGATAGAATCTGTTAAAAATAGTTTGATTTCAATGTGTGACATTCGCGTAAACTTCCGACAATATCATATTTAAAAACCTTTTTTACATAGGAATACATGAACCAATAGTGAATGTTAAGTATATTTAAAATCCCCAGAGGACGAAGTTAATATTATTCATGTTTTATTTATTGTTTTATGACAGGAAAGGTGATCAATAGATTAGAAATTGTTAAGCGACTTCTTTCGATGACTGTACGTAGTGACGTCTCTTGCCCCAATTGGGGTAGTTAGAGATAACATCTTTTAGCTTTTTTTTTAGAAACTTTCTGTTTGCTGTAGTCCTGGCATACGCCTTTTGTTTCTTCTAAGTACTTTCATAATTATCTTCATACATGGGCGCTGGTAACGGGTGCTTTTGACCTGGTCTTCCCTTATAACTTCCTCGATGATTGGCATACACATAGGTCGACCTTTACTTTGTTACTCGCCCTCATCTCATAAATCTGTTTCGTCAATCTTCTCTACGTGATCCATAACACTGTAGTTCATACTTTTTTTTTTTTTTAATCGTGCGGAAATCCCTTCGGATACCCCCCCGCGTGCCAGCGGGGGCGGTTATGTGTATGAACCGACTAAAACCGCACGCCGTCTCGGGTCTACAGACGCCGGGGTGTAAGGTTGCCCATAAAGCATATCCCTCGCACCCCGACTGACCCTGGGCCATCTCCGGTTTCGAGATGGCAACCTCGGGGGAACCACGGTGTCCCCGTCTTGCCCCGGTTTGGGGGAGGGGCGCTAGTCGCCCCACCGTCCCGGCCTGCTTCTGCTGGGGTGACAGGTGGCCTCACCCGCCACCCCCAGGCCTGCGCTCATGGAGGACGGAGGTCGTTAAGCGACCTCCGGCGCCTGAGTTGCCTGCGACGCGCGGCGAGCAAGTTGCGGGCTCGGCGGACCGGGAGAGTTCTAAGTCTCTCCCGGGCGCGCTCCGCCACCTCCTTCGCGAGCATTACATGCTCGCAGAAGGAGGCGGCGGCGGCCCACGCGCTCGCGCTCCGCACCCTTGCCGCAATCATGCTGCCGAGCGAGAGGACTCCCACCCCGATGGCTGCCACGAGGTCACGCCTCGGCGCCTCCCACGCCGGGCAGTCTGCCAGCATGTGCAGCCCTGAGTCCTCGCTCGCGTCGCAGTGATGACACTCAGGCGTTGGCTCCTTCCTGATCCGATGCAGGTGGTCCCCGAAGCACCCCTTCCCGGAGATCACCTGCGTCAGTCGGTAGGAGAGGCTTCCGTGTCGCCTCTCCAGCCAATCCTCCATGATGGGCCTTACCGCCGCTATTGCGGCGTGCCCTGCGCTTGGTTGCCCAAGTCGTTCCTTCCACTCCACCACGATGGCCTGGCGGAGCTGGGACTGCACGGCCTCGATTTCTCGAGGCTCGGGGTTCCATCCCTGCTCCCGCGCCTCCTTTCGCCACTGGTACAGTTGCGAAAGGGCTCTCGCTTCCAGGTCCCATGGCGGAGTTCCGGCAAGGAGACTCGCCGCCTCGAAGGAGATCGTGCGGTACCCTCGGATGACCCTGATGGCCAGAACTCGCTGCGGAGCGCGCAGCATCTGCACAGTTCTGGTACTCAGGGCCTCCGCCCATATTGGGCACCCATACAGGGCCATGGACCGCACGATCCCCGCGTAGAGTCTCCTGCAGGAGTCATCGGGCCCCCTCATGTTGGGCAACAGCCGAGCCAGAGCAAGAGCTGTGCCCTTCAATTTGGGGGCCAGACTTCGGATGTGCTCTCCGAAGTCCCATCGGCCGTCGAGCACGAGCCCCAAATATTTCATTTGGGGCTTGATGCCGATGCGATTTCCTCCCACGATGAGACTGGATCCCTCGGGTGGCTTGCTCCGAGGCCCATGGAAGAACAGGGTTTTATGCAGGGCCACCTCGAGACCCAGCCGCCGGATCCGCCTAACGACTTGGGCAACCGCGGTCGTGGCCTTTCGGGTCGCTTCGCGGTACGTCGCCCCGCACGCCGTCACGAGCGTGTCGTCCGCGTAGCAACTGTAGTTCATACCTCGTAAAGGTGGTTTAACAAAACTAAAATCATAAAATATATAGTTAAAGATGAATTGAGACATTCTGACGTGACGTCGGTAGCTTAGGGGTTTAGTCGTCAGCCAAGATAAAGAGGTCCCGAGTTCGAAAGTTGGCCATTATCTACACTATCAACGTGAACCCACTCCTAACAAAAGCCATTTAGCTTAGCTGAAGAGGTTATGTTACTAATATTCTTTAAAAACGCCTTTCCCTCTCCAGGTTAGTCAGTGACATCCCATCATTTAAATACCTCACGAATTTCTTATACTTCAGTTATTTGAGACTATCAAACTGGTCCAGTTTCGGGTGCTTCCTGACCTGTCTTTTTACAAAACATCACCAATTTGGTCAGCGTACGATTCCTTTTGAGACCTCCTCCCTATCCGTTAAGAAACAAACATGTTTAAAACTCGCATGGTTATAGAGACAGGCTGTCCTAGCCTAGCTCACCTGTCACCAGCGAAAAGAAGCTTCTTTTAAGCTAAAGTAAGTGTCTTGGAGTCCTTACTTTAAGACACTCTTACTTTAGGCCAATAAACATCGTGCGGTTTTAATCAGTTCGAGTCCGACATACCCATCTCATCGTTAACTCCAGTGAGGTGGAGCCCGTGGGGGATTCTTACTAACTACTAAAAGGCACTCTTACTCTGAAACTGACATCAGACGCTAAAAACAGAATGAAGCAATCTAGTCAATAAAAAATTACGGAAATCGGTAACCATTAACGATTTTTGCAATAACTTTCAGTGTTCAATCAAGCGACACGGAAAGGAATGTTTCTATTTAATTACGAACATTACAGTGAAAAGTAAAAAATACATTGGAGCATTCTACCTATTTTCGTTCTGGAATTCATTTTAGATGCATATCTCTTGTCCGAGACTCTCTGAGAAGGCTCAACTAGGAGGGCAAGCCCCCATCCCGGTCATTTCATCACAGATCGCCTACGGAATAAGCGGCCAAGGTCTGTCCTTTCTCAAGTTAAAACACAAAATTGATTATCTATTTCTAACGTTCGAAGTTGAAAATTCGACGCCGAAACCGAATAACCAACTTACGTAGATGACCTTTAAACAAATCACAGCTACCGAGTCCCACCCGCCTCATTCAAACAAATTATTTTGGCAATGATCGTTTTTGTAAGTCACATCACCCGTGAAATATCGTCGTTACGTACGCAGGTCGATCGAGCAGGACGCGAGGTCCCGAGCGTCCCGACCGACCGTGACTAACGATCCGGACAATGTCAAACGCGAGCTAAACTTGAACATGAAATAGATGTTTATTGCAGTACCTATTTATCAACCTACAATTCGAGAACTGCGCAACATCATTTATTGCCATTAGAGTCGATTTCTTTAACAATACTCCCCAAAAGCAAGTAGGTATCTATAGAATTGTTAGAAAGATTTTGTTCGAAATCATCATGCCAGCGTTAAGCCCGGTTAGGTTGCATCCAACATCCACTTTGGAGCATGGGGTCTGCTCTTCTACTTCACTACGCACGGTGTTCGCACGTCAAGTTTTAAGACGTCAAGCCAGTTTTTTTTAGGTCTACCCACAGGGCAAATAGAAGGGGCCCTGGTGTTTAGAAGAATAACAAAAAAGCGCATGAATGACATTATTATTCATGCGGTTACGTTTTGAGGCAACCGTCTGGTTACGTGGGTAAAATTCCGACTATGCCGCCTCCGCCGCGCCCTGTTACGAGAGCTAGGCCCAAGAAGCGCTAACTTGACGTCGAAGAACATGGCCTGGTGTCACTGCCGTGGAGACGATTGTGCGAAGTGGAGAAGCCAGAAGGCAGACCCTGGACTCGGAGGTGAGAGCCTCGGATGCCACTGGGACTACCATGAAGACGATGATGATTCATGCGAAAGATAACAGCTTGATTGACTGATCTGAATTGTTTCAAAACACATTTAGTTCACCTTACCATAGTTGTTCAGGAATAACTTTCAAATGATTTAGAAATAAAAAATATCCTGGTTCTGTAAAATAGTATAATAAAATGGCAATCAATAAATTCATCTTCAGAAATGTTCAGATCACAAAAAATCATACAAATATTTCCTAACGTTGAAACCAACTGTCTGTGCAACTGCTGAAATAAAATCATAACCAACAATACACTTGTACTTTGCAGTATCCAAGTCAATTTCTTTGCTGCCCGCAATCAACTTTAATTCAACTAGTGTAGCTATTTGTGCTAACAGATTGCTTGTGAGGCCAATCTTTTCTTCTAGTATTGCATAGAAAATTGCCAATAAACGATCCAATGTAAACATTTTAGGTCCAAGTTGCATGTTCAACTTCTCAGATATTTTTGCTTTTGCTCTAACTTGCTGCAGTCTTTTACGTTGCTTGCCATGGTTCTTCATAAATAACCGTTTATCTTCTTTTGGCGGGTTATAGCTTGCTAAATATGCAGCAATTAGTAAGAATTTAGCATAATATGGTAACTCAAAGCTCTGTGCAAATGTCTTAGTTGATGTAAGTTCATCTTTTAAAGTGTTTTCAGTGCTATAACTGGATAGGTATTCTAAATTATTTTCTTTTCCCGGTGATGGTTTTACAGACTGAGCATCACTGATCCTCAGGTACAATAGTTCTAAGTTTGATTTGAGGACAGGCGAAATGTGACGCCAGAGTTTCGTCAAATCTGAAGCTAGAATTTCATTCTTGATTATTGGCTCACAGTACTTAGTGAAGTTTACACGTGCCATATGTTGTAATTCAATCAAATCACGACACGGTCTGTAAAATACACTCAGAAATGCATTAAGAAAGTTTGCAAACAATTCTGGTTTTTCTAATTCACATTTTATATTGTCATCAACATCATATGCTGTTAAAAGGTGCTGAATGAAACGTTTTTGCTGGAGGAAAATTATTTTAAACAATTCCTCTTTATTATAGTTTGGGAAGAATAGCTTAATTGGCTCACGAATGCCCATTTTGAAATAAAAATTCTCATAAACTAAGTGAGTTATGAATATAGTACAAATGTTCAAATTACATAGTTCACGCAATCTTAAAAATGCACTCATTAAGTTATGATCCATGTTGCGAAGCTTCTCCGCCCTGTCGAACACTATAATAATAGGTTCATAGCTACTGGCTGTGTCCTGTAGCCTGTTCAAACTGTTCGTAAGATCCATCAATGTTTCACATTTTATTTCTACCTCATCGTTTAAACCTGATAGAATACTTTCATACATTATTTTAGATGAATAACATTCGATGCAGTCAATAATGACGTGTTTGTAGTTTAAGTGTTGAAGTACAGAATTAACGCACAATGTTTTCCCTGTCGCCATGCTACCACTGATAAATATAGAACAAGGCAAACATTCGTCGCCCTCGCCGAGGAGATCAAATAAGTCTTTTAACTGCTCTTCTCGGCACGGTACTTTGTTTTGTATCACTTCCATGTCTTGCTTATTATTTTACCGGTTTTTAAGAAATGACTAACTTTCCAACGGTTCACTTTATTTTGACAGCAACCGGCAATAACCTTTCAGTGTTGCATCGTCGTTTGACATTTTTGACTTCGTTCCGTTTGACGTTTCCCGCTTTTTATCGAATGGATCGTCATTTTAAAAATGGTGCGACCTCTCTACGTCGATTTTTAGATACTATCAGATTTATAAAATATTAAATAATTATATCCCTCCACTTATTGTAAATATCAAATGTATCAATAGGTTATAAATATCATAATAAAAATTGTATTATTTTGTTTCAGAATTTTGCAGTCGAATTACAATTGGAAAATCAATCCGAAATAGACATCGATCAATTTAAAGACGCTCTGAATAGAGCCGGTGGAGCGAACTATGGGACTGGCGTCAGGGATTTATGAATTGCACAATAATTTTTATTCTAAAATATATCAAAGCTTTGAATCCAATTAAAAAAGCCCGTGATGGATACTTTAATAGTACGAGACAATGAAATTAAATTCAAAGCTGTGGTACCGAACTTTTTTATTAGGCCATCATCAGGCCCAAAAATATTTTTATTATGAGTAGGGAGTGCTTCTATTTTTTTAAATTTTATACTGGTTTAGTAAGTTCTGCATTACTCATTTCATGATGTTTTGGCCGAAAGACACCTATTTATTTATTTACTCAATTATTATTTGGTTGTATTTTTATTTAAGGAAATTGTAATATTTCAATAATTTATTTTTTAAAGTCTTTGTGCAATTTGTACTCACTAGTGTAACGTAAGGATTTGCCAAAAAATCTTTAGTGAATGTTGCCATGTATAGGGGGCGATAAGTGCATTTATTACTTTGTCTACCTGTATTTTTCTGAGTCGAAATTTTACAATGTATTGTATACAAAAGTATTTGGAGTTAACTGGCTTTTATATACATTGACTAGTGTTATTACCCAGCATTATTGGTAAACGAATTAAAGTTAATACATACATTAACCAAACATCATTAAGTTTTTTTATTTCTTGCGTTCTGTATATTCTCCCATAGTATGTATGCTACATATTACAAAAAAGACGAATAAAAACTGTTTCGGATGGTTTTAAGAGTTTTGTTAAACTGAGGAACTTGTATCGTGTTAACTGTAATGTGTAAGCATTAGAGCTTACACACAACGGGTAACACGATACCAATTTATCCTAGTCTAGAATAAGTGAACAGAAATGGCGTTCTTAGGGCATTTATATTTTGAGTTGGCAACACAGCTGGAGTATAGGACATAGTACACAGCGCCATCTAGACTCAAGATAAGCGGAGCTTGTAATAAATGGGCTCTAAAAGCGGTTAAACATACTTTTTTTGTGAATAAATATATATTACATAAAAACACCCAGCCCAATGCAAATATACATATTTTTCTTGTCCAAATATTCAGCTAAATAATGAAAACATTTAATAACTCGGCTGGAAAGATTAGAATATGGAGTCTAAAGGCCGGTTTCAATAATCCATCTATCCTTTACCAGCAGTTAAAATAGCTACCATTAGTATCTATAGGGGATTTTTTGTTTCAATAAACAAAGATAAGCAGAAAATGACTTTGATAATATTGAAACCACAGTTACAGATAGATTAATGTTGACATGTTTATCTGGGATAGCTTCTAACTGTAGGTAGATTATTGAGACTGGCCGGTAATGGAGGATACTTGCACACCTCACAGGAGTAACTACATATTATATAGTATTTAGTATTCATCTGAACATAATCTTGTAGTATTCTTCATGTTGTGTTAGCAGCATGTACGGTTATATGGTACTATATAAATCTTTGAGATCATCGACAAATAAGAATTTTGACCAAAACAATAAATTTATTCGAGAATAACAGTCCCGCGCCTTGTAGAAGCAGTGGATACAGAAATAAAACATCAAAATATTAGAATTTGGCCATCTTTATTTTGCAAAAGTTAACAATAATGATTACTAAAAAACGGTTATTTCGCTTCAAAGTGCTGCTAGTTTTATCATGACAATTTTATTTACTGAAACTAAATGCTTATTAAATAGATATAAAAATATTATGGCTTAGTGTTTGGCTCTAACGAACACATTCTGCTTATCGCTAAAATATTTTATACATTCACAAATAACATGATCCTCCTAGAGGAAAATACAATAAGTGATAATATTGCTTTTAGTTACATTTTAACTAGGTATATTAATAATGGTAGTTAAAATAACTTTTCCTCATCCAACTACCTATATATTATTATTAACGGTATTATGTATCCCTCTGATGTTTGTACATTTCAACAACAAATATTTAACTAGGTATATTTACACTAATTTATTAACATCCTGAGACTATTAAGGCATTGTATACATTGAAAATTAGCTTCTAATAAATATTCATTACATATTTTTTATTTAGGCATTATATAAGTGAGCGGCAACCGCGTGATAAAAAAAAAAAGAACGCAGAGTATCAGGCAAGATGGCGTTCTATTTCAATATGGAGGGATAATTATCATTAAAAACATTCGAAATAAATTGATACTAGAAGCAGTTACATCCTCATCTATTATCTTTGTTTATAGAGCAAAATTGGATATAACACTGTACTGAGGACGGTTTCGTCATTAATATTGTCTGCTAAAACAGGTAACTGCACAAATTACTCTTTACTATGTATAAAATATGAAACATTATTATTACCTACTTAAAACATGTTGTCTAATATTTTAAATAATAGGGAAGTCAACCCTCAACAGGGTAGCCCGTACTAGCGATATCTAAGTATTACATTTCTATTTTCGTTACTAAGAAAAATATATTTGTACCTACAATTGCAATATTAATATTATTGACCGAGTGTAGGCCTAATTAGTATATTTTTATATTATCCGGGTTGCTATTCACGAATGCTTGAAGTTTTGTTGGTAGTGCGTCTATTTGTAAGCCTACGTTCTAAATTATGTGATTGTTCACTAATTAGATACAAGTACTGTCATCTTGAATTACTTGATTTTATATTGCGTCTCTTTTTAATTCTATGGTAATTCCGAGTTTTTATACATTAAGACGGCAAGCGCAGCGTAGGAAGGCCTCCCGCAAGGTGGACAGACGACCTAGCAAAGAGCGCAGGGACTCGGTGGATGCAGGCCGCTACAGACCGATCGAAATGGAAGTCGATGGGGGAGGCCTATGTTCAGCAGTGGACTTCCTACGGCTGATGATGATGATGACGATACAATAAGAAGCGACGGTCCGATTGATGGTAAGTGGTGACCGCGCTCACACGTATAGAAGAATCATACAAACAAGATTCACATTAGTGAGTTAAAAAAATAATGATATCTCATTTCATTTGTAGATAGCGATATACTGCTTCTTATCACTAAGCCAATAGGGCAGACACACTGACATTGAAATTTTGAAGCAATTGGTAATGTTAACTTTTCGTATAGATTTACCTTGGAAAAAGTGAACAGTCAGGACGGAACCCGCGACCACTTCCTTACAGGGGGAATACAAATACTCTGACCAACTGAGCTACCTGGACACATCCTAGATATTCGAAGTTCTCCGATACATTACGGCCAAGTAATCGCGTAAAGTAGTAGCCGTTATGGTAAATGGAGGGAAATTTATACACTGACATGTTTTTTTTTTTGTTTTTTTTTTATACCACTCAGGTGGCAGACAAGCTCACGGCCCACCTGATGGGAAGCGGTCACCGTGGCCTATGGACGTGTGCAACACCAAGGGCGTCACACTCGCGCTGCCGACCCTAAAAAAAAGAAATTGTAAAGCAGGAATAGCCTTTAGTCTTCCGGGAAGACCAAAGGCTACTCCCGCCTCTCCCTTCTTTTTTAGTTTTTGTGCTGTCAGAAGGAAGACTCTTCCCTCTGACAGCACAAAAACTCTCAGTGAGCTCTGGCTACCCTACTCACCGCCGGGAACACAACACGAGGTTATTATGGCCGCGGTATTCTGTAGGGCGGAGGTACTTCCCCAGTCGGACTGCTCAGTTGGACGGGAATACCGTCATGTCCTTCCTTTCTTAAGGAAGGCATTAACTATGGAAGTGAACGGTTACAAGGGGAGATGAAGACCTAAGAGATGGATGGACTGTGTGCAAGAGGATATGGTTAGGAAGGGCGTGAATGTTGAGATGACCGCAAGCAGAGATGAATGGAAAAAGCACACATGTTGCGCCGACCCCAAATAATTTTGGGATAAGGGGAGGAGGATGAAGATGATGTTTTCTTATTTGAAGGAATTTAGCAATCTTTGATGTTCTTAAACAAAATATTATGCTCAATAATCTAATATTAACTTAAAATTAAGAATAATTATAAAATGAATACGCAATTTGACAATAGAAAGGCAATAAAACTTTTTCCATTTAATTCTTTAATCCCATATCCCAAACATAATAGATTTTCTCTTTGTTAAATGAAATGTAAACTATTTTGAAATAATTGAAATAAAACTATTTTTAACGGATTCTATCGCGGTGTATTTGATGTTATTTTATATTACATTGAACCCGACGTTTCGGTTGCATTTCAGCAGCCATGGTCACGGGTAGACTAAAGATGGTTGTTGTCTTGAAGTTTGAAGTGAAAGTTATCTCAAAGTTAAGATAGAATCCGTTAAAAATAGTTTTATTTCAATGTGTAACATTCGCGTAAACTTCCGACAATATCATATTTTGAAATAATTTAATAGAAATGGTTGATTTTACTCAAAATTGTTTTTAGGTCTTTATACTATTGTACATTAGATCTTTCGGCATGGTTTACAGAAACTCTATCAATGAAAAAAGTCCAATAATAGTACACTGCCAATTTTTTACGCAAATCGTTCGACGGCATACTTCCCAAACAAATGTACTATATTTACTAGTTATTGGCGTACTATAGCGGCAAAGAATTACATAATTCAGCCTGTTTCACAAAATAATTAGCGATCAACGTTACGTCACTAAATTATTTTTGCTGTGTATATGCGTCGACATTTTCAGAATCAAATCTTAATTGATTTCTTACCTGTGTTGTTGGCCGCATTTTTAGAATTGCTCTTGCAACTGACGTATAATGCGCGTGCGTGAGTGTATATGTGTTTGTATGTATATGTGTTTGTGTGTATATGTGTTTGTGTGTATAAATATGCGAGGGTGTGTGTTTGTGTGTATATTTTTAGGGTGCGGGCGGCGCGAGGGCGCGCAATAGGCGAGAGTTCGTGTGTGCGCCGAACAGCACTGTCAACAGAGCTACGCCGTATCCCGTAGCGCGCTCGCCCTGCAATGGAGAACGACATCTTCGGTCACTTACCTCTCCTTGACTATAAGGATCCAACATGCTGATATAGTATGGTTAGGTAAATTTAAAATTCTTACCAATATATGTTAATGTAAAAAGCTGAAATTGACTTTTTCATGTAATATATTTTGAGCAATCAATATGCTAACTTTTCCTATACATATGAATATATATATTTTCTTATACATGAACCCTCGATCAGTCACTTTCTTAGGAGGGTACTTTGACCGATCGAGTTACCTGAACACTGAGTTACATATTCTGAATATCCTGTAAAAAATTGAGCAGCTATTTCCATAAGACCTTATATGTAGAAGTGTCTCTCCTGAAAAAGAAAACAGAGAACAAGCCTCGCGCAGCTCGTTGGCGGCGGTGGGGGGTGGGGCCCCACCCCCCACCGCCTGGTACGTACCGAGTGCGCGGGCGCCGCCATGTCCACGTGCAGCCACTTGCCGGGGAAGTCGAAGCCCAGGTGCGACAGGATGAACAGCCCGGCGCACGACGGCTGCGCGTTGTTGCGGTCCTGCCACACACACACACACACACACGTTTTACATCCATTTTAGGCAGGTTACAATACATTAATTTTATTCAATGCAGTGGCGAACTATACCGTTTGTAAACCGTAGGATCATTGCCTGTTGGGCAACAGGCGATTTTTTTTTTTTTAATTCTGTTCCCAATACCTGTTTATCAAATGCTGCTGTAAATTTAAAATGTTAAAACCTTATATAAAACTCCTATCATATCAGGGGGATGGTCCTGTTTCTCCTTAACACAGGCTACTTATAAACTATCTAGGAGAGCAGTAACTCACCCAATATAGTAAAAAAAATAAAAAAATATCCTACGGTGTCGTTCATTCTTTAATGAAAAGGATGAACGAACTTTATAATTTTGTTTCTTATATTATTTTTTAATCGTTGGATTATATTCCAGGCCTCTGTTCACAATATCTTTCAATTAGCTACGATTCTGGCGTTCACCTTTAACAGTGAACTCACAAATATATTTTATAGTGTTTACTAACGAGCTGGATATCACGTTAGGTAAACATGCAACAGGGTCTCAATACCAGACATGAGCCCCTCAAGCCGGTGCCGTAGCGCCTGTCGCCGCCAGCAGGAGCCATACGTACCGCCACGCTGTTCTTCATGTCGGCCACGCAGCTGCTGAACTCGGCGAAGTGCAGCTCCGGCGCGAAGGGCAGCGCGTGCGCCAGGTCGCCCGACACGCGGCCCGCCCACTCGCACAGCCCCTCGAGGCGCGCGTCGTTGCTCACTATGGCCGCGTGGTACTTGCCCGTCGCCGAGCCCTGCCGAGTGCCCACACACATACACACCTACGCTCAGCGTCTAAACGTGCTGATCATATCTAGGTGTCAAAAGTACGTGATGCTACAGAGCGTCCAAAGTACTGCGACAAGGTTTGATATGAGTACAAAGTCACCTTGAAGTTTAAACAGTAGTAATAAGTTTCTTAGTTTAATGAAAACCAACCTTATTCGTTGACACTATGGTATATTTTGGTTTCGTTTTCACTATTTATTTACTTTAGCTTTGTCTCTTTCATTTTGAACGGGACGTAATTGAAATATCTTTTGTTTGGAATACATTTAAGGCACAAAATTAGGTCTCTGAATTTGGTGAGATGACTGGGTATCGACAAAATATGTATTTGAAACAAAAAAAATATATCGGGTAACGCTCTGGTCGCTGGTGGTGTTTTTTTTTTTCATTTTTATGTTTTTTATTTTTATATATTTTTATTTTATTTTACCCGATATTTTTTTTTTGTTTCAAATACATATTTTGTCGATACCAAGTCATGTCACCAAATTCAGAGACCTAATTTTGTGACACCTTATATTGGTGCCGATTCTGCTGTTACAAAACTCTCTTAACCAGACTACCCTTTTAAAACCTCAATTTTATTATTCTCACCTGTGCTCCAGTCAAAGTGGCTACATCAACGATGATATTGGCCTTCAGATCTCTTGACGCGTACACCACTCCGTCACTCAAAACCAAACGACCTGGAACACGACATTGTCATTCGTACAACTGTAATTCTTACTGGACTGTGACGAAGCACAAAAAAGGGTTCGTCCCTGTATACTGTACTATGTAACTACTAAATAATGTAACCGATTTTGTATAACCTTTTTGTCCGAGAAATCCAAAAAGGCACCATTTTGGCGTAAATATGAATTTTTAGAAACTACCGCAGTCAGGTAAACTTTTTAATTTTTTATATCCCTATTTCTCTTTGAGTAAAAGATATTATTCGAAATTAATTGATTCAAAATTTGAGCTGTAAGAAATTGATACAAAATTTGTTAAGGAGACATACCTTCAGCGTCAGTATTGTTGATCTCGACAGTGCGTCCTGAGTACAGCTGGTGGATATCATCGGGCCTGTTAACAGCAAAACAAATTAGTATCTAGAAAAAAAAAAAAAAAAAAAGCGGCACGCTATGATGGCCGTTTTGACGTTTGTCCGCTTATGAAGTTTCGTAAAAATAAATACCAAGTTTGAAGGAGTATATTTTTTTCTTCATTGTCAATATTTTGTCGGTATTTAGGTTTTCGAAATTCGAATTTAAAAAATTAGAATTGACTTGCATGTGATTTGTTTTTATTTCTATTTTAAATTGACATTTCACATCACTATTCTAACGTGTCAAAACGGCCATTATAGCATGCCGGTAGTATAGTGCTCGTTAGCCGTTAGCATTTGTGACTGGTCAGTGTCGTTACTGTGATATTTCGCCAATAGTTCGAGGGTGAAATGGTGACATTCACCCGAGGTAAACACTCTACTTTTCATTTCGACTATGTGAGGAAATTAAAATGCTACACACACATTTAATGAAACAAGTATATTGATAATCAGTTAAAATTTAAAGTAAAATTGGAGAAATTGGTAATAGATTATTAACAACAGCTTTTGCCTGTTCTTAAATCTCATCGGGAGTTAAATTAATATCCATGTCAATGGAATCCCTTTCCGAAACCAATTTTAACCACAATTAACACAAGGCATTTATTTATATTGAATCTCGTTGTCCCGCATTTTTAAGCAAACTTAAAAAAAAAACCATTTAATTCACGTACATACTGCCAACATTAGAAAAGTTTTGAACATCGAATCTATTGGTTACATTGTAATCGAGTATCTAGGCAGCCATATAAAAAAAGCGTCATGATATCAAGGCATTATGACGTAATTAAATTTTCATGGACTTCATGGCAAAACTTAAAATTTAAAAAAAAAATATCCGCCCTAGGGATGAAATAAGCTAATTTCCACCCGGCTATCTACTCATGAAAATTAAACTTTCCGAACAGGAGGAATGAAAATTAATATCCATGTCACTAGAATCACTTTCCGAAACCATTTTTAACTACAATTAACACAAGGTATTTATTTATATTGAATCTCGTTTTCCCTCTAATTCTTAACTTGTTTTTTTTTTAATAAAACTATTTTTAACGGATTCTATCGCGGTTTATTTGATGTTATTTTATATTTTACATTGAACCCGATGTTTCGGTAGCTTTTCAGCAGCCATGGTCACGGGGAGACTAAAGATGGTTGTTGTCTTGAAGTTTGAAGTGAAAGTTATCTCAAAGTACCCGAACTATGTTGAATTGTTGGTGTTACTATTTACGCAGAATGAGCTCACAGTGTCATGAAGTCTTGTTGTATTTTGTTTTTTCTTGGAATTAATTAAGTGAATGACTGCGTCCCAAGCTGGTGGTACATTCCAACCACCTTCTCTATTAAAATTAGGATGTTTTTTGATTTCAATAGCTTCGCGGATACATACATCTACTTTTTTTTACATTACAACAAATTTAAATTGCAGCAAAGCTAAGTTAAGAAGCTAATGCAGCAAACTGAAATTGTTTTTTACGTACATACTGCCAACATTAGAAAAGCTTTGAACATCGAAACGATTGGTTACATTGTAATCGAGTTTGTGCATCTAGACGGTAATGTAAAAAAAAAGTCATCATGATATCAAGGCATTATGACGTAATTAAATTATCATGGACTCCATGGCAAACCCTAAAATAAAAATAAAAAACTTTCCGCCCTAGGGATGGAACAAGCTACTTTCCACCCGGCCATGTGCCCACGTGGCACGAGCTCGCGGAGGGCCGGGTGGAGGTTCGCACCTGGTGGCGCGCGGCCCCACGGCGTTCTCGGCCAGGCACAGCACGGCGTGCAGCGCCACGCGCGGCCGCGCCGCCGCCGCCACGGCGAAGGCGCCCAGCACCGCCGCCGCGCCGCCGCAGTCGCCCTTCATGCCCACCATCGACGACTGCCCGCCGCCACCGCCACAACACAACCAACCGTACATTTAGATCGGAAAAGGAGAACATCTGGTACGGGACTCGAACCCGCGACCGGTCCCTTACAGGGAGAACGCTCTGACCAACTGAGCCACCTCGATACTGATCCGATTTCCGGTCTAAGTCTATGGGAAATTAATTGAAAAAAAAATGGTCTAGTTTACTTTCTGACATCATCCAATTTGCTGTCATAGTCGTAGTACTAAACATTTAATTTCAGTACTCAATAGCTAAAGGATCAAAGAATTCATTGCATTGGCTTGAATACCAAAATTCATTCATTTATTCGTTTGCGTGTAATGTGCTACAATGAGAGATGGCACATTTCGCCATAATGTTTCATCTCTGATTTCAAATTAAGTACAGCTGTACCAGTTTTATAAGTTACACCGATGTACCTGCGCAGAAGTGTCATATTCGAAAAATCTTAACCAATCACAACGCTCCGTTTACGCGCGCCAAACATGACAATTTCTTATTGGTTGATGCATGCGCGGCATGTTCGAATCCACCGCACCGCGATGCCGCGACAGTCGCGAATTGTACTGTGAATGGGATATACGTCTCTTCATCGCACCGTAAACTTGAAGACGTAAAAAGTGAACAATTTTATTTATTATGTCTTTACTTAAAAAACTTTACACAATTTCCCTACTTTGACCTCTTAAAGGTCTGCTTTAAGAGGTCAAAATAGGGAAATTGTGTATAACGTTAATCAATTTATGCAAAAGGAAGCGCAGCAATCAAAAAATAAAATGTTTAATAAGGAACATTTTTAAACAGTGAGGGAATGTACAGCACGTGCTACAGGAACCTCAAGAAAAACAGTTTCTACTATAATTAAGGAAAAAAAGTCTTTTTCAACGGAGCCATCTACTAGTGCCGGACCTACTTTCAGAAGCCCAAAAAAAGGAAGACCTAAGGTAATTCACGCGCAAAATTAGATGATTTCGACTATCAACTTATATTATATATAGAATTTAATTTTATTTTTTTTCACTGAATCAAATAGACAAATTTTAGCAGAAAAAGATGATGTATGATTACTAAGAATAAAATATTTACGAAAAATTAAGGAATATACTACTATACAGAATAGACACAGACACAGAATATACTACTGGCTGGCTTAAAGTCTATTTTTTATAATACTAACAAAAATCGTGCGCAATTATGTGTATCGGAATGTGCACTTGGCTTGTGTATCCTAACCGGCATCTATTGTAACACGCAACATTTGTACTCACTACTTTATAAACTTACACACAAAATTCAATAACACAAATAACAATGTATTATCAATCTACTACCAAAACTGCCGGGGATTACGAACTAAATTAAACACTATTTATATGAACATATTAGCGCACAATTATGACATTATTGTATTGACCGAGACTTGGTTGCATGATGGTATACTAAATAATGAATTTTTAGACCCCCGTTACAATGTGTTTCGATGCGACCGAGATCGCGCTGCGTCGATGCGTCAGGACGGTGGTGGGGTGCTCGTGGCTGTGCTGGTATCGCTATGCACCGCGCGAGGCGGACGCTGCGCACCCGCACTCCCCACATACCCCCGTAATATATCACCTAATGTAGACCATATTCTATTAGAAATACGCATCGGCAAAGCTCAATATTTACTAAGCGCCATTTACTTTCCACCAAGAACAGAAGCTGAGGCTTATCTCACATATTTCAATGAGATGCAGGAGATTATAGAGATAAATAGTTATGATGGTTATCATTTAATTGGTGACTTCAATCTGCCTTACTTTGATTGGTATCTTGATGGAACACAAATGAAACTTCAAAATGTAAATAACCCGGCACCACCGTACTCTTATCTCATAAACTTTATATATACTATGGACTGTGTACAAGTGAATCTTTTTAAAAATGACTTGAATAGATTACTTGACTTATGCCTAACTAATGCACATGACAGCCGTGCACTGTCTGCACCTATCACACTAGTTCCCAAGGACCCCCTTCATCCACCCTATTACATCCTAATACCTATTGATGATAGCCTTTCCAAACCTATGCAAACTAAGTTGCAAACAAGGTTTTGTTATAATAGTGCTAATTATGAATTGATTAACAATGACATTTTAGAAATTAATTGGTATGAATTGTTTCAGCATGAATCTATTGAAAATAATGTTAGCATCCTTTACGAGAATATATTTGATATTGTACGTAAACGGGTTCCCACCAGGCGCGTTATCAATTCTAACTTCCCTGTTTGGTTTACCCCTGCGCTGATACACATTTTTAAGAATAAAAATAAAGCCTGGATTAAATGGAAAACTTATAATAATAAATCTGATTACTCTTTATTCTCAATGTACCGTGACCGTTTTAGAAGGGAATCCCGAATATGTTACAAAAAGTATATGAGTTCCGTAGAAGATAGTATACCTAACAACGTAAAACACTTCTGGACCTATATTAAAAATCGAAAAAAACAATCAGACATCCCAGCCAATGTTCACTATGAAGGCAGAGAAGCTGATAGGCCCGAGGACATATGTAACCTCTTTTCCTCTTTTTTTCACTCAGTTTTCCAGTCCTCTAATATTTCTAATTCCTTCAGTATTGATAATATAGCTAATGTAGATTCAGCAATGCCTGACGGTACTATCATTAGTGACATACATTTGTTGGAAGCCGATGTATTAAAACAATTAAAAACACTAGACATTACCAAAGGTGCAGGACTGGATAATATCCCCCCCATTTTTCTTAAAAATACGGCCGAAAGCATATATAAGCCCTTGTATATCATATATAATAAATGCCTAATGGAGGGAGTATTTCCTGCAATATGGAAATCAGCTAGAATAACACCAATACATAAAGGAGGTACAAAAAGAAACATAGCTAACTACCGCCCAATTTCCATCCTGCCTACATTATCTAAGCTTTTTGAGAGACTGGTGCATAATAACATATACCCACTACTCCATAGGACAATTCTTACACAACAACACGGCTTTGTCTCCAGACGCTCCACTATCACTAATCTCACGGTTTACATTTCGGAATTGTTTGATAATTTAGACAATAATGTGCAAACAGATAGCGTCTATACAGATTTTCGGAAGGCATTTGATCGTGTAGATCATAAAATATTGCTGGAAAAACTAGCTTTCAATGGCATTCGCGGTAATCTTTGGAGATGGTTTAAATCTTATATCACAAATAGAACACAAAAAGTTGTCATCAATGGATACGAATCTTAAACGGTTACGGCATCGTCTGGCGTGCCACAGGGGTCTATTCTTGGTCCCCTGCTGTTCATTTTATTTATTAATGATGTAAATACTTGCTTTCGTCATTGTAAGTATTTGTTATATGCCGATGACTTAAAGATTTACAGAACTATAAATACTATCAATGATCAGCTTGAGTTTCAGGAGGACCTGCACAGATTTGCCATTTATTGTAACTCTAATAAATTGCAGCTCAGTCTCGGTAAATGTAAAACTATCACATTTACTAGAAAACGCTCGTTCAGTACATATAGCTATACAATAGGTGGTCACTATCTCGACAGAGTACAACATATTTGCGATTTGGGTGTTACACTGGATGCCAAACTGACACTGGATGCACATGTAGATAATATTTGCAGTAAAGCTTACAGGATGTACGGCTTTGTTTTGCGAGCCAGTAATGATTTCACTCGTCCAGTTACATATCTGCATCTTTATAAGACCTTAATCCGCTCACAATTGGAATATGCTGTTTGTATTTGGGACCCGCTGTATGAGAAATACTGTAATGCCCTTGAAAGAGTACAAAAAAAATTCTTGCGCTGTATGCATTATAAGTGCTATCACAGCCGCCAATCTTATCCCAGGTTATTGGAAACATATAATCTTTTAGATTTGAAGTCAAGGAGAAAGCAACTACTAGCAATGTTCTTATATGATATTTGCCACAACCGGTACGACTGTGTTGACATTGTCAATCAAATCAGCTATGGAGTGCCACTTAGGTCACACACGCGAAGCTGTCGTAAAACCCCTCTATTTTTCACCCGCACCCCGCGTACTAACGCAGGCTTGCGCGCACCTCTTCATCGCATACTTAACTCTCATAACAATAATTTCAGCGAATTTGATATAAATGCAAATAGTTACAGTATCTATAGAAGATTGGTGATTGAGAGGCTTCATGACATGAGGGCAGCCCTCGGGTCGTGAGGTCTTTCAGTCATTAATTTTATCTAACTTAATCTAATCTAATGTAACCTACTCTAGTGTAACCTAATCTAATCTAACGTAATTTAACACTACCACCGTCAAACAGATGTATTACTCTTAACCTTTAAGATAATTATGTATTTATCATACTTGTGGTAAACGCTGTGGATGTCACAATTATTATGTTATCGATTAACTATCTTATATTTGCCTTTTTATTGTGATGTTGTTTGTTTATCCAATAAAGAATAAAAAAAAAAAAATATAGGAATGAAGGGACGAATATAGTATACGGAGATGAAACGGTATGTTCACACGACTCATACGAAAGAAATGACATGAACAGATAAAAGTGGAAAAGGACTAAAAAAGTCAATTTCTAAAAGGCAAAGATTAATAATAGCTCACGTAGGTGGCTCAAATGGCTCCGTCCCTGGGACTTTGTTAATTTATAAATCGACTCAAAGTACAGCAGATTATCATCAGCTGAATACCGAGAATTATGAAAAGTGGATAAAAAAAACAGCTAATTCCTAATCTTTCGCCACACTCCGTATTTGTAATCGATAATGCAGCATATCATAATACTCTCAGAGAAAAACCTCCAAACTCCAATTCAAGAAAAGGTGAAATGCAGCAGTGGTTCATCAATAAAAATATTGTATTTAATCACCGCGCGCTGAAACCCGAACTGAATGAAATTATGAAAAAACACAAAAATGACTTTATGGAGTACTCAATCGACTCCATAATGGAGGAACGTGGTCATAAAGTATTGAGATTACCACTTAATTATCCCGATTTTAACCCAATTGAATACCAATTAAATTGACCATTGATAATTGACTCAATTAAAAAACAATTGCTGTTCTATTTTTAGTCTGCACCTCAAAAAAGCAACGGAAATGAGCACCACATTTTTTTTTTCAATATTTTAAGTCTGCATTTTGTCAAAATTGTTTCATTAAAATAATAATGTCAGATTAAAATATTGGTACTTTTTATTTGCTAGCAAGTGTACACCTACAATGAGCGAGATAGCACTACTCTGTGAATTATAATCTTAACGTAACGCAATAAAGTCTGTATTTCAACAGCGTTCGCAATCGTAATCAATCGGCTTTCACTTGCTCTCTTCTGCGTATGCGCCTCTGCCATCGCTGGTGAAATCAGTTTAGGTATGGAGTACTATATCCCATACACCGAGGTCACCAGTGCTCGCAGAGCTCGCCCCTGGTTCGGGCGTGAGTGCAATGACGCTGTTCAACAAAAGCAGTCGGCATTCCGCGCCTGGGTCAGGGCACGCGCAGTGCGCGATCCAAATGTGGGTCACCTCAAGGCGGCGTATAACAGAGCCACAAAGGACTGCAAGAGGGCATACATTAGAGCGGATGCTCAGCGCATAGCACGGCTTGGTCAAGAACTCATGTCGCATCCCGCAGGCAGCCGCGGCTACTGGCGACTGGCCAAAGCCGTGCAATCCAACTTCTGCCAGCCCTCGCTACCGCCACTACGGTACCCAGATGGTTCACTGGCTCACGAGCCGCAAGAGCAAGCAGACATGCTGGTTAACCTCTTCGCGGCTAATTCCCGTGTCGATGACTGTGGACTACAGCCACCAACGCTACCCAGCTGCGACCACTCAATGCCTGATATTCGCATCAGGCAATGCGACGTTCGAATAACCCTACAGTCACTCGACATCCGGAAAGCCAGTGGACCTGACGGTATTCCTGCGTTGGTCCTAAAAAAATGTGCAGCGGAGTTTTCTCCAACGCTAACACGGCTGTACCGCCTGTCCTATTCCTCAGGAAAAGTCCCGCGGGCTTGGAAGGAGGCGAACATACAACCGGTCCCTAAAAAGGGAGACCGGTCGGACCCGGGCAACTATCGACCCATAGCTGTCACCTCAGTCCTCTGTAAAGTGTTTGAGCATATTATAACACACAGCTCATGCGTTACCTAGAAGATCACTCATTAATTAATGACCGGCAATATGGCTTCAGACCGAAGCGGTCAACGGGTGATCTTCTGGCGTACGTCACACATCTCTGGGGTGAGGCTATGGACAGGCATGGCGAGTCATTGGCTATCAGCCTTGATATCGCCAAAGCCTTCGATAGAGTCTGGCACAGCTCGCTTCTTTCCAAGCTTCCGGCCTACGGTCTGCCTACTCGATTGTGCAATTGGGTTACCAGCTTCCTGCATGAGCGCAGCATCCGAGTTCTCTGTGACGGCCGAGCTTCAGAGTTCATGCAGGTTAATGCTGGCGTACCTCAGGGGTCCGTCCTATCACCCACTCTCTTTCTTCTGCATATCAATGACATGCTGTCTACTGGCAGCATTCATTGCTATGCAGACGATAGCACTCTGCATGGGGGATACTACGGACACCCTGCGGCCAAGCGGACCGATATTGAAGAAAACAGACGACAACTTGTCACTGAGCTCGACCAGGTCCTGACCCGCATTTCCCAATGGGGGTCTGAGAACTTGGTCGAGTTCAATGCCAAGAAAACACAAGCGTCCGCGTTCACAGCCAAAGTATCCTCCTTCCTTCCTCTCCCAACTCTTCAGAACACACCGCTACCACTGCAAGACCACCTTAACATGCTCGGAATGGACGTTCGCTGCAAACTGAACAATAAAAACTACATCGAGAGCGTCATCAAAACAGCTTCACGAAAACTCGGAGTTCTGAACAGGGTGAGACGGTTTTTCACGCCTGAGCAGCGGTGTCTTTTGTACAAGACACAAATTCGCCCCTGTGTGGAATACTGCTCTCATCTCTGGGACGGCTCCGCAAAGTACTAATTAGACGCTCTCGACAGATTGCAGCGGCGTGCCATCCGTTTCATTGGGAGTCCAGCGATTACCAACAGCCTGGAACCTCTGCAGCTGCGTAGAGACATTGCCTCTCTGGCTGTATTTTACCGCCTCTACCACGGCGAGTGTTCTGACGAGCTCTTTCAACTGATCCCACCTTCTCCATTTCGATCCAGAACAACACGTGCTGGACATCCGCACACGGTGGAAACCATTCAGTCCCGAACTCAGCGGTTCGGTGCTTCCTTTCTTTGTCGCACGATAAAGAGCTGGAATGCTCTGCCCGCGCACGTGTTTCCTTCTTCTTACAATCCCGGGTTCTTCAAGCGGGGCGTGAAAAAGCATCTTTTGAGGCCGTCAAGGTAGGGGCTACCATTTTGGGATCGTCAGCATCTGGGATGGTGGCCCATATCTTCTGGACTTCACCCTAGCTTCTCACCATCCAGCGGGGTGCAGTCAATTGACGGAACAAATATAAAAAAAAAAAAAAAAAAAAGACGAATTTTGTCGATGCTACTTATAAACGTGGTACACCAGTACATACAGCCACGAATTTTTCTCAGTGTGATGAGAAGAGACCCATGTTTCCACTTGAAACAATCCTGAAATATGCCTTACGTAACTTCTACTCTCATAGTTATCACTGGTTGCTATATCTCTTGACCTCTAGCGGCACGCTATAATGGCCGTTTTAACGTTTGTCCGCTTATGAAGTTTCGTAAAAATAAATGCTAAGTTTGAAGGAGTAAATTTCTGTTCTTTATTGTCAATAGTGAGGTGCAGTGTACTAATTTACGACACAACATGGCATTTATGTTTTCCGAATTTTGAAATTTAACATCATAACATAACATAAACTCACGCCTATATCCCCGAAGGGGTAGGCAGAGGTGCTAGCACCCACATTTCGCCAGTTTATGTTTAGGTCCCAATGTAATAGGTGGCGAGCCTATTGCCATTAACCGGGCACTTATAAACCTGCGATAAATACACACATAACTTCGAAAAGCATCGAAAAGTCATTGGTGTATGCCATGGTAAAACCTGGGATCGAACCCGAGACCTCGTCTCAGCAGTCCATTACCCATACCACTAGGCTACCGCGGCTTTAAAAAATGAATTGAATATCCATAAACTATAGATGTGACTCTCATTTGATTTGATTTTTTTCTATTTTAAATTGACATTTCACATCACTATTTTAACGTTTCAAATCGGCCATCAGAGCGTACCGCTAGTATAGTCTGTCTTAAGAACGAAATCAGAATAAGCATAGATAACAAAAAAGTCACAACTCACTCTTGCCTTAATGCTAAGACCGCCAGTGTCGTACACGATACCCTTGCCTACCCACGCCACGGTCTCAGTAGCCCCCGGCGGGGTGCAGGACAGAACCACCAGGGCAGGGGGCTTCTCCGCAGCTCTACCCACTCCGTAGATACCACCCATGCCTTTAGCTTTAAGCTCCTCGCCTCGAATGATGGTAGGCTCTTTGAGGTCCAGCTCTTTGGCTACTTTGCATGCAATCTGTGGAAGGAAAAAATTGATAAAGAAAAAAACATCTTGGAATTCTTTACCTTCACACATGTTTCGTTCTTACTACAATTCTGGGTCCTTTGAACGGGATGTTAAAACAATATGGAGTAGCCTTCAAGCGGAAGGCCACCGTTGTATCTGCAATGATGACCCTCATTCCTGAGACTTCTCATTTAGTTTACCAATCTTCACGTGAGGTGAAGTAATATTGACATGCCATACATAAAAACCGGCCAAGTGCGAGTCGGACTCGCCCCTGAAGGGCTCCGTAGCAGCAAGTAAAATTTTGAGTTGACAGAATGAAAGGTAAATTGCGGTTTACGATTTATGACGTATTAACAAAAACTACTTACTAGATCTCATTCAAACTAATTTGCGGTGGAAGTTTACATGGTAATGTACATCATATATTTTTGACGTGACAACGTCTTATAAATCGATGAGCCGGTTGCACGCAAGAAAAAACATGACGTAACATCACATAACATGCCGTTACCTGACGTATGTGGCGTTACCTCGTATGCGGCGTTACCTCGCAGTGCGAGTGCAAGCGATGCGTCCGCGTGGACAGCTGCTATACATATAGTTGGAATTTTCTTATGACGTTGTCACGTTCAACTATCGTCAGTAAACCGACTTTACAGACAACCGGTTTTTTTTTAGTTTTATCAGTCTCTTACTTTAGAAGTTACATGGGACACATTTTACCACTCTGGAAGTGTTAATATAACGATATAAGAAATCTCAATATTATTTTTGAAGACCTATCCTTTAGATCCACGTATGGGTTTGATGAAAAAAATATTTTTGAGTTTCAGTTCTAAGTAGTTCTAAGTATGGGGTACCCCCAAAATATATTATTTTTCTATTTTTGTGTGAAAATCTTAATGCGGTTCACAGAATACATCTACTTACCAAGAGTCAACAGCATAGTTCTTATAGTTTCGGACAAAAGTGGCTGTGACATACGGACGGACAGACAGACAGACAGACAGACATGACGAATCTATAAGGGTTCCGTTTTTAGCCATTTGACCGCGGAACCCTAAAAATGACTATTTTTTTTGTTATGTTCATCAGGACCAGTTTTGAATGACAGTAACTTTAACCTGATAGATAGATGGCGCTGTTCTGTGTCAGATTTGCACAGGCCAACTAGTTTTAATAAAATAATTTCAGAACTCCAATCCCTGTTACATTCAAAGCTTTGGAACCCGGGATCCGCTCTCCATACCAAATTTTATACTGGCTTTTACTACTAGCGACGATCGTTTGACGTCAACTCCGAGAGTGAAGACACAAGATCTCGAGCCCATACAACAATTCCTTGTCTTGAAAGAAAAAAGACGATAAGAGTCTACAATCATAAATATTCAATATACTAACTTCAATAAACTGGTCAACATCCATGATGTTAGCCGGAGTATCGGTGATCTTGGCTGCCAACCTAGTAGCTTCCGCCAAATCTTGCAACGTGCTTAATTCCTCCGCTGACAGAGAGTTGTCACACAGCACTGGGTCTATGGCACCAATTCCTTCCTCTTCAGATTCTGCATCTGGATGGAATAAAAGTTAATTAGAAAATTAGAGCGGATTGTTGTCTGGGGCGGCAAAAACAAATAAGATAACCTTACATCTTACAGAAAACGCACTGCGGACGCATCCTGGGCGCGGCACCCTTCAGTGAGTTTCATACAAAATGTAAAGAAGCGTCGCGACACAAAACAAACAGAAACAACGGGACGCGGACGAGACACGGGTATAGCGTTTTCGATGACTGCGCTCTATTCTAAAACATACAGAATAAACGAGGCGCGGACAAGACACCGTTGAAAGGGGTGTGCGAGAGGTTACTTTGAAAGCGTGACACCCGCGCATCAAAGCTAAATGTGAAAAACGTTTTCGCGCTCTGGCCGCTTCCCGTCTTTTTATATACTTTAACTGCGGGCTCGAACCTGCTATTGTTTGGTAAGCTTATGTAGAAGATTTGGCACTTAGTGAAAAAGAGTGTCTAGCTAAGATCATTTGCTTCAGTTTTTGAAGCGTTCGCAATATCGTACAACGCATAAGTACAGCTTGACATCTTCTTAGAGTAGTTAAAACTGAAGTTATAGTTTTAATATTTTATAAACAAACGCTTTCAACTGCTCCATAAAGATATCAAACTGTCAGTATGATGTACGGCACAGAGAACGGTCTATAATGTTTTGAAATATAAGATTGATTGTAGTGTATTACGCCAAATATATTTTTCGACGCCGGTAACCCTGGGGTTATCCTTCCGAGGGCTTACCCGGGGTGCTCGGCAATGGACACTTGGGCAGGACACCGTGTGGTTTTAGTCGATGCACCGACATACCCGCCCCTGCTGGCCGGCGGGGGGAGGGGGGTATCCGAAGGGATTTCCGCACGTTAAAAAAAAACCCAAGCAAACTTCATCTCCATTTCGGTACGCTGTTGATTGACGGATGTGGCTTTAGCGCAGGTTTTTCTCTCTGGGTTGGGAGGTCCGACAGCTATCGCTCTCGAGAAGATACACCTAAATTGGCTAAAAGAAGGAGGAATACAAGGAAGGAGGAGGGGTGGGGAGTCGAATGATGCTGAAAGTGTAGTGTAGCATAGAATGCCCTTACCACCTAGTTGGTTCTCGTTGACGAGGTAGATCTCGACGGCGACGGTGCGCGCGCGCGGCGGGGCGGGCGGCGCGGGCGGGGCGGGCGGGGCGGGCGGGGCGGGCGGGGCGGGCGGGGCGGGCGGGGCGGGCGCGCCGAGCGGCGCGGTGGCCGAGCGCGCCTGGTACAGCGGGAACGAGCGCGCCACCGCCGCCGCGCTCGCGTACGCGTCGCGCTTGCGGCACACCAGCTGCGCCGCAAGCGTAACACAACGTCATTTTTTTTAAATTTATTTAACGGCCATATATACAAGTCCTTAAAGCTCATATCAGATCACACTACTTGGTATTGCCATCTCGTGATTCTCATGGGAACATTTTTTTGTCTTTTTTGCAAATATTTTACCATTTATGTAAATAATATAAAATATGGAACGTAAATTCAATTTTACTTGTTTAGTACAGAAGCTCGTTTGGTTTGATTTTATTTGTTAAAACCTCTGAAATTCAAAATATTATCTACATATCAAACTCCTGTTAGTTTTTAGTTTTTTTTTTGTTTGGTCTGTCGATTCGACTGCGCCTGCTGGTAAGCTAAAAATTTCAAAATGTAATTGCGGCCAATCCTGACGCTGTCCCTAGAATGGTGGTCGCTACCTTGACGGCCTCGACCAATGTTTTTTGCTGCCCACTTAAAAAGCCTGGATTGTTGAACATTTTTGCATCTCTTCTAAACCTCCTAAAATTTAACCCCAACCAAGCAACCTAAACCTGGCTACTCCCGTGACGGACAACCTCATATTGACCAAGCATAAACATAAATACATAACATAAACTCACGCCTATATCCCCGAAGGGGTAGGCAGAGGTGCTAGCACCCACTATTCGCCAGTTTATGATTAGGTCCCAATGTAATAGGTGGCGAGCCTATTACCATTAACCGGGCACTTATAAGCCTGCGATAAATACACACATAACTTCGAAAAGCATCGAAAAGTCATTGGTGTGCCATGGTAAAACCTGGGATCGAACCCGAGACCTCGTCTCACCAGTCCATTACAAATACCACTAGGCTACCGCGGCTATTGACCAAGCAAATTGACAAATAATGATTATAAAAAAAATGACTGACCACGATAGTCTCATCCGTGGTCCGTTGCGTGGCCTTGACGATCTTGGCGAGCGCGTGCGGCCGCGCCGGCGCAGCGTGGCGGCTGCGGCGCGCCGGCAGCGACGCCAGCGCCACGGCGCGCGGCCACAACTCGCACGAGTCGCCCGGCGACGACGTCACGCACTGCACGCCGCGCCGCCATGCCTGCCCACCGCGTAACGTAACATTACTTCACACCTGTGTCCCCGACGGGGTAGGCAGACGTGTCTTACACACCCACGATTCGTCAGTTATCTTAAGGTCCCAATGTAATAGGGGGCGAGCCTATTGCCATCTACCGGGAACATAATTAAGCGAGCGATAATTAACATTTATTAATGCACACATAACTACGAAAAGTCCGAGGTGTGTGCCCGGCGGCGACTGGTGATCGAACTCGAGTCCTCGTCTCAGCAGTCCGTTACGTACGCCACTGGGCTATCGCCGCTTTTTGGGCACGACATAGATCATTTATTTATTACTAGCTGTGCCCGCGACTTCGTCCGCGTGGATTTCGATTTTTATGGTTTTAGTTCTTTTAGATTCACAATTTAGTCCAATTGTGGACCAAATTGTGAATCTAAACCATCCTCGAATCCCCTTGAACTCACACAAAAAAATTCATCAAAATCGGTCCAGCCGTCTAGGAGGAGTTCAGTGACATACACACACACACAAGAAATATATATATATAAAGATAAAATTATTTCCATTGATTTCTAAGTATTCTAGTAGACAAGCAACTACCTATTTAGAACAAAAATTGTCTCACGGTTCTTAGGTGAGGCAAAATTCGGGGCGGGGGGACCGTGGTTTCCAAACCCGAGGAGGCCATCTCGAAACCGGAGATGGCCCAGGGTCAGTCGGGGTGCAAGGGATATGCTCTATGGGCAACCTTACACCCCGGCGTTTTAAGGCCCGAGACGGCGTGCGGTTTTAGTCGGCTCAAGCCTGACATAACCGCCCCTGCTGGCTGGCTGGTATCCGAGGGGATTTCCGCACGAAAAAATAAAAAAAATGGTGAGGCAAAATTTGATTTGCGATGCAACTAGAAAAATGTGTTAATGAAGCTTGAGACCCGTCTGTAACTACGAAAAATTGCGAAGTGTTGGTGATCTATTTGTGGTCATGTCGAGCCCATTACTTGACTTGAAAAACGTGAAAACGACTTACTTCTTCAGTAACTCTAGGTTCCAATTTACATCTGATATCGTCCCAACTCAAAGACCCGATGTGACTGGCCTGTCCCACGATCAACACCGGTCGTTGTTCAGGGTCTGAAGAGGTAAGACCCCAGCGGAACTTGATGCTCACTGAAGACATCCTGTGAACTAGAGGGGTAAAAAAAATTGTTAGCTTGCAATATTTTCGAAAATCGATATATGCCTGGTTTACATCGACACAATCGTCATTTAACGTGGAAACCAAAAAAGAATCGCAACTTAAAGAGCAGAGTACTGAACCCGGACCTAATGGTATGGTCAGTATGTCTGACTAGAATTGACCAAAACCGTGCAGTGCTTCTTTAAATTTACCTGTTCTAAATGTTGACCTTTTAAGATTTAGAGATCGAACTGCCAATGAATGAGTACTGAGTGATTTACTAAAATTCTTACCTTGACTATAAGTCTTCACTTCATGAGTCAAACAAGAGTTATGACAATGGTCAGTGAGAACAAGATATTAAATATTTTATATACGAACATGAATAGGTAATTATATTTTAATAGCTCAGTACTGATAAACATTGTATATTAAATAGATATATTATCATTTGTAAGTTAGTATTGTTTGCGGTTGTCTTCTAGAGCTTCACCTTGTCCCTGGCTAGCATCCAAGTTCAACTTAGACCCTTAGGTTCACCTACCCCTCCCCTTATCTTCTTTTTTAAAGAATATTACTAAACGAAATTATTAGCATTCCCCCTAACCCCACCAGTTCAGCTGGATTATTTGTGTTAGAACGTCTCCATCGTAAGGCCAACGCCTTAACCACTAAGCTCGGTAACTTAGGGCGTTGGCACACCTTTTGGTAATTATTACATCATCTTTAGTTAAAACAGGCAATTATCAGAACTAAAAGGGCTATTTGTTTAGTTTTAAGTTACCTCCAAGTTTATTTAATCTATTATTACTCTCCTACTAATATTATAAATGTGAAAGTTTGTGAAGATATTTGTAAGTTGATTGAGTAGCAAACATCCATTTGTCACTCAATCACGCTCTTACAGTTGAAGGAATTTGGCTGAAATGTGGTACCGGGAATACCGGGATAGATTATAGTCCACTTCCAGTCACTTCTTATTTCTGAAATAGATTCCTATGGGAACGAGAACAGAATTCCATGTGCGTGAAGCCGCGGGTAACAGCTAGTTTTACATAAATTATATTGGATTGTTTCTGAATCATATCAGCTTTCATACATTTACCTCAACCTTAAACACAAAATATCTATGTCATGGCATGCAAGTATGAACAAAAGTAATAAATAGGTATATACAAAACAATTATTATTTAATGGTTACCTATTGTGGGATGTAAATATTAGTTTCAGAAGTATTATAAGATAAACAGCCAGTTTATATGCAACATAGTATTGTACTATGTAGAGTGGTAACTTTTATCACATATAAAATTACTAACAGGCATATAGATAAGAGCCTCAATACCAGATGCCCTCTTTGACATCATTTCAGTTTAAAAAGAAAGTAAGCATTATGCACTTGGACAAACAATGCTTTATTAGATTTATGACTCATATTTGGATTATATTAACAGACATGATTTTAGAAGAGTTATAGAGGGTTTTAATGACTAAAAAGCTATACAAATACGTAACGCAAGTCACGTATATATTGGTTATCAATTAAATATGATTTAATTATACATAATACTAAGACAAATAAGCAATATCAACGGGTCATTCACCTGACACATACGTCGGTTGTTTAATAACACTTATACATGTACTAAATACTTTGAACACCAGCATTGTGGCTTATATAACATTGATGAAGCATTGAAGCTTTACAATAAAGTAATGCTAACAGGGTTTTTTTATCATATAGTAACTTCAAAAGTCGACCGCTAACTTTAAAAATTGCTTACCGTTTTTACGTTCACTCCAGTCCTGTTATTCTGCTAGTATATATGAAACATTAATGACTGTTGAATAGATGAATAGAATCTAATTACTTTATTGCTATTCGTTTATTGTTTACTTTCGTTGTAAAGAAAGTGTTTTACTTTCTCTATCTCACAACTTGCCAAATCATTCAATGTAATTATTCGTTCTGAAACCAATCATTGTCATCGTCGTCACAATGTCAACATTTTTCAGTTTTAGACCAGTGGATTGAATACCAATATTTGTTAGATCTATTTATATTTTAAATATATTATATAATACAAATTCATTTATGAGACTCTGTTTTTTTAACAATACTTAAATAGGCAATGTGTGTCTTTACGATTTTTTCAAAAATTAATGGCTTCTGAACGAAGCAAGAAGCGTGTAAATTCAGTGTTTCCAGCTAAATGTACTGTGGTAGTATAAATACAGCAGATTATCTTCTCTTATATATAAAAATGAATTGCTGTTCGTTAGTCCCGCTAAAACTCGAGAACGGCTGGACCGATTTGGCTAATTTTGGTCTTGAATTATTTGTGGAGGTCCAGAGAAGGTTTAAAAGGTGAATAAATATGAAAGTTGTTATCGATTGAGGCAGTACGAAGTCTGCCGGGTCAGCTAGTTTTCAATATTTTTACTTTACACAGCTACACAATGCAGAAAAGGGGGCCGGTTTGGCCCCATAGATCTTGTGATATATCCTAGTCATTCCTATTACCATTTCTGCTTTTCTTATGGATGATAGACTCACGTTTGACCTCTATCTCACCTGGTCGTAAGTGACGATTTGGTCTACGATGGATCACGTTTGCGGTTTGCCTAGAAGGAACCTATTCACTCGAGACTTGAAGACTCCGAGGTTATAGCTTTCCGGAAACACAGACTCAGGCAGGCAATTCCACTCCTTAGCTGCTAGTTACTGTATCTTCATATCTATCAGAATGTTTTTATTTAGACAGCCATTCGGTCTAGAGTGATTCAGTAAGAAGTTTGCCATAGCTGAGCCTCCTTTGTGTAGTTACACTAATCATCCTGCAGCCAAGAGGTGAAAAATTAAATGAACAGTCGCATTTCTATGCGCTAAATCTATTAAAGCTATTCTTCTCCAACACATCTAAAGTACCTCCAATCTTTTCATTCTACTAAAACATAATCATTATCATCCTGTGAGCCTTTTCTCAACTTGGTTAGGGTTGGCTTTCAGTCTTTTTCTTTTTACGGTAGGTAGGTATATAAAGCAAAATATATGAGTACCTCAACCGCTTCTGGCTCAGGCCACTCTCGGGGTTGGGGGTCAAATGGCCGTCACTCCCATTAAAGCCAACAAAATATGGAAAGAATGAATAGAAAGCCCGAGATACGGTTTCTAAGTGCAAGCTTTGGATGCAAGATGAACCATGCCCTACATCTCTGGATTGCTTGTCAGTTACCTACCTTCAAGTGCGCCCTTTACCTATTTACTAAGGGTATGTTCAGGGAGCTTGCTGCTAGTGCTGTCAGTACGCTTTTGCCCAGAGCTAGGTATTAATTACATATATTTCAGGAGTCAGTGTCTATTCCCGTGGTAAATGGTTAATAGCGGCTAACAGCGCGCTAACCGAGGAAGGGAGCTCCCCGAACCTACCCTTTAGTTTAGTCGTTTATATATATTACACAACTTCAGTCAGGTAGGTACCTAGCTGTTTAGTTTTAAACTCTTAAATAAAACATCATTTAAAATCCAAATCGAATTTTCCTTTAATAATTTCCTCATTATAAGCTACAAAACAGAACGACATAACAAACTTCAACTTGTAAGTAATTATCTTACCTTAAGGGTACGTTTCCATTAAAGCAGAACGGAGTTGTGCGAATATCAACCAATCACAGACTAATGAACATGACTTACATCCATTGCTATTGGTAAATACTTGCACGTCACCTTGCCTGTGCGCGCGTCTATGTGGGAACGCACCATAAGGTGAAATAAATTGAAAATGTTTAAACAATAATTGCGGTTCAACAAGTCAGCTCACATGAATATTTACTCTTAGAAGACTTTGTGTGTAATGGAAGTCAATTAAAAAGTTTTCTTCAGTAGCATTTTAAGATATCAAATAGATGAATAGCTAATCCTGATAAGAAAATTATTCTTCACTTTGAAATACAAAACTTATGCCAATGTGATTATAGTTCTCATATGAATGACGGAGTAGGTGTTAATAATATTAATTAACGTAATATTATACATATTAGCGACATTTGCATCACAATTTTGCGAATTCTTCTTTAAATTCAAACTACAACACGCATCGTCTACAACGATCAAATTTTTAAAATCTCCAAATAGCTTGCACTAGTTTCCGAACCGACCTTACTTTCTCTGGGCTCTTTTAACGAAGTTGTAAGCGCAATTAATTAACGGTCTTGGTAGAAATTTCTTTTCTACCAAATAGATTTTTTTTCTGAAAACCGTTGGGTGCTTCTAGCATTTGGCGGTAAAATTTTACGCACAAAACAACAAGTTTCGTTTCAGTAATATTTTTTATATATTAGTTCAAAGGCCTATTTTGAAAGTTGTACTTCTTCTGGTGAGTAAAAAGAAACAGTAAATTGCCTTTGAGGGACGGAAGTTGCGAGGAATGGTTTGCCTAATCTGAATCTTTTGCTACATATTTAGTTTGTAGATCAAACTGCGTAGTGCAACTTGAAAAAAATCATTTGAAATTATAGGTTCGAATTACTACAATATTTTAATTAGACTTCCATTGCGACACGAAATCGCAGATATTTGGCATCCCTCCCAATACCAGTAAAGCGACAAGTTGTATTACTGATAATTTTAGTAATGTACTCGCTTACAATTAACTATGGAAGCGCCCTTAACTAGGGTTGGCTTAACATTTAATATATTAGATCACCACACCGCAAATTATTGTACACGTATCATTAATTCATTATTATGTATAAACTCAGGTCAGATGTCGACGCGATCGTAGAACAAAATCGTGTCGACACGTACGATTTTGTTTTGATTATACCTACCTTATGCCTTCTGTATAGTTTAAAATACTCGGCTCTAAAACGACTACACAATTACGAATTTATTACCAAGGTGCACTTCACACCAGCAGCGTCATCTGTGGTGGTGTGAAGCTCTGCTTTATTTCCTGCGCTGTCAGCACAGAAACTCTTTCAACCTTCTTCCCCCCACCCCTTGCATTAGTAGGTTTTTACAGGGTGGGCAGTGCGAGTGTGACGCCCTATGTGTGTTGCATATGTCCATGGCCGCGATAAACGCTTACCATCAGGTGGGCCGTGTGCTTGTCTATCATTTAAGTGTTATAAAAATAATTCACATACTTCAATTCAAAGTTTAAAGATTGACCAACTCCACAATAAAAGGAGCTCACATAATGCATGATATTTAAGTAATATAAAGTACCAACTGAACCCTTGTTTTAAAAAAAGGGTATAATAAATACCTATCACGATTTTTTTATACAGCTACCAGCTACCTATTTACAAAAAAAAAAACCTAGAGGCTCAGTAAAATATCATAAAAAATGTTACTTAATAAAAAATAAAAAACAATAAATAACATAAAACTATTTTTTTATTTAACACTTGAAACGAGATTTTACATGTTTATTAATAACGTTAACCAAAAAGAAAAATTACGCACCATAACAAGGAAAAAATAATAATAATATTACTACAACTAAAGTTAAGTACCTCACAATACTTTTCATATCAAGAAAACAACAAACCATATAAAAGTTCGCGAGTACAGTCAACATCTTCAATTGCAGTACAACCAGTACCTACATAAAAAATATCATAATATCACCTTGGAAGGACAATACTGCAATGATCAATTTTGTATAACTAATATTTTATCAGAGTGTAGATATGAAATGTGTGGTAAAATAATTCGTATAATTCCTAGTTATATCAGTTACCACTGAGATATGCCAAGAACACTATGCTAGGCCTACACTACACTTGAAGGAAATGCCATCGCGGATCTTACGCGACAGAATGCCAATAGACGTTAATGCATAAAAATGATTTTTATGCAATTACCTACGTGTACTGGCGTACGGAAGTGGCATATCCGCAATACCATTTCCGTCAAATATAGCGCAGGAGAATGCTAAAGTGAAAATCTGAGAAAAAATTAAAATATATATTAATGACTTTCTGTAAAAAATAAAAGGTACTTGCTGACTGTACTCACAGTTCGAGAAACACGTGATCGTTACCACACAAAAATAAATTCATGATTACATGAATGTCCACATTGTACTTCAAGTCGATTTGAACCTACACTAGCCCTCCTATACATAAATTTCACTAGCCACGATTTTATCATTAAAATTGTTAGTTCTTTTTATTATGTACTGTTACAATACTATATTATATTTTATTAACAATTTTCGAAAACGGAAATTAATCCAACTAAAATTCAATGTTATATTATGTATAATATATACTTACTAACATTTCTTGGAATGCAAACAATGCCATCCATCTTATAACTAATATGCATTTGAATTAGTTAATAACTCACATATATGCATACTACATTTTATACTTTACCCAATTATTTCGTTATATTAGGACAATACACCCTATGCATGTATATACAAGTGGCACGAGAGTTATCTCTTTAAAAAAGTTAGATAGTTTCTTCACTGTGACTGACGTATATCGACAAATATTTCGGTATAATGTGATGTGATAACCTTTGCGCCAATTTGTTTTTTTTTTTGCCTATTTCGATAGTTTTTCTGGTCAACAGATACATTATTATACTAATTTTAATCAGTTTAGGATTTTCTTGGGAATTATACATATGTGATTGTAATTTTTATTTTACGAAAGAAGTATTTATTACAGTTGTGTAGAAAATTATACATTTCGAAAGACTTAAATGATGCAAAACAATAGTTAAATAAAACCTTAAGTATATCACCATAAAGAGAGTAAGACTTCTTGATTTATTAAATATTTTAGAATATTTTGTTTACAAATTGAATCGGATCTGCGGGATATTTCGTTATTTTTACTTCCATTTATTTTTATTCATTCATTAGCAACTCCCAACTCTTAAATTATAAATCATCGCTTAAAAGAAACTGAAAATTCAGAAATACTTGTAATTTTAATTCATTTAGTCAAAACTTGTAGAATGCTTAAGGGCAATTACCCAAGATGCATTATATTTTTGACGGTAATTAATGAGGCTTTAATTTTTTAAGTGCTGCCATGTTCAAATTATGGTTTCCATTCATTCTTTTCATTCTCGAAGTCAAAATGCTATATATATTTTTTTTTAGAAAGAAAGGACATATTGGCAAGTATATTATTACATTGGGACCTAAAACATAAACTGGCGAAACGTGGGTGCTAGCACCTCTGCCTACCCCTTCGGGGATATAGGCGTGAGTTTATGTTTATTATAATTTCAATAATATAATCAATAACTTTATAGTAAGGATAAAATATTTACAACAATATTAATTACACACAAAAATATTACTTATTGTCCATTTGTTTATTTTGAAATTGGTATTTAGTAATATCTCATATATTTCATAAGGGAAGATAGTTTTTTCTTGTAAATAAAAAAAAAGATCCGTTAACCTCTACCTTTATTTTTTTTTTTTTTTTCGTGCGGAAATCCCCTCGGATACCCCCCCGCCGGCCAGCGGGGGCGGTTATGTCGGGCTTGAACCGACTAAAACCGCACGCCGTCTCGGGTCTGCAGACGCCGGGGTGTAAGGTTGCCCATAGAGCATATCCCTTGCACCCCGACTGACCCTGGGCCATCTCCGGTTTCGAGATGGCCCCCTCGGGAACACCTACCTATCTTTTCATAAGTTGTTAAAATCCCCAAATAACTTATCTTGACGAATATCTTAATTAATTTATAAAATTAGTGCCAGTTGCACACTCTCTTCACATGTGACCGAGACCAGAATGAATGTGTACTTAAAACTTTTAGGGCCAATTTCCACTGAAAGAGCAGCTTGGCTTTCTGAAGCCAAATAAAACAAACGATTTTAAATCTTATTTCCGTGACGTACAGTTCATAATCATTCAAAGGTAAAGGAGGGGAAGCGCGATACGGCGAGACTGCAAGAACCTTCTCGCAACTACTTATAGTAAGAAATTCGGGTCACCGCCAGCCGTTGCTCTTTCAGTAGCAATTGATGATCCTCAGTTTACACCTTTGTTGGGTCCATTAGCCATTAATTATATTATCTACCCGTAAATACCAATACCATGTACCGTCACTATTCATGTAGACCGAGCCCATAAAATACTGGATGAATTAAAACTTGTGACTGTGATCTGCTGCTGATCTCATGCGATATTTTAGTGTTACCAACAAAATAACATTCAGGGCACTTCCATATTACCAGCAGTTCATAGAATTAAACGGATTTGAATTGTACCTACATTCACTCACAAGTAGGCTGAGCACAGGATTAGAGACAACAGTCTTAAGACAGACTTGTCGTGACGTGACTTGTGGGCATTAGATAGCTTTTCTATGAAACGTTTTGCTCGAAGTATGAGATAGATAGATAGATACTCTTTATTGTACACCAACCAAAGGATACAAATGTCTAAGATACTTAAAAATTAAAACTTGTACACAATGGGCGGTCTTATCGCAATTTGCGATCTATGTTTTATGAGCAATAGTCTGTCTTAAGACTGTAATCTGCGCTTGGCGTTAAACCTCGTTATATAGATGACTCATTAATAGAGTATAAATATTTTAATTGCAATAATATGGCGTGAGATTTCACGCGTACAGTCAGCGTCAAAAGTAAATGATGATTGCACAGATTTCAATAAGAAATTGTATGAAAATTGTTAACATTTGAAAGAGTTTTAATACAGCCCCCTAGGAGTCAATTCCCACTGAAAGAGCAGCAGCCACCAGCAGCTTTTTGGGGCAAAATATTACAAACCATTTTGAATCTTATATACGCTAAGGCTAAGCGTGGCACCGCGAGATTGCCTGAACCTTCTCGCGACTACTTTTAGTAACTAATTCCGGCCGCCCCCGGCCGTTCAGTGCGAATTGACGACCCTAAGTATTTAAACAGAATTTTCACTAAGAAATATAAATTAATTTGCACAAATACTAGTCTTTAAACTTAAAATGATCATCTACTTTTGACCCTGACTATACCTAGCCTTTCGTAGTAAAAATATCTACAAGATAATGGGGTCTACTCATTATTTCTTCAAGTTGGCCTTCGTTACTAATCTGCGACCGTTACGAAGATCAAAATACTTAGATTTGTTAGAAAAAATTTGCTAACTACTAAGCCACGCATTATGATATTCACATAACTCTATATAATAATTAAATAACAAATCTTTACACCGAAACGTCCGTAGACATTGTTTTAAAGTATCAAAATACCGACAATCACCTATTATAATTATATGGCTAAATATAACACTAAACCATTATACAATTATTTTTATATAACACTGTGACCAGATACTTATAACATTTTTTAAACTTAAAACAACCAAATCACCCGTATGGTAACTAAAAAAATATAATTTCAGTGTGACTAATGTTAACAGGCAAGCTCACACAATATCACACTTACACCGAATTACTTTTATCACGAAAGGGCATCAACTGACCATCAACCATGCTCTGACTGTATTTATGGTGCGGTAAAGAAAATAAAGGATTTTTTTTTACGTGCGGTAATCCCTTCGGATACCCCCCCACCGGCCAGCGGGGGTGTTCATGTCGTGTATCGACTAAAACCGCACGGTGTCCTCCCCAAGTGTCCGTTGCCGGGCACCCCGGGTATACCTTTAGGTAAGAATTTTAAACAGATGTCAAAAAGTTCGCGCATGTGCACTAACTGGTCAACCAAAAAACCAATAAACATATAAAGATATAATTATATAACAATCTAATATGCAATTCTTCATTTTATACATAGTAATGCTCATATACTTAGCGACAAGGACAACTGTACGGGATAAAGGGTTTCTATACCAAGTATATTTGGATTATTCTAACTAGTCCCATCGCAATTAGTTCCATGGAACTAGTAATGACGCGAGCCCTTTATGCCCCTAAGTAGTCTATAACATAAAAATGAATCGCTGAATGTGTTGCTAAGCGCAAATCTCGAGAGCAGCTGAACCGATATCGCTAATTCTTTTTTATAATATTCCTTGAAGTACTAGGATGGTTCTTACGGAGAGTAAAAATTTTAAATATTGGCAGAAAATCAATAACTTTTCTATATTCCTTTTATCCCAGTAATAGGTTCCCATGGGTTACGGGAACGGGATCAGAATTCCACGCGGGCGAAGCCGTGGGCAACAGCTAGTTTAACATAATCTATGATTGGTTGAATGGCGCGCCTCCTACGTCGCGAACCGCGCTTAAAGAGCCCTAAAACGGCGCGGCGCATCTGGAGTACATTGTCAAGATTTTTGCCCATAGTTAGGTATACCTTTTATATTTTGTAATAAAACCTACGCCCAACAGTGTGACTGCTTAATATATTAATTCCCAACTTAATACCAATTTTAGTCAAAAATAATAAAACCAACGTCTTTTATTTCGCAAACCCGTAAAACATTCTCACCGTAACCATATTTTACATCAAATATATTTTTATATCATTGTTCACATAACTATACACATTTCTTCCTCTTAGTTAATTGACGAATTTAAAATATAGTTCATTTAGTAGTAAGTTGGTGGTTTGTGATAGTAAAAAATAAATAATTTTATTTAGTAATGTAGGTAAATATAGTAGGGTATAGTATTTTATTGATTATTAATATAAAAAAAAATCACTAATTTTGGAAATGGAATATCTCACAGCCAAAAATGTTTGCAAAGCGTCTTTCAGATATTTCATATTAATTTACTGTAGTTGACAAAAATACAGTGAAATTATTCTATTTATATTTTTCAGACAGAATAACAACAGTTTTAGTGTCAATTATTATAATTTCAATTAAAACGTAATAATATCCAGTGACTATATTAAACAAAAATAATATATTCAATAATATTATTAGTTTTTTCATAATCATACAGTGATTGTTATTGAGAAGTATAAAATATCTGTTTAAATAACTGTACTTTATTAATAACATTCGATAAAGGCGATACAGATAAATATTGACAAAAAAAAACTTCATTCAATAAGTTGCAAAAGGTTTTTTGTAATATGCAAAAAAAGTGCATGTGATAACACAATATCGAAAATATCGGCACATATATATTGAAATAAATTTTAGTACAAAGCATATATTTTTATTATGTACACAAATTTTTACTATTTTAAGATACCCAAAGAGCTACCAGAATTTATTTTAAAGTACATTTTAATTTTTTTGTTACTAAAACCTATTTCAACATACTTAACAATAAACTGTCTGATTACAACAAATTTCTAAATTACAAATAGATATAATTATATAACAATCTAATATGCAATTCTTCATTTTATACATAGTAATGCTCATATACTTAGCGACAAGGACAACTGTACGGGATAAAGGGTTTCTATACCAAGTATCATAGGATCATTCTAACTAGTTCCATGGAACTAGTGAGAATATTTTTGTCTCCGTAGTTCCATGGCGTTTGGAAATGGAACTAGTGAGAAAGAAAAAATATCACATGGAACTAATTGGTGCGATGGAACTAGTGCGAATGATCCGTATATTTTTACAGGTTTTAAATTTTGATCTTTCCCGCGAGAATATGACTTGGTCATCTCCGAATGGTTGACTTCTGAGTGCAAGGGACCTAGTAATTAAGTTAATTATCGCAGGATGATTTTATAATATCTACAATTTCTTGTTTGAAAGATTATAACCCTTACTCCTAACAAATTAAGGTGCGTTTTACCTCTGTGTGTTTCCGTAACAGGTGTCCCGTAGTTGACGTTGACACAACAAATAATGGTAGAGATAATGCTACGTAGTATAAAAGCTCTATAAACGCTAAGCGGGAAGCGATACACAACCGATTAACAGAGCACTTCGCACTGCGGTATACGCTGAAACAAACAGACATACATTTCTTTATTGTATATCCGACTAAATATTATAGTATCATATGGATATGGACATAACATAACTTCACGCCTGTATCCCCGAAGGGGTCGGTAGAGGTGTATTACACACCCACGATTCGCCAGTTATGTTGAGGTCCCAATGTAATAGTGGGCGAGCCTATTGCCATCTACCGGGCACATTATTAAGCGAGTGATAATTATCATTTATTAATGCACACATAACTACGAGAAGTCAGAGGTGTGTGCCCGGGCAACTGTGGATCGAACTCGAGACCTCGTATCAGCAGTTCGTTACGTATGCCACTGGGCTATCGCCGCTATTTTGGAAAGGAAAGGAAAGATGTTTGAAACACTTACTTGCAAAAACGGCGGATCTGGATGAATCCACAGAGCTAGATTACTACCACGACTATACACAGGCGTTTTAACTCCCTGTGGGTCGTGGGAGCGGGATCAGTATTTCAGAGCGATAAGTACATAACATAACATAGCGGCGATAGCCCAGTGGCGTACGTAACGGACTGCTTAGACGAGGTCTCGAGTTCGATCGGATCGGATTCGGTCCCAGTCACCTCTGACTTTTCGTATTCATAAATGTTAATTATCGCTCGCTTAACAATGTGCCCGGT
Source organism: Cybosia mesomella (assembly GCA_946251805.1). Taxonomy (NCBI): domain Eukaryota; kingdom Metazoa; phylum Arthropoda; class Insecta; order Lepidoptera; family Erebidae; genus Cybosia; species Cybosia mesomella. The sequence continues at coordinate 20,488,383 of OX276410.1, forward strand.
AGATGGCAATAGGCTCGCCCCCTATCACATTGGGACCTTAACATAACTGGCGAATTGTGGGTGTGTAATACACCTCTGCCTACTCCTTTGGGGATTCAGGCGTGAAGTCATGTTATGTTAAGTACATATGGTAGTCATATAACCAATAAATTAAATATTGAATAGATTTAGTCTCGAATGTGTAAGCGTACAGTCCGTCAAATCTAAGAAGTACCGTTTGACAGTTCTGACAATTGAATGATAGGGATGGGATGAAAAAATCGATTACTATAATATCCGAACTTTGAGAGATCGATTACTATAATATCCGAATTTTAAGAAATCAATTGTTATAATTAAATAAAAGAAATGTTTAGGATATTTTTTTATTCACTACTAGTACTAGTATCGTCGTCTTCGTCATCATCGTCATTTAAATTAATGACCAGTTGATTGTCCATTACATTATCAAAGTGTACTTCTCTTTCGAAGTCGTCCATTATTATTTTCTTTGTTTTTTGTACTACTTTACTCCAATCTTCCTGTGTAACTTGGGCACATGCTTCCTTTAATAAACCTTCCATTTTCTTGACACTGAAGGGTGGTTTTGTGTTGTGTCTTGCTGCATAACCTGTAAAACAATAATGTAACTATTTGATAGCAGACGAAAACCATTGTTTAAATTATAAATGTTATAAGTACTCGTGTTATTATTATAATATTATAAAATATTACCTTTAACTTGGGCCCAAATCAGTTCAATGGCATTATATTGGCAATGGTACGGAGGAAGTCGTATGACTTTGTGCCCGTGCTCTTCGGCCAATTGGTCAATTAGGTTTTGGTGGTTTATGCAATTTCACTAACTGTAATAATTCAGCTTTTAATAGTGACATGTCGGCATCCACTCCTTTTCTTTGCAGCCATGCCACCAAATCTGCTTTCTTATTGGCTGACGTAGGTGCTTTATCAATTTGCACAGAGTGGTATGGGGCATTATCCATTATAATTGTGCTGTTAGGAGGGATATTCTGTAATAAATTTAAGAACCACTCTCGGATCCTTACTGCGTCCATTTCTTCATGATACTCTTTAGTGCTTTTGGATTGGAAAGCTAATAAAGAGTTTTCCACGAAGCCTGTAGACGCTGACCCAGCATGGCATATTATGAGGCGTCCACCTTTTCCTATCGGCACCTTCGAGCACGAAGCTTCAGAATCATCAGTCCATGTTTTCGGCACAGAATGGTTGGAATTTAGCCAAGTTTCGTCCAAAAATATTACATTATCCCAGTTTATAATTTGTTTAACTTCGCGCAGGAATGTTAGTCGCTGCATAATTATGTCATGTCGCTCCATAACAATTTTTCGTTTGTCAACTTTTTTGTATCTGAAGCCAATTCCTGTTATTACCGTTCTCAACGACTCTATGCTTCCCTTATACAGCCCGGCATCTTTTAAAGTTGCACATAACTTTGCCAATGTTGGAAATTCGCCTCTTGTAAAATACCCGTATATATGGTTTCTAATAGCATGACTATCGAATTCATCGATGCCTGTCACAGGTTTATTTCTTTTTCGTTTTTTCGGTGTGTGAAGTACGTTACTGTCACTCCCCGAAGGCCCATATTTTTCACTTAATATTTTGCCAACGGTGCGGCTACCAATACCGAGAGCTTCACCGACGCGATCCCGAACTTGTGTAACTGGCAGTAGAAGTCCACCATTTTGAGATTCACGCTCAAAATACTCGTGTAATTTCACCACCAATTCACGAGCCTGGCTGTTCAAAGTACGTCCTCTTTTCGACATTATTAATAAACACTTGCTTAGTTCGGAGTCCAGTATAAATATTGCCAAGGTAAACGGATAAAGAATGATCAGTCCAGAAAAGTAATAGCCAAGTCACAAATTGTAAAACACAAACGAGAAAGCAAGTACGCGCACAGTCAGCTTCCAAGATGGCGAGAGACTGCTGACGCCGAACCGACCGAGCGGACCGCGTGCGCTTGTAGTTGGCAGTGTTGCCAGAAAAAAAAAATTGTAGAGACTTGGACACCTGCGATTTTGCCTATTGACCTAAAAATAATTAAATTAATTTATTTTAGGGTATCTGTGTATTCAGTGCATTATGCGGTCGCGCAGTAACGTCGTTAATTTATAACATCAGGCAACAACATTTTTGTGAATGGGTTCTACATACCTTATTTTTATTAGTTTTAGACGTAGAAATAAGACTTAGAAGAAAAAATTGTAATTGTAAAATTTGTAAATAATACATTCGATTTTTCGTATATGTAAACGATTTTTTTGCATACAAGTGTATCCGAAGAGTCGCAACACTACGTGCAGTGACCTAACTACGTAACTTTGTAATGAGGTCAAGAATATAACTATTAGAAATTATTTACTGTGTAAATATGTGTTATTTTGCTTTGTTTGAAAGTTTTCAATTACATTTAGATATTAAGAATTGTACAGTACAGATACAATAATGAAATCTTTCTAAATTCATGGTTTTATGAAAAAGGTTATCGAAACTGAATAATGTACGTATGAACAAAGTTGTTTCGGTTTGAAAAATATGAAACGTCAAACGGTACCTCTTAGATTTGATGGACTTTAGGGTCGCGACCACGAAAAAATACAGAGTAAGTGACTGTGGACTGTGATTCTTAACTAGGTCCTGACGTCATGATAGTAGGCGTGACTTGTGCACAGTTTTCTTATCCTGTGTCTCCAAATATAATTCTACTCGATGCTAGATGCGAATACCTTGTGTCTGAGTGCGTCCCTGATACATTTAGTGACATATAGTGTTAGATAGTAATACTATGTAGTATCATCGTCAGAGATCGGAATAGGTAGAATATATTTACCTAAAGTTCGCGGAAAGAAGTAACATAGAGTTGATAATACCTCCTCTAAAATCCCAGAATCGTAAATATGAAGATTAAATCCCAGGATTTAAGAAACTGCAAATTACTTATTGCGCTTTGAATACATTTGAACTAAATTATTATGTTGAAGAATATCATTATATTTTAAGAGTTCCGTACTAAAAGTGTTAAATGTAGTTTCTTAAATCCCGGGATTTAATCTTCATATTTACGATTCCGGCTATTCCGATCTCTGATCATCGTCATAGAATGAAATGTGTAGTTTTGCTATTGACCGGTAGATAGAAAATAAGGAAGTGGGCGGGATCTAACCCCTCTTCACCACACCACATCTCGGCAAACGTGTCACGTGTTCAACACCTCTCTGTATCTGCTCTGTGGTCGAGACTCTTGGCAGTTTCTGCAAAGGTCTGCGTCCTGAGTTTAGGGGTAGATACATACATGTATATATATTGGCGGTCACCATATGGCTGGCGCCAGGTTGTCGCAGAAGCCAGCCTCACGCGCCTTCCAGTACTCGCCGCTGAACACCCACATCTCCTCGCCATTCTCCATCGTTTTCCTGATCAACAAACACAGTTTAGATGAGTATACATCTTCATATTCAACTTTTTTTTTTAATAATACTAGTAACCGAAATTATTAATATTCCGCCTAACCCCTCCAGCTAAGCTAAATTGCTTGTGTTAGGAGTGGGTTCACGTCGGTAGTGTAATTACCAGGATTCGAATTCGGGCCTTTCGATCGTAGAGTCGACTCCTTAACCACTAAGCTGTCGGTAGCTTTGCTTTAAATGTCAAAGTAGTTGGTGCAGAATCAGGAGCATAAGTAGCCTCGAGTAGGAGCTGCTCGAGGCTGTGCTTGAGCTGCTCGGCGGCCTCCACGTACTGGTGCTAGGGTGTACAGAGAAGAAGGAACGTACCGGAACCAGGCCGGCGTGTGGTGAGCTTGGTCCCGCCGCCGGTCGCGCTGCGCCTGCTCGAGGCTGTGCTTGAGCTGCTCGGCGGCCTCCACGTCGCCCTCCTCGAGCGCGCGCTGGTCCGGCCTACAAATACCGCATGGTTAGGCCCGTCGACCAAACGAAATAACAAACAAACCTTAACTTTTATGTATACTACTACTAGACAACCAGTTTAGAACAGGAGGACCCGGGCTCACGAGGTAAAGGCCTCGGATGCTATCGGGACTTGTGTCCCGCTGTTACGGTAATCTAGCTGTACAAAACAAACAGTCCATGGCCGTTAAATAAATTAAAAAAACAAACATATGGTGTCACGGTTTCTGTATAATATGTCCAGCAGTGGCTGGACATAGGCCTCTCCCATTGTACGCCATAGCACCCGACCCTCCGCCTTGCGCATCCAGTCTATCCCAGCTATCTTTTTCAGGTCGTCCAAATTAATTCCCGCCTTTCTGTATAAGGCGGGAATTAATTTGAAAATTGGAACGGTATGCAGAAATTAGATATACGAGTTAATGAATATTGACACCTATCTGCATAGGCATAGCACTCCTTTTTATAATGTCATCTGTATGACAGCTATAAACAGTTACGAATTGTTTATGGTCTATTAGTGGTCTTTCATGACATTAACTTTTGTTTTCTTCCGTACAGCTAGTTTATTAGTATACATAGAAGACATTGATAGTTTTATATTTTTTGGTATAATTTTTTTTTCTTTAAAACAACGTGGATAAGCTCAGTACCAAAACCAATCACCACATTTTTTTCTCTCCTAATGAAAAACTATTAGTACTTATGCAAAATATAATATGTTTAGTGCTAGTAGAGCAATAAACTTCATTCACTGGCTCAATTCACTGGTGGTAGAAATTTGATGACACAAATTTGTCACAAAATTCGGCCGGGTAGGTACCACCGTGCACGATTGCGAAAAACCCTCCATAGTAATTCAATTTCGGTTTGATTACGTTCAGGGGTCAGCAAGTGCATAGCCGGGCAGGTTGTGGTCGCAGCACTAGTGGGACCGGTGGGTGTCACGCGGTGCTGCGACGACAATCCTCTTCTGATGAGGCCGTCAAGCTGAGTGCCACCATTGTTAACATGGTACGTGTATGTAATGGTGACCCTCTTTCCTGAGACTTTACCTTCAGCTTACCATCAGGCGAGGTGAAGTCAAATTGACGTTAAATATATAAAAAAATAATAATTAAATGCTGTAGTGACCTGAGCCGCGTGTCCGTGTGAGGCAACGTGTCCCTCATGCCCGGCTCCAACTCGTTCAGCTCCATCGCGAACCGAGTGAAGCCGTAGTATAGTTCATGTTCTGGAGGCGTTGCTCCTGCACACAGCCACAAAACAAAATTATATTTTTTAATTTTTTTTTTAATTAACAAATTGCTTATATAGAATATTTTCAGTTTAATTTCTTTAGGACTGTAATAAATAATATTTTAGGACATTCTATACAATGCTATCCAGAAACAAAGTAAGTATAGCTTAACTAGCTTGCGTTATGGGTTCTAGAATGCGGATAAACATACTAAGACACATTATCTTTTGTAAATACATACTCGTTATACATTGAAACACCTAGAGTAATACAAATGTACATATTCATGCATACAGATATTTGTAATGAGCGAGAATTGAACTCGCGACCTCTGATTTAACAGTAGCGGAAGCGTTAAAGGAAATATTGTGAATTAATATCCTCGGCCGCCTCCTCTTTGCGTTTGCTCTGCAGGTAAGCAGCAAAGTAGAAAGCATACTGTGAGCAACATTCACTTCAAGGCCTACACTAAACTTGACGGAAACGTTGTCGACGATGCGTTCGATTGTTAAGTCAGAGGTCGCGAGTAACCCTGGGGTTATCCTTTCGAGGGTTTACCCGGGGTGCCCGGCCACGGACACTTGGGGAGAACATCGTGCGGTTTTAGTCGATACACGACATAACCACCCCCGCTGGCCGGCGGGGGGGGGGGGGGTATTCGAAGGGATTTCCGCACGTAAAATAAAATAAAAAGAGGTCCCTCGGCCCAAGCCTAGTGCGACAAGCGCGCGCGTACCGGGCCTCCACAGGCAGCGCGCGGCGGGCGGCTCGCCGCCGTACAGCGCCTCGGACCAGCGGCCCGCCAGGCGCAGGCGCGCGCCGCCCCCCGCCACCACGCCGCGCACCTCGTGGCGGCTGCTGGACCACGAGCTGGCCTGCGGGACCACAAACCTCTGTATCATACGGTGTACAAAAAGCAATCATTTCAATGCATGTGGTGCTTACAACAATCATCATCGACCACCCTACGCTTTTTAACTCTATTTTATAAATACAAATTCGTAAGTATTAGTTTTTAAAGTGAAACTTTTATTACATCGTCTCAAACTTTTTCGTCTGTGTGTTGCATGTCGCGTGACGGTCGGCCGCGGAGTAGGGATAAAGTGAAAGGCGCTCGTCATAGCAGCCAAGACCAATATGGCGTCGCCAATAGTTCGCAGCAGCTCACCGTGTAGTGTATAGACTATTACTCATTTGTGCCAGTGCTCTTCCATTCCATTTTCCAAGTATAAAATTAAGATTGATAAAGCGATTTTTATACCCTTAATGGAATATTATTCCAAAAATTTTTAGTTAAATGTCTATAATGTGAAAAAAAGTTTCACTTTTACCCTGGTTTCATAAAACCACACAATCCTTTTTTATTTTTAAGTTTGGTCTTCAATTAAAACTTGTTTTTAAAATTTAAGTATGATTTTTTTTTGATTTTCAGTTCAAAATTTTAAGATACGAAACTATGTAATCAAAGAGTGTAAATGAAAAACAAAATGAAAAAAAAAAACTTTATAAATTATTGTACTATCATCAGTTCAAAGTGTACAAAATACATTTGTCATAAATTCAAATCAATGATTTTTTGTAAATGACTTCTCAAACTGCACTCAAGCTGCCTCTTCACCCTTGAGCAGGTGAAGTCAATTCGAGGGCTCACAAAAACAGAACTGACCTTGATAAAGTTGAGTTTGCAGGTGATGTCCGTGCCGTGGCAGGTGATGTGCATGTCCCCGTACTGGTCCACCCAGCGCTGCCCGCCAAACAGGTTGTGGACACACGTCGTTACCTAAGGACAATATCATAACCATGATATTGACAAACATTTAAGCGAATTGTATATGTACTTATATACTAAAACTAGCTGGCTCCGCCTGCACGGAGGTCGATTTTCGGTTTTTGGTCAAATCACCGGTTCTACTTAACCCATTGCAATCGAACATATAAGGCAGATATTAAGTCTGACCTAGACCGTCCTAATAACTTGGGGAGCAATACATTCTGCTGTTGCAATGTTGAGCTGAGAGTGCACTACATAATTACCTACAATACGACGACCTCTGTGGCGTAGCGATAGTGCATTCGACTGCTAAACCAAAGGTCGCGGGTTCGATTCCCGCTCAGTGCAAATATGTATATTTGCATTGGTCTGGATGTTTCTATGTATAATATGTATTTATTTACAAAAAAAAAAGTATTTAGGTATGTTTATCCGCATTCTAGAACCCATATGACAAGCTCTGCTTAGTTTGGGTCTAGATGGCGTTGTGTACTTTGTCGTACAATATTTAAAAAAAAATATATAAAAAAAAAATTCACGCGCTATTTTTTTTCCATTGAATATCATTGAATTGTTTTTTCGGTGATTATTCCTCCGTTGCTAGACCGATTTTCAATTTTATTTTTTTGTCTTAAGCCAACAGTTAAGTTGCACATTTTGGCGCCAAAATCATGGTCTCAACATTGACCATTTTGGAAATCAGATTTTGAAATTTTTGAAGGGTGATTATTCCTCCATGGTATGTTCCATTTTCAATTTTATTTTTTCTAAACCTTCCGGGTATCAAGTTGTATTTACATGACAACTTTGGTCAAAACCTGTCGATTAGTTTAGGAGGAGTAGCGTCCCAACCGAAATAAACCGAGTGAAGTAGACAGATCTTTTCGCTCGACTTCGTCTCACTCTCAGCTCAAAAATAACCGCATCAAAATCCGTTGAGCAGTTTTTTCGTTCAGCAGTTTTAGTGTCCATCGGGGACATGAAATAAAATTGTAATATATTTGTGTCTGCACATTGAAGATATTCCAAAGAAAATATTTAGAATCGTTAATAACCCAAATATGTTTTTTAATATCTTAAATGTACAAAAACATTTAATTTACAATTTCATAATAAGTAGCATAGATATCATAATATGGCAACGCTTAAAAAATTGGATACCTACCTTATTCCAACTATAATGGTCGCCCGTTGACAACAGCTTGACATGGACCCTGCCAGTGGGCTGGAACTCCATCGACTTGCCCCAGAATTTGGTTTTGATTCTAGCTTCTTGCCAAAAGCACCAACGTGATGATTCTGCGTGACATGCCGATATTGGGGGGTGGTGGGATACCTGTGAATTTATTTTATAAGATGATATTGTTGGAAGTTTAAAGATATGGATGAATATCTTAAATATAAATTATTAAAAAAAATTGACTGGACTGAATTTGAATAATCATAATTAGTAATTAATAACTAATTTATTAACTACTACTAATTTAATTCTTATTTCTATTTCCAATTAAGCAAAACCATGACATTATTTAATAATTTCAAAATATAATGATTTAAGTTGAATTCAGATGGGTCAATTATAATAAAAACAATGTTTAATGGTTTAATATAATATATTGTTAATGTTAATGTTTGCATGCCATAAACTGAAATGGTAAATGTGCTGAATGAACATTATGTGAGATCTTGTACTACCACATTTCCGCAAATAAAGAATTTGAATTTGAATAACGAATATTAACGAATGTTACACAATAAAACCATTTTAACGGATTCTTTCGCGATTTTTTTACACAGATTCCGTTTCCCGTTTTCGGGTTCAGTGTAAATAATAAAATAACTCCAAATTAATCGTATTAGAACCCAGTAAAATAGTTTTATTTCAATGTGTAAAGTTCGCGTCGGCACATATAAATGTATGGCGAAACACAAATATCCAGGCGCCATCTAGCGTGATGAATCATCTAGCATGATCACCTTGTCTGGTCAGAGGACCACACCCTGTTGCTCCAAAAATTTATATATCTTAACGTTACACTCGACAGAAAAGATATCGCAGATTTTCCGCGCCAATTCGTCATAATATTGCATATAAATGACGACGCGACAGCGTAGCGATGGATCTTCCGCGTAGAGCGCCCGTTACTCAAATTCAAATTCTTTATTTGCGGAAATGTGGTAGTACAAGATGTCACATAATTTTCGTTCAGCACATTTACCATTTCAGTTTATGGCATGCAAACATAAACATTAACAATATATTATATTAAACCATTAAACATTGTTTTTATTAAAATTGACCCATCTGAATTCAACTTAAATCATTATGCTTTGAAATTATTAAATAATGTCATGGTTTTGCTTAATTGGAAATAGAAATAAGAATTAAATTAGTAGTCATTAATAAATTAGTTATTAATCATGAATTATGATTATTCAAATTCAGTCCAGTCATTTTTTTTTAAATAATTTATATTTAAGATATTCATCCACTGAGTAAAAACATCTCTTAACGAGCCATCTAAACAATTGTTTTTTAAACTTTTTACCTTATTAATCATTTTTATGCAATAACCTGTATTGGCGTTCCGTAGTAGTCGATCTGCTTTTCCCTCGAGTTTAGCCTTAGCCATAGACCTTACTTTAGCTATTGCGCAGGAGTTGGATTTCAGATTAAGATGTTGCCGGTTTGTATATATTTAATACTAGCTGATCCGGTAAACTTCATTCCGCCTTAGAATCAAGTTATGTTGGTTAACTTATCAGCTGAATTTATTTCGTGAATGTCTCCTATTTGGACAGTATCCCGAGGGGTGCCATCATAAAGCCGTAAATGGCCCAGGGTCAGCCGGGGTGCGAGGGAATTGCCTTATTAGGCCACCTTACACCCCGGTATGAGAGACTTGAGACGGCGTGCGGTTTTGGTCGGTTCGAGTCAGACATAACAACCCCTACTGTAACCCCACCAACTTGGGGATTTCTGCAAAAAAAATACCCCAAAACACTATAGTCGGAGATAAATCTAAAAAATAAAAAATCCTGAAAATTGGTCCACCCGTTCATCCCGTCCGCGTCATCATCATCACTTAAAAGACTTAAATAGATATTATTGCTGATGGTAAAAAGGTTTTTTTTTATACCACTCAGTTGACAGACAAGCTCACGGCCCACCTGGTGGGAAGCGGTTACCGTAGCCTATGGACGTGTGCAACACCGGGGGCGCTGTCGAGCCTGTAAAACCTTCTAATGCCCTTCTTGAACAACCCCACATTGTAGTCGCCTGGGAAAACCACAGCAGGGAGAACATTCCACAGCCTCAGGGTGCGCGGAATAAAGTGCCTTTCATACCTAACTGTACGCACCGTTTCCGGTCGCAACGTGTTACGATGAATTCCCTGTCTGTGGCGAACGGTGCGATGATAGAATGTGGCCGTGGGCACCATATTATACAATTCTTCTGAACAACCCCCTTTATAAAGGCGGTAGAAAACGCACAGGGAGGCGAAATTTATTAACAGCCCCCTAGTAGTAGTGGCAACAATAATAAACCACAAACCTGTTCAGCGATAAACCGGAACCCCCTATCGTCTCTAACGCACTCGTACGTCTCCGCCAGCAGAGGGTTGAAGGGCTTGCTGGCGGCGCGGTGGGCGGTGGCTGAATAAGCGCTCACCGCGAAAGCCGCGATGAGCGACATCCTCTCCACTGCGCCCGAGCATTCTGCCGCCAGGTCTAGCAGCTCGGAGTATTCCAGCTCCTCGCATAGTCGCTACGATACAACACGTTACTATATAAGCTTTTATACAGGTTGAATTCATCAAGTAGGCGTGGATAGCCTAATTCGAAACTATGGGCGCGATTAGATAGTTAATTAATATATATAGCGATTTTCTCAATATATAGGCTGAATTTTTTTAACTGGGCATGTGTTTTCGATGTGAAAACTATTTTAGGCGTTGGGCATTTTTTTTTCAGCGCACCCTGAAAACATTTCCTGAAGATTCAAAAAATACACACGTAATTGTTCAAGTTGTCACTTCTGTCGGCACTCCCGGAGTACCACACTGTTCTCATTGTTTAAATCAATCGGTTCGATTCCTGGTTAGGAGTATTGTTTTTTTTTAAAATCTAATGGTGTCAGTTTTAGTTTTCATCAAATCAGATCCGAAACTCCTTTGAGCAGATTAGCTTCGGATTTGGCCATCCACGTCCAGTTGAAAAATAAATAATGAAAAATCGCGAATATATTGAAAAAATCGCTATATACAGGATATAGCGATTTTCTCAATATATATCACTATCTTCGCCATCCTATCAATATGTATTGTATCACGATATTAAATCGCGATATTTATTGACTGTCTAATCCCGCCCTATGAGGAAAAACTAACACCACAATGAATATAATTAGGTTATTTTTTATATATTGTGCCTGGAAGAGATCGTTCTAAGCTTACCGCTTATGGTACATTTAACTGAGATTATTGTGATCCATGCTACTCTGCTTGTATAACAAATTTTATGTTATACAACAAAGAGTTATCTATCTGTCTTGAAACCCATCGAATAAACTTATTTTTTCTTTCAACCGCGACTGGGTTCGGATAAAGTAACAAACGATACTAACCTGTAACATATTCAGTGGTTCGTTAATCGTGACCGGCATAGATATCTGTGAGAGGTCCTTGCCAATGTTCTTGTACAGCAGGTTCCAAAGTGAAGGTCCCCCAGGAGTGGGGCGGGGCGTTGGCAGGCGGGTCCTTCGGGACCAGCCCACGCCGCGGTCCACTGCGCGAAGCGTCACTTGCTCTGCTGATACTACTATAACAAGGGTGCAGGGGTGAAGATAGCGTACATTTTTATTGAAAACAGATGGGGCGCTTGTTTTCATCGTCTGCTGTGATCAGGTCAGAGTAGGCCCGAGAGTCACAGTGCACAGTTACTTAGGCCGCCTCCTCTTTGTATTTGCTGCGTGGTATAAAGCGAATAATTGCGAATTTGAAGCGTCGGTAGCTTAGTGGTTAAGGAGTCGACCCTACGATCGAGAGGTCTCGGGTTCGAATCCTGGCCATTACACTACTAACGTGAACCTACTCCTAACACAAGCAATCGAGCTTAGCAGGAGGGGTTAGGGGGAATATTAGTAATTTTGGTTACTAATATTCTTTAAAAAAAATAGTAGTATTATTTAAGCCTTGCCTGCCCATCAGTCTGTCAGCAGGCTGTCTTCCATAAACAGCAATAAAAAATCGGTTTACTGACAATAGTTGAACGTGACAACGTCATAAGAACGCGAGGTAACGCCGCATACGTCATGTGGTAACGCCGCATACGTCATATGGTAACACCGCATACGTCATGTTTTTTCGTGCGTGCAGCCGGCTCCATCGATTTGTAAAACGTTTTCACGTCAAAAACACACCAACACATTAGAAAGACGAAATTTTACCTAAGTGTGTATTACTATTGAGGTTTATAACAACAAGTCCTAATATTTTCAAAAGTAAATATTTAAAGGTCGTTCAAGAGACGTGTTTTATTTTGAGTTTTTTATTCGATATTAATGATGGCAATACATTTCGTCAGGCTGTGTCGTGGATACGTCCTTATTCATGAAACGAATTCTTTGTCTGCGAGGTGCGTACTTAAATGCTAAGTTGAGATGATAGATATGTGGCTGCAGCACCAAACTGTATTCCATTGGACCGGTTTTTTTACAGAGTACTATATCCAAACGGCAAAACGGTCGTGTACCCAAAATTATAAAAGCGCCATGTCCTATAAATGGTTGAAATGTAAGAAATTTTTACTCCCACATTCTACCTGTAGAGAAGGTGAAGGAAGGAAAAGAGGAAAGTGGGGATAAGAAATCAAATTAGTGTATGACTCACTCGCACCATCAGAGTTATCGGAGCTAGCGGACCCCTCTTCACTGCTAAGAGAGCCCGCTTCTGATGAAGAGTCTCCGTCCAGTTCTATCACACCTGCCTAGTACCAGAAAAGAACACGATTGTATACACTAAATTGGGGGTATTTTAATAGAAGTCCTATGATTATTATAAACTTGCTGTTGCCCGCGGCTAGCCCGCTGGAATTCTGATTCCGTTCCCGCAACCCATTACAAACTATTCTAGGTACAAAAGTAGTGGGGTGTGTGTTGGGTAACCTCCTCGAGTGTCGCTCCGATTCCGATCCCGCTGCAGTCCGGGGGGAACGGAATCGGAGCGGCCGGTACACCCTGGGCGGCGGTCAATGGCTTCCCCTTCACCCCTTCATAGGGTTGGCATTGATCGTCGGCCAATACCCAACGTGGCGGGAACACATCGCTCTCCGTACTCCTCTGCTTTCAGAGGAGACAGGATGAGCGATGCTGTTAGTGGTGAGATGGCCCAGGGTCGTCAGCCGGGGTGCGAGGGATATGCTCTATGTGTAACCTTACACCCCGGCGTCTGAAGACCCGAGACGGCGTGCGGTTTTAGTCGGTGCAAGCCCGACATAACCGCTGGCCGGCGGGGGGGTATCCGAAGGGATTTCCGCACGAAAAAAAAAAAAAAAAAGGTACATAAGTAGTTGTGTTGTTCTAGACTATAATATAGGGATAGATTATAGTTCACAATAACATACAGGCTACTACCAAATTTCAGCCAGATCCGTTCAGCCGTTTATGCTTGATTGCGTAACAAACATTCAAACATCTTCACAAAGGATCTTTGTTACTCTTTACTGAAATACTGTATGTTTACTGTCTAACGGAGAATAGGCTTAGTCGTTTTATAAAAGACTTATTACATACCACTACATGTATTCTATTTCACGTACTACTAAATGTATTCTATTTCACCTACTACTATACGTATTCTATTTCACCTACTACTACATGTATTCTATTTCACCTACTACTACATGTATTCTATTTCACCTACTACTACATGTATTCTATTTCACCTACTACTACATGTATTCTATTCCACCTACTACTACATGTATTCCATTTCACCTACTACTACATGTATTCTATTTCACCTACTACTACATGTATTCTGTTCCACCTACTACTACACGTATTCTATTTCACCTACTAGTACATGTATTCTATTTCACCTACTAGTACATGTATTCTATTTCACCTACTAGTACATGTATTCTATTTCACCTACTACGACATGTATTCTATTCCACCTACTACTACATGTATTCTATTTCCCCTACTACTACATGTATTCTATTCTTTTTCACCTACTACTATATGTATTCTATTTCACCAATACTACATGTATTCTATTTCACCTACTACCACATGTATTCTATGTCACTAGGGCCCTGTTAATTTAAATTTTGACATTTCCATACCTCATCAGCTGTTATGATTTCTGCTGGCTTGAACTCATCATCATTCCCTTCGGCGTCAAAGAATTCTGAGGCGGACACGCAGGAAGAGCTGTAGCTTAGAGACTGTTGAAATGGACGGTTGTTCACCTGCTGAGGACAAATGGACACTTCAAACTATATGTATAAGGTAAAAAAAATGATGTTGACTTTTCCCAATTTAAATTTATAGAAAAAGTTACCATAATAATTGCTTCATAATTGCATTAAATATTTATTTATTCGTAGCCTAGTAAGTTCAGAAACACGAGTTTCTAATCTTTTGCATCGTCTGTCTTTTTTAATATGTATTTCAATTTTTTTATTTATTTATTAAGAACAAATTTAAATTCGCATTTTGCTGCGAGCGTGAGGATCAGTGGAGGGGGGACGGAGGGGTACGGGCGGACACGTGCACATCGTGCATCGTCTGAGAACCTTTATAAATATCGTCTTGTGTTCCTCACATAACTTCTTATGATATTGTCGGAAGTTTACGCGAATGTCACACATTGAATAAAGGGAAAAGTATAAATCACGACATAATCCGTTAAAAATAGTTTTATTTCAATAACTTATGTTTTGTTTTATAGTTTTGTTTTCCTCACCTACTACTTTAAACACTTTTCTCACCGGTTGAGGTGAAAAGTTGTGTATCACACGTGAGCAAAGTTTTTTGATGTCTCGTGTCTTTAATTCAGTTACTGTGATCAGTAGTCCATTATAGACTACTTAGCTAGTTTGTAATTTAAAGTCGACACTCGCAGCAAAAAATAGGATCGTAACAATTAATCATTGTTCAACAAGTGAGCAAAGTAATTTTTTGCACCGGGGGCCGACTTTAAGTCTAGATTGGAATCGCGAGCGTGGTTATTAGTCAACTAAGTACTTATAGAGACAAAAAACATCGTCCGAAACTTACCGGATCCGAATTAGGCCCCACTGAAGATATTTCAGCTAAGTCCGATACGTCGTGGATCCTTGACAGGCGCGTACGCAGCTCTGTGCGGACAACTTAACTCGTCATTATTTACTTACAGGCAATATCAATAGAACAATTTTATTATATTACTAGCAACCTGAACTCGCTTTGCTTCGGTTGATGTGAGACTCAAACCATTGTAATTTACACATAAGCCTATGTCGACCAGGGATAATTTGCCTTTCAAATGCTGAAAGATTTTTTCCAATTAGTGCAGTGTTTCTGCAGACTTCAACATATTTAAACAAACTCACAAAATTCAGCCTCTCTTTTTATAATGTTAATAGATTGTCCATTACATTTTTCGTCCAAAACTTTATTTTTGTTGTACTGTTTGTTAAATTAAAATGAAGAGATAGATAGACTTTGTGAATCCACCTACTTCTTTCATATTAAATTAAACTAGTGTCCCTGTGGCTGGTCGAAATTCAACCTTTTTGAGGTAGTCAGAAAGTTGAACTTCATTGAATTTCTTTTTAATTTTGTCATATACGTCAGCTGTCAAAATACGTTTGACATTGGCGGTATAAACTAAAATGGGTGTGTGTGTTACAAATGTGCACACTCCTCCGTTAACGCAATTTCCGTTAAAAGGGATTTAATATTTTCCCTTCACGTTTTAATGTATACTATATGTATACTGAGATAATTTTATTTATGTTATGTAACTGTCTACCAAATCTAAGGAAATGGCACCTTGCAGCATTATCATCATCATACCGGTTACATCCGAAGCTTGCACTGTGGCGCCCGGTGTCTTATCTCCTACGTTTTCTCTATCTGTTGTGGCTAATATTGGATAGTGGAGTGGAGTTCACGCCTTGCATAGTGCACAATTCTCACCGGAATTCTGATGTAGTGCAGTGCTTAGGTTGGTGCGGAGGGCCGCCATTACAGCGCCGCCCGGTGACGTCGTCGTGTCGGCCGCGTCCATGGCCGCGCGTAGACGGCCGCGCTCGCACACCTGGGGAGAGGTAGCGCTATTATTTCACACCTGTATACTGTGCTACCTGGACTCTTACCGGATGGCCTGATGGCCAGACTAATTAGATGGCTCCCTAAGTACATTGTACACATGCATGGCAATTCTTAAATAATAATCTAAAAAAAATTCAATGTTCAGTCAGCCTCAATAGTCCTTTACCACATTTAAATTTACAAAATACCTAAACAATAGAATCTACTATAAGTAATTATCACAAATGAGACCAAAATAATCTGGACATTGGAGATACACAAAAGTCACCTAACATCATTTTTCAATATTTGGTTAACATCAATATTGTATATGATAGGTCAGCTTCACACTCATGGTTGAGTTTTCTCCCAGCAATCCCCGGGAGTGCATAGAGGAAATAACAAAATAACTGAAGGTCTGGTGTACATGAATTTTTCCATGATATTTCAGTTTACACTATATTAATGAATAATAATAATTAACCTTTTATGAGAGAATAAAACAGAATAAATTATCTTACCAGCGTAGAAACAATAGTCTTCAAGTTCGCCACCAGGTCTTTCGCCAACACGGTGAAGTCTTCTCTAAGCTGGTGGTCAGGAGTAAGGCTGGTGAGAGAGGTGGGTCCTGGTGCCGTGGCCAGGGTCTCAGCTCCGGGTAGGGATTGCGGCCGAGCGGCTGCACACGCTGCAATGATGATGAATGGGTGATGATGACAGTTTGGACTTGAATGGAGGGTAGTTGGGCAAAGATCTGTTTCATTTTAAGGTTGATTGGATGAAGGGATATGTACAGTCGGCAAATCTCAGAATTTCGATTAAGATAGGATTTTCTATAAAAGTAAAATTGATGTCTGGCTGGTACAGCCTCATATCAAGACATAGGAGGGCTAGTTCGGATGAAAAGGCACGAAACTATAGTTAATACAGTGTGTAGCGGAGTGATGGATTTTTTACGGACTTTTAACATAAAACAGGCACTTAAGAGTGTGATAAATGACTTGTATTGTATAAATGCAATTTTTAATGACTGCCTGAATTCTAGGTTTTTTTGCCGACTCTACATAAGATATTTGGTTTATCGTGAAGGGTTCAACAGGTTGGTTGGCTGCCGTGAAGAATTATGTTTTAAAATAGCTATCGTGATAATATTGCAGAATAAAGAAGCTTAGAGGAAATAGAAATATTCGAAACAGTAGATTTAAAAAAAAGAAAAATAAACTAAGCTTCGTAGAATATTATCAATTGAAAAAAAAAAAAGAATTTGTCATATGATTGGTTTGAAGTTACAATAAAATATCGTGAGAAGCTATGTCTGCAAATTAAAAATTTATCGTAATGTATAATTGTGTCGTATAATTTATATGAACATTAGTGTTAAAAAGTATCAGCACAGATTGACTGATGAGATGTAATTTTCTTTATATAGACTTCAAGAGGTTTCGGTTCGGAAGTCCCGGGTTCGAATCCTGATCATCACACTACAGGCGTGAACCTCCTCCTAACACAGGCAATTTAGCTGGTGTGTTGTAAGTTAGTTATATCGGTTGCCAATATTCTTTATGAAAATGAGAAAAAAACTGATTTGAATAATATTGGGTAGCGAATTATGAATTTGCTAACCCGTGCATCTCATTGGTCAACTATAACTATATACCTAATTATGTGCCTTTTGATACCCCTTAATTTTATGGTATAATATTTCAACTCGAGCACTTCCTTCTAAATATTTATCTGTACCTACACATGCGTATTGCGATGGTTTTCGAATTAAACTAGACTGTGATGAAGTATACATTCATGGTACAATGCCTGATGATGATGACTCTTACCTATATCTGGAGTTTTATTTAAATACAACGCTAGAAACAACATACGAATAAGATGATATTGTTTTATGAATGTAGGTATTAGTAAATTCAATAACGACGTAACGACTGTACAGTCCTATATGACTGAGGTTTTGATTATTTAAGAGAACCGTTCGCCCCAACTTGGTGTGGCTAGAGATCGAACAAATCTCTCTTTTTATTTTTAATTCTGCGTCCGCCTGCACAACTGTAAGACGCGTGGATACCAAGCAGGTGCTACTTTACAGTAGAAACTGTCTGGACAAAATGTCCAGGACTATATTTATATAGTAGCATTTGCGTCAGGGACATTGTTTCACGGCTACAAAATCAAGAATAGGTTAATCATCGAAAATATAATAAAAATATTTATATTAATCTCAAATTAACTAGTAATTGTAATAAGTATCGTATTGCAAATTAAGTCGTCATTCAATTTTACCAAAACATATTTTCAATCAGAATCTTTCACCTACGAAATTCTTTTTTAATTACGTTTGAAACCATACCACGATGAAATGAATATTTAGCACTATTGTGAATGAAATCTAAGCTGATATTTTCACTGTTGAAAACATACGAATGATGTATAGTTGTTAATTTTACATTATTTCTATGACTAGAGTGGTTGGTAGTTACAAAACAATTAAGTACAGAAAGACAAACATACAGAAAAACTACAGGTTCAGAGTAGGCTGGGTATCACAAACTGTCCCAGCTATCCTCTAAACTGGTAGAGTGCACGAGCTTTCTGGAAGTTTCTGCGTCCCTTCTTTAGCCTACGTTTAACCGTGCCAGACAATAGTAAGACTTTATTCCCGGTCGTCCATCTATCCGTACCTACTAATTACCTCAGTCTTTTAAAATTATTTTCCATCAAAAACATTGTTCAGTCTTGCTCAGAAAGTTGTAATTAAAGCATTTTAACAATCCGTAAAATCTCTTATTGAAATCCCCATGTATTTTGATTCTCGGTCTATAGCGGAACGAGTGGGAAATAAAAAGTTCAAATCGTCACCACTGGGGACGAACGAAACTCGTACCCAGTGGGGACGACAGGGTGGGGACGACCGGGAATATTCCATAGTTAGCATCTCGTAATTGTGTTGACTAATGCTGTTCACGGTATTATCACTAAATGGCTCGCGTGGTGATTGGTGTTGACGAAAATATGACACGCTCCATTATCATATTATTTAATGCTCATGCAGTATCTACCCTACTTAATTTAAATCGGTGATTTCAACTCACTTAAAAATAGTTGAAAATGCGGTTTAGTAACTCATTGCTGGTCTTCTGTATTTAAAGGTTTTGTATCATAGTGCTCAAGAGCACGACCTTACATCAAAATTTGAAAAGTAAACTTACACCGTCTTAATTCCTCTATCAGCATTTTGGCAATATATTGACAGACAATCCTGGCAAATGGCATTATCATCCCGTCACTGTCTTTTGACATTTTTCCTTCTTTGCAAACTGTGTGATCACTTCACTTTTATTGTTTGGGTATTGTCTGAGTTTTAGAAAGCGTAATTCACTTCAAATTAGGTACTATGTTGCTAATATAGAATTATATATAACAGAATATCTATCAATTGTTGGACGGATTGATACCCTTGTTGGTGGTCTCACATTCTTTCAAAATAGTGAAAATCCTTTGTCTTTACATTGATTTTATTCAATCAAAACCAATAAGACACATTTAGAAATCTACAATGCCCTTAAAATATGCAAACCCATTAAGTTACGTTTAGGAAGAGGTTTAATTTAATAGACAAATGAATTGGACTAAATCTTTACGGTTACGATTTATAATCTTTTCGTTTTCTATCTATTTATTAATGTACTAAAGTAATATTAGTTTCTATCTAATACTATATCACTTGATGACTTCATACGTCATCACTTCACTAAGATTTTTAAATCGAAATATAAAACATCACTAAGTGAAAGAAAATTACGAAAATAATTTTCGCACTGTAACAAAACGTTGCTTGGAAACAACAAAAGTTAATAATATGCACACAACTTTAATTGCTCACTGATAGTTCTACCTTTACAAGGTGAATTAAGCACGCAATAAAATCTTTTTATCTTTTTAATATTTTTAGACAAAGTACAAGTACACTGTTTCTAAACTTTATGGACACTTACATCATTTTGCATAAGACTGAAAAAACAATGTCCACCCCAAATAACGGAAAACATCAACTGATTTATCCATTTTTATACGAAACTCATTTTTAACACCTTAAGTTACGGTTCAATTTCGTGTACACCTGATATGTGTAAGTACATCGAGATCACAGATAATCTTAGATTCCAGTTATCTTCTATACTGTTTGCAAGATATATCTTTCAAGGGCATAATCATAATGTTAGTAATAAGATTGATTTGAGATAAATCTGGTTTTTCCGGAAGAAACTCTTACGAATATGAGTATTAGTTAACGAAATATTTATCATGTGTTGTTTTGCGTGTTCGAAACCTTGGCACTGTTGCAAGCGCCATGATTATGGACGGAGAAAAAGGGGGGCAGAAACACATGGTAAATAAGTTTGTTAACTTTAACATATAGGGGCATTCCAGCTGCAAAATATTGGCCAGCAGCAGTTCCATTTAATTAAATGAGGTATGGTCATTCTAGTTCCCTAACCTGCTCCAAGTATCTCATGGCCTTTTCATACATATACCCATGTCTGTATATCTCCAGAGGGGTAGAAACTTTGTTGTATTAATGCATATTTCCCTCACAATGTTTTGAGCCTAATAGGAGGCTGGCAACCGGACACATTTAGATTTTATAAGCTTTTCGAAAATAGCGGATTTATAGGTCATCTCTCTATTATGGAAGCATTTGTTTTAATGTATGTGACGCGTCATAGCTTCAGTAACTAACACCATGCATGTAAAAATGTATAATCCAAGCAACGTGAGCGGTTGTATGTACAATATAATGTGATGTTTGACAAGGATATTCAAAAGGTACAAAGATAAAATAAAAAATCTTACGAACTAAAGTGGAGGCCAGAAATGTAGAAAGAAACGCTGGAAGGAAAACAGAAGAGAATATTTTAATTATGTATTTTTTACGTAGCATGTTGAGGACCGCTGGTCGGTTAGTAAGAGCTAGTTCACCAAACTTTTGCAATAAGGTATGTAATTATATAGAGATGATGATCCTAAATTCTTCTAATAAGTCTACCCGCCCTTACGAGTATACTACGCTTCTGGACTTCAATATATAAAAACTAATCTAAAAATTTGGACATAGAGCACTTTCTAATTCAATTTCAGATCTTTGTTAATTGAATTGAAATTAACAAAGGTTTTATTTAACTTAAATGACAATTTAGACCTCTTTGTATTTTGATACCTGAATGATTCTTTATTGAACATGGAAAGTTTAAAATTAACACAAAATAGAACGCCTTATCAGTACCAGTTTTTTTAAATTACTTCGTACAAGCTTTCACGAGAGAAATTACTTACGAAGTTACGACATTCATTCCACTTTTACATGGCAGCTATTAACTTCTGTGTTTACTTAAATGCAAAGATAAAAATAATTATTAAGAGCGTGGTCTGGACACTCAAGTTTACTTTATTCGAAGAATCGGAGAAAAGAAATTAAGATACTAGTAATTTTTGTGTGTACATAGGTAGTTTGATGATGTAGAAATTTTTTGTCGGTTCTAACAACTCTATATAATTCCTCTTTGCAAAATTTTGATAAATTTACTCAAATAATGATCATTACATGTAACAGTGGTATTAAGTAGTATTGAAGCTTCGTACAGTTTATCTAGATACTTTGAGTATGTAGCTTAGCTGCCGTGCTACTATTTCTATACCTTTCTGTATTTGGGCTGATTAAACTTTTGCTTTCCATAACCTCTGCTGTTATCGAAAAGACCTATTTATAGTATCTTGATATCCACCAATATCGACATAACTAATAAGTTATAACTACATACTGACATAACTAATAAGTTATGTCGATACTGGGAACTTATTACATGAAGATCTTGATGAAATATAAGCAAAAGTGTGATATGAAACTAATCAACATAATTGGTGATATTATTAATAAAAAAAAAAAAATTGTAGGACAAAGTACACAACGCCATCTAGACCCAAACTAAGTAGAGCTTGTCATATGGGTTCTAGAATGCGGATAAACATACTTATATACTTTTTTTTGTAAATGAATACATATTATAACACCCAGACCAGCGCAAATATAAATTTTTGCACTGAGCGGGAATCGAACCCGCAACCTCTGGCTTAGCAGTCGAACGCACTACCACCACGCCACAGAGGTCGTCAAATAAATAATAATCATAATATCTTGTCACTTTTCACATGTTAATTTTTCCACTACAGATATTATATTGTATAGACGATATTCACATTATTTCATGGATGAAGTAGATCTTTAGCAAAGCAAAATAAACATGCATTTTTATTATTTGTTTTATTCCTGTGAAAATCAGTCCATAGATAGCAATGTACTAAGTAAGTAGATAGAATGTACTGTACTCAAAGTATTATGTTTAAAGTATCTCAAGTATTACACGTAGTTTGAGTTTGCGCTCAAATGTTTGAGTAGCTTAGTGATACCGACTTGAACTCAATCCTAACACAAACAATTAATTCAATTAAATCTTTAAGCATTTTGTATGTTTACTCTTTCTAAAGATTTACATCGGAAAAAGAGAACATCTAGAACGGTAATTGAACCCGCGACCAGTCCCTTACAGGGGGAATGCTCTGACCAGCTGAGCTATCTAGACACGTCCCAGATATTCGAAATCCTCCGATATATTATATACGTCTTCTTCAGCTGGTCAGAGCATTCCCCCTGTAAGGGACTGGTCGCGGGTTCAAGTCCCGTTCTAGACGTTTTCTTTTTCCGATCTAAATCTTTGGAACAAGCAATTAAGCTTAGCTGGAGAGGTTAGGGGGAATATTAGTAATTTCGGTTACTAATATTCTTTTTATAAAAAAAATATATTACTGTTTTATTTGGAAGCTGCTTAAAGGTTTGTAACGTAGTGTTCCTACTAATCATATTTCTTTTAGAAGGTGAGATCTGAGTTGTTTCCGGAATGTTAAACCACGCGGTGTACTCGTATTACTGAAATACAACGACTTTTGTACAAAAATTACCCAACAAAAAGAACTGCAATAATATTTAAGTCAATGAGGAAACTTACATGGCAATGATGATGGCGGTGTTAAGGGCCGCCGCTAAATATTATTAGACATCTACTTTGTGGGTAAATATGATACTAGGAGATGGCATTTTATATTCCAATAATATATATATATAATATATATAAGCTTCCTAGTGAAATGAAGAATCTACCTCTTCATAAATTTAAAAGACAAATTAAAAGTAAACTCTGCCAAAAAGGCTATTCTAAAATTCAAGACTATTTAGATGACAAACAAGCTGGGATATGAACTGTTTGCTCTCTCTCTATGCTACTCAAATGAAATATTGTAATTAGGTTAAGTAAACATGTTTGTAAATAGACCTAAAAAAAAACAGCCCGCTGAGTTTCTTGCCGGAGTCTTCTCAGGACAGGGCCACGTTTCGAACCGGTGGTCCATTTGCCAAACATTCGTTTAATTTTTTTTGACGTTTTGTTAGTGCCGTATTAATGGTCTACAAAAGAAATGATTTTTGACTTTGACATATTTTTAATATATGGTTATCTATTTAGGATACCTATATGCCCCTTATTGATTAGACACTAGTTTTGTTACATACTGTATATAAATGGAGAATCGTTATCATCTCCCGGTCGCATCCGAGGCTCTCACCTCGGAGTCTGGGGTCCGCCTTCCAGCTTTTACTCCTCCATTTCGCACGGCCTTGGGCATCCATGGTAGTGACACCAATGGAGAGACATAATTGGAGAATATTAAATTAATAAAATTTTGGCCAGTTCAAGTTCAAATTTAAAGTACAATTGAATTTTATTACATGGTACCTAAAGCAACAATTCAACCAGGCTGACAAGTGGCTTACTACGTCTAATATGCTAAATAGTACAGTGTCCTATTACGTCCAGTCCCATAGTGTCTAGTGTTTTAGAATGAGAAGTGTCCAAACATGTCAAGTGTTCTATTACGTCCAGTCCCATAATGTCTAGCGTCTCACAATAACCAATGACCAAACATGTCCAGTGTTCTATTACGTCCAGTCCCATAATGTCTAGCGTCTCACAATAACCAATGACCAAACATGTCCAGTGTCCTATTACGTCCAGTCCCATAATGTCTAGCGTCTCACAATAACCAATGACCAAACATGTCCAGTGTTCTATTACGTCCAGTCCCATAATGTCTAGCGTCTCACAATAACCAATGACCAAACATGTCCAGTGTTCTATTACGTCCAGTCCCATAATGTCTAGTGTCTCACAATAACCAATGACCAAACATGTCCAGTGTTCTATTACGTCCAGTACCATAATGTCTAGTGTCTCATAACGACAAGTGTCCAAACACGCCGTGTCTCATTACGTCCAGCCTCATAATGCTTAGTGTATCAGACTGACTCAAACATTTCCAGCGTATAAATATGTCAAAATAAATGATATATAATGGTTTTATGAGAATGTGTATGTACTAGTTCTTTGTTTGTCTTTTGTATGTATTTTTCCGCACATTTATATGTTCCCTCAGTGTGAACATACTCAACAAACAGCTACGCCGATCTGGATTATACCTACTTGGCATTAATTTTAATTTAAAGCCACGTATTAATATTATTAAAATTGAGGAGAAAATGAGGATATTCTGATAATTAACTTCTTGTGCGTCTTTACCTCTCTTTCGCGGATGCGCCGTACCATTTGACATATTTATACGCTAGACATGTTCATTCTAAGACACTAGACACTATATACGATAAGACACTAGATATGTTTAAATGTTTAAATACTTGTCATTATAAGATTCTACGACATTATGGGACTGGACGTAATAGGACACTGTGGATTGTACGACTGGACGTAGTAGGACACTGGAGAGGACTAGGAGACTAGGCATTGTCAGCCTGATGGCGGCAATTGTATTAATTTTAACGAATGAGGGTTCTATACACTAATATCTATTCTAACGTACTACCTCACGTGGTTTTATGGAACTCAACAACTCAAAAATCACCTTCCCTGTGTATCCTATCTCAAGGAAAGTATTGAATCCATTGTACAAATCTTTTTTTTTTGAAGAATATATCTGATATCTAAAGGTGGGTACTGTACTGACCGACGCGACGTTATGGGGCGTAATGTAACATGTTACAAAGCTCCATGCAGTCAGTATGAGAAAACAAGTGAGACCCGAGTCGTTTGTATATGCGCTAATGACTTCTATGCAAATTAGACAAGCAGTTTAGAACAAAAATTGTGTCACGGTTCCTGGGTGAGGCAGAAATGAGTTTTGAATTTCGAATTTTCAACGGGACGCAGAAACTGGATAAATAAGTTATTGAATTTTGAAACCTATCTGTATAACCATAGCGTGCCTTTTTGTAATGGCATCTGTATACAAAGTCATGTAGTGGTCTTACGCGATATCAATTTGTTTGTTCCGTACAGCCAGTTTAACAGTATACAAAGAAGTCATTGTTATACTCATGTTTTGATACCCAGCGTAATGAGATGCTCGCTGCGAATGTTACATTACGCTAGTCAGTACCCACCTTAAGAGGTAACTCATGCTTTAGCTTAGCATCCAAGCTATACCTCGAGGCAAAAATCTTGAACAAACGTAAAATAGTTCGCGCATGTGCACTAACTGGCCAATCAAAACACAAATGAAAAGTCATTGTCAAGATTTTTGCCACTACCTAAGGGCCTGAAAATCATGCCTAGCTCTGTGCACTTGTAATGAGCGCCATTTTGTTTTTTTTTTCTTATCAGCCATGCTAAGGCGGCGCGTCCACCACTTACCGATTTCATAGAATCCTTGCAAAGACACAAAAATAATTATTGAATTTTTTTAAATATAAATAAACGTTTATTACCACAATTTACCAAAACGAATAAAAAACATGATTGTCTATGAACATGTACAGTTTTATAAAAACGCTTCGATAGTTATTTTCTTCTTTAAGGAACAAGGAGGGTAGTTGGGATTCCTAAAAAAATAGAATTGTTAGTTATTCATAAGTAATACTTGAAGGATATGCAATAAAATATAGACATATGTTATGTGTACAAATGGGTTACCCTAGGGTTAACCTTTCGAGGGCTTACCCAGGGTGCCCGGCAATGGACACTTAGGGAGGATACAGTGTGGTTTCAGTCGGTCCGATTCCGACACACCCATCCCATCGTTCGCACCGATCGATGGGGTGAAGTCCGTAGGGTACCGTCCGTACTGGTGGTAGAAATTTGATGCCACAAATTTGTCACAAAATTCGGCCGGGTGGGTACCACCGTGCACGATTGCGAAAAACCCTCCATAGTAATCCAATTTCGGTTTGATTGCGTTCAAGGGTCAGCAAGTGCATAGCCGGGCAGGGGGATTGTGGTCGCAGCACTAGTGGGACCGGTGGGTGCCACGCGGTGCTGCGACGACAATCCTCTTCTGATGAGGCCGTCAAGCTGAGTGCCACCATTGTTAACATGGTACGTGTATGTAATGGTGACCCTCTTTCCTGAGACTTTACCTTCAGCTTACCATCAGGCGAGGTGAAGTCGAATTGACGTGTCCTAAACATAAAAAAAAAAAAAAAAAAGGGGTTTCCACCAGTTAAAAAAAAGAATGTATACAAATACACAGTTTCAGTTTCAGAGTTTTAACATTAACAGAACAACTTCAGCCTTCAAGATCTCACTAATGCCCACTGTACCAACAGAACACTTAAACTTATCAAATATTAATGTTTCATTGACCAAGTCGCCAGCAGACAATCACGGTCTGCGAAGCCGTGTCACGTACAGTCAGCGGCACAAAGTAGATAATCATTTGCAGATTTAAAAAATAAGCTTTGAGGCATAGTAATTTGTACTTTGTAACGGAAATACTGTTTAATTACTTAGTGGGCACTATTAAAATATTTTTAAATTTTCTATAGAACGTAACTTAAAGTTTCATTTTTTTTCCTTTGAAATCTATGCAAATATTTACTTTTAATGCTGACTGTACCTCGAATGCGATATTAGTGTTACTTTCAATGCCTGACCAGATATTACACGTTAATATTTTTATTAACGTGTAATATCTGGTCAGGCATTTTAAGTAAATAGTTTTTATAAAAAAAAGATCGACATGAAAAATAATTTCTAGAAAACCTACATGTTTATAAAATGTGTCTTTAAGACAAGGTCTTAGAGTACATATTTTATTGCACATCCTTATAATAAATAAAATAAAAAATAAAAAAACACCACCAGCGTCACGTGACGCGACGAGCACACGTGACGCTGGTCGCGATTTAGGTATTTCCCACGCATCCGCTTGGAGAATACTGCGAGGAGGACTGCACGCCTACCACGTGCGTCACGTGACGCTGGTCGCTGGTGGCGTTTATTTTTTCATTTTTATATTTTTTATTTTTTTATTTTTTATGTTTATTTTACGCGATAACTTTATTTTTGTTTCAAATACACATTTTGTCGATACCAAGTCATCTCACCAAATTCAGAGACCTAATTTTTTGACACCTTATATACAACACAATTAAGAACAAAACCACGTAAAGATATAATATAAATAATCTTACCGATAGGAAGGGAGGCGGCTGAGTTAGGCATGGAGGAGGATCCACCGCCCGGCGATGGAGGCGCAGTGAGAGCTGACAGAGCCTGAAGTAATTAAAAAAAAAGTTACAGGTCTTTAAACCCGTAAGGAATTGTTTCACCACTTACTGATCTGAAGTGTCTGATGGATTAGATAAGTTAAACGTATTCCGGTATCAGTGGATACAACTCGACGTGACGGCCTCTGTGGCGTAGCGGTAGTGCATTCGACTGCTACGAACGGGGTCGTGGGTTCGGTTCCCGCTCAGTGCAAATATTTGTATGCATGAATATGTCTATTTGCTTTGGTCTGGGTCTTTCTATGTATTATATGTATGTATTTACAAAAAAAAGTATATAAGTATGTTTAACCGCATTCTAGAACCCAAATGACAAGCTTAGTTTGAATCTAGATGGCGCTGTGTAATATGTCCTAGAATATTTATTTATTTACAATGAATGCTGTTCTTTTTTTGTATACAATGAATGCTGGCTTAACAGATAATTAACTTACGAACAAATGAGTTATAGTACTAGATCAGCGTCGGTAGCTTAGTGGTTAAGGAGTCGACCTTACGATCGAGAGGTCCCGGGTTCGAATCCTGGCCATTACACTACCGACGTGAACCCACTCCTAACACAAGCAATTTAGCTTAGCTGGAGGGGTTAGGGGGAATATTAGTAATTTCGGTTACTAATATTATTTAAAAAAAAAACAAAAAGGTAACCGAAACCTACCATATGTGAACCAGACTGGTCCATATGTGGCGGCTGCAGTTCTACTGATGAACATTTGCTGTTGGACTTCTTCTTGCGCAGCCCGAACTTGCGCCGATCTTTCTTGACGTTCGGAGATGCTCCTTCCAAAGATACCTGCAAGAAAAAACAGGCATTAGAACAGAGTTGTTTGACTGTGGGAAAATAATTCGAGAAATCATATTCGAAATTCACCTAAATGCGTCTACGCTCTGAAGCCATCTCTTTTTTTTAAATATTTAGTCCGTCAAATTGATTGCACCCCGCCTGATGGTAAGCTGAGGTGAAATCCAAAACGTAGTGGCCACCATTTCCAGAGATTGTCCCTAGAATGGTGACCCTACCTAGACGGCCTCAAGAGGTGTTTTTTCACGCCCCGCTTAAAGAGCCCAGGATTGTAGGTAGAAGGGAACACGTGTGTGGGTAAAGCGTTCCAGTGCTTTATGGTCCGACAAAAAAAAGAAGTCACCAATCCGCTTGGTCTTCTATCGAAATTCTTACGAACTAACGGGAACAATGGATAATGTTATAATCATTTTTAAAGACTATTTTTAGATTACTCCGTCAAATTAAGCCCCAAGACGTAATAGGAGAATTTCAGCTTTCCAAGTCTTGTCCAGGAAAGGTAGTTCAGTTGGTGAGAATCTAGAAAGAGACTCGCGGGTTCAAGTTCAGCCCTGGATTTTGAACTTTTCCGATTTAAATTTATTTATTTTTCTGCTTTTTCAAATTGTCCCAGGTACCAGGTAGACGCCACTCAAAAGTACTTACATCGGTATCATGGTGAAGTTGTTGCTGCAACTCCAACGCATCCAGCAACCGTTGCAACTGTTGCACAGACAGTTGTGCTTGGCCTAACTCTCGAGATGCGTTTTCAAGGGGCCCGCCAGATTCTGTGGATTAAGAACAACATAGGTACATAACAAGGCAGGATTTCACCGTTGAGTATACATACAGTCACCCCACTTTCCCATTGTTGTAGGGGTTTAATTCAATTTAAATTACGTCAGAACATTTTTCTCAATGACTTTCATTGAGCAAACCGTGAAAATTTAGCTAAATTTTGGTAAAATCGCCCTTAAAATGTCATAAATGTTGTCTGAAGTTAGATTCATATATTAAAAAAAAAGGCTTTTAAGAATAAGTTTTAAATTGCATTGAAAACTGAGAGGACTTACTAATAAATAATTTTGGTTCCGTATTACAAAGTGGTGATAATTCTGTATAGGGATGCTGGCCAGCGGGGGGGTATCCGAAGGGATTTCCGCACGTAAAAAAAAAAGGGATGCTTCTATCTTTATAACGCCGCGTGCAAAGGCTGTTCCAGGTGAGACAATTATTTTTTAAGAAAATTAAATACAAGCGATCTGAAATTACTTTTCATTAAGGAGTCGACCCTACGATCGAGAGGTCCCGGGTTCGAATCCTGGCCATTACACTACCGACGTGAACCCAACACAAGCAATTTAGCTTAGCTGGAGGGGTTAGGGGGAATATTAGTAATTTCGGTTCCTAATTATTTTTTTTTTAAAAGAAGAAAAAGAACATTGAGAATTAGTGGTCACTAGCTTCGACTGCGTAGAAAACTTATATCATTCTAGCGATCTATAGAAACCGCTATATTTCATCCAGATCCGTTGCGCCGTTCTGGCTTTATTGAGTAACTAGCTGTGCCCGCGACTTCGTTCGAGTGGATTAAGATATCTAGGGTTTGAGTTGTTTTGCGCGAAACCCTATTATTTTTTTCAAAAATAAAAGTAGCCTGATGATATTACCTATATGCCAGTGAGTACCGTCAAAATCGGCCTAGTCTTTCCAGAGATTACCTAAGTCAAACAGACAGACAGATAAAAATTTAAAACTTGTATTATGATGCAATCATTGAAAATCTGTTTTTTTAATATTACAAACAGATAATTTAATTTTATTTATTTGTATAGATAAACATGCATCCAAACACAAAAATCCACATTTATAACATCAGTAAGAAATAAATTATTTGTTAGTTAGTCGACAGTATATCAGCTGGTCCTGTAACAGAAGGTCGCTTACCTATGATCCAACTGGCCAGTCGTCCCCCAGGGGTGCCGGACACGAAGCCTGCCTGCGGGCCCCTTATCGGCGGCGCCGTTGGGCTTAACAGCCCTATGGAGAAACATGTCAATGTGGGGATAGGGAGATTACAGCGTGTTGGAATATATTGGTAGTTTCAATCAAATAATTTAAACGTTGATAGCGTTATTGTCTGTAATACAAGCAGATGTGTGGAATAAATAAATGCCAATTCGATGTCATCTTTTCTTAGCGAGATTTTTTTTAATATACAGCCAGTGAGATGTATTAAAACTGGTGTTGTGTTGTCTGTGAGGTATCAAAATCGAAAAAAATACAGTAGCACTTCGGCAGTGCCGGCAGAAGTGAAAACATGAACAAAATATTCACAGAGTCATCTATGTTGTTCATTATGAATCAGTTCGAAACTTTATCGAGGTCAGAACCAAATAGTTCATCAGCTACAACAAAGATGGCGATGTTATGAAAGAATTTGGAAAGCGTTACAGGGACGATGACACGACTTCCATGATTTCTGTTCACTAAAAACTGCTCAACGCGCTTAAAGAAGTTTGCACTTCAAAACTCGTATCACGATTCAATTAATTATGTTGGTTCATTTTGATCTAAAATATTTTGCCATACTTCGGGTAATTCATCTTTTTTTCACGTGAGGATAACCCTTCGGGCTTCACCTTACCGGAGGTGGGTATGAAATGGGTATGTCGAATGCAAACTTTTTTTTCGGTTATCCGCCTTTCGGCTCGTTCAACCGTCGGTCCGGGTTGACTGAGAGCCGACTACAATTCAGTTGGGAAAAAGGTCACAGAATAAACCTTTCATCAATTATTTTTTTCTCATAATGGAAAATTCATCAAAAAATGTATAGACCGAAAAAAGGGTTATTCTGAAGCTGTGGTTTAGCATTATCCTAATGACTGCCTAATTGATATCTTGATTTCATCTCTTGAGTTCAACGCCTTACCATTTCATTTTCGCCGCCATTTTGTCAGTCAATCAGTTGCAATTGCAATATCTTCTGTCAATTATTCTAATAATGTAGTCACTTGTTTTCAAATAGTCTGTCATCGAGTCAATCACAAAATAATATATTCCAAAACACTGAAATCCACATACTTGCATGGGAATAGAAAGGAGGTGCATGAGCGAATACCTAGCTTTGAATTAATAACACCATTAGTGACGTCAATAATGATAGATCTCTTGCTATTATCTAAAAAATAAAAAGAAGCAAGAGCAACGTTTAATTTAGCGCCTGGTCTTTTGAGACAAAAAATGCTTAAGATTGATCTAGTTTTCATTTATATAATGTTGTTAATTATTCAAAACATTAAAATAACACTATAAAACTCATGCATTAAACTATAGGGGCAACTAATTAGATATACTCGTAATACTAAAACTACTACGTCATCATAATATTACTTGAATCTATTACTAACGCTTGATTAAAAATTGTCTACGTCAATGGTATTTTAACAACCCACATCTTATATCATTACAACTATATATTCCCTTAGAGGGTAAGTGGCAGTATATTTTTACATCCATTTTTTATAACTGGGCCTGATCCGTAGTCCACAACGAGCGTAGGCCTAGTAGGTAAGCTGGGCTGAAGGCTATGCAAATTGTGATAAGAGGAACTCAATAAATGAGGTTTTTTGCCGATAAGAATTCCAAAGTACGTTTTCAATTTAACACGTGTTATTTATAGCATACGCGTATAAGGACAATGCAAGTTACATGTGGAGCCAAATGCTGACACGGAGGAACAATGCATATCGCAATTCCAGACTCGGCCGGATTTCGCCTTTACACTATCACCCTAAGCTTTTAAGCTCGGTCATTCTGTGTTCTAACATCAACGCGAATACATAACACTTAATCTGTAATTACTGTTTAATTAATGAAAGTAAGTTAAATCATTTTGGATTTTTTATCGCTTTTATTATCATTACTGTGTATGTATACAAATTTTGGAAACCGTGTTACAATATTTAATCAGCTTCTAACTATTTTGTCGTATCGTTTCGAACTTGATAACACATTAATTTGACACCATCTAGTAAGAGATCTTACTAGATGGTGTCAAATTAATGTGTTGTAATGGCGTAGTAGCTAGTGAAAGGGTCCACTATACAGATGTATAGGGGACCTCTTCACTAGCTACTAGTAAACCTTTGAAATTAGATTTTATTTGATTTATTTAATGAGTCCTGTCCAATACATGCGTCTATTTAAATGTGTCACACGTTCCGAATTTACATTAGTAGATTAAATGCAAGCTAGTTTATACTGGTAACTACATCAATTTACACTACAGTACATAATATTAATTGAAAAATTAAAAACTGCACTACAATTTCCGAAAACACATCTCACCAGAATAAAAAGACGGTCCACTACTACAGCGATACAAAGTCTTCATATCATCACTCTGTTTCACATCAATAGTAGACTCAGATATCGAACTGGACCAAGTATTTGTGAATCTCTTGCTGACGTACAAATGGTAAACATTATACTCTCTCTCCACTACTCTGTCCTTCAAAAACCGTACGTAAATTTTATCAGTCTGCGATTGATCAGATACCTTAAACAAAGGTGGTAAGAGCGAGATTTCTTTAATCTTATCTGGCCTCGCTTTCGGCAATAGTCTTTTCTTTTTAATTTCCCGGTCATATTTATTCTCTGCTTGGAAATGGTAGTTGCGTGTTGTTTCTGAGTCCAACACTCTCCTAATAGCTGTAGACATAGCCCGTTCTCGAGTTGAAATAAGTTTAAATCGATTTTGGATTACATGTTCAGCTTCTATTTTAACCGAATTCGTTCCGTAGATATCTGTTGCTTGGGTTTTCAAGTTCTTTGGAATAATTTCACTGTCTGTACCGTTATCAAAGTCGCCTATAGTTTGTGATTCAGAATGAGTTATTGTTTTTAAGTTGACAGCACTTAATCTTTTATCGAGTACATTTTTCTTATCGGCGAATTTAACAGTAATCGTATTCGTTGACATGTCTTTAGTATCGACTGCACTATAATTTGTTGGACTGCTAGTATCCCATTGGGTTGACACTTCTTTGATGTTGGAAGTATAGGACTCTTCATTATAAATCTTGCCAAGGAAATTTAAACCTTGGATGTTTCCGTAAGTTTTCATAACCTTTTCATGTTTCTTCTTTAACTTTAAGTACAAGGTATTGATGTCTTTGTACAAACTTGGGACATTTTTAGACAGCAACGTTAAATTCTCCAATAGTAATATAATAAATTTCTCGTCAATAACTCTAGGGGTTGGTTTTTCGAATACAGACGCTGGTGATACTTGATGTGTTTCGATTTTAGGCGCCAAAGTTATTCCATTATTTTCTTTAACTTTTACTTTTTTTTTGGGCTGAAATTTTGTTACCATGGGTTCCTTCCTAAAAGACATAATATAACAAGACTGTTGATCGTCATTGTCATAATATTCTTTATGTAAGGCGTTACTGCTATTGAATGAAAGATCTAAAGAATGTTCGCTCTCATGCGTCACTCGGTATCCCTTACTTGTTTTATCGGTACTACTTAAGTAAGGCTTTAAATCAAACTGTTTAGGGATTTCAAGCATTGACTTTCTTTTAAGTTCTTTTTTAAACAAATCGTTAGATTTTGTGCTTTTTGTCGGTATATACTTTAGCCATTTATCTTTTTTAACATCATTATCTAATGGTTTGGATTCAGAAAATTCGAGTTTTAATTGCCTTCGGTTAGATTCACCGGTATCCAAAGCTTTTTCTTTAAGCTTTATAGTAATCGACATGAGTCCTTTTACTGATGTATCGCTGACCATGGAAATATGTTCTAAGTTGTATTTAGAAAGATCTATAACAATTGATTTTTCATCAATATTTTCATAAATCAGTTTTTTTCCAAGATAATCTTTCACTGGTAAGCCTAACTCAGCGTGTTTCTTATTTTTCACACTATCATCTTGCGATTCACTTTGCGACTTGTCACTATCACATTTTTTGTCCCCGTTTTTTTTTGTTCTACAGAATATAGTTGTTACTTTATCTAGGATATCTTTCAAATATAGTTGTCCTGGATCAAAATTTTCAGTAGGTTTGGTATTTTCTCTGTTTAAAGTAGTAACGCTTCTTGAAACTTTTTTTATGATAGATTCAGTTAGAACTTCACAATTAGGTTCAAGTTTAGAGGAACTAGATTGGGAGCTGGTATTCGTTAAACTAGTATCGCCGTGGAGTAAAACATCTAAGTAAATACTCAGGAAACCCTTGGCAATATCAGCCGAAATTGATGTTTCACTAATAAGATGATTAATAGTATCTTGTATTTTTTCAATGGAAGAATTAGGAGAATCTTTTTTAAATTCGTCAGAAAGCTTTCCTATGTTATCAATCAAAGTTTTTGTTATTTTTATATCTTTCTCTTTACTTTGTGGTGTGTTTGCTGTTGTTTCAACTATGTATACAGTGTTTTTGAGCAATGTTTCCAATTCTTGAATTCGTCGTTCTTTTTCAAAGCTTTCTGTATCACGTTTTGGACTTAGACAATCAAACAGACTCTCTCTTGGGTCTGTTTTAGCCATTTTACTAACAGGACTCTTTAAGATCGGGTTTATAAACTTAATATCATCACTTGTTCCGTGAAATTGAGTCTCTTTATTACCCATATCAATTATAACATTAGAAATATTTTGATCTTTGGTAAAGTATTCGTTAGACTGTCTACTTATTGACTGTGTACAAGTCATATTCTTTCTGATAGAACCTATGGACGTATTTTTTAACCAGTACTCTAGTAGACTTCTGAAAAGGTGTTTAACTGGATGATCATGATCTAATTTTGAATCGTATAACTCTCGTATGACTAGTTTTATGTATTCTTCTGTTTCAAATTGCCTGTGTTTACTTTTGATGAGCGATAATATAAGCCTTTGAGTGATATCATCATAATCAGATGTAGTCATAGCGTCTTGAAAGGTTTTGTGTTTCATATTCTGAGTACACATAGCAACTTGTACTTGATTGCTATCCTTATCAAATATAGCGGAGCAGGCAACTTCGTGATTTACTACTGGATGGTAATTGATTGTCCTATACCCAAGTAGCATACATTTGCTTATAGGTCTCTTTAACGGAGGTTCGTCAAAAAAGTTTCTGTATTTAACCAAATTAGTTGACTTCTTGCTTCTTCGCATCGAGTTAATTGGGCTTAGACTGCGAGATTTCTTACGTGTAAAGAAATAATATGCTTGTGTTTCATTTACTTTGTTATCCAAAAACAATTGTTTCACTAACGTTGGATTTGACGGATAATTATATAGTCCAGAAGTAGATTCTCGAGGATCTAATGTGCATGCGTTAGTATTCTTCAAAGAATTGGCCTCTAAATCAGTGCTGTGCATTTGTGACTCAACTAAAGTACTTCCTAAAGAGAAATTGAAGGATTGCTCTGGAACTATACTTGGAGATTTTCGTCTTCCTAAATCTCGTTTATCGAATCTTCTCGATACACAGTTCATAGAACATAGACTGGTATGCTTTTCGCACGTTCTACCAGTGCAGGGATTATCTCCTGCGTTCAAATTTGTATTGCTTTGAGAAGAGGAATGTTGAATTATCATCTTATAACGATTCTTATATGTGTCATTATTGTCTGTCTTGTCAGATAGTAAGTTATCACTATGATAGTTCTCGCTGGAGCTGGATAGTGGCGAACCAGAGCTTGTACCTTTAGGAAAGAGAGGAAGGATAAAGGATTGGGATATGGACAGATAATAATAGATTCCTACTAGTTCTCGTTTCTCGTTCTAGCCATTAATTCGAAAATTTTGCGTATTATCTTAACATTCTGTGGCCAACACTGATTGTCAACATAGAATATGGATGCTTAGAGGAAGAAGTGGTAGGTATTTAAGTTCTTTTAAATCTGGTAATCATTTTAAACTAATTCCTATTTTTTTCATACCACTCAGGTGGCAGACAAGCACACGGCCCACCTGATGGGAAGTGGTTACCGCGGCCTATGGACGTGTGTAACACCAGAGGCGTCACACTCGCGCTGCCGACCCTCAAACACAAAAGCTATGCTCGTTTATGCTTACGGTTTGTAGATTTCCCTATTAAGATTTTTTTTTGGTTATTACCTTTACACTGTAGGAATAAGCAGACTATCTATATGTAATTACTATTTTATTGCAGACTCATGTATATCGTGTGTTGCGTTAGCATAAGATGTATTTGAAAATCTAACGGAACTATTACTAACTCGGTTGGCAGTTGACATTGACATTGTCTTCTCTGTGATGTACAGTCAGCGTCAAAAGTAGATTTGATTGCTCAGATTTGAAAATTAAAAATGGGAATGAATATTATTAATTATTCTTGAATCAACTATTTAAACAATTTATTTCTTAATATATATATAACTTATATGTACTAAAAAGCGGCGATAGTCCAGTGGTGTACGTAACAGACTGCCGAGACGAGGTCTCGAGTTCGATCCCCAGTCGCCCCGGGCACACACCTCTGCTTTTCGAAGTTATGTTGATATTAAAAATGTTGATTATCGCTCGCTTAGTAATGTGCCCGGTAGATGGCAATAGGCTCGCCCCCTATTACATTGGGACCTAAACATAACTGGCGAAACGTGGGTGTAATACACCTCTGCCTACCCCTTCGGGGATGCAGGCGTGAAGTTATGTTATGTGTTATATGTCCTAAATAACTTTAATCAAAATCTAATTTTTTAAATCTAAAAATGATCATGTATTTTTGACGCTGACCATACGTATTAGGGTAGGTTCATCATACTTATTTATAGACTGTACGCCTCTTTCCTGCCTATAAAAGGTTTCTATAGGGCTTCTAATATTTCGTGCAAAATGAAACATCAAACTACCTACCTAAAGTTGAAAATCTAACGTACACACATGCTTAGCTATGCATTGTAAAATCTATGTGTATAACTTACGTGAAGAAGTGTCGGTAGGTGGGAGATCGTCTAACGGCGCGTGGATCTTTGGCACCGACTCCCGCGCACCAAACGTGAGCAGATGTTGTCGATATAACCTTTGAACAATAGAAATACAATATTCCAGAAATGTTCATTGCGTAGAAGATATCAGGATAAAGAGTGTCTAGTGCTAAACACAGAGAAAACACAACGAGAAGGCGGCCTAAGTAACTGTGTACTGTGACTCCCGGGCCTACCCTGACGTCATCAGAGTGGCGTGGTCTTACTCAGTGTACTGTCGGTATCCATCCTGTGTACTGCTCTCGTCAACACAAAGTGTCACGCGTTTTTTTTTTTTTTTTTTTAATATTTAGGACACGTCAATTTGACTTCACCTCGCCTGATGGTAAGCTGCAGGTAAAGTCTCAGGAAAGAGGGTCACCATTACATACACGTACCATGTTAACAATGGTGGCACTCAGCTTGACGGCCTCATCAGAAGAGGATTATCGTCGCAGCACCGCGTGACACCCACCGGTCCCACTAGTGCTGCGACCACAATCCCCCTGCCCGGCTATGCACTTGCTGACCCCTGAATGCAATCAAACCGAAATTGGATTACTATGGAGGGTTTTTTGCAATCGTGCACGGTGGTACCTACCCGGCCGAATTTTGTGACAAATTTGTGTCATCAAATTTCTACCACCATAAGGAAATTCTAATTAAAACACCTCTCTGTGTTTACTTTGTGGTGCTAACTCTTTACCTCACTCCCCGCAAGCAAAAGTGCGACAGGACAGGTACTACACAGCGAATGCGAGCGAAAACAGACATAACTTCTGTCATACAAGGCGGTACGCTTTTGACGCGATGGTATTGAGACTTTCAATTTACATTTGGCTCTAACACCACGTCACACCAATAATTCACACGTTAATATATACGTTTGTACTCACCTATGCGTCTTCAACACGTTGAGCCAAGTTCTGAACACTTCAGGTGTCTTCGCACGAAGGTGGTAGATGAACTCATCAGCGTCGATATCGATACGCCGCCGCCTCGCCTTGGCTGAGATGACCGATAGACCCACGTCTACCGAGCCGTGCAGGCGACCGCGGGCAACATCTGTCGGCGAGCGCGCGTATACCAGTATACCACCGTCTATTACGAAGAATCGCTGCAAGAATGAGATGGCCTGATGGTATAAAAGTTTTAGGATCTATTACTTGTCGATTCTTTATAAATCAAATAAAAATTATATCCATTAAATTTATCGATATTTTAGTATGTTTCGATAACTTATTACTAGTTATCTATGGTTGTGCGAGCGAGATTGGACAACACTAGCCCAGTTATTAACTGACGGCTCTTAAATCGTCCCTTTCCTTGGCAACCTTCACCTAGGAAGGTCACTTTGACCCCGTGGCCAACTGCTGTCGGCTCCGGGGTCTTCGCACCGGGCTTCGCACCATCATGGCGGTAGCGAGACACACCAGCGGAGACCCTGGCACGCCGGCAACATCACTAGCCCCGTGTCCACTAGCTAAGTGCATACTACCATCTTTGCACAACGGACCGAACAACGCCACGGCAGAATATTTATTACGAATCCATCCCCTGAGCTTCATTTACTCAAATACTTAAAATAAATTCATGTAACGTTATCTAACACCGATTATAATGTCATTATTGTAATCAACTTTTTATTTATCTCTGCTCGCCCTAGCCGGTAGTTAGTCTCAATTACGTTAATTATTTAATTAAATTTTACAGTGCATAAGTCACCCTTAAACTTCAACTTAATTAAAAACCTACTAAAAAACTACACCGTTACACTATAGCGTCCCATTAGGTGATTAAACCCCAGAGCAAATACATAGAGGTGTTGTAATTAGATTTCCCTAGGGAAAAACATGTGACTTTTAACGGGCATAAGGTTTGCTGAAGAGGGGTAAGATACGGCCCGCTTCTTTATTTCCGTCTACGGATCAAAAGTAAAACTACTCACTTCATTATAGCTATAATAATAAATAATACATACATACATACATACATATACCCATGCCTTTTTCCCTCCGGGGTAGGGAGAGACAACAGACCGCCATCTGCTTCTGTCCTTACATACTTCACGAGCTTGCTTCACTGTCAATAAGCTT
The DNA here is from genome assembly GCA_946251805.1 of Cybosia mesomella. Taxonomy (NCBI): domain Eukaryota; kingdom Metazoa; phylum Arthropoda; class Insecta; order Lepidoptera; family Erebidae; genus Cybosia; species Cybosia mesomella. The sequence goes on from OX276410.1 coordinate 20,528,190, forward strand.
TTCATGCAAGCCCGCTGGTTACATTCTTATGAATTCACAGTACAGTGTATACCGTTGACAGTTTTGTTTGATGAAGTCTGAAGATTAAACTTGTGTTTAGGGTACCAGGGCTCCTGCAGTTTATCATAATTCATTCAAAATTCATTCATTTTTTTTATATTCGTTCCGTCAATTGACTGCACCCCGCTGGATGGTAAGAAGCTAGGGTGAAGTCCAGAAGATATGGGCCACCATCCCAGATGCTGACGATACTAAAAATGGTAGCCCCTACCTTGACTGCCTTAAGAGATGCTTTTTCACGCCCCGCTTGATGAACCCGAGATTGTAAAAAGCAGGAAACACGTGCGCGGGCACAGCATTCCAGCTCTTTATCGTGCAACAAAGAAAGGAAAGCACACATATCTATTTCACATCAGGACACAATTGTTTGTGTTTATGAAGGTTTGAAGGTAAGGTTGCCCATAGAGCATATCCCTCGCACCCCGACTGACCCTGGGCCATCTCCAGTTTCGAGATGGCCCCCTCGGGTTTGGGAACCACGGTGTCCCCGTCTTGCCCCGGTTTGGGGTAGGGCCGCTAGTCGCCCCACCGTCACGGCCTGCTTCTGCTGGGGTGACAGGCGGCCTCATCTGCCACCCCCAAGCCTGAGCTCATGGAGGACGGAGGTCGTTAAGCGACCTCTAGCGCCTGAGCTGCCTGCGACGCGCGGCGAGCATGTTGCGGGCTCGGCGGGCCGGGAGAGTTCTAAATGTTTCCCGGGCGCGCTTCGCCATCTCCTTCGCGAGCATTATATGCTCGCAGAAGGAGGTGGGTGTCGTAAGAGGCGACTAAGGGACATATCCGGGGGCGGGCAGCAGCACCCCCGCAGAACAACCCCTCCAACAAACTGCGATCCCCAACCCGCCTGCCCAGCGTGGGGATTATGGGCACTACCCCCAAATGAAGGAAACAGCCAAAAGATGGCCCCCAGTTCCCGGCCGCCTCGCTATCCCTGGTCATGGTAGCGGCTATGGTAACGGCGGGGCAGGGGGTGCTAAGAATCCCCGGGCTACAATAGGCTACCAAACCCTTCACAAACTGACCCTGGCTACGTATAACGGACGCACTCTGAGGCTTGACCATCATCTAGCGCAGTTGGAAGTGGAGTTAGAGAACATTAAATGGCATGTTCTCGGGTTATGCGAAGTCCGTAGAGAGGGAGAGGACACCGTAACCCTTGACTCGGGCCATCTTCTCTACTTTCGCGAGGGTGATAAAACATCCCAGGGTGGCGTAGGTTTCCTCGTCAATAGGGCCCTCTCTAACAACGTTCAAGAAATCTCCAGCGTGTCGAACAGGGTAGCGTACCTGATCCTTCGGCTATCCAAGCGGTATAGCATGAAGGTTATTAAGGTCTACGCACCGACCTCGGCACACTCGGATGATGAAGTGGAGGATATGTATGAAGACATATCCAAAGCCTTGCACAACACCACTAAGGCTCACTTCAACGTTGTTATGGGGGACTTTAACGGCAAGGTGGGTACCCAGTCTGGGTACGAATCCCGTATAGGCCCGCATGGTTATGGAGTTAGGAATCACAGGGGACAAATGCTTGTCAACTTCCTTGAGAAAGAGGGACTATTCTTAATGAATTCCTTCTTTAAGAAACAGCCTCAAAGGAAGTGGACATGGCAAAGCCCCGACGCTGTGACAAAAAATGAGATCGACTTCATCATGACGGATAGCAAGCACATATTCAGAGATGTCTCAGTGATCAACAGGTTTAATACCGGATCTGATCACCGACTGCTCCGAGGCTCTCTGAATATCAACCTAAAGCTTGAAAGAAACCGTTTGATGATGTCCACGCTCCGACCTAACCCAACCCAAATCATGGCGGGCACCGAGAAGTTCCAGCAGCTTCTCGGGGAAAGATTTGTTGCCTTGGAACCCACTGATGACGCTGACGAGACCCTACACAATCTGGTCGAAACGCTGAGAGACGAGGGCATCAAGTTCTGCAAAAAACAGCGCACTGGCAGGAAGTCCAAACTCTCGGATGAGACTCTGGGGCTGATGGCAAGAAGACGGGAAACCACCCAAGCGACTTCGTCAGACAGGTCACACCTAAACAAGGAAATTGCGAAGATGGTACGGCGCGACCTTCGGAGCTCCAACACACGCCTCATTGAAGAGGCGATAGAGCGAAACCGAGGGTCCAAAGTATTCACTCAGCAGCTTGGAAGGAGCCATCTGACGAAGCTCATAACGCATGATGGGAGGACCGTCTTGTCGAAGCCGGAGATCTCCGCCGAGATAGAGGATTTCTATGGCCGTCTGTATACTGCACATGCTCCCCGTCCTCGACGAGACGACCATGATCCCAGAGCCACCCTGACACGCCACTATACCGACGAACTGCCTGATATCAGTCAAGACGAGATCGTGTTAGCTCTGAAGCAGCTTAAAAATGGAAAAGCCCCCGGTGAGGATGGAATTACTTCAGAGCTTCTGAAGGCAGGAGGAGCTCCTGTCATACAGGAGTTACAGAAGCTCTTTAACGCCGTCCTTCACAGTGGGAGAACTCCTAAGGCGTGGAGCGGGAGTTTGGTTGTTCTCTTTTTTAAGAAGGGTGATAAGACCCTCCTTAAAAACTACAGACCCATCACACTCCTGAGCCACGTCTATAAGCTATTTTCACGAGTGGTCACGAATCGTCTCGCCAGGAGACTCGACGAGTTCCAGCCACCGGAACAGGCTGGGTTCCGCGGAGGATATGGCACCATAGACCACATTCACACAGTGAGGCAGATTATACAGAAGTCCGAAGAGTATAATCAGCCCCTGTGTCTCGCTTTTGTGGACTATGAAAAGGCATTTGACTCCGTTGAAACTTGGGCTGTTCTGGAATCCTTACAGCGATGTCAAGTAGACTATCGTTATGTCGAGGTGCTGAGATGCCTTTACGAAGCCGCCACTATGAGTGTCCAAGTACAGGGTCAGCAGTCTAAACCCATCCAATTGCGCAGAGGAGTGAGACAGGGGGATGTCATATCCCCGAAACTGTTCACGAGCGCATTGGAAGATATGTTTAAGACGCTGGACTGGAAAGGTAAGGGCATAAATATAAACGGCGACTACATATCACACCTGCGATTCGCTGATGACATAGTCTTAATGGCGGAGTCGCTAGAGGAGCTAACCCAGATGCTGGACGGCCTAGCTTCAGCCTCGCGACGCATCGGTCTTGGCATGAATTTGGATAAAACCAAAGTCTTGATCAATGGCCACATTGATCCAGGACCGGTCGTCGTGGATGGCCACCTTCTTGAAATTGTTTCTGAGTACACTTACCTCGGGCAGATTGTGCAGTTGGGTAAAAACAATTTTGAGAAGGAGGCCAAGAGGAGGATCCAGCTAGGCTGGGCAGCGTTTGGGAAACTACGTCGGGTTTTCTCGTCATCCATACCGCAGTGTTTGAAAACGAAAGTTTTCAATCAGTGCGTCCTACCCGTAATGACCTACGGAGCTGAGACGTGGACACTCACGGTAGGGCTGGTCCACCAGTTCAAAGTCGCTCAGCGAGCTATGGAAAGAGCTATGCTCGGAGTTTCTCTGAAGGATAGGATTCGTAACGAATACATCCGACAGAGAACCAAGGTTATCGACATAGCTCAAAGAATAAGCAAGCTGAAGTGGCAGTGGGCCGGCCATATCTCGCGAAGAACCGACAACCGCTGGGGTAAACGTGTTCTTGAGTGGAGACCGCGACTCGGCAAACGTAGTGTAGGACGCCCTCCGGCCAGGTGGGATGACGATCTGCGAAAGACTGCGGGCAGATGCTGGATGCGGCAAGCTGAAGACGGCGCTATGGCGCTCATTAGGAGAGATCTATGTCCAGCAGTGGACTAGAATAGGTTGATGATGAGAAGGAGGTGGCAGCGGCCCACGCGCTCGCTGTAACAAGGACGTACTCAGATATAAAGTATCGCCATCTGGCATCTACTAGATTTGTATTTAGAGACATTGTGGCTAAGAGAGTTGTGCACAGGACGAACGCCGACTAAGGCCTCGCTTACTGTGATGACGTCACATTAGGCCCTGACGTCATCGTGAATTACAGTGCACAGTTAATAAGGCCACCTTCTCTTTGTGCTAAAAACAGTGTAAAGACAGAGACAAGAGTGGAAATAAACACAGTTACGAGAATAATTTTAGGATCGGAGAAAAAATGCCAGACAATTTTTAGTAGGAGAATGTGTTGTCCTGATAAAGTCAATACTATTGTACCTTGTGCCACCCTTTCAGAGGCCATTTCCTCTTCTTATGAAGATATCCGTTGAAGACGTCTGGTCGCTTCTCAAACCGCTGACCATCTTTCAATCCTTCTAGAACTTCCCATTCGCTGCCGCGACGCCGACTGCAATTCGAAAATAAATAATAAAATATATTTGTAGGTAACATAGGTATAGGTATAAAAAAACCGGCCAAGTGCGAGTCGGACCCGCACACGAATATTAATATCGAGCAAAAAAATATCACGTTTGTTAAACGCCCTCTTAAATATATTTATTTTATTCTGTTTTTTAGTATTTGTTGTTATAGCGGCAACAGAACGACGGCCTCTGTGGCGTAGCGGTAGTGCATTCGACTGCTACGACAGGGGGCGCGGGTTCGATTCCCGTTCAGTGCAAATATTTGTATGCATGAATATGTCTATTTGCATTGGTCTGGGTGTTTCTATGTATAATGTTATGTATGTATTTAAAAAAAAGTATATAAGTATGTTTATCCGCATTCTGGAACCCATAACACAAGCTAGTTAAACTATGCTTACTTTGGGTCTAGAAAGCGCTGTGTAGAATGTTATGAATTATTATTTATCATCTGTGAAAATTTTAACTGTCTACCTATGACGGTTCACGAGATACAGCCTGGTTATTGCCGTTATTAATTTCGAGCAAAAAAAACGGCAAATAATTACGTTTCTTGTATGGGAGCCCACCTTAAATATTTATTTTATTCGGCAACAGAAATACATCATCTGGGTAACTTTTAACTGTCTAGTTATTACGGTTCATTTGATACATCCTGGTGACGGACGGACGGACAGCCGAGCCTTCACAACCCTCGGCGGTTTAACCGTAAATTATTGATCCGTGGGAATTTCAGGATACAAGTAGTTTATGTTACACACTGATAATACTGCTTTCTATAGGAGAATGAATTTATAAATCGGTAAAAACTTATCTTCACAAACACACATACAAATTTTACTCTTTATAACATTAGTATAGATATCTATAAATTATATTTTATGAGAATAACCAATGCGTTTTGATATTTTAAAATTTACTGTATACATATAGGCACAAACGAGTCCTAAAGTGAAGACCGCGAATGGGCAAACGGAAAGTGGGACGCTCCCTGGCAAGATGGACTGACAACCTGAAAAAGGTAATGGATTGGATGCGCGAGGCGGAGGATCGGGTGTTATGGCGCACATTGGGAGAGCTCTAAGTCCAGCTGTAGAGTAGCAGCAGCTGTCCGGGTGATCGACTGAAATATGTATACATCCAAACCTTCTAGTCTTGCCACTACGTGGCGGCTGCGGCGGTGGGCGTGGCGCACGATCTCCGCTGTCAGCGGACAGCGAAGCGGTCTCGCCGGAGCAGTCTGAGTCGGACGGAGCCCGGCGGAGCGCCGCTGCCCGGCCTGCAGCACCACGGCGACGTTCCCCTGCAGCAAAAAGATGAAACCATTAACAGGAGCAGAGCCAAGCTCCTTTAACCAATGCTCATTACTGAGTAGGGCTCATTAGAAAATATTAGTTGTGGTAGTTGGGTATCGTGAGGAGACCTGAGGGATTTGTTTTATTGATAGCAACCTATGGATAAATATACTGTGGAGTCAGGACATCATCACATAACTCCCACATCAGGGAGAATTGAAGTCTAGATCTTCATTAGACCCTGAGAGACGATGGCCCTGAAGCTGTATTGCTACCAAGTTGTGCCCAGGATAGACGTGCGGTTTACATTTCTGTACTCCATGAGACAGGTGAACTCCATGTGAACTTTAACACTTTTGAAATAATAAGCATGCAATTCAATTTTAGAGCTTGTGGAATATCATCTTGTTATCACGTTGATTTTTGTATGTTACTGTTGTTATTTAGAAATTAGATCACTGCTATCCGATATGTAAAGCCTGCATACGTGTATTGTGGATAACATTCCCTTGTTTGAGAAATTCGTGTTTTACAGCGTGGAACAGTCCCAACTGGTATCAACTTCTCGGGGCTAACGGTGAGATGGAATTACAATTCTTCATCTTCTTGCATAATGAAGAAGGGAGAAACTAGGATATTATACCCTTAAAGCACTAAGGGATTTCAAGCGACTAATTAAAACACGAGAAGTGACTTTTGCTCACTCACAAGTATTGGCAAATTGGGTCAAAATATTTTACAGGAGATGAAATTTCGAGAATGAAGCTGTTCTTCAGAAATTTCTCTTCAATATTATTAAACATAACATAACATAAACTCACGCCTATATCCCCGAAGGGGTAGGCAGAGGTGCTAACACCCACATTTCGCCAGTTTATGTTTAGGTCCCAATGTAATAGGTGGCGAGCCTATTGCCATTAACCGGGCACTTATAAACCTGCGATAAATACACAGATAACTTCGAAAAGCATCGAAAAGTCATTGGTGTGTGCCATGGTAAAACCTGGGATCGAACCCGAGACCTCGTCTCCGCAGTCCATTACCCATACCACTAGGCTACCGCGGTTCAGCGGTTCTTCAATATTATTACCATACATTTTTGAGGAACGAAGCGAAAATTCTAGATATTCTCGGTATTGTTTGGTTTACCTTCAATTACTCGACATTCAAGAACCTAATGAACTGGAGTACTTTCCACAATTGTATTGCCGTTATAATTAGGTACCCCCCTCCCCCAAACCGGGGCAAGACGGGGACACCGTGGTTCCCAAACACGAGGGAGCCATCTCGAAACCGAAGATGGCCCAGGGTCAGTCGGGGTGCGAGGGATATGCTCTATCGGCAACCTTACACCCGAGACGGCGGTTTATTTTTTCGTGCGGAAATCCCTTCGGATACCCCCCCGCCGGCCAGCGGGGGTGGTTATGTCGGGCTTGAACCGACTAAAACCGCACGCCGTCTTGGGTCTACAGACGGGGTGTAAGGTTGCCCATAGAACATATCCCTCGCACCCCGATTGACCCTGGGCCATATCCGGTTTCGAGATGGCCCCCTCGGGTTTGGGAACCACGGTGTCCCCGTCGTGCCCCGGTTTGGGGGAGGGGCGCTAGACGCCCCACCGTCGCCTACCTACCCTACATTGATATACACATGTGAGTGTGTTATTGTACGTCTGTTTTCATTAATTGCTAATAAACAAGGCGGTAAGTATCGAGTTTCAACCTCGTAACAGTTAATTAAGTAAAGAGCAATCTCGTAGATATAGTGTTTCGATTGAAACCGAATTAATTGCTCAATGAAGAAAACGTTTTTATGTGTATTACATTTCATCCTTGCGCGTGCAAGTCACTGTATTTTTGTATTGTTACGCAGTTTTAAACGTTAATTCAATACGCACATACTATGAAACTGATGTATTAAAAGGTCGGTAAGGGTCTCAGGGATATCCTTGCTAGGGCATACTTACCTGGTATCACAGCCACACAGGGAGACGTAGTGAAACACCGTGCGGTATTAGTCGGTTCGAGTTCAACATATTTACAACACCGTTAGCCAAATAACATAGGTCTGGTTCTCTAAAAAGCCGGGTTAAGCAATTAAAATGTGACAGAACGGAGTGTGATATTTCTTCGAAACAAACTGGGAATGAAGAAATGATGATCACGCCTAGCAGGCCGCGGTCCCATGTTTGATGTTGGGATATTGTATCTTGTACTATTATTTATTCTCTGATATAACATTATGTTAAGTAGCGCGAGAACTTTGATTGCGCGATGCATGTAGTTTCGTAGAAGTTTAGCTTGGGAGCGCTACATGAGGCCTGGGGGTGACAGGTGGAGCCGCCTGTCATCCTAGCAGATACCGGCCCGGGCGGTGGTGCGCTGCGTGCCTCCCCTCTTTCCGGGGACACCTTGGGTCAGCATGGGTGCGAGGGAAATGCCTTATTTATTACCTTACACCCCGGCGTCTGAAGATCCGAGACGGATGCGATTTTAGTCCGTTCGAATCCGACATAACCATCCCCGCTGACCGGAAGGGGGATGGGGGGAGGCAGTATCCGGGGGATTTCCGAACGAAAAAAAGGGTTGGATGACATAACATAACATAACTTCACGCCTGTATCCCCGAAGGGGTAGGCAAAGGTGTATTACACACCCACGATTCGCCAGTTATGTTGAGGTCCCAATGTAATAGGGGGCGAGCCTATTGCCATCTATCGGGCACATTATTAAGCGAGCGATAATTATCATTTACACATAACTACGAAAAGTCAGAGGTGTGTGCCCGGGCAACTGGGGATCGAACTCGAGACCTCGTCTCAGCAGTCCGTTACGTATGCCACTGGGCTATCGCCGGATTGGATGAAATTATGCAGATTAGGAAATTAACAAATTTTTCGAGGAATTTTAATATTGACAATGAAAATGGCTACCCATTTTTTGTCCAGTACGATCGCTTAACCCTACTTAATCCATCGCGGCACGACAGCTATGGACGTGACCTACACGAAATGTGAATACATTCCACTTATTTAGGGATATCTGTAATCATTATTTATTACACACAGCTCACCCGTTATATGGATATAATATTCGAAAGGGTCTGCTATAAGAGTTGCTGGAAAATTAATATGGAAGGGATTTCCGCACTAGAAAAAAAAGGTATGTGCAGTGGACAACGTGGTTCCCAAAACCGAGGGGGCCATCTCGAAACCGGAGATGCTTTATGGGCAAACCTTACACCCCTGCGTCTGAAGACTCGAGACGGCGTGCGGGTTTAGTGGGTCCAAGCCCGGGGCCAGCTGACCCCATTGCACGAGGGGGTCGGGGTATGGCGGGCCTGCAAGGCCCGCGGGGGGGCGTGGTCGCTCCAGGTACCCCTCTGCTGTTATCAGAGGGGACACTGCGAATGGCCCAGGGTCAGTCGGAGTGCGAGGGATATGCTCTATGAGTAACCTTACACCCCGGCGTCTGTAGACCCGAGACGGCGTGCGGTTTTAGTCGGTTCAAGCCCGACATAACCGCCCCCGCTAGCCGACGGGGGGTATCCGAAGGGATTTCCGCACGATAAAAAAAAAAAAAAAAAAAAGGTACTATACAGGGTGGATTTTTTTAATGTCATCCAGAGTTAAAAGTACTCAAATAATGGAGAGAGAGAATTTCAAAGAAAAAATTCCTTTATTTTTGAAAAGAAAGAAGAAACAAATCTGTATTCAAAAATTTTAGGAAAGTCGCTTGGCACAATCCGTAATGGAACTGGCTAAAATCCAAAAAAATAACAAGCCGTACCTACTTTTATTGCATAAATCGATGCGGTCAATCATCAGAATCAAATTTCTCTAACAATTCAATGGAACAAGATAAAGCATTCAAAGGTCAACAGATAATCCATACGTTCAGAATTTGCAGTGTAGAATTGGAGCCAAAACTACTTACAGAAAAGTTTCAAGCATGACCTAGCAAGTCACCGGCAGCGCAATGCGACACACTGTAAAAGTTCGTGTTAATACACAATTTGTAATTTTCGCAACACGCGAACATAAACTAATCGACATTTTTATGTGATACTGTTAAGAGTTTACGCGAATATTGCAATAAAACTATTTTTTAATGGATTAATTAAATATTATTGTAGCAATCATTTTTATTAGTGCGCTTTTCTTAACTTTACTTCATCATCATTCTAATAGCGATATCTATCGAATCAAATTGTAAAACCTTGTAATGTCAAGAATGGTCACCCATCCTAAGACTGACCTGGCTAGTATTGTTCAATCATGTAATGACAAGAATGGTCACCCATCCTAAGACTGACCTGGCTAGTATTGTTCAATCATGTAATGACAAGAATGGTCACCCATTCTAAGACTGACCTGGCTAGTGTTGCTTAATCTTGTAATGTCAAGAATGGTCACCCATCCTATAATTGACCTGGCTAGTGTTGCTTAATCTTGTAATGTCAAGAATGGTCACCCATCCTAAGACTGACCTGGCTAGTATTGTTCAATCATGTAATGACAAGAATGGTCACCCATCCTAAGACTGACCTGGCTAGTATTGTTCAATCATGTAATGACAAGAATGGTCACCCATTCTAAGACTGACCTGGCTAGTGTTGCTTAATCTTGTAATGTCAAGAATGGTTACTCATCCTATAATTGACCTGGCTAGTGTTGCTTAATCTTGTAATGTCAAGAATGGTCACCCATCCTAAGACTGACCTGGCTAGTATTGTTCAATCATGTAATGACAAGAATGGTCACCCATCCTAAGACTGACCTGGCTAGTATTGTTCAATCATGTAATGACAAGAATGGTCACCCATTCTAAGACTGACCTGGCTAGTGTTGCTTAATCTTGTAATGTCAAGAATGGTTACTCATCCTATAATTGACCTGGCTAATATTGCTTAATCTTGCAATGTCAAGAATGGTCACCCATCCTAACATTGACCTGGCTAGTGTTGATTAATTTTGTAATGTCAACAATGGTTACCCATCCTAAGATTGACCTGGCTAGTGTTGATTAATCTTGTAATGTCAAGAATGGTCACCCATCCTAAAACTGACCTGGCTAATATTGCTTAATCTTGCAATGTCAAGAATGGTCACCCATCCTAGGATTGACGTGGCTAGTGTTGCTTAATCTTGTAATGTCAAGAATGGTCACCCATCCTAAGACTGACCTGGCTAGTATTGTTCAATCATGTAATGACAAGAATGGTCACCCATTCTAAGACTGACCTGGCTAGTGTTGCTTAATCTTGTAATGTCAAGAATGGTCACCCATCCTAAAACTGACCTAGCTAGTGTTGATTAATCTTGTAATGTCAAGAATGGTCACCCATCCTAGGATTGACCTGGCTAGTGTTGATTAATTTTGTAATGTCAAGAATGGTCACCCATCCTAAGATTGACCTGGCTAGTGTTGATTAATCTTGTAATGTCAAGAATGGTCACCCATCCTAAGATTGACCTGGCTAGTGTTGATTAATTTTGTAATGTCAAGAATGGTCACCCATCCTAAGATTGACGTGGCTAGTGTTGATTAATTTTGTAATGTCAAGAATGGTCACCCATCCTAACATTGACCTGGCTAGTGTTGATTAATTTTGTAATGTCAAGAATGGTCACCCATCCTAGGATTGACCTGGCTAGTGTTGATTAATCTTGTAATGTCAAGAATGGTCACCCATCCTAAGATTGACCTGGCTAGTGTTGATTAATCTTGTAATGTCAAGAATGGTCACCCATCCTAAGATTGACCTGGCTAGTGTTGATTAATTTTGTAATGTCAAGAATGGTCACCCATCCTAAGATTGACCTGGCTAGTGTTGATTAATCTTGTCATGTCAAGAATGGTCACCCATCCTAAGATTGACCTGGCTAGTGTTGATTAATTTTGTAATGTCAAGAATGGTCACCCATCCTAAGATTGACGTGGCTAGTGTTGATTAATTTTGTAATGTCAAGAATGGTCACCCATCCTAAGATTGACCTGGCTAGTGTTGATTAATCTTGTAATGTCAAGAATGGTCACCCATCCTAAGATTGACCTGGCTAGTGTTGATTAATCTTGTAATGTCAAGAATGGTCACCCATCCTAAAACTGACCTGGCTAATATTGCTTAATCTTGCAATGTCAAGAATGGTCACCCATCCTAAAACTGACCTGGCTAGTGTTGATTAATCTTGTAATGTCAAGAATGGTCACCCATCCTAAGATTGACCTGGCTAGTGTTGATTAATCTTGTAATGTCAAGAATGGTCACCCATCCTAGGATTGACCTGGCTAGTGTTGATTAATTTTGTAATGTCAAGAATGGTCACCCATCCTAGGATTGACCTGGCTAGTGTTGATTAATCTTGTAATGTCAAGAATGGTCACCCATCCTAAGATTGACCTGGCTAGTGTTGATTAATCTTGTAATGTCAAGAATGGTCACCCATCCTAAGATTGACGTGGCTAGTGTTGATTAATCTTGTAATGTCAAGAATGGTCACCCATCCTAGGATTGACCTGGCTAGTGTTGATTAATCTTGTAATGTCAAGAATGGTCACCCATCCTAGGATTGACCTGGCTAGTGTTGATTAATCTTGTAATGTCATGAATGGTCACCCATCCTAAGACTGACCTGGCTAGTATTGCTTAATCTTGCAATGTCAAGAATGGTCACCCATCCTAAGACTGACCTGGCTAGTATTGCTTAAACTTTAACAAAAGGAGGAGGAGCGGACTCCCGCTTACTCCTTCTTTTGGCTTGGCGTATGCTGCTTTTATGGAAGCGATAATTGCTGTCTGACCCACTAACTCCAAGAGGAAAGCCTGCGTCAATCTCATCCGTCAATCAGCAGGTGTACCGGCTTGCAGGTGAGGTTGGGTTGGGCTCCGAAGATCTTAGTTGGGCCCCAAAAATGAGAAGTCTCCGACAATATACAAGGAACCTCTTATTACAAATGTTTATATGTATATTAAGAATAATAATATAGGGATATGCTATATAGGCAACCTTACACCCCCTCCCTATGAAGACCCGAGACAGCGTGCGGTTTTAGTCGGTTCAAGCCCGACATAACCGCCCCCGCTGGCCGGCGGGTGGTATCCGAAGGGATTTCAGCACGAAAAAAAAAGAAAGCTACATGTTAGTTAGGGAAATGCTTTATGAGCAATCTTACACCCCGGCGTCTGAAGACCTGAGACGGCGTGTGGTTTTAGTCGGTTCAAGCCCGCCATAACCGCCCCCGGTGGCCGGCGGGGTGATATCCGAAGGGATTTCCGCACGAAAAAAAAGGGTACATGTTAGTTAACCAAAAAAAAAACATAAATAAAGTATACAGTCACCATCGCTATTATGTATGGTGGAATTATGTATCTTATATAAGTTGTGGTGGTGGAATAGGGCCCCATGGGTAGCTGGAAAGGGATTAGAATTCCACGCACAACGAAGTCGCGGTCGCGCAGCTAATAGTTGGTCTAAAAATGAGTTGCATCATGGATGCCCAAGACCGTGCGAAGTGGAGGAGCAAAGCCGAAAGTGGACCCCGGACTTCGAGGTGATAGCCTCAGATGTGATGAGGACTAATTTGGACTAACGGTAGTAGATATAATGACGATGATTAGTAAATGGGTACAAGAGAGTGTCGACGACGAGAGTGTGTTAAGCGTCGGTAGCTTAGTGGTTAAGGAGTCGACCCTAAGAACGAGATGTCCCGGGTTCGAATCCTGGTCATTACACTACCGACGTGAACCCACTCCTAATACAAGCAATTCCTGAGACGAGCTCAGCCGCATACAAGGGATTTTCGATTTTGCGATTTTTTGCGATTTTTTCTTTATCTTGCAATGGTTCACCCCAGCACGAATCTATTACCGAAAACAGCAACTCGATAGCTCATCTCCTTCATACCCAAAACCGTGACAGAAAATTGGCAACGACGACAACTCGATAGCAATAGGGCTTTTCTAAAGAAAATCCCTAAAAAGTGGTGCTCCATCAATCGATACCAATATCGAATCGTATAATATGAACCCTTCGAAGCGGTAGCACGCTTAACGAGATGTCAAGTCAAATGTCTCAAGGGGCGTTGAGTTTTACTTGTACTTGAAAGTATTTCTTAAGTCTCCTTCGATTATCTGTGGAAACCTCCGAGACCCATATTATTCTATGTGTGCGCAATACGAAACGTCGTGTACGATACAGATAACATTACCTTTGTCACCTATCTTAATCCAGCTTGCGAAATCCACGAGATAACGTAGCAATCTAATCAACTGTAGCATACGTCGAGAGGAAAACAGATTTATTTGGATTATTGAAATAAGCAAGAGATTCTTCTACATATTTATATTCAAACTAGCTGTGCCTGCGACTATGTCGCTTTAGATTTTTAGGGTTTTAGTACTCTTGCGCGGAACCCAATTTTTTTGCCAATAAATAAAAGTAGCCTATATATCTGCCAGTGAAAGTCCCGTCAAAGTCGGTCTAGATGTTCCAGAGTAAATCTGATTTCATTCACAATTTTAAAGAAAGAAGAATATTTAAAAGAAAAGAAAATTGGGGGCTTTTTTTTTTGCGCGGATGCCTAATTATTTTTCTATAATTTAAGTAGCCCATCGGAAAAAGAGAACATCTAGCACGGGTCTTGAACCCGCGACCAGTCCCTTACAGGGTGAATGCTCTGACCAACTGAGCCACCTAGACACATTCCAGATATTCCAAATTCTCCGATACATTAATACGTCTTAAGGCGACTTTTTCCGATCTAAATCTTTAGAAAAAAGTAAGCATACAAAATGCTTAAAAATTGAATTGAATTAAGTAGCCCATGTTACGCCTTGTAACATAACCTATCTGCCAGTGAAAGTCTAGCAAGCACATACTGATGTTTTTGGGGCTCTAAAAAGATCTTCGGAGCCCAGCCATCCTCATAGTTCATTTATGGCGGCCGAGCGAGTATGTACATGGTGTTCTCGTCTTGTATTGTATCGCCTCGGTCGGTCTCGATCGCTTGTCGGTTTTCGCGCACGAGTCAAAGGATCTAGTTCGTTCTCGCGAGGACAACGAGAGTGAGCATGTACACACTTGTTCATTTAGTTTTCCGATGACTGTATTTGTGTCAAGACTAACTTCCCTATTTGGTCAAATGAGCGTGAATTATGTTCGTTCGACTTAGTTCTATTGCTTAGTTCCATGATGGTACTACTGCGAATACTCAAATTAGAATTCTCAATTGTACCATTATGTAAATTATCGATGGAATGGTAAAAATAAGCATTCAACTTCAAAAATACACACATTTGATTACTAACTACTAATGTTTGGCAAATGGACCACCAGTTCGAAACGCGGCCCCGTCCTGAGAAGACTCCGGCAAGAAACTCAGCGGGCTCTCACCATTCGCAAGAGAGTGTAAACGAGCTATCACCTGCAAGAGTACTCCTGCTGATTGACGGACGAGACTCTGGCGCAAGCTTCCTCTCGAAGTTAGTAGGTCAGACGGAAGGCGCTTCCGCATAAGCCAAATCAATAGAAACAGTAGAAAAGACCCTGAAGACCCATCAAAGTGGATTTAAGCTTAGGATAGAAAGAAAAACATTTAATTCAGGAAACGCACAATGAACATATTAACATAATAAATAAATATCTTACAATCTAAGAACATTTAGGCACACTGTGCGATCCTGAATATGGCCGCCATCTCAGCATAAATGCTACGCATACTGTTAGATATGCGCAGTGCTGGTTTTCAGAGGCCAGAACTAAAGCTGTGACGATTATCTAATTAGATAGCGAACAAGGGGCATTATTCTGGCCAATAACGTGTCTAATCACAGTCCTTAACGTGAGTAGATCGGTAGATTTAGATTAATTAACGCATAGCAATGAACTAGCACAAAAGTAAAGTATATACATACATTACATACATAAACTCACGCCTATATCCCCGAAGGGGTAGGCAGAGGTGCTAGCACCCACATTTCGCCAGTTTATGTTTAGGTCCCAATGTAATAGGTGGCGAGCCAATTGCCATTAACCGGGCACTTATAAACCTGCGATAAATACACACATAACTTCGAAAAGTCATTGGTGTGTGCCATGGTAAAACCTGGGATCGAACCCGAGACCCCGTCTCAGCAGTCGATTACCCATACCACTAGGCTACCGCGTAAGTAAAGTACATATGTCGGCTAATAGGAATGCTAGTGTTTACATCATGTTAACGTTACGGTAAGTTAATAATAGTGTCAGGTTCACCTACTGTGGCAAATGAAAAGTTGCAATACTAGGTACCAGGTTGCCTGGGACGGCGGGGCGACAAGCGCCCCACCCCCAAATCGGGGCAAGACGGGAACACCGTGGTTGCAAAACCCGAGGGGGCCATCTCGAAACCGGAGATGGCCCAGGGTCAGTCGGGGTGCGAGGGATATGCTCTATGGGCAACCTTACACCCCGGTGTCTTTAGACCCGAGACGACGTGCGGTTTTAGTCGATTCAAGCCCGGAATAACCGCCCCCGCTGGCCGGCGGGAGGGTATCCGAAGGGATTTCCGCATGAAAAAAAAAAGATACTTGTCGGGGTGCGAGGGATATGCTCTATGGGCAACCTTACAACCTGGTGTCTGAAGACCCGAGACGGCGTGCGGTTTTAGTCGGTTCAAGCCCGACATAACCGCCCCCGCTGACCGAAAAAAAAAGGTACTTGCATTTGGTTGATGTTCGTTAAACTAACAATTGAAACAGTACCAATAATTTATACTTTCATTTTAAAAATACCTCTCTAAATTCAAAGTTACCACCCCTAGTGGGGACGAGTGCAACAACTATTTATACGGGTATAAGTTACCCCACCAAAATTAATTAGTGGGGCAAAGTGGACATACAAATTTTTATCATTCGCCCACTAGTTGGGGACGCCTGGTGTGGCCAAGCGGATGATGATGATGATTCATGATATTGTGGGAAGTTTACGCGAATGTCACACACTGAAATAAAACTATTTGATTATAAGAGATAACTTACACTTCAATTTACAAGACAACAACCATCTTTAGTGTCCCCGTGACCATGGCTGCTGAAAAGCAACCGAAACGTCGGGATCAATATAAAATAACATCAAATAAATCGCGGTAAAATCCGTTAAAAATAGTTTTATTTCAAGATGATGATTCATTCAGTTAACTGGTCGTGGATTCAAGTCCCGTTCTAGATGTTCTCTTTTTCCGATCTAAATCTTTAGAAACAGTAAGCATACAAAATGCTTAAAAATCTAACTGAATTAATTAGGCGGAGTCATTAAAAAACAATGTTTAAAAATGACTGTAAAGTTATTTATTGTTTCCGTAGTTCGCAAGAATTACGGTAGATGGCCCCAGCGTCGCCTTAAGACGTATATAATATATCGGAGAATTTCGAATATCTGGGACGTGTCTAGATAGCTCAGCTGGTCAGAGCATTCCCACTGCAAGGGACTGGTCGCGGGTTCAAGTCCCGTTCTAGATGTTCTCTTTTTCCGATCTAAATGATGATTCATGTCAAAAAGAAACTAGTCTATGAATGAGTCACCGATCAGTCTACTCACGTTTATTTTCAAGGCGCGTTGGCTCCGTGACATTCTTCAGCCCTCCGTGATTCATGTCTTCCTTACTACAAGTGCTTAGGAGCAACCATCTTAGTTCAGCTGAAAATATAAAAAAAAAAAATATTAACAACTATTCATAAGTCGGCACTGCGCTATTACCTGTATTGAATGTTACAAAAGTTGCAAATTCAAAGTGTAAAACAGGAGTATGTTTCTACAAACAGTGGCACAAACCGGAAGGTTTTTTTCCGTTTTGTGACCCCAGTGGCACAGGGCGGAATAAAAGTAACATATTGACTAATGTTATGAGATTATAAATAAATAAAAATAAATAAAAAGCGGCGATAGCTCAGTGGCGTACGTAACGGACTGCTGAGACGAGGTCTCGAGTCCGATCCCCAGTCGCCCCGGGCACACACCTCTGACTTTTCGTAGTTATGTGTGCATTAATAAATGTTAATTATCGCTCGCTTAATAATGTGCCCGATAGATGGTAATAGGCTCGCCCCCTATTACATTGGGACCTTAACATATCGTGGGTGTAATACACCTCTGCCTACCCCTTCGGGGATACAGGCGTGAAGTTATGTTATGTTATGTTAAAAATAAATATTCTAGGACATATTACACAGCGCCATCTAGACCCAAACTAAGCAGAGCTTGTCATATGAGTTCTAGAATGCGGATAAACATACCTAAATTCTTTTTTTTTGTAAATAAACACACATTATACATAGAAACACGCAGACTAATGCAAATATACATATTTGCACTGAGTGGGAATCGAACCCACAACCTTTGGCTTAGCAGTGGAATGCACAACCGCTACGCCACAGAGGTCGTCGTATTGACTAATGTTACGAGATTATAAAGTGATTAGTACGCTAACTTGCCCAATAAATTTAGTTTAAAAAGTGACGTGAAGTTTAGTCACCCCGAGACGTATAATATATCGTAATAGATTTCGAATATCTAGGAAGTGTGCAGGTAGCTCAGTTAGTCAGAGTATTAAGTAAGTGACTGGTCGCGGGTTCAAGTCCCGTCCTGGATGTTCACTTTTTCCGAACGAAATCTATGGACTAATGTATTTTGTATTAACGTATACACAAGATAAAGAAACTTGGCCAGAAACATCGTTCGGTGTTTGGGTAGAAAAAAAAAAACTAAAAATATTTTCTTTTTTAAACAAAATACCGCACGAAGTTTCTGGTCAGCTCAATAGATTATGCCAGTACGTTGGCTCAACTGCGCAATAGAAGATTTGAAATACGACTGCTTACGTCAAACGTGACAGTTCTATAATAGCAACGGCCTGTGACTGACATGTTGTTTATGACACTCCTAGACGTCGACACTGGCAAAATCGCAAGCCAATAAGCAAGCGGAGCCATAAACCAAGAACTGAACTGAACTGAATGACATGTTGTTCTGTGAGATACTATTTGGGTATTACAAGAATTAACTCCAAAACAAGCTTTAAGCTTAGTTGCAATTGATAGCCAGATTAGATAATGAATTTCACTGAATTTATTTCATATCCTCTATTAGATTCACTGAAACGGTTTACAACCTCTATGAGACTCACTGAAACTTTTTTCTAACTTCTGTGAGATTCACTGAAACGTTTTTCCATTAATAGAGTTACTTAAATAGTGTAGGTACTCTTCTATAGATGGTCGGGGTGCGAGGGATATGCTATATGGGCAACCTTACACCCCGGCGTATTAAGACCCGAGACGGCGTGCGGTTTTAGTCGGTTGAAGCCTGACATAACCGCCCCCGCTGGCCGGCGGGGGGGTATCCGAAGGGATTTCCGCATGAAAAAAAAAAGGTACTCTTCTATACGCGCTATCGTGATGTCTGATTCGATTACCGGGTAGGAAGGGATTTTTTATGTTAGAAAATTCTCAATAGCAGCAGAAATTCTTCAGAACGTATCCGGTAGAGCGCACCATCTAATTACTTCGATTAAAAATTAAAACAACATCTCCGCTTATTGATATAGGTAAATCGGAAATAGCAGTAAATCTAGGTATGGCGTTGTGAACCGCAATATTTTCAAGTTTATCCGGATAGCTTAATAATTAGTAAGTACCCTCAGTTACAATTTTTTTATACATACAACTGACCCTTTTACTTGGCGTCAATAATAGAGATTTGTAGTAAATAAAAATCGATGTCTTCGTGAAAAAAAAGTTGCTTAAACGAGTCCAATACATTTTGGCATATAATCTACTAAAATCCAAATAATTTTGTACTGCGTGTATATCCGAAGTCACCTCGAATACGCGTCCCAGGTATGGAATCCCATCTATGATACATACGTAGAGCGGTTAAAAAATGTCCATAACAAATTTTTGAAATTTATACAGTTCAAATGTCAAACATATTTACCCAATTATTACAGTCGCTGCAGAAAATTTCATCTTCTTCCTCTACAAGAACGAAGGAAACCTTTCCCTCTTATTTAATATTTCACACGGATCGACTGACGTATCCGAATTAGTCGATTATTCCGAACCAGACCCGGTCGCGGGTTAGGTTAGAAACTTGAAAACAAAAGTCATATTCGTTCCGAATGTAACCCTCTTCCTAACCTGACCAAACGCTGCTTCGCCTGAACGATTATTCGATTATTTATCAATCGATGGACTGATGTTCCGAATGTTAAATTCAAAAATTATTTGTAGACATCTCGGTATATAGGAAGCACTGTACACAGAGATCTCTCTTCAGCTAGATAGCACTTCTTGCCATAAAGTTTCCAGACTAGTGGTTCCGGCACTTCGCCGGCCGCTGCCGCGGCACGCTCGGTTTGCTCGCTCGGCTCGCGCTCTCGCGGCCACAGTTATAACCTAACCTATCCCACTTTACTTGGGTTATGATAGGAACGAGACGTCGGGTCAGGTTAGGAAGAGGGTTACGTTCGGAACAAATATTCGACTTTTTTTCAAGTTTCTAAACGACCGGGTCAGGTTCGGAATAATCTGAATTAGTGAGCCACATAGGTTTCTGAGTCCCAGGAGCATTTTTCAGAAAGCTGCGCTCCCTATATCTCATACTACCTACATGCAATATGCATTTATCAACAGAGCGTGTATGTACAATGATGTGTGCCGGAGTATCAATATTGATTTGTTTAACATGAGTGTTGCCAGGTTAATGTAAAGACCTTATATAATGAGTACTTTTCTTAGGATAATGTATTGATATTTTGTAACAATGTTTTGTATTTTGTACCTACCAGAGATTACTGTTTTTTTATTTTTACAACTTTTAATTGGCCGTTATATAAACTTGTATTTATACTATTCTTCTATTGGCTTTAAGTTTTCTAAATTATAAAAAAAAAATCCTTAACAATAAATAGCAGAGAGAAAAAATATGGGAGAAGTGAACAACCAATTTAAAGATAAAGGTTGGTTAAGTAATTTTACACAACTTGGTTCTCAGCATCCTCTGGGAGAACGAAGCTCACAGCCGATTGATCAGAGTCAATCGGTTGTGGCGGGTTCCTCCAAAAGAGTAACACTTGGGGCTGTATCGTTGAGATCGATCGGGTGCAGGTGACGCCTCAAGCCGCACCTGAGACGGTATGGTGAGCTTGTTGAGGTGTCCATCTGACTGGGCTAGTATTTATTATCTCGTATTGCTTTTTATAATACTAATTACTTATGGATTATAATAAACTTACTATGTAAATTTAAACATGATCACTCGGATTCCTATATTTACGCAAATACATTATCATATTATTAATACACATCTTATTCATTTGTAATAATTTTGACATGAAAAACAAAACTAGTAATATTATTCTGTGAAATGCAAGATCCGAATCTAATCTTATGTGTTATACAAATTATAAGACAAAAAAAACATTAATATGAAATTGAAGTAACTACAATTTATGAAAATTGAAATACACGAACATAAAAACAACCAATTAATTTAATTACAACCGTTACACCATTCTAGTATATGAATATAAACAAAGTATTTTTAAATCTTATAATATGCTTTATGAACTTTTTATGTATTTTCTAAAATATATACAGTGCAGTTTCTTTTTTATACAGGTCCAGTCTCAGCATCTTCAGAAGCACTTACTCTGGGAGAAAAAAGCCACAGCCGATTGATCAGAGTCAATCGGTTGTGGCGGGTTCCTCCACAAGAGTAACACGTGGGCTGTATCGTTAAGCCGGCCGCGTGCAGGTGACGTTTTAGTATTTGAACATTCTCATAATCAAGTATTCCTTAACCATGTAACATACCAATAAGTATTTTCGAAAGTATACGCAGTAAAGTTTTTATTTTACACAGTTCCGTTTTCAGCATCTTCAGAAGCACTTTACCAATAAGTATTTTCGAAAGTATACACAGTAAAGTTTCTATTTTACACAGTTCCGTTTTCAGCATCTTCAGAAGCACTTTCCCTGGGAGAAAAAAGCCACAGCCGATTGATCAGACTCAATCGGTTCTGGCGGGTTCCTCCACAAGAGTAACACGTGGGCTGTATCGTTGAGGACGGCCGCATGCAGGTGACGTATTAGTATTAGAACATTCTCATAATCAAAAGTATTCCTTAACCGTGTAATATTCCAATAATTATTTGTATACACAGTAAAGTTCCTATTTTACAGTTCCGTTCTCAGTATCTCCAGAAGCACTTTCCCTGGGAGGAAAAAGCCACAGCCGATTGATCAGAGTCAATCGGTTGTGGCGGGTTCCTCCACAAGAGTAACACGTAGGCTGTATCGTTGAAGCCAGCCGCACGCAGGTGACGTATAGTATTTGAACATTCTCATAATCAAAAGTATTCCTTAACCGTGTAATATGCCAATAAGTATTTTCTAAAGTATACACAGTAAAGTTTCTATTTTACACAGTTCCGTTTTCAGCATCTTCAGAAGCACTTACTCTGGGAGAAAAAAGCCACAGCCGATTGATCAGAGTCAATCGGTTGTGGCGGGTTCCTCCACAAGAGTAACACGTGGGCTTCGTCGTTGAGGTCGATCAGGTGCAGGTGACGCCTCAAGCTGCACCTGAGACGGTATGGTGAGCTTGATAAGATTTCTATCTGACTGGGCTAGTATTTATCATCTCGTATTGCTTTGTATAATACTAATTACTTATAGATTATAACAGATTATAATAAACTTACTATATAAATTTAAACATGATCAATCGATTCCAATATTTACGAAAATACAATATATACAACTTATTCATTTGCAAAAATTTTGACAATAAACAAAACTAGTACTATTATTCAGTGAAATGCAAGATCCGAATTAGATCTTATGTGTTATACAAATTATAAGAAAATAAAAACATTAATATGAAATTGAAGCTAGTACAAATTAAAAAAAATTGAAATACAGGAAAATAAAAACAACCATATAATTTAATTACAACCGTTACACCATTCTAGTATTTGAATATAAACAAAGTATTTCTTAATCTTACAATATATTATGCTTTATGAACTTATTAAGAATTTTCTAAAATATATACAGTGCAGTTTCTATTTTAAACAGTTCCGTTCTCAGCATCTTCAGCAGCACTTCCTCTGGGAGAAAAAAGCCACAGCCGATTGATCAGAATCAATCGGTTGTGGCGGGTTCCTCCACAAGAGTAACACGTGGGCCGTATCGTTGAGGTCGGCCGCGTGCAGGTGACAAATAGTATTTCAACATTTTCATAATCAAAATAATTCCTTAACCGTGTAATATGCCAACAAGTATTTTAGAAAATATACACAGTAAGGTTTCTATTTTACACAGTTCCGTTCTCAGCATCTTCAGAAGCACTTACTCTGGGAGAAAAAAGCCACAGCCGATTGATCAGAGTCAATCGGTTGTGGCGGGTTCCTCCACAAGGGTAACACGTGGGCTGTATCGTTGAGGCCGGCCGCGTGCAGGTGACGTATAGTATTAGAACATTCTCATAATCGAAAGTATTCCTTAACCGTGTAATATTCCATTAATTATTTCTAAAGTCTATACAGTAAAGTTCCTATTTTACAGTTCCGTTCTTAGCATCTTCAGAAGCACTTCCTCTGGGAGAAAAAAGCCACAGCCGATTGATCAGAGTCAATCGGTTGTGGCGGGTTCCTCCACAAGAGTAACACGTGGGCTGTATCGTTGAGGCCGGCCGCGTGCAGGTGACGTATAGTATTCGAATATTCTCATAATCAAAAGTATTCCTTAACCGTGTAATATTCCATTAATTATTTCTAAAGTATACACAGTAAGGTTTCTATTTTACACAGTTCCGTTTTCAGCATCTTCAGAAGCACTTACTCTGGGAGAAAAAAGCCACAGCCGATTGATCAGAATCAATCGGTTGTGGCGGGTTCCTCCACAAGAGTAACACGTGGGCTGCATCGTTGAGGTCGGCCGCGTGCAGTTGTTGTATAGTATTAGAACATTCTCATAATCGAAAGTATTCCTTAACCGTTCAATATTCCAATAATTATTTCTAAAGTATACACAGTAAAGTTTCTATTTTACACAGTTCCGTTTTCAGCATCTTCAGAAGCACTTACTCTGGGAGAAAAAGCCACAGCCGATTGATCAGAATCAATCGGTTGTGGCGAGTTCCTCCACAAGAGTAACACGTGGGCTGCATCGTTTAGGTCGGCCGCGTGCAGTTGTTGTATAGTATTAGAACATTCTCATAATCGAAAGTATTCCTTAACCGTGTAATATTCCAATAATTATTTCTAAAGTATACACAGTAAAGTTCCTATTTTACAGTTCCATTCTCAGCATCTTCAGAAGCACTTCCTCTGGGAGAAAAAAGCCACAGCCGATTGATCAGAGTCAATCGGTTGTGGCGGGTTCCTCCACAAGAGTAACACGAATTGTTGAGGCCGGCCGCGTGCAGGTGACGTATAGTATTCGAATATTCTCATAATCAAAAGTATTCCTTAACCGTGTATTATTCCAATAATTATTTCTAAAGTATACACAGTAAAGTTCCTATTTTACAGTTCCGTTCTCAGCATCTTCAGAAGCACTTCCTCTGGGAGAAAAAAGCCACAGCCGATTGATCAGAGTCAATCGGTTGTGGCGGGTTCCTCCACAAGAGTAACACGAATTGTTGAGGCCGGCCGCGTGCAGGTGACGTATAGTATTAGAACATTCTGATAATCAAAAGTATTCCTTAACCGTTCAATATTCCAATAATTATTTCTAAAGTATACACAGTAAAGTTTCTATTTTACAGTTCCGTTCTCAGAATCTTCAGAAGCACTTTATCTGGGAAAAAAAAAGCCACAGCCGATTGATCAGAGTCAATCGGTTGTGGCAAGTTTCTCCACAAGAGTAACACTTGGGGCTGTATTGGTGACGTGTTGAGGCTGCAAGCCGAATGTGGGATTATATAGTGAGCTCGATGTTCTGGACTTTATAGTCAGATTAAAACAAATCCATTACATAAATTAAATATTAATATTTATAAAGACCATGGTAATATTATTATTTATTATCATTACTAATTTATGAAAGGATTGAAATGAGTTCATGATAAATTATTTAACTATTAGCATAAGATTAGATTTAATCATGCTTTTCACAGAATTTGATTTACAGATTTGTTACAAATACTTTAAGAATTCTATTAATATGCCAATTAGTATTTTCTAAAATATTTACAGTGTAGTTTCAATTGCATGCAGCTCCACGATTAATTTATAACTATTTTTTTTACGTGTGGAAATCCCTTCGGATACCCCCCCGCCGGCCAGCGGGGGCGGTTATGTCGTGCATAGACTAAAACCGCACGGTGTCCTGCCCAAGTGTCCATTGCCGGGCACCCCGGGTAAGCCCTCGAAAGGATAACCCCAGGGTTACCGGCGGACCTTGGCCACCAGCGTGGCCTCGCCTGGTGGGGTCGGGTTTTAACCCGCGTCGGTGAGTAGGCAGGCGTGTGTAGGACACACACAACACACCTCCGCCACGGCCTGTTTCTGTAAGGACGGCGAGTCGGCCAACTGCCGTCCTCAGGCCCCGATCATGGAGGTCGGTAGTCCCGGGCGTAGACGAGTCTGCGGCGTCCTCACCATAGACTGCGGAACTCGGGGGGGCAGGGTTCTCTGCCGTCTCTTTCGCGCGCATAACCTGCTCGCAGAAAGAGGCGGCGGCGTACCACTTGCTCCCGTCGGAGACCACGGCCCTCACCATAGTCTCCAACGAGAGAACGTCCACGCCCAGGACCGCAACGAGATCCCGGCGTTGACTCGCCCACGTAGGGCACTCCACCAACGTGTGGAGCGCCATGTCTTCGCCGGAATCCTCGCAGTGCTGGCACTGCGGCGTTGTCTCCTGGTGGATGCGCCATAGATTTACCAAAGCTCCCGTGTCCGGTAAATATCTGGCACATCCGGTAGGAGAGATCACCGTGGTGCCTCTCCAACCACTCCTCCATAATCGGTCTCACCGCCGCAATGGTGGATTCCCCCCACGTTGGATGCTCAAATCGCACCCTCCATGTCTCCATGAGTTCCCGGCAGAGCTGGGACCGCTGAGCCCTGATTTCATTGCCGCGCTTCGGTACGTTGCTCCCCGCGCCATCACGAGGGTGTCGTCAGCATAACAAGGTATGCTGACACCCTCGAGCAACGGACCGCGCAGCACCCAGTCGTAGCCGATGTTCCACAGGAGTGGCCCTAGGACCGACCCCTGTGGAAAACAGCACGACACTACTCGCCGCCCTGGCTCTAGCCAGCTCGGGTAAACTATGGTCCTTTCAGATAGGTATGCCTCGACAATGCGGCGGAGGTAAGGAGGCACTCCGTGATACGCGAGAGCCTCCCTAACGCAGCTCCAGGGTAGGGTGTTGAAGGCGTTGGCGATGTAGAGAGACACCGCCACCACCACCCCACCCCGCGAGACTGCTTCCTCCGCCAAATTTATAACTAGAAATAGCATATGTTGAAATAAAACTATTTTTCACGGATTCTATCGCGATTTATTTTGATGTTATTTTATATTTTACATTGATCCCGACGTTTCGGTTGCTTTTCAGCAGTCATGGTCACGGGGAGACCATGAGTTTTATATCAATGTGTGACTCATTCGCGTAAACTTCCGAAAATATCATATTAGCTTAAGATTAGATTTGGATCATGCATTTCACATAATTATTACTAGAACTATAAAATTTAATTTATGATTTCAATGAATATGCCATCAAGTATTCTCTTAAATATACACAGTACAGTTTCTAATATACACAGTTCCGTTCTCAGCATCTTCAGAAGCACTTTTCCTCCGGGAGAGATATGCCACAGCCGATTAACCAGAGTTAATCGGTTGTGGCAAGTTCCTCCACAAGAGTAACACGTGGGGCTGTTGCGTTGACGTGCTGACGCCGCAAACCAAACCTGGGATGATATAGTGAGCTCGATGTTCTTGACTTAATCGACAGATTAAAACAAATCTATTACATAAATTAAATATTAATATTTATAAAGACCATAGTAATTTTATTATTTATCATTAATACTAATTTATAAAAGGATTAAAATGAGTCCATGAATATTGAACTATTAGCATAAGATAAGGCTTAATCATGCTTTTCATAGAATATGATTTACAGATTTGTAACAAATACTTTAAGAATTCAATTAATATGCCAATAAGTATTTTCTAAAATATTTACAGAGCAGTTTCAATTGCATGCAGCTCCACGATTAATTTATAACTATTAGCATAGGATTGGATACGGATCATGCATTTCACATAATTATTACTAGATCTATATTATAAATTTAATTTATGATTTCAATTAATATGCCATCAAGTATTCTCTTAAATATACACAGTGCAGTTTTTAGTTCCGTTCTCGGCATCTTCAGAAGCACTTTCCCTGGGAGAAAAAAGCCACAGCCGATTGATCAGAGTCAATCGGTTGTGGCGGATTCCTCCACAAGAGTAAAACGTAGGCTGTATCGTTGAAGGCGGCCGCATGCAGGTGACGTATAGTATTTTAACATTCTCATAATCAAAAGTATTCCTTAACCGTGTAATATTCCAATAAGTATTTTCAAAAGTATACGCAGTGAAGTTTCTATTTTACACAGTTCCGTTTTCAGCATGTTCAGAAGCACTTCCTCTGGGAGAAAAAAGCCACAGCCGATTGATCAGAGTCAATCGGTTGTGGCGGGTTCCTCCACAAGAGTAACACGTGGGGCTGTATCGTTAACGTGTTGACGCTGCAAGCCGCACCTGAGATAGTATATTTAGCTAGATTTCCTGGCTTCACAAGCAGGTTATAACAAATATTATTACATTATATTATATAAACAGTGGCATGAGGTTAAAATTATTACACTTAGTTATAAGGATAAGATTAGATTCGGATCATACGTTTCATAGAGTATTCATCATATCAGCCGTAGGAAGTCCACTGCTGAACATAGGCCTCCCCCATTGACTTCCATTTTGACCGGTCTGTAGCGGGCTGCATCCACCGAACCCCTGCGCTCTTTACAAATATCATGAAATTAAAAAGCCAGCTGGGATAGACTGGATGCGCAAGGCTTAGGATCGGGTGCTATGGCGTCCATTGGGAGAGGCCTATGTCCAGCAGTGGACTGCAATAGGCTAATCGATGAATCACATCTATAAAAATAGAGATTTTTATTACGAATACATACTTCTCATAATTAGATTCTTGGCATAACATAACATAAACTCACGCCTATATCCCCAAAGGGGTAGGCAGAAGCGCTAGCACCCACGTTTCGCCAGTTTATGTTTTAGGTTCCAAAGTAATAGGTGGCGAGACTATTGCCATTAACCGGGCACTTATAAGCCTGCGATAAATACACACATAACTTCGAAAAGCATCGAAAAGTCATTGGTGTGTGCCATGGTAATACCTGGGATCGAACCCGAGACCTCGTCTCAGCAGTCCTTTACCCATACCACTAGGCTACCGCGGTTTTTTATATTCTTGGAACATTTGATTAATTGTGGAGGTTTATAAAACCTGGACTGTGTGGTCAGAGAGCAGTCGCTTACGTCAAAGACAACATTACTCAGCATTGTTGACGGCAATCGGCTCAATATCTATTACGGGGAAACAAAATAGACGGCGAAATATTAAATAAGTAATAAAAAAGTCTCGGAGCTTCAAGACTCGAGACGTCCCAGGATTAAAATCGTTACTAAAGTTTGAAAGTTTAAAGAATTTATTCTCAAAAAGACGTACAGAGTCACTTCCATGAGAACATAATAAAAAAATATTAATTATCATAAGGTAACGGTCACCGTAAAGAAAGGGACCCATTTGGCGGTATCAATCTCAAAGTTAAACTATTTAGTCTAATATGAGTATCAATTTAGTATGTAGTCTTTTAGTTGAGATTTGAAAGCGCCAAGTGAGCTTACATTTTTTATTTCAGACGGAAGATTATTATACATTTGTGCTCCTTCGTAGGTAATATTCTTTTTTGCATAATTTGTACGTATTTTTGGCAAAACAAGCAAGCCAGGCCGACGAAGACTGCGTTTACTTATCAGCGATTTCTTAATAAATGTTATGTTAGTGTGGATAGTTTTGTCTATAATTTTTCTAATTAGTATACAAGTGTTGTATGAATAGAGTTGTTTGATGTTCATAAGTTTTGTTTCCTCATATACTTTGTGGGTTGGTGTCATATACGGATATTGGAACAGTGTCTTTATGACCCTGTTTTGCTTTCTTTGCAGTTCTTGTAGCTTTGTTTTGCTAGCATTGCCCCAGACTTCTATGAGATATAGTAATTGTGACTTGACAAGAGAATTGTATATGGTATAGCGCAGTTTTTTAGGTGTACACTGACTTACATTGTAAAGTGATGCAGTAAGAGCTGAAATTTTGTTTTTAATGTAATCGATTTGATTATTCCAAGTTAGATAATTGTCCATTCTCAGACCGAGGTATTTCTCACAACTTTTTTGTTCCAATGCTATATTATCAATAGTTAACGGGTTATGTTGCGGGATTTTTTTATTTTTAGGTTTGAAGATGATGTAACATGTCTTGAAAATATTTACGGTTAGTAGATTACATTGGAACCAATCGAATAGAGTGTTTAGATCTTCTTGGGCTCGTGAAACAACGTCGTGTACATTAACTCCAAAGTAGAACAAACAAGTGTCATCTGCGTACAAAGTTAAATGTCCATGTAACCCTAGCTCTGTGATACTATTTATGTATGTTAAAAATAGCAAAGGTCCTAGTATAGATCCTTGTGGAACGCCATACGTGATTGGTGAAGCATTACTTTCAATATTACCTATCTTGACCACTTGAAATCTATTTGTTAGGTAAGATTTGAACATCTGGAGTGCATTGCCTTTGATGCCAACGGTTTCTAGTTTTTCTAATAATAGCTTATGACTTATTGTATCGAAGGCTTTTTTCAAGTCGATAAATATACCCAGAACAATGTTTTTATTATCTATGTTGGTTCTAATTTTTGTCACTAAATCAATGGTAGCTGCAGTGGTATTGTGTTTAGCTCGAAATCCATATTGGCGTTCTGATATGAAATTAAAGGAGTCTAGGTAGCTTAACAGACGGGTATGTAATATTTTCTCCAAAACTTTTGACATGATTGGCAGAACAGAGATCGGGCGATAGTTGCCGGGGTCAGTTTTGGGTCCCGATTTATAAATCGGTGTTACCTTCGCAACCTTTAAAGTGTCCGGAAACTCCCCGTCAATCAACAATTTGTTAAAACAATTTGTCAGACTATCAGAGATTAACTCTTGTAAGCTTTTAATAACTTTAGTACTAATTTTATCTATACCACTACTTGAGTTTGTGTCGAGATTCTTAATTATATTAGTAATTTCCTTAGTACTGCACTACTAAAAATTGTCTATGATTCTAAATAGGTTTGTACTCTTTGTAGATTATAATAGAACAGAACTTATTGTACACCAATAACAATATGCTTACATAATACGAAAACACAATTAACATAATGCACAAATGGCGGCCTTATCGCTAAAAATACTGTTCGGAACGTGTAAATAATAAAACATAAAATAAATCGCGATAAAATTTGTCGTTTTATTTCAATGAAAAAAAAAACTAATAAGACTTAAACTAACAATAAAATTAAGACTTAGAGTTAAGACTTAACTGCGTTTTTTTACCTCAATGAAAGTAATCAGGTAAAACATAAGAACCCAGTATAGTTGAACGAGTTTTGACTAGTGAGATTCAAACTAAATTGAAGGGATGTTTTTGGACCCCGAAAAAGATTTTCAGAGTCCAGCCTCGCCTCGCCTGCAAGCCGGTACACTTGCTGTTTGACGAAAGAAGCTCTGGTGCAGGCTTTGCTCTAGGGACTGAGGGGGTCACACGCAATCAGTCTCATAAAAGCCGTATAAGCCAAACCTTTACTGGTGGTAGAAATTTGATGACACAAATTTGTCACAAAATTCGGCCGGGTAGGTACCACCGTGCACGATTGTGCAAAACCCTCCATATTAATCCAATTTCGGTTTGATTGCGTTCAGGGGTCAGCAAGTGCATAGTTGGGCAGGGGGATTGTGGTCGCAGCACTAGTGGGACCGGTGGGTGTCACGCGGTGCTGTGACGACAATCCTCTTCTGATGAGTGCCACCATTGTTAACATGGTACGTGTATGTAATGGTGACCCTCTTTCCTGAGACTTTACCTTCAGCTTACCATCAGGCGAGGTGAAGTCAAATTGACGTGTCGTAAAAAAAAAAACCTAAACGAATTAGCGGAGGCGTTAGGGGAATGGTTAATGGGCCTAGGATGCAACTTCTAACAACGGTAAGATGATGATTATCCAGTCTAAACTCCAAGTTTTCATTTTCATGGTCAGTCCGCTGGTCACATCACTATCTTATAAGCTAAACAACCGTCGCGTTGTACAATATAAGTAGGACGGTTGCCAGCTTGGCAATCAACCCGAACTTAAGCGTAACGAGATTTGCCTATCGCACAATAGCCAAACCCGAGGGGGCCATCTCGAAACCGGAGATGGCCCAGGGTCAGTCGGGGTGCGAGGGATATGCTCTATGGGTAACCTTACACCCCGGCGTCTGAAGACCCGAGACGGCGTGCGGTTTTAGTCGGTTCAAGCCCGACATAACCGCCCCCGTTGGCCGGCGGGGGGGTATCCGAAGGGATCCCACGAAAAAAAAGAAAAAAAAAAGGTCAACGTGACCGATCGACTTTTTCCATTGATTTGGTTATTCGGTGATTATTCCTCGATGGTAAGACCGACTCTACTTGATCACCGTGGCAAATTTGGTCGAGATCGGTCAAACGGTCTCGGAGGAGTATCATTTGTTTGAGATGCAACTTTGAAACCAAAGACGCTTCGCTCGCCTTCGGCTCGCTACGCTTAATTATCACATCACTATATTAGCAGTTTGATAACATCGTAAACCTATTAACGCTGCGTTCATTTAAATCAAACATTGTTATTTCGTCTAATTCTAAATTTGTAATAAAGAAATTTTCGTCACGGACAAATACTTACGTTTTAATAATATTATGTTTTGCTAGGTCAAGGACTGGTTCCATATGAAAAAAGTGTTTAATTTATTGTACATAAATATGTTGGATTTTATTCATAAATACTATATTAATGCTATAATTTTATAACGTTACAGTAAACAGTGTGTACAAGAAATAAGTAAATAGTTTCTCTATTGATTTATCAACGCCGTTATCGCGTGGATCCTGACAACTTGGGTGTCATACAAGACGACGAAGGCCGTGCGCGGGCGCCTGTGTCGTGCAAATAATTCTGACCTAATTTCGTGCAGATAATTTGCACAAAAACGCGTGGGCGCCCGCATGCCTGATGTGCATGACACTGAGGAGGCGGTAAATGAATAGGGTCGTTCTCTATTCATTAGTAAACGACGCCAAAAAAGTGGTCCATTGACGGCAATAGGCCTAAGTAGGGACGAAAGACACATAGCAGGCGAAATGTGAGTATCAATATACCTGCCCTGCTGCACCTTAAGGATATAATTTTATTAAAATTTGAAAGACGCTTTTTAGTTGAAATTCATACAAGTCGGTCCTCCTATGCGAGTAGCATAGAACTTAAAATGAAAATACTCTGTGCTTGTAGCCTCCTTATTGTTAATCATAAATTCAAATTTCAAATAAAGTGATTTTAACATTTATACGTATGAAGCTACTGCTCATGGTATTGTATGTCGGCCATATCTTGCAGCACTAACGCCAAATAAAATCCGCACTGAGTTATTGGTTTTTTATTATAGTATTCGATATTCCGTTTATGTTGGTGTGGAGTGTTAATGAACTAGATTTTATTCTTAAAATAAAATTATACAACAATTTTATTTTTATCATTCAAGGATATCGAGTACGAGCTATTACCTATCTGATAGATTAGCTAAACTTGACTGATAATATCCTATGCCACGGAAGTGAGCTCTACAATATATTTAATAATTCACTTATTATAATTAAACATGCATGATTTATTCTGTTCCCAGAGCGGTAAAAAGCAGTATGGAGAACTTATGAATAGATACTTTAGGACAAAAAGAACGCGGGCAGGTCTATACGCTAACTTCAACCTCAGAAAATGGATGTATGACAATTACTATTGCTAAGAACTCGAGTCTTTGAGTCCTAACTTTATATACTCGATTCTATAGGCTCAGATTGTAGAGCCGTGCGTGCCGAGTGTGAATCATTCGATAGCGGTTCGAGTCTTAAAAAGACTTGAGTCTTAAAAAAGACTTCCGAGTCATAAAAAAGACTTGAGTCATAAATTGAGACTTTCTTCAAACAGAATCGAGACTTGTTGTGTTATTTCATTGGCCGTGTACCAATAAATAGCGCTCAAAGACTCGAGTCCTTTGCTAAACTAATAAGGATAAAACATATGGATGAATGTCACTTTAACCCAGGACCTGGTCTATATGATAAGAAGAAATCATTGCTGGAGGGCAATGTCGAGAATGAGGCTTATGAATGGAATCGGAAGGTTTGACTCTATTAAGACTCAAACCAAAAGGTGTGTGATAGACGAGAAAGCGTAACTTATAAACGCATTGGTAACCCCACAACCTGAAGGATTAAAAAATAAATTACTTTTACTGAAAGAAGCCTTCAACGACTGCTTGGATCCGCCAACATCGGGCTCAGGTTTTGAGTGCCATCGTGGCAGCCAGCTGCTTCCAAGTTGACTTTGGGTGCGACTTAGCATCCCTGTGCGGAGTGAAGGGTGCGAAGCTGCAGACTTCATGGTCTCCTATTCGCGATGCCCTGAGGATGACAATCATGGTTAAAGCTCATTACCATCTGGTCCTCCATGGTCTTGCTAGTCCATATATCAAATATTATTAAAATTTGATGGATTAAAAAATATTCACGAGACTAAGTATGTCTTCGCCCCGATCTGTGCCTAAACCTTCTAATTTAGTTCGCTTTTTCTCCCCCACTTCGCATGTTTTTTGGCCCCTGTTTGTAAAACTATTGGCACGCATGCCATCTTTTGTAAAGTCAAGGCAGTATTTCTTGGATCTACTACTCCTACTGGGGCCTTGGCCGCATGGCCAGACATTTTTTATCCATGTAGCCAGGCGGTTACCGCAATACTTTGCCGCACCAGCGCCGGTGAATTACATACTATTATATTAATAACTAAATAAAGATCTTAATACCACGTATTAATCTAATACCGGTACGAAACTCCGCAGTTAAACAGCTGAGTCACGCAATTATGTCACTACAATGACATCACGGCTCGCCGTTGTTTTTATAAACGAAACTTATGCGAGCTTGGGTATATTGAAGGTCATAACATGTTGTAACTGCGGAGTTGGCATGTGAACCCGTTTCGCAGATATTTGGGCTTGCCTTTTCGAAGGATAAATTTTTATTTTAGAGGTGCTATGATGTGGATTCCGCGTGTTGTCGTGACGCGAAAGCAGAAATCATATAGATATGTACGATTTTGCTTTGATTATGCCTTACGCCTTATACCTTTTATGCATAATTCACGTTTAAGGACGACGCGACGGCACCTCTTAGTTTGGGAAACATATTTGTCAGATTGATGTCTATGCAACTAATCTGACAAATTAGTATGATTATAAAACAAAGTCCTCTGCGCGTCTATCGCGATTTTTATGCTGCTTTCACCAATGGATATAGTGGTTTTCGAAATAGGTCTTTTGTATACACTGGCTAATGTAATGATATTTGTTGGAGGTGTCAGAAAGAATAAGCCGTCTGGAAGCTTTCAACGAAATGGCTGCCTAAACCCTTTGATATATAACAAAATCATGTATGGTGGAATTGTGTACCTATATGGGTGGCAGGAATGGGAAGAATTCCACGCGAGTGAAGCCGTGAACAGCTAATAATGTATGAAACTGACAGACGAAAGAAGGCACGTCTTTTGTCTTAGATGTCTGATGGTAAAGCGTATCACACTGGTATTTCCAGCGTTACGTCTCGCATATAATTATTGCTATAAATACTACAGACGTGAGACATATTTTATGTATGGTACGTTAACAAAACACAATAAATAGTGTGACACTAACATAAGAAACTTGTTTGTTAAGGATTCACGCTGAAATAAACTTTACGACGCGATAACAATAAAATATTCTTCGCAGACTTATTAGAAGGGTGGTAGGAGGGGCCGTTGTAATCAGGGACGTCGTTTAACGAGTCATAAGGCTAAAAGGTTATAGGGACGACATCCCTATTCATTTGTATTAATCATAGACTCGCGACTCTCTGGACCAGGGGCTAAATTCTGCTATTTTGTGTTAAAACACATAGAAATGCCTTAATTAAAATAAAGTCTAAAAAAATCAAGCATTTTGTAGAGTGAACGAATATGTGTAACGTTATGAATCTTCTTCATTTAATTTTAGACTTTAACAGTATATGATATTGTCGGAAGTTTACGCGAATGTCACACATTGAAATAAAACTATTTTTAACGGATTCTATCGCGATTTATTTGATGTTATTTTATATTTTACATTGATCCCGACGTTTCGGTTGCTTTTCAGCAGCCATGGTCACGGGGCGGGGAGACTAAATATGGTTGTTGTCTTGTAGTTTGAAGTGTAAGTTATCTCAAAGAACCCGAACTATGTTGAACTGTTTGTGTTACTATTTACGCAGAATGAGCTCACAGTGTCATGAAGTCTTGTTGTATTTTTATTTTTCTTGGAATTAATTAAGTGAATGACTGGGTCCCAAGCCGGTGGTACATACCAACCATCTTCTCTATTAAAATTAGGATTTTTTTTAATTTCAATAGCTTTAACAGTATACCTATAAAGGCTAAAATTAAATGGTATTTTTTACAATGACAGTGGCTTGCTTTAACATAAAATAGCAGGATCAAGACCCTGGTGGCATTGTTAAACAAACTTCCTACTCAGTTCAGCCGAAGTATAGGCTGCCTCGCGACCTCGGGAAGCTAGTGCGAGAGCCTCGTCCGTCAATCAGCAGGTGTACCGGCTAGCTGGTGAGAAACCCTGAAAATCTTGGTTTTGGGGTCGTCGTTGGGGTGGGGGAGTAAACATTTGGGGAGGACACGGTATGGTTTTAATCAGTCCGATTCCGACACGCCCACCCCATCGCCGGCACCGATGTGGGGCGGGTGAAGCCCGTGGGGGTATCCACACGTAAAAAAAAGGCCTGCTAGTCGGAGCACCTGCTAAATAACAGACGAGGCTATTGCTCAAGCTTTCCTCTCGTAGTTCACGGTCAAACGGCAGTAGCTTCCATAAAAACTGTATCGCAAATGTAGTTCCAGAGATGAGCGCGTTCAAACAAACAAACAAACCAACTCTTCAGCTTTAATATTAGTTAAGATAACATTAGACTCGAGTCTTCTAGTTAACAGAAAATGCAGTAATTACAAAAAAGACAATCTATCAAATACTTTGAAACTGCAATCAATCATAAAAATTATTTTCATACAAAGTTACGTCTTATTTGCGGTATGAGCAGAAGCAAATACATACTGTAAAGGCCTTACAATAAAGTCGCAATCTAATTACAAATTTCATGAGTAGTAGCGAGGTAGCGAGGACTTGAGTTACCGAAAATTATGTTGTATGTTCTTAGACTTAATTTTCATATTTGAGTTGATTGAATGAAAGGTATACGATTTATGACGTATTAAAAAAAACTACTTACTAGATCTCGTTCAAACCAATTTTCGCAAACTGTCTCTTGCAAACTAGGTATTCAGTAGAAAAAAATGATATTAGAAACCTCAATATTATTTTTGAAGCCCTATCCATAGATACCACACACGTATGGGTTTGACGAAAAAATTTTTTTTGTGTTTCAGTTCTAAGTATGGGCAGCCCCCATAATTTAATGTATTTTTCTATTTTTGTGTGAAATTCTTAATGCGGTTCACAGAATACATCTACTTACTAAGTTTCAACAGCATAGTTCTTATAGTTTCGGAAAAAAGTGGCTGTGACATACGGACGGACAGACAGACAGACATGACGAATCTATAAGGGTTCTGTTTTTTGCCATTTGGCAACGGAACCCTAAAAACACGTTTGTCACAAAATACATAATAGTTTAAGCGACTCGTTTAATAATATAAGAGATAATTAAGCGAAGCGTCTTTGGTTTCAAAGTTGCATTTCAAACAAATGATACTCCTCCGAGACCGTTTGACCGATCTCGACCAAATTTGCCACGGTGATCAAGTAGACATTACTGAATGTCGTAAGGGGTCGAATGTCCAGATCGGTCTTACCATCGAGGAATAATCACCGAAAAACCAAATCAATGGAAAAACTCGACCGGTCACGTTGACCTATTGTTGACCTATCTCGCTACGCTTAAATTTGAGTTGATTGCGAAGCTGGTAACGGTCCTAGTAATACAGAGGAAAGAATTATAAAATATGTCTCTTTAAAAGAAACAAGAAAAATGTATGAAATTTTGAAGCAACTTTTTTTGGCAAGCCGTCAAAATTCCAAATTTTGTGGTTTCGGGTCATGTCATGGCAGGGTTTAGGCTGCAGTAACTGTCATGTTCCGTCTTCGGGCCGGATTGCGGGATAAGTGCGTTGCATGGTACCAATTGCCCGAAACTGCGTTCCAAAATTGCGGATGTACGTTTAATGGTCGTTGTACAGGTCTACACGGGTACTGGTCTCGGACGTGTTCAAGGTCCATCCTATTAAGATTCAAATTTAACCTATAAATTAATGAAAATTGGCCCAGCCGTTTCGAAGAACTGCGCAAACACGCACACCGTAATTTTAAGTATATCCTAACTAGTTAATTTTACTATGACGAAGTTTAGAAATCTATGATTATAAAATTGTAAATTAGTTGTGTCTGTACATTGGAGATATTTAAAAAATACTTGGGCTATGTTAAATGAACGATTCTAAATACAAAAATATATCTTTGGGATTCTTGTCAGTTTTGTATGTTTTTGTTCCGATTGACGT
This sequence comes from Cybosia mesomella, assembly GCA_946251805.1. Classification (NCBI taxonomy): domain Eukaryota; kingdom Metazoa; phylum Arthropoda; class Insecta; order Lepidoptera; family Erebidae; genus Cybosia; species Cybosia mesomella. The sequence goes on from OX276410.1 coordinate 20,565,972, forward strand.
AAAAACTACTGAACGTATTTGGATGCGGCTTTTCTCATTAGAAACGTCTTGGTTAAACTTCAAATCTGCCGCTGTTTTAATTGCAATGGGTTAAGTAGAACCGGAGATATGACCATAAAGCGATAACCGAACTTTGCGCGGGCGCAGCAGCGGGCATCAGCTAGAACTATTACAAAATTGTAATCTAGTTGTGTCTGTACATTGGAGATATTAAAAAAATACTTGGGCTATTTTCAATTAACGATTCTGAACCCAATTTTTAGGGATTTTCTTTAGAAAAGCCCTATTGCTATCGAGTTGTCGTTGCCAATTTTCGGTCACGGTTTTGGGTATGAAGGAGATGAGCTATCGAGTTGCTGTTTTCGGTAATAGATTCGTGCTGGGGTGAACCATTGCAAGATAAAAAAAAACGCAAAAAATCGCAAAATCGAAAATCCCTTGTATTCGGCTGAGCTCGTCTCAGGAATTCAACTTGTTTTTTGTAATTCTTGTCTGTTTAATATTGTCGGAAGTTTACGCGAATGTCACACATTGAAATAAAACTACTTATTTTTTTACGGATTCTATCTCGATTTATTTGGTGTTATTTTATAATTTACATTGAACCCGACGTTTCGGTTACTTTTCAGCAGCCATGGCCACGGGGAGACTGTAATTTATGTAAATTATTATACTGTTACTTTATATTATAATACTGTTTATTCGCGATGGATGATACGCAAAAACTACTAGTTGGATTTTGATGCGGTTTTTTTTATTAGAAAGATCTAGGTCTGAAATATAAATTACCGGGCGTTTGATAGAAATTGATTGAGTCGAACCAGCGATATGGCCAAAAATATAGAAAGAAAGAAAGAAAGAAAGAATAATAATAAGATTGTCCATTCGTAACTCACCCATTGGGTACAGTTAACCTAAATGATGCTGACAATACAAACATAACATCAGTTGAGTATTCTGCTCCCCTCTTATAATCGTGCCGTCAACCGTGAAGTACGCTTTTTGGCACTAAACCAAAATATTGTGAATATGAATCATTTCAATACATAAATATAGAATTAGGAAGTACCTAATGCCTCTATGAAACAAATATAATTTTACACGGACTTGATGATAAGTGGGTAGGCATGCTCTATGGGCAACTTTACACCCCGGCGTCTTAAGACCCGAGACGGCGTGCGGTTTTAGTCGGTTCAAGTCCGACGTAACCACCCCCGCTGGCCGGCCGGCGGGGGGGGGGGGGTCCGAGGGGATTTCCGCACGAAAAGAAAAAAGGGTACCGTTTTTGGTCTAACAATGATTTCGGTTCTATAATAAGGAGCGAGCCTGTGTATGGGGTCATAATAACTTTACAATACTAACCTATAAAAGAGATAAAACGAGACAATACTCACATATTTATGGGTCCTAATCTAAGGCTAAGCGCATATTTGAGACAGACTTAAAACAGAGTTGACAGAAGACTTATAACCGCTGTGCAGATCTTGAAGGTATTAAGACAGCTTTGTCTATGAAACGTTCTGTTTGGAGTATGTTCACTTTCACATTTGTTGTAAAGCAATAGTCTGTCTCTTTAGATTGCCGTGTCTCTAATCTGCGTTTAGCCGAAGTGAGCTACTTGAGAGAGATATTCGATTTCAATATTAATCTGAATAGTAACGCGTAAACGCACGAAAAATTACCCCAGTTGATACAAGAACTGCATAGTATACCGCTCCACTTGTCGAAACGTATACATCTAAAATAGTTCAGTAATTTTTGTCTAGCACAAAAACTAGACTATCGCATGGAACGGAACCGACCTCGAAGATATAGGCGTATAAAGTTTAAAAAAGGAAGATATAACGAACGAAGGTGAACAAGAGTGACGTGAGTTGTTTATTTAAAAATGGTGGATCGGAACGATTAGCGGTGTTAACAAGATGGTCGTAAAAATAAGAGACTTACGCCCGTTTTCACTAAACATAGGAATCGCCTAAATCTGATGCCCAAATATTTAGGAATCGCCTAGGACAAAAATACGTTTCACTAACCGTTAGGTAATAACTAGCGCCGTTAGGTGACGCTTAAAGTTAGGACATGGTTTAGGCTGTGCTTTGCTCATAAGCATCGCCTTTATATGACAGATTGTAGGCGTTCATTGAAATTTACTGATTTGCTGTAATTTATTTTCCTAAATATAATGAGTTTACCAGAGTTTTTGAATTTTTTGGACTTTATTGATGAATTGGGACAACGTGTAAATACAAGACCCAGAATAATTCGACCTAGGATCAATAATTTCCAACAATTTGATGATACAGATTTTTTTAGAAGGTATAGGATGTCCAAATCCACTGTGTTGTCCGTTTTACATCAAATCGATGAGGAGTTGCAGTTTGATAGTGACCGGTAAGCTTTAAAAAAATAATTAAACATTAGGTATATAATTATGTAATATAAATACTTACAAAAAAAAAGATGTCTAGGTAAGTACTTATTTTTTTAATCTTGAGGTTATAATTTTACACCTATCCACACAATTATATTGGGTTTGTTATACTTTTAAAACTTAGATATTGGTTTAACTCAAGTTATTGTGTATACTATAGTTCGTATTTTAATATAAGAAACTACCTATTTTTTTTCAGAAATGAAGGTGTGACTCCAATACAGCAAATATTAATAACACTCCGATTTTATGCCACTGGCACTCACCTTCAGGCAATAGGCGACGCTCATGGAGTCAGTGTATCTACTGTTAGTAGAATTATAAAAACTGTAACCAATGCCATAGTTAAGTTGCGCCCAAGGTACATTAAAATGCCAACTTCAGAAGCAGAGATCGAATGCATCCAAAGAAAGTTTTATGAAATCGCAAATTTCCCATTCGTAGTAGGTGCAATAGATTGCACTCATGTAAAAATACAATCTCCAGGTATTTATTTCACTTTCAGTAAAAGAATTCATTTTTAACTAAAATTGACTATTTACTAATAAACATTGCATTATTTGCAGGCGGAGAAGATGCTGAGTTATTCCGGAATAGGAAAGGATATTTTTCAATTAATGTGCAGACTGTGAGTGATGCTGATTTAAAAGTAAGAAACATAGTTGCCCGTTGGCCAGGGTCTACTCACGACTCTGCAATATTTTTAAACAGCAGACTTTGTCACGATTTCGAATATGGAGTTTATGATAATGCATGTTTATTAGGTGATAGTGGATATCCACTAAAGGTACAGTATGGTTTAAGAATACAATTTCTAGGTACAGTCAACGCCAAAAGTAGCTTAACAAATTCTAATTTAATGATCCCCACAGCTGTTAAATCGATCTTAAAATAATAAAACGCGAAATATATTAACTTTGTCCTACGCGAAGTCTATAACTACTTTTACATTAACTGTAGTCACCATACATTCCAGTGTAATAAGGATTTATAAATATTTTTGTATTAATCAACTTTTGGCGTTGACTGTACTTTGCAAGAAAATAATAAAATTCTACAATTAAATAGTTATAATATTTTTATTATTTTTAATTTTTATTATCAATATTTAACACTGCTTTCAATATTTCTCGATCCACCGGTTTTTCATCTGTAACAATAAAATATTTTATTTACAGAGATATTTATTGACACCATACCTACGTCCAGTAACAGCAGCACAAGAAAGGTATAATTACAGTCAAATTCGGACAAGAAATACAGTGGAGAGACAATATGGTGTTTTAAAACGTAGATTCCCAGCCCTTGCAATTGGGTTACGTATAAATTTGCAAACAGCTGTAAATGTCATTGTTGCTTGTTGCATACTCCACAACATCTGCATTGATGCTTGTGAAGAAATGCCACCTGATGAAGTGGAAATAAATTTAAATGAACACATAGATAATGGTCAAATTGATCACAGTTATATTTCTGCTAATAATATAAATGAAGACAGAAGAACAATAATTACTCGAAATTTCTTTTCATGAAATAATATGTATTTAAGTATTTACCTTTAATTTTATTTAGAATTTCTTGTAATATATTGATTTTTAAATCGGACTGTTTTTTTTCATTTTCAAGTTGAGTTTTGTGCAACTCGATCATATGCTCCCTTTGCAATGCAATCAAAGAAATTTTTTCTTTCTCCGCTTTTAGTTTATCAGCTGCTAAAGCATTGGTAAACCTAATTTTTGCAGGTTTATGCCCAGCACGCTCATTACTGCCAGGTTCTATTGTTGGTCTGTTCCTTTTATAACAGCGTTTTGGTGTATCAGATACAACTTCATTCTCATTTAAAATTTCAATGGTCTCTTGAACCTAAAACAATAAATTTTATTGGTCACTATTATGGATATCTAAGTGATCACTGCCTGGCCACTAGATATATTTGCACCCCATTTTAATGCTTAATAATATACATGTAAAAAGTTCAACCCCAGTAATCAATTATTACTTTCATTGGGAACAAATATATATAACAAAGATTAAAATTATATGTAAAATATTTATACATACCTCAAGATGAGCTCCACTTTCAGTTGGTTTTATAATTGGTCTCTGAGAATCAAATGACTCACATGCAACATCCTGTGATGAAAGCTCTGGCAATGTTGGTAAAATAGCTAAAACGTCTTCTGCAACATGATACAAAGAAAATAACAATTTTTAAAACAGTACAAATAAAGAGGGATACAGGCTGTAGCCACACTGACCCAGTGTGAATTGTTAAACTACATGTGGCCCGATACATACCTGTAATAAAATCGCTATCCTCAACGCAGTCTATGCCTGTGCTGCCACGGCCAGTAATCTGCACTACTAATTCCAGCACAGGATCATCCATTTTTTTTGATGGTCCTCCACCCGTTCCGTGGAATTGGTTGAAGGACTGCGATTTCAATACTTTGGCTTCAGTCTTCATTTTCTGCCACAATTTTTTAAGATTCTCTGTAGTTCTGAAATAAAATATATTTAATAGGACAAGTTTATGAAATTAAATGATTTGATATATTTCATCTTACCTCATAATTGTTCCGCTAGCGTTTAAATCCCGAGTTATTTCCACCCACGACTCTTCTTTGAGTTTATTTGTTTGTAGATCGTGGGAAGTTACTTTGGAAACAATAGCACGACCTTTTGCTTGTATTAACCTCAAAAATCTCATCTTTTCTTCTTCCGTAAAATTTGGGGCACGTTTCCTATTCATTTTCAATAAAATATCCAAATCACAATAATCGTAGTAAAATTAAAATGAAAATAGGTACCAAATTGTCAAACGTCAATTGACAGTTTGACAACATAAGACGCGAAAGCATAGACAAATGCCACCTAGCTAAGCAACTGCCTTGTAAGGAATTACCTAGAGGTAAAGGTTTGGTGAAACAGACAAATCAGCTTAGGCGATGCCTACAGTTAAGCGTTTCCTAGTTAGGCGATGCTTTATTCTAGTTTAGTGAAAATGGGCATTAGTACGCTTTGCGATCACAGATCAGGGCCTGTAGACAAAGTCACATTCTACTAGTGGAATCACAACGAAGCGAACCTTCAAAAGACCGAAATGTATAGGAGAGACAACATTTGTCGACATGTCACGTGTAACAAATAATGTCACTCCCATACATATTGAACATTTGAAGGTTCGCTTCGAAGCGATTCCACTAGTAGAATATCACTTTGTCTAGGCCCCCAGGGCCTGTAGAAGCCCAAAATGTATTGGAGAGACATTATTGGTCGGCATGTCACGTGTAGCAAATAATGTCACTCCCATACATATTGAACATTTGAAGGTTCGCTTCGAAGCGATTCCACTAGTAGAATGTCACTTTGTCTACAGGCCCTGTATTTTTGCTGCGCGTATGTAAGTACACATTTTCACACATATTAAGGCGTGTTCGCCCGAGCGTCGAACTAATCCGCTGTTCAGGCGTCTACGAGCTTATAGGCCTACGCTACGCTGGATGGAAATGTCATCGCGGATCTTCTGTGTAGGGAGGTTAATAATGTTCGCGGAAGATCCGCAACAATATTAAATATAATAAAATTTCGTAGTTGTGAGCCTGGAAAAGCCATCATTATTGATGAAACACGCAGCGGACGTGCGATCACTGCCATAGACAATAAGCATCTGCAACTCGTCGATGATTCGATTCAAAATGACCAACGAATCGCTCAACAGCGTATCGCAAACCATGTTGGATTATCCAAGTGTCGTGTTAGCCTGCCTAGCCTGGAGCCAATAATCTTGCAACATGACAACGCTCATCCACACACCTCGCCGCAACTCAACAGGCAATGAGAAAGCTGAAGTTTGAACTGATTCCAGACCCTCCTAATTCCACCGATCTTGCGTCTTGCGATTTTTATTTTTTTCTTCTACTTAAGAGAAACATCAAGGGCAATCATTACACCTCGGACGATGAGTTTAAAGCAACTATCAAGTCCTGGATTCGAGAAAAGTCAGAAGAATTTTTCAGTGACGGAATGAAAACTTGTTACACGTTGAGAGAAATGTGTTAGTCTTAACGGTGACTATGTTGAAAAATAAATAAATGATTTTCAAGCTTAAGAATTGTACTTTAATTAACTCTTTACCCGATCTCCCAATTTTTTTTTACGTTCGCATTCTACAAATGGACAAAAAATAGTTGATTGACCCTTATACATACACAATTAGCTCCTTCTTTGATTCATTGCTAATATCATCAAACAGATGACGTCTAAATAAAATATTGCAAACACATCAAACCAGACATTAATTGTAAACAAGCGTCTTACTTCACTAAGATCACTTCCAGCTGCTTTGGGTCTTGGTCCCCTCTCCTACTTCTCCCTTATGGATTAGTTTATCTTAGCTATCTTTACTTTAATGCCCGTATTACCTAATAAACAAGGGGAAATAAAATAAAAAACATTTAAAAAATAGCTTTTATTATGTTCTTGTTAATAAAATTAAATAAGATTAAAATTTAAAACCAAACGAAACTCGATGGGGTTGCATCGTTACATTACAGAGTTTCTATGACCACCTTCCAGCTCCTTCAGCAGGCCCTGGTTACCGTTGAAAGACGAACTACTCGTTAAGACGATTCGAAGGAGCCCAAACTCGATGAGCTTGTGTCGTTTCACTGCGAAGTTTCTATGGCCACCTTCCAGCTCAATCATCAGATCAGCACCATGCCATCATAATATTGCATTGTCATGCGATTTACACATGTATGCAAAATTTCAACTCAGACGGTACCCGGGAAGTGGATCAAATGTAATTTTTAATATTTGATAAACATCGCGCTATAGTTGAAGCAAAATAAAAACTGTATCTCTTTCCAATGACAGGAATGCGCATTACTTTTCTGTCTCTCGTTTTTTCGCTTATGCGTATGACATACATATACATTTTAGTCGCGCCTCTTTCCCAATGAGGCAGGCAGAGACAGCATCTTTCCATATGCTAAAATCCTGACATACACCTTTCGTTTTTTTTACTTTCATAATTGTTTTCATAAATACACGCCGGTTACGGGTACTCATGACCTGGCCTTTCCTTAAAACTTCCTTTGTCTGATGCGTATGACGCGTCTATTTATAGAACGTAATTGGCGACTATGCAAAATGATAGTGACAGAATCTATCTACAAAGTAAAAATTGCTTCCCATGTCACAGTACACTAAACACACACGACAGTACTAAAATAACTTCTTTAGGGCGGATTTCAATAGTGGAAAAAACACGTACAAATAAAACTAAGACTGCGATGAACGTGATAATTCAATTCATTACTTTAGTTAGGTTTAATCACAATTACTTTCAGTAGTGAAATCTGTCCCTAATTATGACTTAATTAAGCGTAGCGAGCCGAAGGCGAGCGAAGCGTCTTTGGTTTCAAAGTTGCATTTCAAACAAATGATACTCCTCCGAGACCGTTTGACCGATCTCGACCAAATTTGCCACGGTGATCAAGTAGACATTACTGAGTGTCGTAAGGGGTCGAATGTCCAGATCGGTCTTACCATCGAGGAATAATCACCGAAAAACCAAATCAATGGAAAAAGTCGACCGGTCACGTTGACCTATTGCTGGATAGACAAATCTCGCTACGCTTAAGTTTGGGTTGATTGCGAAGCTGGTAACCGTCCTAGTTATCTAGACACTATCAAAGTGGTGCTAGGGTTGTCAAGTATTTTTTTGTTGTATAATAGTTTAGTTGGCCTATTAACGTCGGATTTTACGAATTACTGAAAATAATTGCGATTAAAACCAAATTGCGTTATCACGTATTACTTCATAGAATTTCATTGAGTAAAAAAATACAAACGGGGTCTTCGTTGATTTTTTGAAAATGTAGTAAGTTTCTATCATTTCAGGTTCAAAATAAATGTCATATTCGTAATTGCATCCGCCTCCGTCATCTTGATGTAGCAAAGGGGGTAAGGCAGTTTACAAACGTCACACCTTAGCGGTGCGCGGTCGGTGGATATAATGTCGCATTGGTCTCTAAGAAATCTGTTAATGCCTGTATCTATTAATGTGTTTGACATCAACGGCTTTCTTGAGACCAATGCGATATGTGATCCGTTTTACTACCTACCGCGCACCATCCAAGCCAAAACCACCCAGCTTTCAGTTAGTATTGATCGGAAAACGCTAACTCGGAAATACCCGACAAGACACGAAGCTGGCCATATAGGACGCCATGGCAACGCGACGGGTGTGACGAGTCTGCGCGCTGGTGCGTCTGTATCATGACGTTCACACACGACATGTCTGTAAGAAGACGCCATTTTACCAGTATCCAAAATCGTTATACTATGTTCAAAAACTTCTTTCTTTTTTACAACTCTTACATAGGTACATAGAACATAAATAAAGAAATCACACATTCCCACAGATACAAAATTCTGAAACAATCGATACAGTAATTAACTATCAGTGGCAGCCTTTTTGTTGCCTATATAACTTCACACTTGCAGTAGGTACCTTATACTTATATGAATACCACATTCATTTAGGCATATACAAGCATCTTGTTGACTATTTAAATATGGTACAATAAGCTACCTATATAACAAGAATTTTAAACCACTTACCTTTTACCTTTCGCAGGGAGTTTCAAAAACGAAAATAGCTGTTTAAAAATTAAAGATTTGTAGTAGCCGTGAAGAGAATAATTCTGACGATACACTCGTAAACGAGACATTGTGAAAAAGCTCGCGTCGCTTGCCTCTCCCAGAACAACACGATTCGATTCGTACGTGGCACCGCGACTGACCTGACTGTGGCAGCGCCCCTGTAATCGGTAGTATCGATTATGCGCAGAAGTTATGCGCGAATGCTCGTGCGCGGCAAAACGCTCGTTTGCCGCGCGAGGCTTTTTATGTCGAGAGACTACTGCGGCAAGCGATCAACTCACAGAGTAAGAAAATACTAGATACCGCACGTGCATTAAATAATATGTAAACCGATAGTGGAATTTCTTCGCCGTCACCGTGATGCGAGCCATTTAGTGTTAATACTTAGCGTCAACAGAATCATTTTAATAGCCACGCGTCTTTTTGCATTTTAAAAAATAAGGAGGAAAACTAGTGCACTGCACCAGTTTGGTGACATGTTGTGGTCTCAAGTTTATTTTTAATCTCTGGATCAATCTTAGCTCAACGCTTGCAAAGTAGCCAAGGACATTTTACCAGAAACAGATAACTAAAAAAACTTTTAACGGCTCTGAATTACTTTTCTTTCTATGATACATACGGGAATTAGGTAAGCCAATAATGGAATTTATTCAATTTCATTCCATGTATCTTGCCTGAATATTTGATTGTGCCAAGTGGTAATTTGTTTTTCAACAGCAAAAAAGCGGTGATAGCCCAGTGGCGTACGTAACGGACTGCCGAGCCGAGGTCTCCAGTTCGATCCCCAGTCGCCCCGGGCACACACCTCTGACTTTTCGTAGTTGTGTATTAAAAAATGTTAATTTTCGCTCGCTTAGTAATGTGCCCGGAAGATGGCAATAGGCTCGCCCCCTATTACATTGAGACCTAAACATAACTGGCGAATCGTGGGTGTGTAATACACCTCTGCCTACCCCTTCGGGGATACAGGTGTAACGTTATGTTTTTCTATGGTTGGAAAATTCTACTCCGTCGCGCGAGTAAAAATACGCAACCGTCTCATTTGCAAGCGTGCGCGTCACTGCAGTGCGGACAGTGCACGGGTGCAGCCCTTTGGCGCATCGCGTCCCTAAAAAGGAACAAGTTGAATTCCTGAGACGAGCTCAGCCGAATACAAGGGATTTTCGATTTTACGATTTTTTCTTTATCTTGCAATGGTTCACCCCAGCACGAATCTATTACCGAAAACAGCAACTCGATAGCTCATCTCCTTCATACCCAAAACCGTGACAGAAAATTGGCAACGACGACGACGTCGACGACAACTCGATAGCAATAGGGCTTTTCTAAAGAAAATCCCTAAAAACCGACCGAGAGAGGTTAGTAACGCGGCTTTTCCGAGCATGGCAATTTTTGAATCGTCTTGGCCGGTAACCGATTTAGGCGCGGCAGTCGCAGGAATCAATGTTCGAGGGTTTGCCGCGTGAATCGATACAAGGTTTGAGTGTGCGTGTGTGAGTGTGTCTGTTGAGTACGTCTGCGTCTGTCCAGATATGTCTACTGTGTCCGTCTCTTTGAATAATGACTACTATACAATTACTATGGCGGTGAAGATGGCTGTCAGAATAAATTACAATAGCTGGAACCTTTTTGGATTGTTGGACGAGAAGGCAGACAAACTATATTCTTGTACATTGTGTTCCTAGCTTATGTAACTAGCTGAATATTATTTCCATCGAGGACGCCAGAGGCCGGACGGATGTTCCCCCCGAAACATCAGCAGACTACGAACTAAATGTGTTATGGAAATATATTCTGGAAATCGAATTTGGCTTCTAATAATGTCGTATCGATTTGAAACTTTGACCCCATCTAGCTGATCTCATGACAAAGTCAAGATGTTTATAGTGGGTATCTTAAACCGCTACTAGTAAACCCTTCGAATTGGTATGTTATGATAAGTCCTATAAATTGCTGATGCATAAGCGTGATTTTTATTTCTTGAAGCTATAATTATTTTTTCAGTCACAGTTTTTCCAATATAAAAACCGGCCAAGTGCTAGTCGGACTCGCCCATGAAGGGTTCCGTAGCAGCAAGTAAAATTTTTATATTTGAGTTGTTTAAATGAAAAGTAAATTGCAGTTTACGATTTAAGACGTATTAAAAAAAAACTACTCACTAGATCTGGTTCAAACCAATTATCAGTGGAAGTTTACATGGTAATGTACATCATATATTTTTTTTAGTTTTATCACTCTCTTATTTTAGAAGTTACAGGGGGGGGGGGGACACATTTTACCACTTTGGAAGTGTCTCTCGCGCAAACTATTCAGTTTAGAAAAAAATTATATCAGAAACCTCAATATAATTTTTGAAGATCTATCCATTGATACCCCACACGTATGAGTTTGACGAAAAATTTTTTTTTGAGTTTCAGTTCTAAGTATGGGGAAACCCCCAACATTTATTGTTTATTTTTCTATTTTTGTGAAAACCTTAATGCGGGTCACAGAATACATCTACTTACCAAGTTTCAACAGCATACTTCTTGTAGTTTCGGAGAAAAGTGGCTGTGACATACGGACGGACAGACAGACAGACATGACGAATCTATAAGGGTTCCGTTTTTTGCCATTTGGCAACGGAACACTAATAAACGAAGCTCAAAGGGACTAGAAACCAACTCAGAACCCGTCCATCGATTTTCAAGACGTCAATACAAAAGAATATCTAGCGTCTACACATATGGTTCATAATACACTGCGCATGGCAAATTTAATTTCTGACAGAATGCAGTGCAAGGTAGATTGCATTGTATTGCGTGGAGTACAAAAGTCGGCATTTGTTTAACGTTCCTCGACTGTGTGCGAGACAGCGAGGGCCTTACATTCAAACCCCACTCGGTGTGCCACCGACGTTAGGAGCACACGTTCGTGGCACACCAAGTCCTTAATACTGACACAAGTCATTTAACTAGGCTGCTCCATTATTGGGATTGATCAACTGTAACGCGAACACGCGCATTTATATCAAAATATTCAAGTTGCTTTAGTTTTTCACTAGTTCTTTCTTCTATGTTAATCAATAGAAAATTGGTAGAAATCAATTAGTACACATCGAAGAAAGAAGTCATGTTACGACTGTGATTAAGTCTTGCTTCCAAACAGAGTAATGTCCCTTTATTATTAGCTTTTTATTAGCTTCACCTGTATGTTTGTAACCGACTCCTTTGGGCGCGATTTTGACCCACTTTAAACGGCCAGATTTCGTTCAAACTTTGTAGAGTTATCGAGGACCGATGACAATACACATATTTATAATACATATAATAAATGCACAATGTTCGTAGTGTTTGTTTTTTTTCTAATTAATTTACAAATGTAGTTTTAATGTTGGATATTTTTGTATTTGCATAGTGTTTTAATTATATTTGAACAAGGCAAATAGTTGTTTTTACCTATGTTTTAACTTTATCACGTTGTGTATGCTATAGGTATTTGGATTACTGGGGTGTGTGTTGGGTAACCTCCTCGAGTGTCGCTCCGATTCCGATCCCGCTGCAGTCCGGGGGGAACGGAATCGGAGCGGCCGGTACACCCTGGGCGGCGGTCAATGGCTTCCCCTTCACCCCTTCATAGGGTTGGCATTGATCGTCGGCCAATACCCAACGTGGCGGGAACACATCGCTCTCCGTACTCCTCTGCTTTCAGAGGAGACAGGATGAGCGATGCTGTTAGTGGTGAGATGGCCCAGGGTCAGCCGGGGTGCGAGGGATATGCTCTATGGGTAACCTTACACCCCGGCGTCTGAAGACCCGAGACGGCGTGCGGTTTTAGTCGGTGCAAGCCCGACATAACCGCCCCCGCTGGCCGGCGGGGGGGTATCCGAAGGGATTTCCGCACGATAAAAAAAAAAAAAGGTATTTGGATTACTGCCTAGATTTAATAAGTAATTATTGCCAAATATTCTCATGCAATGGCAGTAATCTATAAGCGTACCTTCCAGAAATAAATAAATACACTAATTTGATAAACTGATAATAAAAAAATTAAAAAAAAAACGACTCCTTTGGGCGCGATTTTGACCCACTTTAAACGGCCAGATTTCGTTCAAACTTTGTAGATTTATCTAAGGACCAATGACAATACACTAATTTGATAAAATTATAATAAAACACAAAGAACTAAAAATAAAAAAAATAAAAATACTTAAAAAAACTAAAAAACACGCTTTTTATAGAAAATAGAAAATAAGTTTTAATAATTTGAATTAAGAATAGTGTTAAAAATGTCAATAAATATAAATTAATAATAGTGTAAATAACATGACAAAAAAAAAGAGATGACGCTGTCCTTAGAATCGACCACAAGATCATTATAATCAGTTAGGTAGTAGTCATGTTACATATTCATTCATTCAACATACGACAGCATATATATAAAAAAAATTGTTTCAAGTTTAAAATTATTCAAAAACGGTATTATAATCGAGAATTTCAAGGTTGATGTATTCTGAATACGATATTTTTTTAATTTATAACCATTCGTTCTGGCACAAAAACGTTGATTTTTATAATGGCTGCTTAATATTATAGCGCATCAGTTTTTAAATTTAAATAACCCCCGACATGCTTTAACAATGCACATTGTACTTTTAAGGATATTAGTGGAATATGTAGTCGATTCCTTAGTTGATATCGATTCATAGTCTACTAATATTATCTGTATTCTTTCATCGACTCTGTCTATGGTTAGCCGTGGTCAACTCTATCGGCTGGGGCATATTATCTATGAACTCCCACCAAGCCGCTTCTTTCAGCCGACGTTATAAATTACAGTGCAGCGGTTTTGCGAGCCCCTAATTTTCTGCATCGCTTCCACAAGTGCATAGCTCTGGTACTGAGCCGTTGGTGAGAATTTTACAATTTATACATTACGTGTGCTAATCATTTTTATTACAGAGTGCTCATTAGTGTTGGAGGGTGACGTGGTACCAATGGCCCACCAGGGATATTCCCCGTGGCCTCTTCATCTTCACCAATGGTGCCACGTCAGGTCCCCACTGCTATGCTAAGCTACTCCAGGCATCGCCTCGTTTTTTACGTGAACGAGGCTTGCCAACATTTATCCATGTATTGGAATTATATAGAATGTTATCATGCCACACTACACCTCTGTAGTCGTGGCAAAGTTTTCTAATTGGGATGCTGCTTTTTACGTGAGCAGTATCTATTTGTTTTAATTGTGTAGCTTATACGCAAGGCATGCTTTCCCTTTTCGCGCTTGTCAAAAGGACAATAACCTGTGCGGGCCACGCGGTCAGTGACCGCATGGTGAACAATCCTTCAGTGTCATCTATGTTTCTGTGCATCTGTTCCTGCTGCTTGCAAAGGCTGTGACCTGCCTGCTTTGCAATAATGACCATAAGCATCACGTGCCTGGGGAAGCTTGTCACCTTTCTTACGCCTTCGGTATGCTCGGCCTGCACTAGCAGTATGTATTCACATACTGAAAGCTTTGCCTTCTCTTTTCAGGTCCGCCGAGCGAGTCACGCAGCGGTTGGTGCCAGCGCGACACGCCGGGCGGATACTACAGGCAGAGCTAAGCGCAGACTCCTGGCTGCCGCGGGCCGTTTTTCACGTATTCACATCTCTTCTTTTAATCCTTAACTTCAATCTTAATTGAACTATGTGTACTCACCCTTGAGATCACTTACAATTGATAATATTTAATATATGAAAGGTAAAACTAGTCTCATGTTTAATTTGCTATAACCTTATATCAAACCAACAAATAACTTCTAATAACTTGTAACTTATAATCTACCTTAAATTTAACTACCCTTGTTACAATGCTAAGAACCTTTACAACAACAAAAAAACCAGTCAAGTGCAAGTCGAACTCGTGCGCCGATGTCGAACGCGTACCTACTCATTATAAAAGTGGTATATTTTTTATTGGTTTATGGACCAGTCAACACGATAAAAAGATATGGGCAAATTTAGATTTTCGCGACAACTTGTAAGTACCAAAATTTACCTTAATTTTCAACTATAAAATTTTCGGAATTTCCCTTTACTTGTGCATTGAGAGAGACCTCACTGTTAACCAAAATTGACAATTCTAGGTCAAGTACCTTATATAGGTTTTGGGTCTAAAACCTATAATGGAAGTTCCCGCTGACCTAGAATCACGAAATTTGCCAAAGAGCAAGGTCTTACAGAACAAGTAAAGGAAAATGAAGAAATTCTTAAGGATGTATGTATATTCTTCTGGTTGTACACCCATGTTTACCCATTTGTTGTCCTTCTCCACGATCCCCCAAAGGTTTGCTGGTAGAAAACTCAATACTGAGTTAAGGCCTTTGTACACTAATTTTATCTGTGATGTTTGTTAAATGTGTACTGTGTGTGTACAATAAAGAATTAAATAAATAATTGAAAATTATGGTTAATTTTAGGTTCCATCCATACATAATGATTATTTTATGAGCAATTCGCGCCACTTTACACTTATTCAATCAATTTTATAAATATGCTAATAATAATATTTATGGCGCTTTAAAACAGATATGTACTTCTAATATTTATTCTGTAATACCTCGGTATTTTCATAAACACACGCGTGTATATCTCCGAAGAGGTTCGCAGATCGCAGTACCGCCACAACCCACTAGCTATATCAAATTATTTAGTTTGATCAGTTGGTCGGACTTTTTAGTGCTCCATCTACCCGTAACGAATGCCACTAGATGCCCTAAGCAAATGCTTAATTTACTTATGGGCTAATCTGAAACTGCTCACAGTATTCTTGAGTACGATTGTAACAAAAAAAAGCATAACAAAAAGGAATAACTACTCTCGTCCAACGATATAAAGTGTGATTTAGCTTGAGACTGTAATTATATAAATGGCCTCTTACAGATCAAACTGCTGAATATTCATTGCGTTGATGCAAATTCATTTGACGTTTATTGTCATTATCATACACAAATTAGAGGTGATAATGTCACTAAAATTGTTTAATGTATGAAGTTGTAAAAACCATCAGACTGTGAAGGTGTGGTAGCGTGTCAGTCAGTAATAAATATTGCGATGTTCTGATGTTGTGAAGCGTATTTTATCATTATAAAACTACAGAGTGATGTCTGATTTTTATTGATCACGATCAATGATCATCATCGCCGCTTTAGTTCCGGTTGTATTCAATGCTTAATATGCCTTACTAGAATCGCTACGCGGTTTCATCCGCGTAAATTTTGATCCCGTGGGAACACGCCTGTATCCCCGAAGGGGTAGGCAGAGGTGTATTACACACCCATATGGGGCGAGTCTATTGCCATCTACCGGGTACATTATTAAGCGAGCGATAATTAACATTTATTAATGCACACATCCATCTCCGGTTTCGAGATGGCCAGTTGGTAGATCCAACTGGCCATCTCGAAACCGGAGATGGCCCAGGGTCAGTCGGGGTGCGAGGGATATGCTCTATGGGCAACCTTACACCCCGGCGTCTGCAGACCCGAGACGGCGTGCGGTTTTAGTCGGTTCAAGCCCGACATAACCGCCTCCGCTGGCCAGCGGGGGGGTATCCGAGGGGATTTCCGCACGAAAAAAAAAAAAGGTATCTACCAACTTTCGCGAAAATTTAAATTTGCCCATATCTTATTATCGCTTTGACCCAGGACCTTGATTTTTATACACTTCATAGGGACTATTTATAGACCTCAGTATCTGGTATAAATTTCAACCTGCTGAGAATATTCCTGGGATTTTTTTTTACAAAAAGAATATTAATAACCGAAATTACTAATATTCCCCCTAATCCCTCCAGCTATGCTAAATTGGTGGTGTCACACGGACAGACGGACAAGAGAGTGATCTTATAAGGGTTCTTTTTTACCTTTTGAGGTAACGGAACCCTAAAATCGAAGTCAAAATCGGTTCATCCGTTCGTGAGCCGTAATGCCAAAGACAGACACGTCACTTATAGCACCCCGTCGTTTTTGGGTCCGGGGTTAACCCATGGGCGTCGTACAAGGTGGCTTACAGATAGGCCCTGTTCTGTGGGCTGTGGAAGTCACATGGCAGTCGCATCACGGAAAATATTGAAGTTCGGCATTTAATAGCACAAGATCATACGGTACGGTAGTACTCGCACGTGCACCCCAGAATAGCCCGACTTGTTTTGGAACATACAGGGGCCTTCTATCAAGAGCGGTGCGTTCTTGACACATGGCACACAGTCATTGTATAAACCATTATTCAATAAAGGTCTTCCGTAGGGTACGAAAATAGCCGGATTACGCTGAATAACACGCTTAAGCACCAACTGTATCAGTTTTGTAACTATAATGAAGATCGCTCACGAAGTTTTCCTACATGGACGACTAGTTAATCAGACATAGTGCTAAATAACATTTCGGATAATTGGACGACTTACTGTTTAAACATACTGATCGTGAAACAAAAAATAATAACACTGCACGGGTGTTCACCTGATTTTGTATTGCTCTGATGGCAAAACCTGATGATAAGCGTTCATTGTAGCCTACGGACGCCTGAAACACCGGAGGTCTTAATTGCGCGATGCCGATACTGTAAAAACCTTAAGACTCCTGAGAATGCGAAAGCAGAGACGTCATTTAACTATCTGAGAGAATGAGAGGAGAACCTACTCTTACGAGAGTGTCCGATTGGAGAAAACTAGTATCTGACGGCATCAGAAATGGACTCAAGGAAACTACACGTTTTACTTAACTTGAATTCATCTTGCCATCAATTACCACACAACAATCAACACATCAATTACTACATTGACGACCTCTGTGGCGTAGCGGTGGAGCATTCGACTGCTAAGTCAGAGGTCGCGGGTTCGATTCCCGCTCATTGCAAATATGTATATTTGCATTGGTCTGGGTGTTTCTATGTATAATATGTATTTATTTACAAAAAAAAAAGTTATTAAGTATGTTTACCCGCATTCCAGAACTCATATGACAAGCTCTGCTTAGTTTGGGTCTAGAAGGCGATGTGTGATATGTCCTAAAATATTTATTTATTTATTTATTTAATGGACGTCTTTGAATCTCTAAATTTCACGATGGATACAAATGGAGGCAAATGTTACGATGGTTCAATTGATGAAGTCATCTAAAGAAGCTAAGTGGACAGAGCTAAATTAATATTACCAGCTTTTGCATGGGGCTTCGCCCGCGTGGAATTCTGATAATTCATTAGAAATTAATTATAGATTCAATATAAATAAATAATTAAATGAACCCGCCTTTCACTGTACCCTGTGCAAAGGTGCCCATTACGCTGGCTGCATTGCCCCGTTGAAGAGCGATGGGTAACCTTTGCACCAGATACAAGCCGTCACCCGTTTTGTCCTTCAACCTACGAATCATGGATTGGAGTAATTGGATGTGTTTTGGTTGGTCCGAGTGCACATGCGCGAACTTTCCAACTTTTTCCTAGCCCGTATAGTATCCGGGACACATGAGAAGTAGTTGTTTCGATCATAGGACGTCCTATGTAGACGTATTTGTCATATTTTATAGTTTAGATGTAGATGTTACTTAGGCATGATAATCATCTTATAGATCAAAATGTTTATTATGCGGAGGAAAGATTTGTTTATTTGTAATCAATAAACTCTCAACTTATTCAAATTAATCAACTGATTTCAAAAAATCTTTCAATATAATGTTACATTATGCCCGAGTAACATAGGTTAGTGGCGAACGTAACGGACTGCTGAGACGAGGTCTCGAGTTCGACCCCCAGTCGCCCCGGGCACACACCTCTGACTTTTCGTAGTTATTTGTGCATTCATAAATGTTAATTATCGCTCGCTTAATAACGTACCCGGTAGATCGCAATAGACTCGCCCCATATTACATTGGGACATTAACATAACTGGCGAATAGTGGGTGTGTAATACACCTCTGCCTACCCCTTCGGGAATACAGGCGTGAGGTTATGTTATGTTACATAGGCTTCTTTTTATCATGATATTTCCACGGGATCAAAATTTACGCGGATGAAACCGCGTAGCGATTCTAGTAAGGCATATTAGGCATTGGATACAACCGGAACTAACGTGATGATGATGATCATTGATCGTGATCAATAAGAATCACACATCACTCTGTAGTTTTATAATAATAAAATACGCTTCACAACATCAGAACATCGCAATATTTATTACTGACTGACACGCTACCACACCTTCACAGTCTGATGGTTTTTACAACTTCATACATTAAACAATTTTAGTGACATTATCACCTCTACTTTGTGTATGATAATGACAATAAACGTCAAATGAATTTGCATCAGCGCAATGAATATTCAGCAGTTTGATCTGTAAGCGGCCATTTATATAATTACAGTCTCAAGTTAAATCACACTTTATATCGTTGGACGAGAGTAGTTATTGCTTTTTGTTATGCTTTTTTTTGTTACAATCGTACTCAAGAATACTGTGAGCAGTTTCAGATTAGCCCATAAGTAAATTAAGCATTTGCTTAGGGCATCGAGTGGCGGTAGCCTAGTGGTATGGGTAATGGACTGCAGAGACGAGGTCTCGGGTTCGATCCCAGGTTTTACCATGGCACGCACCAATGACTTTTCGATGCTTTACGAAGTTATGTGTGTATTTATCGCAGGTTTATAAGTGCCCGGTTAATGGCAATAGGCTCGCCACCTATTACATTGGGACCTAAATATAAACTGGCGAAATGTGGGTGCTAGCACCTCTGCCTACCCCTTCGGGGATATAGGCGTGAGTTTATGTTATGTTATGTTATATTTATCGAGTGGCATTCGTTACGGGTAGATGGAGCCCTAAAAAGTCCGACCAACTGACCAAACTAAATAATTTGATAGAGCTAGTGGATTGTGGCGGTACTGCGTTCTGCGAACCCCTTCGGAGATATACACGCGTGTGTTTATGAAAATACCGAAGTATTACAAAATAAATATTAGAAGTACATATCTGTTTTAAATCGCCATAAATATTATTATAAGCATATTTATAAAATTGATTGAATAGGTGTAAAGTGGCGCGAATTGCTCATAAAATAATCATTATGTAATTGGATGTTAACGAGATTGTATTATCAAGTAATGGGAAACGTTATCAATTTTACGGTTAATTCGGGACGGAATAGCCTATAAAAGGAAAATGTTTTGGAAAACAATTATAGATATGTACAGCTTCTGATTTGGGTGAACAACGGACGAGGCCCTAGAGCAGGTTTTCCACTAAGGGTTCGGAGGTCGGACGCCAGTTGCTCCTGGAAAAGCCGAGATACCAATCAAAAACAATAAGCGGAATCTGGGTACCAAAGTGCAAACTTTGAACGCAACTGGGAAATTGCTATGCAGATAAAGATGAAATAGCCAAACAAAAAAAAGTTTTAAAAATAGCTTTTTTATGTAATAATTAATTTATGCCGTTATTAAAAAGCTGTTGATGTAACATAACAAACAATCACTTCAATATAATAGCCTTTCACGGCTAGCATTGCATGTAGAATATACTGCTTCCGGGCTGTTTGGCTGTGGTCCATATGAAACTTGTGTTGTCCATATGAAACCACGGCCAAATAGCATGGAAGCAGTATATTCTACAAGTCACTTCAATGTTATTAATTTTGTACGCAGCAGTCATAATTTCAAGACAAAAGATGACAATTATCATTGTTTCCTCAAAAACTATGACTGCTGTAAAGTTGGTCAAACAATCTGGAGAAATTGTCAAAGGAATATTTATTGATCAATGTATATACAGCATAAACTCATAACATAACATAAACTCACGCCTATGTCCCCGAAGGGGTAGGCAGAGGTGCTAGCACCCACATTTCGCCAGTTTATGTTTAGGTCCCAATGTAATAGGTGGCGAGCCTATTGCCATTAACCGGGCACTTATAAACCTGCGATAAATACACACATAACTTCGAAAAGCATCGAAAAGTCATTGGTGTGTGCCATGGTAAAACCTGGGCTCGAACCCGAGACCTCGTCTCAGCAGTCCATTACCCATACCACTAGGCTACCGCGGTTATCTATATATAAATAAAAATCAATTGCCACAAAGGTCTGTCAACATATGACTTGAGAAGTTTATTTTTTTATGGAGTGCATGTCAATTTGACTTTATTGTCACTTTGCAAGCTAAATGAGAAGTCATAGGAATGAGGGTCACCATTACTGTTACCGATAATTATACAATGGAGTAATATTTTTCACACCTGCTTAAATAACCCAGGGTTGTAGGAAGAAGGAAAGATGTGTGTTGGTAAAAAATACTAAATCTTTATGGTGCAGTAAAGAAAAGAAGTGCCAAATCATTAGGTGCTGGATGAAATTGGTTGCACCAATTTCTTTTTGTTGTGTTTGTTTTGTAACCATTTGCTGCAGTCTGATTGTTTTTTGTGTCAATAAATAAATTATGTATACCTACTATAGACAATTGAATAGAAACACAGTATTAGATGACTTGCTTCTTGAACGTTTTAAAGTCTACCAATTAACAACAGGCCAGCAAAGTGGACTATGGTGCTTACGTTAAAGTTAAACAAAAGCTACTATTTAAAAGGCATAAGATAATTATATACCTCGATTCTCATAAAGATACTTATTTTTCCTTCAATGTTCTATACACAAACATTACTACCTAGTTTACGTCTTCGTAGACTAATAGATTACATACAGAAGTATTACACGATGCCACTTAAACAAATATAGACTTTTAAAGTCATGCAATAAAGTGCAATATTGGCTTGCATGGTTCTTTTAACTACAAGAAATCATTGTATTCGTTCATAGATATTCTATGCCATACTCATCATACAAACACACATAACATCAATATTTTTAGATTCCACACCTTAATGGCGTTGGTAGCTTAGTGGTTACAGAGTTGTCTTAAGATCGAGAGCAGTTTGAAATCCTGGCCAGTACCAATATGAATCCACTCCTAACACAAGTAATTTAGCCTAGGTGGAAGGTTTAGGGGGAACACTAGTAGTTTCTATATGTATGTAATGTATATTCATTATAGGGTATTCATAAAAGGTCTTCATAAAGCGTTTGTGAATATTTTAGGGTTAATCCACTTTGGTCATTGACTGTACATGTCCATAAGAACAATTACCAGATTTATACATACTTTATTAAGACATTAAAAAGCAATATGTTATAATTTTTTAAGATTATAGTACCATTCTGTATCAACATAAGGAAATAAAATGCAGATAGATAAGTTCACCAGTAGATATCTTGTGGCTCAGATGATACTGATAATGAGCAATCCCATTATCATTGAATGGAAAAATTGTGCAGACAGAGCTGCAAGAACATATGCTATATAATAATATATATCGTACATTCAATAAGGTAGATGATAGAAACAGAACAGAAATACTTCAATTTATATTTTATAATAGTGGCTGCCAAATCCATTTTTTTTTATTAATACCAAAGTGTAGTTGCATCAGTTTAAGCATAATATGCAACCTTGAAATAACTGTAAGATTGGCAGGCATTCATCTAACTTCCTTAATCTATAATATTAAAAACCTGTATGTTGTCTATGAGTGATATAGCAAAGAATGCCTAGCTCCAAATTCAAATTAATATAGGTGAAGAGGTTCACCATGTTTTTTTTAAGTGTGTTTGAATGTGACTACTATTCAGCCACTAATAGAAAAATATGTTCTATGGATTTATGTTTATGGCACTTAGCCAAATTATAGATTTATTTAGATACTGTATAATTAATAGCTAGTTTTGATAAACCAAGACTCCGAAATTAATAACATTTAAACATTTAATATCAGAGATTTGTAATGCCTATAGACTCAAACATTTCAGTAATATATAAATAAAGCATCTTCAATTGCATCTGTGTAACGAAATATTACTAATGTAAAGTATCCATATGCAGACAGGAAAAAATAATACGGCTTCACTTATTCGTTAATACGTACCTATACATCGCGCATAACCTTCGAGTATATGAGCAAACAGGTTTTATTGTACCGCAGACACTAATAAACTTTAATTCCCTCAACAAAAAATATTAAAGCCGCCAAAATTGGCAGAAAAAGGGGTGTCTTCGGCAATAAAACTAATCTACTTCAGAATTATTTACGACGGGCATACGTAAAACTTGGCACTGACATCTCATCTCAAACGTGTTTAATAACAAAAATATTCTATATACTTACGTAATACACTTTAAATAACAGTCAGGACACAAACATCACAGTGATAATTGATTTTGAATATCGCCGAACTGAAGTATTGTCACACACAAGATTCACTAAGAAGATTATCACGAGGAATTTAAATATTATAACTAATAATGTTCACTCGTTATACGCACTATTTAAAGTTCATTTTAGTAATAATTGATGTAATTTAGAAAGAAACTCGTCAACAGTAAGAAGCACCATTTTGAAAGATTGAAGAAAAGACCGTCAAGGATTTTCCCCTTCTTTCATGTCACTGCTTGCGTCATTGCGGCAATTTGACGTTTGGCTAATTAGTGCTACCAGCTCTGTTTGATTAAAGTCC
Source organism: Cybosia mesomella (assembly GCA_946251805.1). Classification (NCBI taxonomy): domain Eukaryota; kingdom Metazoa; phylum Arthropoda; class Insecta; order Lepidoptera; family Erebidae; genus Cybosia; species Cybosia mesomella. The sequence goes on from OX276410.1 coordinate 20,589,648, forward strand.
TTTTACTTCAGGAATTCCTAAGAAAAGGAAGAATATTTCGTAATTTAAACACGAGATGTACTTCATAGACATGTATACACCACAACGTTCTTATATAAAATTATTTGCATGAAATTTGTTTAATTGTCTCAGTTGATATTTTTAAATACCAAAATAGTAGGTAGCAACTCAGTTATAAAGCTTATAACTGAACGATGTATTAAAAATCAGCAGACGAAAACAACACCTATAAGGTGCACGCAATGAACCTAGAAATGCAAAACGAATGGTTGACTCTAGGTGAATTTTGTATTCCCATAGCCTTAAAATGGCGTACCATAATATACGACTGGTCACCGGCCTTACTTAAATTTTACCTGAATGCATTCCAGTTGACCCTCCCCGACCAAAGCAATCTGGTCAGATGGGGAAAAGCCACAGATAAAACATGTAACTCATGTGGTGAAGCAACTGGTACGGCTAGGCACCTACTAGTGGGTTGTAAAACGCTATTAGACCGGGGTCATTACTCGCGCCGTCATGATAAGGTATTAGAAATCATACGTGAGGCTGTAAGTTTGGCGGTAGCTAGAGCGAAAAAAGGATTAACCACAAACCAAAGAAATGACATTGCGTTTGTAAAGGAAGGCTGCTCAAAGAAATCACTTCAAAAGCCTTATTCAATTTTGATAGCTGCCGTTGACTGGACAATACTCGTAGACACGTATGAGAAGCACTATAGGATACCGGAGGATGTCTGTGCCTCATCATCCAGACCCGACATATTCCTTTTTTCACGATCGCATAAGCGTGCAGTGCTTGTAGAACTCACAGTACCGTGGGAAACTAATATACCTAAAGACCACGCTATAAAGACAAACAAATACTTTGATTTGACTAACGAGTTAACCAAAAACGGCTACGTGGTTAAACTCTATGCCGTAGAAGTAGGAGCAAGGGGAATTCCAGCTAAATCCCTGTACAACTTACTTAAAGACCTCGGATTGCCAAGAGCTTCAGTAAGCTCTTTATTAAAACGTATATCAAAAGCGGCATTGTTAGGATCTTACCAAATTTGGATAGGTAGGGGGGGGGGGAACACTACTGACGGTGGAGGTGAGCGCTGATGCATCACAAGGTGGCCACCCTAAACCTACATCTGGGTCGCAAGTCCCAGTCGCCGTCATGGTGTTCCTCTCTGTACCACGCTATGGACCCGGCGACCGCACGGTGAATCCATGGAGTGCTGAGAATCGGATCTCTTAATCATCGTAGTTAATTTATACCTTACTTAAATATTTGTTTTACCTTACTTATAAAAGTTTCCTGGGAATCAAGGAAAATACTTAACGTAGCAACCCTGACACACAGCTGAGGTTGCGTTCATAAATAATAATTTTATGATAATAGTTGCGTTCTTTACAAATGCAAGATATTATTAATTATGTTATTATGTATACTATATATATATATATATATGTATATATGTATATATATATATCTCTACATTCTATTTGGTAATCACAAGGACAACATACACTCAGTCAACTCAGTCAATACAATAGTCACTCTCCTTTCAATATCTTCATCATATCTTCCATCGCTGGTAAAGAAACTACCATAGTATACAAACTCTGACACTTGTTCTACACATTCACCACATTACATTATATTCAGTCACTTCTTGGTTCCTCTCAAAGTACAGTACATACTCTGTAAATCTTTAGGGTTTCACGCTGGCGTTGCATGTAGGATATACTGCTTCCGGGCTGTTAGGCCGTGGTCCATATGAAACTGGTGTTCCAAACGTTTCGTCGATCACTGCGGTCGACACCTTAAGTGGTGCAGGTCCGGCCGCCGACGAGTCCGTAGAACCCTCCTCTGTGGCAACCGCAGCCCGGAAGCGGTATATTCTATATTCATACTCTGATTTATTTAGCGTAGTCTGAGAATGTTTTATTCTCCGTCTACGAATTTTAGGTCTTAGTATTACTCGAACGTTTGAAATACATTTATAAATTCGAGCAAGTAGAACTGGATAATGGAGAAAGGCACTGGGAGGGGCCCCCCCTATATTAATATAGTCGAGAAAAGCTACCTACTTAAATTGTAAACGCCTGTTCCCTACTAGTACTTTTTCTTTTTTTTTTATTGTGCGGAAATCCCTTCGGATACCCCCCGGCGGCCATCGGGGGCGGTTATGTCGGGCTTGAACCGACTAAAACCGCACGCCGTCTCGGATCTACAGACGCCGGGGTGTAAGGTTACCCATAGAGCATATCCCTCGCACTCCGACTGACCCTGGGCCATTCGCAGTGTACCCTCTGATAACAGCAGAGGGGTACCTGGAGCCACCACACCACCCCCGCGGGGCTTGCAGGCCCGCCATACCCTGACCCCCTCGTGCAATGGGGTCAGCTGGCCCTGAAAAGGGCCGGTTGGTCAGATTCTTGGCCGTTGACGTTGACGCCAGCTGCTCCAGAGGAGCAATCAATGATGCGTCATCGCCCACGTTGCCCAGGGTGCACCAAACTTGGAGGTGATCCAACCAGTCGCACCCCTCCCTACTAGTACCTACTGAGTTTTCTATATTTATAACATACTTGTAATTGAATATTTTTCTCGTAGCTACTTTTCATACTTTGTTTACTTTCGAGGGTCGTAGCTGGTTAGCATTTCATTCTTTAGATTTGATGTTGCATGGCTGCGACTAACTTCACACCTACCCACAATTGGTGTGAATATTGACATATTGTCAATCTGCGAGATCGTTATACGCGTTCCCGCTGGACGGCCGTGTCATCTGCGCCTCCCAGCGATTGTTGATAAACATTTCGAATAATCCACTTCATCTTAGTGTAGTGATAAGACTATAACCTTCAACGACCTATGGACTGCCTATGTTGAGATAGTGTAGCTATCCGACTCCTGCAGGATTTTCGAAGACCTTTCGCCAGGCCCGGTGTGCGCCTTGCAATCTGGAATCGCGACAACGCCTATAATTTTTACTATAGCATTTATACCTTTTTTTTTTTCGTGCGGAAATCCCTTCGGATACACCCCTGCCGGCCAGCGGGGGCGGTTATGTCGGGCTTGCACCGACTAAAACCGCACGCCGTCTCGGGTCTTAAGACGCCGAGGTGTAAGGTTACCCATAGAGCATATCCCTCGCACCCCGACTGACCCTGGGCCATCTCCGGTTTCGAGATGGCCCACTTACTTGCTCTCCACTGTGCCATCTGCTAATCAGAGGGACACGTGGAAAGCTTCCGAACAGCACTCAACAGGGCCGTCCCCGCATCGGTTGGAGTTGGCCGTAAGCAGCAGCGTCTCTCCCACCCTAGGAGAGAGGCGCTGCCGTCTCCGTTGCCCAGGGTGCACCTCGTGGAGGTCCCCAACCAAGCACCCCTATAGCATTGATACCTATATATTCACGTGAAGAAATAGAGTGGTCTAAAACAACTGCTACTCTTATTTCGATAGGAAATGAAATTTGTCAGAAGTAGCAATGCATTCCGCGAATAAAAATAAAAGAGGCGTTGTCTAGTTAAGCCACCAGACAACTGTCACTGCTTCCTCAAATATGGACATTTTTATTTACAAACTGTTTACCATGTAAACTTCCACCGATAATTGGTTTGAACGAGAACTAGTAAGTAGTTTTTTTTAATACGTCATAAATCGAAAACAGCAATTTGCATTTCATTCAATCAACTCAAATATAAAAATTTTACTTGCTGTTACGGAACCCTTCATGGCCGGTTTTTAATAAAAATATATTGTAAACAAAAACCTCCTGGATATGTTTGATTTCCATACTTTATGGTCCCAATCGACAGAACGAAATTCGAAGTAGGTGTGGAATTCCCTTCGGATACCCCCCCACCGGCTAGCGGGGGAGGTTATGTCGGACTTGAACCGACTAAAACCACATGTCCCTAGTACCCCGGTTGACCCAGGGCCATCGCCGGTTTTGGGAACCACGGTGTCTCCGTCTTTCCCCGGAAACTTGATGGTACCTTTTTTTTTTTCGTGCGGAAATCCCTTCGGATATCCCCCCGCTGGCCAGCGGGGGTGGTTATGTCGGGCTTGAATCGACTAAAACCGCACGCCGTCTCGGGTCTACAGACGCCGGGGTGTAAGGTTGCCCATAGAGCAAATCCCTCGCACACCGACTGACCCTGGGCCATCTCCGGTTTCGAGATGGCCCCCTCGGGTTTGGAAACCACGAAATTACACTTCTTTCCTTCGTGTTTCGTGCGGGCCCGCAATTGCGGATGTACGTATCAAGGTAGGCCTACTGATCCCTGCGGATCAGATCTCGTATAGAATAGCACACTCCCAACCCATACCCCTCAGACGCAATACCATCCTATGATGTGTGGAGTCTATCCTAACTAATTACACTAATCATTACACAACGCAGGATAATCAGAAGCTATTATACGATCCGAACCGGAACATATAGAACTTCAATACCGTTCTAAAATTACACCTTATTTTATAATAGATGATGTTATCTTGACGTATATAACATACAATTTTTTATCTGTAGGTTACACTTTAATCAGACAAGTATAAATAAAACAAGTACCTGTTCAGGAACTATATTTATTTTACCAATTAGGTAAAACAAATGTATTTATAAATTAGGTATTTAGAAATTTGTACCATAATTATATAACGATTATACTTTTTCCCACTAAAATCTTCGGGGCTTACCTTCAAGTACACCAACTGATTGACTGACGAGGTTATGGCGCCGGTTTCCCTCTCGGGGGGAAGGGGAGACGGCATTCACTACCGTAAAAGTCAAGATAAATAAAATTTCCATAGGAGTAGCAGGAGGGCGGACCCTGAGCTCCAGCTCTAGCTTTAAATTTGCAAATTTTCAAACACTTATCACTCGCTTTGCTCAAATAAAGGGTTCCTCCACATTGCAGTTAATAGTAGGACCTGAGTCCATCACAAACCTTAAAACTAAAAATGACATAGCATGCCACTAACTTTTCTGACAACTCATTTACTGTCATTACTATTCGCTTGTGGAATGCAGAAGGGTGATACCAGTTCTAATAAGATTATTTGTTATATTATTTTCATAAACCAATATTTCCGCCTCTTTCTGTGAGCAGATAATGCACGCGAAAGATACGGCGGAGAGGGTGCAGGAGAGAACCCTGCCCCTCGAGTTTCGCAGTCTGCGGCGAGGACGCCGCAGACTCATCTACGCCCGGGACTACCGACCTCCATGATCGGGGCCTGAGGACGGCAGTTGGCCGACTCGCCGTCCTTACAGAAGCAGGCCGTGGAGGAGGCGTGTCGTGTGTGCCCTACACAGGCCTGCCAACTCACCGAAGCGGGATAAAACCCGACCGCACCAGGCGAGGCCGCGGTGGCGGCCAAAGTCCGCCGGTAACCCTGGGGTTATCCTTTCGAGGGCTTACCCCGGGTGCCCGGCAACGGCCACTTGGGGAGAACACCAAAAAAAATAACAATATTTTACTCCAACAATATTTTCATTTTTGTGATTTTCTATTTGATCTTTTGTTGTTGAAAATCCTTGATATTGGCGACTCGGTATTTCATATTATAAATTATAGTTATTATAATTATAAATAACAATGTGGCCTAACCCAACGTAGATATAAATAAACTAAATTTAAATAAAATTAATCGAAATCCAAACTTATTTCATCAAGTATAAATTTCTAAATCATCCCTATCATTAACATTAGTTAAAGTCTTCCAGTACACATACTCTGACTTCAGACCCTTTGCACCTAAATAAAATGGATATCCCATGGATGTTGCTAAGTAAAATATCCCTCGTTTCGTCCTATCAATAGCCAGACCCATGACAATGGTCTCCAAAGGCTTGTTGTTATAGCACTCTGAGTCTCTTGCCTGCTGAATGCTGGTACACTTAATACCTATAAACTTTCTTGGATTCCGCATCGACGCCCACCATAGTGATAGAACTCTGAAATGGCTGCAAGTTGAAGTACAAGGATATAAGGTAATATCTGACGGTTGGTACTCCCCACCATTCACGTAGATGTCCACATGTCCCATCGGAGTCGCCATACCATACCCATCGATGTTCGTATGAATAACTTGGACGAACTCCGCATTTGAAGCGTCCAGTCTTTCAGAAGGTCCCAAATTTCTGAAACAGGGACCAGATGGTCCCAATGCGGTTATAGCGGATATATTTCGACCTGTCATTGTCTGAAAATTGGTAGCTATGTAGCTGGCTGTGTGGCAGCCTAGACTGAAGCCTAGGATTTCTAGTTTTGAAGGGTCTAGGCCGGATTGTGTTAGCTGAGTCAGGACTTCAGCGACGTGTTTACCAACTGGGCGCATGAGGCGGCTTGCTCTGGAAAGAGAAATTTGTAATTATTGCTGTAGCGTATATACTTGTGTTATAGGTAGGTAATCAATAGGTATATTAATACGCTGTGGGTCGTCGTCTCGTACAGTAAGCGTCAAAAGTAGATGATCATTTTCGAATTATTAATTATATTTGAATCAAAATCTACACTATTATAATATTGTAAATTAGTTGGGTCTGTACCAGCATTGCCAGACGGTGCGATTTTGGCGGGACGTCCCGATTTTTATGTGTCGGGCGGGATGTCCCGCGCGTGACAGGTTCAGTCCCGCTTTTCGGAGGTAACTCGACCGTGGACTGTGTGTAGCAGCGTGTGGAGGAAGCGCAGCCGCAGTGCAAAGACAAGTGCGGACTAAATTGTTGAAACATTACATCTTTCTTATGATTATAACTTTATGACTTTAATTTTTGTTTTAATTTTTTTTTATTCAGAAGACGAAGAACACTCAATTACCTAACGACAGGGCAACAATTTGAATTATCCAACTGATATTATAAACGCGAAAGTATGTAAGTATGTATAGATGTATGGATGTTTATCACTCTTTCACCGAAAAACGGCTGAACGGAAGTGTCTATAACTTAGATTTTAGTCTGGAATAACACATAGGCTACGTTTTATCCCTGGAATAGATTAATAAGCGGGAACATGATCAGAATTACACGCAGTCGGAGCCGCGGGCAACGGCCGCTATAGTACTTATAATATTTTTATTAAATGGATAAAAATTTAAGAACTTTTGTTTATATGTATACGTTTTTTTACTATGTCCCGCTTTCGATGAGGGAATCCCGCTTTTTCATTCGAAAAATTTCAAAGTCCCGACTTACCAAAAAAAAAAAATCTGGCAACGCTGGGTTATGTTAAATCAACGACCCTGAAAACGAAATATTTTTTTTTGGAATTCTTGCTTTTTGTCTGTTTGTTCGCGATGGACGCAAAAGCTACTGAACGGATTTAGATGCGGTTTTTTTTTCTATTAGAAAGGTCTTGGCTAAACTTAAAATCTAACGTATGTTGAATTGCAATTGGTTAAGTAGAACCGAAGATATGACCAAAAACCGCTGGAGCCGCGGACATCAGTTAGTTTCAAAACATATTTCTAGAGCCCACTAATATGCGCAGTAGAATACATTGACGACATTTATGGCGTTGCGGTAGAGCATTCGACTGCTAAGTCACGGGTTCGATTCCCGCTCATTGTAAATATGTATATTTGCATTGGTCTGGGTGTTTCTATGTATAATGTGTATTTATTTACAAAAAAAGGATCTAGTATGTTTATCCGCATTCTAGAACCCATATGACAAGCTCTGCTTAGTTTAGGTCAAGACGGCGGTGTGTAATATGTCCTAGAATATTTTTTTATTTATTATTAATTTTCAAGTGGTATGCCGTTTATTATACTGGGAAAAGCGTAGCTCTACCAAATCCAGTATTAAGTATACTAGTACTTTTGGAAAGTTAAATTATGATAAGTCACTTTTGGCGCTGACTGTACATCCTACGTACAATGTAGGATTTATTTAATTCGCTTGGTAATAAGAGTTGACTCAGTTCTGTTGGCAGTATGCCATAACCGCAGTGCAACGGCGCCTATTTCCCCTGCTTATTAACCTGCTCCTGCTTTTCATTATGCACAGAATAGCTTCAAAGCGTTTTCTTTAATATTTGTATTATGTAGGTATCCTATGTACATAGATAGGTAGAGAGGTAGGCCTGTGGCGTAGCGGTAGTGCATTCGACTGCTACGACAGGGACACGGGTTCGATTCCCGCTCAGTGCAAATATTTGTATGATGAATATGTCTATTTGCATTGGTCTGGGTTTTTCTATGTATAATATGCATGTATTTACAAAAAAAAAAGTATCCGCATCCTGGAACCCATAACACAAGCTAGTTAAACTATGCTTACTTTGGGTCTAGAACGAGCTGTGTAGAATGTCATAGAGTATTTATTATTATATTAAATTAACAGTAATTTTAATCAGGTGAAATTCCAATATCATATGGTGATAAGAGGCACAGGGTGGATAGGGCAGTGCCCAAATACACTACCACCTTACAAAATAATCTCGAGATGTATTATTGTGCGGACTTTCCGCAGTGTCCGTTTTAGTTGTCTATATATTGGAGGTATTAAATAAACTTACTTTCGTGATGTTCAATAAACGATTCTGAACATAATAATATGTTTTTTGGAATTCTTGTCTGTTTGTCTGTGTGTTCGCGATGGACCTAAAAACTACTTAACTTTAAATCTGCCGTATGTTTGATTGCAATTGGTTAAGTAGAACCGGAGGTTTGAACAAAAAACGATATCCGACCTCCGCGGGAGTCGCGGATCAGCTAGATACAATATAATCTTGTTATTCCTGATTGTGCAGAATTTCTGCACGCGGATGAACTGCGTGCGGAACTTCCGCGTCTTCAATTATTGAAATGTAAAGATAATCATCGTCATCTCAGCGTTATACCCCCGCAACCGCATCTGCAACCGCATCTGCAACCGCATCCGAAGCTTTCACCAGCCTGGGGATCTTTTTTTACGTGTGGAAACGGTCTTCACCCCATCGGTGCCGACGATGAGTTGGGCGTGTCGGAATCGGACCTACTGAACCACATGGTGTCCTCCCCAAGTGTCCATTGCTGGGCACCCCGGGTAAGCCCTCGAAAGGATAACCCCAGGGTTACCGGCGGACTTTTCCGGAGCCCGGGGTTCGCTTACTTTGTCTCCTCCGTAAGCTTCTATACTATTATAAAATTGTAAATTAGTTGTCTGTATATTGAACGCGTATCGAAGCGCAGCGAAACCGTGCGGTTTCGTTGCGCTTCGTTACGCTTTGTGAAGCGTCGGTAGCTTAGTTGTTAAGGAGTCGACCCTGTGATCGTGAGGTTCCGGGTTCGAATCCTGGCCAGTACACTACCTACGTGAACCCACTCCTAACACAAGCAAATAAGCTTAGCTGGAGGTGTTAGGGGGAATATTAGTAATTATTTTTATTTTACTAATATTCTTAATAGAACGAAATATATTGGGGATATTAAATGAACGATGCTGACCACAAAAATCTTTTTTTTGAATTCTTGTCTGTTTATCTGTTTGTTCGCAATGAACGCAAAAACAACTGCACGGAATTTGATGCAGTTTTTATATTAAGGTCTTGGTCAGAACCCTAAGGTTATCCTTTCGAGGGCTTACCCGGGGTTCCCGGCAACGCACACTTGGGGAGGACACCGTGCGGTTTTAGTCGGTTCATGCCCGACATAACCAATCCCGCTGCCCGGCGTGGGGGAGGGAATCCGAAGGGATTTACGCACGTAGAAAAAATCAAAGGTCTTGGTCAGACTTAAAATCGGCCGTGTTTGAATGCATTTGTTTAAGTACCTATAGACATATCGCCAAAAAACGATAACCGACCTCCACGCGGGCGGAGCCCCGGGCATCAGCTAGTAGCTTATATAGCTTTTATGGGAGCGATCTGCCATTGATCGCCCTCCCCGATCGCACAGCTTGCGCCAGATCCTCCTCCCTAAATCAGCAGGTGTACCGGTCAGCAGGTGAGGGTGGCATCGCCCCGTAGGTGTTGATGGGGCCCCATATAACCCAAATGTAAAGATGATTTATTCAAATGTCAGTATTCAGCAACTTTTGTCGCTGACTGCACGTAATACGTTCACTTAACTAACAACGGTCATTAGTGTCACTATGAGTACCTACCATATAATATTGTAATACCTATGATCGCTTTGACCGAATGGAATTGTGGTGAATGGTCGCCTATGCAATAATTATCAGGTTGGGAATAAAACCGAGGGTTGCATCACAAAATAAATAATTGCAGAAGGTCAACTTCGCACAGCGAATGAATGTGTTTTAGTTTTTTAAACTCCCGACGCTAAAACGACGGTAGCTCTGAAACAGATGAACCGATGCTGATGGAGATATTTTTATATAGATTTAGATCGGAAAAAGTGAACATCTAAGACGGGACTTGAACCCGCGACCAGTCCCTTACAGGGGGAATGCTCTGATCAACTGAGTCACCTATACACGTCCCAGACATTCGAAATTCTCCGATATACTATATATGTCTCAAGGTGAAGCTGGAGCCATCTACCGTAATTCTTGCGTACTACGGAAACAATGAATGACTTTACAATCATTTTTAAACATTGTTTATTGATAACTCCGCCACATTCATTCAATTAAATTTTGAAGTAATTAGTATAATTAGTTTTCCTATAGATTTAAACCGGAAAAAGAGAACGGATTTTTTTGTTCGAAAGCCGATATGATAGAGACGTTTCTTAGCTATGAATGAATTTGTGCCAGGAGTATTATAATTTTTAAATTAATAGTAAGTAAGTAAGTAAGTAAATTCATTTATTGCACGAAACATTGTCAGGTATAAAGATGTTAACATATCATTAGTGTACAGCATGTCTCACAGAAATTTCCGCATGCAACATTGTCTATCAAATCAACTATATTAGGGGTTTTGACAGTTATTATGACCAAGAAATTTAATAAATATGTAAAATTAAGGCAAACATGTCAAAAGTTAAAATGAGTCAAAATCAAAATGAAAAATTTACATATTGAGACCAAGATATTAAATAAATGTGAAAATTATTGTAAACATGTCAAAGTTAAAATAAGTCAAAATCGAAATGTCAAAATTACAAAATATGTCATAAATGTAAGGAACAGTCAACAAGATTAGATTATCATAGCAAGCAATAGTACAATTTTAATAAACTAAATATTTCAAAGTCAAATAAATTATCAATTACATCTGAAACAATGCTTCCCAATCAATGCGCACCGAAACGGCAAGAACTGCTCTTCAGGAAATCTGAAGTGTCGTAAAAGCTTTGCTTAGTTAACCACTCCCGTAATGTGCGTAGAAATTTTGAGCGCGGTAGTTCCGCCATTCCCTTGGGTAAGGAGTTGAAAATAAGTGGTGCCATGTAAACACAGTTTTTCCTGAACAGTTCCAACTTGGGTACAGGCATTTTTTTTGGAAGGTGCGTTACCTGTCGCTTTCCCATGTTATCGTTATTCCCGAATAGATGGTCATGGAATTTTACAAATTTAGCGACTTCGTAAATGTAAATGCTTGGAACCGTTAACAGATTTTCAGATTTGAATACTGGTCTACAGGACTCCGACCATTTTAGGTTAAACAATGCGCGAATACATTTTTTCTGAGCTATAAAAACTCTTGTGATTTCAGATGAGTTACCCCAGATGACTATCCCGTATCGTATTATGGAGCAGACGTAAGAGTGGTAAACCATAATACATACATACATACATATACTCACGCCTTTTTTCCTCCGAAGTAGGCAGAGACAACAGCCCGCCATCTGCTTCTGTCCTTACATACTTCACGAGCTTCCTTCACTGTCATTTCATTTCATTTCATTTCATTTCATTTATTCATTAACAATTTGCTATTGTTACAATTGTGTCGGAAGTACAAAGTATTAATAATATAAAGCACAGTAAATTATTGTAGATTAAAAAATTACAAAATCTGCGAACCTATTCAGATCACAAATTACATCAATATAGTCAAGAAATACAATAAAATTAAAACTAGATAAACCCAATACAATGTCCAATAAAATCAACAAGTCAATCAATAATTCATAATCAATTAATCAATAAATTTGTAAAATAAAATAAAAACAAAGAGAAGTCACATTAATACATTCAATACGATGTAAAATAATATAATCTATAATAATTCAATGTCTAATATGTGAAAGTCATTTAAATATTATTACTCATTGCGATAAATTCTTCCAGTGAATAAAAACACTTATTGATTAGAAAGGTTTTAAGTTTTGTTTTAAACAAGTGCGTCTTATAAATATCGTTTTTTAGTTCAATTGGTAGGCAATTAAATGGTTTAACTGCCTGGTACGATGCACCATGTTTGACAACATTTAATGTGGGAAGCAAAGCAGTCTTCAGTGCATTTCGCAATGTGCTAATTCTTAATTTTCTTTCATCTGCCGTTTCAAATCTATGAATATTTTTGGATAGATTGCTTAAAACAATAAGTATGTAAAGGCTTGGAACAGTGAGTATCGTTAATTCTTTGAAATATTCTCGACAGGACTCCCATTGTGGAATGCGAACGATAATCCTAATGGCCCTTTTTTGTAGAATAAAGGCTCGATTACAATTATATTGGTAACCTTTCATGCAAGCCCGCCGGTTTCGAGTGCTTTTGACCTGCCCTATTTACAATATCTCATTAATTTGATCAGTGTATGTCCTGCGAGGTCGACCCCGGCTAGCCTGCCCATTTACATCTGCCTTATATACTTGGTGTGTCATTCGCTCAGTACTCATTCGTTCCAAGTGCCCAAACCACCGTAGCATACCCTTTTCAATTCTTGTAACAACATTCTCTTTCAGGCCACACCATTCTCGTATATCTGTATTCCTCTTACTATCAGCCAACCTTACTCCACACATACTACGCAATGACCGCATCTCCACTGCATTCACTCTACTTTCATGATTTTTCTGCCATACCCAACTTTCACTTCCATACATTAATGTGGGGACTAGCACGCCGTTATGAACCGCCAGTCGTGCCTTCTTCGGCACTGACTGGCCACTCATGAAGGAGTTTAGCGCACCATTCACGCGATTTCTTGCAGTCACTCTCCTTTCAATATCTCCATCGTATCTTCCATCCCTTGTGAACAAACTACCCAAGTATACAAACTCTGACACTTGTTCTACACATTCACCTTCAATCATAACATTACATTCAGTCATTTCTTGCTGCCTCTCAAAAACCATAACGTTCGTCTTTCTTGCATTCACTTTCATACCTCTCGCTTTAAAGGCCGCATTCATGCTGTTCACCATTTTCTGCAGCTCCTGCGCCGATGATGCAAGTATAACTTGGTCATCGGCGTATAGGAGGCTCTTAACATGCAGGTCTCCCATCTTTATTCCATATTCACACCCTTTCATATCACTCATACAGCTATCCATGAAAAGAAATTTTAAATTAATGTTATTGGATATGAAATTTAGCTTATCCAGGTCGACTGCTGTACGTAGTAGCCTCTCCCATTATGCGCCACAGCAACTGATCCTAAGGTAATTTATTACACTCTTTTTGTTTCTATGCAGAATTTTTTTATTAATTAAGTGACTTCAGTTTTTCATTAACTGAGACGCTCTACTTAATATCCCGGGATAACAGGAAAAGAAAACATACATTCTTAGACGTGCTACAAAGAAAGAATGTATTGAACCGTAGGTACCGTTTGGAATTGTTTCCAGAGTATCGGAATGGCACCTCAGTCCAGGCCATGTTGTTCTGGTTAAGTTGGGAGACGTTGAGATTTACGATAACATAAATTAAAAATTAAATATCCCGACCCAAATCGATCCACAGTTAAGAGCCCTATCGACCATATCGGATATCAACCAAAAAAATCCGCCTCAAAATCGATTCATCCGTTCGGGAGCTATGATGCCACAGACTGACACACACACAGACACCCGTTTTTTTTGCGGCGGGGGTTAAAAACATAATTATCTTCGCTTATGTCTGCTTTCCGACTTTTAACACTGCAGAGAGCAAGGAGACTGGGTTTTGATGTTGGCACTGATTAAGTAAACAAAAATCGAAACCCGAGGGGGCCATCTCGAAACCGGGGATGGCCCAGGGTCAGTCGGGGTGCGAGGGATATGCTCTATGGGCAACCTTACACCCCAGCGTCTCAAGACCCGAGACGGCGTGCGGTTTTAGTCGGTTCAAGCCCGATATAACCACCTCCAGTGGCCGACGCGGGGCGGGGGGGGATTTCCGTACGAAAAAAAAGACAAAAAAGGTACTTACAAATGATAATGTACGGTAGCAAATCTTTGGTTATCCACAACAATGACGTTGTACCCTCGGTCTTCGTACTCGTTCGCGAACATGGCGGATATCGGCAAGTTCGGGCTGTCCAGGTATCCGATGGCTACTAGAACTGTCTTTCTGTTAATAATAATAATAATATCATTTATTTCGACCAATTCAAGATCATTTAAATTTTATATTATTTTATATTACATTTACATTTTATATTTAAAATTTAATTCTACAGTAAAAATAAAATTACAAATAAAAAATTAGAAATGTCAATGTAGTTGTTTAAAATTATACAATAAAATTAAAGAAATTGAATAATGTCATCATTATATGAATATTACTAGCTGATCCGGCAAACGTTCTTTTGCCATGTAAGTATATTATTTCTAGGAAACATTTTTTTAGTTAAATAAAAATAACTATCTACAAAAAAAAAACCACGGTAGCCTAGTGGTATGGGTAAAGGACTGCTGAGACGAGGTCTCGGGTTCGATCCCAGGTGTTACTATGGCACACACCAATGACTTTTCGATGCTTTTCGAAGTTCTGTGTGTATTTATCGCAGGTTTATAAGTGCCCGGTTAATGGCAATAGGCAACCCACCTATTACATTGGGACCTAAAACATAAACTGGCAATGTGGGTGCTAGCACCTCTGCCTACCCCTTCGGGGATATAGGCGTGAGTTTATGTTATGTTATGTTTATTTTACCAATTACACGTGTCTGAGGGGCCTTCACGACGACGCGCTGAAAGCAATTCAGTTTCGAGTCGCACAGCTGAGGGAGAGGGATGGAGCTATACACCGTGTATAGCTGCATCTCATTCCCTCCGCTTAGCGGCCCGTAAATGAATTGTTTTTAATGCGTCGTGGTAAGGCCACCTGGTCATAATAATATATGTGTGAGTTTGGCGATATGTCTAGTCTCTAGACTAATGACTTTCAAGGGCGCTACCTTTTGATTTTATATTGCTTGGAAGAACCCAAACAAATAAGATATCCTTGCATGTTTAGACAAAGCATACCAGGATCTAATATTGAAACACACGCGATGTTAATATTTATATTATAATTGATTCTATATTCCACGTTGATTTCACAAGCGTGAATGGAACACAGTACAGTATCCCACTAATATTATAAACGCGAAAGTTGGTGAGTATGTATGTATGTATGTATGTATCTTTGTTGCTCTTTCACGCAAATCGGCTGAACGGATCTTGCTGACATTTAGCACAGGGATAGATTATACGTCGTATGTGCCCTACACACGCCTGCCAACTCACCGAAGCGGGATAAAACCCGACCCCACCAGGCGAGGCCGCGTTGGCGGCCAAAGTCCGCCGGCAACCCTGGGGTTATCCGTTCGAGGGCTTACCCGGGGTGCCCGGCAACGGACACTTGGGGAGGACACCGTGCGGTTTTAGTCGAGACACGACATAACCACCCCCGCTGGCCAGCGGGGGGGTATCCGAAGGGATTTCCGAACGTAAAAAAAAATAGTCCGGAATAACACATAGGCTACTTTTTATAACGGGATCAGAATTCTACGCGGGCGGAGCCACGGGCAACAGCTAGTAGGTATATAAAGATACGTTCAAAACAGAGTCAAGTCAAGTACAAGTTATTAGTAAATTCCGAAATACAACTCTTTCAAAGCTAAGTTGTCTTTTAATGTGATCCCGAGTAAAACCATTAATTGGTAAGGTCTCTACAGTACGTCTTACGAGTTATGTAGGGACAATTGACCTTACCTAAGTGGTCAGTTTGTTCAGAGCAGCCGGTCTAGTATGTTTTAGAAGTCTTTGGTTTTATCTCTCTACGTTAAGCAAAAACAGTTTTATCTGCGATGAAGTACCTACCCTTCGCTAAATAAACCTGTAACTCCGGCCGTGACCGTCTGAAAGTAAAGGTCCATTACTGTTTCATACATCCGCCAGACTCGCTAGGGTCCTAAAGGCTACTTACTATTGTGTTGTGTTACACACTCATGTTATAGACCTCCATTTCATCATAGGTGATCGCCATCTTCATCTTAACAAATTGTTATTCAATAAATAAATGCAAACAAGTGGAATTGTTTTTTTTTTTAAATAAGCTTTCATTATGTTCTTGGTAATAAAAAAACTAAACATTAGAAAAAAAAATCCGTTCCCACAGGTGGAACGCACAGGTAGATTTCGTGAAGCAATTAATATTATTTTATATAGAGAACTACGAACTTTAAACAGTTTATTTTATTTTTCTCGAAAACGGTAACTTTTAGCGAAAAACTTTTCAGACGTTTATTTTAGACTTAAAAATGGCCTATCGATTAAAAATGTTTCCGACTGCAAGAATGCTCACCGGTTAGAAGTTATGATTTTTTTCCCGAAAAATTTTGGTTTTTCCCCCCTCCACTTTTAATTAAAGTTTTAATCTTATATCTTATCTAAGTTGTTGGTATTCATGTATACTATGGGATAAAATTAGAACGGTTCGAATATCTTTCATGGAACGTGAAATTTTGAGGAAAAACTGATTTCACAAAAAGTGAGGCCCTACCGTCCCCTTAGGCTGGATTCCACCAATTCACGAACTTAAACTAAGTTTACACACAACCAATTTTTGACCGCAGTTTGAAAGCGATCGGGGCAAAAATGCGACCGTGAGAGTGCCGCAAATTTTGGGAAGTGGAACCATACATACATATATTATATATATATATATATATATATATATATATATAAAATTTTTGAACAGTGGTCATTTCGGACTCAGGGGGTCATAACTAGACCTCCTATGAAGATTTTTTTTTTAAATTCGACAGTAGTCAAGAAACCAATAGGTAGATCGATTTCATCGAAATCTACCTAAAATCAAACGATCCGAAACTCTTTTGGGGTTGGCTTCATTACAGAGTTCCTATGACCACCTTCCAGCTCTATCATGAGACCCTGGTTACTATTGAAAGACAAACTACTCGTCAAGACGATTCAAACGAACCCACACTCGATGAGGTTGTGTCGTTTCATTGCGAAGTTCCTATGGCCGCCTTCCAGCTCCATAATCACATCAGCACCATGTCATCATAATATTGCATTGTCACGCAATTTACACATGTATGCAAAATTTCAGCTCAATCGGTAACCGGCAAGTGTATAAAATTTATTTTGCTAGATTTGATGACAAACATCGGGACAGGTGAAGCTAAATAACAGCTTATTAAAAACATAGCCACTTCATGCTAACATCAGTGCTTGTTAGCTACCCTTAGTAGAAAAAATAATCCAGTTCAATGTCAAGTGTAGTAAAGGAGTACGCATTTATTCAAGAACACAGCATCCATAACAAACTATGTACTCAAGTTACCGGCCTCGGCATGAACGAATCAGAAATCATTGGATGCGCTCATGCGTATAGACAAAGGATGTTCGTTAAGGGCAACGGTAGGTCCCTACCGAAGGCCACGTATCTACACGTGTACCCTTAGTAGATGTTCTCACTGAGGTATCAATACGATCATAAGTTGACAGGCCCCACGCACTATATGGAGGCATAGTCACTTATAAATCGGCGGAGATCATAGATATGCGTAAGTATAGCATAACAAACTTTGAAAGTGAATCAAAAGGGTTATATCTTGAAGATATTATATATAAGATATTAAGATATTTCGAACACACTAAGTGTTCGAAATATCTTGCTTATCATACTTGCAGTTGCTTTAATAAGTAAACAAAGTGCCCTTGCCTGGACGATCGAAAAAATAATTTCTTATTTTACATTATAAGTTTGGAGATAATAAATAAATTAATAGACGACATGCATATTTCTTTAAAAAGTCTTCCACTGTGTAAAAGGCGAGACCTTTTATACAGTGGAAGACGACATGCATATTTCTTTAAAAAGTCTTCCACTGTGTAAAAGGTGAGACCTTTTACACAGTGGAAGACGACATGCATATTTCTTTTAAAAGTCTTCCACTGTGTAAAAGGCGAGACCTTTTATACATTGGAAGACGACATGCATATTTCTTTTAAAAGTCTTCCACTGTGTAAAAGGCGAGACCTTTTATACAGTGGAAGACGACATGCATATTTCTTTAAAAAGTCTTCCACTGTGTAAAAGGCGAGACCTTTTATACAGTGGAAGACGACATGCATATTTATTTTAAAAGTCTTCCACTGTGTAAAAGGCGAGACCTTTTATACAGTGGAAGACGACATGCATATTTCTTTAAAAAGTCTTCCACTGTGTAAAAGGCGAGACCTTTTATACAGTGGAAGACGACATGCATATTTCTTTAAAAAGTCTTCCACTGTGTAAAAGGCGAGACCTTTTATACAGTGGAAGACGACATGCATATTTCTTTTAAAAGTCTTCCACTGTGTAAAAGGCGAGACCTTTTATACAGTGGAAGACGACATGCATATTTCTTTTAAAAGTTTTCCACTGTGTAAAAGGCGAGACCTTTTATACAGTGGAAGACGACATGCATATTTCTTTAAAAAGTCTTCCACTGTGTAGGCGAGACCTTTTATACAGTGGAAGACGACATGCATATTTCTTTAAAAAGTCTTTCACTGTCCATAAACTTGCTGATTGACAGACGAGGCTATGGCGATGTTATTGGGAGGTCGGATGACCATCGCTCCCATAAAAGCTGTTTAAACCAAACTAAAATGAGGATAAGTAGTAAGCCGCAAGCTCGGAGTTTCAATCCACGGATACAACCAGGAAAATCGTTAAGATGATGATGCGGAGGTTCCATTGGGGTTCGGATACATGATCAGTATTTCACGCGGGTAGATCTGCGAGCAACACTTTTTTTTACGTGTACCCCTACGGGCTTCATCCCATCGGTGCCAACCATGAGATGGGTGTGTCGGAATCGTACTGATAAAACCACACAGTGTCCTCTCCAAGTGTCCATTATCGGGCACCCCGGGTAAGCCCTCGAAAGGATAACCCCAGAGTATAAGTAAGAAGCATCAAGATTTGTAATACCAATAGAGAATAATGTCAACTCCAATGTTAATAGATGGGTATTAGTCAGTTACACTGTCATGCTATTGCTGAAAGTACTTATAACGTGTAATTTGCATTACTCATTATTTTATGGACCGCCTATCTCCTGCCGCATGCAATATCCTCTTTCGACTGTTTATTGTTGCATTCTATTTAATATCCATATAGGTAGGTAGAAGGTATGGCTTTAGGCGGTTCAAGACCGACATAATCACCCCCGCTGGCCGGCATGGGGTATCCGAGGGTGAAAAAAAAGAAGGTACTTAAAGGTACGATATTATTTTTTCGACAGAGTGGAACGCTTTCTGCGGAATTGCGGAAAAATAACATTTTACATAAAGCGACGCCTCTTTCCAATTGGGGTAGGTAGACAAAACACTGCCGTCCTCAAGCTAAAAGGCGACTAAGTGACTGTTTAATTTTCATTTCTTAACTTTGAACAAATATTAATATATTTCAATAGCAACTTAATTCTCGTAAAAGCTCAAAAATATATCCATACATTGTTAAATAATCATTATAAATAATAAATATTCTAGGACAAATTACACAACGCTATCTAGACCCAAACTAAGCAGAACTTGTCATTTGGGGAGTCTAGAATGAGGATAAACATACTTAAATACATTTTTTTGTAAATAGATACATATTATACATTGTAACACCCAGATCAATGCAAATATACATATTTACACTGAGCGGGAATCGAACCCGCGACCTCTGACTTAGCAGTCGAACGCACTACCGCTATGCCACAGAGGTCGTCAAATGACAACGTAATTGCAAATTTATAGAAAATACCAGCAAAGGTTTCAAAATATGCCTTAATTTTTCAGGCTTGAGGCCTGCTGAACATCTTTTCACTTGCTACAATCCTGGTATTTACCTATCGCCTTTTCTACTCTTATTAATTGTTTTGATACATGCACGTCGGTTTCTGGTACACGTGACTTCTCCTTTCTTTAAAACAGCCTCGAAATGATCACCATAAGTGAGCCTATGTCGACCTTCACCAGGTTGCCTAGTCACCTACTCCTCATACATCTGCTTTGTCCAAACCATATAAGTATCCCTTTCTCTATCTTAGTCATTTTATCTTCTACCATACCACAGCGTTCCATTATCACGCTGTTCCTCACCAGGTCCGTCAATCAGCAGGTATACCGCCTAACTGGCTCCCAGCTACCTACCTACCTACCTACTAACCTAGCTTCCCAGATCTCACTTATTTTTGCAAGGATGTATGCATTTTTAATAGCTTGTCCCGTCGGCCATTTGTCAGTAATCAGGGGCTAAAAGTAGGTTAAGTTAGGTGCTAAAGGTATACAGTGTACGAGTGTAAAGGTGCCTGTATTATTACACCATTTGATAGTCCCGCTGATAAGGAACGAATTCTGGGAAGCAATAACACACGGTAAACTTAACGAAAGATCGAATTTACAACAAAATATTTTTTTTGGAGCTTCCAGGGTTCTGGTAAAATTTACCGCTGACGGAACGATGTTGGAAATGTTCATAGTGAATTTTTAACAATATTTTCTGACACATACGAGTACGTAAAAATCAGCACTACAAATTTCAGTGAACTGTATACTATTTATACCTTACTTTAAGCTACTGATTACTGACAAATGGCTGCCGGGACAAGGTAGTAAATGTGCAAACACTTAAGGTAAATACTTACACTGTATTATCGTATACATTTTATTCTTGTAAAAATAAGTGAGTTCTGGGAAGCCCAGGGATATTGGACTATATACACTATATAAGATTCATATAGACAGTACCAGTATGAAGAGAATACCAACCTTTTAAAGTTAAATCTAGGATCCTTCGCAATGTTCTTGGCTGTCCAGTATGTATACTTCTGTCTACTGCGTCCATTGCCTTGCACCACGAAAGACAGGTACTTCAATTGACTCTTCGGAATAATGGCTGGTTTTGTTGAACCAGGACCTGTTAAATATTTGAATAACGTTTAAGAGACCACATAAATATACTTACGACTGTATATACCATAAGGGCTAAGTAGAGGACGCTAGTACTTGTAACAGTACCGTAATATCGGAAACCGATAAAACACATAATTATCTATTTAAACACAAAATCAAATGAAATTTAAGAGTCTGTTAATAATATTAAAATAACAAATTCTTAATACATGCATTCTACAACTAGAAAAATACAAATTTTTTTTTGTCTAAATCTGTCTGTCTGTCTTTCTGATTGTTTGTTCAGGCTAATTTCCAAAGTGACTGGGCCGATTTTGCCAGGATTTTCACTAAATGGAGTAACTCTACTTTTGTTCTAGAATATGGTACTCGAGCACCACTTTAAATGAAAGTTTTTAAAGATTGAGACAAATGCATAGTAATTAAGTAAACATAAATATAATTTGAATACGACTAATAATTACTATTATAATGTATTATTATTATACTTCGAGCTATATCTCGCCTCACCACATCTACCTTAACGTAGAGTAAGGGAGAGGCGGCGAGATAACCCCGGCGAGGCAAGCAGCAGTCGGCCAGGGCAATACGACGATTGGGAGAGGAACCGCCGGACTATTCGGGCATTGTCAAGCAAGACCGCTCTCTGCATCGTGGCCGCCACTGACTTCCCACTAATCCCGAGCCTCCCTAGATGAACTGAGAGGCTCCTTGGGATCAAACCATGGGCTGAAATAACAACTGGGACTATTTCTGTGGACCGCAACTCCCACATGTCGGTAACCTCGTGCGCCAGGTCCAGATATTTGGTTTTCTTATATGCTTCGGCGCGGACGAGGTTCTCGTCATAGATTCATATTATTCATATTATTAGCCGCGGTAGCCTAGTGGTATGGGTAATGAACTGCTGAGACGAGGTCTCGGGTTCGATCCCAGGTTTTACCATGGCACACACCAATGACTTTTCGATGCTTTTCGAAGTTATGTGTGTATTTATCGCAGGTTTATAAGTGCCCGGTTAATGGCAATAGGCTCGCCACCTATTACATTGGGACCTAAACATAAACTGGCGAAATGTGGGTGCTAGCACCTCTGCCTACCCCTTCGGGGATATAGGCGTGAGTTTATGTTATGTTTATTATTATTATTCCTCAATGACTAGTCCGATTTTCGTTTTTCTTTTATTGTCTTGTGTATATGAACAAATTACATAATTTAATACCAATCGCGTGAATGAGGCTTTTTTGTTCATTGAGAAATCAGATATTTTTAATTTTTTCCCAGTGATTATTCCTCCGTGGTACTTTTGATTTTTGATTTTCCTAGCCTATAACCTCCACACTCATATGTTGCGTGTATATGCCAAATTTGATCTAAATCGGTTGAGTGGTTTAAGAGGAGTTAGCGAACAACCGAAATACATGAGTAGTTTAAAACATAGCTTCACTCTTTCAGAACTTCGCTCAGTAAATGATTTATTATTATATTATTATAAATAGCGGCGATAGTCCGGTGGTGTACGTAACGGACTGCTGAGACGAGGTCTCGAGTTCGATCCCCAGTCGCCCCCGGGCACACACCTCTGACATTTCGTAGTTATGTGTGCATTAATAAATGTTAATTATCGCTCGCTTAACAATGTGCCCGGTAGATTGCAATAGGCTCGCCCCCTATTACATTGGGACCTTAACATAACTGGCGAATCGTGGGTGTGTAATACACCTCTGCCTACCCCTTCGGGGATACAGGCGTGAAGTTATGTTATGTTTATTATAAATCTGGCGTATAGTTTTCCTACAAATTACGCAGTATGCAATATACATTTCCCAGTTTGCGTATTCGTTCTAAAAACTATGTAGCACAAGCGAAAGTGTTGCCAGATTAAGTTGCATCACGGAAGGAGGCCGATTAAAATATAGTAGGTAATATGTCTCTCTTCCTACGTTTCAAGATGAATACGGTAGGTATTGTAACGTTGTGGATTCTTTATAAATCTAATTAAAACAATATCCGTAAATTAATCGATATTTTAGTATGTTTCGATAGTTATTACTAAATATCTATGGTTGTGCGAGCGAGATTGGACAGCACTAGCCCAGTCATCAACTGACGGCTCTTATATCGTCCCTTTCCTTGGAACCTTCGCCAAGGAAGGTCGCTTTGACCCCGTGGCCAACTGCTGTCGGCTCCGGGTAAGTTTTGAGATCAACATTTCCTACTTCTTTCTACAGGTGAAGACTTTCCAGCGGTGCAGCTTATTGCCTGCTAAAATGCATGGCTTATTATATTTTATTTTATACTGTGTGATATTTCAGCCTACCTAAATAGTGCCACGAGGCCGATGACCCCTACGGTCAGAGGTCGCGGCACCAGCTTGTGCTGCCTATTTATATTCTTTTTATTATAGCTTCTAGCTACGCTGCATTGCCGCTGGGAGATTCTCTTCACCTGCTATTTTAGCGGGTCACTTGGACGTAATTACCTAGTGACAAACTGACCCGCACTTTTTCTATTTCCAGGGTCTTCGCACCGGGCTTCGCACCATCATAGCGGTAGCGAGGCACACCAGCGGAGACCCTGGCACGCCGGCAACACCACCAGCCACGTGTCCACTAGCTAAGTGCATACTAACATCTTGCACAACGGACCGAACAACGCCACGGCAGAATATTTATTATGAATCCATCCCCTGAGGTTCATTTACTCAAATACCAGATATAAATTTATGTAACATTCTATTCACGATTATAATCTCATACTATACATTGTAATCAACCTTTTATTTAACTCTGCTCGCCCTAGCCGGTAGTAAGTCTTAATTACATTCATTATTTAATTAATTTTCCCAGTGCATATAGTCACCTTAACTTTATTGTAACTTCATTTACAAACCCTCATAAAAACATTAATCGTTACAGTATATAGCGTCCAAAGACTCCTAAGTACCTGTGTGACAATTGTAGAGTTTGTTTTATATGGAAGTTGTGTTTTCCTAACACCAATTCCCCGCGAAGTTAAGTACAAGAGTCACACCATCTCTTCCCGTCATCCTTCACCTATAGTCACCTCGTAAATTATAATTACAAAAACAAGTTGAATTCCTGAGACGAGCTCAGCCGAATACAAGGGATTTTCGATTTTGCTTTTTTTTTTTTTTTTTTGCGTTTTTTTGCGATTTTTTCTTTATCTTGCAAATGTTCACCCCAGCACGAATCTACTACCGAAAACAGCAACTCGATAGCTCATCTCCTTCATACCCAAAACCGTGACAGAAAATTGGCAACGACGACGTCGACGATGACGACAACTCAATAGCAATAGGGCTTTTCTAAAGAAAATCCCTAAAAATTACAATTGTGTCTAGCCTATGTGTTATTCCAGACCAATCTATCCCTGTACCTTTTTTCAGCCAGATCCGGAACGTGATTGAGTAACAAACATCCAAATATCATCACATTTTCACAAACTTTCGCATTTATAATATTAATAGGATAGTAGGATTAGAAGGATAGTAGAATTAGTAGGATAGTAAGATTTGTAGGATTTGTAGGATTTGTAGGATTTGTAGGATTAGTAGGATAGTAGGATTAGTAGTATTAGTAGGATAGTAGAATTCGTAGGATAGTCGGATTAGTAGGATAATATTATTAGTAGTATAGTAGGATTAGTAGGATAGTAGGATTATGATGATGATGATGCCTCCGACCGATTTCGGCCATGGCGACCACTTTGACTCCTAGTCGGCTCGGCGCCGATGGGCTCGATGATGGCTAACATAGCCGATCTTCGCGGTGAACTCTCGTATACAATAAGGGCACGTGAGAACACCACCTACGTAATGGTAATGAATGACAGCGGGTGGGCGGACTTTCAGCTCATCGCGTTTAGCGTCGAGATCTACCTTTCGCTGTTCCTCGAAATCGCTTACTCGTCTTTGCACCACACCCTGCGCCATTCTGGACGTTGTGCTGCCAAACCTTCCCATTGAGACGGCTCAATGTTGCATCTTTTCATATGACATCTTTAAACCTGAGGAGTTGGCTGCCATATTTCCGCTTGCCCTCCTCTAGTTCAGAGTACAAGATGCGTTTCGCCACTCTCTCCTCCGCCATACGTGGCACGTGACCGCACCACCAAAGCTGCCGACGCATTAAGTAGGCCTCAATGCCAACGATATTGGCTCGTCGCAAAATTTCGGTGTTACGCACTCGGTCAGACCATCGGATCTTCATGATAGAACGTAGGCACTTAAGGTCATGTGAACAGAAAACCTTGGAACGCAGCTTCCCAAATGCCGCAGCTGTGGCACATATCTTTCTGCTGATCTCATCATCAAGGTCACACTTAGATGTTATAGTGCTCCCCAGATAGCGAAACTTATCAACCTGCTTCAGCATGTCCTGATCTAGCTGTATAGACAGTGTCTCGTGACCATGTGTGTCCAGGGACATCACCTCCGTCTTCTTGACACTGATTTTTAGGCCGAACTTGCAGCAAGCTTGATGAAAACTGGACATTAGCTGTTGCAGGCCATCAGGGGATTCTGCCACAAAGCATAAGTCGTCAGCATACATGATTTCTGTAATCATTGTATGGGAGACTTTAGTGCGCGCCTTAAGTCTGGCCAAATTGAAAAGACTGCCATCTGTGCGGAAGCGGATGCGGACTCCCACAGAAAGAGTTTCCAAAACATCCCTGACTACTACTGCAAAGGACATGGCGAACAGTGTGGGCGCTAGAACACACCCTTGTTTTACCCCACAGGTAACGGGGAAGAAATTTGATTGTTAGCCATCGACACCGACGCAGCATTGCATGTCGTCATGCAAGAGTCTAAGAAGTCTCACAAACTTTCATCACTCAGATCCGCAATTCAAGGTCAGCTTTGACTACCGCAACGCCTATGCTGCCGCAAGAGGTCTCGATGTTTGTTGAATGCTGTCCTAAGAACCCCGTCATTCTCATCAAACCAGTCCTGTCACAATGTGACCCCCGCGTCCTCCTGTGTTGCCATGTAAGTTTCCTCAGTAAGGTAATATTTTTAGGGATTTTCTTTAGAAAAGCCCTATTGCTATCGAGTTGTCGGCGACGTCGTTGCCAATTTTCTGTCACGGTTTTGGGTATGAAGGAGATGAGCTATCGAGTTGCTGTTTTCGGTAATAGATTCGTGCTGGGGTGAACCATTGCAAGATAAAGAAAAATAGCAAAAAATCGCAAAAAAAAAAAAACGCAAAATCGAAAATCCCTTGTATTCGGCTGAGCTCGTCTCAGGAATTCAACTTGTTTAACTTATTTTCCAAAAAAGTATTAACTTTTTATTTAACTTTTACGGATCTGACACTACTTTTGATATATATATATTTAATAGGTTTATGTATATTATATAAAATAGGTAATTATACACATTTATCAAAAAGCTGTAATTTTAAAACATTACCGACACTTCAATTTTATTTATTTGTTTATATGATTTCGTATGATATAACGTCGGGAGTAGTGTATAGATGAAAAGGTGCGGGTTTGACTCGCGTACGAAGGGTTCCGTACCATTATTTATACAATGGAAGCCCCCTTAATTGGTTTCAATTAATTTAATTATAATTTTTATGAAGTGAATATACAACTAAATATTCTGTGAATATTGCAAGCTTTATTAATATCGAGTACAGTACAAAAACAGTAAAAAAATAACGTTGAATTTTAAAATTATAGCGGCAACAGAAACACATCGCCTGTGAAAATTTCAAGCTAATAAGAACGGACAAAGGAGTCTTAGTAATAGGGTCCCGTTTTTACCCTTTGGGTACGGAACCCTGCCCCCGAGGGGGCCATCTCGAAACCGGAGATGGCCCAGGGTCAGTCGGGGTGCGAGGGATATGCTCTATGGGCAACCTTACACCCCGGCGTCTGAAGACTCGAGACGGCGTGCGGTTTTTGTCGGGTCGAGCGAAGGGATTTCCGCATGAAAAAAAAAAGGGTACGTAACCCTAAAATGACACGCTGACATGATAAATCACGACGATATAATTCGTCAAACTAAGATTTCTTACAAACTTATCTTTTTAGGGATTTTCTTTAGAAAAGCCCTATTGCTATCGAGTTGTCGTCGACGTCGTCGACGTCGTCGTTGCCAATTTTCTGTCACGGTTTTGGGTATGAAGTAGATGAGCTATCGAGTTGCTGTTTTCGGTAATAGATTCGTGCTGGGGTGAACCATTGCAAGATAAAAAAAAAATCGCAAAAAATCGCAAAAAAAAAACGCAAAATCGAAAATCCCTTGTATTCGGCTAAGCTCGTCTCAGGAATTCAACTTGTTTAAAATTTTCGGTATTATTGCAATAACCGATTGCGATCGGATAACGTACATTTAATAGAGACTCTAATTTTATTTGAATGGAAAGGATCCTTGGAGCAAAAAGTTCCATTTAATCAAATGTTTGGTACGGTACGGACTAAAATTATTATAAAATAAAAATAAAATGTTACATGTACAACATACAGAAAGCACAGAGTCTACTGGAGCGAGTTGGAGGAGTCTGCAGCTTAGTGGTTCAGGGGTCGGCCTTATGATCGAGAGGAGTCCGTTCGAATCCCGGCCATTACACTATCGACATGAACTCCTAACTTTAATTTAGCTTAGCCAGCAGAGTTAACGGGAATACTAGTAATTTGAGTTAGTACTATTCTTTATTAAAAAAAAATTACGATGGGCACCGTGTTTCCCACACCCCAGGGGGCCATCTCAAAGGAGTAGATGGCCTAGGGTCAACCGGGGTGCGAGGGAAATGCCTAATTGCTTATCAGTCTCGAGACGGCTTGCGGGTTTAGTCGGTTCGACTCCGATATAACCACCCCCGTTGTCTTGAGGGGGAGGGTATCCGTGAGGATTTCCGCAGAAAAATAGGTTATGATGTTTTTTTTTTTGGAAAAGTGGTAAAATAAAAAATAAACGTTCTAATGACCATAGACCTTTAGAAGCTTAATAATTTTCTTTGATCTTATGTAGGGTAGGGCATAATGATAATAATAATTATTAATATATTACATACATTTTGACATATATCCAGCCGGATATCCCAATTCAAGTTTAGAATTCACTGCAACATAATTGAAGAAAACCAACACAATCACGTATAAATATTTTTTTATCATTTTCACAATTTAAATAAACGTCTTCACTTTTATTATTATTATTTGAACTGATAATCAAAAACATAGTTAATTTTTTTTTTCATGCTAGCCTTGGCGCGTAATCTTTGTTATTTTTAGACGGGCAACGACTGCCCGTTCATACAGCCTAATAACGACTGGATTGTTGCAATAGTGACTGCTGCTCATGTTGTGAAAACTAAGGAATTTTAGTTACTGTATTCAAGATTATCTTTTATTAAAATATGTGACATGCTATATCTAATAAGTTTGAACTAACAACACGTGATATACAGGTCTACGTATACTTTGTAGGTAACTACTTTAGTGTGTAGGTTTCTCTGCAAAGGTTTTAACGATTACGATCAATTTGACACCAGCAACTAACGCTACGCATAATATAATAGTTTATCGTGGCGTTTCGTTTTATATACATTATGTACTGAAAAATTTGTATAAAAAATCGAAAAGAAGGAAAAAATTTCTGATGACAAAAAACGCTAAGTCAACCTACTTTTCGCGATCGCCCGATATATATTGAGCTAAGTGTGGTTAGAGGTGTGTAAGGAGGAAGAGCGCTGGACGAGTATTCTTACAGGACTACTCTATTGTCAAGTTAGCGTAGTGGTTGGTTAATAGCTCATGTTTGTAAATAATTTGATTTAGCCGCTTAAACTCTTCCAGAAAGTTGACTAAATAGTTAAATTTTAGTTTGCACTAATATAGTCAAATTGTTTTAATATTGTAAGTTGTAAGTTTGACAGTTTTTGACTTATAGTACGCTAACTATTAGTTGGCGTAATTTATCGTGAGTTTCTTTTAAATTCTGTCAGGCACATACTCGGCTTACTTTTGTTATTTTAAAAACTAAAAATAAATGTAAAAGGTTTTAATGACATTCTATGCAGCCATAAAGAGCTAACTCCATAAAAATTCAATACATGATCTTTATTTAATGAGAAGTCATCACGTTTTTATCTTTAACCGCTTTGGTGAAAAATTGCGTGTTTACAAATGCTTCTTTAGCACAGCACTTCCGGCCAGAGCCCCGAGAAATCAGGGCTCAGCGGTCCCAGCTCCACCAGGCAAAAGCTTCTTCAGCCCAACATGGTGTGTGTGTTGGGCGCCTGAAAGCTTCTTTAGTCAAACACTATGCAAGTGCTGGGCTGAAGAAGCATTTATAAACACGCGTACCGTTTTTTTTTACGTTTGGAAATCCCTTCGGATACCCCCCGCCGGCCAGCGGGGGCGGTTATGTCGTGCATGAACCGACTAAAACCGCTCGGGGTCCTGCCCAAGTGTCCGTTACCGGGCACCCCGGGTAAGCCCTCGAAAGGATAACCTAGGTTTACCGGCAGACCTTGGCCGCCAGCGCGGCCTCGCCTGCTGGGGTCGGGTTTTATCTCGCGTCGGTGAGTAGGCAGGCGTGTTGTTAATATTTTTGCTAAGATAACCTTCGCTAATTGTCACCAATCGACACTCTGTAAGTGTATTTGAATGTTTAAGACGCTAATCATTACTTAGGTATAGAATGTTTGTGTTCATTTACCTGTTAAAATCATGTAAAATCTAGAGGAAGCTTAATGCCGGCCACACACGTTGCGGTATACTTGTTCAAGTCTAGACTTGTACAAGTCCGCGTTTTTTCGATTTGCCCACAGACGCTCAAGTATACATGTGCAAGTGTCATTTTTGTCACACCGAGCGTCCAGGTATGTCGTGCTGCGATGGATGACGCTTTGGCAGTAGTTGGCATTATTGCTACAAATTTTTTTTTAAATATGAGAAAAAAACGAACTGTGTGGACTAAAGAGTGGTTGAAAAAACGAGAACAGTATTCCCACATTAATTTGTTAAAGGAATTAAAATTTACACCTAAAGACTGGCATAACTATTTGCGCATGGATGAAGAATGTTATTTAAAACTTTTGTCGATGGTACATACATACATCATACTACATACATACATCCTCTTTCCTCTTTACAAGACTTTGCCCTCTGCTTACCATCAGGCGAGGCAAATTCAAATTGACGGAACCTATATACAAAAAAAAACATACATACATCATACATGCATACATACTCTTTCCTACTTCCAAGACTGCCTTCGGCTTACCATCAGGCGAGGCGATGTCAAATTGATGAGTCTTATATAAAAAAAACAAATAGCTATAATAATTGCGTCTGGAGGTCTGGATAATGAATTTATTATGAAGAAAATCTCACTCATTTTGGCGGGAAATTGATTACAGAACATACGTACGTATAGGCGCGCGCCTAGTACGCTACTGAGACTTGAACGCAACGCTGGCAGCTGGCACACACGTTCATATATACTTGTACAAGTCTAGACTTGCGCAAGTTTGGAATCGAAAGTTGGAACTTTTTTTGAGACTTGTACAAGTCTGAAACTTGCGCAGTTATCTTCCAACATACGTTCAAGTATACTTGTACAAGTCTAGACTTGTACAAGTATACCGCAACGTGTGTGGCCGGCTTAAACCTTGTTAAACCTTAAACCTTGTCTCAAAATTTTATATTATGATAATAATTTATGATGTGACCAATCACCATTAACTTCTGTGTCACGGTTCCTGGGTGAGTCGTTGAGGCGAAAATAAATTTAAATTTCGAATTTGGAACGTGACGCCGAATCTAGAAATGACTTCATGAATCATCTTATCAGTAAAGCCATAGCGCGCCTTATTGTGACGCAACCAACCTGTTTTATGAATGAAAGAAAAAAAATTGTCCTTTGTTGTTGGTACAGCTAGTCTAGTGGTAGGTATACTTACATAGAAGTCATGAATGAATGATTTCTATGCGTAATACCTACTACCTACTACCGCAAGTCAGCGTAATTTATACATCATATTATATTAGGTCGTTACATATAAAATTGCCGTTTTTCTTGAAGAAATTGGAGGAAACCCAATTTTCAGTACTAACATTTTTGCATTTTTTTTAGGAATGACGAATCCAAATTTTATGATTTTTTTTGTGTATGAATGAGCAACAACATTAAGCTAACAAACAGCAACTTTTATTACATTTTTGAAAAGTGACCGCTGTGTAATACGAAATTTATTATCAAAATGGATAGCATTTAGGAAGTACTGTTTTTGAAGATCGAATTAATTTATCAAGCGGCCAATAAAAACAAAATTTAATACAGAGTTGTAAAATCTTGAAATCAACTTTCAAACAAAATATAAATAATGGAAATAGCTATTAAATTACAGGAATAACGAACTAATGAATTTGTAAGAAAATTTCGGTAATTTCATAGGTATCGGCAGATTCAACCTATTATTATGTACATCCTACATAATGTACCTTTCAATTTATTTATTTTTTTATACCACTAAAGTGGCAGACAAGCACTAGGCCCACCTGATGGGAAGCGGTTACCGCGGCCTATGGACGTGTGCAACACCAGTGGCGTCACACTCGCGCTGCCGACCCTGTAAAGGAAAGGGGATGGGAAAGGAGTTTGGGAGGGGATGGGAAAGGAGTTTGGGAGGGGATGGGAAAGGAGTTTGGGAGGGGTTTGGGCTCCGGCACTATCACTCACCGAACGGAACGCAACAGTTCAAATACTGTTACTTGGCGTCGATATTCTGTGAGAGGGTGGTGCTTCCCCGGTCGAGTCGGCCCATTCATGCAACGGCCAAAAAATATAAACAATTGCACAAAATTATGTCGCGGTTCGAGATTGACGCAGGAATAGGGGAATTGACCTGAATGAAAAATGTTTAAACAATCACGAAATTAAATCTCATCTACCGGCCGTGAGGTTTCGTTGACAGTTTAATTGGTTATTCTCTATATTAACTACAGAGCCATTACGTTACATGTTTTTAAATTTCACAATGCTACATTTGTTGCAAAATAAAACTAGTGTAGCCCTTTATAACTTGTAAAGGAAGTACTTTGCAGTATTTCTAATTTATTTCGTAACATTGCATGCACAATGTACGTAGCAATTGTGTAAAGTACATATGACATTGACAGGGTGCGAGGGAAATGCTTTATAGGCAACCTTACACTTCGACGTCTGAAATCCCGAGACATTACCACGTCAACTGGCAGACGGGGGGGGTATCCGAAGGGATTTCCACACGAAAAAAAAGGTACTCTATATATTGGTTGTATGGAGCCCTACCAGAATCTTCGGGGCTCTTGTTTTAGCTGATACACCTGCTGATCAACGGGGCTCTGGCGTAGTCTTCTGGGTTGGGAGGTCTGACGGCCGTTGCTCCCGTAATAGCCAAAGCCCGGGGTCCGCTGATCCGTTTTGTATTGGGCTACCAATACAAAACGGATCAGCGGACCCCGGGCTCTAAGATAAAAGCTTTGAATACTGTAGTGTTCGGACCTCGTCCCACACACTACGGTTTGTTACCTGGCCATCATGTGTCAGAGTTTAAAAATAATTACTTATTCGAATTAAATAGAGCGTAGGGAAGAAAAACAATTGCTGCGTGGAGCTGCATTCGGCTGTGCGGCTGACAGCGGGCGACTAGACGCGCCGCCCGGGTCCGCCGGCCGAAGAGAAGATATAATTGTAATTGGGTTAGGCTCAGTCCTTGAGCGGAGTTCGCGATTCCCTGGTTCGCATTAAAATGATAATATACGCGTAGAGGCCTCCCTAAACTCGTTATAGGAAGCTTTTGTTGATATAGTGAATGCCCATATAAATTTCTTCCTCTGTGTTTATCTTATTATCTGCACGAGGTGTTGTGGCGTCCAACCCCCGGACGCTACAATACCACTGGAATCATTGCTAAGATGATGATATCGATGACGATGCCCCTATATTTCTTCGTAACATCGAAATTGCTGGACCAATTTTCATGTTGGTATAAAAAAATCTAGATAACGAATGTTTACCGTTTGTAGTTTGCTGTTTGGAACCACGTATCATTATGCGTTCTCACCTATACACTATATGACAAAACTAGTTTCCGATCAATAAGAGGCACATAGGTATCCTTAATACATAACCATATTTGAAAATAAAAATAATATACAAATGAAATTAAATGTACTTACTATTGGAATATTCAATGCCATTTCCTAGAGCATAATTACAAAATATCTCCTCAAAATCTTAGAATGTGACAGTACCATATAGTAGATATCCAATAAATTTAGCGGCGGCCCTCAACACCACCCCTAGCTTGCTGCGCCACCACGCCCTTTTGTGTTTTTTTATCTTTATTTTGTGTTGTCATGTAAGTAATATTTTTATAAACTTATTTTCCAAAAAGCATTACATAAACCTAACCTAACTTTGATATATAGATACAATATACACCTTCACAGATCAGACACTAGTTTTGTAACATATTGTTTATACAAAACATAAATGCCACTAGCATATATTATTCAATTTATTATAGTCCTAAAATTCATTTTTTATATTTCTTAGTCCTTAATTTATTAAGTATTAGCTGACCCAGCAGACTTCGTGCTGCCTCAATCGATAACAACTTCCATTTTGCTCACCTTTTAAACCTTCTCTGGACCTCCACAAATAATTCAAGAAAAAAAATTAGCCAAATCGGTTCAGCCGTTCTCGAGTTTTAGCGGGACTAACGAACAGCAATTAATTTTAATATATAAAGATTTGGAGCATACAATAAAGTTATTAAGTTGTATCATATTTAGAATGGAAGGAAGTTTTTAACACAGGCTTTTGATACAGACACTTATATGTTTTCTTGCATATTTGCTCCAATCAATTATCAATTCAAACAGTCAATTGCAATATATCTTTGTAGTCCTTTTAATTTCGAAAAAAAGTCAGAACTAAGAGTTGAAACTCTTAAACGTGAGTGTACATTTGCTCTTAATGGTATAGGTGCATGCAAGGCGCGATATTGGGCACAGCTTAGACTAGACGTGGAAATGTAAGAGACAGATATTTTAATTTTAGGGTCTATAGAGCCCCATCAAGACCTTCAAGGCAAAGTTAGCCTCACCTGCAAGCCGGTACAGCTGCTGACTGTACGAGGCTCGGAGACGAAGTAAGCGGATCTTGAACTCCTAGGTGAAGGTCTCAGAAGGAACAAAATGATGCGAGACAGCGTTACTTTCAAATTTACAATATTAGTCTGAATTATTTCCTAACCTAACAAACCACTTTATGCACAGCAATCGCACTGAATACTGCTACACTACCTAGGCATAACGAAATATACAAACACGATTCATTATATCGTGTGTATACACAGACAATAGTAACACCACCTGATATAATTAAAGGTCATATTGCAAAAGTCGCAGGTCAGTGTTGGTAAATTATCTGCCACTTTGTAAAATGACTCATCAAAATGAAGCAAACCTATTTATTTAAAATGCGATATTAAAGCACATGAAATTTTATCACGCAAACGTCTCATTTGTAAAGATTCGTTCAAGGACGGAGACGTCACAAGGCTGGCAGACATCTGATTACTGATGATGATGGTAAGCGGTTGCAGGGAGTATGAACCAAGCCTACCTCAATTACGAGCCATTATACCTGCTGACTGTTGAAGGAGGCTCTTGTTTTTTTTTACGTGGGCAATGCTGTTACGCACGGCACCGCCGGCCACGGGGTGGTAGCCGGAGATCGTGTGTGGGACTCTCCCATCCACTAACCAGATGGGTATACCCACTAAACCCCACGGTGTGTCATACTCTGCGCCTTGTCGGGGGGCCTGAAACTATGCAGAAAAACTTCTGCTTCGGGGACCCCCCCTAGCGCATGCCCACTAACGCGGGCACCGCACCTTTCAAACTCTCAATTGGTCGACGTCCAGGCACACATGGACGTCATCCCCTTCGCGGGTGGCTAGATCAGCGGGTGCAGGGCTTACCACGTCCCTCACACCCGCAGCCACGCTCAGGGCGGCATGATGCGCATGTACTCGATCGAGGAGGCTCTGGCGCAGCTATTCATCTCGGGGTTGTAGATCAGACGGCAGTCGTTCCCATATAAACCGCATAAACCAAACCTAAAGGAGGAGACGGATTAAGCGGACCCTGGGCTAAGAAGTCACAGCCTTGGATGCTACCGGGTACCATGCTAAGATGATGATGATTATGTAATGCCGTCTGCTATCGCTATCTGCCACTGCTGTTTACGGTCAGCCATTGCCTAATCACACACCTTCAATTTAAATTGACTTGATTTTCATGCAGTTAGTTAAAATAAGAAGACATTGCGCATGTTCCAAAAGCCTCATGTGATCACTACTTTGTGGAATGAAATGACCATGTTGTCGAGAGAAGCACTTACATTCTCTATGGATTGAGTCTGATCTGATGGATTGTTTATTATTTTATTAGTATTTGTTAGCTGTAAGTTTTCGTAAAACTAAAATAAAATAAAATAAATAAAATGTTATCATCATTAAAATTTAATCGCTAAACAGAGACATCACTCCTTTGCCTTCGGTCCGACAAATGCCGCCTTTACAAGGGTATTCCCCTTTTCTCGGGTACTGTGACGGTTTGCTGGTGGTATACAGAGGTTGGTGGAGTTTGTTCATCATAGATAGCTCGAACTGGTTCAGGTCTGGCGGCGCTGCTGATACGCATTGGAGAAGCATAGAGGTGATGAAGAGAGGTAACTGCAAGAGAAATCGAAGTTAGTTGTTGCTGTAACAAACTATAGGTACAATCTCCCGTACCAAAGAAGGCGCACCAGGCGTGGGAGACGTCAGAAAGATCGCTGTTCTCTCAGAGTTGGTGGAAGTGACGGTTGGGACTAAACTTTGCCCTAACTGTAGCATGCCCAGGGTATTTCTGTAGGGTAGAAAAAAATTTGATCCCCAAGAACACGTCGGAGTTATCAACTTTGGTAGCCAAGGCCGGTTCTACTTGGTGGCCTGGTAACGTACAATTTTAGTTGGTTTAATAAATAAATACTCTAGGATAATTTACACAACGCTATCTAGGCCCAAACTAAGCAGTGCTTGTCATATGGGTTTTAGAATGCGGATAAACATACTTAGATATATATATTTTTTGTAAATAAATACATATTATACTTAGAAACACCCAGACCAATGCAAATTTACATATTTTCACTGAGCGAGAATCGATCCCGTAACCTCTGACTTAGTAGTCGAACGCACTACCGCGACTCAGAGGTTTGAGTCCGACATACCCATTTCATTGTTAGCTTCGGTTAGATGAACCTCGAGGTTTCCACACGTGAAAAACATAAGATATTCTGTAATACATAAAATAGGTTACTCCAAAATTTGAGCGACTCTAGGCCTACTCAACCTGCTGGTAGATCCACCACGGGCTAACGAAATATAAATTAGCTGCCCAAAAACGTCCCTAAATACGTCTCCAAAAATACTTACTAATTAAGTAAGTACGTATAAAAAACCGAGGCGTACACACAACCATTAACAGATAGTCGATAAGATCCATTAACAGATAGTAGATAAGATTTTCTCATGATTATTATCCCGTTTCGTATTAATATCTGAGTATTGTTCTAACTCGGTAATTAGAAAAATAAACATGCAAGGCGTTGATTAATTGGTACATCAATTAATTCAACCACACATCGATGGTTTGTTTTTTTTTGTCAAGGATAACGATATGTATTGTCATCAACGTCAATTTTAAATAGTTATGTAACAAAAACTCATGATTATAGTAAGTGAAGACTTAGCTATGACGAAGGCTGAATATATTAAAACCTCAAATTAGAAGTAGTTAGTTTTTTTAAGGAATGTTAGTAACCGAAATTACTAAGCTTGCTCCTAACCCCACCAGCTAAGCTTAATACCATCTGGAAAGCTTCCGAACAGCCCTCACCAGGGCCGTCCTCGCTTCGGTCGGAGTTGGCCGTAGGCGGTAGCGTCTCTCCCGCCCTAGGAGACAGGCACTGCTGTCTCCGTTGCCCAGGGTGCACCGCGTGGAGGTCCCCAACCAAGCACCCCAAGTGTGTGTTGACTGTACTTTTTTTTTTTTATTCGTGCGGAAATCCCTTCGGTTACCCCCCGCCAGCCAGCGGGGGCGGTTATGTCGGGCTTGAACCGACTAAAACCGCACGCCGTCTCGGGTCTACAGACGTCGGGGTGTAAGGTTGCCCATAGAGCATATCCCTCGCACCCCGACTGACCCTGGGCCATCTCCGGTTTCGAGATGGCCACCTCGGGTTTGGGAACCACGGTGTCCCCGTCTTGCCCCGGTTTGGGGGAGGGGTGCTAGTCGCCCCGCCGTCCCGGCCTGCTTCTGCTGGGGTGACAGGTGGCCTCACCCGCCACCCCCAGGCCTGCGCTCATGGAGGACGGAGGTCGTTAAGCGACCTCCGGTGCCAGAGTTGCCTGCGACGCGCGGCGAGCAAGTTGCGGGCTCGGCGGGCCGGGAGAGTTCTAAATCTCTCCCGGGCGCGCTCCGCCATCTCCTTCGCGAGCATTACATGCTCGCAGAAGGAGGTGGCGGTGGCCCACGCGCTCGCGCTCCGCACCATTTCCGCAATCATGCTGCCGAGTGAGAGGACTCCCACCCCTATGGCTGCCACGAGGTCACGCCTCGGCACCTCCCACGCCGGGCAGTCCGCCAGCGTGTGCAGCCCTGAGTCCTCACTCGCGTCGCAGTGATGACACTCAGGCGTTGGCTCCTTCCTGATCCGATGCAGGTGGTCCCCGAAGCACCCCTTCCCGGAGATCACCTGCGTCAGTCGGTACGAGAGGCTTCCGTGTCGCCTCTCTAGCCAATCCTCCATGATGGGCCTTACCGCCGCTATTGCGGCGTGCCCTTGTGTTGACTGTACCTTTTTTTTTTATCGTGCGGAAATCCCTTCGGATATCCCCCCGCGTGCCAGCGGGGGCGGTTATGTCGGGCTTGAACCGACTAAAACCGCACGCCGTCTCGGATCTACAGACGCCGGGGTGTAAGGTTGCCCATAGAGCATATCCCTCGCACTGTGTTGACTGTACCTATGTCGAATTTAGTAAATTAAACAACACAACAGAGAGCTGTTCTTGCATTACGCATGCATAACATAACAAAACATAACTTCACGCCTGTATCTCCGAAAGGGTAGGCAGAGGTGTATTACACACTCACGATTCGCCAGTTATGTTTAGGTCCCAATGTAATAGGGGGCGAGCCTATTGCCATCTATAGGACACATTATTACGCATGCATAATTTTTGTTTATCTACATTCAACAGTGATAGGCATAGGCGGATTACAGCGGTCCGCTGTATTAAGCGACTTTTATTACTGTCCATACTTTTCACAAATCCTACTAATATTATAAATGTGAAAGTTTGTGAAGATGTTTGTTACTCAATCACGCTCTAACGGCTTAACGGATCTGGCTGAAATTTGGTACAGGGATAGATTATATCCTGGAATAACACATAGGCTACTTTTTTATCCAGGGAATAGGTTCCCATGAATTGCGGGAACAGAATCAGAATACCACTCGGGCGAAGCGGCGGGCAACAGCTAGTTATTAATATGATATTGCAATATTGACAAGCTAAATGCCTTCAGAAGCGGTGATAGCCCAGTGGCGTACGTAACGGACTGCTGAGACGAGGTCTCGAGTTCGATCCCCAGTCGCCCCGGGTACACACCTCTGACTTTTCGTAGTTATGTGTGCATTAATAAATGTTAATTATCGCTCGCTTAATAATGTGCCCGGTAGATGGCAATAGGCTCGCCCCCTATTACATTGGGAATTTAACATAACTGGCGAATCGTGGGTGTGTAATACACCTCTGCCTACCCCTTCGGGGATACAGGCGTGAAGTTATGTTATGTTATAAATCCATCTTGGTTGCGATAATGACCCAAATACGTCAATCAAAGTGAAACGGAATGTGTATGCAATGTGAGTAAAAAATACAATTTTATCGTCTAACAAAAAAAAAGTTTGGGTGTACGGGGCCTTGAATGCAATCGGAATTAGTACTCGATGATGATGATGATGATGATGTAAGAAAAGAGCGTCGGTATATTAGTGGTTTAGGAGTCGGCCTTATGATCGAGAGGTACCCGGTTCACAACACAAGTTATTGAGCTTAGCTGGCGGGTTAGGGGTAATATTAGTAATTTCGGTTACTTATACTCGTATTCTTAAAATATACACCTCTGCACTCTCTTTCACATAAAACTAGGAATTCATTGCAGGGTGTGACTGAACTAAATTGAGCTGAGCGAGAATATAAGACATCTTACTACGGTCGCGCGCTTAGCTAAGGCCGGGCGCTCGTGAAACTGTTTTTCGGCGATTATTCCTCAATGGTACATCGGACATGAACCATCTCGCTTCAAAACACTCCCTGCCCCCGCGCCTCCTTTCGCCACTGGTACAGTTGCGAAAGGGCTCTCGCCTCCAGATCCCATGGCGGAGTTCCGGCAAGGAGAACACTAAGCGGGGCGTGAAAAAGCATTTGATGTGGCCGTCAATTTGAGGTCCACCATTGTAGCCTTATTGGTGTCCGTGATGGTGGCCCTCATTCCTGAGACTTTACTTTCAGGAATGAGACTTTACCCTATATTTTATGAAAAATCTTACTAATATTATAAATGTGTAAAGTGAAGTTATTTGTATGTTTGTTATTAAATTTGGATAAATTATAGTCTGGAACAACATGCTATTTTTATGGCATGTGAAGCGGGAACGGGACCAGAATTCCATGCAAAGCAGCTTGCAACAACTAGTGGTTAAAAAAATATTTTAACGTATACACTCACCAAAACGTACAACATGTCTGTAGGCGTGTCACAATGATTGCTACCCGAGGTTTGTTAGTTTTTGCTTAAATACGCGTCGAGTACCGCACAATGGCCCACATCGGATGTTTATATATCACCATTGCCGTTATCCACTTGATATTAAATTACGTTGAAAACTAAGGCAAAAACATACTGTGAATTGATTAGATACACATTTTGTAGTAATTACTATTGTTTTCTACCATCTGTAACATGTATGCAGATGTGGGTATTTTAATTATAAATCAGTCTTGGTCTAACTAGCCTTTCTTTTACAATAACTGGCGCGCAAAATTCTGTCTTTCACGTGTTTATATAATATACTGGCTGTGCCCGCGACTTTGTCCTCGTGGACTTGTATCTGGATTTTTATTGCTCGGAACCCTGATACTTTTCGGAAATTAAAGTAGCCTTAGTTACGCCTTATAACATCAGCTACTTACAGTAAAAAATCCATCGATATCTAACCAGTCACTTCGGAGACTAACCGGAACAAAAATTTAAGATCAAACAATTCTCTACATAAATGGTCCAGTCACCTTTTCTCTTACGACTCACCATTCGTGAGATATCGCTGTTTTAATAATTAGAAAATTCATTAGTTTATTTTAAAATGCTCATTCAATTCATACAAGTTTTATTGTGTAAGTAACACAAACCAATAGTTTCTTATTTTCATTTATATTGAACGTCCGATGACGTGTACAGGCAGCGTTTTAGTGCATATTACTCGTATGTAAAATATTATTTTCTAATTATTAAAACCGCGATATCTCACGAATGGTGAGTCGTAAGAGAAAAGGTGACTGGACCATTTATGTAGAGAATTGTTTGATCAACAACTTTGTCTGACCTATTTTCACGATAAAACTTACCGTTTTCGAGAAAAATGGAAAAACCCTTAATTTTGTACGTTTGACCTTGAATAATTTTTTTTGCAGAAGTAGGATCGATGGGGAGTTTTGACGTTTTATTTACAACGATGTATTTAACGTCTCTGCTAAT
This sequence comes from Cybosia mesomella, assembly GCA_946251805.1. Lineage (NCBI taxonomy): Eukaryota > Metazoa > Arthropoda > Insecta > Lepidoptera > Erebidae > Cybosia > Cybosia mesomella. Next base: position 20,630,785 of record OX276410.1, read on the forward strand.
TTTAGGCTCTATGCGAATTATTCCTTAGTTATGACTTATTTTTGTCTATTTTGACTGGACTAATAGCTCTCCCCTAATGAGCGCCATAGCGCCCTGTCCAATGTAAATATATGAAATACATATTCATGCATTGATATTTGCACTGAGCGAACCCGTGACCTCTGACTTAGTAGTCGAATGCTCTAACGCTACTGTAGTATATAGTAATGCCTAAATTTAACGGTCCAATGTGAACTGAACCTAATATTTCTCATCGGAGTTTTTAATTAGTCATTGAGGGAACAACGCATTCTTTGTCGGAAGTCATTGCGCTCATCCGATTTGGAAGTCATTATGCGAACAACATACTCGTTTTATGTGTCACGTCTGTGTACATTTTTTATGATTTTTAGGGTTCCGTAGAAAAATGGCAAAAAACGGAACACAAAAATAAAAAAAAACAATTAATTTTGGGTGTCCCTCATACTTAGAACTGAAACTCAAAAAGATTTTTTTCATCAAACCCATACGTGTATCTATGGATAGGTCTTCAAAAATGATATTGAGGTTTCTAATATCATTTTCTTCTAAGCTGAATAGTTTGCGCTAGACACTTAAAACATAACATAACATAACTTCACGCCTGTATCCCCGAAGGGGTAGGCAGAGGTGTATTACACACCCACGATTCGCCAGTTATGTTGAGGTCCCAATGTAATAGGGGGCGAGCCTATTGCCATCTACCGGGACACCGGCTAGACACTTCCAAAGTGGTAAAATGTGTGTCCCTGTAACTTCTAAAATAAGAGAATGATAAAACTAAAAAAAATATATGATGTACATTACCATATAAACTTCCACCGAAAATTGGTTTGAGCGAGATCTAGTAAGTAGTTTTTTTTTACGTCATAAATCGTAAACCGCAATTTACCTTTCATTCAATCAACTCTAATATAAAATTAAAGAAAGCACACATTTTTAAGTTACTTGCTGCTAGGGAACCCTTCATGGGCGAGTCCGACCCGCACTTGGCCGCTTTTTTTTTCACATATCTCCAATGTACACACACGTAATTTAAAATTTTATAATAGTATAGATAGATAGAGATCTCGGGATGTTCGGGAAGCTCCGGCATATATTCGCGTCCGAAATACCTCAATGTCTCAAGACGAAAGTCTTTGACCAGTGTGTGTTGCCAGTTATGACATATGGAATCGAGACGTGGTCCTTTACTATGGGTCTCATAAGAAGGCTCAAGGTCACCCAGCGAGCAATGGAGAGAGCGATGCTCGGTATTTCTCTGCGCGATCGCATCAGAAATGATGAGATCCGCAGGAGAAGTAAAACAACCGACATCGCTCGAAGGATTGCATCGTTGAAGTGATAAGTTCTCGAATGACTACCGCGTACCGGACGACGTTCCGTGGGCAGGCTCCCTACTAGGTGGACCGACGATCTAGGGAACAAGGTCGCGGGAAGCCGCTGGATGTGGGCAGCGCAGGACCGATCGTTGTGGAGATCCTTGGGGGAGGCCTATGCCCAGCAGTGGGCGTCGTTTGGCTGACATGATGATGATGATGATTGATAGATAACAACTTCTGTACCAATTGAACTGAATTTCTGCACCATTGTAAACATTCAATACAATGTTGAATGTTTAATGAAACCTCACGGGTGCAAACAATTGCATCAAGAACCAAGCGGTTCGGCACCTCTTTTCTTTGCCGCACCATCAAGATTTGGAATTCTTCACCAGGACACGTGTTTTCTTCTTCCTACAGTCCCGGGTCAAAGGCCCCGAAAGAAGCGAGGCGTGAAAAAGCATCTAATGTCTGTAACCACCAGTGTAACATTATCGGTGTCTGTAATGGTGACCCTCATTCTTGAGACTTTAGCTCACCATCGGGCGAACCAAAGTCATAATAACGTGACAAATATAAAATTTATTTATAAAACAATCATCAATAAGAATAACAAGAATAATAATAATCATATAATCAGAATCAGAATAATAATCAACAAGAATAACAATCGTCATGCAAAAGTCGTCAAGATACTGTAGCGTCCGGGGGTTGGACGCCACAATACCTCGTGTTGATGAAAAGATAAACACAAGGATTAAACTTTATATTATCTTTTATTTAATTAAAAACTTCCTACATCGAGTTTAGGGAGGTTTTATGCGAATATGTTTATGTTTAAAACGAACTGTAGGGAATCGCGGATTCTGCTCAAGGACTGAGCCTACAATCAGTATATTTAGGACTTCTCTTCGGACGGCGGGCGAGGCCGGCGCTCCAATTCGCCCGCTGTCAGCCGCTTGGTCCGCCAAGCAATTGTTTTTCTTCCCTAGACTTATTTCAAAATAAAAATATTTATTTTTAAACTCTGATACATGATGGCCAGGTCAATGAACTGTAGTGATCGAACGAGGTCGGAACACTACAATACATACCCCCATTTTAAGAGCGTCAGCTTCTGGGATGGCGGCCCGTATCTTCTGGCCTTCACCCTAGCTTGTCACCATCCAGCGGGGTGCAGTCAATTGACGGACCGAATGACCATCAACTGAGCGTTGTATCCCGATTGCTTCCGAGGCCTTCACCTCGGAGCCCGGGGTCCGCTTCCTGCCTTTCCTTCTCCACTTCGCACGACCTTGGGCATTCATTGTAGTAACTCCATTGGCACGTATATCATCCCTTACGACGTCAAACCAGCATTTCTAGGGTCTCCCCCTCCTACCGGGGCCCGGCGGAAGTGCCTTGGCCAGACATTAGTTACCTACGTAGTTAGGCGGCTGCCGCAAAGCGTGGCTGCACCAGCGAAGGCGACACACCTGCATTTTATCTGTAACTAGCTGGCCCTCCCCGGCTTCGCCCGTGGCGTATTCCAATCCTCATTGCACTATGGTATGGTATTAAAGTTCAAATTGACTTTTAAGTATGATTACGAATCTTTTGTATGGGAATAATTATAGAAAAGAGTTTTTTTGTTTCAGGCTCTTTTTATACGCTTTTTTTACTCGCTTTTTATTAGCTTCACCTGTATGTTGTATGTTTGTTTGTAACCAATCCCTTTGGGCACGATTTTGACCAACTTTAAACGGCCAGATGTCGTTCAAACTTTGTAGATTTATAGAGGACTGATGACAATACTCTAATTTGATAAAATTATTACATTTTTCAATTTGCAAAATAAGATTTTTGTTAATTTATATAAATTTCATCTATAGTCGATAAGGCAGAAATTTTAATTTCCAATCATTATCTTTAGCCGATTTATCCAAAAAGAACAAATTTTCGAACAAGCTATTATAAATAAACTAAACTAAAAAGTAGGAAATAAATAATAGTTTAAAAAAACTAAAAAACGCTTTTTATACAAAACCGAAATAAAAAAATAGAAAATAAGTTTTAATTAATTTAAATTAAGTATAGTGTTAAAAATTTCAATCAATTGGAATTAATAATAGTGTAAAAAAAAAATGTATTTTATTTTTAAAAAAGCGTGGGGTGCTTTTTAAGATATTATCAAAATGAAAATCACTCTACTCATGTCAATAAAATATTTATAAAATACATTTTTTTTTATTTACACTATTATTAATTTATATTTATTGAAATTTTTAACACTATTCTTAATTTAAATTTATTAAAACTTATTTTCTATATTTTTAGTTCAGTTTTCTATAAAAAGCGTGTTTTTTAGTTTTTTTAAACTATTATTTATTTAAACTTTTCTTTCTGTAAGAACCATCCTCGGACTTCAAGGAATATTATAAAAAAAGAATTAGCGAAATCGGTTCAGCTGCTCTCGAGATTTGCGCTTAGCAACACATTCAGCGATTCATTTTTATGTTATAGAAGATGACACGGATGTGGAGGCTGCCGCGGATGCGGGAGTTCCGCATCTTTACGCGTGACTCCACCGTACTGAGAATAGATAGAAAAAGTACAGGATACTAACATTGTGACGATAACGGTGAACGTAATTTTGAACCCAACTAGTGACTTTTTAAATCAAACTCACGTAGTGATCTTAATCAGACCTGTTGCACGACTGTGTCGCAACAGTTGCGATATAATCACGCCACTTAGTGATGTAACGCAGTCATATTATAACTTCAAGGTTGTACTTGGTCATCTTGTAATTTAGTCTAGTGTGTATTCAGGAGATCTTGCTTTTTATACTAAATTCTACTGAATCTGATTACTGGTTTCCGTGTGCTGCCCGAACATCCTTCGTCCATCGTCCTGATGGACAAACGGATAAAAATTCTTAAAATATACCTAGTCCAGCCATAAGTTTTGTTACAAATGAAAATGCATTTTTTTTAAATGAAGTAATGTAATATTATTAACATTTATACCTACATATTTATTAAAGTCTTAGCAAAAAATAAAAATATTTTTTTTTCGAAATGGCCACATTTGGCTTTTATACAGGCCTTTAATCTTGGCCATGAATCCTATGGATTTACGCACTGTTTCCAAGGGAAATTTTGCCACTCCTTGCTCCAAAGATTTTTTAAGAGACTCAATGTCGCCGTGTCGTTTAGAGCAGGTCATGTTCTCTAAAACTGACCATAATTTGTAGTCTAAAGGGTTGAGGTCTGGGCTAGATGAGGGCCAGTCTTCAGCTCTTATAAAGTCCGGAACGTTGGTTTCTAGCCAAGCTTGGGTAGTTCGTGCCTTGTGACCAGAAGCCGAGTCCGGCTGGAAAGTCCATGGTATATTTTTAAAAAGTGTATTGCTGAGAGGTTTCACAACATGATCCAAACCAGTATCTTGATACACTTTGGCTGAAGTTTTCACTCTTTTTTCACAAAAATGTAGCTTTGTGACTCCCTGATAAGACACGCCCCACCAAACCATCACTGACGCAGGATGATGACCACGTTTTACCTTTCTGACCACTTGAGCAGCTTCCTTAGAACTGTGAGCGTACACTTTATCATTATGCTTATTGTAGTGTTCTTCAATCGTGAACATTTTTTCATCGGTAAAGAGGATATTTCTATGCCTTTCACCTGCATATCGCGACAGAAGGCGCTTTGATCGATCCACTCTCTTTAATAGTAAGGATTGATTTAGGGCATGTCCTGTATATCGACGATAAGCACCGTGCTTCAGGTCTTGTTTTATAATACGTGACAGAGTCCTAGCGGGAATCTTCATTTCTCGCGATAAGATTTTTTGCTTCCTTATGGGGTTTCGACGAATTCTGGCTTTAACAGCATTAATAGCCTTTGTAGTTCTAACAGCCTGCGGTCGCCCCGATCTTTTCTGGTCTTCGACAGACGAAGTGTTGTTGTATCTATTGATAGTACGATATACGAACAGACGGCTGATAGTTTTTGAAGTGTCTGGAATATGACCGACGGCTCCATACCCATTTTGTGCAAGGGGATCACTGCGATCCTATTTTCTTTAACACCCCATTCCATATTGTAATTCAATAATGAACACGAAAAAATATGAGAAATGGCGCGAAATCGAAAGAAGTTTATAAAATAATATTCGTGTTCCAAATTCAAAATAATTAAAAAATACAAGAAGAAAGAAAAGTTTTGATGTAACAGTATTTATGGCCAGACTAGTGTTATAATTTTGGCGTCGTTAACGCTCCTGGATTAACATCAATTTTATTCTTATCTACACTCAAATCGAAAAATTCGAATTACGAATTCAAAGACGATTCTATACATACGCACTTTATAAACGCATATACATGAAATTAAAAATAAAACAAATGGCGCACGCTAAATTACTTCCTTGTAACTTACCTACTTTGTTTAATTTCAATTTTTCCTATGAGTGAAGATAAAGTAGTGTATGAGACTGCATATAACTTAGGTATTACGTCTGAGGGCACGCCGCAATAGCGGCGGTAAGGCCCATCATGGAGGATTGGCTGGAGAGGCGACACGGAAGCCTCTCCTACCGACTGACGCAGGTGATCTCCGGGAAGGGGTGCTTCGGGGACCACCTGCATCGGATCAGGAAGGAGCCAACGCCTGAGTGTCATCACTGCGACGCGAGCGAGGACTCAGGCTGCACACTGCTGGCGGACTGCCCGGCGTGGGAGGCGCCGAGGCGTGACCTCGTGGCAGCCATCGGGGCGGGAGTCCTCTCGCTCGGCAGCATGACAGCAATGGTGCGGAGCGCGAGCGCGTGGGCCGCCGCCGCCTCCTTCTGCGAGCATGTAATGCTCGCGAAGGAGTTGGCGGAGCGCGCCCGGGAAAGACTTAGAACTCTCCCGGTCCGCCGAGCCCGCAACTTGCTCGCCGCGCGTCGCAGGCAACTCAGGCGCCGGAGGTCGCTTAACGACCTCCGTCTTCCATGAGCGCAGGCCTGGGGGTGGCGGGTGAGGCCACCTGTCACCCCAGCAGAAGCAGGCCGGGACGGTGGGGCGACTAGCGCCCCTCCCCCAAACCGGGGCAAGACGGGGACACCGTGGTTCCCAAACCCGAGGGGGCCATCTCGAAACCGGAGATGGCCCAGGGTCAGTCGGGGTGCGAGGGATATGCTCTATGGGCAACCTTACACCCCGGCGTCTGTAGACCCGAGACGGCGTGCGGTTTTAGTCGGTTCAAGCCCGACATAACCGCCCACGCTGGCACGCGGGGGGGTATCCGAAGGGATTTCCGAACGATAAAAAAAAAAAAAGGTATTACGTCTGAAAACCCGAGACGACGTGCGGTTTTAGTCGGTTCAAGCCCGACATAACCGCCCCCGCTGGCCGGCGGGGGAGTATCCGAAGGGATTTCCGCACGAAAAAAAAAGGTATTAAAACACTCGAGTCAACCAACCTATTATAATATATATATATATAACATAACATAACATAAACTCACGCCTATATCCCCGAAGGGGTAGGCAGATGTGCTAGCACCCACATTTCGCCAGTTTATGTTTAGGTCCCAATGTAATAGGTGGCGAGCCTATTGCCATTAACCGGGCACTTATAAACCTGCGATAAATACACACATAACTTCGAAAAGCATCGAAAAGTCATTGGTGTGTGCCATGGTAAAACCTGGGATCGAACCCGAGACCTCGTCTCAGCAGTCCATTACCCATACCACTAGGCTACCAATGCACAGGTTTACTCTTTACGATTTTGTTATAATTTTTGTATAGATTTATGTATGTTGATGAATCAAATAAGGTAATGAACATAATATTGGTTTTGCCATTAAATTAAATGTTATCTTACTGGAGCAGAAGCCCCTGAACGCGAGACGTTGTAGGTACAGTCAGCGTTAAAAGTGAAGATTAGTAATTTTTAGATCAAAATGAATTCAATTAATTTTTTAAGCATTTTGTATGCTTACTTTTTCTAAAGATTTAGATCGGAAAAAGAGAACATCTAGAACGGGACTTGAACCCGCGACCAGTCCCTTACAGGGGGAATGCTCTGACCAGCTGAGCTATCTAGACACGTCCCAGATCCACGTCCAGCGTCGCTTTAAGACGTATATAATATATCGGAGAATTTCGAATATCTTCAAAGGTACAACGGACATGAACCATCTCGCTTCAAAACACTCCTCAGTGTCCACACTATCACTGTGGTAAATTTGGTCAAGATCGCGCGAGTGGTTACGGAGGAGTTCAGCCACCAACAAACGGCTATGACGGGTATAAGAGCTGCAATGACTTTTATGGAATCGAATGCCATCTGACCGCCAGATCCTCGTCCGTTAATCAGCTGGTGTAGCAGGCTGAGGCTCTTTGGATTCTACGGGAGCTACTGCCGTCTGAACTCTCAACCCCGAGACGAAAACCTACGCCAGCGCATCGTCCGTCAATCAGCAGGTATACCAGCTAGCAGGTGAAGTTGGCTTAGTCCTGAAGGTCTTTTTGGAGTCTTTTCTTATACCTAGATTAGATTAATATAAAAACAAATCACTTAAAAGCACGTGGAATTTATTAAACGAAATAATCTTAAACTATAGGGTAGACGGGATAGTCGAGTACGAAGCAGTTGTTGTTCTTGGCGGACATGAGGATGTAGCCGTCCTCTCCCCAGCTCTCCCCCCAGGAGTTCTTGACGATCCAGTAGTCCTCGCCGTCGCGGTTACCATAGCCGACGACAGTTACCGCGTGGTTTGGCAATGACTGTTCAGGATCACTGCATAAAAAATAAAAACATAAAAATTACATTGGTTAAGAAATTGTGCTTATAGACAAGCCCATTGAACGTAATATCAAGTTTGAAAGGTGTACAGTGTTTAATCCTTAATTGACAGACGTGGTATTAGAAAAGCGGTGATAGCCCAGTGGTGTACGTAACGGACTGCCGAGACGAGGTCTCGAGTTCGATCCCCAGCACCCGGGCACACAGCTCGACTTTTCGTAGTTATGTGTGTATTAAAAAAAAAAGAATGAGAAGAAGAAAAAGATGGCAATAGGCTCTACCCCTATTATATTGTGAGCTAAACATAACTTATCGTGGGTGTGTAATACACCTCTGCCTACCCCTTCGGGGACACAGGCGTGAAGTTCTGTTTATGTACGTTTATGTGTGTGTTATTAGATGGCGTTTGGTGCAGTTTTGTGAATCGCGCTATTAAGATCGCTTGAGGTCATGTTTATAAATTAAAAATTTTGCAACTTTTGGTTGAACCACTGAATGAAAGGTTCAGAAGCAAGTAGTTTTCACGATATGGATAAATTGGACATAGTATGAGAATAATGTTGTTAAGCCGGTCGCACACCAAACACACATTTGTATTACGATAATTGTAGCGCCACATGTGTAATACGACACATTTAATGCCCCCGTATAGCTGCACGAAAGCACGCACACCAAGGACACATTTGCAGCGAGTGCGCTACACGCTTTCAAGATCGAGCACGTTAGTTTTTTGTGCCGCGTACACATGTAAACATTGTCATTATACATGTCATATAAAAGCTTCTACTAAATGTAGATATATACACATTTCGTAAACCACTTTAGTCTTTCGTAAATTAAGAATAAATAAATAAAAATATATTTAAAATAAATTGTAGTATCCTGAATAAATGGGTGAATCCAATAACGTCTTCTTTTTCTCATTAATTCCCACATTAAGTAATCCGTGTCGTCAGATGACGATGATAGCATCGACATCTTTGAGTAGTCACCAGCCAGAACAGTGCGGCTACGCGACACATTTACTTCGAGCACTTATGTAGAATGTGTATTGTGGTGACGTAAATGTTGTGTGCATGTAGCGTGTGGCTCCGGTGTGCGTCCTCACTTAGAGAGGTTCAAAGTGAAAATGTAGAGGTCTTTAAGAGCAGAGGTAGGACCCAGAAAAGATGGATGGATGGCGTGAAAGAGGAAGGGCAGGGGGGGGGGGGCAGTCTAATAGCATCTAGATGCATAGACGTTATTGCTTTCACATCAACCATTTTTGCCTTTTCCGCCGGCCAGCGGGAGTGGTTATGTCGGATTCGAACCGACCTGTTCATATCAACCCTAAGAAATTGGCCCACGATGATCACTAAATGTTTTCCAATTGTAAATTGTGTTAAAACGTTGTGAGTGCTTTTGTTAACTTTACTTTTTTTTTTTCAAACACAATGTAAAAGTTGTTCATGAATTAATACTGAATACTACAAAGACGATAAACCAAGGGCCAGTTTCATGAGTCCACACAGAATATATTGATGAGCGAAACGAAGATATTTTAAACTTACCAAGTCATGTCATAAAACAGGCCATTAGAATAATGTAGCATCGTCTCAGTGGCTTCAACTCCAATGGTCACTGGCCCGTATTTGTACAGGGCCACTTTCATTGCGTTAGGGTTCCTTGGCGTGACGTGCGCGAAACCCTTGATGCTGTACAATGTCGTCATGTTTGGTAAATTACAATAACCGTCCTGGAAGAAGTTTAATAAGATTACTTCATTCTCGTGTGACTGGTTTTTTTATATCCACCACATCAACATGACTTTACTTCGTCTGATAGTAAGCTGAAGGAGATCTCAGGTAGAGAGTGTCTGTGAAACAAATACAGAAACAAACCCTCTCGGTTTTAAAACAACACTTCCTATGGTTTTTTACCATAGATTAGCTCACGTTTGACGTCTATATCAGCTGCTGATAAGTAGTGATGATAATACACGGTTGCCTAGAAGGAACCTATTCACTCGAGACTTGAAGATTTCCAAGATAAAGGTGTCCGGAAACACGGACTCAGGCAGGGAATCCCACTACTTAGCTGTACGTCTGAATGAAAAAACTGAACCCGTATAATCGTTATAATCGTCGCTAAACAATTTAATAATTTGTCCTTGACACGCAACCAATCACGCAACCCCTTTGAGACAAAGGGCTCGCGTGATTGGTCGCGTGTCAAGGTAAAACGGTCAAGATTTTTGGCGTTGAATATAATACGTGTTTGTCGATTTGTCGTAGCATAAGAGTTGGTTAAATTTAATTTGGAGTTGACGGCCTTTGTGGCGTAGCGGTAGTGCATTTAACTGGTAAGTACGACAGGGAGCGCGGGTTCGATTCCCACTCAGTGCAAATAATTGTATGAATGAATATGTCTATTTGCATTGGGCTGGGTGTTTCTATGTATAATATTCAAGAAAGAGAGTGTATAATTATGTTTATCCGCATTCTGGATCCCATAACACAAGCTAGTTAAACTATGCTTACTTTGGGTCTAGAAACCGCAGTGTAGAATGTTGTAGAATATTTATTTATTTAATTATTTATTAATTTTCAAAATTTGAACAAACAAAACGCCAATTTGTTTGTGTAAAACTTTGTGTAAGTCAGTAACAGTGTATAAGATTTATAGCAAGTTTAATATTATCACCTGACTAAATATATTGAGCAAATATGGTTTTTGTGAGGTGCTATGAAAACTGTGACAGTGTTTGAAGAATATACTGCTTCCGGGCTGTTTGGCCGTGGTCCATCGGAAACTTGTATTCCAGACGTTTCGTCGATCACTGCGGTCGACATCTTCAGTGGTACACGTCGGGAAACCGTCGAGTGCGGAGAACCTTTCGCCGCCGAGGAACACACTCGAACACACGAGGAACACTGCGGTCGACACTGAAGATGTCGACCGCAGTGATCGACGAAACGTCTGGAATACAAGTTTCGGATGGACCACGGCCATACAGCCCGGAAGCAGTATATTCTTCATGGAACGCCGGCCGTGAAAGCCTTAAGATTTATATGTGACAGTGTTGTTATATTTTTCTACATTACATAACTTCACGCCTGTATCCCCGAAGGGGTAGGCAGAGGTGTATTACACACCCACGACTCGCCAGTTATGTTGAGGTCCCAATGTAATTGCCATCTACCGGGCACATTATTAAGCGAGCGATAATTATCATTCATTAATTCACACATAACTACGAAAAGTCAGAGGTGTGTGCCCGGGCAACTGGGGATCGAACCCGAGACCTCGTCTCTGCAGTCCGTTCTATATTAAAATTCTACATTAAAATGGACATTTAAGTAGTTTTCTGATATATCTATAGATTTAGATCGGAAACAGAGAACATCTAGGACGGGACTTGAACCCGCGGCTAGTCCCTTAAAGGGGTAATGCTCTGACCAACTGAGCTACCTAAACACGTCCCAGATATTCGAAGCAGATTAGAATAAAATGAAGGCTGAGTTGTATGACTTTGTAAGGTCTTATGTGACATCTGGATGACAATGCTCTTGTTTAACATCATCATAAGGTCAGATATGATTGTAGAACCAGGAGGTAGATAGTGGAACTGTTCAATGATTAGGTAAATCCATCGAGTTTGTACTCATTTGTATTTTGGTTTTTTAAACTAGATACAGTAATTCAATTAAATTTTTAAGCATTTTGTATGCTTACTTTTTTCTAAAGTAAGGGACTGGTCGCGGGTTCAAGTCCCGTTCTAGATGTTCTCTTTTTCCGATCTAAAATCTTTAGATACAGTAACCTTACAGGGGGAATGCTCTGACCAACTGAGCCACCTAGACACGTCCCAGATATTTGAAATTATCCGATATATTATATACGTCTTAACGCGACGCTGGAACCATCTACCGTAATTCTTGCGAACTACGGAAACAATGAATCCTGTGTGGCGTAGCGGTAGTGCATTCGACTGCTACGACAGGGGGCGCGGGTTCGATTCCCGCTCAATCCAAATATTTGTATGCATGAATATGTCTATTTGCATTGGTCTGGGTGTTTCTATGTATATGTTTATACGCATTCTCGAACCCGTAACACAAGCTAGTTAAACTATGCTTACTTTGGGTCTACAAAGCGCTGTGTAGAATGATGTAGAATGTTAATTTATTTATTTGTTATTTAATTAATGACTTTACAATCATTTTGTAAGGGGCTGGTCGCGGTTTCAAGTCCCGTCCTAGATGTTCTCTTTTTTCCGATATAAATCTACAGGGAAATGTAAGCATTATAATTGCTTAAAAATTTAATTGAATTAGATACAGTAAGTATTATATACATGGTCTTTTTAAATATTAATAACTAGCTATTTTTAACTTACACGTTCTGTGTAGACGCCGTATTCTTTCTCAACTGCGATACCGTTTGCTAGAACATACTTCCAAGCGTCATCCAGGAGGCCTCCATCACATCCTAAGTTACCCTCACTGCAAAAAAGGTTAGGTAATACTGGGTCACTTTATTAATATACAGTCAAGCTCCCCGTGACCATGGCTGCTAAAAAGCAACCGAAACGTCGGGATCAATGTAAAATATAAAATAACATCAAATAAATCGCGATAGAATCCGTTAAAAATAGTTTTATTTCAATACAGTCAAGCTCTTTCCCAATGGGGTATGCAGAAACCACCATGTTTTAACTTGCTAGGATCATGGTATTAATATTTTACTTTTTCAACTTAGGGTTCGTTACATGCTCGCCGGTAGGGTAGGTAGTCTCCACTTGGCCTTTAGTTAAAACGTTATCTATCTGGTCTAAGATCTGGATCTGGATATGGATCTGGTACAGTCAACGACAAAAGTTGGTTAACACCTAAATATTTTCAAACCTTTTTTTACATAGGAATACATGAACAAAAATTGGATGTTTGAGTACTTTTATATTCTTTAGAGGTTAAAGTTTATATTATGCACGCTTTATATATTATTTTATGAAAGCTGATCAATAGATTAAAATTTGCTAAGCGATTTCTGTCGAACAAATCGCTCAATAACAAATCGCTCAATATTTTTTTTTTATTGATGATAGGCTCTCACGTTTGACCTCTATCTCACCTGATCGTAAGTGACGATGTGCTCTACGATGGATCACGTATTTCTATTTTCAGTACTATCGCCAGTCTTCGTTTTAGGGAGTGTTTTCCTAACACCTATACTTGCAGATAATACTGTTGTCAAGATCATAAAACCGGGAAATAGTTCATTAACCTAAGTCCTATACCGGGTCGTATTCTGTTTGTAAAATTTCAGCAAAATTCGTCATCATTATTTGAGCGCTAATCGTGGTTGCATCCAAATCATGCACTTTGAAGCCAGAGATCTGCTCTCCTACTAATTCTCTTCTTATGGACGGTATATATTGACTTTTACTGGAGGGACTTCCATCTGAACACTGAGAGTGAAGCCATCGCCCGAGCCTCATTCATCAATCTGCAGGTGTAGCAGTTTGAAGTCGGGGTTGGCTTGGACATTGAATCTTCTTCCTCTCTTCCTTCTTTACCCCACCAACATCTTCCAGAAATACCCAAAATTTCACTCAAATTCATCCAGCCGTATTCGCGTGATGGAGGAACAAACTTTTTTTCGCAATTATGATATTAGCGAGGATTGGATTTATAAGGCGGTTGGTAATGCAACATACAGAAAACGCACTCACGCGCAGTTTATTAAGTAGAAGAAACACGCATTACCACTTTATGCTACGTGAAGCGGGGCAGTGTGCGAACCGCCTTAGAGGTTGTAACACTGGATTTGAGCTTACCCCCAGGCGCAGTCTACGACGGACTGCTCGCTGAAGTTTAGCAGCCTACCTCCGTTACCCCTAGCGTAGGCACCCTCCAGTGCCGCTGTGGTGGCGAATGCCCAACAAGAGCCACAGTTTCCTTGATCTAAAATCAAAAATAAAAAGTTACTCAGTGTACTTTCAGTCAGCGAAAACTACCTGTAAATAGCAAAATAAAATCAGATCACGGTTACCATATTTTTGTGATATTATTGAAGGAACAGAATATCAATTTTCAATCGATCAGTGGAAGTTACGTCCTTTGATCAACTTGAAAAACCTGAAGATCTTCGAATGGCTAAACAAATTTTGTTAAATCATACTTAGTTTAGAACAATACCGATCAACTCACTTTGAAACAAAAAAGAAAACAAAATCTAAATCGTTCAACCGTTTGAGACCCATGATGCCACACAGAATGTGTACCACAGCGGGCAAGAGAGCAAAGGTGGGTAGACAAACATCCAGTTCCAGCAGGTTTTATCAGACCAAAAGAAGACCTGCCGCCTGGACATCATCTCCAGTGGCCAACTTGGAAGTCATTAAATCGCTTGCTTTCCCCAAGTTCGCTGCTGCAAGGAAAATATGGCAAAATTGGGCTATATCGACCGATTGCAAGTGGTCTGCTATTGCGGGGCCCAATGCCAGTCCATGTCGCATCTGTTATCTTGCCCACTATGCCCCTCCACCTGCATTACCGAGGACCTGTGTAGGGCAACGGAAAGCGCTGTGGCTGTGGCCAAGTTTTGGGCCGACAAAATATAAAAATCTAGCCATCAAGTATTGTATCTGGCCATTGACTCGAAGAAGAAGACCATACACATTCATAAACACCCTCATAGCAATTTGCTAGTTGAGTCCAAAGTTTGTACTTTGGAGCCCGAGGTCCGCTTTTTGTTGTTGATGGGTATGCCGAGTTTTCGGGAGTGATGGCTATCTGACCTCCCAACCCTGAGAGGTGCGCCTGCGCTAGATCCTCGTTCATTGTTTAGTAGGTGCAAAAACTTGCAGGTGAGGTTTGCTTGGGCCTCAAAGAAGTGGGTTAGATTACATTTTAAACACCCCCCTTTTCACATTATGGGTTCATAGAACCTTTCAAAGAGTCGGGGGTTAAAAATAATCTAAACTTTTGAACTTACTTTTAACTGGAGTGACAGCACCTTCCATCCTCAAGTCGAAGTTCTCTGGTAGTTGCTCTACAATATCATCAATCTCTTCCAGTGTATGGGGGAACGGCGATGCCACTTCAGATGGCTGGCCCGAACCCAATAAACCGGTCAGGTGTTTCAGTTCTTCAGGAGTTCTGTCTGAGAACTCGTTCACTTCCAACCTGAAGCCAAGGTCCTTGCTGTTGTGCTCTTGAATTTTACTGTGAGATATAAATTATAATTTAGTACGTGTTATGGACTGTTGTCACTGAAATTGATCTAAACGTCTCAACATATAACAATGAATTCGTGTAGGGCTCTGGTTTTCTAATGTCGTGCATTAAATTTGCACAGAATCGTGCAAAAAAAATCCATACGATTTGCACGATACGCATGATGTAGCGCAGGCGCTTAGATTCACAAATCATTAGAGTTGGTTAGTGGCGCTGTAATCGAGTTATAGGATCTTATTAAAGAAATGTATAGTGTGCGAAGCAGAGACAGGTCAGTTTCGAATGATTCCCCAATATTACACATGGAAGGCTATCATGAAACAAACACACGAAACTTCAAGCCCGCACGAAATACGAACGCAACACTTAGACGTACCATGAAGTTACTTCGAACTTCTTTCGGTCGGGGTTAGGACTTTTCATAGTACCGATTACCCTAAACTTCGGTCGGCAACTTCGGACTTGACAACTTCATTGTAGGCTTGCTGCTTATTACTCGCGGTCAGCATAATATATAAAAGTAACATTACCGCCAATTTCCTTCAAAAATGCGTTTTCTCATCTGCCTCTCCGTCTCATGGTACTTCTTGCTGTGATGATAAGCGAAGCTATTGAATGCATGGTCCAAGTGTCCCGGAATATCCGGGTGCAGCAATTGGTAAGCCTTCTCGAAGTCTGAAGCTGACGCGCAGTCTTCCGCTGAGGATAACCGACAGTATTTATTTTATTAATTACCAACAGTTTTTTTCAATTAAATTTTTAAGCATTTTGTATGCTTACTTTTTTCTAAAGATTTAGATCGGAAAAAGAGAACAAAAAAGAAAAAAAAGAGAGAGAGAGAGAGAAAAAAAAATAAAATAAAAATAAAAGACTGTAAAGTTATTCATTGTTTCCGTAGTTCGCAAGAATTACGGTAGATGGCTCCAACGTCGCCTTAAGACGTATTAATGTATCGGAGAATTTCGAATATCTGGGACGTGTCTAGGTGGCTCAGTTGGTCAGAGCATTCCCCCTGTAAGGGACTGGTCGCGGGTTCAAGTCCCGTCCTAGATGTTCTCTTTTTCCGATCTAAATCTTTACCAACAGTTTTGTCACAACCTCTCTTGAATTTGAATTATTATTTTATACTAGCTGACGCAGAGCTCGGTTATTGTTTTTGGGCATATATCCGGTTCTACTGAACCAATTGCAATCAAACATAAAGCCGATTATAAGTCAGTCCAAGAACTTTCGGATAAAAAAAAACTGCATCAAAATACGTTCAATAGTTTTTGCGTCCATTTTGCGTCCAAACAGACAACAATTAAAAATCAACCCAAGTATTTTTTCTTAAATAGCTCTAATGTACAGGCAAAACTAATTTACAATATTACCACCACCACACTGTGGAGTGCAGGGCAATAGGTATACCCTGTAGGAAAACAACGGCTACTCTTGTGTAATCGCCAGTAATTAGATTTTGTGACCGTGTGAAAGATGACAACAAGCTTGTGGTTTGTGATAGTCGACTTCACAAAACCAGTAATTCCTTCCAGGGTAACTGTAAACGTTTCTACAACGAGCTCCCTAGTGAAATGAAGGATTTACTTATCATAAATTTAAAACTAAACTCTGGCAACAAGGCTAAATTGTACAATTCCAAAATAAACTTGGATATGAACTGTGTGCTCTCTCACTATGCTACTCATCATCATCGTCGCTGCTCATCATATGTTTACCATGTGATGGGGAGCATTCATGCTGACATGGCGACCTATTGAGGCTCGCATACCTGCCATCTATTCATCAGTTCATATATATATTTTTTTTTTTTGTTGTAACTTTTTTGTGCGTGTCCTTAATAAACATATTTTCTTCTTCTACTCAACAATATATTGTAATTAGATTTAAGTAAACATGTTTGTAAAAAGACCAAAAAAAACCAGCCCACTGAGACTCTTGCCGGAGTCGTCTCAGGACACGGCCGCGTTTTGAACCGGTGGTGGTTGCTAAACATTAGTCTATTTATTTTTGACGTTTTGTTAGTACTGTTATAATGGTCCTGACTTTGACTTTGACTTCGATATGGCTTGAAAGGGAGTCAATGTTGAGATGACTGGAAGCAGAAATGATTGAAAAGAAAAAGCACAGTTGCACCGAACTCAAATTATATGGAATAAGGGCAGGAAGATGATGATGATAATGTAATTATTGTATCGTACGTTCATTCAGTAGGTCTTCCTCCGAGATGGCGTTCTCGAAGTTGTAGTAGTTTGTGATCTGGTGGGACATCACCTCGCCGCTCTTTTCGTTAAGCTTCTTCGATATATATCTGAAAAATGTCCGTACTATTAATTATTGTGATGAAGGCTGATTAATAATCTTGTCATAGTACTTGACTACCAGATTTTGTTTAACTTGCTTCTGGCCAAATTTTATGATTCTAGTTCAACGGGAAGTATCCTATAGATTTGATGCATTTTGTTAAATTTGCTACATGAACGGCTGTTTGATTGTATTTAATTCATTTTTTCACAGTTTCAAGGTATTCCAGATTTGAGTATTTGTTATGAATTTCCAGTTGATGCCTCCACGCGTTCCTCATAAAAAGGTTTTGACAGACCGATAGATAGACAGACGTACAACGAATTGATCCTATGAGGGTTCCGTTTTTTCCTTTTGAGGTCCATACCTGAAAAAAGAAAAAAGAATCGTAGGTTTCTCTAAAAATAATTATCATTGCTTCAACTTACTGTACAGGAATATCTACTCCGGGTACAGTTTTGTAGACGTACAGCGTCTCTTCTGTGATGACTGCATCTTCGTCGGCATATTGGCCAGTCCAGACATCCACCACTTTGTCGAATAAAGATGTCGTTTTTCCTGAAAAAGAAATACAGTAAGGCACTTGTCTTACCGCCGCGGACAAGAAAACGACCAACTTATTTACTGTTTTCTCGTTCAAGAGTCGTAAAGTAGATACAGAACACTTGTGAATGGAAGAAATGTATATATGAATAGTCTATCTGTCTGTCTGTTCACACTGCCGGCGAGGCTCTTTCTCTCTACTAGTTTAGTCGCAACAATAATGCCCTTCATGATATTGTCGGAAGTTTACATGAATGTCATACATAGAAATAAAACTGGAAGACTTCCCGTGAACATGGCTGCTGAAAAGCAACCGAAACATTGGGTTAATGTAAATAATAAAGTAATATCAAATAAATCGCGATAGAATCCGTTAAAAATAGTTTTATTTCAATAATGCTCCTCTTTCAAAACAGTCCATTTTATAGATCCTTTGCACTCTTCCACCCATATATACTTGATTCGTAATTCGATCTACGTACTGAATTCACTTTATCGGCAGTACTTTAAAGGTTGTCCTAAAATAGCCCTATGAATTTGGTCATGATCTATGGATTGGATGCACGAGAAAATCATCAAACTCCTGAACTTGCAAAGGCCTAAGTACGTGCAAATAATTCTTAATGAAGTAGCTTGAAACCAAAACTATGTTCTTTTTCGGTTGGTTGAAGTAGGTATTTGTTTGCATAAACCTCAAAAGATCTGAGTATCTACTAATACAACTTTTTTCTTTTTGCGTGCGGATACCCTCAGCTTCACCTAACTCGAGCTTACGATGAGGCGATATGTCGAATTAGGAGACATAGGAGAGATTATGCCTCTCTGTGCGTGTTCTACCGCAAATATAATGGTATGTGCTCAGAAGAATTGATCGATGTGATGCCCACGTCCACATTCTATCATCGCACCGCTCGCCATAGACAGGGAATTCATTCTCACACGTTGCAACCGGCACGCACAGTAACATATGAAAACACCTTCATTCCGCTCACGTTCAAACTGTGGAATGATCTTCCTACTGTGGTTTTCCCAAGCGACCAAGAAGGTGTTGCACACGTCCATAGGCCACGGTAACCGCTTCCCATCAGGTAGGTCTTGTGAAAAAAAGCGGCCAACTGCGAGTCGGACTCGCCCATGAAGAGTTCCGTGGCAGTAAATAACATAATAATGCTTTTTTTAATTTTACATTTGAGTTGATTGAATGAAAGGTAAATTGCGTTTTACGATTTATGGCGTATTAAAAAAAAACTACTTACTAGATCTTGTTCAAACCAACTTTCGGTGGAAGTTTACATTGTAATATACATCATATACCTATTTTTTTTTTGTTTTATCATTCTCTTATTTTAGAAGTTACAGGGGAGGGGACACACATTTTACCACTTTGGAAGTATCTCTCGCGCTAACTATTCAGTTTAGAGAAAAAATATATTAGAAACCTCAATATCATTTTTGAAGAAATATCCTATTTTTTTTCGCGCGGAAATCCCTTCGGATACCCCCCCGCCGGCCAGCGGGGGTGGTTATGTCGGGCTTGCACCGACTAAAACCGCACGCCGTCTCGGGTCTTCAGACGCCGGGGTGTAAGGTTACCCATAGAGCATATCCCTCGCACCCCGGCTGACCCTGGGCCATTTCACCACTAACAGCATCGCTCATCCTGTCTCCTCTGAAAGCAGAGGAGTACGGAGAGCGATGTGTTCCCGCCACGTTGGGTATTGGCCGACGATCAATGCCAACCCTATGAAGGGGTGAAGGGGAAGCCATTGACCGCCGCCCAGGGTGTACCGGCCGCTCCGATTCCGCTCCCCCCGGACTGCAGCGGGATCGGAATCGGAGCGACACTCGAGGAGGTTACCCAACACACACCCCACACTTGGACAACCTCACACGTATGGGTTATATGAAAAAAAAAATTGAGTTTCAGTTCTAAGTATGGGGAGCCCCAAAATTTATTGTTTTTTTTAATATTTTTGTGTGAAAATCTTAATGCGGTTCACAGAATACATCTACTTACCAAGTTTCAATAGCATAGTTCCTATAGTTTCAGAAAAAAGTAGCTGTGACATACGGACGGACAGACAGACATGCAGACATGACGAATCTATAAGGGTTCCGTTTTTTGCCATTTGGCAACGGAACCCTAAAAAAGAACCGACTCCAACCGCACAGTGTTTCCTGACATCGGCCCTAGAAAGGATACCGTAGAGGCTCCGACTGGTATTGGACACGGACATTGGCGACGACCCCGACGTGTTGTTAGGGATGTTTATCTACTCACAGCATAACACAAAGAGAATGAATCTACACCTGTATAGCTGAGGGAGGAGACATCAGGCAACTCCATCGCGTCCTTTCCCTCCCATGTCATCTCACAGTGGATTTCTACGTTCAGGTCGATGTCAGCCACCGGTATCACCTGTGTTATTAAAAAAATATTGATTATTAACAAGTGTCGGGGATACAGGTGTGAAGTTATGTTATGTTTGTGTCTTAGTGGTTAAGGAGTCGACCCTACAATCGAGAGGTCCCGGGTTCGAATCCTGGCCATTACACTACCGACGTGAACCCACTCCTAACACAAGCAATTTATCTAAGCTGGAGGGGTTGGGTTATATTAGTAATTCCGGTTACTAATATTCTTTAACAAAAAAAAAAAAACGTACTAATATGTTTATATCTTTCTTTTATTTCATTTAAATAAATGAAATAAAATAAAGATATAAGAATATTACTTAAATCAATATTATACGACATTCTACATAGCGCTTTCTAGACCCAAACTAAGTATAGTTTAACTAGCTTGGGATAACACAAGCTAGTTAAACTATGCTTACTTTTACCCACCCATATGGGAACCCTTATGGGCTCCAGGTAAACATACTAATAAATGCCATTATCTGATTAATGCCAGGTCAGTCTTAGGATGAGTGACCATTAGCGAAACGAAGTTTATAACTGTGCGCTTGTTAAGTTCCGTTATTTTATTAACTAATGTCGGAGTTTGGATGAATTTAGTCAGAAAATTATAAATATTACTGAAACTGAGGCGGCCCAAATTGTGGCATTGCTGCAACAGATTGGTGGTTAAAGATTAAATCTCAGCCGATCAGTGATTCGGTGAGTTTAACAGAGTTCTTTGGAGACTGGGCAGTATCTGGGAGGCAGAGGGTAAAAACTGTATGAGATGGACATTTAATTGTGATATCAGCTTTATGAAATTGCCAACTTTTTGGTGTTGATCTTTAGTGACGTAAACGTGAAATGCGAGTTGTGGTTATAAGTGATAGTACTGTGAGAAGAACAGTATAAAACAACAAATTGAAGGCGACATAAGGCACACAATCCAAACTACAGTTTACGAGAAATCACTTGGACGGTCTTTAGACCAATGGACCACCGAATTTATTGATCATTTTCAACATAAATTGTTTACAGTTAATGAGGTTTATTAATTAGGTAGATACCCTTTTTTTTTATCGAGCGGAAATCCCTTCGGATACCCCCCCGCCGGCCAGCGGGGGCGGTTATGTCGGGCTTGCACCGACTAAAACCGCACGCCGTCTCGGGTCTTCAGACGCCGGGGTGTAAAGTTACCCATAGAGCATATCCCTCGCACCCCGGCTGAACCTGGGCCATCTCACCACTAACAGCATCACTCATCCTGTCTCCTCTGAAAGCAGAGGAGTACGGAGAGCGATGTGTTCCCGCCACGTTGGGTATTGGCCGACGATCAATGCCAACCCTATGAAGGGGTGAAGGGGAAGCCATTGACCGCCGCCCAGGGTGTACCGGCCGCTCCGATTCCGTTCCCCCCGGACTGCAGCGGGATCGGAATCGGAGCGACACTCGAGGAGGTTACCCAACACACACCCCTAGGTAGATACCCTGATTGTTACACGATTTTTTTAACTCACACCTTCAAGAATCTTATATGTATTTTGACGGCATATGTGACGTAGCGGTAGTGCATTCGACTGCTACGACAGGGGGCGCGGGTTCGATTCGATTCGATTCCCACATGTCTATTTGCATTGGTCTGGTTGTTTCTATGTATAATATGTATGTATTTACAAAAAAAAAAGTATATAAGTATGTTTATCCGCATTCTGGAACCCATAACACAAGCTAGTTAATATGCTTACTTTGGGTCTAGAAAGCGCTGTGTAAAAAGTCGTAGAATATTTATTTATTTATATTATTATATTTTTGTGATGACCAATTTAGTAGACAAAGGAACTTTAAAGAAATTTGAATCTGAATCTAAGATCTGATTCTTAGACCCGTATTCTAGAACGATACTCAGTCGTGAATCTCTACTTGAGACTAGTTCTGAATATATATTGCTTTCTAGGACCGTGTAGTGGATATTTGATGAACGCTCAGGTGATTTAGGTTCATAATAATAATACCATTTATTATAGACAAAATAATATTATTGTTGTTAGTTACAATATATACTTAAAATTATGTTGGTAGAAATTAAATTGGCCTTATGTTTAATTAAAAAGCTCCACTTAAGTTTAGTTCTAGATTACAATCTGTTTTTAAAACTAGTTTAAAACCAAGACTCTTCACTAAGTGTAATTCTAGAATACGGGCCTTAATCTGAATTTGAAAAGATGAGAGATAAGAATGTCGTTCTCGCGCAAACTCATATTAAGTAAGATTAGGTAGACAGTAGAAGAAATATAAATAAGTGTACCATAAACGTGAAGTTGCTTTCGCCATTGTAGAACACCTTAGAAGTACCTCCGTAGTAGTCGATGCGGGCACGATTGAGTTGTGAGCTAGACCTGATGACAATGTAATCAAATTAGATGATATTGAGATGGGTTTGAGATATATAAAGAGAGAGAGAGAAAAAAAACAATGTTTATAAATGATTGTAAAAGTCATTCATTGTTTCCGTAGTTCGCAAGAATTACGATAGATGGCTCCAGCGTCACCTTAAGACGTATATAATATATCGGAGAACTTCGAATATCTGGGACGTATCTAGGTGACTCAATTGGTCAACACATTCTCCCTGTAAGGGACTAGTCGCGGGTTCAAGTCCCGTCCTAGATGTTCTCTCTTTCCGAACGAAATCTAAAGGATAGAAAGAGATGTACAATATATTGAAATAGCGTGAAAGAAAAAATAATGAACAATAATGCAGTTTATTTAGGTTGTGGTTATTGCGAAACCAAGGTCGAAGTATAATCGTATCACCCTTTTTTTTCATTTGGCGCGTGGAAAGAACAGTGAGACTCCGGTCAAGTTTGGCTTGCTACGGGATTAAGAAGCGTTCTATATCCCACATAGCACATCATAACATAACATAACATAACTTCACGCCTGTATCCCCGAAGGGGTAGGCAGAGGTGTATTACGCACCCACGATTCGCCAGTTATGTTTAGGTACCAATGTAATACGATAGATGGCTCCAGCGTCACCTTAAGACGTATATAATATATCGGAGAACTTCGAATTCTTCGGGTTACCGGCGGCGAGCCTATTGCTAACTACCCGGATCATTACTAAGCGAGCGATAATTAACATTTTTAATACACACATAACTACGAAAAGTCAGAGGTGTGTGCCCGGGGCGACTGAGGATCGAACTCGAGACATATCAACAGCTCGAATTTAAAAAAAAAAATTTAATTAGAACTGTAGTTAAAGTTTAAATTTATAGTAATGTTATAAAGAGGTAAAGTTTGTGAGTTTGTGATTTTGTGGCAGGTAATCCTGGATCTACTAAATTGATTATAAAATTATTTTACTAATAGAAAGTTACATTATTTGTGAGTGTAATAGTATGATCGCGCTACTACCCAAGGGAGCGGGTCAGTAATCATAAATGTGAACAAATCCGGCAGATAAAAACTAATAAATTTGGGGCATACGAGTATATGGGTTAAAGCAATGGTTTATGGGATGCAATGGTAGTTTGAAATACGCCACGGGCGAAGCCGGAGAGGGCCTGCTAGTCTTTTATAAACACAAACAGTTATAACTACTCTATAAAGATACCAAACTGACAGTTCGATGTGCGACGCAGAGAAAGCTCTACAAAATCTTACATATCGACGCAATCGCATCTTTTTTTTATCTGTGAAAACCCCCACAGGCTCCACACTATCGGTGCCAAGGATATGTGTGTCGGAATCGGACCGACTTAAACCATACGGTGTCCTCCTCAAGAGTCCATTGCCGGGCACCCCGGGTAAGCCCTTGAAAGGATAACCCCAGGGTTACCGGCGGACTTTGGTAGCCATCGCGGCCTCGCCTGTGGGCTCGGGTTTTATCCCGCGTCGGTGAGTTGGCAGGCGTGTGTAGAACACACACGACACCACTCCGTCTTGGCCTGCTTCTGTAAGGACAGCGAGTCGGCCGACTGCCGTCCTCAGGCCCCGATCATGGAGGTCGGTAGTCCTGAACGTAGACAAGTTTGCGGCGTCCTCGCCGCAGACTGCGGAACTTGGGGGGCAGGGTTTTCTCCCACTCCCTCTACGCCGCCTCTTTCGCGTGCATTACCTGCTCGCAGAAAGAGGCGGCGATGCGATTGCATAGTAAGCATAAGCTTGTTTTTAAAAAGAGTTTTAATTAATTATATTTAACTTGCTCTGACAGTTAGTTTGTTAGTATATAGGGTGACGAGATCTGATTGCCGGTTTGGCAACATCTTTTGATTGCGTTGATGTAGGAGTTTGATTTTTTCACAGTTTCAAGGCGTCACAGACCTGAGTATTTCATCTTAATTTCTACTTGAGAACTTTTCTGAGAAAAAGGTCTTAACAGGCAGACATACAGTTAATTTATTTTGTGGTGTGAGTAGCTACATATTGACGGTTTTCGGATATTTCCTATTACTTGTGCTATCAGACCTTGTGGCTTGCCAAATTTCATGATTTTAGCTCAACGGTAAGTCCCCTTTAGATTAAGATTGCCTAACATTCGGTAAAATTTGCTACATAAACGGCTGTATCCTTTTGATTGCATTAACTTAGAAGTTTGATATTTTCTCAGCTTGAAAGAATTACAAACTTCTGTGTTTGGTATAAATTTCAATTTGATGCTTCAACGCGTTTCTGAGAAAAAGGTCTTGATAGACAAACAGACGGAAAAACAGACAAAATAGTTCTAAAAGGGTTCCGTTTTTTCCTTTTGAGGTACGAAACCTCAAAAATCTCAACAATTTGTAAATTATTTAAAAAGAAAATGGAAAAGTCAACTGAATATATATAACCTATACATAACAAACTCGAACTTTTTTAGTTGAAAGACAATCTGTCTCTTCCTCTCTCTTCGCTTATACTCTATCACTATCACACTCACTCACTCTCACCCACGTCATTCGACCGAATATGCGTTCGCGCGAATCACGTGGGTAACACCGCGCGCGCATGCGCAAAAAATAAATATTGTTCGATTAAGTATTGATATCATTATTTTGATTTCTATTTACTCATAAAATTACGGGACAATGTACTGTCCCGTATTGGCTTCGGCAAAATACGTGACATGCAAATTTCGTGCAACTTAAATACGGGACAACCCGTAAAATACAACTGGAGGTCACAACATGGACAACTGGTCATCCTATTAGTATATATGGGTCGAATCTTGGAAGCCCTAGAACCACTTCCTGACATTAGATTAGACTAAAATTTTGTAAACTTGCGTATCTTCGGTGACAATGCGATAATATGATACTATGAAGCCGGTCTGATGATGGAGTCGGAAGGTGTCCATAGGAACTCCTGAACTAAACAAGATGGATCAATCGAGTTTGGACTCATTTATTTTGTCTTGGCACATGCTCTGATGTTAAATGATATCCAGGGTCTGAAGATGGAGATGGCAGGTGATCTTGGGAACGCCTCATTTTTGTAATTGTAATGAAATCTAGTTTAACGTTGTATTACTTACCAAATTTCAAACGGAGTCTTCAGAGTAGTTTGGAAGTTGATTGTTTCGCCGGTGAAGTGATATTCGCTTGGCCATACTATTTCCTGATTATCATCGCCTGTCGAGAAAAAAATGGTTATAGGTTAGATAGATTGCGAGGAATTTTTTAATAAGTAAAAAAATAATATTATATTTTTAGTGTTGCTCTAAACATTGAGATAAGTTGATTGACGTTAGAATCATAATAATTAAACTATTCCTTTCATCTCCTTAAGGTTAAGGTGGACCTTTTTTTTTTTTTTTTTTCGTGCGGAAATCCCTTCGGATACCGCCCCCGCTGGAGAGCGGGGGGTCTCCAGCGGGGGCGGTTATGTCGGGCTTGCACCGACTAAAACCGCACGCCGTCTCGGGTCTTAAGACGCCGGGGTGTAAGGTTACTCATAGAGCATATCCCTCGCACCCCGACTGACCCTGGGCCATCTCCGGTTTCGAGATGGCCCCCTTACTTGCTCTCCACTGTGCCCTCTGCTAATCAGAGGGACACGTGGAAAGCTTCCGAACAGCCCTCAACAGGGCCGTCCTCGCCTCGGTCGGAGTTGGCCGTAGGCGGCAGCGTCTCTCCCGCCCTAGGAGAGGCGCTGCCGCCTCCGTTGCCCAGGGTGCACCGCGTGGAGGTCCCCAACCAAGCACCCCATTTAAGGTGGACCTTACGATCGAGCGGTACCGGGTTCGAATCCTGGCCATTACACTATCAACATGAACCCGTTCCTAATACAAGTAATTTTGGTGAATATTTATTTGTTTTATCACATAGACTGTTAAACATATGACACATCGAGCTTCGCAGAAAAGCAATTCGGTGTGTAGGTATTTATTTACTGCGCGAGCGCGCCCGGGAGAGACTTAGAACTCTCCCGGTCCGCCGAGCCCGCAACTTGCTCGCCGCGCGTCGCAGGCGACTCAGGCGCCGGAGGTCGCTTAACGACCTCCGTCCTCCATGAGCGCAGGCCTGGGGATGGCAGGCCACCCCAGCAGAAGCAGGCCGGGACGGTGGGGCGACTAGCGCCCCTCCCCCAAACCGGGGCAGGACGGGGACACCGTGGTTCCCAAACCCGAGGGGGCCATCTCGAAACCGGAGATGGCCCTGGGTCAGCAGGGGTGCGAGGGATATGCTCTATGGGCAACCTTACACCCCGGCGTCTGTAGACCCGAGACGGCGTGCGATTTTAGTCGGTTCAAAAACGACATAACCGCCCCCGCTGGCACGCGGGGGGGTATCCGAAGGGATTTCCGCACGATAAAAAAAAAAAAAAAATGGTATTTATTTACTTACTTAGCAACACGTAGGCAGATATAAAATTGACACTAAAAATTAAAAGTAAACTAGCTAGAAGAGCCGCCATCGTGTTACACTTGGAACAACTTAACCATTAATAGGCACAAATATCAATTAAAACGTATTTTTATAGAAAATTGTTATGAATATAAAGCGGTGCTCATATTGGTGAATTTATTGCATGTTCACCTTAAAGGTGCCATTCTGAGACCGACCACAGACTGCAAACGCTGGTGGATCGTATAGAAATACCCAGAAACACCTGTATTCGACATTTCGGCAGCTAACTGGTGGTAGAAATTTGATGACCCAAATTTGTCACAAAATTCGGCCGGGTGGGTACCACCGTGCACGATTGCGAAAAACCCTCCATAGTAATCCAATTTCGGTTTAATTGCGTTCAGGGGTCAGCAAGTGCATAGCCGGGCAGGGGTATTGTGGTCGCAGCACTAGTGGGACCGGTGGGTGTCACGCGGTGCTGCGACGACAATCCTCTTTTGATGAGGCCGTCAAGCTGAGTACCACCATTGTTAACATGGTACGTGTATGTAATGGTGACCCTCTTTCCTGAGACTTTACCTTCAGCTTACCATCAGGCGATGTGAAGTCAAATTGATGTGTCCTAAATATAAAAATAAAAAAAAAGCAGCGATACAATAGGTTTCTACGTAATTCGCCTGCGGTTGTGGTCTGCGGTTGGTTTCGAAAAGGCACATTTAGGGGCATTTTTCCTATAGCACGTTACGCCTGTGAGTTGTCTACACTTCTTCCATCCTGTTGTTATTCAATGAGAAATATCTTTTTCAATCTTGCCATCATTGCTGATTATTGATTCAAGGTATTTAAATTGTGTGGCCTTAAGCAAAAGGGTACATCCTATTGAGAACTTTATGTTATCTGGGTTAGTGACGTTTTCAATAAAATAATTAATTAATAAATCAAAAACCAGACTGTTCTAAAAAGACCGAAACAAGTTTCATAGCAGGCGGGACCCATTAAATTTTAAGTTAAGAGTTTGTGGAGTGCCCTGCGTGGGCGAGTCAACGCCGGGATCTCGTTGCGGTCCTGGGCGTGGACGGTCTCTCGTTGGAGACCATGGTGAGGGCCGTGGTCTCCACGGGAGCAAGTGGCACTACGCCGCCTCTTTCTGCAAGCAGGTAATGCGCGCGAAAGAGACGGCGGAGAGGGAGCGGGAGAGAACCCTGCCCCCCGAGTTTCGCAGTCTGCGGCGAGGACGCCGCAGACTCATCTACGCCCGGGACTACCGACCTCCATGATCGGGGCCTGAGGACGGCAGTTAGCCAACTCGCCGTCCTTACAGAAGCAGGCCGTGGCGGAGGCGTGTCGTGTGTGCCCTACACACGCCTGCCAACTCACCGAAGCGGGATAAAACCCGACCGCACCTGGCGAGGCCGCGGTGGCGGCCAAAGTCCGCCGGCAACCCTGGGGTTATCCTTTCGAGGGCTTACCCGGGGTGCCCGGCAACGGACACTTGAGGAGGACACCGTGCGGTTTTAGTCGAGACACGACATAACCACCCCCGCTGGCCGGCGGGGGGGTATCCGAAGGGATTTCCGCACGCAAAAAAAAAAAAAAAAGAGTTAAGATTTATTAATTAATTATTTTATTGAAACCTTTTTAGTTACGGTATTTTTGAAATCGCCTTTTGAAGCTCTTCATTTTGATACCCTACTCGATAAGTTTGAGTGAAAATATTTTTTTAACAACATACAACTTAGCGCCAAAAATCTGCCATTTTGTTTTTTTTATTTTACATACATACATACTCTCGAAAAACATAACCCTCCTTCTGGCGCAGTCGGGTAAAAATACAACACATATGTTCAGTTTTGTTTCAACTGATTTTGAGGCCGTTGGTCTCTAGTGCCTCTATCCAGCAGTCGAAATCTCGCGGAACTTCTTTTTCGCTGTCAGAGATCAGAACTATGTCACTTGCTTACAGAAAACTCCAAGGCAACGGTTTTTTACAGTTCTTTGTAAGATAATCATAATCATTTATTTGTGGAACACAGGTTAGTTACAAGTCCTATCGTTATGTTATAATGTACTCTACGTCCTACCACATTGATTGATGTACAAAAATGCTATAGTGTAAAAATAAAAATCCTGTACAAAACATGCCCTTACATTAACTCCTGACCATTATTTTTAATAAGTTCTAATTAGGTTATCCTATGATTAATTTAAATATTGTAATTGCATGTTACTTATCAACCTACTGATAATTTTAATTGAATCTAAAACCTATTATTTGAATTAAATATAAACACCAGAAGCTTGCAAAACTTGGACTTTGGAGCCCAGCTCCTCCCTTCCATATTTGACTATCATGGGATCCCATAAACACTCATAAGAAACTACTTTCGGGTTAAAAATTAGCCTATGTACTATGAAATTAAAAATAATTAAAGATAATGCCAGTTATTAGTTATTGAGGCAGAATTAAACTCTGTATCTATAAAAGTCTCCGAGATATCACGTGTAATACGTGCGTATCTCAAACATTTATCGTTACTCACCATAGCAATATTTTTCCACGACTCAAGTCTAAAAAAGCGGCCAAGTGCGAGTCGGGGCGGTCTGATGAAGGGTTCCGTAGCAGCAAGTAACATAATAATGCTTTTTTTTATACGCTTTTTATTAATTTCACCTATATGTTTGTCTCGGGTTCGATCCCAGGTTTTACCATGGCACACACCAATGACTTTTCGATGCTTTTCGAAGTTATGTGTGTATTTATCGCAGGCTTATAAGTGCCCGGTTAATGGCAATAGGCTCGCCACCTATTACATTGGGACCTAAACATAAACTGGCGAAATGTGGGTGCTAGCACCTCTGCCTACCCCTTCGGGGATATAGGCGTGAGTTTATGTTATGTTATGTTATGTTTGTTTGTATGTTGGTATGTTTGTTTGTAACCGACTCATTTGGGCGCGATTTTGACCCACTAAACGGCCAGATTTCGTTCAAACTTTGTAAATTTATCGAGGACCGATGACAATACACTAATTTGATAAAATTGTTCCATTTTTCAATTTGCAAAATAAGATTTTTGTTAATTTATATAATTTTCATCTATAGTCGATAAGGCAGAAATTTTAATTTCCAACCATAATCTTTAGCCGATTTATCTAATGTTAACAAATTTTCGAACAAGCTATTATAAATATACCAAACTAAAAAGAAGAAAATAAATAATAGTTTAAAAAAACTAAAAAACACGCTTTTTATAGAAAACCGAACTAAAAAATTAGAAAATAAGTTTTAATAAATTTAAATTAAGAATACCCAGTGTTAAAAATTTCAATAACTATAAATTAATAATAGTGTAAATAATAAAAATGTAATTTATTTTAAAAAAAGCGTGCTGTTTTTAACACTCTACTCATGTCCGTCAATAAAAAAATTATACCTTGACCCATGTACCTTTATTTTTTTCGTGCGGAAATCCCTTCGGATACCCCCCCGCCGGCCAGCGGGGGCGGTTCACACGTATGGGTTTGATGAAAAAAAAAATTGAGTTTCAGCCCCCAAAATTTATTGTTTTTTTTTTCTATTTTTGTGTGAAAATCTTAATGCGGTACACAGAATACATCTACTTACCAAGTTTCAACAGCATAGTTCTTATAGTTACGGAAAAAAGTGGCTGTGATATATGGACGGACAGACAGAAGAAGAAGACATGACGAATCTATAAGGGTTCCGTTTTTTGCCATTTGGCAACGGAGCCCTAAAAAGACTTGATTGATCAAAACGTCTGAAGTAAACATGCGAATGTTGGTTAATTCATATTTTTACTAAATATTGTTGAAGCTTTAAATTCTGCGTAAATAGTAACACCACCAATTCAACATAGTTCGGGTACTTTGAGTTAACTTTCACTTCAAACTTCAAGACAACAACCATCTTTAGTCTCCCCGTGACCATGGCTGCTGAAAAGCAACCGAAACGTCGGGTTCAATGTAAAATATAAAATAACATCAAATAAACCGCGATAGAATCCGTTAAAAATAGTTTTATTTCAATGTGTAACATTCGCGTAAACTTCCGACAATATCATAGCATTTGATGTCACTTGCCAGGAAGACTTGGAAATACGACTAGTTACTTCAATAGAAGTTAAAAATATGATGAAAAACTTGGAAAAAAACCAAAAAGAAATCCCCTAGATACGATTTTATCACTGGTGAACTCCTTCAAAATCTGCCACGTGAAACCATTGTAAAACTCACAACCCTTGTTGATGCCACATACCCGCTGGCGGGCTCACCGATTAATTTAATACCGCTGCTCGGCTCGGGTGCTTAATCAGATGACGTCATTCCGCGCCCGCGCGGGTCGAGTTACGAAACAAAAAATAATTTATGGCTTTACAAGTGATAAGAGACGCTGAAGTGTTATTTTTTGTTAAGATTATGAGTCATTCTTTCAATTCTAATAAGAATCTTATAAGAATTCTTATAAGAATTTATTATATGTGACTGTAAACATTGACGATAGTTGAAACTGTTACTATGTCAACTTTAAGTGTGTTTATTTCAAAAAGTAAATCGATAACCTATGTATTTTATAATTTTAAATTGTCTACAGGTTCCTACTACATAGGAGTATATAAAAAAAAGCATATGTAATAGTACAAAAATATTTATTTACAGGCCTATGACTAGGACGAAACATTTGCTGGCGGCGAACAATTTTTCGGCAAAATTAAATGATTTATTTTATTTTTATCGACCTACGTAATCTAAAAATATGTTAACACCTGAAAGCTTAATTCATATTGTAACAGAAAACGTAAACATTATTACGATAGGTATTTCTTTTCCAAAAAAATAAGGGATTCAATGTAGGTAATACCACTTTCGTAACAACACATGGTACCTTACTTGTTTTTATTTGTTCAGTAAAGTTTGAGTAAAGGAAATAAATCATACGTATCTATTTTCTACAATAAACGCTCTTTAAAATGATATATCACACTTGTTGTACATTATTCTGTATATTTTTACAATTGCGATTGTAAAATAAACAAACGAATAAATCTGGGGGGGGGGGGGTACTGCGTATTGCATACATGGGGGCCATTTTTTTTTGCTGTTTTTTCACACGATCATGAATGTAAATTGTAATCCTGACTACAATTTAGTAGTATTTTGCAAAATCTTTATTGAAAACTATTTTGGATTATATATTCGATGCCACAATGATTAATTTTTACACAGAATTAATGCTACAATTAAATAAATTGACGTGACATTTTGACTATTTCCAGTAACCGTAACAGACATGAACAATAAAGTCACACAAAAACAGAATTATACTTACGTTTAGGTTAAATCCTTTTATCACACACTTCAATTATGTTTTATTATACACTAAAAACAAGTTTTTATTGCAAAATAACAATAATAAATCACAAAAACCATTTAAATTCGTAGAGCACTCCACACGCGTAATGTCTTGTTTACGCTACCCATAGACCATCAACTTCAAACATATTTTTTAAATCGAAACAGCTAGTGTCGGACCGTGAAATATTTTTTAAGGAAGCTCCAACTAATATTTAGTCGAGTTAAAACGCGTATATCGCTATTATTTCAACGGTTAAAAATTGATAAATAATAGGGACTGGAGTACCGCGTACCCCCACTACCGGATCATAAAAAGGGACTACAGTCCCTTTGAGCCTATCAATGGTTTTGATGAAAGGGACTAGAGTCCCTTTGAGCCGACCAGCGGTGTCTAAAACATGTGCCTAGTGTCTGGAAAGCTGCTGAAGTTTTAATGATCACAAATGAACACAAATCAGAAAAGTCTCCTAAAGTATATGTATCATCATACATACCAATATCACTTCTACAAACCATTTCAAAATTATTCGAGAGATACTTCTTAGAGGTTTAAAGCCTATAATAGATGATAGAAAACTGATTCCCAATTACAAATTCAGCTTTAGAGAAGAGCACTCCACGATAAACCAAATACATAGACTTACCAATGTTGTAGAAATAACTCTAGAAGAAAAGAAAGTCTGCTATACAGTGTTTCTGAATTTGATAAGGTATGGTATAGAGTAAGACCTCTTAAGGAAAATGGTCCCAAATCAATTTACAGACGTAGTAACATCCTAGATGCTTACTCTAGTCTCAAACAAATAAAAGCGGGAGTTCCACAGGGAACTGTCCTTGGCCCTGTTTTTTACCTTTAGTATACCTCTGTGATATCTCAGAATTTAAAAAGTTAGTAAAAAAAACTTTAAAAAAAAACAAGCTGTTTTGCTGTGTTGTATTTCTGATGTAATAGCTTCTCCGTGCGAGTACGACTACATTTTTAAAAAAGAATTTGCTTAAAAGTATTTTTACTTATGATTTTATTCTCAACTTCTAAGTTTTAGTAATAGCATAAAGCTATAGAGTACCTAACCCTGATTACGATGTAGTAAAAAAGAGTTCGCGAAGGCAAAACACATGAGCCGAAACTCAATAAGTTTATCTTGTTAAGTTAAGATGTTTCTGTGGCCATCTTCCTACTCCATCATCAGGCCTCCTCCATGGTACCATATTATTGCATTATCATCCAAACTAAATGTGTGTGCAAAAATTCTAAATTTTTTTAGAAGTTCACATAAATACGGAATAAATACTTTTTTTTTTTCGTGCGGAAATCCCTTCGGATACCCCCCCCCCAATTCTTATTTAAACCCAAGTAGTGACTCAGGGTTACTACTACTTAGTTCGCTGTGTTCTTTTCAAATTAGAACATATTTTTGTTTTCTTCTGATGTTTTCAATATTTCTTTTACTACTCGGCTATTTTATTGCACTCTGATTATTTGCAATATTGACATACTCTGGCTGTGATTTCTGGACTTTTCGTTCTAATATCACGCTTTGATATCGTAAATAAGACTTAAGCATACGAAACGGAACTTGTATCCGCTAAAAGTCTTCTGGGCCTTTTTGTCTTTTGAATTGAATATGTAATTCAGTTATTTTTCACTTTTTAGTAATTTCTTGGTTTTTGAAGTTGGTTCTATATTTTTTAAATATTTTTTTAGATTTATGGAAAACGGAAAACTAGAAGAATACAAAAACACAAGAAAACCGCATTAAAATCGGGTAAATACGGACAATCATGGGTTCCGTAGCCAAATGCCAAAAAACGGAACCCTTATAGATTCGTCATGTCTGTCTGTCTGTCCATCCGTATGTCACGCCACTCTTCCGAAACTATAAGAACTCTAAATTCTAATATCATTTTCATCTAAACTGAATAGTTTGCGCGAGAGACACTTCCAAAGTGGTAAAATGTGAGCCCCCCCCCTGTAACTTCTAAAATGAGAAAATGATAAAAAAAAAAAGATGTACATAACCACCGAAAATTGGTTTGAACGAGATCTAGTAAGTAGTTTTTTTTTAATACGTCATGAATCGTAAACCGTAATTTATCTTTCATTCAATTAACTCAAAAAAAAAAAATCTTGCTGCTACGGAACCCTTCATGGGCGAGTATGACTCGTACTTGGCCGGTTTTTTTAAGTTGGTTAAGTATACTCAAACCTTCTCCAGAAACGAAAATAAATTCTTCTTCAAAAGAATACGTTTCTGAAAACACGCAAGATAATCGCAGACAAATATATAAACAAAAATACAGGTCAAACAGTGAACCTTTTTTTTTTTTTTTTTTCGTGCGGAAATCCCTTCGGATACCCCCCGCCGGTCAGCGGGGGCGGTTATGTCGGGCTTGAACCGACTAAAACCGCACGCCGTCTCGGGTCTACAGACGCGGGGTGTAAGGTTGCCCATAGAGCATATCCCTCGCACCCCGACAAGTGAACCTCCTTTTAAAGTCGATTAAAAACAAAAGATATCATTTTAATATCCAGCCCCAAAGATCTTGGTAGGTTGCCGTACATTCGGGTAAAAAATAGCAGATTATTATAAAAACAAATCGTTTAAAAGTACGTGGAATTTATTAAACGAAAAAATATTAAACTATAGGGTAGACGGGATAGTCAAGTACGAAGCAGTTGTTGTTCGTGGCGGACATGAGGATGTAGCCGTCCTCTCCCCAGCTCTCCCCCCAGGAGTTCTTGACGATCCAGTAGTCCTCGCCGTCGCGGTTGCCATAGCCGACGACGGTTACCGCGTGGTTTGGACCTGACTTTTCAGGATCACTGCAAACATAAATAAAAATACTTATCACCCGGGTTTCTAAATGTCTATATGTGAGTCTAACTAAAATTTTCGGCCTTCAGCTCAGAACCTGAGGTCCGCTGGCAGCTTCTCCCTATTTTGGTTTCAATTATACGTTTTTTATTGGAGCGACTGTCCGAAAGCCTGCCACAGAGCCTTGTCCGTCATTCCAGCTGGCAGATGAGGTATGCATGGTTCCCAAAAACACTTTTAACACAGACCTACATAGAACTTAATAATACATCAAATCTTTATATATAAAAATGAATTGCTGTTCGTTAGTCTCGCTAAAACTCGGGAACGGCTGGACCGATTTGGCTAATTTTGGTCTTGAATTATTTGTGGAGGTCCAGAGAAGGTTTAAAAGGTGAATGAATATGGAAGTTGTTATCGATTGAGGCAGTACGAAGTCTGCCGGGTCAGCTAGTCGGAGATATTTTAAAATTTTTTTAAAATTATATATTTAGGACACGTCAATTTGACTTCACCTCGCCTGATGGTAAGCTGAAGGTAAAGTCTCATGAAAGAGGGTCACCATTACATACACGTACCATGTTAACAATGGTGGCACTCAGCTTGACGGCCTTATCAGAAGAGGATTGTCGTCGCAGCACCGCGTGACCCCCACCGGTCCCACTAGTGCTGCGACCACAATCCCCCTGCCCGGCTATGCACTTGCTGACCCCTGAACGCAATCAAACCGAAATTGGATTACTATGGAGGGTTTTTTCGCAATGGTACACGGTGTTACCTACCCGGCCGAATGTCGTGACAAATTTGTGTCATCAAATTTCTACCACCAGTAAATAAACTTACCAATTCATGTCATAAAACAGGCCATTAGAATAATGCAGCATCGTCTCGGTCGCTTTAACCCCAATGGTCACCGGCCCGTATTTGTACAGGGCCACTTTCATTGCGTTAGGGTTCCTTGGCGTGACGTGCGCGAAACCCTTGATGGTGTACAATGTCGTCATGTTCGGTAAATTACAATAACCGTCCTGGAAGAAAAATATTAAGATTGCCTTATTCTCTTGCGACTTTTTTGGCTAGACGACGTTAGGGACACCCATTCTAGGGACACTCGTCCGAATTGACACTTTTTTCTTTTTATATTTTTATTATTTTATTTAAAAAAAATTAATGAAAAAATCAAAATACCCGATTGCCCTAAAAAGACCGAAACAAGTTTGATATCAGGTGGGACCCATTAATTTTCTTTCGGTTTATAATTTGCAAATGGGTCCCGCCTGGGGTTATCCTTACGAGGGCTTACCCGGGGTGCCCGGCAACGGACACTGGGGGAGGACACCGTTTTAGTCGAGACACGACATAACCACCCCCGCTGGCCGGCGGGGGGGTATCCGAAGGGATTTGCGCACGTAAAAAAAAAAAAAAAAAATCTTGTTTCGGTCTTTTTAGGGCATTACTACATTTTTTACAATGTTTGTGTGTTAGTTTGTTTGTTCGGAATAAACGTAGGTAGTCAAATTTAACCAATATAAAAACACAACATAAACATAACTTCACGCCTCTATCCCTGAAGGGGTAGGCAGAGGTGTATTGCACACCCACGATTCGCCAATAATGTGCCCGCAATAGGCTCGCCCCCTATTACATTGGGACCTAAACATAACCAATATAAAATTATCGTATCGATTTGAAACATTGTAAATTCTTTTGACATCCGATTGAAAATATTAAGAAGTAAGTACTAGATATTATTAACTTACATGTTCGGTATAGACGCCGTAGTCTTTCTCAACCGCGATGCCATTTGCTAGTATATATTTCCAAGCGTCATCCAAGAGGCCTCCATGACATCCCATATTCCCCTCACTGAAAAAAAATCCCGTTAACTTTTGTGAAGTTAGTTAGTCAGGTGTGTATTTGGGCTAAGGATATTAACATATTGGCTTTTACTGGAGCGACTTCCGTCTGAATCCTGTTAGGAAAACCTGCGCCAGAGCATCATCCGTCAATCAGCAAGTGTAACATGCTGGTGAGGTGGGCTTTGACGATCTTGGTGGAGAGATCCCTACACCTAAAAATTTAACTAACTCCTTTTGGTATCTACGATATTGGTAAGGATAGGATTTCTTACCCCCAAGCGCAATCTACGACGGACTGCTCACTGAAGTCTAGCAGCCTGCCTCCGTTACCCCTAGCGTAGGCACCTTCCACTGCCGCTGTAGTGGCGAATGCCCAACAAGAACCACAGCTTCCCTGATCTAAAATCAGAAAAAAATACAATTACTCAGTTTTATAACATAACATAACATAACATAAACTCACGCCTATATCCCCGAAGGGGTAGGCAGAGGTGCTAGCACCCACATTTCGCCAGTTTATGTTTAGGTCCCAATGTAATAGGTGGCTAGCCTATTGCCATTAACCGGGCACTTATAAACCTGCGATAAATACACACATAACTTCGAAAAGCATCGAAAAGTCATTGGTGTGTGCCATGGTAAAACCTGGGATCGAACCCGAGACCTCGTCTCAGCAGTCCATTACCCATACCACTAGGCTACCGCGGTTGTTTTATGCTAATTCGATGCAACCGTTTATGAGCTATAATGCCACAGGCGTAACATACACATTCATCATGGTATGTCGGCTTTTTCAGGAGTGATTGCTGTCTGACGACGGTAGCTTACTGGTCAAGGAGTCAACCTTACGATCGAGAGGTCCCAGGTTCGAATCCTGACTATTATAATACCGAAGTGCACCCACTTCTATCACAAGCCATTTAGCTTAGCTGGAGGGATTAGGTTAGGTTAAAAAAAAAAAAAAAAAAAAGGTTAGTAACCGAAATTACTTATATCCCATAAGTAATTTCGGTTACTAATATTCCTTTAAAAACACTTCAGTAGGTAATAAAAATCACGGAATATTTTATTTTTCATATTTTCGTGTTATGGAAAGAATAGAATATCAATTTCTAATCTATCAGAAGAAGTTTCGACCCTTGAAAACTCTGATGGTCTTCGAATAGCAAAACAAGAAGAGAACAATCCCGACCAAGTCACTTTCAGACAAACAAAACTAAATCTAATTCGATTCGATTTAAGAGCTATAATGCATCTTGGTATGTCGGCTTTTTCGGGAGTGATTGCTTTCTCACCTCCCAACCCTGAGAGGTGCGCCTGCTGATCCCCGTTCATTGTTTAGCTGGTACACCAACTTGCAGGTGAGGTTGGCTTGGGCCTCAATGAAGTTGATAAGATTACCCCCCGGTACACCATACTCATACATAACCCGAGGGGGCCATCTCGAAACCGGAGATGACCCAGGGTCAGACGGGGTGCGAGGGAAATGCTTTATGGGTAACCTTACACCCCGGCTTCTGAAGACCCGAGAAGGCGTGCGGTTTTAGTCGGTTAACGCCCGAAATAACCCGGCGTATCCGAGGTCATTTCCGCAGGACAAAAAAAAGCTACAACACATACATAGATTACATTTTAAACAAACCATAACATAACATAACTTCACGCCTGTATCCCCGAAGGGGTAGGCAGAGGTGTATTACACACCCACGATTCGCCAGTTATGTTAAGGTCCCAATGTAATAGGGGGCGAGCCTATTGCCATCTACCATGCACATTATTAAGCGAGCGATAATTACCATTTAATTAATTAATGCACACATAACTACGAAAAGTCAGAGGTGTGTTGCCCGGGGCGACTGGGGATCGAACTCGAGACCTCGTCTCAGCAGTTCGTTACGTACGCCACTGGGCTATCGCCGCTTACAATTACAAATTTTAAACAACACCCCTCTTTCCGCATTGTGGGTAAATAAAACATTTCAAAGAGTCGGGGGTTAAAAATAATTTAAAATTTTGAACTAACTTTTAACTGGAGTGACAGCACCTTCCATCCTCAAGTCGAAGTTCTCTGGCAGTTCCTCTACAATATCATCAATCTCTTCCAGTGTATGGGGAAACGGCGATGCCGCTCCAGACGGCTGGCCCCAACCCAGTAAACCAGTCAGGTGTTTCAGCTCTTCAGGTGTTCTGTCTGAGAACTCATTCACTTCCAACCTGAAGCCAAGGTCCTTGCTGTTGTGCTCTTGAATTTTGCTGTGAAATTTATTTATTTATTGCAGAAACATGGTTAAATACATGGTAGATGATACAATTAAATGATTGTCCAGCATGTTTCGGTGTTTTACCACTATAAAAGGCAAATGTAAGTGGGCAGGCAAGCCGGGGTCGACCTTGCAGAACATACACTGATCAAATTTACGAGGTTTTGAAAAAAGGGCAGATCAAAAGCACTCGAAACCGGCGGGCTTGCATGAAAGGTTTAATGACAGTGAAGGAAGCTCGTGAAGTATGTCAGGACAGAAGCAGATGGCGGGCTGTTGTCTCTACCTACCCCGGTGAGAAAAAGGCGTGAGTGAGAGATAGCTCAGCTCTCCTTCATACCCAAAACCGTAACAGAAAAATGGCAACGACGACGACGTCGACGACGACGTCGACGACAACTCCTTAGCAATAGGGCTTTTCTAAAGAAAATCCCTAAAAAGACATGCGATAGTAGATTGTTACACAAGGGCTGAAAGTCAGCCATTTCACCCGAGATATTTCTGGCCAATAGTTCGAGGGTGAAATGGTGACATTCACCCGAGTTAAACACTCTACTTTTCATTTCGACTATGTGAGGAAATTAGAATACTACACACACATTTAATGAAACAGGTAACCTATATTGATTATCAGTTAAAATTTAAAGTAAAATTAGCACAATTTGAAAATAGATTATTAATAACAGCTTTCGCCTGTTCTTAAATCTCATTAATATCTGTCACTGGAATCACTTTCCGAAACCATTTTTAACCACAATTAGCACACTCTATGGGCAAACCTTACACCCTGGCGTCAGTAGATTCGAGACGGCGTGTGGTTTTAGTCGGTTCAAGCCCGACATAACCGCCCCCGCTAGCCGGCGGGGGGGGGGGGTAAGGGTATCCGAAGGGATTTCCGCACGAGTAAAAAAAAAAGGTATTTATTTATATTGAATCTCGTTTTCCCGCTAATTCTTTAGCAACTTAAACTGTTTTTTTTAATACTGAAAAAAAAGTTATCATTCACGTACATACTGCTAATATTTGAAAAGTTTTGAAAATCGAATCTATTGGTTAGATTGTAATCGAGTTGGTCACGAGATGTGCATTTAGGCGGCCATGTAAAAAAAATAGTGTCATGATATCAAGGCATTATGACGTAATTAAATTATCATGGACTCCATGGCATGAAATAAGCTACTTTCCACCCGGCTATCTACCCATGAAAATGAAACTTTCCGAACAGGAGAGATGAAAACAATTTTACATCTAATACCTTTAGGCACACACGAAACCCGATCAGAACATTGACGTACCAGCACTCATGTTTCATTGTTCCTACATCCTTTAAGCAAATTGTGAAAAAGCATCTGATGAGGCCGTCAAGCTGACGGCCACCATTGTAGCATTATCGGTATCTGTAATATTGACCCTGATTCCTAGCCTAGTGGTATGGGTAATGGACTGCTGAGACGAGGTCTCGGGTTCGATCCCAGGTTTTACCATGGCACACACAAATGACTTTTCGATGCTTTTCGAAGTTATGTGTGTATTTATCACAGGTTTATAAGTGCCCGGTTAATGGCAATAGGCTCGCCACCTATTACATTGGGACCTAAACATAAACTGGGGAAATGTGGGTGCTAGCACCTCTGCCTACCCCTTCGGGGATATAGGCGTGAGTTTATGTTATGTATGTTATGTCCTAAGACTTCCCTTTAGTTAATATCAGACAAATAAAGATTAAAAACACCATGAAGTTAATTCCGATTTCCTTAAGTAGGGGTTTGGCCGAATGAAGTGGCACGTGCCGTCTTCGGGCTCGAATGTGAGATAAATAAATAAGTTTCATGGTACCGATTGCCCGAAACGTTGGTCCGAAAGTTCACTTGAGGCCTACTACCGTCGCGGTCAGCATAAAACAAAAAGGAACATTACCGCCAATTTTTTTTGAAAATGCGTTTTCTCATCTGCCTCTCAGTCTCATGGTACTTCTTGCCGTGGTGACGAGCGAAGCTATTGAATGCATGGTCCAAGTGTCCCGGCAGGTCAGGATGCAGCAACTGGAAAGTCTTGTCGAAGTCTGAAGCTAACGTGCAGTCTTCCGCTGTGGATAATAAAACGGTGTTGTATTCGCCAAAAACCAATTTCTGCTACAGCCATAATTATCATGACGCATCAGTCCTGGTGGTATCCAAAGTTTGTAGCTGAGGGTCGAGTCTCCGACTCTTTATTGTGTTGGCGTATTTGGCTTTTCCAGGAGTGACTTCTGTCTGACCTCCTAACCTCAAGAACAAAGGCTTGTGCCAGAGCCTCGAACGGCAGTCATCAGGTGAGGTGGGTTTAAGCCCCAAAGGTTAAAAAAAACAATTAAAGATCTAACGGAAGATGGTTAGAACGTGTGAAAAATGATACAGCCTGAACCATGAGTAAAAAATCCGATCAAGTGCGAGTCGAACTCGAACACTGAGGGTTCCGTACAAAACTAGAATGAGGGGTGAACTTAACGTTGCTGTAGAGCTTCTAGTCTGGACGGACAGACATACAGATATATTTTTTTGTGATGTGGACTACATATATGCTATAAGACTTGCTCGCCAAATTTCATGATTCTAGCTCAACGGGAAGTAGGTTTAAGGTTTTGACGCCCTTGTATTGGTAGAAATTTGTTACAAAAACGGATTTGGATTGCATTAACCTGGAAGTTTGATTTTGTCACAGCTTCAAGACGTTGCAGACTTTGGGTATTAATTTTAACTTGATGCCTCAACGCGTTCCTGAGAAAATAGTCTTGATAGACGGACAAACAGGCAGAAAGACGAAGACAACGACGTGATCCTATAGGGATTTCGTTTTTTCCTTTTGAGGAACACACAATAATTTGTGTATTATTTTTAAAAAATGTGGAAAAATCATCTGAATAACCTATGCTTAACAAACATGGTTTTTTTTTAATAAAGGACAATTTGTTTCCCCCTCTCCCTTCGTTAATACTCTATCGCTATCACACTCACTCACTCTCACCCACGTCATTCGATCGAATATGCATTTGCGCAGTATTCCCCGCTGTGTGCGATGCCTCTATGCGTTCCTGAGAAAAAGGTCTTGTCAGACAGAGAAACAGACCACGAAGTGATCCTAAAAGGGTTCCGTTTTCCTTACGAGGTACAGAACCGTAGGGGTGCGACTGGTTGGAGGGGTGTGTGTGGTTGGATCACCTTCAAGTTTGGTGCACCCTGGGCAACGTGGGCGATGACGCATCATTGATTGCTCCCCTGGAGTAGCTGGCGTCAACGTCAACGGCCAAGAGTCTGACCAAATGGCCCTTTTCAGGGCCAGCTAACCCCATTGCACGAGGGGGTCGAGGACACTGCGAATGGTCCAGGGTCAGTCGGAGTGCGAGGGATATGCTCTATGGGTAACCTTACACCCCGGCGTCTGTAGACCCGAGACGGCGTGCGGTTTTAGTCGGTTCAAGCCCGACATAACCGCCTCCGCTTGCCGGCGGGGGGGGGGGGGGTATCCGAAGGGATTTCCGCACAAAAAAAAAAAAAAGGTACAGAACCGTAAAAAGCATAGAAAGATCGTACGTTCATTCAGTAGGTCTTCCTTTACGATGGCGTTCTCGAAGTTGTAGTAGTTTGTGATCTTGTGGGACATCACCTCGCCGCTCTTTTCGTTGAGCTTCTCCGATATATATCTGAAAAATGTCCGTACTATGTAATTATATTGTGATGATTAATAATGTAACAAAGAAATACCATGCGAGGTGTGGAGGCGTTGCTGAGTTGGGAACTCGGGACAGTGCTTGGGACTTGTGACCCAAGTGTAGGTTTAGAAGGGGCCCCTTTTGTTGATGTACATCAACATTCACCTTCACTAGCCAAGTTCCCCTCCCTGCCTAACCAAATTTGATGCGAACCTACTAGTGCCGCTTTAGACATTCGTCCTAGTAATTGCTTATTGTAGCTCTCGATAGGCCTAGATCTTTAAGTAGTTCATAGAGAGATTTTGCTGGTATGCCTCTCGCTCCCACTTTCACGGCATACAAATTAACCACGTAACCGTTTTTGGTTTATTCGTTTGTGAATTTATTTTTATTGTGTGGTCCTTCAGTATACTTGTTTTCCACGGTACAGTAAGTTCCACGAGGACCACATATTTTATCGTTTTCAGTAAAGACATATGTCAGGTCTAGATGACGAAACCCCAACATCCTCCGGAATTTTATAATGCTTTTCATACGTGTCTATTAGGAGAGTCCAATCTGGGCCAGTATCTAAGATTGAATAAGGTTTGTTCCTGGATTTTATGGATGTACCTTCAGACACAAAGTTGATATGACGTCTGTTAGTAGTCAATCCTTTTTGGGTTCTAGCTACTTCTACTACTACTTCTACCTTCTCTTGGCGGTGTGAGTATTGGCCTCTATCGAGAAGCACCCTACATCCTACTAATATGTGCCTAGCCGTCCCTATTGCCTCGCCACAAGTATAACATTGTTTTGCTGTGGCCTTCCCCACCTTACTAGGTTACTCTGGTCTGGGAGGTTCATCTGAAAGGCGTTAAGATAGAATTTAAACAGGGCCAGCGACCACTCATAAATCAAGGTGCGCCACATAATATAAAACAAAATAAATCGAGATAGAATCCGTTAAAAGTAGTTTTGTTTCAATCCTATTCCTTTTCTTCATATTTTGGTTTGATTGACTTTAACGGGAGTGACTACTGTCTGACTCCTAACCCTAAAAGGAAAGAGAGAGAACATGTGCCAGAGCCTCGTCCGATAATTAGCAGCTGTACCGGTTTGCAGGTAAGGTTCGT
Source organism: Cybosia mesomella (assembly GCA_946251805.1). NCBI lineage: Eukaryota > Metazoa > Arthropoda > Insecta > Lepidoptera > Erebidae > Cybosia > Cybosia mesomella. The sequence continues at coordinate 20,675,317 of OX276410.1, forward strand.
TTGGGTTCTGACAATTTTGGTGGGACTCCAATTTCCTTTTTTTTTGCCCGCACCGGCCAGCGGGGTTGGTTATGTGGTCCAAAAAGGCAATTCCCTCGCACCCCGGCTGCACGTGTAAATAACCCATTTACGGCTTTGAGATAGCCCGGGTGTGGAAACCGCAGTGTCCCCATCTTGCCCCGGAAGGGGAGGTAGGGGGGTGCGTCGCCGAGCCGCCCCGGCCTGCTTCTAATGGAGTTTAGCGCTTATGGAGTTTAGAGTTACGATTCAATTCACAGATGGGGTAGATTTATGGAGTCCCAATATCCCAGAAAATTATTGTTATTGATACAACTTACTGTACGGGAATGTCCACACCGTGTACAGTTTTGTAGACGTACAGCGTCTCTTGAACAATGAGTGCATCTTCGTTGGCATATTGGCCAGTCCAGACATCCACCACTTTGTCGAATAAAGATGTCGTTTGTCCTGAAACAGAAACAGTAATGCGCTTGTTTTAACGCCGCGCGAACAAGCAAATCTCCAATTTATCGACCGAACAGAACGTGTGTGAATGAAACAAATGCGTATATGAATGGTTGTTCGTTGTCTGTTCACATTGCTGGCGAGGCTCTTTCTCTCTACTAGTTCTGTCGCCATAATAGTTCCCGCTCTTGTTTTAAAACAGTCCATTTGATAGATTCTTTATACTCTCCCACCCATACATATACTTCATTCATGATGCGATCTACGTACCTACTGAATCCACTTCATCGGCAGTACCTCAAAGGTAGTCCTAAAATAGCCCTTCGAATTTGGTCATGATCTAAGGATTGGATCCACGTGAAAATCATCAATTAGCTTATTGCAGTGCACTGCTGGACATTGTCCTCTCTCAATGTACGCCATGGATCGCGACTTCTCTTCATTGGGGGCTTAAAGCCTACAGTTACTACGCTGGCCAGACGGGTTGGTAAAAGGTTTTGTTTCGAGTTCTCTAAGCTCAATTCGACTTTGGCAGAATTTCAGCCAGAAGCTAAGTAGATCAGAAGCTCAGTAAATCATCAAACTCCTCTAATTGCAAAGGCTTAAGTACGAGCAAATAATTCTTAATGAAGTAGCTTGAAACTAAAGAGAATAAATGACCACCTGTAAAACTAAGCGAGGAGACATCAGGTAACTCCATCTCGTCCTTATCCTCCCCTATCATCCAACAATTGACTTCCACGTTCAGGTCGGTATCAGCCACCGGGATCACCTGTATTAATTTATCAAAACTATAATCAAGCAGTATGCAATGTATTACATCTAGATTTGTGTTGGTTATTAATCGATAATAATACTGTTTTAGTAACTGTAATTTGCTTTTAGTGTTATATAGCATCTGTATTTTCAATCCTACCAAACAATTGTTTGAGTCTGGCAACATTGTGAACCGAATTGACATTAATAATGAATAACGTAAAATGGCGCTATATATTTTTGATTGTCGAGCCGAAAGGTGTTGTCAATAAGTAAATACCTTCGAGTCAGGGTAATCTGTGTTTTATTTCCGCGATAAAGAGTTTTTTTTTGTTGTATGTTAGCCTCATCGTACCGTTTTTTATTTTTTTATCGTGCGGAAATCCCTTCGGATACCCCCCCGCCGGCTAGCGGGGGCGGTTATGTCGGGCCTTATTTACAATCACTATTGCACTTACGCTAGAGGAGTAGGACAGAGTCGTTGGTGTGAAAACTTTTTTTTTTTTAAATATTAAGGCCACGTCAATTTGACTTCACCTCGCCTGATGGTAAGCTGAAGGTAAAGTCTCAGGAAAGAGGGTCACCATTACATACACGTACCATGTTAACAATGGTGGCACTCAGCTTGACGGCCTCATCAGAAGAGGATTGTTGTCGCAGCACCGCGTGACACGTGTTGGACATCATCTAGTGTACTACATATTTCACAGTTAGGTAACTCCACTTTTTTCATGAGATGTCCAAACTTTCTTGACGGATAGTGACCTGAACGAAGTCTATGCGCTATTACAATCTCATTTTAGGGTTCCGTTGCCAAATGGCAAAAAACGGAACCCTTATAGATTCGTCATGTCTGTCTGTCTGTCCGTCCGTATGTCACAGCCACTTTTTTCCGAATCTATAAGAACTATGCTGTTGAAAGTTGGTAAGTAGATGTATTCTGTGGACCACATTAATATTTTCACACAAAAAAGAATAATAAATTTTGGGATTCCCCATACTTAGAACTGAAACACAAAAATTTATTTTTCATCAAACCCATATGTGTGTGGTATCTATTTTTTTTCTATACTCAATAGTTTGCGCGAGAGACACTTCCAACATGTTAAAATGTGTCCCTGTAACTTCTAAAATAAGAGAATGATAAAACTAAAAAAATATATGATATGTGAAGATCTAGTAAGTAGTTTTTTTTTAATACGTCATAAATCGTAAACCGCAATTTACCTTTCATTATTCAATCAACTCAAATATAAAATTAAAAAAAAACATTATTATGTTACTTCCTACTACGGAACCCTTAATGGGCGAGTCCGACTCGCACTTGGCCGCTTTTTGGGGTTAAGGAAGTGCCAAAAAGCCTTGGATTCCGAGTAGGCAGCGATAAAGAGTTGATTCTACAAAAAGAATAGTATTTTTCATTTCTATCATCATCGCAGCGTTATTCTCGGGCTTCGAGGCTTTTGAGGCCCAAGGTCCGCTTACTCAATCTCGTTTTTTGGTTTGGTTTATACTGCTTCTATGGGAGTAATTGCCGCCTGACCGCCCAACTCCGAGGGGAAATTCTGCGCCTGATCATCGTCCGTCAATCATCAGGTGTACTGGCTTGCAGGAGTAGTTGGCTTGGTCCACGAATACCTTGGTGGGGCCCAAAAAACCTTCAGTTTCCGTTTGTATCAATATACCTTGAGTACATAACATAACATTAACTTACGCCTATATCCCCGATGCGGTAGGCAGAGGTGCTAGCACCCACATTTCGCCAGTTTATGTTTAGGTCCCAATGTAATGTGTACCTTTTTTTTTCTGTTTTTTTTTCGTGCGGGAATCCCTTCGGATACCCCCCCGCCGGCGGTTATGTCGGGCTTGCACCGACTATTGAGTACAATATGTCAATTCTGTCGTTTATTGTGTTATGGCTATGTTTTTTTTCTTTTACGTTATTTTTTTTCCGGCGTGCGTTTGTGTATCAGAACGAAGACGTTTTACAGAAAGGCCAGGAGGTATAGATTAATTAAAATTACGTTTTTGAAACGTACGATTTCAAAACGAATCTCAAAATCTATGTTTAATAACCTCACTAAAGTGAAGATAGGTTTTGTTTTGACAGATCATACTAAAATTTAAAATATTTACCACAGTTTTTTCTTCTAATCGAATTGAAATCAAGCGTTGTGAAAACGTAGCGTTAGTGAATTGGGCCCCAGGTCAAGAGTACCCGTAACCGGCGTGCATGTATTAAAACAATTATGAAAGTAGAAGAAGCGAAAGGCGTATGCCAGGATCGTAACAAGGGGGGGGGGGGAATCCGAAGGGATTTTCGTATTTCCATAAAAAAAAAAAAAAAAAGGATCGTAACAAGTGGAAAAACGTTGTCTCTGCCTACCCCAATGGAAAAGAGGTGTGACTTTATGTATGTATTTCTATAGTAGGAATAGGAACAATAAGATATTTGAACTCGCATGAGCGTGTATGCAAGACCAGACGACAGTCATTGCCGTAAAAGCCAAGTTAAGTCAAATCAAGTGAGCGGAACCCGACTCCAAAATAGAAGCTTGGGATGCAATCGGAACTTACGCTGTAATGATCTTTTTTATTTTGATTAAAAAAAAATAGTTGGAATGTGAACAATAAAGAAATTCGAATTTAAAAGGATTTTTAAGCGGCGACAGCCCAGTGGCGTACGTAACGGACTGCTGAGACGAGGTCTCGAGTTCGATCCCCAGTCCCCAGTCCCGGGCACACACCTCTGACTTTTCGTAGTTATGTGTGCATTAATAAACGTTAATAATCGCTCGCTTAATAATGTGCCTGGTAGATGGCAATAGGCTCACCCCCTAAAATATTTTGACCTTAACATAATTGGCGAATCGTGGGTGCGTAATACACCTCTGCCTACACCTTCGGGGATACAGGCGTGAAGCTATGTTTTTTTTTAATACCACTATGGTGGCAGACAAGCACACGGCCCACCTGATGGGAAGCGGTTACCTTAGCCTATGGACGTGTGCATCACCAGGGGCGCCACTCTCGCGCTACCGATAGTGGAAGAATAAATGAGTTTACCAAATACGTGGCGTTGTTTTCACCATTGTAGAACAGCTTCGAGGTACCACCGTAGTAGTCGATGCGGGCACGATTGAGTTGTGAGCTAGACCTGATGACAATATAATCAAATAAGATATTAAAACTCAATGATATTCTAAAGATTTAGATCGGAAAAAGAGAACATCTAGGACGGGACTTGAACCCGCGACCAGTCCCTTACAGGGGGAATGCTCTGACCAACTGAGCCACCAGATATTCGAAATTCTCCGATACATTAATACGTCTTAAGGCGACGTCCTAGATGTTCTCTTTTTCCGATCTAAATCTTTAGAAAGAAGTAAGCATGCAGAATGCTTAAAAATTTAATTGGACTCAATGATATTTTTAAGCAAATATCGAAGAATTTCGAATATCTGGGACATGTTTAGGTAGCTCAGTTGGTCAGAGCATTTCCCCTGTAAGGGACTGGTCGTGAGTTAAGCCCCGTCCCAGATGTTCTCTTTTTCCGATCTAAATATATAGGTATATAAACTGTTCAGTCCTATCCTCATATCTACTATGATAGCGTTAAAGTAAAAATTATTCCATTCATACGCACAAAACGTTTTATCAATACGTTATGCATACAGCGAAAGAGTGGAATGCTCCAAATGAGTCTGTGGTACCGAAAAGCTATAACCTGAGAGTCTTCAAGTCAGTATTGTTAGCTTTTCATTTAGGTCAGTGAAAATATACTTATTTTAGTCAACTTCGCACTAAATTGCCGATTGAATTTTTTGATTTCTCATAAAATTTAGGATCACTTTTATAAATATTCTACGACATTCTACACAGCACTTTCTAGACCCAAAGTAAGCATAGTTTAACTAGCTTGTGTTATGGGTTTCAGAATGCGGATATACATACTTATATACTTTTTTTTTGTAAATACATATTATACATAGAAACACCCAGAGCAATGCAAATAGACATATTCATGCATACAAAAATTTGCGCTGAGCGGGAATCGAACCCGCGCCCTCTGTCGCTACGCCACAGAGGCCGTCAATGCCACTTACTGAGTATAAAAACACAAAATACTGATAGATTCCGGTGAAGCTTCACGTGCCTCTTGAAACAAAGTATTTGCCGGAATACTCGGAAACTATGCACTTCAGAGCAAAAATTATAAAGACTATTATTATTGACAATAAAATTTTATGATTTTCGCACAAAAATATGAAAAAAGGTAATCTATTCTATCACTCCATTTTGGGAAAATGAGAACGCTTTAAAAAATCGAAACAAGCCGATCTTAGGCGGCATTTCACTTGCCGAGGCAGGTCCTCAGAGTGGGAGTCCTCTCGCTCGGCGTTTTGCTCACAGCGATGGTGCGGAGTGCAAGTGCGTGCGCTGCCGCCGCCTCCTGTGAGCAAGTAATGCTCGAGAAGAAGGCGGCGGATCGGCCCCGTAGCCCCCAAGGCGCGGAGTCGACTCAGAGGTCGGAGGTCGCTCGATGACCTTCATCCTCCATGAGCGCACGCCTGGGGATGGCAAGTGAAGCCATCTGTAACCCTAGCAGAAGCAGAGAAGATGGCGACACCGTAATTCCCACACCCGAGGGGGGCATCTCAAGGCCGAAGATAGCCCAGGGTCAGCCCGGTTGCGAGGTTCACCTTACACCCGGCACATAAGACCTGAGACGGCTTGCGGTTTTATACGGTTTGAATCCGAGATAATCAATCCTGATGGCCGGCGGGGGAGGTAACCGTGGCGATTCCCGCACAAAAAAAAGGTACTTTAAGCTGTAAGTAAAGCTAGCGCATAGCACACATGCACTTATTTATTCATGTGGCCAGGGTCCAAAAGGCACAAAACGTTCTTATAGTTTAACGTGGTATTACTTACCAAATTTCAAACGGAGTCTTCAGAGTCGTTTGGAAGTTGATTGTTTCGCCAGTGAAGTGATATTCGCTTGGCCATACTATTTCCTGATTATCATCGCCTATGAAGAAAAAAATAGTTATAGTTCAGATAGGTGACGAGAGCATATATTATAATGAGTAAAAAGTAGTATTATGTTTATAGTGTTACTCACAAGATTGAGACAAATTGATTGACGTAAGAATCTTATTAATCTCTATAACTCTACAAAAGAACAGATATACGTTACATGCAGAACAGACATACATCACGCCGTCGGCGTCGTGAGCGTAGTGGCTAAGGTGTCGTGCGAGTCGGACTCGCTCAAGAAGGGTTCCGTAGCAGCAAGTAAAATTTTTATATTTGAGTTGATTGAATGAGAGGTAAATTGCGGTTTACGATTTATGACGTATTAAAAAAAACTACTTACTAGATCTCGTTCAAACTAATTTTCGGTGGCAGTTTACATGGTAATGTACATCATATATTTTTTTTTAGTTTTATTATTCTCTTATTTTAGAAGTTACAGGGGGGGGGGGGGAAACACACATTTTACTACTTTGGAAGTGTCTCTCGCGCAAACTATTCAGTTTAGAAAAAATGGTATTAGTAACCTCAATATCATTTTTGAAGACCTATCCATAGATTTGATGAAAATTTTTTTTTTGAATATCAGTTCTTAGTATGGGGAACCCCCAAAATTTATTCTTTTTTTTTCTATTTTTGTGTGAAAATCTTAATGCGGTTCACAGAATACATCTACTTACCAAACCAAGTTTCAACAGCATCGTTCTTATAGTTTCGGAAAAAAGTGGCTGTGACATACGGACGGACAGACAGACAGACATGACGAATCTATAAGGGTTCCGTTTTTTGCCATTTGGCAACGGAACCCTAAAAAGTTTCTGTGCACCTTTTTTTTTTTTTTTTTTTTTTTTTTATCGTGCGGAAATCCCTTCGGATACCCCCCCGCGTGCCAGCGGGGGCGGTTATGTCGGGCTTGAACCGACTAAAACCGCACGCCGTCTCGGGTCTACAGACGCCGAGGTGTAAGGTTGCCCATAGAGCATATCCCTCGCACCCCGACTGACCCTGGGCCATCTCCGGTTTCGAGATGGCCCCCTCGGGTTTGGGAACCACGGTGTCCCCGTCTTGCCCCGGTTTGGGGGAGGGGCGCTAGTCGCCCCACCGTCCCGGCCTGCTTCTGCTGGGGTGACAGGTGGCCTCACCCGACACCCCCAGGCCTGCGCTCATGGAGGACGGAGGTCGTTTAGCGACCTCCGGCGCCTGAGTTGCCTGCGACGCGCGGCGAGCAAGTTGCGGGCTCGGCGGACCGGGAGAGTTCTAAGTCTCTCCCGGGCGCGCTCCGCACCATTGCCGCAATCATGCTGCCGAGCGAGAGGACTCCCACCCCGATGGCTGCCACGAGGTCACGCCTCGGCGCCTCCCACGCCGGGCAGTCCGCCAGCGTGTGCAGCCCTGAGTCCTCGCTCGCGTCGCAGTGATGACACTCAGGCGTTGGCTCCTTCCTGATCCGATGCAGGTGGTCCCCGAAGCACCCCTTCCCTGAGATCACCTGCGTCAGTCGGTAGGAGAGGCTTCCGTGTCGCCTCTCCAGCCAATCCTCCATGATGGGCCTTACCGCCGCTATTGCGGCGTGCCCTGCGCTTGGTTGCCCAAGTCGTTCCTTCCACTCCACCACGATGGCCTGGCGGAGCTGGGACTGCACGGCCTCGATTTCTCGAGGCTCGGGGTTCCATCCCTGCTCCCGCGCCTCCTTTCGCCACTGGTACAGTTGCGAAAGGGCTCTCGCTTCCAGGTCCCATGGCGGAGTTCCGGCAAGGAGACTCGCCGCTTCGAAGGAGATCGTGCGGAACCCTCGGATGACCCTGATGGCCAGAACCCGCTGCGGAGCGCGCAGCATCCGCACAGTTCTGGTCCTCAGGGCCTCCGCCCATATTGGGCACCCATACAGGGCCATGGACCGCACGATCCCCGCGTAGAGTCTCCTGCAGGAGTCATCGGGCCCCCTCATGTTGGGCAACAGCCGAGCCAGAGCAAGAGCTGTGCCCTTCAATTTGGGGGCCAGACTTCGGATGTGCTCTCCGAAGTCCCATCGGCCGTCGAGCACGAGCCCCAAATATTTCATTTGGGGCTTGATGCCGATGCGATTTCCTCCCACGATGAGACTGGTTCCCTCGGGTGGCTTGCTCCGAGGCCCATGGAAGAACAGGGCCTCGGTTTTATGCGGGGCCACCTCGAGACCCAGCCGCCGGATCCGCCTAACGACTTGGGCAACCGCGGTCGTGGCCTTTCGGGTCGCTTCGCGGTACGTCGCCCCGCACGCCGTCACGAGCGTGTCGTCCGCGTAGCACGTGACGGCGGCACCGCCTACGAGCTCACCGCGATGCACCCAGTCGTATCCGATGTTCCACAGGAGCGGCCCCAGGACCGATCCCTGTGGAACACCGCACGACATTTCACGCCGACCGAGACCGGTCACGGTTGGGTAGATGACGGCTCTCTCCGTCAAATACGCCCCGACTATGCGGCGGAGGTAGAGAGGCACTTCGTGATACACGAGCGCCTCCCTAATGCAACTCCAGGGCAAGGTGTTGAACGCGTTGGCGATGTCCAGGGACACCGCCAACATCACCTCACCCCGGGCTACTGCATCCTCCGCCAGAGCCCTCACGCGCATGATGGCATCCACGGTGGAGCGCCTCTGGCGGAAGCCATATTGGCCATCCGCCAGGTCCGGCCCCACTCTTGAGAGGTGCTCGACGAGGCGCTTCGCAATTACTCTTTCAAAGAGCTTGCACACCTCGTCGAGCAACACTATGGGCCGGTAGGCGGACGGCGAGTCCGCCGGGCGCCCCTCCTTTCGGATGAGGACCAGTTTCCCCGTCTTCCACAATTTCGGAAACTGGCCCCGCTCCAAACATGCGCTGAGAAGCCCTCTCAGTCGGGGCTCGAGAGCGTCGTCGACTAGAGCTAGGACCCACGCTCGGCCTGGAATGCCGTCGGGTCCCGGGGCGGTGTGTTTGGCTCTTAGCCTTCTCACCGCCAGCTCTAGTTCTACCCAAGTGACCTCGGGCACGTCGTCGTCTTCCACGTCGGGCGCCATGCGCAACCGAGGCGGAGTCATCTGCGGTGGAACATGTTCCACCGCCCGCGCTGGGAACAGGGAGCCAACAACTCCTCCGAGCAGATCCGGCTGGAGACACCGGGTTAACGGCGGGGCCTTGGGGCGCAGCTTGCCCCTCACCATCCGGTAGGGCCGCCCCCAAGGGTCCCGCTCCAGCGTCTCCAGCAGCTCGCGGAAGGCGTCCCGTTTGGAACACCTTATCTCCGCTCGGAGGGCTCGTCTGGCCTCCTGTATCCCTCGTACAACTCCGCCTCTCGGGCCTCCGCATCTGCGGGGCGGCGACGCCTCCTACGGAATCGGGCCCACCGGCGGTGCGTGATCACGCAGCCCCGTCTGAGCTGCGCGATCTCCGACGACCACCAGTAGACCTGACCCCTCGGATTATAGGGCGGAGCCCTAGGCATCGCCGCGTCACAGACACGGGTCATGGCCTCCCGGAACCACTCCGCCTCATCGTCTATGCTGACAGGCCTGTCCGGCGCAGGGGCCCAGGCCTGTACGATGGCGGCTTCCAGGAGGAGCTCCCGATCAAGTCGCTTAAGCGCCCAACGTGGCTCGGGTGGAGCCGGTGCAGCCGGCGCGTCGCTCGCAGGGGGGGACACGTCAAACCGAATGTATCGGTTGTGTCCTCCCCCAAAACGACGCGCCAGCCCTGAACACGTCGCGCCAACGAGGGGCTCGCGAACGATAGGTCCACGATGGAGCTACCCCTCGAGGTCACGAACGTGTCCACGGCTCCCCGATTTAGGAGGACTAGGCCGAGTCGTGTGGCCCAGTCCACCAGTGCCCTGCCTCTATGCCCCGTCGCGCCCCTTTTGTGTCGGGAACCCCAGGCATACGACCAGGCGTTGAAGTCCCCGAGCACAAGGACCGGACGGGGCTGGCAGGCATTGACGACGACGGCCAGCTGACGGAGCCATTGCTCATATGCAGCTTGGTCTCGGTTCGGCGTGATATAAGCGGCCACGACCGCTATATCCCCAACCGCCGCCGCCACGCAGCCGGGTCCCCTTGCAACGACGGCAAGAGGGGGGCTGCCGGCGGCAGGGTTGTGCACCAGTGCCGCCGACCCATCCAGCGCGGTTTCCCAGGTAGGCCCGAGGAACCGGTGGGTGTATGGGTCGGCGACAGCGGCGACATTTATGGCCCACTGTGCCATGCTCTGGCGCAGAAGGTCCTGAGCATGGGCACCGTGGCCAACGTTCACCTGCAGGATGCGGAGTTGAGGATCCATTATGGAACCCCCATCTCCGCATCCCGCTGCGAACTGGAGGCGGAAGGCCGGCCTCCCGGCTTCGGCTCCCCTCCGGTGCAGGCCTTGCTGCCAACCCTGTGGTCGGCCGGCTTGCCTCCCGCTGCACACCTAAAGCAGTGCAGCGGGGCATCGCACGTGCCGGCCTTGTGACCGGGTTGGCCACAGCGGAAGCAACGGTCACCCGCCGGCACTTCCGCCGTGCAGTGCACCCCCACATGGCCCACCGACAGGCACCTAAAGCACCTAGCCGGTCGGGCTTGCAGGAGCCGTACCTGCGCCCTCAGGAAGCCTCCTACCAGGAGGCTCCGCCCGTCAGCGACCTTTTGGGCCGCCGCGATAGGGCAGCCGACAACTGCTGCCCCCTGTCCACCGCGGCCGAAGCGTATAGCTCCGGCCTTCACTGTGTCCGGGGAGCAGTCCCCGGCCTCCGCCACGGCGAGCCTAAGCTCCTCAGCCGTGACGGAGTCGTCCAGGCCCGTGATGCGCACTTCTGCGCATTTAATGGGCCTGGACACCCGGACGTCGGCTGCGTCCAGCGACTCCCTAAGCCGAGCCGCTAGGGCGTCGGCCTTGGGGCCACTGGCGGCGCCAGGGACCTCGAGAAGTCGGGCTCCTGTCCGTGTGCTCTTGCACCGGACGCCCGGGATCTCGAGGGCCTTGAGGTCGACGTTGGCCTTCACCTTGGCCAACACCTCGGCATACCCCATGCCTCTCCCCGCTGCCTCCGCCGTCAGGGTGACGACGACGGCCGTAGTGCGGGGGGCACGGAGCTTCCCCGGCGCTGCTTTCGCGGCGGCCGCGGCCCTCCTGGCCTTCTTGGCGGCCTTCTTTGCGGCCTTCCGCCTCTTTTTGTTGGCTCCAGCCACCTCCCAACCCCCTTCCAAGGGGGTTCTAGTGGGGGTTACCGGAGCCGCGACTAGTTTCTGTGCACCTACTGTTCAGTATTGCGATACTTTTACAGAAAAGAAATACGTATTGTAGGTACATTATTTAGTCCCATACACCCACCGGTTCCTCGGGCCTGCCTGGGAAACCGCGCTGGATGGGTCGGCGGCACTGGTGCACAACCCTGCCGCCGGCAGCCCCCCTCTTGCCGTCGTTGAAAGGGGACCCGGCTGCGTGGCGGCGGCGGTTGGGGATATAGCGGTCGTGGCCGCTTATATCACGCCGAACCGAGACCAAGCTGCATATGAGCAGTGGCTCCGTCAGCTGGCCGTCGTCGTCAATGCCTGCCAGCCCCGTCCGGTCCTTGTGCTCGGGGACTTCAACGCCTGGTCGTATGCCTGGGGTTCCCGACACGAAAGGGGCGCGACGGGGCATAGAGGCAGGGCACTGGTGGACTGGGCCGCACGACTCGGCCTAGTCCTCCTAAATCGGGGAGCCGTGGACACGTTCGTGACCTCGAGGGGTAGCTCCATCGTGGACCTATCGTTCGCGAGCCCCTCGTTGGCGCGACGTGTTCAGGGCTGGCGCGTCGTTTTGGGGGAGGACACAACCGATACATTCGGTTTGACGTGTCCCCCCCTGCGAGCGACGCGCCGGCTGCACCGGCTCCACCCGAGCCACGTTGGGCGCTTAAGCGACTTGATCGGGAGCTCCTCCTGGAAGCCGCCATCGTACAGGCCTGGGCCCCTGCGCCGGACAGGCCTGTCAGCATAGACGATGAGGCGGAGTGGTTCCGGGAGGCCATGACCCGTGTCTGTGACGCGGCGATGCCTAGGGCTCCGCCCTATAATCCGAGGGGTCAGGTCTACTGGTGGTCGTCGGAGATCGCGCAGCTCAGACGGGGCTGCGTGATCACGCACCGCCGGTGGGCCCGATTCCGTAGGAGGCGTCGCCGCCCCGCAGATGCGGAGGCCCGAGAGGCGGAGTTGTACGAGGGATACAGGGAGGCCAGACGAGCCCTCCGAGCGGAGATAAGGCGTTCCAAACGAGACGCCTTCCGCGAGCTGCTGGAGACGCTGGATACCGGATGGTGAGGGGCAAGCTGCGCCCCAAGGCCCCGCCGTTAACCCGATGTCTCCAGCCGGATCTGCTCGGAGGAGTTGTTGGCTCCCTGTTCCCAGCGCGGGCGGTGGAACATGTTCCACCGCAGATGACTCCGCCTCGGTTGCGCATGGCGCCCGACGTGGAAGACGACGACGTGCCCGAGGTCACTTGGGTAGAACTAGAGCTGGCGGTGAGAAGGCTAAGAGCCAAACACACCGCCCCGGGACCCGACGGCATTCCAGGCCGAGCGTGGGTCCTAGCTCTAGTCGACGACGCTCTCGAGCCCCGACTGAGAGGGCTTCTCAGCGCATGTTTGAAGCGGGGCCAGTTTCCGAAATTGTGGAAGACGGGGAAACTGGTCCTCATCCGAAAGGAGGGGCGCCCGGCGGACTCGCCGTCCGCCTACCGGCCCATAGTGTTGCTCGACGAGGTGTGCAAGCTCTTTGAAAGAGTAATTGCGAAGCGCCTCGTCGAGCACCTCTCAAGAGTGGGGCCGGACCTGGCGGATGGCCAATATGGCTTCCGCCAGAGGCGCTCCACCGTGGATGCCATCATGCGCGTGAGGGCTCTGGCGGAGGATGCAGTAGCCCGGGGTGAGGTGATGTTGGCGGTGTCCCTGGACATCGCCAACGCGTTCAACACCTTGCCCTGGAGTTGCATTAGGGAGGCGCTCGTGTATCACGAAGTGCCTCTCTACCTCCGCCGCATAGTCGGGGCGTATTTGACGGAGAGAGCCGTCATCTACCCAACCGTGACCGGTCTCGGTCGGCGGGAAATGTCGTGCGGTGTTCCACAGGGATCGGTCCTGGGGCCGCTCCTGTGGAACATCGGATACGACTGGGTGCTTCGCGGTGAGCTCGCAGGCGGTGCCGCCGTCACGTGCTACGCGGACGACACGCTCGTGACGGCGTGCGGGGCGACGTACCGCGAAGCGACCCGAAAGGCCACGACCGCGGTTGCCCAAGTCGTTAGGCGGATCCGGCGGCTGGGTCTCGAGGTGGCCCTGCATAAAACCGAGGCCCTGTTCTTCCATGGGCCTCGGAGCAAGCCACCCGAGGGATCCAGTCTCATCGTGGGAGGAAATCGCATCGGCATCAAGCCCCAAATAAAATATTTGGGGCTCGTGCTCGACGGCCGATGGGACTTCGGAGAGCACATCCGAAGTCTGGCCCCCAAATTGAAGGGCACAGCTCTTGCTCTGGCTCGGCTGTTGCCCAACATGAGGGGGCCCGATGACTCCTGCAGGAGACTTTACGCGGGGATCGTGCGGTCCATGGCCCTGTATGGGTGCCCAATATGGGCGGAGGCCCTGAGGACCAGAACTGTGCGGATGCTGCGCGCTCCGCAGCGAGTTCTGGCCATCAGGGTCATCCGAGGGTACCGCACGATCTCCTTCGAGGCGGCGAGTCTCCTTGCCGGAACTCCGCCATGGGACCTGGAAGCGAGAGCCCTTTCGCAACTGTACCAGTGGCGAAAGGAGGCGCGGGAGCAGGGATGGAACCCCGAGCCTCGAGAAATCGAGGCTGTGCAGTCCCAGCTCCGCCAGGCCATCGTGGTGGAGTGGAAGGAACGACTTGGGCAACCAAGCGCAGGGCACGCCGCAATAGCGGCGGTAAGGCCCATCATGGAGGATTGGCTGGAGAGGCGACACGGAAGCCTCTCCTACCGACTGACGCAGGTGATCTCAGGGAAGGGGTGCTTCGGAGACCACCTGCATCGGATCAGGAAGGAGCCAACGCCTGAGTGTCATCACTGCGACGCGAGCGAGGACTCAGGGCTGCACACGCTGGCGGACTGCCCGGCGTGGGAGGCGCCGAGGCGTGACCTCGTGGCAGCCATCGGGGTGGGAGTCCTCTCGCTCGGCAGCATGATTGCGGCAATGGTGCGGAGCGCGAGCGCGTGGGCCGCCGGCGCCTCCTTCTGCGAGCATGTAATGCTCGCGAAGGAGGTGGCGGAGCGCGCCCGGGAGAGACTTAGAACTCTCCCGGTCCGCCGAGCCCGCAACTTGCTCGCCGCGCGTCGCAGGCAACTCAGGCGCCGGAGGTCGCTTAACGACCTCCGTCCTCCATGAGCGCAGGCCTGGGGGTGGCGGGTGAGGCCACCTGTCACCCCAGCAGAAGCAGGCCGGGACGGTGGGGCGACTAGCGCCCCTCCCCCAAACCGGGGCAAGACGGGGACACCGTGGTTCCCAAACCCGAGGGGGCCATCTCAAAACCGGAGATGGCCCAGGGTCAGTCGGGGTGCGAGGGATATGCTCTATGGGCAACCTGTCTGTCTGTAGACCCGAGACGGCGTGCGGTTTTAGTCGGTTCAAGCCCGACATAACCGCCCCCGCTGGCACGCGGGGGGGTATCCGAAGGGATTTCCGCACGAAAAAAAAAGAAAAAAAAAAAAAGGTACATTATTTAGTCGGGGTGCGAGGGATATGCTCTATGGGCAACCTTACACCCCGGCGTCTGTAGACCCGAGACGGTGTGCGGTTTTAGTCGGTTCAAGCCCGACATAACCGCCCCCGCTGGGGGTATCCGAAGGGATTTCCGCACGAAAAAAATAAAAAAAGGTACATTATTTACTTACTTATCAACACGTAGGCAGATATGAAATTAACACTAAAAATTAAAAGTAAACTGGCTAGAAGAGCCGTCATCGTGTTACACTTGGAACAACTTAACCATTAATAGGCACAAAAATCAATCAAAACGTATTTTTATACAAAAAAGTTTTGAATATAAAGTAGTGTCCATATTGGTACTTTATTCCATTAAAAGTGCCATTCCGAGCTCGAGCTAGCTTTAGCTTTTCATTTAGGTCAGTGAAAATATACTTATTTTAGTCAACTTCGCACTAAATTGATGATCGAATTTTTTGTTTCTCATAAAATTTAGGATCACTTTTATAAATATTCTGCGTCATTCTACACAGCGCTTTCTAGACCCAAAGTAAGCATACTTTAACTAGCTTGTGTTATGGGTTTCAGAATGCGGATATACATACTTATATACTTTTTTTTTGTAAATACATATTATACATAGAAACACCCAGAGCAATGCAAATAGACATATTCATGCATACAAAAATTTGCACTGAGCGGGAATCGAACCCGCGCCCTCTGTCGCTACGCCACAGAGGCCGTCAATGCCACTTACTGAGTATAAAAACACAAAATACTGATAGATTCCGGTGAAGCATCACGTGCCTCTTGAAACAAAGTATTTGCCGGAATACTCGGAAACTATGCACTTCAGAGCAAAAATTATAAAGACTATTATTATTGACAATAAAATTTTATGATTTTCGCACAAAAATATGAAAAAAGGTAATCTATTCTATCACTCCATTGTGGGAAAATGAGAACGCTTTAAAAAATCGAAACAAGCCGATCTTAGTTCAGTATTGCGATACTTTTACAGAAAAGAAATACGTATTGTAGGTACATTATTTAGTCGGGGTGCGAGGGATATGCTCTATGGGCAACCTTACACCCCGGCGTCTGTAGACCCGAGACGGTGTGCGGTTTTAGTCGGTTCAAGCCCGACATAACCGCCCCCGCTGGGGGTATCCGAAGGGATTTCCGCACGAAAAAAATAAAAAAAGGTACATTATTTACTTACTTATCAACACGTAGGCAGATATGAAATTAACACTAAAAATTAAAAGTAAACTGGCCAGAAGAGCCGCCATCGTGTTACACTTGGAACAACTTAACCATTAATAGGCACAAAAATCAATCAAAACGTATTTTTATACAAAAAAGTTTTGAATATAAAGTAGTGTCCATATTGGTATTTTATTCCATTAAAAGTGCCATTCCGAGCTCGAGCTTAGGGGAATTTTCCTATCGCACATTACACCTGTGTTTCAATCAAAATTCATTCAGACCATCATAATGGCCCTTACAAAAGGTCTAAAAAAATTGACTAATGTTTAGCAAATGGACTACCGATTCGAAACGCGACTCTGTCCTGAGAAGACTCGGGCAAGAAACTCAGCGGGCTCTTTTTTTTTGTCTTTTGGCTTATTTTAAAACATGTTTACGCTATCCAAGCTTGTTTGTCAACTGAATATTCATGAATTTTTAATAGCCTTTTTAGCAAAGTTTAGTTTTAATTTGACTTCTAAATTTTTGAAAGCTAGATCTTCAGCTGCATTTCATTTTATTTACATACATTTCTCCACTTCTTCCATCGTGCTGTTTTTCTATGAGTATTATCTTTTTCGCTCTTGCCATCATTGCTGATTGATTCAAGGTATTTAAATTGTGTGACCGCACGTAGAAGGGTGCTTCCTATTAATATATTTATGTTGTTTGTGTTTTAACGTTATCGAAAATGCAACATATATGTTCAGTTTTGTTTCGACTGATTTTGAGGCCGTTTTTTGTTTATTTATTTAAACATAACATAAACTCACGCCTATATCCCCGAAGGGGTAGGCAGAGGTGCTAGCACCCACATTTCGCCAGTTTATGTTTAGGTCCCAATGTAATAGGTGGCGAGCCTATTGCCATTAACCGGGCACTTATAAGCCTGCGATAAATACACACATAACTTCGAAAAGCATCGAAAAGTCATTGGTGTGTGCCATGGTAAAACCTGGGATCGAACCCGAGACCTCGTCTCAGCAGTCCATTACCCATACCACTAGGCTACCGCGGCTATGACTATGTTTATTTATTTACTTTCTTAACAATCCTTACATTGTGTTGAAATGTTACTATAGTCTAACTTATTCTAAACATCCGGAGTATGATAATTTTAATGAATTTTGTATAAGTAACCATAATTAAGACACTAACCATAACACTTTTGCACACCAACATGGTAAAAACATGGATTGGACAACCATAGTTCTAACACCCTACTATGTACCCGTGTTTAGCAAATAAATGATTGATTGATTGATTGAGTAAATTTTCATAAAAATAATGACTAAATGAGTACAATACATTAATTGTCATAATTATATGTCATGAAAAAGCCGCGGTAGCCTAGTGGTATGGGTAATGGACTGCTGAGACGAGGTCTCGGGTTCGATCCCAGGTTTTACCATGGCACACACCAATGACTTTTCGATGCTTTTCGAAGTTATGTGTGTATTTATCGCAGGCTTATAAGTGCCCGGTTAATGGCAATAGGCTCGCCACCTATTACATTGGGACCTAAACATAAACTGGCGAAATGTGGGTGCCCTTCGGGGATATAGGCGTGAGTTTATGTTATGTTATGTTATAAAAACAGAATCTATAAAGAATAAAATAAAATTTACATACAAAAAAATAAAATAAAATAGCAGATGTCCCTTAAATTGTCATTCATATATAAAAAATGTCATATTTGTTTGCACGTGTCATTTCATGTCATTCCATGAACTCCTCTATTGAGTAAAAACACCCATCAATAAGAAATGCCTTCAAAGTTGGCAGGAATTGGGGTGTATACAGGCAGCTCCTTATTTCTAAAGGCAGCTTATTAAAAACTTCACTGCGCTGTACCTTGAGCCATGTTTGACCACATTTAATGTAGGAGCAGCGGTAGACGGCATATGTTTTCTCCTCGTTTTTTCTCTTAATACCCTTTCCTCGTGACTCTCATATGAGTGTTTATTTTTTGCGAAATTAGTTAGCAAAATATATACAGACTTGGCACCGTTAATACTTTCAAGTCCCTAAAAAACTGTCTACAGGACTGCTGCTGCTTTATGCGAACCATTGTTCTTATGACCCTTTTTTGTGCAATGAACGCTTTCTGGATATTATAGTCATAGCTGCCTCCCCAGAAAAGAATGCTGTACCTCAGTTTGGATTCCACCAAAGCGAAATACACAGACTTCAGTTGTTCCAGATGCAGAACATCTCTTAAACCTCGCAGCACATAACAAGCTGAGTGTATACCCGCCTCCACATTTAACAACTCACATTTCCAATTAAGAAAGCTATCGTTTGTCTCTAGTGCCTCCATCCAGCAGTCACAATCTCGCTGAAATTCTTTTCGCTATCAGAGATCAGAAGTATGTCATCTGCATACAGGATACTTCAAGGTAACGGTTTTTGACAGTGTTTTGTAAGATTACATTCATTGTGGTGTTGAAAAGTAGCGGACTCAGTGTAGGCCCTTGGTGAACGCCAACTTTGATCTCAAACGTGCTGGTTCTACCTGCGGGGCTAACGACTTGTGTGGTAACTGCTTTGTACATGTCCTGTACAAGGTAACTGTAGTACTCTCGTACCAACTGTTGTCTGAGTGCTTCTCACATTAGATCGATTGGGGCATGATCATACGCCTTGCCTAGGTCTATGAAAACTATGTGTAAGTTGGCCCTGTTGGTTTTAGCCTTTTCCTAGTAAGATCCGAACAGTCTGTATTACGGTTGAGGTGTTATTTTCAGCCACAAATCTACACTGCTTTGGGGTTAGATATATAATTTACTTCAGTCTGTTCTTTAAGATGCGTTTTGAAATGCTTCAGTGTATGTCTATTTAAAAAAAGTCCTGTATAAAACATGCCCTTACTGAAAATTCCTGACCGTTATTTTTAATAAGTGCTATTGGGTTATCCTATTATTTATATAAAATTGTAATCGCATGTTCCTCTGATAATTTTAATTGAATCTAAAACCTGTTAATTAAATGAAATCTAAACATTGAAATCTTGCACTTTGGAGCCCGAGTTCCGATCTCATACACCCCCCCCCTCCATAATTTGGTTCATCTTGACATCCACCTGACTCCCAACCCTGAGAGCAAAGCCTACTGGGTTAAAAAGTAGCCTAAGTACCATCAACGCCAAATGTGGGTTAACAAATTCTAATTTATTGGGATATTGGACGCCGGGGTGTAAGGTTGCCCATAGAGCATATGCTCTATGGGCAACCTTACACCCTATAGCATATGCTATATTTAAAAACCGTTTTTAAATTATATTGTCGAAAGTTTACGCGAAGTCACACATTGAAATAAAACTATATGCCCATAGAGCATATGCTCTATGGGCAACCTTACACCCTATAGCATATGCTATATTTAAAAACCGTTTTTAAATTATATTGTCGAAAGTTTACGCGAAGTCACACATTGAAATAAAACTAGCTTGCTTTTCTGCATCCATGGTCACGGGGAGACCTGCTGAAAAGCAACCGAAACGTCGGGATCAATGTAAAATATAAAATAACATCAAATAAATATGTTTAAGTCTTATTGCACTTTGGCCGTTGACTGTACTATTCCAGACTATTAATAATATTCTATATCTGGAATAAATTTCATAAAGGTTTATTCAGCCATTCTGGTGTGATAAAGTAACTCACATTGACCCATTCAAACTTTCACATTAATTTATGTAAGTACCTTCCCACCTTTTTTTTCCTGCGGAAGTCCCTTTGGATACCCTCCCCGCCGGCCAGCGGGGATGTCGGGCTTGAACCGAATAAAACCGCACGACGGCTCGGGTCTTAAGATGACGGGGTGTAAGGTTGCCCATAGAGCATATCCCTCGCACCCCGACTGACCCTGGGCCATCTCCGGTTTCGAGTACCTTCCTACCTAGTACGATTATTATGAATGTTGTGTATGCATACTATTTCATAATCGTAATAACATAGATAAGATAAGAGTTACCAAGACTAATTGAAATTAGGTTGTGTTATTTAAAACTTAATCAGTATGTTGTTGCCGGTGATTTTAATGAGATGTTAAAATCACGTTAATTATAGTGACCTTCATAATACAGTCATAAATAAATTAAACTTTAGGGAAAGTTAAGAATATACACACACACCATGCACAGCGCTATCTAGTCGCAAACTAAGCATTGCTTGTAATATGGGTTCTGATAATGCTAAACGTACATTTTTTTTTTGCTGGCGGGAAGGTTAGAGGCATTTACGGACTGAATTTAGACAGTACAATACTTCGACATGAGGAGAGAACTTCAAAAATACATAGATCGACAAGTCATTGCTTCGACGAACAATTATTAGACAACACGCACCTTCGAATCACCACTACTCCGACAGACGATTATTCGACAGTCAATACTTAGACAAGATACATCTTCGAATGACCACTACTTCGACAGATTTTTAAAATTAAAAATAAGTAAAGTGGGTTAGGTTAGGTTAGAAATCTGACTCCAACAGAGCGCGAGCGTGCCGCGGCAGCGGCCGGCGAAGCGCCGGAAATGATGTTTCAATTGATTGGGTACATATTTAATTGGACACGCCGTTGTAGAGGCGGTAAGACCCGTCATGGAGGATTGGCTCGAGAGGCGACACGGAAGCCTCTCGTATCGACTGACGCAGGTGATCTCCGGCAAAGGGAGCTTCGGGGACCACCTGTTTCGGATCCGGAAGGAGCCAACGTCTGAGTGCCCGGCGTGGGAGGTCCCGAGGCGAGAACTCGTGGCGGCAACTGGGGTGAGAGTCCTCTCGCTCGGCGCTATGATTGCCACCATGGTGCAAAGTGCAAGCGCGTGGGCCGCCGCCGCCTCCTTCTGCGAGCAAGTAATGCTCGAGAAGGAGGCGCCGGAGCGAGCTTGGGAGAGATTTAGAACTCTCCCGGCCCGCCGAGCCCGCAACATGCTCGCCGCGCGGCGCAGGCGAATCAGACGCCGGAGGTCGCTCAACGACCTCCGTCCTCCATGAGCGCAGGCCTGGGGGTGACAGATGAGGCCGTCGCGCCGCCGCCTTGGCCTGCTTCTGCTGGGGAGACAAACCCAGCAGAAGCAGGCCGGGGCGGCGGCGCGACGCGCGCCCCCCCTTTCCGGGGCAAGGTGGGGACACCGTGGTTCCCACACCCGAGGGGGCCATCTCGACGCCGTAGATGGCCCAGGGTCAGCCGGGGTGCCAGGGAATTGCCTTATTAGGTCACCTTACACACCGGCATCTGAAGACCCGAGACGGCGTGCGATTTTAGTCGGTTCAAGCCAAGGTTTTGGGAGAATGTTAAAAAAATCTGTCAAACTAGTGATCATTCGAAGAGGTGTCTTGTCTGAGTATTGTCTGTTGAATAATCGCCTGTCGAAGTAGTGGTAATTCGAAGGTGTGTATTGTCTAATAGTTGTCTGTCGAAGTAATGACTTGTCGATATATGTGTTTACGAAGTTTGCTACATGTCGAAATATTGTACTGTCTAAATTCAGTTCGTAACTCGGTTATAGGGTTGCGGGGGGTCGGCGGACGGTCGTAGGAAGTGACCACGTTTTTTTTTGTATTCAGCAATAACTTGTATGTATGCTAGAAAAGCTCTTTAGAATAAAAAAATTCAGCGAGGAGGGAATGAATTTTGAATTTGGAATGGGACGCAGGAACTAGATAAATGAGCTAATGAATTTTGACATCAATCTGTATAAGCATAGCGCGCCTTTTTGTAAAGACATCTGTGTCAGTTACAAAAGTTGAGCGTTGTTGCTGGTCTATTGATAGGTACAATTTTTTTTGTTCCGTTGATCCAGTCTAGTAGAGAAGTCTTTGTACCCAATTGGAAAGTTTTTGTCAGCGTGTACTAGGTAATAATTCTTCTTCTTTTTCATCGTGTCAATGGCCAGATTTTTATATTTTGTCGGCCCAAAACTTGGCCAAAGCCACAACGCTTTCCGTTGCCCTACACAGGCCCTTGGTAGTACAGGTGGAGGGGTACAGTGGGCAAGAGAACAAATGCGACATGGACTGGGATTGGCCCCCGCAATCGCAGATCACTTGCGATCGGTCGATGTAGCCCTGTTTTGCTATATTTTCCTTGCAGCGACCAACTTGGGTCCGCTGCCGGTTTAATGACGTCTTTCTTAATTCTTCTTTCTTTTGGTCTGATAAAACCTGCTTGAACTGGATGTTTGCCTACCCACCTTTGCTCTCTTACCCGCTGTGGGGCACAGTCTGTAGTCTGAGTGGTTCTCATGAAGCTCCGACGACTTTGAAAGCGGACGGGAGGCATTTCATAGCTGTGCAGAGGGTGTCGGGAATTTTGTTTCTTGTCTTCATTTCTCCACCGCCCAAGCTACACATCTTAATAATCTGTGTGTGTATAAAAACAGGTTACTTATAAGAGCTAAAATATCTTCCTTTTTTGTGTGGAAATCCCTTCGGATACCCCCCCGCCGGCCAGCAGGGGCAGTTATGTTGGGCTTGAACCGACTAAAACCGCACGCCATCTCGGGTCTTGAGACGCCGGGGTGCAAGGTTACCCATAGAGCATATCCCTCGCATCCCGACTGACCGGAGCTAAAGTACCTCAGATTGAAATTTGGTTGGAAGTTGACCAAATATTCAGTGTACACAATGCTTTAGATAATATTTTTTCCTATAAATGGCAAACTGATATGTGATTGAGGTCAATCCTGTATTCACCCATCAACAAAATGGCGGCATTTCCCGCCGCTTTTGTGCTGTTTCTTTATTTTAATTTAACATATGGATATGTTTTAGTAGGTAAGTTATTTTATTGATAACATCTTACGAATACATCACTTTTAGTACCCAAATTGAATATTTGGGAGATTTGGGAGCTTTTTGTTTCGTTTTTTGAAAATTATTTAAAAAAATACTAATTTAATATAGGGTACTTTTTTAATTCATTGTGCTAATAGGCACGAGTTTTTCCTTTTGACGCTAACTAACCACGAGGAGGTTCTCAATTCGGATGTTTAACATATTTTGATTATATTCGGGCATAACTTCGTCATAATTTGAAGGATTTGTAAAATTATTTTATTTATAATAATATAAAAAATCATTTATTTCAAGTAACCAAGACTCATCCCTCACCCCAAACCGGGGCAAGACGGGGATACCGTGGTTCCCAAACCCGAGGGGGCCATCTCGAAACCGGAGATGGCCAAGGGTCAGTCGGGGTGCTCTATGGGCAACCTTACACCCCTCTGTAGACCCGAGACGGCGTGCGGTTTTAGTCGGTTCAAGTCCGACATAACCGCCCCCGCTGGACGGCGGGGGGGGGGGGGTATCCGAAGGGATTTCCGCACGAAAAAAAAAAGGGTACAATAAATTAAATAAATTGCAGTCACATTATAATAATTATTTGTTATAGTCTTATCATTTATCCACGAAATTATTAATTGTAAATTGTTAAAAAACAGGCATGTCATTAATAGAAATTAGAATTATAAATTAGAAAATTAAAGATATGCATATGAATAATAAACATAAAATTAAATCACAATTTAAATAACATTCTGCAAAAGAAGTTTATTGACAATATTACTGAGTGTGTAGCTTTACCACTTATTTGTAAAGACACATTCTTATCAAAAAATGAACTTTTTTTTTAATGAATTGTTTTTTATACGATTGTTTTTTGCTATTGTTTGTTCTACGTATTTAGACTTATATGTGATATTGCAAATTATTAAACAAATATAACTTTCATTCGAAACACTTTTTGGTAAATTTTTGAAACTTGTATTTTTTTTTGTTAGGTGACGAAGAAAATGATATTATTTGGCCAACGGAGTATCATTTTAAAGGAGAAAAACTAGATTTCATGACCACACTAAAGGAGCCTTTCGAAATATGGTAACCAAAGTTTAGAAACTATTTAACGATTGTTTATCCATTTTCAAAGATATTTACGGCATTGTGTCATGGGATACCGACAGCTGTACAAACATTTTTAATTACTCTATGTGTAGGAATGATTAAATAGTGACGTCTACGTGACATTTCATCCATTTCCTCACGGCTCCCGTCAACTCTACCTATTTCTCCAACTGCTGATCCCCTAGGAGCTTTTATATGTCCAGTGAGTCCGTCCAAGTTTCCATTTGAAAGAAAGAAAGAATAGTTTATTCAACCATCTTTAAGATACTTAATACATAAGTAAAAGAAGGCTGGTGCCTAGCGCTGATTTTCAACCAGGCCATTTTCGATTCACGAATGTCAACAAGCTTATAAAAATATCAGATAACAGTAGCGAGTGTTAACTGCAAAGTATATAATAAATAGTTATTAACTATAAAGGAAGCGTAAATAAATAAATAAATATTCTACGACATTCTACACAGCACTTTCTAGACCCAAGGTAAGCATGGGGTGTGTGTTGGGTAACCTCCTCGAGTGTCGCTCCGATTCCGATCCCGCTGCAGTCCGGGGGAAACGGAATCGGAGCGGCCGGTACACCCTGGGCGGCGGTCAATGGCTTCCCCTTCACCCCTCCATAGGGTTGGCATTGATCGTCGGCCAATACCCAACGTGGCGGGAACACATCGCTCTCCGTACTCCTCTGCTTTCAGAGGAGACAGGATGAGCGATGCTGTTAGTGGTGAGATGGCCCAGGGTCAGCCGGGGTGCGAGGGATATGCTCTATGGGTAACCTTACACCCCGGCGTCTGAAGACCCGAGACGGCGTGCGGTTTTAGTCGGTGCAAGCCCGACATAACCGCCCCCGCTGACCGGCGGGGGGGTATCCGAAGGGATTTCCGCACGATAAAAAAAAAAAAAAAAAAAGGTAAGCATAGTTTTGACTAGCTTGTGTTATGGGTTCCAGAATGTGTACATATATATTATACATATTCGATATAGACACATACATACATATTATACATAGAAACACCCAGACCAAGGCAAATAGAGATTTATTCATGCATATAAATATTTGCACTGAGCGGGAATCGAACCCCGAAGAAGGAAAACAGCTAAGTACATAGTCATGTATGTTATTTGCATGCGAAGACATACAGTCGTCTTCGCTTGTAATTAGACTTAGTCCATAAATCAGTTAAAGGAAAAGGGCAGTATCCTACTTACCTACCTACCTAATACCATACATGTTTAACAATAACATACAACATATTATAACATACAATAATAACAGTAGCATTCGTATCGTATTATATCCAGGAGAAATTATCAGATAAAAGACAAAAGACATTTTCACATCTATTATGAGGACTGCCAGTTGTACCTCAATCAAGTACCACCGCAGTTTAAACCTAAAGGTATTTATGGATTTAAAACTTCTTATAGGTATATTGGTACACCTGGGGTGCGACTGGTTGGATCACCTCCAAGTTTGGTGCACCCTGGGCAACGTGGGCGATGACGCATCATTGATTGCTCCTCTGGAGTAGCTGGTTTGACGCCAGCTACTCCAACTCAACGGCCAAGAGTCTGACCAACCGGCCCTTTTCAGGGCCAGCTGACCCCATTGCACGAGGGGGTCGGGGTATGGCTGGCCTACAAGGCCCGCGGGGGGGGGGGGTGGTTGCTCCAGGTACCCCTCTGCTGTTATCAGAGGGGACACTGCTAATGGCCCAGGGTCAGTCGGAGTGCGAGGGATATGCTCTATGGGCAACCTTACACCCCGGGGTATTTAGACCCGAGACGGCGTGCGGTTTTAGTCGGTTCAAGCCTGACATAACCGCCCCCGCTGGCCGGCGGGGGGGTATCCGCAGGGATTTCCGCACGAAAAAAAAAGGTATATTGTTCCAAATTTTACACCCAGTGTATCGGAACCTGCCTCTGAATTTGATCAGTTAGTACATGGGGTACCCAGCGAGTAGGTACAAACTGGTCTTCTCGCTGTCCACGCACTCCTGACATCTAGGTTGTATACATTGGATTGCTTTTTCGGGATTACATATTAAAAACTCTACCAAACTTTCCTTTCAAATTATTTACGTCTCTCAACAGGTACAGCGCAGAACAAAATCGTTCTCGCATCGATTACTACGACGGCAGCACCAGGATATTTTACTATGGGGACCAAGGAATCATATACACGGTATGGAGTTATTATTTCATGAGTTTCGTTCATTGAAGGTAGTAGCGCTATGCTTTTTCTAGCACTAAATGTCTCTAAGTGTAGCTTGTGTGTAGGTGTAGGTACTGTGTCTAGGTGGCTCAGGTGGTCAGAGCATTCCATTCCTGTAAGGGACTGGTCGCGGGTTCAAGTACCGTCATAGATGTTCTCTTTTTCCGATCTAA
Source organism: Cybosia mesomella (assembly GCA_946251805.1). Classification (NCBI taxonomy): domain Eukaryota; kingdom Metazoa; phylum Arthropoda; class Insecta; order Lepidoptera; family Erebidae; genus Cybosia; species Cybosia mesomella. The sequence continues at coordinate 20,701,809 of OX276410.1, forward strand.
AATCTACTAAAATACTAGTTCAACTGGGAATATACCATACATTATCTAACTTATCTAAGGTTATCAATCTCACACGCTAGTCGAGCTTGAGTGAGTATGACTACCTACATTATACAGAAAATCACTGCCTCAGTGGTATAAAGGTAGTCCTTTGTACCATTAAGGAAGTCTGAAAAGAGTTATGATTTGAATGCCCCAAAAAGGTCCTGGTGAAGAATATGGACTTCGCAAAATGTGCAGTGGACGAAAGTGGACTTCTCATATAAACCATTGTGTGTTATTTTTCCTGACACTAAAACCTTTTTTTTTTTTACCGAAATTACTAATATTCCCCCTAACCCCTCCAGCTAAGCTAAATTGCTTGTGTTAGGAGTGGGTTCACGTCGATAGTGTAATGACCAGGATTCAAACCCGAGACCTCTCGATCGTAAGGTCGACTCCTTAACCACTAAGCTACCGACGCTTCCAAACCTTCCTCGAGAACCACTCTATCCATGGGTGAAAACAGCACGAAAATCGGTGCAGTAGTTTTTGAGTTTATCGCGAACAGAATTAGACTGTAGCCAGACTGATGACGGGGCGGAGGACTTTATATTATAATATGTAGTGACTAATCAATTCACGAGTAAATGCTATACTACCGCAAAACTAGTTTAACATTATGACGTCATAAACATGGCGCTTATCGCCAACCGGGAGTAGCCTCGTGATTTTTTTTATTAAAAAATTATGGATTTTTAATTGGTTATAATTAATTTTTTTTTACCAGTTTTCGCATAGTTTATTAATATTATTTATGAACTAGCTGTTGCCCGCGACTAGGTATGCGTTAAGTTCGGAATATGTCAAGGAGTGTTTATTTCTGCAGTCTTGATACTAACACATTTTATTTGACGGGCCGGATAAGGTTATGTTAAAGACAATTTGTTCAAAATACATAAACATAACATAACATAACTTCACGCCTGTATCCCCGCAGGGTTAGGCAGAGGTGTATTACACACCCATGATTCGCCAGTTATGTTAAGGTCCCAATGTAATAGGGGGCGAGCCTATTGCCATCTTCCGGGCACACTATTAAGCGAGCGATAATTAACATTTTCGTCCGAAACAGATAGAGAAATATGTAACATCGAAATCGATTCAGCCTAATTCCTTAATATAATAGCGTGATGATATTCATTCTGAAATGTTTATGCGTCTCTAATTAACTATCTGTTATACGTGGGTATCGAGTTTCGAGTTTATACATTTTACTGCTCATTATCATTAAGGTATAGCGTGATGTTTTATAGTGCAGGTTTTGGCCATGTCCCAGTTCTGCTGAGCTTCAAAATTTTGTGAAGATCTACCTTGTAATAATAAAGTTGTCATCAATAATAGTTTAGACCGATTTAGCTCTACTGCTCCTATCATACTTATAATAGCGTGATGATATATAGAGCAGTTAATACCCACGCCCTAGAAGAATGTTCATGCAAAATTTCAGCCAGATCTGTTCATCTGTTCATCATGGCTGCTGTAAGACAACCGAATCAGACTGTTTAGTACAAATATAAAAAAATCCTCTGACACACTAATTCACCTCCCAAACAAAAAATATTAAATTAACATCGATTCATCCGTTCAGGAGCTATGATCCCACAAACAGACACACACACAGACACATCACACATTTCCTTCTTCCTACAGTCCTGGGTCTTTTAAGCGGAGCGTGAAAAAGCATCAGATGAGGCCGTCAAGCTGAGAGCCACCTTTGTAACATCCGTGTCCGTAATGGTGACCCTCATTCCTGAAACCTTACCTTTACCTTACATTTAGCTTACCATCAGGCGAGGTAAAGTCATATTGATGCGAACAATATAAAAAAAAACCCGTCGTTTTTGCGTGGGGGCTTCAAAATAACACAAAATGAATCGTAATAAAATTCATTTTATTTATGATAGTGTCGAAAGTTTACGCGGATGTCACACATTGAAATAACATTCTTTTTAACGGATTCTATCGCAATTTCTCTTGTATTATTTCGTGACCATGGATGCTGAAAAGCAACCGAAACGTCGGGATCAATGTAAAATATAAAATAACATCAAATAAATCGCGATAGAATCCGTTAAAAATAGTTTTATTTCATTTTATTTATTTCATAAAATGATTTGTTGTTACAGGAGTACCCCACAACCGACGAGAATTTGTTTAGTGAAATGCTTTGTCATTCAAAGTCGGGTGACGAACAAGTGGACTTCTTACCCTATGCGTATACGTTCACTTTTACAGGTAAGATGGCCCAGGGTCAGTCGGGGTGCGAGGGATATGCTTTATGGGCAACCTTACACCCCGGCGTCTGAAGACCCGAGACGGTGTGCGGTTTTGGTCGGTTCAAGCCCGACAGGACCGCCCCCGCTGGCTGGTATCCGAAGAGATTTCCGCACGAAAACAAATAGGTACATCTATAGTTTGAGAGCTCCAGCGAAACGACATTTTTACAGTAACTTTGAACAATTAGTAACAAGTAACAATGAACTTGACTTATTCGATAGGTTCGGACTTGTTTAGTTAGTGAACTAGTGAGCACGCGGAAATCCCCTCGGATACCCCCCCACCGGCAAGCGGGGGCGGTTATGAGCATTTTATTTTTTTTCTCTTATCGATCCATTTTTGTATCCACAATTTTTTTAGACTAATCACCAAAATTTCCTCATCCATATTTTCTGAAATAGCCTTTACTTACTTACTTTAGTTACAATTAACAATCTAGAATAGTGTGTACTAGGCCTAACGGATGATTAAACTTTACTTACACTTTAGGCAAGACAGAAATGCTGTTTGACAAGCTGGTAGACGTCTGGACCAATCAAGATAACACGGAAACGCTCTATGTCTACAAAACTGATAACGGCGTTGACATCCCTGTACAGTAAGTTTTTAATACCTTTTTTTTATTTTTATCGTGCGGAAATCCCTTCGGATACCCCCCTGCCGGCCAGCGGGGGCGGTTATGTCGGGCTTGCACCGACTAAAACCGCACGCCGTCTCGGGTCTTCAGACGCCGGGGTGTAAGGTTACCCATAGAGCATATCCCTCGCACCCCGGCTGACCCTGGGCCATCTCACCACTAACAGCATCGCTCATCCTGTCTCCTCTGAAAGCAGAGGAGTACGGAGAGCGATGTGTTCCCGCCACGTTGGGTATTGGCCGACGATCAATGCCAACCCTATGAAGGGGTGAAGGGGAAGCCATTGACCGCCGCCCAGGGTGTACCGGCCGCTCCGATTCCGTTCCCCCAGGACTGCAGCGGGATCGGAATCGGAGCGACACTCGAGGATGTTACCCAACACACACCCCCAAGTTTTTAATACCTAATTTTACTAGCCCTGTTTTGACTATAGGCTGCATAATTACCCTCAAAGTCAAGTAACGATAAACGTAGGTCTTAGACATAAAATGAACTAGCTGACGCCCGCCCGCGTGTGTATCGGTTATCGCGACCAGATGATTATATTTTGGATCATATCTCCGGTACTTATCAACCCATTCCAATCAAACATATGGTAGTTTTTAAGTCTGAGAAGTTTCTAGTTAAAAAAAAACTGTATCAAAATTCGTGCTGTAGTTTTTACATCCATTGCGATTAAATAGTCAAACAGACGAGAATTAAATAATTAATAACATACTTTTTATGAAATCCAGCCTTTATGATAATAATCCATTGTATTAAATAAAATACTAATTTTAGATAAAATTGGGTTGGTCTGATTTCAAAAACTTGTGTTGCGTTAATTTTTTCTTTGAGTTCTAATTGGGTTCCATGTAGCCCTTGTATAAAATAATTATACAATGGTTTTTTTTAGTTTTGTTTTATTAATTATTTCATTTTCAACTTTTTGTTGGTTTTTTTGTTTAGTTGGCTCCTTCAACCCAGAGGAGTCTTAAGCTCACACACTCAAAATTATTCATAGAATCATTATGGCAGATAGTATTACACCAACGCCTTTGCTGCTCTGCTGGATTCCGTCACTCCTCACCAATAGGCTGTACACGTTCTTTGCGTGGTTGTGTCATAACCTTTCCGCTTTCTGTCATTCACACATAGAATATCTAGATGTATGTCACTCATTAACTCACATACTTCCTCTAAGATTGAGTGTAGTGACTGTCTAAAACCTACTTTTCGAAACTCTGGAAACAAGGCGAAACGGGTTGCGAACAACGAGACCGCCATTTTGGAAATTATTATTAAAGTCCATTGTGTTTCCACGAGTAACTAGGGAATAATGTGGTCCATCCAAATAGAGCTCCGCATGTTTGGGTAAGGCAAACTTACTCCTGACCCAGGGCATAACCTAACTTATACCTATGATTCCAACAACTAGGCTCGCCCCTAGCCACGCAGCCCTCAGCACGACAATCACTGGTTTGGCGTTATTTGAAGCGTCGGTAGCTTAGTGGTTAAGGAGTCGACCCTATGATCGAGAGGTCCCGGGTTCGAATCCTGGCCATTACACTACCGTCGTGAACCCACTCCTAACACAAGCAATTTAGCTTAGCTGGAGGGGAATATTAGTAATTTCGGTTACTAATATTCTTTAAAAAAAAAATACCAATCGTAACGACCTGTTCTCCGTTCCAAAGAATTCCCGCCGCCAGGACAGTTATTATACAATCCAAGATTATTCCAGACCAGGCAAGAACCATAATATGAGAGTAATTAATAAAAAAATAAACAACCTACGACACAAATTAATTTACAGCTCAGACCCATCTCGATCATAATATATCGGCTTTCGAACAAAAAAATCCGCATCAAAATCGGTTGATCCGTTCGGGGGCTACGATGCCACAGACAGACACGTCAAACCTATATCAAACTATAAGTAACACACTCCGTCGTTTTTGGGTCGGGGGTTTAAAATGAACTGAAATTTTAAATGCCATTTCCTAGATCATATTTACCGAATTCTCCCCAAAATCTAAGAATGTGACAACAGCACATAGTAGATATCCAATAATATTTAGCGGTGGCGCACAACACCGCCCTCCACCTCCACCCTATTGCTATCGAGTTGTCGTCGACGTCGTCGTTGCCAATTTTCTGTCACGGTTTTGGGTATGAAAGAGATGAGCTATCAAGTTGCTGTTTTCGGTAATAGATTCGTGCTGGGGTGAACCATTGCAAGATAAAGAAAAATCGCAAAAAATCGCAAAAAAAAAAACGCAAAATCGAAAATCCCTTGTATTCGGCTGAGCTCGTCTCAGGAATTCAACTTGTTTGTTTTTGGAGAGGTTGTGTTTATAAAGCTGTCGTGTGCTGTCATGCATCGACTTAAATTTTATTTGTGGGATATATTTTTTTACTTATTTTCCACAAAGGATTACATATATCCAAGATCACGGATCGGACACTAGTTTTGTTTTATATTGTAGATAAATAATATAAGTATATTGTAATCATCACTGCAATATGTAATATACCACTCCACATAATTAATAATTAATTTTAGGTTAACTTTGTACGCTTCTACAACTAGCTCCTTGATGGAATTAGAAATCTATATAACTATAAATAAATTTAAAAATTCAATGAAACTTTGCGTAAAAGACTATCATAAAATTCAAAAATATTTAGATGACAAACAAGCTTAGCTTAGCTTAGAAGCTTTACAAGGCTAATAAAATTAGTCTAATAATAAATATTGTTTCAGGCACAAATCTAGGACGTATAATAATCTCGGCCAAGAAACAGCTCACGTCGTCACGAACTATTACAATTTTAAAGATTCTGTGTCTGAAGAGGAATTGACACTAGAAGGTGACTGTGATTTTGTTTTTTTTTTTATTTTTTTTGTAGGGCAAGAAACCTTCCTGTAGCTACCTACCTACGTATTCCTTAAAATGCATAAGTGGGACAAAAGGAAAAACCGTTTTTTTTAAGGTATTAGGCGGTACATATAGGCAGCCTTGTTTCTCCAACCCAGGGATTTATTGAGAATGATTGTAAATTTTTGGTCTTTCGCGTTTAAAACCCAATTTGATATATTTTAGCGGCCTATTGTGAAAGCTCTGAAGAGTTGGGGAAGAATTTCAAGACTGACATCCAAATGCTGCACCCTGATCACCCACAGCAAGTGAACATTGCTTTTGAGAGATACACTAGCCATCACAGCAAAAAGTACCACGAGAAAGAAAGGCTTATGAGGAAGAACATCTTTGAACAGAACTGGCGGTAATGTAGACTTTTTTGTTTCTCCGTTTCATAATTATAAAAAAGGTCATATTATTAAGCGTAGCGAGCCGAAGGCGAGCGAAGCGTCTTTTGTTTCAAAGTTGCATTTCAAACAAATGATACTCCTCCGAGACCGTTTGACTGATCTCGACCAAATTTGCCACGGTGATCAAGTAGACATTACTGAGTGGTATAAGGGTCGAATGTCCAGATAGGTCTTACCATCGAGGAATAATCACCGAAAAACCAAATCAATGGAAAAAGTCGGCCGGTCACGTTGACCTATTGTTGGATAGGCAAATCTCGCTACGCTTAAGTTTGGGTTGATTGCGAAGGTAACCGTCCTAGTTAATTACTGCCATTGCTGCTATCATCAACATTGTCAATTTAAGGCTCAATTTTTTTATTGATCAATTGATCTTATGACATAAAAATTTCAAAATCGAATTGAAAACATAACCAACTATAAGTGATTTTGGGGGTTTAACCTCACGAAATCGTAATTAGGTTTTATGTTAACAGATCATACCAAAGTTACTTGTACATTGTTCTTTATAATTGAATTGAAATCATGCGTTTTGATATTTTCAATGAGGTGAGTATTACATGTATATATTATATATGCATTTAAACTTAAGTTTATATAAGTTACATTTACTTTTTTTCTGACTTCCAGAATGGTCAAAGAGCATAATGAGAAGAACTTAGGCTTCAAACTTGAGCTCAATCAGTTCTCTGACAAGACTGAGGACGAACTCAAACATTTAACAGGAACCTATGTTTCTAAGCATCCGTTTCGTGATGTTCAACCTTTTCCTCACACCTTGGAAGAGATTGATGATATAGTGGCGAAGCTTCCACAGAATTACGATCTAAGGATAGAAGGCGCTGTTACAGCTGTTAAAAGTAAGTCACAAAAGTCATGTACTGTAACAGAAGTCTTGTCCATTCCTGTTCAATTAGCCTATTGCAGTCCACTGCTGGATATATACCTCTTTTAATGTGCGCCATAGCATCCGATTCTTCATCCAACCTTCGTCCGTCCGGCTACCTTTGCTGATTCACAGTTTCCACTTTAATATTACCATCAGTGCTATAGCAAAAGTGAGCAGCCCATGTAGGCCCCCGTTTTTGAATTATTTAAATTTATTAAAGAGAAAAATAATATTGAAAAAATTACTCTGGTTGCTACTCCGTCATGGCAACTCAGTGTTGATTGGTACTTGAATAAATCTTAAGGTCCACCACTGTCAGAACTCTTTACTCCTTATACTGTCAGGTCAGTTATTCCTTATGTATCGAAAGAAAAGCTGCTCTGACAGTGTTATTTTTCTGGAAGAGAGAGAAAGAAAGAAGAGAACCACATGGAAGTGCAGATAATAAATAAATTGTATGTGTACAGACCAAGGTTCATGCGGATCTTGTTGGGCCTTTGCCACGGCTGCAGCAGTTGAAGGTGCCATTGCGAAGGTCAACGGAGAGAGGCTGGTAGATCTCAGTGAACAGTCGCTTATAGACTGTGCCTGGACGTAAGTGCAATTTGATCCTGTAGGATAGATACTATTTGTTTAAAAAGAAGTTTTTGGTAGAAGTGGGATTTCAAATTGTGAGTGAAATGGTCTGAAATTGAATGACGTAGGATGTGTTCAATTAAATTCTTAAGCATTTTGTATGCTTACTTTTTCTTATAGATTTAGATCGGAAAAAGAGAATATCTAGGACGGGACTTGAACCCGCGACCAGTCCCTAACAGGGGGAACGCTCTGACCAGCTGAGCTACATAGACACGTCCCAGATATTCGAAATTCTCCGATATATTAAATACGTCTTAAAGCGACGCTGGAGCCATCTACCGTAATTCTTGCGAACTACGGAAACAATGAATAGCTTTACAGTCATTTTTAGGGTTCCGTTGCCAAATGGCAAAAAACGGCACCCTTATAGATTCGTCATGTCTGTCCGTCCGTATGTCACAGCCACTTTTTTCCGAAACTATAAGAACTATGCTGTTGAAACTTGGTCAGTAGATGTATTCTGTGAACCGCATTAAGATTTTCAGACAGAAATAGAAAAAAAAAAATTTGGTGGTCCCCATAGTTAGAACTGAAACTCAAACATTTTTTTTCATCGAAGTCATATGTGTGAGGTATCTATGGATAGCTCTTCAAAAATGATATTGAGGTTTCTACTATCATTTTTTTCTAAACTGAATAGTTTGCGCGGGAGACACTCCCAAAGTGGTAAAATGTGTGTCCCCCCCCCTGTAACTTCTAAAATAAGAATGGTAAAAAAAAAAAATATGATGTACATTACCATGTAAACTGCCGAAAATTGGTTTGAGCGGGATCTAGTATGTAATTTTTTTTTAATACGTCATAAATCGTAAACCGCAATTTACCTTTCATTCAATCAACTCAAATATAAAAATTAAAAAAAAAACATTATCATGTTACTTGCTGCTACGGAACCCTTAATGGGCGAGTCCGCCTCGCACTTGGCCGCTTTTTCCGATCTAAATCTATAAGACGTAGGATGTAATTTCAAAAAGAAATTTAAAGGTATGAGACTCGTGTGGAACTAAGGAATTAGTTTATTGCATCTTGCTTAGTGTTAATTTTCGTCCTATTTCTGAAGATGATTGTAACATCCAAATATTTTAATAAACTAAATCTATAAATGTACGCATAGCTATTTATCTATTAACATAGAGTTTTCGATTACAGCTACAGTAATATGGGGTGCCACGGTGGAACTCTTGATGGCGCACTCAAATATGTGATTGCAAATGGTATTCCCACTGAAGAAGAATATGGTATTTACATTGAACACGTAAGTATTTTCAACGAATGAAATTGAAATCGAAATCATAAAATCTGGGATTAATTTTTTTCGGGATACATGCGACACTTTTCCCTAAAAGTAACCTACGTTTTAACATCAGCTATCTACTAGTGAAAATGCAGTAAAAATCAGCCCAGCAACTTCGGACACGGCGAGAAATATTTAAAAGAATCAACAAATTTAAAGGAAATGGGGTACAGACTTTCGTAAGCCTAACCTGTAGGAATGATAGCTTTTAGGAGCTTCGAGCGAAATATCTCACTTAGTCGCGCCCTCCTTAAATTACCCGTAGATATTTACACGAATAAAAAAAACTCTTATATCCAAGGGACAGATCGCAGTCTTAACTTGAGACCCTGTGAAACTCTCAGAAACACTCAGAGTGTATCATAGTACTTTTTTTAAAATAAGGCAGAATATATATTACACACAGTCAATAACAAAAGTAGCTTAACAATTCTAATTTATTAATCACCATTAAACCTTTTATAAAATAATAAACAAAACATGAAATAATTAACTTTCTCCTCTAGGGATTATAAAACTACTTATACAGGTATTATTGTTACATGTATTCCAATACAAAAAAAAAGGTTTGGAAATATTTAACTGTTAATCAACTATTGTCGTTGACTGTACGAGTTCCGTAGAAATATGCAGGAGACAAAAGTGTATGAAATTCATTGTTAATGAGCTAAGAGGGAGACAAATCTCCGTAGAAATATGCGGGTGACAAACCATCCGTAAAAGCTAAGCGGGATACAAGTGTGTGTTTATATATATATTTTTTCCTTTTATGTAGTATAAAGCACTATGTATCACTTGGCAGAAAGTGTGATTCCCAACTCGTGAGTATTGAGACCCTCCGCTGCGCGTCAGGCCTCAAACTGCACTCTTATTAGTAATCGGTCCCTTTTTCTCCTCGATGAACAATGTACTATTAATTTCCCAGGACGGTTACTGCGAGATATTGAACATGACTACTGTCTACACAATCAAAGGCTTCGCTCAAGTCACTCCCCGCAACCCTAACGCGTTGAAAGTGGCTCTTAACAAGTATGGACCAGTGACGGTCGCTATACATGCTGGTTCGCACATGATACAATACTCCAATGGAATATTTTACGATTTTACTTGGTAATGTGTTTTTAATATCACTTTGTTGGAGAGGGCCGCGGATTCATTATACAATATGTAACAAAACTAGTGTCCGATCAGTGAAGGTATATATAGGTGTCAATATTAGGTTCAGTTTATCTAATGCTTTTTGGAAAATATGTTTAAAAAAATAGCCCCACAAAAAGTGCAATTCAGTTTAGATCAATCAGGAAAGTTACATGACAACACAGGGGGGTCACTTTGTGGGGGTAGTGTTTGTCCCTCTCTAAAAATAAAATAGTTTGCGGGAGGAAGTGCACGGCGGCGCAGTCAGCGGCTGGTGGTGTTGTGGGCCGTCGCTAAATATTATTGGATTTCTACTATGTCACATTCTTAGATTTGGGTGAAATAGTGGGTAATTATGATACTAGGAAATGACATTTCAAATTCCAATACTACATTTACTTTCATTTATATATTTTTTATTTCATATATGGTTATGTATTTAAAAGTCCTATGTCCCCCTTATTGATCGGACACTAGTTTTGTTACATATTTCCAACTCATTCAATTTACTTATGATTGACATCGCTGCGGGTTTTGAGTCAATTTAACTTTCTCTATGATTGAAATAAAACTATTTTTACGGATTCTATCACAATTCATTTGATTTTATTTTATTATTTCTATTGAAGCCGACGTTTCGGTTGCTTTTCAGCAGCCACATTTCCCCGTGACCATCTTCTTTATTATAAAAATGAATTGCTGTTCGTTAGTCTCTCTAAAACTCGAGAACGGCTGGACCGATTTGGCTAATTTTGTTCTTGAATTATTTGTGGAGGTCCAGAGAAGGTTTAAAAAGTGAATAAATATGGAAGTTGCTATCGATTGAGGCAGTACGAAGTCTGCCGGGTCAGCTAGTAAATAATAAAATAACAGCAAATAAATCGCGTTATAATCCGTTAAAAATATTTTTATTTCAATTCGCGTAAACTTCCGACAATTTCTCTGGGATATTACTCTGTGTGTTCTCGGGCCATATACACGAATCATAGACCTATAAAAAAAGATTTCTCACTTTCAATTTTTAGGCAAAGCATCCTCTATGTAATGCCTATGTAGTTTTTGGAAATACAATAGTAAAAAATGATTTGAAGCGATGATTTCTGAGACGGACAATATAAGTACTGATCATTATCTGCATTTATGCATTTATAATGGTGGTCTTCATTTTTGATACTTCACGTCCAGGTTTTTTTTTTATATATTTAGGACACGTCAATTTGGCTTCACCTCGCCTGATGGTAAGCTGAAGGTAAAGTGTCAGGAAAGAGGGTCACCATTACAAACACGTACCATGTTAACAATGGTGGCACTAAGCTTGACGGCCTCATCAGAAGAGGATTGTCGTCGCAGCACCGCGTGACACCCACCGGTCCCACTAGTGCTGCGACCACAATCCCCCTGCCCGGCTATGCACTTGCTGACCCCTGAACGCAATCAAACCGAAGTTCGATTACTATGGAGGGTTTTTCGCAATCGTGCACGGTGGTACCCACCCGGCCGAATTTTGTGACAAATTTGTGTCATCAAATTTCTACCACCATAAGCTTACCATCAAATGAAGTGTATATATCATATTTCTAACTCGATATTGTCGGATGTTTATGCGAATGTCACACATTTTAATAAAACTACTTTTTAATGAATTCTATCGCGATTTATTTGATTTTATTTTATAATTTACATTGAATCCGACGACGTTTCGGTTGCTTTTCAGCAGCCATGGTCACGGTGGGGAGGGGGGATTTGCAAACACCTCTTCCCGTGACCATGGCTTCAATATTTCTAACTCCTACAATTTACTTCTGATTAATTTCGATACGGGTTCCTAGACAGTTTACCTTTCCCTGGTACCTCCCGAGTGTTGTCACTCGGTTTCTTCGTGGGTTACTACTGGTGATCCTGGTGTACAGGAGTTACAGTATTGGGAATGAGGGTGGGATGATATGCCTTATATTAAAAACCCTTTCATATAGGTAACAACTCCTACTGTTAGTGTATCTTTCTTTCATCACCAGGTGTGTTTAATTTTTCCAGTGAAGAGTCTACAGCCAACCACGGTGTAACAGTCGTAGGATATGGTAACCGCGACGGCGAGGACTACTGGCTAGTCAAGAACTCCTGGGGTGAAAATTGGGGAGAAGATGGCTACATCCTCATGTCAGCAAGAAACAACAACTGTTTTGTGCTAGACAGTCCTTATTACGCTATTGTATAATAGATCGATACTGAATAAATTCCACGTGCTTATGTAAAAATGTTTTTTAATGATGTCAAATTTCTTCTTGATCACCAGAATGTCGCGTTGTATTAAAAGCTTGCACTTTGGATTCTGCCTACCTACTTCTCGTTTCTATTGTTTGGTTTATCTTGACTTTCACGGGAGCGACAGTCATTCGATCCCCCGATCCTGGGAGGAAGGCCTGCATGCAGAAAGACACCTGTGACTTTACAAAGCAAAACCTATTAAAAATTTCCATCATAATCGTTATAGTGGTTTCTGAGTAATGTATACTTAACTGTATATTTATTTTGAACATCTAAAAACAATAATCCTATTTGATAAATACTCTTCAATGTTTTTACCATTAATGAACAAAAGCTACATTTAGTGCCATCTATTGGCATTATCTCGAACTACTATTTAGTTCCGGGAAATATCAATAGGTGGCACACGAAGCACAACACGGTGTTAGTGAAGCAATATTCGTGAATTTTAAATGGTTTTTATATGACAAAATTATAAGGTAAATACATTGTCGCTCCCTTCATTGCTGCTGTAGTACGTCCATTGCTAAACAGGTGGAGTTTTATGAATATATTGTGTCTTGTAAGACTTTTTAATTTAAAAAACAAAATGATTGGTTCATACAAGAAAAATCAACAAAAATTATTTTCTGTATTTTCTCTCTCCCTCTCTACACAATATTCTAAATGTTCATATTACTTATTATAAAACTTTGTTGACAAAAATATACAAATAGTATTTACCTAATAATATTTTACTTCTACTGATACAAGAACATATTTTGTCGCCATCTGTCAGAGTTTTTTAGAACAATTTATTAATTTATTAATTTATATTCATTTCATTTTCATTTGGAGTCTTATTGTCAGGCGTGGCGGTATAGAGTTCGACTGCTACGGCAACAGTTACAGGTTCGATTACCACTGTTTGCAATTGTTGAATATTTTAAAAGAGCAATAATAAGGTGTGTTCAGATATGATGCCCACGGCCACATTCTATCATCGCACCGCTCGCCACAGACAGGGAATTCATCCTCACACGCGAAACGGTGCGTACAGTTAGGTATGAAAGGCACTTTATTCCGCGCACCCTCAGGCTGTGGAATGATCTCCCTGCTGTGGTTTTCCCACGCAACTACAATATGGGGTTCTTCAAGAAGGGCATTAGAAGGTTTTTACAGGGTCGGCAGCGCAAGTGCGGCGCCCTTGGTGTTGCACACGTCCATAGGCCACTGTAATCGCTTCCCATCAGGTGGGCCGTGAGCTTGTCTGCCAACAGAGTGGAATGAAAAAAAACTATGGTTATTATTATCTTATATAGCGTTGTTCCTGGCCGCATCCAAGACTAGCACTTCAGAGCCCGTGGTCCGCTTATTTCTTCTCTTTCTTTTTGACTTTTATGAGAGCGACTGTCGTCTGTCCTCCTAGTCTTGATAGGAATGCTTACACCAGATCCTCGTCTCTCAGTTAGCAGGTGCACCCGTTTGCAGTTGATATTGGCCTGGGCCCCGTAGTTGTAGGCCGTACACACATAAAACTAAGTTAGTAAAATCGATATTCCCAATTACCAATAAGGATTCACTCGTTAAGGGTATTGTGCCTATGGCCCAAATACATTCCCCCCTCTTTTTAGGGTGCCAGACGGGGACAATGTGGTTCCCAAACCCGAGATGGCCCGGGGTCAGTCGGGGTGCGAGGAATATGCTCTATGGGCAACTTTACATCTCGGCGTCTGAAGACCCGAGACGGCGAACGGTTATAGTCAATTCAAGCCCGTCAAAACCTCCACCGCTGGCCAGCGGAGGTAGGGAGGGGGGGGGGGCTTATCCGAGTGGATTTCCGCAAGAAAAAAAAGGGCCCACATACACCTTGTGGGTGTTTCTAGGTTATCAACTAATATTCCCAATAACCAATAACGATTTCCACTTTAACGATATGGTGCTCTATTTATAGTACCACACTACGAAACCTCAGAATATTTGACGAGCCCAATCTCTGTGTCGAGACAGACAGACGCGCACCTGTTTATATTGCTTGAATTTCTAAATGTACAAAACATCACGTTAAGCTCTGTACACGGTTTCATATATTTATTTATTAATAGTCCGTAAAAGTGAGTCAGCGGCGATAGCCCAGTTGCGTAGGTTTTTTTTTTTTTTATACCACTAAGGTGGCAGACAAGCACACGGCCCACCTGATGGGAAGCGGTTACCGCGGCCTATGGACGTGTGCAACACCAGTGGCATCACACTCGCGCTGCCGACCCTGTTAAGGAAAGGGGATGGGACAGGAGTTTGGGAGGGGATGGGAGAGGAGTTTGGGAGGGGATAGGAAAGGAGTTTGGGCTCCGGCACTCTCACTCACCAAGCGGAACGCAACAGTTCAAATACTGTTACTTGGCGTCGATATTCTGTGAGAGGGTGGTGCTTCCCCGGTCGAGTCGGCCCATTCATGCAACGGCCAAAATGACTGTTGCTTGACTCTACCAACGGACAGCCGAGATGAGGTCTCGAGTTCGATCCCCAGTCGCCCCGGGCCCACACCTCTGACTTTTCGTAGTTATGTGTGTATTAAAAATGTTAGTTATCGCTCGCTTAGTAATGTGCCCAGTAGATGGCAATAGGATCGCCCCCTATGACATTGGGACCTAAACATAACTGGCAAATCGTGGGTGTGTAATACACCTCTGCCTACCCCTTCGGGGATACAGGCGTGAAGTTCTGTTATAATTCGTAAGCAACAGAACAGATGTTAAATAGCAGACAAATCAACAGTTTTGATATAAGCTATAAGTTTGTAACTTTCAGAAACAGGTAGTACCTTTTTTTTTTCTTTTTCGTGCGGAAATCCCTTCGGATACCCCCCGCCAGCTAGCGGGGGCGGCATTGTCGGGCTTGAACCGACTAAAACCGCACGCCGTCTCGGGTCTACAGACGCCGGGGTTTAAGGTTGCCCATAGAGCATATCCCTGGCACCCCGACTTACCCTGGGCCATCTCCGATTTCGCAATGGCCCCGTCCGGTTTGGGGACCACGGTGTCCCGGTCTTGCCCCGGTTTGGGGGAGGGGCGCTAGTCGCCCCACCTTCCCGGCCTGCTTCTGCTGGGGTAACAGGCGGCCTCACCTGCCACCCCCAGACATGAAATAGGCAGTACCTAGTTGCATCATCAACGTTTTAACGTTGTTCCCGGTGGTATCTGAGGCTTTCAGCTCGGATCCCAAGGTCCACATACTCTTTTTCTTTCTTTCGATTTGGCTTATCTTGACTTTTATGAGAGCGACTGCCGTCTGAGATGAAAGCCTGCGGTAAAGCCTCATCCGTTAATCATCCGTGGGAGAAAGGCATGAATATATAGGTAAGTATGTAGGTATGTATATAATCCCACTAATATTCGGGAGAAAACGCCGCAGTGCCAGCACCGCGAGGATCCTGGCGAAGACACAGCGCTCCACACGTTGGTGGAGTGCATTGGGTGGGCGAGTCAACGCTGGGATCTCGTTGCGGTCCTGGGCGTGGACGTTCTCTTGCTGAAGACCATGGTGAGAGCCGTGGTCTCCAACGGGAGCAAGTGGCACGCCGCCGCCTCTTTCTGCGAGCAGGTAATGCGCGCGAAAGAGGTGACGGAGAGGGAGTTGGAGAGAACCCTGCACCCAGAGTTCCGCAGTCTGCGGCGAGGACACCGCAGACTCGTCTACACGCGGGATTACCAACCTCCATGATCGGGGCCTGAGGACGGCGTTGGCCGACTCGCCGTCCTTACAGAAGCAGGCCAAGACACGCCTGCCAACACACCCGACCCCACCAGGCGAGGCCGCAGTGGTGGCCATAGTACGCCGGTAACCCTGGGGTTATCCTTTCGAGGGCTTCCCCGGGGTGCCCGGCAATGGACACTTGAGGAGGACACCGTGTGGTTTTAGTCGTTTCCGACACGCCTACCCCATCGTTGGCACCGATGGGGTGAAGCCCGTGGGGGCTTCCACACGTTAAAAAAAATCCCACTAATATTATAAATGTGAAAGTCTGAAAAGATGTTTGGATGTTTGTTACTGAATCACGCTCAAATGGATGAGCTAATCTGGCTGAAGTTTGGTACAAGGATAGATTATAGTTTGGAATAACACACAGGCTACTTTTTATCCCCGAAATAGGTTCCCATGTGTTGCAGGAATGGGAGCAAAATTCCACGCTGTCGGGACCTTGGGCAGTAGCTAGTATGGTAACTAGGAATTCAGTGCAGGGTGCGACTGAAATAAATTGAGCTGAGCGAGCAGGACTCTATCTTGAAACTAAGACATCTTACTACGGTCGCGCGCTTAGCTAAGGCCGCGCGCTCGTAACTGTTTTTCGGTGGTTATTCCTCAATGGTACTTCAGACGTGAACCATCTCGCTTCAAAACACTTCTCAGTGTCCACACTATCACCGTTGTAAAATTGGTCAAGATTTTACAAGAAGTTACGGAAGAGTTCAGCCACCAATAGCCGTTTGGGCTATGCCGGGTATAAGAGCATAAGGTATATAAGTCAGCGTGGTATTCCATTTTTTCAACTATTTGAAAATTACTTAGTAACGTTGTGTTTCGAGCCTAAGGTACGGAGCCTCAGAGAGAACTTGTTGAATAATAATGTCGTCCGGGAAACGCCTGGCACATTACACGCACTAGAGGAATTACTGATGTACTTTTGTTTTGTAATGTTTTTAGACTTATTAACCTAAAGGATTCCTTAGCTTACTAACAGGCGATGTAAAGCCATATTGACCTGACCATTATAAACTAGGGATTTCCGAACGTCATTTTCACACAGAAATAGAAAAAAAAACAATAAATTTTGGGGGTCCCCATACTTAGAACTGAAACTCAAAAGTTTTTTTTTCGTCGAAGCCTGTGGACCTGTGTGACCTTTGGATAGCTCTTCAAAAATGATATTGAGGTTTCTAATATAATTTTTTTCTAAACTGAAAAGTTTGCGCGGGAGACACTACCAAAGTGATAAAATGTGTGTCCCCCCCCTTGTAACTTCTAAAATAAGAGAATGATAAAACAAAAAAATATATATAATGTACATTACCATGTAAACTTCCAACGATAATTGGTTTGAACGAGATCTAGTAAGTATTTTTTTTTAATACGTCATAAATCGTAAACCGCAATTTACCTTTCATTCAATCAACTCAAATATAAAAATAAAAAAAAAACATTATTATGTTACTTGCTGCTACGAAACCCTTAATGGGCGAATCCGACTCGCACTTGGCCGCTTTTTGAATTACCATTGGAGTATGTAGTTCAAATTTAGAAAATCACCGTGGATTATGCCTATTGGGGATATCACGTAAAAAAACGCGCCTCCAGACTCTACCTCGTGGGCGTTGGGGAAAAGAGTCAATAATTAATTATTAATAATATTGCAAAATTAATAATAAAAAAAATTATACTACCAAAAAAAAAAAAAAAGTTACTGGACCAAAGTTGTAGAGAATTTAATTGGCAATAAAAAATGTTAACAATTTTTTTTTATCAGATAAATAGTTTAAGAGATATATCGTAAAAACCATTTCAACCCCTATTTTCAAGATGGCGGCCGTGGTGGAAACTTGGTTTTAGCTTTACACTGACCCCCCCTACACATCAAAAAATTAAAATTGCGTCCTCTAAAAAACGCAAGGTAAGGCCTAAAAATGTAATATTTCAATGGACTAAATACCATTGAATTTTTTTTTCGGTGATTATTCCTCCGTTGCTAGACCGATTTTCAATTTTCTTTTTCTGTCTTAAGCCAACAGTTAAGTTGCATATTTTGGCGCCAAAATCGTGGTCTCAACATTGATCATTTTGGAGAAATCAGATTTTGAAATTTTTGACGGGTGATTATTCCTCCATGGTAAATTCCATTTTCAATTTTAATTTTCTGAACCTTCCGGGTATTAAGTTGTATTTACATGCCAAGTTTGGTCAAAATTAGTCGATAAGTTTATGAGGAGAAGCGTCACAACCGAAATACACCAAGTGGAGTATAGAGAGCTTTTCGACTTCGTCTCACTCTCAGCTCAATAAATAAAATAAAAGAATTATATTAAATAAATTCGTGAATAAAGAAAATAAAACTCAGTATCGGGCCTGAAAAATCTGACATTACAGACTTAATTTACCAATTAAGTATACATCAAAAAACCCTTTATATCCTCATTATCCCATTTAAATCTTAGCCTCGCAAAGGTATTTTGTCAAAATGTTGCGTAAATTAATGAAATTTTGAAGCAATTTTATTAGTTTGACGGCCTCTGTGGCGTAGCGGTAGTGCAAACGACTGCTACGACAGGGGGCGCGGGTTCGATACCCGCTCAGTGCAAATATTTGTATGCATGAATATGTCTATGTGCATTTGTCTGGGCGTTTCTATGTATAATATTTATGTATTAACAAAAAAAAAGGTATATAAGTATGTTTATCCGCATTCTGGAACCCATAACACAAGCTAGTTAAACTATCCTTACTTTGGGTCTAGAAACCGCTGTGTAGAATGTCGTAGAATATTTATTATTTATTATTAGTATGCTATATTTCCCTATAAATTAAATTTAAATCGAAAAATGTGGACTGACGGGACTTGAACCCGCGACCAGTTCCTTACTAGGGGGAATGCTCTGGCCATTTGAACTACTTGGACACGACATTTCTCTACGACATTTTCCAGGTAACTCAGTTGGTCGGAGTATTCCCCCTAGGAAGAGTGTGGGTCCAACATCGATGTCCTTAATATCGTATTTACAAAAGAGACAAAAAATATTTTTTTTTTTTTTTTGTAACTTATTCATGAATATTGTATGTAAGTACAAATGAGATAACACCAGTATAACTGGAACTCTCGCACCTTTAGAAATACTTAGAAAAGGAAGTTCAGTAAATTTGATGTTTTCATTATATTTTATCAGCAGGCCTACCATGAAACGAATTGCGGATTGGAATTTCAGTCAATCGATAACATGAAACGCAGTTATCCCGCATTCGGGCTCGAAGACGGCACATGACAGTTCATTCGGCCTAAACCCTACCATGAAACGTACTGAAACCGCCACTGTTGACTCGTGGTCACACCAGCTTGTTACAATGGTGTGACCAACAGGAATTTATTTTACTCGTGGTCACACTGTGTGGTGTGAACAACAGTAAGCTATTGAAACATAAGACTCGTGACCACATTAGTGTGGGGAATAAAATAGTATGTACATATTTGTTGTTTTTTTTATTATTAGTTTCTTTTTATTAGTACATATGAACCATATATATATAACCAAAAGGAAACAAAATTATATCCTCCCCATTGTTTGCTGTTTGTTGTTTTCTGCGTTGGCTACAATACCATATAATATTTTTGTTTGAATATACCTTATGTTGATGATATTGGTGCCCATGGCTTAAAAGAATTTTACCGCCTTTTCTTTTTATTATGGTACAATCGTCAGTACTCATTTTGATGACTATAAAGTTTAAATCGTACAAAAAAAGAAATATTAAAAAAAAAGGTATTATAATATGAACAATATGACTAGTGACAATGTCAATTAAATAGAAACAAACATGAATAAGTTTGGATATCCCAGTCTATGAAGTATTTATGTAGTATCCTTTGTCAAGTACATATCGAGCAAAGTATTGAAATCACTATAGATACTTAACTAATTCAGTCAAGTACGATCCTTTGCAATGTAGTGTGACCACGAGTAAAATAAATTCCTGTTGGTCACACCAGTGTAACAAGCTGGTGTGACCACGAGTCTGCAGGGGAAACCGCAACATTCGGAATTTTGACAGCCCGCCAAAAAAGAAAAATAATGAAATCACGATACTATACGACTTATTTTAAAAGGTCGAAAGGTTATAATTATCCCATACAAAGGAATGTATTTTTAAAGTGAAACTTCTTTATCGGCATTTACCGTCACAATATGTAACGTTTTTCCGTTACGCGCCATTTTAATTTCTGTACATTTTTCCGTTATCTTTTAAAAAAAAGTTGATTTATTCGACTGATGGTGATCAGCAAAATGAAAGGGTTTATTTTAATTCTAATTTCAGTGAATTTCTAAAAAAAGTAAGTAATTATATCTCTTTTTCTAACACGTGGTTGTGATTATGGTATTTATTTTTTTCAAGTTATTTAAGGTTAACCTTAGTTTTTGATTGTAACTATCGGTCAATGTATATAATTCCATTAAAACTAGTTATTATTAACTAATACGACTTTAATGAAATGCTGTAATAATCTTAGTAGTAATAAGGTAAAATGAAATAATTGTATTATTTTTATTCATGTCTATGATAATATAAGCCTTTTGTTAAACTTTATCTAATATAACTTAATAAGGTCATAAAGAAGTTTCACTTCTTACCTGTGTACACTAGTACACGTACACATTTTTTTTAATATGTGCATTATAATTTTTAATAGAAATATATTGTAAAAGAAAACCTCTTTGATATTTTTGATTCAGTTTCGAACGTACTGTATGGTCCCGACCCAGCCGAAAGAACGAAATCCGAAGTAAGTAACCTAAATTATCCTTTTTTCGTTCGTTTTTCGTGCGGGCCAGCAATTGCGGATGTAAATTTCATGGTAGGCCTACAGTTATTTCAATGCTCTTAATAACATTGAAAGAGAAATCTGTTTTTGACATCCTGAAACTTTTAAATTGGAAACATGAAAGAGATGGCCGCCTCTTTGAAGGAGAGGTTGCATAATTGGCATCCAATAATAATGTGCCTTGATTTTCTTTTGAACCAATTTACAGTAAGAAGCTTATTTTTTTTCATTTGAAAGACAAGCTGATGCCCTCAGCTCCGCCCGCGCGGCGGTCGGTTATCGTTTTTTGTGTCATATATCTGGTTCTACTTGACAATTGCAATCAAACATACGGAAGACTTTAAGTCTCATCGCATGAAAATCTATTTCACTTCCATGTGAACGAACAGAAAACATAACATAACATAACATAACTTCACGCCTGTGTCCCCGAAGGGGTAGGCATGAGGTGATACCCACGATTCGCCCTTCGGGGATATAGGCGTGAGTTTATGTTTATGTTTATGTTTTATGATTCGCCAGTTATGTTAAGGTCCCAATGTAATAGGGGGCGAGCCTATTGCCATCTACCGGGCACAATATTAAGCGAGCGATAATTACCATTTATTAATGCACACATAACTACGAAAAGTCAGAGGTGTGTGCCCGGGGCGACTGGGGATCGAACTCGAGACCTCGTCTCAGCAGTCTGTTACGTACGCCACTGGGCTATCGCCGCTTTTTTCTACGAACAGAAAAACAGACAAGAATTCTCAAAAAAATATTTTTGTGTTCAGAATTGTTCATTTAACATAACCCAATTGTTTTTTCAAATATCTCCAAGATGTATGTAGGTATCCGAAAGGATGTTTTGGGGGCCCCACCTTGATCTTCGGGGCCCAAGTCAACCTAACTTGCATGCCGGTACAGCTGCTGATGGACAGACGAGTCTCTGGTGCACTCCCTCTCGAAAGTGGCAGGTCTAACCTATCGATTTTGTACCATTATTTTAGGGCTTCATGAACCTTTGTTCCAGCTTTTCGACCCAAAAGATTGATGGAATACGTGAAAAAGGATAGGGCAAGGAAAGGAATGACAGAGGAGATGATATCTGACAGGTATGTTACTATTTATTTATTTATTTGTTTACAAATATACATAATGGTACATTATTTGTCTCCCAAAATCGAGTTGATGGTTTGACTGGGGACTCTAGTCTCCGTACAATTGGTTCCGTTTGTTGAAATTACACTATTACATAATGGGTAGTATTAAAACGAGTGACTGAAAAATAAAGTTTTAAGTGTCAAAAATAATTATATTAACTTTTCACCCAAAGAACATTTGGTCCATGGACTGTTCCCCAAGAGAACGGTACGTCAGTGAGCGTTCAGGATCCAACTTTCCGGACTAGTGGCGGCTCTGTTGGGGTCACAGTTCTAACCTAACCTAACCCAGAAAAACGTTTCAGAGTGAAAAAAAACGAATCTATCTTAATATTGAAATTGTCCTTTCTGTATTTCTAGTCGCTCACTTAGTAATGTAGTCGCACGGATAGAATATTAATATCTGAAATTGATTAATCACAACCCACTTCTTGTAAGCTCTTTCTGGATTTTTTTATTAATCAGTATTCGTCGTTAGTTTATTTAATTTTTCGCTTACTCAAATTCATACCGTTCAAGTTATTAAGATAGTATGTCATCATCAGTCGCCATTTTCTTTATTCGATCGTTTTATAAGCGGCGATAGCCCAGTGGCGTACGTAACGAACTGCTGAGACGAGGTCTCGAGTTCGATCCCCAGTCGCCCCGGGCACACACCTCTGACATTTCGTAGTTACGTGTGCATTAATAAATGTTAATTATCGCTCGCTTAATAATGTGCCTGGTAGATGGCAATAGGCTCGCCCCCTATTACATTGGGACCTTAACATAACTGGCGAATCATGGGTGTGTAATACACCTCTGCCTAACCTTTCGGGGATACAGGCGTGAAGTTATGTTATGTTATGTGTTTAAAATTCCCCTTACATAATTATAATGAGCACTTCAGTGTCTCAGAGTATGGAGACCCTCACGGGCTTCAGCTCATCGGTGCCGACGATGGGGTGGGCGTGTCGGAATCGGACCGACCGGCACCCCGGGTAAGCCGTCGCAAGGATACCCCTGGGTTACCGGCAGACCTTGACCGCCACCGCGGCCTAGCTTGGTGGGCGCCACACTCCGTTATCGTTATGATAACGGAATGTACCTTTTTTTTTCGAGCGGAAATCCCCTCGGGTAACCCCCACCGGCCAGCAGGGGCGGTTATGTCGGGCTTGAACCGAATATGACCGCACGCCGTCTCGGGTCGTCAGACGCCAGGGTGTAAGGTTGCCCATAAAGCATATCCCTCGCACCCCCACTGATCTGGACCGACTGGGCCATCTCTGGTTTTGGAATTGACCCCTGGGGTTTGGGAACCACGGTGTCCCTGTCTTGCCCCGGTTTGGGGGAGGGGCGCTAGTCGCCCCACCGCCGTCCCGGAAAGGAATGTACCTAATCATTGTAGTAAATCTAAAAAATATCTCTAAAGTTTTTAGGGATTTTCTTTAGAAAAGCCCTATTGCTATCGAGTTGTCGTCGACGTCGTCGTTGCCAATTTTCTGTCACGGTTTTGGGTATGAAGGAGATGAGCTATCGAGTTGCTGTTTTCGGTAATAGATTCGTGCTGGGGTGAACCATTGCAAGATAAAGAAAAAATCGCAAAATCGAAAATCCTTTGTATTCGGCTGAGCTCGTCTCAGGAATTCAACTTGTTTCTTATATACTAATTTGTCTAGTTCTTCTCTAATGTCAGATGATTAAGTATTCGTTTCTTCAATATTCTGTCACCGTAATAATTGTGTATTCTTGGAACAATATATCCGCCGGTCATCGAGCGGGTGTTGTGCTCATTAGTGACTTTCGTCAAGTTAGTCTCTCGATTGCCATGATTATTGACTAAAAGTAGGTACTTGTGTTTTAATGTAACTAGTAAGATTTTACATATTTTATATAGTTTTGTGTAACGGGACTATCGACCTCCATGATCCGGGCCTGAGGACGGCAGTTGGTCGACTCGCCGTCCTTACAGAAGTAGGCCGTGGCGGAGGCGTGTCGTGTGTATCCCACACACGCCTGCCAACTCACCGACGCGGGATAAAGCCCGACCCCACCAGGGCTTCGAGGGCTTACCTGGGGTGCCCGGCAATGGACACTTGTCGTCGACACCGATGGGCTTCACCCCATTGGTGCCGACGACCCGTGGGGGTTTCCACACGTTAAGAAAAAGTGTATACTGTGTGTACCTACTTATATTTTTCTTTAACCTATGAGTAATGAGTAATTTTATGAACCTAATTTGTATGTATGGAGGAGAATTATCATATCATTATTATAATTAATTGGGTCAAGGACAGGTACATGATGGAACTGATAAAACCCATGGCAATTCATACAACAGTTTCTCTGGTTATGGGGTGTATGGGGCTCCATCCAGAGCAGGTCTACGTCACCTGCATGCTGGTACACCTGCTGGCTGACGGACGAGACGGACGAGGCTTTGGGACATGCTTCATATAATAATAATATGATAATCTTTATTTGTTTGAATATGGTGCTACAATACAGGTCTTATATTAAAAGGGTAGGTTCAGCATATTCTACCATTAATAAAAGAATTTCTCAAGAATCTACGAAATTCTACACAGCGCTTTCTAGACCCAAAGTAAGCATAGTTTAACTAGCTTGTTTATGGGTTCTAGAATGCGGATAAACATACTTAAATACTTTTTTTTTTGTAAATACATACATATTATACATAAAAACACCCAGACCAATGCAAATACACATATTCATGCATACAAATATTTGCACTGAGCGGGAATCGAACCCGCGCCCCCTGTCGTAGCAGTCGAATGCATTACCGCTACGCCACAAACGCCGTCAAATACAATAATCTATTAAAAAAATAGGTTCTAATGTAAAAAAACTTTAGTAAATATTTTAGTGGTAATCCACTTTTGTCGTTGACTGTACACAGGCAGGTAAACATGAACATCAACCATCTTAACGTTGTTCGCGGGTGCATCCGACGCTTATACCTCGGAGCCCCGGGTACGCTTAACCCTTCTCCTTTTGGTTGAGCTAATACAGCTTTTATGGGAGCAAACTTTGGAGCCCGGAATTCGCTCTTCTACTCTTCCTTTTCCATGGACTGGTTATTTTAGCTTTTACGGAAGCAACTGACGTCTGAATAAACTCGGGAGGAAAGCCTGCGACAGAGCCTTGTGGATTTCACTTCAGAACAGATAAAGAACAGATTTCCTGTAAGCTTATACTGTGTGCAGGTACCTTTATTTTCCCCGAGGGGGCCATCTCGAAACCGGAGATGGCCCAGGGTCAGTCAGGGTGCGAGGGATATGCTCTATGGGCAACCGTACACCCCGGCGTTTTAAGACCCGAGACGGCGTGCGGTTTTAGTTGATTCAATCCCGACATAACCGCCCCCGCTGCCTGGCGGGGGGGTATCCGATGGGACTTCTGCACGAAAAAATAAATAAAAAAAGGTGGTCAGACTTACAGGTGAAAAAGGGTTGGGTTCTGAAGTTTTTGGTGGGCCCCATATACCCATCTTAGCAAGCAGTTCCTTTACACAAGGTAAATGTATCCTATCTACACCCCATTCGTAACAACAATAATGAATTGTCGGAAGTTTACGCGAATGTCTCACATTGAAATAAAACTATTTTTATCGGATTCTATCGCGTTTTATCCCGACTTTTCCCCGTCTCCCCGTGAACATGGCTGCTGAAAAAGCAACCGAAACGTCGGGATCAATGTAAAATATAAAATAACATCAAATAAAACGCGATAGAATCCGTTCGTCCGTCGTAATAATGTATTTCAGACGACTTCGAACTAATTGTCTTTCCCCTGATAATACTTAAGAGAGGACTCAATTAATACACAATCTTGGAGAAATTATTTCTTGCACGTACAACTCTGCCTAGTACGTGACGGACTAGCGTGAACGTTACACACGGTTCGCGTAAAGTGGCCAACCAACCGGGAAATGGATATTCGCAACGTTTTCAATGTCGTGTGAATTTCGCTGTGTTCTCGTCAATTGTTAGAAATACACTAGGGACGCAATGCATTCTGCTGTTGCACTGTTGAACTGAGAGTGCACTACATGATTACCTACAATTCACGCGCAATTTTTTTTTCAATTGAATATCAACGAATTGTTTTTTCGGTGATTATTCCTCCGTTGCTAGACCCACTTTCAGTTTTCTTTTTCTGTCTTAAGCTAATAGTTAAGTTGCACATTTTGGCGCCAGAATCGTGGTCTCAACATTGATCATTTTGGAGAAATCAATTTTTGTAATTTTTGAAGGATGATTATTACTCCATGGTATGTTCGATTTTCAATGTTATTTTTTTTAAACCTTTCGGGTATCAAGTAGAATTTACATGCCAAGTTTGGTCAAAATTGGTCGATTGGTTTAGGAGGAGTAGCGTCACAACCGAAATACACCGAATGGAGTATACAGAGAGCTTTTCACTCGATTTCGTTTCACTTTCAGCTCAATTATTCGCAGTAGAAGTAAAAAGGTATTGCATATGCATCGTATATTTATACTATTATAAAATTGAAAATTAGTTGTATCTGAATAAAGAAGATATTAAAAAAATTAAAAATGGTTGTGTTAAATGATCAATGCCAAATAAAAAACCATTTATCTTTTTAATTCTTGTCTCTTTGTTCGCGATGGACTAACGACTAATTGAGCTGAGTAAGACGAAGTCGAGCGAAAGCTCATACCAGACTTCAGGATTTTCTTTGTCACAGGTCTCCTCCTAAACTACTAATCCAATCTGAACCAAATTTGGCATGATTAAAGAGGTCAATCAGAGGAAGGTTTATGGATATATTTTGAAGAAATTAATGCTACCACAGAGGAATGATCACCGATAAAAAAAATCCAGATGGAATTACATAATAACCGCTCGAGACACTGTGACCAAACTTTACACGCTCAGAAAGCATGTCCAGAGTTGTGACTTTCAAAAAGAATTTTCAAAATCGGACTTGCCACGGAGGATTGATCACTGTTCAAAATTTCCAAAATCTGACTCCGCAATAGCGGTCAAATCTATTGGATAAGAATCACGATGTCTCACTCAGCTCAACATTGCAAGCAGTGATTCGCCTTGCAGACCTAGTTAAATGTATTTTGATGGGGTTTTTCTATTAGAAAGGTCTTGGTCAGACTTAGAATCTACCGTATGTTTGATAGCAATTGGTTAAGTAGAGGTTCTACTGTAGAACTAGACATATGACCAAAGCACGATAACCGGATTTCCGCTTGGGTGGAGCCGCGGGCCTGAACAGATAAACAGACAGACAAAGAATTATAAAAAGAAATATTTTTGTGTTATGAATCGTTCATATAACATATTTTTTTTTAATATAACCAATTTTATTTTTTATAGACATTCTATACCGCTTTCTAGACCCAAAGTAAGCATAGTTTAACTGGCTTGTGTTATGGGTTCCAGAATGCGGATAAATATACTTTTATACTTTTTTTTTGCAAATACATACATATTATACATAGAAACACCCAGACTAATGCAAATAGATATATTCATGCATACAAATATTTGCACTGAGCGGAAATCGAATCCGCGCCCCCTGTCGTAGCAGTCGAATGCACTACCGCTACGCCACAGAGGCCGTCAATGTACAGACACAACTATCTTACAACACATAGGTTTATAATTAGTATAGATAGATAATCGCCAAACCGACAATATAAACTGTAAAGGAAAATGATTCATAATTAATTCTTAATCTAATTCGTCGATCATTATTTGTACTAATATTCTAAATGTGAAAGTTTGTGAAGATATTTTGATGTTTAACCCTGGGGTTATCCTTTCGAGGGCTTACCCGGGGTGCCCGGCAATGGACACTTGGAGAGGACACCGAGTGGTTTTAGTCGGTCCGTCCTACACACCCATCCCATCGTTGGCACTACGAAAAAAAAACAGTTGGATGTTTCTTACTCAATCACGCTCGAACGACTGAACGGATCTGGCTGTTTGGTACAGGCATAGACATAACATAACATAACTTCACGCCTGTATCCCCGAAGGGGTAGGCAGAGGTGTATTACACACCCACGATTCGCCAGTTATGTTAAAGTCCCAATGTAATAGGGGGCGAGCCTATTGCCATCTACCGGGCACATTATTAGGCGAGCGATAATTTACATTTATTAATGCACACATAACTACGAAAAGTCAAAGGTGTGTGCCCGTCTCAGCAGTCCGTTACGTACGCCACTAGGCAATCGCTGTTTTTTTTTTCACAGGCATTGATTATTATCTGGAATAACACATTGATAGGGTAATTTTTATCCCTGGAATAGGTCTCCATGGGTTGCGGGAACGAGTCCAGAATTACACGAGGTCGGGCAACAGATTTAGATCCATAAGATATAGCAGTAATGATAGGAAGTGCTTTAACTGACCTACTAAGTTATAAGCCTATAAATTCACTTTACTTGCAGGACATTCCTGAAAATATCTCTAAACATGAAAGAAAACTGATAATTTCGTCGAGTTTTACAACCATTCAGGCTGTGTGTAGCTCAGTCCCAGGGCTGTAGGCGAGCCCCTCTCTCCGCAGATCGCGTCGGGCCACCGCGCGGGACGGTCGTCATGCCCATTTGAATCTCGCGCTCCTCAGTGTCGTAACCATGGTTAAATACAACGTTCTCTTTGCCGTCACAATCGCCATTTCACTGGCTGTTGGTAAGTGCCAAAAAACTCACTATATTCTATTTTCGAATGTCAAATTTTATTGTTTACAATTTTGAAAAAGGAATATTTGTTTTTTTCTTTTTGTGTTACCACTTCATTCTGCGGCCGAAAAGTTAATGTTTTGATGTAATTTGTCTGTAATAAAGTGAGATTTAATAATATTAATCTTCATATCTTAATTACGTATTAGTGATAGTAAAGTTCCACATTCGTTAATATTAATGAATTAAATAACATTCTTCAGTAACGGCCTCAGTGACTTAATTTGTGTAGATTCAAGGGTTTATTGGAAGTATTAAAACCAGTTTTATAGGTTACATCGTATTTTAAGGGTTCTAAATTATTCAATTATTTTATGTGTCCTTTTATTACACGACTGCCAAAAATAGGAGTGTGATGTTTTCAGGGTTCATGTAAGTGCGTGAGTTTTTACTCCAATATAACTTATAAATGCCTGAACAGATTTGGATATATTATTTCATCATCCTGAGTGACACTGGCTATGTAGTTCTTTTTAAATTATTTTTTGACAGATACTTTTTTTTTAATAAACTATAATATTATTGTTATCAAACGTAACCTATACGTTTATATAAACATTTTACTCAATCTTTTAATTGAAAACCTGGAAGGATAATATATGTGTAAATAATTTGGTGGTACGATATTTCTGTTTTTGTATTGTAAGTATTTCTATTTATCATTTGTATTCTAATTTCAGTATTTTTGGAAACATTTAAGTGTAAAATATTTATTTTTTATTAATTAACAAACTTAAAGATGTACTTATAATAAAAATACAATTTAAAGCTAATTATAAATAAATGTAAAAAGAACTAAACCTAAAAGATAGAAAAATATTTTCATACATGCGTCATAGAATTCCTCCGCATCATCACCGACTGGTAATGTTCCCAGAAGACTGGCAGCATCGCCACGTTGAATGGCAATGCTAATTCTTTTTGCAAGATGAAGTCCAGCCTTCTGGTCCCGTGTAGCGTCGATCAGCCGCTTTGCCAAATTTAAGTGTTAATCTACTTACATATGAAAATAGATGTTGGTATGTATGAGATAGCTAAACTCTAATACCGTTTAATCGATAAGGTTATAGGATCAGGTCTTACCTTAAAACCTGGCACAACTACATAAGAGTTATTTCTCAAAAAGTTTTCCCGGATGACAAAAGCAGTGCCCACCTAGTTTATACTAATCAATACTATCTATATGATATACTAATATAAGAAAGATTTATTTGTTTGTAATCGATAAACTCTGAAACTACTGAACCGATTTCAAAACATTCTTTCACCATTAAAATACCACATTATTTCAGAGTAACATAGTCTACTTGTTATTGCGATATTTATTGAAACCGTGTGGCGATGTTAATTTTATATGATCTGATATGTTTTTTTCCTGAAATATAAGCAGACAGTCTGCTGATAACTTATCAAACCAATAAAATTATGCTACTCTCAATCGTTAACCGAGTTCTTATCGCGGTTGCAACCAAAGCCTGAACCTTGGAGCCTGCGGAGTACCCCGGTCAGCGGGGGTGGTTATGTCGGGCTTCAACCGACTAAAACCGCACGCCGTCTCGTGTCTTCAGACGCCGGGGTGTAAGGTAGCCCGTAGAGCATATGCCTCGCACCCTGACTGACCCTGAGCCATCTCCGGTTTCGAGATGGCCGTTTCGGGTTTGGGAACCACGGTGTCCCCGTTTTGCCCCGG
The DNA here is from genome assembly GCA_946251805.1 of Cybosia mesomella. Taxonomy (NCBI): domain Eukaryota; kingdom Metazoa; phylum Arthropoda; class Insecta; order Lepidoptera; family Erebidae; genus Cybosia; species Cybosia mesomella. The sequence goes on from OX276410.1 coordinate 20,732,428, forward strand.
TTTGGGGAAGGGGCGCTAGTCGCCCCGCCGTCCTCGCTGCTTCTGCTGGGCTGACAGGCGGTCTCACCAAGATCTTGGAAGTTCAAGCTAACCTCACTTGTCGGCAGCGCGAGTGTGATGCCCCTGGTGTTGCGCTTGTCCATAGGCCACGGTAACCGCCTCCCATCAGGTGGTCCGTGAGCTTGTCTGCCACCTGGGTGGTATAAAAAAAAAACCTGCTAGCCGGTACACCTGTTGATTAACGGATGAGGCTCTGGGCAGGCTTTTCTTTTGAGGTTTGGGGTTCCGTCTGACCCCAAACCTCATCCTCTCCACCATAAAAGTCAAAACAAATCAATAAATGAAGGAGCAGTAGAGAAGACCCCGAACTCCTAAGTGTGAGCAGGGATTGGTGCTCGGATGAAGAATTATAAAATAACAATGAAACAGCGGGCAGGGCACATAGCTCGGAAAACCGATGGCCGGTGGGGCAGAAAGGTTCTTGAGTGGAGACCACGTGACGGCAAGCGCAGCGTAGGAAGGCCTCCCGCAAGGTGGACAGACGACCTGGTAAAGAGCGCAGAGACTCGGTGGATGCAGGCCGCTACAGACCGGTCGAAATGGAAGTCGATGGGGGAGGCCTATGTTCAGCAGTGGACTTCCTACGGCTGATATGATGATGATGATGATTTATTTTATGATTTTTTAAGCAATTAGTATGCCTACTTTTCCTATAGATTTAAATCGGAAAAAGAGAACATCTAGGACGGGACTTCAAACCGACGCTAGTCCCTTACAGGGGGAATGCTCTGCCCAACTGACTGACGTGTCGAGGTAGCTCAGTTTGTCAGAGCATTTTTTTTTTTTAATATTTAGGTCACGTCAATTTGACTTCACCTCGCCTGATGGTAAGCTGAAAGTAAAGTCTCAGGAAAGAGGGTCACCATTACATACATGTACCATGTTAAAAATGGTGGCACTCAGCTTGACGGCCTCATCAGAAGAGGATTGTCGTCGCAGCACCGCGTGACACTCACCGGTCCCACTAGTGCTGCGACCACAATCCCCCTGCCCGGCTATGCACTTGCTGACCCCTGAACGCAATCAAACCGAAATTGGATTACTATGGAGGGTTTTTCGCAATCGTGCACGGTGGTACACGCCGTGGTGGTAACCGCATTAAGATTTTCACACAAAAATAGAAAAAAAAAACAGTACATTTTGGGGGTTCACCATACTTAGAACTGAAACTCAAAAATATTTTTTTCATCAAACCCATATGTGTGGGATATTTATGGATAGGTCTTCAAAAATTATATTGAGGTTTCTAATATATTTTTTTTCTAAACTGAATAATTTGCGCGAGAGACACTTCCAAAGTGGTAAAATGTGTGTGTAACTTCTAAAATAAGAGAATAATAAAACAAAAAAAAAAATATATGATGTACATTACCATGAAAACTACCACCGAAAATTGATTTGAACGAGATCTAGAAAGTAGTTTTTTTTAATACGTCATGAATCGTAAACCGCAGTTTACCTTTCATTCAGTCAACTCAAATACAAAAATTTTACTTGCTGCTACGGAACCCTTCATGGGCGAGTCCGACTTGCACTTGGCCGGTTTTTATGAGATTATTTCAACTGTAGTAACTTGACTGAGGCAAATAGGTTCCTGCGATTTCATAGTTGCGTCCGATGACTTTAGAGCCCGCGGTTCGCTAATTGTCTTTGATTGGTATATCAAATTTTCCGGTACTGACTGCCGTTTGAATCTTGAGAGGAATACCTCTACCAGAGCCTCGTCTGTTGTTTAGCTTGTGCACCAACTTGCAGGTGAGGTTTGCTTGTGCCTCAAGGATGTTAGTGAGGCCCTGTACATCCACTGAGGAAGATAGGTTAACATCAGTTAAGTAATTTGGTTGTGAGTGCAAATTCTGCCTAACCTTATCTTGGCTACAAAACATTATAAATGTCATATTACTACGAGAAAGTTAAAATGAAAAAGAGTTTCTCGTTGTATGTAATGAATATGTATAAAATGTAAATGTATGTGGTCTGTAAAGTATAAAATAGGCTGTGTAGTTAAGTGTAATATTGATTTATTTTGTAATCCTCATCATCGTCTGTTGTTGACTAGTCGTTATCAGCCATTTGCTTGAATGCCATTTGGTTTAATGAACGCAGTAGGCATCCAATAAACTGTCTGATATAACTAAATGGTGGCGACATATACATCACGAATAGTTTTGCAAATTTATTTACTACTCCATTATAAACGTGATTGAAAATCTTAGTTTTGCAAATTTATTTACTACTCCATTATAAACGTGATTGAAAATCTTTGAATATTACTCACTGGTCTAGGTTTCTATCGTGAATATAAAATAATTGATCCAACTGATTTGATTACCAAAAACCAAAAAGTCAGGATTGCCCGACATAACCGCCCCCGCTAGCGGGCGAGGGGGTATCCGAAGGGATTTCCGCACGAAAAAAATAAAGGTACCTTTTTTTTCTTTTTCCGTGCGGAAATCACTGGGTGCCACCGCGCCGGCCAGCAGGGGCGGTTATGTCGGGCTTGAATCGACTAAAACCGCACGCCGTCTCGGGTCTTAAAACGCCGGGGTGTAAGGTTGCCCATAGAGCATATCCCTCGCACCCCGACTGACCCTGGGCCATCTCCGGTTTCGAGATGGCCCCCTCGGGGAATATAAAGGTACCTGCACACAGTTCAAGCTTACAGGAAATCTGTTCTTTATCTGTTCTGAAGTGAAATCCACAAGGGTCCTCCTTTCGATTTGGCTCATCTCAGCTTTTATGGGAATGACTGCGGTCTGACGTTCCAATTCTGAGAGGAAAGCCTGCGCCAGAGCATCATCTATCATCAAGTGTACTGGCTAGCAGGACAGGTTGTCTTAAGCCCCGAAAATTTTGGTGGGACTCCCAAAATTCACAAATTTATTTCAATACTTTTTTTTTGGTATGAATAATGGCTCACGTTTGACCTCTATCTCACCTGGTCGTAAGTGACGATGTGGTCTGCGATGGATCACGTTTGCCTAGAAGGAACCTATTCACTCGAGACTTGAAGATTCCGAGGTTATAGCTATACTAAGGTGGTAAATGAGAACAACACTCACTATGAAAGCCTGCGAAACCCGAAAGGTCACCAGTGATATTTTCCTCTGCGGTTTACTGACTAACGAAAATAGGAAAAGAAGAAAATAGAAAATTGAGAAAAGTTAAAGGGAAAGATGTAAATAGGTAAATAGGAAAACTGGGTAACTGTAACTGGGAAATCCAGGAAATAGAAAAAGAGATTCCGGGCGTTCCCAGTGTGAGTTTTTCTTTGCCCATTTTCCCCATTTCCAACGGTAAAGGAAAATAAGGGGAAACCGCCACGGAAAGAGGTCAAAATAAGATTGTTCAGTTTTCTGGTCTCTGTCCCATTTTTCCTACAATTTTTATTCTTTCCCGTTGGAAAAAACGTAGCTTGGACTAGGAAAAGAGGAAGGCTTTGTCACGCTCTATAATATACTAGCTGATGCCTGCGGCTCCGCCCGCGCGGAGGTCATTTATCGTTTTTTTGGTCATATCTCTGGGTCTTCTTAACCAATTGCGATCCAACATACAGCAGATTTTAAGTCTGACCAAGACCTTTTAATAAAAAAATTCGCATCAAAATCCATTCAGTAGTTTTTGTATCCATCGCGAACAAACAGACAAACAGATAAGAATAAAAAAAATGATAATCGTTCATTTAACATACCCCAAGTATTCTTTTTTAATATTCCAATGTAAATGATTTACAAATTTTATAATACAATAGATAAATAAAGGATTGTATGAAGAGGGAAACACGTGTGTGGATAGAGACTTCTTGTTCTAACACTTTTTCCATTTTTCCGCCCCTTACAGCCACTTACCAACAAGTGGGTAAGCTTATTTCCCACCTTAGAAGTATGAAGAAAACTTATTAAGGGATTGAAGTTTCAGCTTTTGTTACGTCATATTTGCAGAAAATATTAGACAACGTGACACGGGTAGTGACGAGATCCAAGATGGCGTAATGTTGTGCTCCTTAGGGTAAAAATGTTTATTTGATTTTCCGACATTTCCATCAAGTTTAACCTTTCAGGGATAGACAGACGTCAATTCCATTCGCAAAGCTTTGATAGAGGGGCGATAACTTAGTTTTCATCTCTCCTGTTCGGAAAGTTTAATTTTTATAGGTAGATAGCCGGGTGGAAAGTAGCTTATTTCATCCCTAGGGTGGAAAGTATTTTTTTTTTAATTTTAAGTTTTGCCATGGAGTCCATGATCGTTTAATTACGTCATAATGCCTTGATATCATGACGCTTTTTTTTACATGGACACCTAAATGCACATCTCGTGACCAACTCGATTACAATGTAACCAAACTGATTCGATTTTCAAAACTTTTCTAATGTTCTGCCAAGATTAGAAAAGTTTTGAAAATCGTACGTGAATTATAACTTTTTTTTCAGTATTAAAAAAACAATTTAAGTTTGCTAAAGAATTAGCGGAAAAACGAGATTCAATATAAACAAATAGGTTTCGGAAAGTGATTCCAGTGACATGGAAATTAATTTAACTCCCGATGAGATTAAAGAACAGGCAAAAGCTGTTGTAAATAATCTATTTACAAATTGTTCTAATTTTACTTTTATTTTTTACTAATAATTAATATAATATTATATATATATAGATAATATTTTTAACTATACCATGGGAAACAAATATACCGAAGGACCACACAATAAAGAAAAATAAATACTATGATCTCACAAACGAATTAATCAAAAACCGTTATGTGGTTAATTTGTATGCGGTGGAGGTGGGAGCGAGAGGTGTACCAGCAAAATCTCTCTATAACCTTCTTAAAGATCTAGGCCTATCGAGAGCTACAATAAGCTCATTACTAGGACGAATGTCTAAAGCGGCACTAGTAGGTTCGTATCAAATTTGGTTAGGCAGGGAGGGGAACTTGGGTAGTGAAGGTGAGTGTTGATGTACATCAACAAAAGGGGCCCCTTCTAAACCTACACTTGGGTCGCAAGTCCCAGGCACTCTCCCGAGTTCCCAACTCAGCAACGCGATGGACCCGGCACCCGCACAGAGAATCCATGAATTGCTAAGAATATCGGTCTCTATACCTGTTTCATTAAATGTGTGTGTAGTATTTTAATTTCATAGTCGAAATGAAAAGTAGTGTGTTTAACTGTTTAGACTATTTAGACTGGTGGTAGAAATTTGATGACACAAATTTGTCACAAAATTCGGCCGAGTGGGTACCACCGTGCACGATTGCGAAAAACCCTACATAGTAATCCAATTTCGGTTTGATTGCGTTCAGGGGTCAAGTCATAGCCAGCCAGGGGGATTGTGGTCGCAGCACTAGTGGGACCGGTGGGTGTCACGCGGTGCTGCGACGACAATCCTCTTCTAATGAGGCCATCAAGCTGAGTGCCACCATTGTTAACATGGTACGTGTATGTAATGGTGACCCTCTTTCCTGAGACTTTACCTTCAGCTTACCATCAGGCGATGTGAAGTCAAATTGACGTGTCCTAAATATATAAAAAAGGTGGTATTTTAATAAACTTTATTATTTAATAAGCATCATCAATAACAAGCAAGCAGAATGTCGACAATTCTAAACTTTACGCTATTAATGAAATAGTTCCAGACAAAAACTCTGTAACAATTTGCAACGTAGACGGAAATATTACCCACGAATCACACGCTATGTTCGACGAGTATTAATGAAGAATAAATAAATATGATAATTCTGATGTATTGAATGGAATTCAATTAAATTTTTAAGCATTTTGTATGCTTACTTTTTTCTAAAGATTTAGATCGGAAAAAGAGAACATCTAGGACGGGACTTGAACCCGTCAAGTCCCGTCCTAGATGTTCTCTTTTTCCGATCTAAATCTTTTTAAATCTTATCTAAATCTTATTAAAAATTTAATTGAATTAATTAGGCGGAGTCATCAAAAAACAATGTTTAAAAATGACTGTAAAGTTATTCATTGTTTCCGTAGTTAGCAAGAATTACGGTAGATAGCTCCAACGTCGCCTTAAGACGTATTAATGTATCGGAGAATTTCGAATATCTGGGACGTGTCTAGGTGGCTCAGTTGGTCAGAGCATTCCCCCTGTAAGGGACTGGTCGCGGGTTCAAGTCCCGTCCTAGGTATTGAATAGAAGTTCGGTTTAATAATAATAATAATAATTTCAAGAGGCTCGCGTTAGGCAGTTGGGTCAAGGGCTTGATGCAGGAGCCAGTGCTCCTCGACACGGCACGTATCGTGAGGAGATTCCTCTCTCTGGAGCCCTAACCACCGGTTTTTAGTTTGGTCTTTGTGTTGTTTAGACTTATTTATTTTAAATTTTTAAGTTAACTAATTGTTTTTATGCTATTGCATATAAATAAATTATTTTGTCGGTAAAAAACAATTAAGCTTAAAATCAAACTAAGTTAATTAAACTAATCTAAATATATTAAAAAAGGGTACACTTTTTTAGTTTTTTTTTTCGTGATGAAATCTCGCGTATACTCCCGGCCGCGCCGGCCAGCGGGGGTGGTTATGTCGGATTCGAACCGACTAAAACCACATGCCGTCTCGGGTCTTCACACGCCAGGGTGTAAGGTGGACATAAGTAATTTCCCCAACACCCCGGCTGACCAAAGGTCATCTCCGGTTTCGAGATGGGCCCCCTTGGGTTTGGAACAACCCCCTGTCTTGTCCCCGGAAATAGATGGCGTCGGCAGGGTGCTTAGGATGCAGGCAGCATTCTGCCTGCACGAGGATCACCAGTTTCGTCCCTCAGACGCTTGCTGAGTTCCATTGTCTTCGGTCTTTGATAAGTGCGCATTATTTCAAATCAATCCTATTGATTGAAATCAAATTTTAAAGCGTCGGTAGCTTAGTGGTTAAGGAGTCGACCCTACGATCGAGAGGTCCCGGGTTCGAATCCTGGCCATTACACTACCGAGGTGAACCCACTCCTAACACAAGCAATTAAGCTTAGCTTTAGGGGTTAAAGGGAATATTAGTAATTTCGGTTACTAATATTCTTTAATAAAAATAAAAAAAAACCGATGTTAAGAAATACTCCAAAATCGTGTTCAAATAATCCATTATATACGAATATACTCGTACATTACTAAGTTAATAAGAGCATATTTAAATACATATAACATAACATAACTTCACGCCTGTATCCTCGAAGGGGTAGGCAGAGGTGTATTACACACCCATGATTCGCCAGTTATGTTAAGGTCCCAATGTAATAGGGGACGAGCCTATTTAAAGGAGCGTTAATTAACAATTATTAATGCACACATAACTACGAATAGTCGGAGGTGTGTGCCTGGGGCGACTGGGGATCGAACTCGACACCTCGTCTCAGCAGTCCGTTACGTAAGCTACTGGGCTATCACCGCTATGTTAAAATACACATACGGTCAAACACTCACATGTGTGTGTGTTGGTAAGTAGATTGCATGTGCACGCCTGTGGACGTCCACGTCCACATGCAATCTACGTGCGTGTAGATGCAACTTAGTCGCACACACGTAATACGGAAGGGAGAGTTCTAATTACATGTAGTATTCATTCACGATTGATATTGTGTTGTTTATAAACTAGCGGCTGCCCGCGGCTCCACCCGCGAAACCCTTTATCGTAGAAAATTGGCATTTTCCGAAATATAAAGTAGGCATTTTAAATACTTCTGCAGGTGTATGAAGTTCCTACAAAGATCTTCAAACGAAACGCTGTGTTTCCGGAAAGCTATAACCTCGGAATCTTCAAGTCTCGAGTGAATAGGTTCCTTCTAGGCAAACGTGATCCATCGTAGACCACATCGTCACTTACGATCAGGTGAGATAGAGGTCAAACGTGAACCTATCATCCAAAAAAAAAAACTCTGACGCAGTATTTGATATTTCTACCGGAGCACCTACATACCAACTTGACTCGTTCGACTCGGTGCAAAGACGGGCGCTGAGGATCGTCGGCAATCCCATACTCAGGCAGTGTAGAACCTCTTAACCTTAGGAGAGATTTCGCCTCCCTGTGCGAAGGAACAGTTTGTTTTCGGGAGCGACTATCGTCTAATCAACCACGGGAGGAAAACCTGCGCAAGAGTCTCGTCCGTCGATTAGCAGGTGTATCGACTTGCATGTGAGCTTGGCTTGGGCCCCGAAGATCTTGGTGGAATCCTGTATACATCCCTGAGCATATATTAAGCAGGTACTGCGGTACCAGTTCCTTTAAAAAAAAACATTAACAACTGAAATTATCTCATACTCTCCCTAACCCGTCCAGCTAAGTTAAAATGCTTGTGTTAGGAGTGAGTTCACGTCGTCGGTAGTGTCATCGCTAGGATTCAAATCCCGGACCTTTTTTATTTTTATTTTTTTTTCGTGCGGAAATCCCCTCGGATACCCCCCCGCCGGCCAGCGGGGGCGGTTATGTCGGGCTTGAACCGACTAAAACCGCACGCCGTCTCGGGTCTGCAGACGCCGGGGTGTAAGGTTGCCCATAGAGCATATCCCTCGCACCCCGACTGACCCTGGGCCATCTCCGGTTTCGAGATGGCCCCCTCGGGTTTGGGAACCACAGTGTCCCCGTCTTGCCCCGGTTTGGGGGAGGGGCGCTAGTCGCCCCACCTACGCTAGTCGGCCTGCTTCTGCTGGGGTGACAGGCGACCTCACCTGCCACCCCCAGGCCTGCGCTCATGGAGGACGGAGGTCGTTAAGCGACCTCCGGCGCCTGAGTCGCCTGCGACGCGAGGCGAGCGTGTTGCGGGCTCGGCGGGCCGGGAGGGTTCTGAACCTCTCCCGGGCGCGCTCCGCCATCTCCTTCGCGAGCATCACATGCTCGCAGAAGGAGGTGGCGGCGGCCCACGCGCTCGCGCTCCGCACCATTGCCGCAATCATGCTGCCGAGCGAGAGGACTCCCACCCCGATGGCTGCCAAATCCCGGACCTATCGTTCGTATGGCCGGCTCCTTAAGCGAATTCACTCGACTAGCTTGCGGGTATGTCTGTCATGCCGTCATGTCTGATGGGCTCTGCTACTAGTATGAGGGCTGTGCTTTCCTGACAGTGTGTTACCACCGCGGGCCGTCCGGCAGACTGCCCGATGCAAGTCCGCGAGATCTCATTTCGTCTGCGCGGGATCCACATGTCCGAGTGTGTATTCTCACCACAGGAATGCCTGTGCACATTTGTATGAGGGACATCAACCTATGCATAAGGAGGATGTTTAATTATAATGAGTTTTGGCGGCCTCTGTGGCGTAGCGGTAGTGCATTTGACAGGGGGCGGCGGATTCGATTCCCGCTCAGTGCAAATATTTGTATGCATGAATATGTTTATTTGCATTGGTCTGGGTGTTTCCATGTAAAAAATGTATGTATTTACAAAAATTAAACGCATTCTGGAACCCATAACACAAGCTAGTTAAACTATGCTCACTTTGGGGTTAGAAAGCGCTGTGTAGAATGTCGTAGAATTTATTTATTTATTTTATGAAAAAAAAATTAACTGAATACAAAACTTATCCATGCTTATAGAAGGTAAAAAGCAAGGAATTTATGTATCGTGAAATGCCCAATACATTTAATTGACTAATGCAATTTTTCGCATACCGTCTTATATAGTTACCGTCTTTTGTACACAAATAGTTGCGAAGTCGTCCTAAAAGAAACTGATGGGTTTGTGTAGTGTATTGCGGCGACAGACTACCCAGACCGACTGCCCGCGGGCACGTCCTCAGGAGTGAATTCCTCGCTTTAACCACTAAACCACCAATGCCTTCTATTGTGAAATGTTTCAATAACTTGCACTAAAGCCTCCCAAATTTCTTTTGTTGTGGGCTTTTGTTATGGCTTCCTTTGTGAGGTTCAATTCAAAATATAATCTATTTTAGACATGATTTATTATGGTTCCCGTAGCACATTCTGTTCCTTTTTAATTGAGTCTACAGTACAGTACAGTCAAGGTCACAAATCTCATATTCAGGTGTTACTGTACTCTATAAACGTCTGCAAGTTCAAAGGTGTCACTTACATGTTGTCAACTCTTTTGAGTTTCCAGCAACTGGACCCACTCGCTACTGGACCCGCGGGTCCACTTGGTGGCATAATTAATTTCTTCGCCTGTATCCAAACGCCAATCCCGGTTGCATCCAAAGCTTGCACTTTGGAGCAGGGTCTACTCTCCTACTTTTCCCTTCCAGCATTTGGTTTATGTTTGTTTTTACGGGGGCGACTGACCCCGCCCTGACCCCCTAATCCTGAGAAGAAAGCTTGCACCAAATCCTTGTTCGTTAAACAGGTTTATCGGCTTACAGGTGAGTTTACTCTGAAGATCTTGGTGGAACTTCATATACCCCGTACAATCAGTACAAACCTTTATAAAGAGTCCAGCAGTGGCGATGGGTTAGTTTATTCTCAGGGAAAGGCGAAAAATTTCTCGAAAAATTCTCAAAAAAATTAGTATGAAATAATTAGTATTAAAATAATAGTTAAAAAACACGCTGGAGCTAAGGACCGGAGATGGTAGAATGACAGCCACAGTGTAAGGTCAACTATTTATGGTCCGCTAAAGAATAAATGTTCTGAACCGTTTAGCTCAAGACTGAATTCAATTTTCGTGTGACTATGATTGCGAACTTAGCTACAAGTACCACGAAGCCTGAAATAAAAAAGGCCCTAGACAAGTTATATCTAATCTTAGCCGCAATTTTGTGACGAAAACTCAATTTGCTACAGATTATATGAAAAAATAGCGACTTCTTTGTGATAGAAAACTTTTGTTTGGTTATGTTTTTCTTTGTCGTTATTACATTATTGTTAAAATAATAAATCTCAAACAGAATTTTATGATTTTTATAGTGATAACGTATAATGTTGAGCGATTTTTGGTTGGGTAAAATCTTATGGGTTTCCGTCACCGGATTTTGTCCTATCCAAAAAACTTAAACGGAATTCAATACACTCTGTAGTTAAATTCGGTACGTTGTACCACCGATGCAGTCAATTATAACATAATGTATAACCATGTTCAGGGAAATGCTATACAACTTTTATATCCAAAAAATGCAGCGTTGTAAACAATTTCAAATTTAGTTTAAAAATATGAAAATTTATTTTAAGCAATTCCAAATTCATCTTGTATAATGCCGCGTGTGATGTCCTGAGATAGAGTAATGCAAACATGTACAAGTAAACAAACAAATAAAAAGTTCCGTGACAAGGTAACTTGGTCAAAATACTTGAGGGAATGTATCTAACCATTCAATTTGAAATATCTCATCGGAAAGCTGTTCTAAGCATTTTCGGTTTCTTGCCAAATATTCTTCGTTCTATACTTTGTTATATAACTTTGGTCTGTATTCTGAGCTATTCAATTCTCCCGGGAAATATAGCACTCCATGTGTCATGTAGCATGTCTGAAGTTATTGGTATTCGTTCCAATTGGGACAAGGGGCTTTGGATTGATACGGCTGGGTCGTTGGAGCGTATTGATAGAATTGGGAAGGACGGAAGGCGAAAAAATTGTTCGATCAAAGGCTGAGTGGTATCGTTTGACTTCGCTTTTGTTAGATAGGTTAGGTACTTCTGGAAATAAACGCAAGATCTAAGATCCCCAATTCGTTTATTAAATTATGAAAGTAAAAGAATATCTAATATCTATTTATAATTCAATTTACTTAATTTATAATAAAATAATGATCCTAACTAAACGTAAACTTGAGACAATGTCAACTGGGTCCGCGGACCAAGTTCGAGTGGACCCAGCTGACTAAAGAGCCAATGTAGATTGTGCTTTTAATTAGGTTTTATCATTTTGGAATAAGGATTACATTTACAAAAAGGGTTTGTAACGCGGTGTTTCTAATTTGACAACCTCTGTGGCGTAGTGTTAGAGTATTCGACTGTTTAAACAGTGGTCGCGGGTCCAATTTCCGCTCATTGCAAATATATCTTTTTGCATTGATTTGGGTGTTTTTATGTATATTGTGGCATACAATAATAATCAAAAACAAAACCAAGTCTTAGTAGCGTTTTCCAAAAGTACCGCATTCGAGTACTTAGTTTTTAGGGTTCCATTGCCAAATGGCAAAAAAACGGAACCCTTATAGATTCGTCATGTCTGTGTGTCTGTCCGTCGGTATGTCACAGCCACTTTTTTCCGAAACTATAAGAACTATGCTGTTGAAACTTGTTAAGTAGATGTATTCTGTGAAACACATTAAAATTTTCACACAAAAATAGAAAAAAAAACAATAAAACAAGGTGTAATAAATTAAAAAAATGACTGTAAAGTTATTCATTGTTTCCGTAGTTCGCAAGAATTACGGTAGATGGCTCCAACGTCGCCTTAAGACGTATATGATATATCGGAGAATTTCGAATATCTGGGACGTGTCTAAGTGGCTCAGTTGGTCAGAGCATTCCCCCTGGTCTGGTCGCGGGTTCAAGTCCCGTCCTAGATGTTCTCTTTTTCCGATCTAAATCTTTAGAAAATACAAAATGCTTAAAAATTTAATTGAATGAAGCAATTAGCTTGCTAAATTTCCCTCACAACTAAATGTATAAAGGTTGAGATTTCCGGTAGTTCGTTGTTTCGTCCTATGATAATTTCGGCCCATGGGACGAAACAATACTTTTCTAAAATATAATAATTTTCATTCGTTGATTCGTCCTATCGATTTAATTTTAAAGATATCTGAGTTTTTAGTATTGTCAACAAAACAATGGTGATTACTTTAATAAAATAAGTTATCAAGTAAAACGAAATCTAGATTTGTAGAATCATCTTTTATTAAAATAACAAATGACCACTAGTTTCACAGATATTTTTAACATTCTCCTAAAACCGTTGTCATATCCAAAGTACAAGTTTAGCTTCTTTTAGAACCAGTTGGTGCAGTATATTCAATATAGCTTCTGGGTTAGGTTAGGTTAGAACTGTGACCCCAACAGAGCGCGAGCGCAGCGAGCGTGCCTCGGCAGCGGCCGGCGAAGCGGTGGAACGACATCAAAAACTACTGGACGGATTTTGATGCGTTTTTTTTTGTTAGAAAGGGCTTACTCGGACTTAAAATTTTACGTTTGTTTGATCGCAATCGGTTGAGTAGAACCTAAGATATGAGCAAAGGTCGCGTTAACCGAGATGCACGCGGGCGGAGCCGCGGGCGGAAGGCTAGTCTTCTATAAAATAATACTAATCTCTCTGCAATATTATTTTAAGCATTTTCCTTGCTGACGTTACTTCATACAAATTTTGTATAAAATGAAGAAAAAAAAATCAATGGGACGAATCACTGAAGGAAAACTTTATTTATTTTTAATTTCTGTGATTTGTCCTATTGGGACGAACCCCTATAGGACGAAACACAGAACTACTCGAGATTTCCTCTATACGACATAAAACACCTATAAGGTCGTAGGTACATGCCCACATGCATGGCGCTCATTGTATAAAAATGTTCAAATTTTGTTGCCGCGCGACTTTATTCAAATGAGGTTTTGTTTATGCGAAATATGAGTTTTCATTTGACTCACTTTATGCGACCATTTATAATTCTGAATTTAGTTTGAAATTTCGTTTTGTTTGTTTATCGTCGAGTTTGAATTTTAATGAGGTGGGTGGAGTCGGTATTCACATTCGTGCCTTGTTATTCGCTTCTTACTATAGTTTAATTACAAAAAAGCGGCCAAGCGCGAGCCGGACTCGCCCATGAAGGGTTCCGTAGCAGCAAGTAACATAATAATGCTTTTTAGGGTTCCGTTGCCAAATGGCAAAAAACGGAACCCTTATAGATTCGTCATGTCTGTCTGTCTGTCCGTCCGTATGTCACAGCCACTTTTCTCCGAAACTATAAGTACTATGGTGTTGAAACTTGGTACGTAGATGTATTCTGTGAACCGCATTAAGATTTTCGCACATAAATAGAAAAAAACATTAAATTTTGGGGGTTCCCCATACTTAGAACTGAAACTCAAAAATATTTTTTTCATCAAACCTATACGTGTGTGGTATCTATGGATAGGTCTTCAAAAATGATATTGAGGTTTCTAATATCATTTTTTTCTAAACTGAATAGTTTGGAAGAGAGAAACTTCCAAAGTGGTAAAATGTGTGTCCCCCCCCCCCCTGTAACTTCTAAAATAACAGAATGATAAAACTAAAAAAAATATATGATGTACATTAACCATATAAACTTCCACCGAAAATTGGTTTGAACGAGATCTAGTAAGTAGTTTTTTTATAATACGTCATTAATCGTAAAACGCAATTTACCTTTCATTTTACGATTGGAAAATTTTGGAATTTAAATTAGGTAATTGAATTAATCAATTTTTTTAAATATCTCCATGTACAGACACAACTAAAATGCAATTTTATAAACGTACTAGCTTTTGCCTGCTCTTTCACTTTAGTAGGATTTTGTTTCCGTTCCCTCTTCCCATGGAAACCTAGTCCAGGGCTAAACATTTCTTCTTCTTCTTCTTGCGTGAAAGAAAAAAACATCTATTTATCCATACTCCAAAACTTTCAAGTGTATGATATTAGTAGGATCGATATATATTTGAAAGCAACCCTCACTTCAGTGGCTTAGGCCCAACCTTTCAAATAACCACAGACAAACTTTACACCACAGATAACATTGACAGCTCTATAGACCCACAGTCTCTATGCCCTAAATAACCGCAGAATTTTCGGGCGAGAGTTTACGGTCTCATTCGTAGGGCAGTCGTTTATTTTATGGCTACTTTGCACCGTCATTAAGTGGTGTCAGAGTTATGGGGAGGCTTCTGTCTTTATGGGTTGATTTTTAGCTTGGCATGCAGAGAGTTTGATAGTTGCCTTTTGTCCAAATCTTCGCAGGGAATAAAATACTTCTATCCATTCCAATTAATAACGGTTGCAAGTAAAAAAAAAATTGTTTCTTGTTTTGTTTTAAAAACTTTTATTTAACTGCAATGTTTGTATGTATGTCTAGTACATACATACCAATACGTGCTGTCTCCACGACTTCTTCTACGTGGACTTAGAACTGGGTTTTAATTTTGTTGCGCAGAACCCTGATATTTTTTCAGCAATAAAATAAGCCTAAGTGACACCTTATAATGTTAGCCGTCTGCGGTAAAATTCCAGTCAAAATCGGTCCAGACACTTCGGAAAATAACCGGAACAAACATACATATAGATAGACAGATAAATAATATTTTGTTATAGTTATCGTACATACACTCATATGGATTTATTAAAAAGCTGTTATTTTAACATTACACACAAACACTTCAATTCTAATGTGCTCGGATTAAATTTTGCAACGAAATTTTAAAGCAGTTAATCTCAATCGATTGAGTTTTTTTTTTTTTTTATATTTAGGACACGTCAATTTGACTTCACCGCGCTTGATGGTAAGCTGAAGGTAGAGTTTCAGGAAAGAGGGTCACCATTACATACACGTACCATGTTAACAATGGTGGCACTCAGCTTGACGGCCTCATCAGAAGAGGATTGTCGTCGCAGCACCGCGTGACACCCACCGGTCCCACTAGTGCTGCGACCACACTCCCCCTGCCCGGCTATGCACTTGCTGACCCCGGAACGCAATCAAACCGAAATTGGATCACTATGGAGGGTTTTTCGCAATCGTGCACGGTGGTACCCACCCGGCCGAATTTTGTGACAAATTTGCATGAATGACAATGTATCAATATGGTACCATGGAACTGATCTGATAATGGAGTAGGAAGGTCGCCATAGGAACTCCAAAACTTAACAAGATAGACCCATCGAGTTATCATTTTTAGGGTTTCGTACCTCAAAAGGTAAAAAAGGAATCCTTATAAGATAACTCTCTTGTCCGTTTGTCCGTGTGTCATCACCGATTTTCTCAGGAACAGGTGGACCTAGCTAGTTGAAATTTATCCCAGATACTGAAATCCGGGGTGTGTGTTGGGTAACCTCCTCGAGTGTCGCTCCGATTCCGATCCCGCTGCAGTCCGGGGGGAACGGAATCGGAGCGGCCGGTACACCCTGGGCGGCGGTCAATGGCTTCCCCTTCACCCCTTCATAGGGTTGGCATTGATCGTCGGCCAATACCCAACGTGGCGGGAACACATCGCTCTCCGTACTCCTCTGCTTTCAGAGGAGACAGAATGAGCGATGCTGTTAGTGGTGAGATGGCCCAGGGTCAGCCGCGGTGCGAGGGATATGCTCTATGGGTAACCTTACACCCCGGCGTCTGAAGACCCGAGACGGCGTGCGGTTTTAGTCGGTGCAAGCCCGACATAACCGGTATCCGAAGGGATTTCCGCACGATAAAAAAAAAAAAAAAGATACTGAAATCTATAGTCCCTATTGGATGTTTAAAAATCAAAGTCCTGAAATGTCCAATTGAAAATTTTAGGTCGACCGGAAGTACCCTTTATATTTCGTGCGTAAATCCCCCCGGCTAGCGGGGGTAGTTATGTCGGATTCAGACCGACTGTAGCCGCACGTCGTCTCGGGTCGTCGGACGCTGGATTGTCAGGTGGGCCCATAAGGCATTTCCATCGCACTCCGGCTGACCTAGAGCCATCTCCGGTTTCGAGATGGCCCCTTGAGCTTTGCTTGCTTAGTTCGAACACCTGTCACTACATGTTCGTACAATGCATTGCAAATCTCATCAGAACAATGTTCAGTGTTAATTCCCGAGGGTTTAGCATACAGCATGCGGGCCCTGTTGGCTAACACAAAACATAATGCATTAATTACAATGTAATCAATTCAATTAATATGGGAGGACGTAATTCCGCATTATAATTATAACTTGTAATAAAGCACGTGCAAGTGTACGTAAAGGAATCCCGAGACGAGGTCTCGAGTTCGATCCCCAGTCGCCCTGGGCACACACTTCTGATTTTTACTAGTTATGTGTGTATTAAAAATGTTTATTATCGCTCGATTAGTAAATTGCGCGGTAGATGGCAATAGGCTCGCCCCCTATTACATTGGGACCTAAACAGAAATGGCGAATCTTGAGTGTGTAATAAGTACACCTCTGCCTACCCCTTCGTGGTTACAGGCGTGAACTTATGTTATCTTATGTTATAATAATAACTAGCTGTGTCCGCGACTTCGCGGATTTAGAGCTGAGTTTTATTTTTTGCGACAAACCCTGATTCTTTTTCTGAAATTAAAGTAGTCTATGTTACAACCTTGTAACATCAGATATTTGTAGTAAAAATCGGTACTGCCACTTCGGAGATTAGCCGAAACAAACAGACAGAAAGACAGACAAATGTTTTTTTTTATAAGTATAGTTGTGTGTATGCGGCCCTACCTAGATCTTAAGGGCCCTGGTGAACGGCACCTTGCAAGCCGGTACTTCCCTTTTGAGGTTCCACGGTGAGGCTGCTTGTTTATGATAGGCAGCCAATGCCTGATAGGGTTCCTGGAGAATTCTTTTCTTAGGGTATACCCGGGGCCCCTTCAACAATAGGTGCCTAGGCGGAACTCTCTGTCTCTCTCTCTTCTGTGCTCTTGTCGGTAATCAGCCAGTAATCCAGTTTACACAAAAATATAAATTTAAATGGGTCATCCTAAATGTAATTCATAATTTGAATGTATAATAATTTGAAGCGTCGGTAGCTTAGTGGTTAAGGAGTCAACCTTACGATCGAGAGGTCCCGGGTTCGAATCCTGGCCATTACACTACCGACGTGAACCCACTCCTAACACAAGCAATTTAGCTTAGTTCGAGGGGTTAGGGGGGATATTAGTAACTTCGATAAAAAAAAAATTGTCTAAATAAAAAAAGCATGTAACAATATAGTAATAAAGTAATTATCAAAGAGTAATCACGAACTCTAATTTTATACACTATATACTATATAGGATCTAACATAACATAACATACATAACATAAACTCACGCTTATATCCCCGAAGGGGTAGGTAGAGGTGCTAGCACTCACATATCGCCAGTTTATGTTTAGGTCCCAATGTAATACGTGGTGAGCCTATTGCCATTAACCGGGCACTTATAAACCTGCGATAAATACACACATAACTTCGAAAAGCATCGAAAAGTCATTGGTGTGTGCCATGGTAAAACGTGGGATCGAACCCGAGACCTCGTCTCAGCAGTCCATTACCCATACCACTAGGCTACCACGGTTATTCGATCTAAAATAGATGTTGCAATAGCACCTTCACCTACAATTGCAGCTTCACCTGCAATAGCGCTTGATCCAGAAGTAGAAGCGCTAGTTTTTTTTATATTTAGGACACGTCAATTTGACTTCACCTCGCCTGATGGTAAGCTGAAGGTAAAGTCTCAGGAAAGAGGGTCACCACACCCACCGGTCCCACTAGTGCTGCGACCACAATCCCCCTGCCCGGCTATGCACTTGCTGACCCCTGAACGCAATCAAACCGAAATCGGATTACTATGGAGGGTTTTTCGCAATCGTGCACGGTGGTACCTTTTTTTTTTTTTTCGTGCGGAAGTCCCTTCGGATCCCCGGCCCCAGCCCCCACCGGCTAGCGGGGGCGGTTATGTCGGGCTTGAACCGACTAAAACCGCACGCCGTCTCGGGTCTACAGACGCCAGGGACCCGGCCGAATTTTGTGACAAATTTGTGTCATCAAATTTCTACCACCAGTAAAGGTTCACAGATTACTTTGGAATCGGACGTATTACTTTTATATATTGATTTTTACACATCACATGACACATACCATACTCTCACATTTACACACATAACTGCACACAAATACGTACATGCGTTCCAGTTGAAAACCAGCGCTAAAGTCCGCCCCTCTGGCATCTACAGATTGTATATGCCAGACAATACAGATTGTACTGAGCTTGACACCCCTTTGATGCAAACGCAAGGCACATAATGAATTAACAAACCATAACATAACTTCACGCCTGTATCCCCGAAGGGGAAGGCAGAGGTGTATTACACACTCACGATTCGCCAGTTATGTTTTAGGTCCCAATGTAATAGGGGGCGAGCCTATTACAATCTACCGGGCACATTACTAGCGATAATCAACTTTTTTTTTGCAAGTATATAAACTAAATTATGTAGGCTTATGTTTCATATTGATACGGTCACAAAGGATCCGCAAGAATTTCTCGATTGAATGTACGACTTAAAAAATTGGAGAGTTGTGAGTGTTAAAATCTCCTTTGTGATATAATTATTGTGATTAATTATACCAAATCAAATGAAAATAAACCGGACCATTAATTCGTTGTTCCAATGAGTAATGGTCACAGATCAATGTTATCGCCGCAATTGATGGCCGTTGAGAGAATTGGCTTTCTCTGAGGTGATAATATTGAGCTTTTGACGACCTCTGTGGCGTAGCTTTCGACTGCTAAGTCAGAAGTCGCGGGTTCGATTCCCGCTCATTGCAAATATGTACATTTGCATTGGTCTGGGTGTTGCTATGTATAATATGTATTTATTTACAAAAAAGAAGTACCTATCTAAGTATGATTATCCGCATTCTAGAACCCATATGACACGCTCAGCTTAGTTTGGGTCTAGACAGCGTTGTGTAATATAAACTTCATAAACATTGCAATGGAGATGTTCTTATACCTTTTTTTTTCGTGCGGAAATCCCTCGGATATCCCTTCGGGGGCGGTTATGTCGGGCTTGAACCGACTAAAACCGCACGCCGTCTCTGGTCTAAAGACGCCGGGGTATAAGGTTGCCCATAGAGCATATCCCACGCATCCCGACTGAGTGTTTACCCGATTTTTTTTTGTTTCAAATACATATTTTGTCGATACCAAGTCATCTCACCAAATTCAGAGACCTAATTTTGGGACACCTTATATAAGTTGACAACGTTTATCGCAATAGGAAGAACGGCAGCGCATAAAATAAGAACAAACAAACAAACATTAATTTTATATATTAGTTTAGTCCGGACAACAATTAACAAATTATAAACATGAAACTATTTTAACCAACTAGTTCACACTACCCGCAGAATTCAGATAACCGCAGAATATCCGCCCAAATTGTGTCACCTCGCCTAATTGAAAGCAATTAATAAACCGTGTTGTATGCACAAATCGTCGTATATATCCACGGATATCCGAGTATCCGACACGGTCGGATATAGTCGGTTATATCCACAGTGGTCTGTGATCGATGGACTTGGATTACGGCCAGTGCCGTATTTATGCGGTGCCAATATCCGAGACAGATTGCCGAATAAACGGCTGAATAGCTCTCTTGTTGAGTTATGGATGAGAATTTGATTCTGTGAAGTAGCCTGGTGAATAATTCACTTCTGAGTGAATTTTGGATCTAAGTTTGTTTGGAAATTATTATTTAATACGTGTTGATGAAGCACTGATATTGTTCCCGCGATCTATTTAATTCTTGAGATAAGAAGTAATCTAGACTGTACCGAATTTCATCTCGACCACATCCTATAACTAATATTGTAGAGCATTGTATTTTTGAAAAAAAAAAAAAAAAAACTTTTACTAGCTGATACCCGCGACTCCGCCCGCGCGGAGTAGTTTTTGCGTCCATCCTGAACAAAAAGAAAAAGAATTCGATATTTTTTTTGTGTTCAGTTCAATTCAGTGATCGTTCATTTAACACAACCCAGATTTTATTTATATCTCCAATGTACAGACATGACTAATTTACATTTTTTTACAAAACCCGTTCAAAAGTTTTTGCGTCCATCCCGGACAAAAAGAAAAACAATTCGATATTTTTTTTTTGTGTTCAGTTCAATTCATTGATCGTTCATTTAACACAACCCAGGTTTTTTTTTCATATCACCAATATGCAAACATGACTAATTTACAACTTTTTTACAAAACCCGTTCAATCGTTTTTGCGACCATCGCGAACAAACAGAAAAGAATTCAAAAAAAAAATTTTTATGTGCAGAATCGTTCATTTAACATAACTCAAGTTTTTTTTTAAATATCTCCAATGTACAGACAAAACTGACTTACAATTTTATAATAGTATAGGTACATAAATAACAAAACGATATTGAACCGATTTTATAAATTCTTTCTCTAAAAGAATACTTCATTAGCCCTGAGTAATATAGGCTATTTTTTAACCCAATATTCCTACGGGGTCATACACGGCTAAAACCGTGTGGCGATACTAGTTAAATATAAATAGCAAACAAAATGACAAACTAATAAAGTTCACTTCACTTTCCGGGAGTGAAATAAAATTGTAAAATATACAGGTGGCTGCGTTAGGCTAAAAATCGAAAATATTCAGCTCGTATTTCAGTCATAAATATTATAATATTACTCAAATATTCGCTCACCAACTCACTGCGATTTTCCGATCTCAATTTTGCGGAATTAAATGTGAGTTATTCTTTTTATGGAAAAGCTTTTGCATAATTAAAAAAAGTATGAAGTGTAGTGCCTCGCTGTTTACTAGGTATTGAATGTTTTTTTTCCACCATTTACTCGATGTCTGTAGTGTCTAGAAAATGGAATTTTACCAACTCAGGTGGGAAGTTTCCAAAAATTCTGCCTTGCCTTCTGCTAAAGCATAAAAGGCATCAAGTCTAAAAATTTCAAGTTTGTCGCCTCGGCAGTTACGGCTTTACGTTGATGAATCATTCTTCTTATTTATTAACAATCTTAGCAACAGGGATGCTTTGTATCCGGTGCCTCTACATATTTATAAAAATGTGAAATTGTACTAAAAAAAGCGGCGATAGCCCAGTGGTATACGTAACAGACTGCGAAGACATAAATATTAAGAATGAATTATATTTTTTTCTAAAGATTTAGATCGGAAAAAGAGAGTACATCTAGGATGTGACTTGAACCCACGACCAGTCCCTTACAGGGAGAATGCTCGGACCAACTGAGCCACCTAGACACGTCCCAGATATTCGAAATTC
Organism: Cybosia mesomella; assembly: GCA_946251805.1. NCBI lineage: Eukaryota > Metazoa > Arthropoda > Insecta > Lepidoptera > Erebidae > Cybosia > Cybosia mesomella. Next base: position 20,754,387 of record OX276410.1, read on the forward strand.
TCCGATACATTAATACGTCTTAAGGCGACGTTGGAGCCATATACCATAATTCTTGCGAACTACTATCTAATTGAATGAATTATATTCTTCTTAATTCTTTATTGTACAGGCAAGAAAGTAATACAGATACACATACATATCTTCAGTACATAATATAAACGACGTCCTCCGCCGCGTCTGTCTGTCTCTTCACGATAAACTCAACAACGACTGCACCGATTTTCATGCTGTTTTCACCAATGGATAGAGTGGCTTTCGCGGAATTTTAAGGTATATAATTTGTCAAGCTTTTGTATACATTGGCTAAAATATAATGATATTTGTTGGAGGTGGTGGAAAAGAATAAGCCGTCTGGGAGGTTTCAACGAAAATCCTGCTAAATAAACCCTTTGGGATATAAAAAAAGATGTATGATGGAATTGTGTATCATATAGAGATTGTGGTGGTGGAATAGGGTCCCATGGGTAGGAACGGGATCAAAATTCCACGCGGGTGAAGCCGCGGGCAACAACTGGTTATATATAAAACAAAGTTGTGTTAGTGATGACAGGGAAAAACTCAAAACCGGGTGGACCGATTTTCATGATCTGTGATTTTTTAGATGTATCTCCGCCTCATTGTGTTATTAAATGATATTTAAAAAAAAGTTGGGTCATGTTGATTAACGATTCTGAACACAAAAATATTTTAATAATTTTTGTGTGCTTGTCAGTTTGTTCGCGATGGACGCTAAAACTTCTGAACGGATTTTGATGCGGTTTCTTCTATTAGAAAGGTCTTGTTCAGACTTAAAATCTGCAGTATGTTTGTTTGCAATTGGTTAAGTAGAACCGGAGATATTACCAACAAATGATAACCGACCTCTGCGCGGACGGAGCCGCGGGTATCAGTTAGTAAATTATAAAAATGACGTACAAGGCGACAGTAACTAAATATGAGTTCTCTTCAAAATCAAATGAAATCAAATGTTTTATTTGTAAAACATAGGGTTGCCGAGCCCGTAACATGCTCGCCGCGCGTCGCAGGCGACTCAGGCGTCGGAGGTCGCTTAACGACCTCCGTCCTCCATGAGTGCAGGCCTGGGGGTGCGAGGTGAGGCCACCTGTCACCCCAGCAGAAGCAGGCCGGGACGGTGGGGCGACTAGCGCCCCTCCCCTAAACCGGGGCAAGACGGGGACACCGTGGTTCCCAAATCCGAGGGGGCCATCTCGCAACTGGAGATGGCCCAGGGTCAGTCGGGGTGCGACGGATATGCTCTATGGGCAATCTTACACCCCTGTAGACCCGATACGGCGTGCAGTTTTAGTCGGTTCAAGCCCGACATAACCGCCCCCGCTGACCGGCGGGGGGTTTCCGAAGGGATTTCCGCACGAAAAAAAAAAAAAAAGGTATACATACATACATACATAATATAGTGACGCCTCTTTCCCATTGGGGTAGGCAGAGACAACATCTTTCCACTTGCTACGATCCTGGCATACGCCTTCGGCTTCTTCTACTTTCATAATTGTTTTCATACATGCACGCCGGTTGCGGCTACTTCTGACCTGGCCTTTCCTCAAAACGTTCTCGATCTGATTGGTATACGTACGCCTAGGTCGACCTTTACCGGGTTGCCCAATAGCCCTCGCCTCATAAATCTGTTTCGTTAATCTCCTTTCAACCATCCTCTCTACATGACCAAACCATCTAAGCATGCCTTCCTCTATCTTGGTCACTACATCTTCTGCCATACCACAACGTTCCGTTATCACGCTGTTCCTCACTCGCACCATCAGGGTCACTCCAGCTATACTTCTCAGACTTCTCATTTCAACAGCATTCAGCTTACTTTCATGTTCCTTCTGCCACACCCGACATTCACTACCATACATAAGTGTGGGGACGAGTACTCCTCTATGTACAGCCAGTACATTATTATTGAGCTGAGTGAGACGAAGTCGAGCGAAAGCTCCTCATACTAGACTTCAGGATTTTCTTTGTCACAGGTCTCCTCCTAAACTACTAATCCAATCAGAACCAAATTTGGCATGATTAAAGAGGTCAATCAGAGAAAGGTTTATGGATATATTTTGTAAAAATTAATGCTACCACAGAGGAATGATCACCGTTAAAAAAAATCCAGATGGAATTACATAATAACCGCTCGAGACACTGCGGACTTGCCACGGAGGAATATCACTGTTCAAAATTTTCAAAATCTGATTCACGATGTCTCACGCAGCTCAACATTGCAAGCAGCGATTCGCCTTGCAGACCTGGTAAATAGTAGGTTCACTATGTTTTGCCACTTGGGCATACAAATTGATTTAAAAGCTACTTAGCCACAATATCATAATACAATCATAGTCACAATGTCATAGTTTAGAATTAAAATGTCACAGTATTACATTATATTGAAGTATCATTTAAGAGTTCGTCAAGCGTATAATAGCATTTGTCAATTAACAAAGATTGTAGGGATTTTTTTAAATTTAGATACAGGCATAGATTTCATATCCCTTGGGAGTTTATTAAATATTTCCAGAATATCTCTTCCAGCATACCTTTGAGACAGAAGATCATTACGGCGGCCTCTGTGGCGTAGCGGTAGTGCATTCGACTGCTACGACAACAGGGGCGCCCGATTCCCGCTCAGTGCAAATATTTGTATGCATGAATATGTCTATTTGCATTGGTCTGGGTGTTTCTATGTATAATATGTATGTATTTACAAAAATTAAACGCATTCTGGAACCCATAACACAAGCTAGCTAAACTATGCTTACTTTGGCGCTAGAAAGCGCTGTGTAGAATGTCGTAGAAAACTTATTTATTATTATTATTCAGGATAGAGATACATTTTTATGTCCCAATATGGGGTTTAATAGAGGTCCTACCAAGTTCTTCGGGGCCCAAGTTAACCTCAGGAGCAGCCGGGGTACACCTGCGGATGAGCTGTCTTATCTGGGTTAGGGGGTTCTTACCTGAACCCATTAACACTTTACGTTATCTGTTAATCGAACCCCACACACATCAGGCAATTCATTTCACAAAAAAACCGGCCAAGTGCGAGTCGGACTCGCCCATGAAGGGTTCCGTAGCAGCAAGTAAATTTTTTACATTTGAGTTGATTGAATGAAAGGTAAATTGCGGTTTACGATTTAGGACGCATTAAAAAAAACTACTTTCTAGATCTCGTTCAAACCAATTTTCGGTGGAAGTTTGTACTGTACATCATATATTTTTTTTAGTTTTATCATTCTCTTATTTTAGAAGTTACAAGGTCTCTCGCGGAAACCATTCAGTTTAGAAAAAAAATGATATTAGAAACCTTAATATCATTTTTGAAGGCCTATCCATAGATAACCCACACGTATGGGTTTGATGAAAAAATTCTTTTTGAGTTTCAGTTTTAAGTATGGGGATCCCCAAAATTTATTGTTTTTTTTTCTATTTTTGTGTGAAGATCTTAATGCAGTTCCCAGAATACATCTACTTACCAAGTTTCAACAGCATAGTTCTTATAGTTTTGGAAAAAAGTGGCTGTGACATACGGACGGACAGACAGACAGACATGACGAATGTATAAGGGTTCCCTTTTTCCATTTGGCAACGGAACCCTAAAAAAGACATTTCAAACATAAACCTTCCGTCTCTCACATTACACCTGATTTCTACAAAATGAAATGATAAAACTCAGCGAAATAGGAATTTATTCACTGACCGATTCGTTTGCCGGCCGAGTGCGTCCCCATCCCCCCTTCCTCGTACACGTCGTCCGGGCTCGTTCGGGCACGTCCCGTCCGCCCGTCTGGCGTCCAAAATAACGCTCTCGACTGTACAGCTAGGGTTGTCATTTCCCGCGTCTCGCATTTTTGAACACTTGTTTGAAAATACGAAATACGATTGAAATAAAACTATTTTTAACGGATTCTATCGCGATTTATTTAATGTTATTTTATATTTTACATTGATCCCGACGTTTCAGCTTTTGCTTTTCAGCTGCCATGGTCTCCCGCCATACCTCATTTTGTTGTATCTCAAAGGTAGGCAGCGTTTTCGTTGAAAGCTCCCAGATGGCTTATTTTTTTTCTGACACCTCCATTAAATAAAGATTTAGATCGGAAAAAGAGAACATCTAGAACGGGACTTGAACCCGCGACCAGTCCCTTACAGGGGGAATGCTCTGACCAGTTGAGCTATCTAGACACGTCCCAGATATTCGAAATTCTCCGATATATTATATACGTCTGTATATTATGTACGTATGTATGTATTTCCAAAAAAAAAAGTATATAAGTATGTTTATCCGCATTCTGGAACCCATAACACTAGCTTTTTTTTAGCGTGTGAAAACCCCCGCGGGCTTCACCCCATCAGTGCCGACGATGGGGTGGGCGTGTCCGAATCGGACCGACTAACCACACGGTGTACACCCCAAGTGTTCATTGCCTTTGCCATAATCAAGTGCATTCTAGATCCCATAACACTAGCTAGTTAAACTATGCTTACTTTGGGTCTAGAAAGCGCTGTGTAGAATGTCCTAGAATATTTATTTTATTTTATTTAATACTAGCTGACCCGGCGAACTTCGTACCGCATTTTTCAATCTTTCTGAGAGATTTTCTTAATATTTTTTTCCGTAAGAACCTTGTACAGAGTATTAGAAAACTACAAAAAAAAAAAATGCACCAAATCGGTCAAGCCGTTTTCATGCTATGTCGTGACAACGGAAAACGGGTTTCATTTTTATATATATAGATACGTGAAAAAGGACGTCACACGTCATTATTGTCAAAATGGCTATTACTGTCAAACAACAAACTTATAAGAACAGATGTAATTTTTTATCCTGGGAATCAGCGGAATCAGTAGGTATTCCTGGCGGAGCTGCTGTTATTAGGTAGTATTATTATTTTATTCTTACATGGCAACCCTGTCAAAAGCCAGTAAAATGAAATTGGCGGGATTACGAAGAGAAATGAATTTACATGTTGTCCTAGAAAAGATGGTTTACTGTTCATGACTTTGAGCTTGAAGTAGGCACCTCGGTGCCCGGGATTGGGATGTTATTTAATTTCCTAATGGACTTACGTTTGTTTTTTGATATTGTGTTGTGGTTGAGAAATCTTTACTTTTATAAAATTGAAAATTAGTTGTGTCTGTACATTGGGAGTATAAAAAAAAACTTGGGTTACGTTAAATTCACGATCTAATACCAATTTTTTTTAAAATTCTTATCTGTTTGTTCGCGATGGACGCAAAAATTACTTAACGGATTTTTGCGGTTTTTTTTTATTAGAAAGGTATTGGTAATACTTGTACTATTATTTATTCTGTGGTAATACTTACTATTACTAGCTGATGTCCGGAATCGCGGACATCAGCTAGTAATAGAAATATACCGATTTTTATAATTTTCAGATGTTAAATGTATATATTTGAATATGTTTTAGCGAGTTTGTAGAATTCAGTTGTAGATTCAGACCTAATTCTACACATCCATTGGGATACTAAATTCCCTCTGAAAATGCTCTTACGGCTAGTCTTACTGACTATTAAATAGTAATATAAAGCCTGAACTTCTAGTGGCCACATCGTCCTATTGGGAATTACTTTGTAATATGTTGCAACTTAATATCCGAGTATCCAACTGTGCGGATGAAAGTGGTGGCGTTCATATAGAACAATTGATACCGGCTACCTTTTAGAGTTGGATAAAATTAAATATCCGTGCGGTTTTTGTCAGTGGCTAAATAAAACCTCAAAGAACTTAGCTTGATTCAGCTTACTTATAAAATTTTGTATGTCTATGGTCATTAAAAAAATTATAATTATGTAAAATACGCGACAATTTTTTTACGCAAGATTTAAAATTGGAATCTATAGTCTTTTATAACGATAAGACTCAAATCTTCATTGTACGTCTTGGCAAAATTATTCAGTAAAAAAAAAAAAGACTAGTCTTTTCAAAGTCATCATTTACCAATGACTTTTATATGTGTACTAGACAGGCTGTTCAAAACAAAAATTGTGTCACAGTTCCTTTGTGAGGTGGAAATTTTTATACATCGAATTTGGTACGAGACGCAGACTTATATCTCCGAGCTTCTTCCCAAATCTGTTGAGGTCGACTTTTCAGTCTAACTATGTTTTACGTTAAGCTTCGTTATTTTTCGTAAAGCAACTGCCATCTGACATCCATTCCCCCCCCCCCTCCACCTCATCAGGGTTAGCCAGTTTTCTCCAAGCTGACCGGCATAGGGTAGTAAAATCGCAACAGAGGACCTCCACAGTCTATTGGCGATATCGAAATTCTGAAGTTTGACCAGCTGTTGGACTTTTTAGGGCTCCAACTACCTGTGTACCTGTTTGTATGGCAACCGGGACCGACGGCTTAACGTCAAAAGAATGGTCACCTATCCTTAGACTGCCTTGGCTATTGTTGCTTAACTTTGCAATGTGGTAACCTATTTGGTTACTACTTCTCACGAGTTTTACGCAGACTAGATAAGTTATGAAATATACCTATATTATCTGTTTAGGCATAGCGCGCCTTCTTATGAAGCCATCTGGATTGCAGCAACAAAAAGTGGTGCTTGATTTCTGGTCAAGTAGTGGTATTAAATCAATACTAAATGTTTCGTTCTCTTAAGCCGGTATACATATAAATCATTGAACTAAATATAGGAATTACATCAAATTAGATAATGTAAATTTTAATGAAAGCCATAGGTATAAACATATAGGGGTGACAGGTGGAGCCGCCTGTCACCCTAGCAGAAGCAGGCCGGGGCGGCGTGGCAAAGAGCGCTCTTCCCCCGAACCGGGGCAAGACGGGAACACCGTGGTACCCAAACCCGAGGGGGCCTTCTCAAAACCGGAGATGGCCCTGGGTCAGCTGGGGTGCGAGGGACATGCCTTATGGGCCACCTAACACCGCGGCGTCTGAAGACCCGAGGCGGCGTGCGGTTTTAGTCGGTTCAAGTCCGACATAACCTCCCTCGCTGGCCGGCGGGGTGGTATCCGAAGGGATTTCCGCACGAAAAAAAAAGAGGTACAAACATATAAATGAGCACTTATATTCCATATGAGACCGATATTCTTAGCAATCCATGGATTCTCCGTGCGGGTGCACGGTCCATCGCGTTGCTGAGTTGGAAACTCGGGACACTCGGGTTAAATTAAGTTAAAAGCTGTATAATGTAGCTCTCTCTGTCCGTGACACGCAACCATTGCCGCATACATAATATACATATATTACAATAATATAGATTGACACAATATATAATACATATAATAAAACAATAATAATACAATACGTAATAATACAATATACATAATAATACACTACATAATAATACAATATATAATACATAATACACAATAATATACATTGACTCATTGACCTAGATATAGGAATTACATCAAATTAGATAATGTTAATTTTAATGAAAGCCATAGGTACAAACATATAAATGAGCACTTATATTCCATATGAACAGTTAAATTAAATTAAAAGCTATTTAATGTAGCTCTCTCTGTCCGTGACACGCAACCATTGCCGCATACACAATGAAATTATGTAAATATTGGTGGAGTGAAATGAGAAATTGTAACATAAGTACTTTCAGCTTTATAACAAAGCTAGCACACCGCCCTCGCTTCGCTTCTTTTTTTTATGAGTTTTATTTTTGAGCTGAGCGAAGCGAAGCTCTTATATGTGGCTAAGCCGTTTGGCCGAGACTGTACTCCTCCGGAACCACAATACTAATCTTGATCCAATTTGCCATGGTGATAGTGTAGACACCGCTGAGTGTTTAGAGGGGTCAACTGTTCAAATGCAATGTACCATTTAAGAATAATAATCAAAAAACAATTTCACGAGCGCGCGGCCTTAGCTTAGCGCGACCGTAATAAGATGCCTTATTTTTCAAGTAAGAGTCCTGCTCGCTCAGCTTAATTTATTTCAGTCGCACCCTGCACTGAATTCCTAGTAATTCAGGCCTCGTAATTTACACATATTTGTATAATAGCTTATGTCCATTGGGGATATAGTGTACCTTTCAAATGATGAAACATTTTTTCCAATTACATTATACAATTCAATGTACAGTGGCTCTGAAGGTTACCCCAAAAATAACTAAAAAACCGGCCAAGTGCGAATCGGACTCGCCCATGAAGGGTTACGGAACCCAAGTAAGTAAAGTGTTTATATTTGAGTTGATTGAATGAAAGGTAAATTGCGGTTAACCATTTATGACGTATTATAAAAAACTACTTACTAGATCTCATCCAAACCAATTTTCGGTGGAAGTTTATTTGGAAGTGACCCTCGCGCAAACTATTCAGTTTAGAAAAAAATGATATTAGAAACCTCACTATCATTTTTATCAATACCTATTCATAGAACCCCACACGTATGGGTTTGAGGAGAAAAAAATTTTTCACGTTCAATTCTAAGTATGGGGAACCCCCAAAATTTATTGTTTTTTTTTCTATTTTGTCTGAAAATCTTAATGCGGTTCACAGAATACATCTACTTACGAAGTTTCAACAGCATAGTTCTTATAGTTTCGGAAAAAGTGGCTGTGACATACGGACGGACAGACAGACAGACAGACATGACGAATCTATAAGGGTTCCGTTTTTGCCATTTGGCAACGGAACCCTAAAAAGTGACTCAGTACTTTTAGTGATACCAACCCTGTACCCCCTGCATACCCATTTTCCTTCTAATCTATATAAAATAATCACCCATAAAACATCCACAGAACTAAGAACAAGATTGATTTAAATGTAATATGGCGGTCATTTTATTACTAATAAAACCCAAAGTCGTAAAAACGACATAACTACCACTATTTTGCCACTTATGGGCACTAAAGGGCTGATATTAAAGCATTAGGTATTTGCGCCGCCATTATGTTTGTACTGATCAGGGTGGGAGATGAACCCTTTTTGTCGCGTGGCAACACTCACCATTACCTATACAACCAGTAACTGTATTGTATTGTAAAACAAAGTACACAACGCCATCTAGACCCAAACTAAGCAGAGTTTGTCATATGGGTTCAAGAATGCGGATAAACATACTTAAATACTTTTTTTTTTAAGATTTAGATCGGAAAAAGAGAACATATAGGACGGGACTTGAACCCGCGACCAGTCCCTTACAGGGGGAATGCTCTGGCCAACTGAACCACCTAGACACGTCCCAGATATTCGAAATTCTCCGATCCATTAATACGTCTTAAGGCGACTTTTTTTAATAAATAAATACATATTATACATAGAAACACCCAGACCAATGCAAATATTCGTATTTGCACTGAGCGAGAATCGAACCCGCGACCTCTGGCTTAGCAGTCGAACGCACTACCGCTACGCCACAGACACGTAATATAGGGAGGTGCTCGTGGTTAAGTGGGAACCGAGCAATACTAGCCAGGTCAGTTTTAAGATGGGTGACCATTCGTAACATATTGTGACTCCTCAGTGCCTCAGAGAGCACGTTTAGCTGTCGGTGCCGGTTGCCATAAGCACATCTGTGGACTTCGTTTACGGTTATTTGAAGTACAAAGTCCGACAATCTGGTCTGACTACAGGAACTTCGATATCGTCATGGGGGTCAGCAGATGCCAGTCGCTTCATGGAAAAAAACGAAGTTCGGTCATTTCGAAGTGAGACTGAAAGCCAACCCTGAGTTAGGAAAGGCTCGGAGGATGATGCCAGTATAAGTACTATATAAGGTGTCACAAAATTAGGTCTCTGAATTTGGTGAGATGACTTGGTATCGACAAAATGTGTATTTGAAACAAAAAAATATAATATCAGGTAGAAAAAAAAAAAAATTTAAATAAAAATATATAAAAATGAAAAAAAAAAACACCACCAGCGACCAGCGTCACGGGACGCGACGAGCCCGTGACGCACGTGGTAGGCGTGCAGTCCTTCTCGCAGTATTCTCCAAGCGGATGTGTGGGAAATACCTTTTTTTTTTCGTGCGGAAATCCCTTCGGATACCCCCCCGCCGGTCAGCGGGGCGGTTATGTCGGGCTTGAACCGACTAAAACCGCACGCCGTCTCGGGTCTACAGACGCCGCCGGGGTGTAAGGTTGCCCATAGAGCATATCCCTCGCACCCCGACTAAATCGCGACCAGTGTCACGTGTGCTTGTCGCGTCACGTGACGCTGGTCGTGTCGTGGTGGTGATTTTTTTTTCATTTTTTTAAATATTTTTTTTATTTATTTTTTATTTTACCCGATATTTTTTTTTTGTTTCAAATACATATTTTGTCGATACCAAGTCATCTCACCAAATTCAGAGACCTAATTTTGTGGCACCTTATGTATATAGGTGTACAGTACAGAGCCCTACAACATCTTAAGGCCCAAGCCAAATTCACCTGCAAGTCGGTGACCTGCTAACAACAGACGATGCTCTGGCGCAGGCTTTCCTTTCAGGGTTGGGACGTTAGACGGCAGTCGTTCCCGGAAAGTCGACATACCGACCAAAAACAACTAGCGGACCTCGGGTTCAAAAGTGCAACCTTTGGACGCTACAGGGACATCGCTATGAGGATTCAATGAAATTTTTAAGCAATTACTATAATTGCTTTTCCCATAGATTTAGATCGGAAAAAGAAAACATCTAGGACGGGACTTAAAAACCCGCGACCAGTCCCTTTTGGAGTACCAATTTTGAGTGTTCTGACCAACTGAGCTACCTAGACACGTCATAGATACTTATTCGAAATTCTCCAATTTATTATGTACGTCCCAAGGCGAATCGACTTGAATCCTAGATGTTCTCTTTTTTTAGGGCACGCCGCAATAGCGGCGGTAAGGCCCATCATGGAGGATTGACTGGAGAGGCGACATGGAAGCCTCTCGTACCGACTGACGCAGGTGGTCTCCGGGAAGGGGTGCTTCGGGGACCACCTGCATCGGATCAGGAAGGAGCCAACGCCTGAGTGTCATCACTGCGACGCGAGCGAGGACTCAGGGCTGCACATGCTGACGGACTGCCCGGCGTGGGAGGCGCCGAGGCGTGACCTCGTGGCAGCCATCGGGGTGGGAGTCCTCTCGTTCGGCAGCATGATTGCGGCAATGGTGCGGAGCGCGCCCGGGAGAGATTTAGAACTCTCCCGGACCGCCGAGCCCGCAACTTGCTCGCCGCGCGTCGCAGGCGACTCAGGCGCCGGAGGTCGCTTAACGACCTCCGTCCTCCATGAGCGCAGGCCTGGGGGTGGCGGGTGAGGCCACCTGTCACCCCAGCAGAAGCAGGCCGGGACGGTGGGGCGACTAGCGCCCCTCCCCCAAACCGGGGCAAGACGGGGACACCGTGGTTCCCAAGCCCGAGGGGGCCATCTCGAAACCGGAGATGGCCCAGGGATATTGATAATATTCTGTTAACAGTGTTAATAAGTGTTAACCGAAATGTTACGTTCCCAAATTTACTATCCTATCACATTTGTAATCTATTTTTTTTAATAAAGGCATTTTGTACTTGGTACTTTAGGACGTTATTTCTGTTACACTTATTAACACATATAAAACGTACCACTTTGAATATGGTACACTTTCGTATCTGTTACATTTATAAATGGGTTTCTTCTAAAACAGCTTCATAAAACAGCGTTAAAGCACTTTATTACGGTTACAGTTCGGGTCCCTACCTCGGACGCAATCGGGACACAATGCTGAGATGTAGATGATAACTGGGATACAAAACTCAAGCTTAAACAATGTAACCAAGTTTAATGAACAGCACAATATTACACCTGAGTGTACACCAGCCCTAAAGTCCGTTTGACAATGACACATAACCGGAATTGGTTATAAATAAAGTATATTAGAAGCGGCGATAGCCCAGTGGCGTACATAACGGACTGCTGAGACGAGGTCTCGAGTTCGATCCCCAGTCGTCCCGGGCACACACCTCTGACTTTTCGTAGTTATGTGTGCATTAATAAATGTTAATTATCGCTCGCTAAATAATGTGCTCGGTAGATGGCAATAGGCTCGCCCCCTATTACATTGGGACCTTAACATAACTGGCGAATCGTGGGTGTGTAATACACCTCTGCCTACCCCTTCGGGGTGTAGTACAACTAAGTGTACACAAGTCCTAAAGTCCGTTTGACAATGACACATAACCGGAATTGGTTATAAATAAAGTCTATTATAACCATTTGACGGGTGCATCTATCATCAAAATTCGAGACTAGATGGCGTTGATTTATGCTTGGAACTGAATAGCCGAATATATGGCACATAGAATATACGTGAAACCATATTTCAGTGTTTCGTAGTGTTGACTTTATGAGTTAGAACGTGTACTTCTTGAATATACAAGGCGTCCCAAGACGTAGCTACATGGAGGGAAAGTATCTTAAATAGTTAGTTTAATTCAAGTCACTTCAATTTGCTTTTAAAAACACTTTAAACTGCACTGAATTTTTTAGAATTCTTGCTTGCCGCACTCGAGAATGACACCGGGTAAAATCGAAAAAAACTACGTTCTGTACTTTTAAAGCATCAATCAATAGGGTTAATCGTAAGGATTAAATCTTTTTAACAAACAGGGTAATTAAAAAAACATAAACTCACGCCTATATCCCCGAAGGGGTAGGCAGAGGTGCTAGCACCCACATTTCGCCAGTTTATGTTTAGGTCCCAATGTAATAGGTGGCGAGCCTATTGCCATTAACCGGGCACTTATAAGCCTGCGATAAATAAACACATAACTTCGAAAAGCATCGAAAGTCATTGGTGTGTGCCATGGTAAAACCTGGGATCGAACCCGAGACCTCGTCTCAGCAGTCCATTACCCATACCACTAGGCTACCGCGACTGGATTTAAAGGAAATCCATTAAATCCAGGTGACGTTGACTTGACCCCGAAAGTCTTAATAGCACCCTATACGCTCCTAAGTCAGTCTAAATCTAAAAAGCAAACTTTAAATTACGGTAAATCCCGAACCATAAACAATTACGGAAACGTGAAACATTTTTTCAATTCACAAGCAATTTACTTCTATTTAGTATAACGATTCCAAAATATACGGACTTGGCAATTTGCCAGGGACCCGGCCCGTACGCCCGGGTAATCCAATGCACTTCGGTGCTTATTACCCGGGCCACTGCGCCTGGATATCCGCCTAGGTAAGTCCACATAGACGAATCTTTTGCCAACAGCAGCAAATTTGAAATAATCAAACCGGAATCAGTTGGAATCACTTCGGTATCTTTTAGAATTGTTTCAGATAAATATAAAAAACCCAAAATCTCTCCGATAATTGGAAAAGTCTAAATTCAGGACAGGTTTTTTTTTTATACCACTCAGGTGGCAGACAAGCTCACGGCCTACCTGATGGGAAGCGGTTACCGCGGCCTATGGACGTGTGCAACACCAGGGGCGTCACACTCGCGCTGCCGACCCTTAAACTTGGTCTACTAAATTCACCAACTGGTATTTCGGACCCAATGAGAATTTCGGGTCGGAATAGAAATAAACCACCTGAAAACATATTCAAATTCTTAGCCTAAATGATAAATAATACCTAAATATACACATGCCTCAGGATGAAGTAAGTAAGATCCTACTAAGCCATATGAGTGTATATTTTTAAACACTTTTAACATTTTTAACATTTTTGACGGCCTCTGTGGCGTAGCGGTAGTGCATTCGACTGCTACGACAGGGGGCGCGGGTTCGATTCCCGCTCAGTGCAAATATTTGTATGCATGAATATGTCTATTTGCATTGGTCTGGGTGTTTCTATATATAATATGTAGGTATTTACAAAAAAAAAAGTATATAAGTATGTTTATCCGTTTTCTGGAACCCATAACACAAGCTAGTTAAACTATGCTTACTTTGGGTCTAGAAAGCGCTGTGTAGAATGTCGTAGGATATTTATTTATTTAATTTTAATTCAATTCCCCCGCTGGCCGGCGGGGTGGTATCCGAAGGGATTTCCGCACGAAAAAAAAAAAGGTAGCTGGGTTAGACTGGATACGCAAGGCGGAGGATCGGGTGCTATGGCGTACAATGGGAGAGGCCTATGTCCAGCGGTGGACTACAATAGGCTAATTGATTTGTAAATAGATCACAAAAAGTTTACTGAGTTTCTTGTCGGAGTCTCGTTGCGAACCGGTAAACTGCGTCCCTGGAGGGCAAACCTAGTATCATCTACACTCCAAGCGACATGGAGCCCTAATATTATACAACCTGCTTCAGCTCTTTCAACTCTTATCGTCATCCTCATAGCAATTTCCCATTTATTTCCAAAGTTTGCAGTCGTTTGTCGGCTTTTTCGGAAGCGGCTAACGTCTGTCCTTCCAACCCTGAGTGAAAAACCTGCGCCAGAGTTTCATCCGTTAATTAGCATGTGCAGCCGACTTGCAGGTGACTCGCCTTGGGCCTCAAGAATGTTGATAGGATAATGTACAGCTCTTTCAACTCTATAATTATACCCCCGGATTGGTAGGCGAAGATATTTTTTACACCCGTACTCCACGGAATAGGGGGCGAGCCTAATATCATCAACCATGGTGCTTCTGAAAATTTCCTATCGAACTACCCAAGGCTTCTGTATAATTTCTATTAAACGTTTAGTTGATTTATTATAGAAGTATTATAAAAAATCAACTAATCATTTTATAGAAATTAAGTAGACGCTTTTACTTAAAGATCAGTGATCTTATAAGACGACTTTCGATTGCGTACTAAACATAAATCTTAGCGAATTTTACTGCAATAAAAAGGGATATCAAACCGAATCCCTTTAAGTAAGTAATATATTTATTTTCTAGAGGTATCAGGTATTTTCCAAACGTCAGAATTCTGCTGGGACGAAGTAAAATATCTACACGATCAGTACATTGTTTTCTTGGGTAGTGCATTCGACTGGTACGACAGGGGGCGCGGGTTCGATTCCCGCTCAGTGCAAGTATTTGTATGCATGAATATGTCTTTTTGCATTGGTCTGGGTGTTTCTACGTATAATATGTATGTATTTACAAAAAAAAGTATATAAATATGTTTATCCGCATTCTGGAACCCATAACACAAGCTATTTAAACTGCTTACTTTGGGTCGAGCAAGCGCTGTGTAGAATGTCGTACAATACTTATTCATTAATTAATTTATTTATAGTAAGCATGACTTTGCAATGTTTGACAACTATCTCAACTGCTCTGTGATGATTTGGTCGAAGATGGAACAAGCTTGCTTAAAATCAACCTTTTCGCTCATGACTTGAAGCTTCCTAGGTTATAGCTTTCCGTAAACTTAGATACGGAGTTCAATCCTTAGCAGATATACTTTGTAAAGACTATTAGACAGCTTAGATAGTTTTAATAGCTAAGCCAGATTGCTTGTGTTA
This sequence comes from Cybosia mesomella, assembly GCA_946251805.1. Classification (NCBI taxonomy): domain Eukaryota; kingdom Metazoa; phylum Arthropoda; class Insecta; order Lepidoptera; family Erebidae; genus Cybosia; species Cybosia mesomella. The sequence goes on from OX276410.1 coordinate 20,769,764, forward strand.
GGAGTGGGTCCATTGAAGGTATATTTTGCTGGAGTTTGAACCCGCAACCGCAAATTGCAAGACCAACATCTTAGACTAGTTTTCACTAAAACACGTTGTATTAAATTTAAATCGCGTTGATACATTTTACGCAATGAGTTTCACTAAGTAGGTACAACGTGAAAAGATTGAGTTTAGTTAAAATGGATTTAAATTATATTTTTCAAATTGTTACGTGCGCGGGGTACAATTAAATGCCGTTTATACAACGAAGAGGTTCATTAACTCACCTCAAACTAGATAACTAAATAACTAGCACACACAGTACTCTTCAACAGTTCAAGTCGCTCAGCAGCTCACAGTAGTTCACAGTCGTTGCTTAGGTCGCAGGTAGGATCCTCTTGAATCTCTTCGGTATTGATGTCTTTCGCTTCCGAAAATTAACTAACTTTGTGTCGATATCCCGCCTTTTATAGTTCTTAATTAGGAGGGTAGAATGTTACAGAATCATCTAGAGATGAGGCACGTTAGGTACCTAAGTAGAGGGGTGTGTGTTGGGTAACCTCCTCGAGTGTCGCTCCGATTCCGATCCCGCTGCAGTCCGGGGGGAACGGAATCGGAGCGGCCGGTACACCCTGGGTGGCGGTCAATGGCTTCCCCTTCACCCCTTCATAGGGTTGGCATTGATCGTCGGCCAATACGCAACGTGGCGGGAACACATCGCTCTCCGTACTCCTCTGCTTTCAGAGGAGAAAGGATGAGCGATGCTGTTAGTGGTGAGATGGCCCAGGGTCAGCCGGGGTGCGAGGGATATGCTCTATGGGTAACCTTACACCCCTGCGTCTGAAGACCCGAGATGGCGTGCGGTTTTAGTCGGTGCAAGCCCGACATAACCGCCCCCGCTGGCCGGCGAGGGGTATCCGAAGGGATTTCCGCACTGTAAAAAAAAAAAATAAGGTACCTAAGTAGAGCGTTCGAGAATTTTCTGATCAAGCAGGATAGGTACCCACAACAATAGTAGGTACAGACGCGCCAACATTCAAGGTGAATAACCTTGTATTCAAGATTGTACGTAAATACCTAATCTCGCACTAAGAAGTAGGTATAGGTGTTCGTGGTAGGTGCGACTTTGAATGTTTGAGATTCTAGATTGTTCTACACTAATCGGTAGTGTACTTCGACACTAGCAACGCGTTTTAATTTGCTGAACATTAGATGAGTAGTTTTCGAGATATCGACGCTCGTTGTAACAATATTGTAACTGGTTAGAGAAAGTAACAGAATATAGAAATAGATTTAGACTCGAATATAATAAAATCGAATAGCACTTCACCGGACGGTAAGAAAATGATTACAGGTCGTAATAGTCCTATAAACTGCGACCAAATGTGGTACTATAAACGTTTTATAAGAGTTCTATGGCACTTAAAAGTACACATTCGACAACCTATGTGGCGTAGGTACAGCATTAGACTGCTAAATCTGAGAATCTGAGGACGCTGATTCGATGCCAGCTTCGTGCAAATATTTAAGTATATGTGTTACGCTCAAAGACAGAAAAGGAACAATAAGCAAAACAGCTCACAACGCGGTTAGGTTACTGTACAATTTTTACATCGTGAAGAGTTTTTCTAAGGAACTAATAGTTTGCAACACATATAATATGAACACTAGACATAAAAAACCTTGTAATTTGTAATAATCGACTCCACAAGATAGTAATTCCTTAAGGGGTAACTATATACGCTTCTATAACAAGCCCTCTAACGAAATTAGAATTGTAGCCATAAATGAATATAAAAGTTTAATTAAATTGAACTTTGCCAAAAGGGCTGCTATATTTAGATGACAAACAAGCTTGGAAATGAATTGTTTGCTCTACTCGAATAAAACATTGTAATTTAAATAAGTAAATATGTTCGTAAATAGATCACAAAAACGCCCGCGGGTTTCTTACCAGAGTCTTCTCACAACGCGGCCGTAATGTGAACCGGTGTTTAGTTAAAAACATATCCATTAAACAAAAGTTAGCGAGTATTTTGTGAATACTAAAACCTTCTTCAAAGTATGTAGAACGTGTTAGTGAAAGAATCATAAAAAAATAGTCATTATTTTTTGATAAAATTGCGGACATATAAAAATTTGTAAACACAGAACCTCCTGTGTGGAAGTCGGTTTATATGTTTTTTACTTTTCATTTTTATCTGACTACGGCGCATAGGCGAATGGCAGCGTTTGGCAAACTGCGTCGGGTTTTCTCCTCCCCTTTACCGCAATGCCTAAAAACGAAGGTGTTCGACCAGTGCGTCCTACCTGTCATGACTTACGGTGCCGAAACATGGACATTGACAGTGAGGCTAGTCCACGACTTAAAAGTTACGCAGCGGGCTATGGAGCGAGCTATGGAGCGAGCTATGCTTGGGGTTTCTTTGAAGGATAAAATTCGAAATGAGGCCATCCGACAAAGAACTAAAGTCACCGACATAGCTCGCAGATAAGCAAGCTGAAGTGGCAATGGGCTAGCCACATCTGCCGAAGGACCGATGGCCGATGGAGCAAACGAGTCCTAGAGTGGAGACCATGAATCGGTAAACGGAAGGTAGGACGTCCCCCAGCAAGATGGACGGACGACCTGAAAAGGTAGCTGGGATAGACTGGATGAGCAAGGCGGAGGATCGGGTGCTATGGCGTACAATGGGAGAGGCCTATGTCCAGCAGTGGACTGCAATAGGCTAATTGATTGATTGAATTGTTTGTTTAGCAGTCTATGATTGTATTTAAGTATGGCCGCGGTAGCCTAGTGGTATGGATAATGGACTGCTGAGACGATGTCTCAGGTTCGATCCCAGGTTTTACCATGGCACACACCAATGACTTTTCGATTCTTTTCGAAGTTATGTGTGTATTTATCGCAGGTTTATAAGTGCCCGGTTAATGGCAATAGGCTCGCCACCTATTACATTGGGACCTAAACATAAACTGGCGAAATGTGGGTGCTAGCACCTCTGCCTACCCCTTCGGGGATATAGGCGTGAGTTTATGTTATGTTATGTTATGTTATGTTATGTTATGTTATGTTATGTTCCACTGTAGGCTCCTAAGATACTGAGCTGATCGTAATGAATGAGATGTCAACCAATTCATTATCATGTTTTATGTGCAAAAGGCTACATTTTAACATCAACATAATGGAATTTAATCCAAAAATGTTTTGTACTCACAGTAGTTGCAGTCACTTCGAAACCGAAGCAAAGCTGTAGTTTACACGTACATAACAACTTTAAACGTTTTGTTGTTAATAAAGTTGACATATATAAAGAAATTAGCAGGTCTTTACTAAATTCATTATAGTGGCCAAATAACGCTCCACGTTGTCATCAAAGTCCTTTAAGGTAAGTCTATATAACCTCCTCTCCAAAGATAGCTTTCTACCCATACTCCTGTCTTCATAAGCTGCCGCGAGAGCTTGCCATGCCTCTTTGGCGGTTTTAGCACGTCGAACATGTGTAATCGCTGATCCATCTAAAGTAAGGCAAATCGTAGACAACGCCTTTTGGTCGTTATATTTACGAACGTTTTCCGTCGTTTTATCAAACGGTGAATAACCACTGACCGCTTCCCATAAGTCCTCGTGAAGAAGATACATCTTAATTTTAAATTTCCACGAAGGATAGCCCTCTCGGCCAGTCAGTGGTTTTATTGTGCTCAAACCTGCACTTGAGTGCGAAACACTAGAAGTACTGTACATACTGGGTATATCCATATTTGGCGTCGTCGTTGTCGTCATATTTTCGACAGACATAATTTTCAGTTGAATAGAAATATAACACCAAAACCACAATACAGTTTAAAATTCGTGCTGATAACGAATGTTGTTAATAAAGTTGATATATATAAAGAAATTAGCAGGTCTTTACTGGAATCATTTTTTATTTAATATATACAAAAATATAAACATATTAGAAACTAAAAAGGTTCATACTCTAACACGTTTGCATACAACGTTTAACTGTAAACAATGCAAGCTTAATTTATTATACGACCTAAATAGCTTCGCTTCCGATATTTATCATTCAATCTCAAATTATAACAGAATTAAATGGAAGACTGTGTAACTGATTGGATGCTGGCGAGTCGATCAGCAAAGCACTTTGAATATTGACAGATTTAAGCGAACGGCCACTGGTTTAAGAGAATTGGGTGGGGTATGAGTTGAAGCGAGAATATGAATAGGTTAATTATTTTTTGTATTTTAAAAGACGCTCACATCGGTTAGGCTTTCCAACTACACTCAATGGTTTGTGTTAAAAGTTGTTGAATGTTAATACGAGCTACTAAGGAATGAAATTCGCAACCTTTTAATTGCAAGCCAAGCCAAGCAATATACAATATAAATGGTTAAGGCATCAACCATTTATATTGTATATTAGCTGAAGCCCGCGGCTCCGCCCGCGCGGAGTTCGATTATCGTTTTTGGTCATATCTCCAGTTCTACTTAACCAATCTAGAATAAACGTAGCCTAAGTTACTCCTTGTAACATCAGCTACTTGCCAATAAAAGTCCCGTCAAAATCGGTCCAGCCATTTCAGAGATTAGCCGGAACAAACTGACAGACAGACAAAAATTGTAAAAAAATGTTATTTTGGTGTATGTTACCGTATATATGTTCATATACATGTAGTAAAAAACGTCTATTTCAATTTTACAAACAGACACTCCAATTTTATTTATATGTATGTATGTATGTATGAATAGATTACGAGACGTCAATAATAATGTGATGTAAATTGACGGCTTTTGTGTCGTAGCGGTAGTGCACTCGACTGCTACGACACTTGTGCGGGTTCGATTCCCGATCAGTGCAAATATTTGTATGCATGAATATGTCTATTTGTATTGGTCTGGGTGTTTCTATGTAAAATATGTATGTATTAACCCAAAAAAAAAGTATATTAGTATGTTTATCCGTATTCTGAAACCCATAACACTAGCTAGTTAAACTATGCATACTTTGGGTCTAGAGAGCGCTGTGTAGGATGTCGTAGAATATTTATATTTATTTATAATGTAAACATAAAAACTTTTTAATAAGGTAATAACATACTGGTGGTAGAAATTTGATGACACAAATTTGTCACAAAATTCGACCGGGTAGGTACCACCGTGCACGATTGTGAAAAACCCTCCATAGTAATCCAATTTCGGTTTGATTGCGTTCAGTGGTCAGCAAGTGCATAGCCGGGCAGAGGGATTGTGGTCGCAGCACTAGTGGGTCCGGTGGGTGTCACGCGGTGCTGCGACGACAATTCTCTTCTGATGAGGCCGTCAAGCTGAGTGTCATTGTTAACATGGTACGTGTATGTAATGGTGACCCTCTATCCTGAGACTTTACCTTCAGCTTACCATCAGGCGAGATGAAGTCAAATTGACGTGTCCTAAATATAAAAAAAATATAAAAAAAAATTTCGTATTAAAAATGTTATGATTCAAAAGTTAAAATTATTCTCATCCGTAATAAGTAAGACTATCCCTGTCGTGTTCATCAGAAGGCATCAGAGTTGATTGTGCCCTTGCAAATTCCTCACTCCAACAATTTCAAAGCTGGAAACCTCAAAACCGCTCGCTGTCACTGAAGTCCCACAAAACCCGAAGTTCGTACATTTGCAAGTTTCGACAGTAATGACCCTGCAGCGGAGTTTTGTATTCAATGAGAAGATACTTCGACAAATTGCACAGTTTTGGGATTTCACTGACCTTCGCACAGAATTCATTGTGGGTAAATTTGAGGAAATCAAGTGGTGCCGAAAAGTAAATGTTTTATGCAGACGTCGCGTAGCTTTTTTTTTTTTTCGTGCGGAAATCCCTTCGGATACCCCCGCGCCGGCCAGCGGGGGCGGTTATGTCGGGCTTGAACCGACTAAAACCGCACGCCGTCTCGGGTCTGCAGACGCCGGGGTGTAAGGTTGCCCATAGAGCATATCCCTCGCACCCCGAGTGACCCTGGGCCATCTCCGGTTTCGAGATGGCCCCCTCGGGTTTGGGAACCACGGTGTCCCCGTCTTGCCCCGGTTTGGGGGAGGGGCGCTAGTCGCCCCACCGTCCCGGCCTGCTTCTGCTGGGGTGACAGGCGGCCTCACCTGCCACCCCCAGGCCTGCGCTCATGGAGGACGGAGGTCGTTGAGCGACCTCCGGCGCCTGAGTCGCCTGCGACGCGCGGCGAGCATGTTGCGGGCTCGGCGGGCCGGGAGAGTTCTGAACCTCTCCCGGGCGCGCTCCACCATCTCCTTCGCGAGCATCACATGCTCGCAGAGACGTCGCGTAGCTGTGTAGCGAGACCACAGCAGACTGCAGCTGCTGTCGTTAGATGTGGACTATTTGTAAGGGTACCTTTTTATGCGGAATTCCCTTCGGATACCTGACCCTGGGCCATCTCCGGTTTCGAGATAGACCCCTCGGGTTTGGGAACCACGGTGTCCCCGTCTTGCCCCGAATTTGGGGGGGGGGCGCTAGTCGTCCCGCCGTCCCGGCCTGCTTCTGATGGGGTGACAGGTGGCCTTATCTGCCACCCCCAGGGCTGCGTTTGAGGTTTGCCCTACGGCGTTTGAGTCGCAATTTGTATGGGAACCTTTTTTTTTTTCGTGCGGAAATCCCTTCGGGTACCACCCCGCCGGCCAGCGGGGGTGGTTAATATGTAGTTTTGATAAATGTTACACGGGTTTCATTATATATAGGTCGAGGATTTTTTACTCATGAAAGGTTGAATTTCTCAAAATCCTTTCTTAGCCATTACGCCATTGGGCTATCGTCGCTATTACCAAATATACCTTAATCTATTCCGAATTTAATGCGGACGAAGTTGCGGGTAATAGCTAGGATATAATATAATTGCTTGCTTGATAGAAATAGATAGGTATAGGTCTCTGAAAGCCATTCTTGTTATGAAGAAATGATGAAAATTATGTTAGCTTCGCCTATACGCCTAACTTTTGCAAAGAAAATTTCAGAAACTATAATACAAATATCGAACCTTACCCGTTATAATTTTCAGTTGCAACTTGTACGACTGGCCTCCGGCGAATTTCATTTTCGATCGGCGGGTAGTTGGACAAATTACATGACTATTCAGCAGAATGGAACAATTTTATTCCTTTGAGAATAATGGATAATAGGTTTTATAATCGAATAGTTTTGTACAGAATATTTTGGAAGAGAATGGCTTAAAGCAAATAGAGAAATGCCGTGTTCGTTTATTTAAGCCTGGTACACATCAAACGTAACGTATTTTTATACTTACTGTTTTCGCATGATTGTTTTTAAAACGTTAAGATTTCAAAGTAAAAAAACTTATAAAGTTAATATTTCAAAATCTAATTGAAAACTTATCAATCTACGAGTGATTCTTGACGAAATAGGTTTTTTTTCTGACAGATCATACGCGTTACCAGTTTTTTTTTTGTAAATTGATATGGCGTCACGTGGCGGCGAAAACTCTCGCGGAAGATCGGTCACTCGCGTTGTATGCTCGTTATTAGTCATTTATTTGCAATAACATGTATTGGCGTTCCGACACAGAAGATCCGCGACGGAATTTCCGTCGTGTAGTGTCTCTTGGGGTATGAGTCAGCGTCAAAAGTAGATGATCATTTTTAGATTTTAAGAATTCGTTTTTGAGAGATGTGATTTATATTTCCTAATGAAAATGCTATTTAACTACTTAGTGAGCTCTAATTAAATATTTTAAAATGTTGATTGTAATTTAAACTAGGGATGCGATGCAGTTAGCCGATCGCTACAAAATTGAGCTGAGCGAGGAATTATTTTTTTATTTAAAAATCTGAAAAATTCAATTTTTGAGCGCGCGAACTTTTTCCATTAGTTTCAATGGTAAATTTGTTTTTCAGTGATAATTCCTCAATGGTATGTCCGATTTTTAATTGTATGGTCTCAAAACATGCCCCTAGATTGTCGTTATGACCATGCCAAATTTGGTTGAAATCAGATTTGTGGTTGCAAAGGAGTATCCGAGTTTGTAAGCGGCTATCCCGCGTATTAGACCTTGGCTCGCCTTCGGCTCGCTCAGCTCAATAATCATCTTCATTCATTTTTATACTGGAGATTGATGGCACTTGGTGGAACTTGCTACACATATTGAATAAATCACTTGTACTTTTCCACAATTATTTATTTAACCTTATATCCTACTAACCATAAATAATTGTGGAAAAGTACAAGTGATTTATTCAATATCTTCATTCATATTTTTCATTTTGAAATTTGTAAAATCCCTGTCTACTTTTTACCCGACTGCGTCAGAAGGAGGGTTATGTTTTTACATGTACTTAGCACGCTCTGCCGCCTGACCGCCTCGTTAGATTTTAGCTTGAGAGGTTTCGTTAGATTCGTATTTACTGTGATAGTGCTACTGGGTATATCAAAATAAACATAAAACAAAATGGCGGATTTTTGGCGTAAAAATGTATGATATTAAAATATATTTTTCACTCAAACTTATCGAGTAGGGTATCAAAATGGAGAGCTTTAAAGGGTGATTTTAAAAATATACATTTCATAACTAAAAAGTACACAATAAATTTATTAATTATGATTTATGATTTTTTTGCAGTACTCTTTACTTACCTCGAAGGTTAAACCAGTTTGAATATGTGTTTTACTTTGTAAAGTCAAGCTAATGAAGGGTTAAAATAAATTCACAGTGAATTTCAATTTAAATTTGATTTCTACTGGCTCACGCCAGGCTCACCGGTCGAAATTTGTATAGCTTTTAGGATTATTTATTAATTTAACATTTAACCCTCCAGCTGCCTCGTGTACTTTGTATATTTAGGACTACAAGCCAACCGCCCCGGATATTGAACAACCCTTATCAATCGATATCGGGTTAAAGCTTGTCAAACTTAAGTTGCTTGTACACCGGTGAGGTTTACTTAACTATTTATTGAGGATTATTGTTGTTCCAAATTTCTTACCGATAAATGTATATCCGATATAATATTACTAGGAATTCAGTGCAGGCTGCGACTGAAATAAATTGTGCTGAGCGAGCAGCACTCTTACTTGAAAATAAGACATCTTACTACGGTCGCGCGCTTAGCTAAGGCCGCGCGCTCGTGAAACTGTTTTTCGACGATTATTCCTCAATGGTATACTGGACATGAACCATCTCGCTTCAAAACACTCTTCAGTGTCCAAGCTATCACCGTGGTTAATTTGGTCAAGATCGCGGGAGTGCTTACAGAGGAGTTCAGCCACCAACAAACGGCTATGCCGCGTATAAGAGCTTATAGCAATAAATGTGTAAGTTTGTGAAGATGTTTGGTTGTTAGTTACTTAATCTCGCGTAAATCGGTGAACAGATTTGGATGAAAATTGGCTCATAGATAGACAATGTCCTGGATTTCCACATAGGCTACTTTATATCCCTGAAATAGGTTTCCATGAGTTTTTTTTAGAAATTACTAATATTCCCCCTTACCCCTCCAGCTATGCTTAATTGCTTGTGTTAGGAGTGGGTCACCTCGGTAGTGTAATGGCCAGGATTCGAACCCGGACCTCCGGATCGACGGTCGACTCCTTAACCACTAAGCTACCGACGACGACGCTACCACGTAATTCCAATAGTTAAGTAGTTTTACTGTGCTCGACGCACATTTTTCAAGTAGTGTGTGTACATGTATTTTTCGTTTGTCTTTTCTGTATGTCATTCCTTATAAAAAATCGTAAGCTGACATGGTTTTTTTATGTTTCTGTTTTCTTGCCTTCATCTATTTGATATTATCAGCATTAATTGTAACAGTATACAGTCCTACTTACATTATATTTAATTTATTATAGGCGGAAGCCTGAATAATGTTCCTACATAATATTTATTATTCAGTCAAGGACTTGTGTGGTATCGCGTTAAAGCGTCAGATTATGAATCTATTTCAGCTAGATCCGTTCAGTCGTTTGAGCGTAATTGAGTAACAAACATCCAAACATTCAAACATCCAAACATTTTCAAAAACTTTATATCAGTAGGATAGGAAGTAGAATAAAACTATTTTTATCGGATTTTATCGCGGCTTATTTGCACTGAGTGGGACTCGAACCGGCTACCTCTAACTTAGCAGTCTAACGCTCTACGCCACGCCACATAATTTGTCAATAAATTAAGTTGTAACGTAGTAAAACTCGTACGCCGTGACGATAAACGGTATAATAGTTATGCCGTCATGCATGAAAAGTAGGCACCACCTGGTTAAATCAGTGTACGTAACGGACTGCCGAGACGAGATCTCGAGTTCAATCCCCAGTCGCCCCGGGCACACACCTTTGACTTTTCGTAGTTGTGTGTATTAAAAGTGTTAATTATCGCTCGCTTAGAAATGTGACCGGTAGATGGCTCACCCCCTATTTCATTGGGACCTAAACATAACTGGCGAATCGTGGGTGTGTAATACACCTCTGCCCACCTCTTCGGGGATACAGGCGTGAAGTTATGTTATGGTAATCGAAAGGATAACCCCAGGCCTTCTAACCTAATCTATCCGTGTCGAGACGCGCTATTTTGGTGACTCCACTTCACTCCACTCCGCTCCACTCCAGTCCATTCAACTCTATTCTATTGTAAATTCTAATCAGTTAGCTGAGTCTTACCATCCAGCGATAAGCAATTTAACCTTATTGAGTAACATGTAAACTCAGTACATTACGCAACCCTAGTGATAGTCTTCTGATAGTTTTATAAACTGAAAATCCTGATATTCAGCGATAATCGCACGCCCACTAGCCCTGAGCTGTATACGAAAACACATTACGAGTGGGTCTACTCATACTATTAACATAGAAATGACGGCCGGCCGTAACTGGCCGTATGACTATCATACCGAAGTGTTACTGACGTCATATAGCTTGTGTAGACAGACACGATTAAGGATTTAAATATGCGGAATAATAATAAACCTGTGTCTATGATTCCAAGCCAAGCTTACCTGCAATACATCTCAGGCTGTGGAATGATCTCCCAGCTGAAGTTTTCTCAAGCAACTACAATATGGGGTTCTTCAAGAAGGGCATTAGAAAGTTTTTACTGCGTCGGCAGCGCTAGTGTGACGACCCTGGTGTTGCACACGTCCATAGGCCTCGGTAACCGCTTCCCATCAGTTGGGCCGTGTGGTTTGTCTACCAACGGAGTGGTATAAAACGACGGGTTGCACTCCGGGAGTGCTGGCAGAAGTGAAAACTTGAATATTAACGTTGTGCATTTTTTATATTTTGGAATGGTTAGGGAATAATTTTGCACAAATTGCTTTAATTATCAGTAAAAATGTACTATCATTTATGCGGTAACATACAATATTCATTTATTGCGCTATCGTACAGATACATGACAATTTATATTACATTAAAAATTTAACACTTCAGAACTATTACAATTATTTTACAATAAAAAGTTTATCTCTCAGAAAAATCAACTTCCATCCATAATTTCAACTACTTTTTCACCATCATTATTACCAGAATCATCATCACCAATATATTTATAAAGTACTCACTCATTTTCTTTTGCTATTTCTTCGTCACTTTTTTCAATAATAGATGCACTTTGTTTAATTTCCATTTAATATCAATTGGTACAAAATAGAAGAAGTATTACAAAAAGTTATATGATGACAAAAAGTGTTTCTTGGGCATCGGTCGGTATCGATCTCAGTTTTGACGAAGTCAATGACCACTCATTAGACGAACGCGCCACCAAGGTGGTTAATTGCAGTGTGAAATTAGCGCTTCTATATTTGTTGTCTTACTATCAAGTCACGTGTTTACTGACGCGAGTTTAAACTTTTTTACCCATTACAAAAAAGAACACAACGCCGCTAAAGAAGTTTTCACTTCAAAAAACACCTGACGATTAACGGACGAGTATCTGTCGCCGGTTTTCCTGTCATTATTGGGGAGTCAGAAGGCAGTCGCTTCTGTAATTGCCATAATAAACCCAATTATGAGAGGGTAAAGTATGATTATTCAATTTCATTGAGATGTTTTATTTAGAAATCTTTGCCCTCATCATCTGGTTTTGACACTGACTGTATCTAGTTGCACGATTAGCGCGTTCAAACAAACTCTTCAGTTATATATATTATTAAGATCCCTGGGGTTATCCTTTCGAGGGCTTACCCGCGGTGGCTGATAATGGAAACTTGGGGAGTACACCGTGTCCTTTTAGTCGGTCCGATGCTGACACGCCCATCCCATCATTGGCACCGATGGGGTGAAGCCCATGGAGGTTTCCACGGGGAAAAAAAAGTCCACATAAAGATTGTGTCAATCGATTTTTCCTTCGTAAAAAATATTACGACAGTTACATTTTTCATATGGACAGCGCTACGGTGTAAATGAGTCTCTTTCTCTTGTTCAGGCAGGCTTTATCCACTAACCTCTATAAGCACATCTAAAACCCTTATACGAGAATTCTGGTATAATATATACTGAAACAGCTTTACCGACTTGGATGAAATTGAGTATTTAACCGAACTGCGCCCGAGGAAAAAAAGAAGGTTCGTTGTGTTTGATCTGCAAGTATATAGGTGTATATGTCTGTTCCTCCCTATATTTACTTATTATTATATTTATTCGTCTTTTAAGCGGAAGCCATCATCCTTCAAGCCTTTTCCTAACTATTTTCGGAAAGCTATAACCTCGGAATCTTCAAGTCTCGAGTAAATAGGTTCCTTCTAGGGAAACGTGATCCATTGTAGACCACATCATCAGTTACGACCAGATGAGATAGAGGTCAAACGTGAGCCTATCATTCATTAAAAAAAAACTTCAGTTTGATATAAATTTCAGTTTGATACCTCCACGCGTTCTTGAGAATTTTTTTTTTCCAAAATAAAATTCCAATCTGAGAATCGAACCCGAGACTTCGTATATAACAATCGCATTCCCCCCCCCCTCTTCCCCTAAGCCATCGGGGGTAGATTTCGCGGTCAATTATTAATTACATCTGGACCAATATTTGTTCACCCCAATCAGGGATTTCTTTATTGGCTCAGCAATACTCGGAACAAAATAAACACACGCAATAACATTACAAAGCCACGGATAAGCGATGAATACCTACAAAATGCGGACGACTGTACAAGTATATTGCAGTATTACCACTTTTTTTTAAATATTCTACGACATTCTACACATCGCTTTCTATACCCAAAGTGAGCATAGTTTAACTAGCTTGTGTTATGGGTTTCAGAATGTGGATAAACATACTTGTATAATTTTTTTTGGATATACATACATATTATGCATAGAAACGCCCAGAACAAAGCGAATAGACATATATTCATGCATACAAATATTTGCACTGAGCGGGAATCGAACCCGCCCCCTCTGCCGTAGCAGTCGAATGCACTACTGCGACGCCACAGAGGCCGTTATGGTAATTACATAATATTTGGGAGTCGAAGCCAACCTCGCCTGCTAGCCAGGACTTCTGCTAATTGAAGAGTGAGACTCTGGCGCAGGATTTCCTCTCAGGGTTTGGAGCAGATGGCAGTCGCTTACATAAAAGTCATATAATGTCAAATCAAAACGAGGGCAAAGTACGGTCAGCCTCAAAAGTAGATGATGATTGCACAGATTTCAAAGTTAAAAGTCTGAATGTAATTTTTTTTTCGTCTGGACATCCCCCTCCGGCGGCCAGCGGGGGTGGTTATGTCGGGCTTGAACCGAGTCTGAATGCTATCTATTGATTAATTACACTCTAATCAAAATTTTAAATATAGCTCACTTAGTAGTTAAGCTGAATTTTTACTAAGAAATATATATTACTTTACTCCAGAACTAACTTGAAAATCTAAAAATGATCATCTACTTTTGACGCTGACCGTACGTACAATGAACGTAGTATTAAAAAAATACCAGGGTTAAACCATTCCAAACTAATAAATGCTAGCTAACCTTTTGCACTTCTTCGCGATGTAAACTTGAACTAAGCTAAACCACAAACTCTTCCGTGCGCGCAATATTCTTAAAGACAGGTATTCTATACACGTGTCAGTCGGGGTGCGAGGGATATGCTCTATGGGCAACCTTACACCCCGGCGTCTGAAGGACCGAGACGGCATGCGGTTTTATCGGTTCAAGCCAGACATAACCGCTGGCCGGCGGGGGGGGGGGTATACGAAGGGACTTCCGCAAGAAAAAAAAAGGGTATTCTATTCACGTTATCAAATAGGGTTATTGTTCTAGGAAATTCTCATCAGTATCACGTAGTCTATAAAAAGTGCTTCGTTCAGGGTGTAAACCTCTTACCGCTATTATTATAAAGTAATTTGGATGGATGCATAAATTATTGAATTTTCTCAATCCCCCCAGATCGGATGAATCAATTTTATTCAAATCCTGCATTAAATTGGGCACAGTATTAACTTAACACACGCAAAATTACAGACCAATTTAGCTGTAAATGAAAATTTAAAAATGAAAAATTTGTCTTCTGTAGATAATAATAATACTTGACGTCATATTGATTTATTTTAATATAAAGAATATTTGTAAATTCATTAGTGTTCAGCAACTTCTGAGAGGGACCGTACAAGAACTTCATCAACCTTAAACCTCAATAAACTCTCCCGGACCGCCGAGCCCGCAACTTGCTCGCCGCGCGTCGCAGGCGACTGAGGCGCCGGAGGTCGCTTAACGACCTCCGTCCTCCATGAGCGCAGGCCTGGGGGTGGCGGGTGAGGCCACCTGTCACCCCAGCAGAAGCAGGCCGGGACGGTGGGGCGACTAGCGCCCCTCCCCCAAACCGGGGCAAGACGGGGACACCGTGGTTCCAAACCCGAGGGGCCATCTCGAAACCGGAGATGGCCCAGGGTCAGTCGGGGTTCGAGGGATATACTCTATGGGCAACCTTACACCCCGGCGTCTGTAGACCCGAGACGGCGTGCGGTTTTAGTCGGTTCAAGCCCGACATAACCACCCCCGCTGGCACGCTGGGGTGTATCCGAAGGGATTTCCGCACGAAAAAAAAAAAAAAGTAATCAATAACCAAAAAGATGGCGATGGAATCCGTTTAAAAATAGTTTTACTTATTACAATGTGTAATACTCACGTGAAGTAGCGACAGTATCAAGTCAGTGAAAAATTCAATTACGAACTTACTATGTAACTTAGGTCCACTCAAGCCCTTTGATTTTTTACCCTTTAGATAATGGAGTCACGGAAGTTGCTTAATTAAATGTTCATAAAGTTTATATACAAGAGCGTTTGTACGAAAACTGCCAAAATTCTATGATGTTTAAGTTTCATTTTCATATAATCATGTGATTACTTAAAAATACTTGGTTACCAATAAATTATATTTTGTCTAAGGTATACCCAATATACAAACTGAATAGGCTTATAAAAATTATAGAGTATAAAATCACAAAATGCTGATTCCGATGGAGATCCAGGCGCCATCTTGAAGAAACGTTTTTGGCCGATAACATCTTGGAAACTATGCACTTTAAAGCAAAAGTCAAATATACCATTATTGTGGTGAATAAAATATCGCAGCCTTTATTTCACTAAACTGTTTTTTGTAATACTTACCGCTTTATAACGATTTATGGCTCATTTAGTGACCAGATTTTTCTGTCAATATATTCTCATATTATTTATTCCTTTATATAAGGCTACTATATTATAATGTTATAATAATATTATATATTATAATTATAATATAATTGTCTAGTGGGGTGGAAATCACACAGTGATTGTCAAACTTCGGGCCAAACTTAGATATTTTTGTTGCAGTATTTTTATTCAAAATTACAGACCTTAGGCTTTATGCATATTATTCGACGCGTCTTTATATATTGAGCAATAAATATGAAGAAAATGAAATCAAATCAAACGTCTTCGACGTCAAAAACACAAAAAAATGATTTTTTAGGGACAATTTGTATGGTAGGTACCCGAAACCTTGAACGAACAAACCCCAAAATCTAATCAGTTCTTCCCATTAACCAAACAAGATGATTGGCGAAAGAATTTTGTAAATCGGATAAGTGGTTCTTGAGTTATTGCGTAAACAGACATCCAGACATCCAGACCAACAGACAGACCGAGACAAAATTTTTTTTTTGCTTAATTAGACTTAGAATCATGTGAAACGTCGAGAAAAGTGATAAAAAGTGGGTGTAAGATTTTGATTTTTTTTGCGTGATTTTAAGACTTCGGTGTCCACCTGGTTGGTGGCCCGAAGTAATTACAAAAATATAATAAACACTGGATACATATATTCATTACACATTACAATAATACTATTTTAATACTTCTTCTTCTTCTTCTTTTAGTTAATGGCTTCTGCAGTAGAATCACCGCAATTTCGCCAATGTCAAGTAAAATATTATAAATGTTTATAAAATTATTAATGGCGAAGACGCCAATGTCAAGTTATCCGAATGAAAAAAAACACTATTTTAATGAACAAAGCGCGGGCTTTCACATAACCACAGATTATTATAGTCATAGAATCAGTAACAAATTACACAGAAAATTAATTACTCTTCTCAACATACAAATATATTTGACCTACTGTGATTTCAATTTCACATGTGTTATCTTTGATAGATATAGGTGGTAAAGATGATGAATGTTCGTTATAACTCCATGCTTACATTTCCCCACAGGGGTGAGAACTGAATGGAATCACAATGCGTCTTTGTTTCGCTAAAATTGGTGCTGTTTTTGTTTGTCGAAGTTTTGTATTCAATATCTAACTACTGTTAGGTATCTGTTTTGATAGTGAGGGTGGGTATTGGCCTATGAATTGAATGATGGAATAATTGGGCTTTGAAAGGGGAAGGTTAGTACCTAATTATTGTAGGGGTTAAAAACTCAAAAACTAGCTTGACATGACTAGCAAACAACTTGAAAATGTACTCTAGCTCCGCAAAAAAGCATTTTCAGGTCTCTTTGGTGGTAGTGCGGGGCGCAACGGCTGAGGCGCGCCAATTGACCAATCATAGATTATATTAAAGCAATCACGGGCTCAAAGGGCTCGCATCATTGGTAAAACAGTCCTTTTTAGGATTCCGTTGCCAATTGGGAAAAAACGGAACCCTTATAGATTCGTCATGTCTGTCTGTCTGTCCGTCCGTATGTCACAGCCACTTTTTCCGAAACTATAAGAACTATGCTTTTGAAACTTGGTAAGTGTTGTATTCTGTGAACCGCATTAAGATTTTCACACAAAACTAGAAAAAAAAAACAAGAAATTTTGGGGGTCCCCCATGCGTGTAAGTCTTCAAAAATGATATTGAGGTTTTTAATATATTTTTTTTCTAAACAGAATAATTTGCGCGAGAGACACGTCCAAAGTGGTAAAATGTGTCCCCCCCCCCCTGTAACTTCTAAAATAAGAGATTGATAAAACTAAAAAAAATATATGATGTACATTACCATGTAAACTTTCACCTAAATTTGGTTTGAACGAGATCTAGTAACTACTTTTTTTTTAATAATTCATAAATCGTAAACCGCAATTTACCTTTCATTCAATCAACTCAAATATAAAAATTATAAAAAAAACATTATGTTACTTGCTGCTACGGAACCCTTAATGGACGAGTCCGACCCGCACTTGGCCGCTTTTATTTGTTTTGTATTACCTTAGTAAATACTCCAACCAAGTAGGTGATTATGTTTTTGAGCCGTTTGGGGTTGTGACGATGGGGTCATGGGGTCCAAGTGCCCGTTTTGTCTCCAAAATTTGGCAAAGCGGCTGATCGACGCTACACGTGACCAGAAAGCTGGACTTTATCTTGCACAAAGAATTAGCATTGCCATTCAACGAGGCAATGCTGCCAGTCTTCCGGGAACAATGATGATGCGGAGGAATTCTATGACGCATGTATGTAAATATTTTTCTATCCTTTAGGTTTAGTTTAGTAATTGTTAAAAAAAAGCGGCGATAGCCCAGTGGTGTACGTAACGGACTGCCAAGACGAGGGCTCGACTTCGATCCCCAGTCGCCCCGGGCACGCAACTCTCACTATTCGTAGTTATGTGCGTATTAAAAATGTTGATTTTCACTCGCTTAGTAATGTGCCCGGTAGATGGCAATAGGCTCGTACCCTTTTACATTGGGACCTAAACATAACTGGCGAATCGTGGGTGTGTAATACACCTCTTCCTACCCCTTCGGGGATACAGGCGTGAAGTTATGTTATTGTATGTTATGTTATTAGTTTTCCTGGGGTTATCCTTTCAAGGGCTTACCCGGGGTGCCCGGCAACGGACACTTGGGGAGGACACCGTGCGGTTTTAGTCGAGACACGACATAACCACCCCCGCTGGCCAGCGGGGGGGTATCCGAAGGGATTTCCGCACGTAAAAAAATATAAAAAAAATGTTATTAGTTTTTTGGTTGGTCCGTGTAGTACACATGTGCGACCTTCCGACTTTCGTTCAAGATGTTGGCTAGTATCTGTACTAAATGTATATGTGACTTTTTTTTTATACCACTCAGGTGGCAAAAAAGCTCACGGCCTACCTGACGGGAAGCGGTTACCGTGGCCTATGGACGTGTGCAACACCAGGGGCATCACACTCGCACTGACTAAATTAACACAAACCAATTTAAACCCCTCAAGGTGTTCACTGGTAAAAAGCTCTGAGGGGATTAAGGGAATAAGCTTTTAAAAACTGAAGTTACCAATATGACTCGCTGAAGTGACAATAGGCTGGCCACCTTCTAAAAATGTGTTCACTGAGTTTGTTTTTCACGGTACTTAGTAGCAAATATAGAATAATGTTAATCCTATATTTTATCTGTAAAGACACTTGTAGGGGCTTTACCGTTTGTTTGTTTAGGCCCTTAAGGCTCCCGTCTGAGGCCAAATGATTGCGAAGCCTTTTTAGTTTGCTACTGTAACAATGTTATATCTACGGCAGTTGCTCAAAATAATGCAAATATGAATTGGAAAGCGGTTGAAATGGCTCCAGTTCCGTAGAAACAACTGAAAGTCATCTCTAAATGACGATGATTATTTTGAATTCTTCTTAAAACGATTTTAGTTACCGAAATTTCTGGTATTGCCATACCCGACCCACTAGGCGTGGCCGCGCTGGCGGCCAAGGTCCGCCGGTAACCCTGGGGTTATCCTTTCGAGGGCTTACCCGGGGTGCCCGGCAATGGACACTTGGGCAGGACACCGCGCGGTTTTAGTCGATGCACGACATAACCGCCCCCGCTGGCCGGCGGGGGGTATCCGAAGGGATTTCCGAACGTAAAAAAAAAAGTCCGCCAGCTAAGCTGAAATGTTTGTGTTAGGAGTGGATTTGAATCCGGGTTCCTCTCGTTCGTAAGGTCGTTCTCTACCGCCTTTATAACGGGGTGTGTTCAGAAGAATTGTTTGATATGATGCCCACGGCCACATTCTATCATCGCACCGCTCGCCACAGACAGGGAATTCATCCTCACACGTTGCGACCGGAAACGGTGCGTACAGTCAGATATGAAAGGCACTTCATTCCGCGCACCCTCAGGCTGTGGAATGATCTCCCTGCTGTGGTTTTCCCGAGCGACTACAATATGGGGTTCTTCAAGAAGGGCATTAGAAGGTTTTTACAGAGTCGGCAGCGCGAGTGTGACGCCCCTGGTGTTGCACACGTCCATAGGCCGCGGTAACCGCTTCCCATCAGGTGGGCCGTGAGCTTGTCTGCCAGCTGAGTGGTCTGAACTATCTAGTAGATACATATAAAAAAAACATAATCCATATGACATTTATGACAGCTTTGTCAGGGTAGGAAGGAAATACAGAGAAAATACGTTTCCTTTGAAATATAATGACAGTAATATGCAGGCTCTGAAGAGATATGTACCAACCATCTGGCATATTATCTGTATCTTTGTTGTGAAAACACTTTGAATGGGATTCGCGGTTTTCACTGATTTAGGGCGGATTTGACCAAGAATAAAAAAATATATGACCAATAAAAAAAAGCAATGTTTAAAAATGATTGTAACATCACTCATTGTTTCCGTAGTTTGTAAGAGTTACGATAGATGGCTCCAGTGTCGCCAAAATCGGACAATTTCAAATATCTGGGACGTGTCTAGGTAGCTCAGTTAGTCCAGAGCATTCCCCTGTAAGGGACTGATCGCGGGTTCAAGTCCTGTCCTAGATGTTCTCTATTTCCGATCTAAATCAATACAATAAGAGTAAATTACGATTAAGACGATACTCGAGAGAGAGAGAGAGAGAGAGAGAACGAACTCCTTCTTAGCTTTTCATAGATTCATCGTGTAGGTGCTGAGTTCATCGTGTGGTAGTTAGAGGGCCAGCATAGCACTTGCAATCCAGACATAGGTTTAGGGACTACCTACTCATTGTGATGCGTCAGTGCCCACCTCATAATTGCCTAAACACTTGAAAAACATTCTGAAGACCCATTTACACAAATACCGCAATTCCCAAATCAGGGAAATCCTGTATCGTTTGTGATAGGTTTAAGTTGAGCTTAAAGTACGTTATTTTTTGACAAAATGTATTTTTGAAGGTTGATAAAGATCTGTGGTTCATGGCTAAGTGGTAACCGAGTTGTTTAACACATTGCAAAGTTAAACAACACTAGCTTAGGCAGTCTTAGGAAGAGTGACCATTCTTTTGACACTTTGAGAGCCCTTTGTACCTCGGAGAGCACGTTAAGCCGTCGGACCTGGTTGCCATACAAACATCTATGGCAGTCGTTATGGGTACTTGGAGCACCAAAAAGTCCGACATATAGTCTAATAACAGAGTTTCAGATAACACCAATGGGTTATTTAAGTTAGATAACTGTAATTTTTTATGTATATATATTTAGTCCGTCTAATTGACTGCACCCCGCCTGATGGTAAGCTAAGGTGAAGTCCAAAAAGTAGTGGCCACCATTTCCAGAGATTGTCCCTAGAATGGTGGCCCCTACCTAGACGGCCTTAACAGATGTTTTTTCACGCCCCGCTTAAAGAGCCCAGGATTGCGGCGTCTGTAGACCCGAGACGGCGTGCGGTTTTAGTCGGTTCAAGCCCGACATAACCGCCCCCGCTGGCACGCGGGGGGGTATCCGAAGGGATTTCCGCACGAAAAAAAAAAAAAAAAAAAAAAAAAAAGGTAGAAGGGAACACGTGTGTGGGTAAAGCGTTCCAGTTATTTACACCTAAGTCCTGCACGTGTTGTTCGGGACAAGAAGGGAGAAGGAGGAATCAATTGGAATAGCTTATCGGAACATTCGCCATGGTATATGCGATAGAATACTGAAAAGGAGGCTATAAGTCTACGCAGCTGCAGAGGCTCTAGAAAACTGGTGACCTCAGGACTATCGATGATCTGACAGAACATATCGATGTCCTTTGGGGCCCAAGCCAACCTTACCTGGTAGCTGTGCACCTTTTTTTTTTCGTGCGGTGTCCCCTCTGATACCCGCCGGCCAGCGGGGGTGGTTATGTCGGGCTGCTGACTAACGGATGAGGGCAAAGATGCCTTTTACGGGTTTGGGAGATCAGGCGGTAGTCGGTATCATGACCTTATTATTGACAAAATTAGCCAAATGTTTAAGCATGTGGACCCCGGGCTCCGGGCTAAAATGATGATGGCGATTTAATTGGTGGATTAAGTCTAAGGTCAAAGGTTTGAAGGTACGCCGTGAAAGCTGGAATAATCACGCTCTCCCCAACGGGAGGGTTGGGGAAATGGATGAAGTGGCCCGCAAGTTTCGTGGGTGGGTTCGTCCGGCTTCCGGTGTCCCCATTTGAAATAATAAGTCTGGATCATCAGTTTTACCAGGCTCGGTACTTCGTTTCTACTTTGGGTTTTCGTACACTTCGGCTCATCCCTTCAGGTCTATACAAGCGTGATTATATATACCTATATTATATACTCTTATACTCGTATGTTAAATAGTCAGTGGTGTTTGTTCACACACTTAGGGAAATACAAGAATAGTGGTTACGTTTCATAACCTGGAGGAAGTTGGGACAAAAACAGAACAATGCACTCGGTATTACGAGCTGCGCCTGCGCCGGTTGTGTGGGAATCTAAATCAATTGTATCTTCAGGGTCTATCGTGAGTACTGCTATGATATAAGAACCTTTGGTATATTTTTAAATGTTTATATAATCATCATCATTATTACAGCTTTAGTCCCGGTGGCATCCAAGTTTGAACTTTGGAGCCCTGGGTCCAGGCTCCTGCTTTCCTTCAATGGTATATCTTTATCTTGTGTTTTACGGGAACGACTATCGTATGATCCCCCAAAGAGGTTAGCCAGCACCAGACACTCGTACGTTAATCAGCAGGTGTACCGGCTTGAAGGTGGGGTTGGCATCGGTCCCGAAGATCTTGATAGGGCCCCATACTGCACAGAAAAGTTCCTAGCAGAGAATAATTCAATGGACCGGAAATCAAACCGTGAAATCTCATGTGCCAGTCGCACTTAATACGGCGGGACCACCGATGACTTAGCTTCTCTGGAACACTCCTGTCATCAAAGAAATCCGAAGCTAATATTTAAAAAAAACTAGACATCCATTAAATTCACGCCACAAATTTGTGCCTCAATAATCAATATCTAGTACAATACCATTTAAAAACCAACCTTAAGTTTCGACAATAAACTTTAATTTCTATAACAGAAGTTTCTAGGGAAACCAATTTATCATTTGAAGCACATAATTCAACGGCTTCAGTGTGATATCTAACGGCAGATAAGGACAGGGCAGGGACGTGGGGGCCAGGGGAGGGACGGGAGGGCTTAATTTTATAACGCACCTTAAAAGCTTTATGGCTTGCATCGTAATTTTAGATTTTCTGAGCAGGTAATATTTGTTAAAGTATGTAATAATAACTTTATGGGGCGTGATAAATTTACTCTAGTTTATAGTACTAAGACAGCAAAAAAGCATATGGCTTGAATACCAATTTTTCTTATAGATTTATATTCGACTCGCCGTCCTTTCAGAAGCAGGCCGTGGCGACATAAAACCCGACCCCACCAGGAAAGGGGCGCTGGCGGCCAAAGTCCGCCGGTAACCCTGGGGTTATCCTTCCGAGGGCTTATCCGGGGTGCCCGACAATGAACACTTGGGGAGGACACCGTGTGGTTTTAGTCGGTCCGATTCACGCCCACCCCATCGTCGGCACCGATGGGGTGAAGCCGGAGGGGGTTTCCACACGCTAAAAAAAAAAAGTCAATTTGGATTTGAACCTGCGACAGTGCTTATCGGCGTTGAAAAGATTTCTGTACGGCGGGGTGGTATAAGGCTACTGTCAGTTCATGGAAAAGGCTCTAAAGCAGGTCTCACGACGGTGGGAGATCAGATGGCAGTCGCTTCCGTAAAAGTCAAAATAAATCTAGTGGGGCGGAAATCACACAGTGATTGTCAAACTTCGGGCCAAACTTAGATATTTTTGTTGCAGTATTTTTATTCAAAATTACAGACCTTAGGCTTTATGCATATTATTCGACGCGTCTTTATATATTGAGCAATAAATATGAAGAAAATGAAATCAAATCAAACGTCTTCGACGTCAAAAACACAAAAAAAAAATTTTAGGGATAATTTGTATGGTAGGTACCCGAAACCTTGAACGTACAAACCCCAAAATCTAATCAGTTCTTCCCATTAACCAAACAAGATTATTGGCGAAAGATTTTTTTAAATCGGATAAGTGGTTCTTGAGTTATTGTGTAAACAGACATCCAGACATACCATAATTAGACTTAGAATCATGTGAAACGTCGACAACAGTGATAAAAAGTGGGTGTAAAATTTTGATTTTTTTTGCGTGATTTTAAGACTTCGGTGTCCACCTGGTTGGTGACCCGAAGTAATAAAATATTGGAGCTGAACGAGAGCGTTCCATAGTTAAGACTTTGGATTCAACCGGGTATGCGCCGGGTATGCACCGGGTATGAAACTTGTGTTCTGGAGAGGAGCTCTACGTACTCGTCGCCGCTCGGACCTGCACCACTAAAGATGTCGACCGCAGTGATCGATGAAACGTTTGGAGCACAAGTTTCATATGGACCACGGCTAAACAGCCCGGAAGCAGTATATTCTACATGCAATGCCGGCCGTGAAAGCCTAAAGAATTGTCATAATGTGGCAGTCTATTTATGCGTTGCCGTACCGTTCATCCGACAGCGATGTTTGGCAACTTATTGCTTGCATTTATTGTAGGAACCGGCATTTATTGTAGGAAAATTCTCCTGTACGAAGAATTTCTTCTCGTAAAATTGTTTTGTTAATGAAGCCATATTAATTATTCTCTTTGCGTTGGATTTTGTGTACATGTACATATCACGTACACACACTAGTTTCTAAATAAATAAAGAGGCAAAAAAATGT
This sequence comes from Cybosia mesomella, assembly GCA_946251805.1. NCBI lineage: Eukaryota > Metazoa > Arthropoda > Insecta > Lepidoptera > Erebidae > Cybosia > Cybosia mesomella. Next base: position 20,794,127 of record OX276410.1, read on the forward strand.
ACACACTGTTAATTGAGCAGTATTAAAAAAAAAAAAAATAACATATTATACCAATTTACAGATACCTTTAACTCTAAAACCTTTCATAAAATAATAAACTAGACATTAAGCCTTTTTACCATGTACCTCTGAGGATTACAAAAATACGAGTACTTTCGTCAAACCAAATATTTAAACTGAAATGCCTAACATCTACGAAGAAATTTCAATATTGAGATCGTTCGTAAGTATATGAATATTCAGCTATTTCTGCTAAGCTCGCTGACAGTACCTACTTAAACTTGTACGCATTCCCCCTCAAAATTATCTCAATTCGAGACTCTAAATGTGACTTAAAGTCTAGTTCCAGCTAACTAAAACCCGATTCATAACTTAAGTAATTAAAGTTTATGTAGACGCCACTTGTTAGGGAAGTCCGCTTTGTAACGCTACGTCTATTCCCTGAGCAGTATAGGTAGTAAACTAACTACTGACGTATCTGTATTTGCATAGTGTTGACTATTTTATGACAATAAAATAGGCTTGTAGCTAGAACTTTAATTCTTTACATCACGCTACCGATGCGATGCTAAAACGGTAGGAACTCATTAAAATATTGAAATGTCGTTAGATTCGTTTTTACGCGCGAGTGTGGTTAGTGGTTATATAAAGAATTCAAAAATGAGCTATCGCATAAATTACTGTCGAAGGGAAACCTGTGTTACGTTGGACAGTGTTGTACCTACAACAAACCTAATTCAGAAAACTCCCGTGCCTTAGAATCATATTATCTATGGCAGTCGAAGCATCTTATGTCAACTCTACCGTGAAGTTAGTTGAAATTCACCGTCGCCGCGTGAGTTCTGATAAAAAAGGGTGTTAAGGCCATAGGATAGTAAATAATAAATTCTAATAACTTTAGTAGTGGACTGTAATGATTTAAAAATGCTAGGTTCTATAAAACAATGCACCCGACCGACAACTTAGTGCGCGCGCGTCGACGTGTGTTGCTGCGCCCCCTGTCCGTTGTGTTCTGTCTTGGCGTCCCGGTCGCCGCCGCGCCGAGCCAGCGCCCGCGCTAGAGATGCGACCCTCACTGCTAGTGACGGTCGTTGTGTGTCATAGACATTCTGCCGGGCCACAAATGAGAGGGCATATCCGGTTAAATGCTCTTCTGATGGTGCCTGTGCTTGTCTGGATGTCAGCCACCCTTGTGACTCCGTCAGGGCCTGGATGGAGATGTGTGATTCTTCCAAGGACCCAACGAGCAGGTGGGAGAGCGTCGTCCTTCACGACGACCAAGGTGCCTTCCGTCAGCTGTCCTGATGACTTCTTCCATTTTATCCTGATCTGTAGCTGAGAAATATATTCTTTGTAAAATCGTTTCCAAAAGTGTTGACGCAGGAGCTCTATGCGTTTGTATCTGGGTAAATGCATTGGATTGCAGTCAGCCAGTGGTGGTTGAAGTAGTACACATGAAGATCGACCAATTAAGAAA